>CM060926.1:33320261-34695522 GCA_030737875.1 Allium sativum | reverse complement strand
TTTACGCATATTCCTATAGTTATGTTATAAAATATATTGCAGTTGTTGTAAAGCACTGTAGATCAAGAAATTAGTCCCACTAAACACCATTTAGATGTAGTAACATTCCAGATCTCTAGTTCATTGTTAAATAATAAATTATGTGAATTTGAATAAAAAGATTCGATTGGTAAATTATGTGATGGTAATACTAAAAGAAATATGTTTGTTTTTATTCAACATTGTTGGGTTTTGACTTAATTGTTGTAAATATATCAATTTCCTCTTTTTGAACAGAAATGCATTATTTTGAAATCACAAGAGGTATGATAAAAGACCAAAAATGGAAAAGTGGTGCAAATGTACGTATAAATATAAATATACATATTTGTGAGTAATTTGCATCAACTATTCCAAATTATATATTTACATATATTTCTTGTGGTTTGGAAATATGTTAATTCCACTAATTAGGCATAATTTACAATGATTACGACTAACGGTCTTTTTGTAAGATTTGAAACCTTTTTCCAAGATTGAATAGTAAATGGAACATATGGTTGTCAATTAAACCAAATTACTGAATTTAAACAAATAAATAATAAAATAAAATAAAAGATAACAACGTTGATAGCACAAAAACATAAATATAAATATATACATATTATTCGTACAAATCAGCATATAACGGTAAATTTTACATTGTACTGAATGTTTGAATGATATTCAATTATTAGATTATATATGTAAATATAATCCATAATGATTTAATATATTTGTAACAAACCAAAATTTAATAACATGTAAAAATCATAAATCAAGGAAGAATTAAATTTTAAAATAAGAATCAGGGGAAACGGGTTGTGCTGTTGTGTTCATCTCGAAATTCTGCTTCGAAAGGAGTCCGAGTTTTCGAAAATCGGAGTCCGTATGAGTGAGATATGACCCTCCGAAGTTTCAGAAATTTTCAGAATAAAAACAGCTCGAAAATTCGAATTCAAATTCTAATTCAAAACCCAAAACAGACTGGGCAGGAAATTTCCTGCCCAGGAACCAGGTCGACCTGGGGGTCGACCATTGTGTCGACCTCCCAGGGACCAGGTCGACCATAGTGTTGACCTGGGGGTCGACCTGCCTCCCGAACCAACTTTCTGAACCTGATGCATTCTGATGTATTTAGACTCGTTTTTTGTCCAGATTCGTCTGTCTAATCCTATATAAACAGCCTCCTAGCCTCATTCTCTTTACACTATTCTTCTCTAACCTTATGCTGCACAAACTCTTGATGATCATGGCTTCTTCTTCCTCTAAATTAAATTAAGATAAATTAAATTAAACGCAAAGATTATTTCTTGAAGACTACGGCTAGGAATTAGGGATTTGCTTCTACAATCAAAGCAAGATTCAATGATTCAACAATTCAACGACAAATTTCTAGACTTGACTTCTGCATCTAAATTTCTTAGACCATGATCTGTAAGTTCCAGTTACTTTTAGATAAAAACTATAAACTTAATATGGGCATGTTATAAATTGGAATTGATTTATGTATGATTCATATCTATTCTTGTTTTCTTCTTGGATCTTGACTATTGGGAATATTGCCTACGACGTTGAAACTATTGTTAATGGCATAAGACTATGCCTATGCCTATGACTGTGAACATAAGACTATGCCTATGACGGTGAACATAAGACTATGCCTATGCCTGTGACTGTGAACATAAGACTATTGCCTATAACTATGACAAGGACAATTGTGGCTAATCACCTACGATTCATGACCATGAGGTTTTTGCCTAGTATTATGACTATGAAATCGAATCTAAGCTTGATTTTCTATTCAGACCTATTTTCTTTATTTTTCCTTGGATCTTGATTTTGGGGATTTTTCTATTTAAGTTAGACCTATCCATGTTCTTGAACCTAGAATATTATTCAAACCTTTTCATGTTCATAACATTATCAGATCTATATGCCTGTGATGTTTTACTCAATTTATTCAGTTATGTTATGCCTTGGAAATAAAGTGATAATAGAACAATGTTTATTATGTTATATATTCTATTTTATTATCATGTTGAATTGGGAATTAATGAATAAGTCTATTCATATGTATATTGGAGTATAACCTGTTATGATAAGTTGTGTAGTTTATCATGTTATGCAAGTTTAAGGTTGTAAAATCATATCACATATGTGACTAATTGTTAGATCTTCATGTTTATGTGTATATATTAAACCTATGTTAAATTTCAAGATCACACTTATTCATATGCTCGTGATTGATTTGCAAGTTCACATATATGTAGGTTGATTTAGTCTATGTTGCAGATTTACATATATGTATGTTGATTAATCTACATTGCAAGATCACACCTATGATATTCATGTTGATTATTTTGCAAGTACACATCTATGGTGTTCATATTGACTATGCCGAGAATGCCAAGTTTACACCTATGTCATGTTTACACCTATGGGGCACGATTACTGGGCTGATTGCAAGCGACCAGAACGACGGCTGTGTTTGTGCGCCAGTGTAGGTTCAGGAGGGATATGGTCGTGCATGTGGTCTGGAGTTGAAAAAGCAGGCATTGGACATCAGTAGGTTTATCTGTGCAAGCTTGATTTATGTCGGTGGTTGGCACCCTAGGGCTTGATACACCCTATGGTGGACCTAGAACAGGTGACTAGATTCGTGATAGGGCTATATGACACAGACACACAACGAGCTAGAACTTGTAGGGAGCCGATCGATTAGTGGATCGTTCCACTGGACCTAGTAATGGGTCATTTCATGATATTGGGCCAAGGGATAATTTCATGATTAATATAAGACATGGGTTTGGGATTCTAGTACAGTTGATGCAGAGAACCTTGAATATGTGATGCTATACTTGATTTATCATGTTATCTTAGTCTATCTTGCCCATCTTGTCATCATCCTTATGTTTACTTTCAGTTTGTACATGTCATGTTACCTTTACCTGTTTTTATGCTGAAAGTCACTAGGACTTACCAGTCTTTATGACTGACCCGTTTTCTTTCGCCTCTTTTCCTTTCGTTTCCCCTCCAGGTACTTAGGGAGGAAACTCTAGCACTTAGCTTAGATTTCGCTTGCTTTCGGTTCAGCTTATGTACGGTTTGATCTTTAGCTATGCTATGGCTGCATTTCTGCTACCTTTGTGGAATTAAGCTACTTTTGTTGTTTTAAGATTATGCTTCTTTATTTATGCAAGACAGAATTTGTTGTAATGGAAAATAATGACCTTGGCTATTTGATGTAAAAGGTTTTGACTTTTTTTGAAAGTAATGAAATTTATCTTTTGATTCTTCCCCTGTTTTATCTATGTTCTGTCTTGTAATATTTCTGTGTTTATTTACCTCGATAATGCTCCTCTAAAACTAGCGCATTCCCTTTGTGAGTGACCCTAGCGGAGGTGGGGTGTTACATTTGGTATCAGAGCAGAAGGTTACCAGACTGGGCAAAAGTTTTTGAAACCTTCTGAAATTATTTTCAAAACCGTTTACAAAGAAGCATTTTTCAAGAAGTCTTGTTTTATTTAAAGGCTATTCCCCAAAAGCCATTAGCACTATCCTTTGTTTCCTCGTTTGAATCTCTTATTTTCCATTTCAGCATGTCTGGGAATCTTAACTTTCCAGAGGGCGTGCCAATACCTGGCTGGTTCAGGAGGTACTTAGAGGCTAGGGCCAACGATGCAAGCCCAGCAGATATTCCTCCTCCAGCTGCATAGATTCCTCCTCCTCTTCCTTCTCCTCGTGCAATTGCTTTCTCAAAGATCTGTAAAGATTTTAGGGCCGTGGGTGGAAAGGATTTCAAGGGAACTGAATCATTCGTAGAAGCGAGGAACTGGCTCAAAGAAACCGAGGATCTGTTCGTTATTTTCGAGGTGGACGATAGGCAGAAGGTACAATTGGCTGTATGGTTGCTCAAAGACGAACCCTCCTATTGTTGGGAAGTCACTAACGTCGAGAGGCTGGTTGAAACATGGATGGATTTCAGAATAAGGTTTGAGATGAAATTCCTCTCGCAAGCTGAACGAATTCTTGTCTCTTAAGCAAGGAAGTATGACAGTCAAGGAGTACGTCAATCAATTTAATCAACTGGCCCGATTTGGACTAGACTTAGTGAGTATCCCTCATAAGAAGGCTCTCCGTTTTGCCAAAGGATTGAATGAGCCACTTCACAGATTGGCTATGGCCCACATACCTATGGGGGCTACTTACGAAAAGCTAGTAAACATGGCGCTCTTAAATGAAGAGGACAAGAATGGCAAGAAGGACGACAAGGCGAATGAGTCTCAAAACAAGAAGGTGAACTCCGAGAAAGGAGGCAAGAACAACAACAACAATAATGATAACAAGACACGTGAGAAAAGAAAATGCCACTTCTGTGGTATTGAGGGGCATATAGTCCAGGATTGTAGAAAGAAGAAGATGAAGATGGGAGCATGCTTTCAGTGTGGTGATACTGGACATATCAGCAAGAACTGCCCTAAGAAGCAAGGGCAAGGCACGCAAGCAGGACCTTCTGGGGGTACATCTTTAACTTCTTCTCCTAGATGCTTTGTTTTATCTTGCTTATCTTCTCAATCGTATCTTGAGAACCTTAGGTAGAACCCTTTTTGGATGTAAACATGTGATTGAAACATGTTATGGTTGATGTTTGCAAATGGTTGCAAGTGGTCACAAGTTGTTGCTCGTGGTTGCATAACACACATTAGGAACTAGATCGGCTCAGACACATTTTCATATTGCATATGCATGAGTGTTTCTACTTGTTTATGGATGAAATTGAATGTGTTATCATGTGAATGATGCATATGGATGGATGTTTGTGCATACATATAGTGTTTATGTGACTAGGACTATTTGCATACATGTTGGATTCATGGCACTAAACATATTTTGCATTAAGAAGATCAATCAGGCCTGATCGTTTGCATTAGATAAGGAACATATACACACACTTTCTGCATATGTTAATATAGCATTAGAAATCTTTTAAGGACAATGGTTGCTTGTGGATGATGGTTGAGTGGATGGTTGATTGGATGATAGGATGCATTCTTCCTAACTTGAAGATTTCGGGGACGAAATCCTTTAAGGAGGGGGGAATGTAACAACCTGAATTTTAATAACATGTAAAAACCATAAATCAAGACAGAATTAAATTTTAAAATAAGAATCAGGGGAAATTGGTTGTGCCATTGCGTTCGTCTCGAAATTCTGCTTGGAAACAAGTCCGAGTTTTCGAAAATCGGAGTCCGTATGAGGGAGATATGACCCTCCGAAGTTTCAGAAATTATCAGAATCAAAAATAGCTCGAAAATTCGAACTCAAATTCAAATTCAAAACCCAAAACAGGCTGGGCGGGAAATTTCTCGCCCAGGGACCAGGTCGACCTGGGGTTGACCGTAGTGTCGACTTCCCAGGACCAGGTCGACCATAGTGTCGACCTAGGGGTCGACCTTCCTCCCGAACCCACTTTCTGAACCTGATGCATTCTGATGTATTTAGACTCGTTTTCTGTCCAGATTCGTCTGCCTAATCCTATATAAACAGCCTCATTCTCTTTGCACCATTCTTCTCTAACCTTATGCTGCACAAACTCTTGATGATCATGGCTTCTTCTTCCTCCTCTAAATTAAATTAAGATAAATTAAATTAAATGCAAAGATTATTTCTTGAAGACTATGGCTAGGAATTGGGGATTTGCTTCTACAATCAAAGCAAGATTCAACGATTCAATGACAAATTTCTAGACTTGACTTCTGCATCTAAATTTCTTAGACCACGATCTGTAAGTTCCAGTTACTTTTAGATAAAAACTATAAACTTAATATGGGCATGTTATAAATTGGAATTGATTTATGTATGATTCATATCTATTCTTGTTTTCTTCTTGGATCTTGACTATTGGGAATATTACCTACGACGTTGAAACTATTGTTAATGGCATAAGACTATGCCTATGCCTATGACTGTGAACATAAGACTATGCCTATGACTGTAAACATAAGACTATGCCTATGCCTATGACTGTGAACATAAGACTATGCGTATGCCTATGACTGTGAACATAAGACTATTGCTTATAACTATGACAAGGACAATTGTGGCTAATCACCTATGATTCATGACCATGAGGTTATTGCCTAGGATTATGACTATGAAATCGGATCTAAGCTTGATTTTCTATTCAGACCTACTTTCTTTATTTGTCCTTGGATCTTGATTTTGGGGATTTTTCTATTTAAGTTAGACCTATCCATGTTCTTGAACCTAGATTATTATTCAAACCTTTTCATGTTCATAATGTTATCATATCTATATGCCTGCGATGTTTTACTCAATTTATTCAGTTATGTTATGCCTTGGAAATAAAGTGATAATAGAACAATGTTTATTATGTTATATATTCTATTTTATTATCATGTTGAATTGGGAATTAATGAATAAGTCTATTTATATGTATATTGGAGTATAACCTGTTATGACAAGTTATGTAGTTTATCATGTTATGCAAGTTTTAGGTTGTAAAATCATATCACATATGTGACTAATTGTTAGATCTACATGTTTATGTGTATATGTTAAACCTATGTCATATTTCAAGATCACACTTATTCATATGCTCGTGATTGATTTGCAAGTTCACATATATGTAGGTTGATTTAGTCTATGTTGCAAATTTACATATATGTATGTTGATTAGTCTACGTTGAAACATCACACCTATGATATTCATGTTGATTATTTTGCAAGTACACACCTATGGTGTTCATATTGACTATGCCGAGAATGCCAAGTTTACACCTATGTCATGTTCGTGAATTTCTTCATGCAAATTTTGTGTACGTTAAATTAGGCTAAGTTTTTAGCCTAATGTTTGTAACGACCCGGATTTCAGAGACCTTGGATATCCGATATATCTCACATATCGAGCGTCCAAGAGTCGACAAAATCCAGAAAATTATGAAAGAAAAGAAATAGATAGAAGATAGAACTAAGAAAAAGACATCAGAATCTCACAGCGGAACTTGGAAACATAATATTATAACCCCAAAATATTACATAACATAAGTCAAGTACATTGAAATACTTCATACATAGGGATACATGTCATCACAATTACATACTTAACACTTGTGATACTAACTTGCAGATAATTCTACATAACATATGATAGATAAGCCAACACTTCAGATCCTGCCGTCCAGCTACTCCAAAGTTACCTTAAAACCTGGATCACTTGTCTACTCATAATAAATATTATGAGTACCCAAGAGTTTAAGGAAAACACAGAAAATAAACTCCGGGTCAGTCATTGGACTGGTATGAGTAAACGATTTATAAACAAGTTTCAATAAATCACAATGATTCATAAGACCACGCCGTGAATACGGAACGGGTTTTTACCTTATGAGATCAAAACAGTTTACATGTTTAAAACAGATATTATGATAATGTCTAGGTGTCCACAAATAATTACAATCTAGTAGAATGCTTTCATCTCACATTCTACTTATAGTATACAAACAAAACCGTTAAGTGCTCATGGATATTGGGTTTCCAACTATGACAAGGTATGGAATCACCTTCCGGAGGTGTATCTCTAGATACAAATACACGGGTTCAACAAGAACATCTTATTAACCCGGCCACACATGACCGACCACTCATTTCGCTTGAGTGTATCGAATGTATATCACCAACGGTGGTAGCAAGCCAACCGTTTCCCGAAACGGGTCAGAATCGACAATAGATTTTTAGAAGTAAATGAAAACTCTAGATCAGATGATGATACATCCTAATGGGAGCTACCCACATAGTCATGTTGCCTGCCCGATTTTTGTCATTTCCGGTTGTGAAGCTTGAAGCTAAACGTTCCCTGACACTCTTTTGATTTGCTTTGAACGTCACATCGTCAAACCCGCTAATCGACTAATTGACTTCCCCAAAAGTATATTACAAGTATAAAGTAAGAGAAACGAATTTCTCTACCACTTATAACTACGTTTGAAAAGATCAACGTACGTGATTAGTTAGGAGTACTCCGTCAGACGTTCGTCCATACAAGTTGTCCTGGGACTGGACAAACCGAAGGTACTATTCCGTACAACCATCTTAGGCACTGTTATCTAAGATTTATACAATAGCCCTTGCATTTTACTCCGTCTTCAATATTCAGCATTTCTTGACTCGCAACGCTTATGCCAATACGGAGTGGTTCTTCGGATAATAATCAAACCGGTCTCTCCATATTAACAACGTTAAAATGGTCAAAACTTTGATAGTCGATGACTTAACTATCAAATGAAAATACGTGTGCACACAACAAATCTTATTTCGAATTGAAATACCTATTTGATCAATCATATATATATATATATATATTCATGTTTCTGTGTTTACGTATCACTACATCAATCAGTCGCTGACTGTAATCATTAAGAGAACAATTTCATAAGTATAAACCCCGAAGGCCGAAACCAACATCAGATAAATCCTCAGAAAATCATTCAACTTATTAATTCAAGTCAGTTTCTAATTTCAGTAACTTCATTTGAAATTCTTATTTTCAAGAATTCATGTTCCTTTAATATTTTTATTTCGAAAAATATTAACTTAACCTCTTTATTTCATATCATGTTATACCGTGTGCGGAGCACGGGCTTTAATCCTTTCTAATGAAAAATCTTCTTTTAATTTACTTCATTTTATATTCGTGTGCGGAGCACGGGCTAAACTTTACTAATCAACTTCACTTAATTTACCTTCACTTAATTAACTTGTCTTCATCAACTTTACTTGATTAACTTAACTTGATTAACTTCAATTGATTAACTTCACTTGATTAACTTCACTGATTAACTATGTTTAATCATTTTTAACTCGAATGTCTAACATCCGATCATCTTTAACCGAATAACTAATATTCAATTAAATTATAATCTAATTAATTAGCTTAATCAACTTTAACTCGACTCATTACTTCTATTCCTTTATCTTGATTAACTACATCTAATCCATTCTAACTTGATTAACTATTTCTGTTCAATCTCGAATATCTGATATTCGATCATCATTAATTAACTACGTATGTTCAACTTAATCTGATTAACTACTTCTAATCAACTTAACTGATTAACTACATCCGTTCAACTTAACTTGATTAACTACGTTTAATTAACTAGACTCGATTCATCACTTCTGTTTAATCATCTCTATCTCGAATATCTAACATTCGATTCACACCGATCAGCTTATCGTTTATTTAATTATTTAAATAAAAAAATTAAATAAATTATTTAACTTAAATTTTCGGAAACAGTCGCCTTCACATTCCCACCGTGGCTTCATCGAGGAAACCCCACCGTACGGCCACCTCAGCTCGAATGGCCGCTGCCGCTTCAGTCCACATGTGCACCACGACCAGGCGCGTCGCCTCCCACCGGTGCGGTGGTCCACCTCGCCTCAGGCGAGGTGCAGTTCGCACCCGAACTGTCTACGTCCGAACTGAGCCAACTCTTCAAAAATCAATCCAAACACAAAAACTCCACGCTACGAACATGGTTTGATATTTTTCGTGTGATCTAGAGATCATTGCGCATCTACATACAGGTTCGTTCGATTTGTAAATTCCTATATTTGCCGTACGTGATCAAAATCCAACTTCGACTAAAACCAGTCGTTCTCCTTATCCATGCAACTAAAAATAGCGAAACTACTTTGTAAGCTCATCGTATAGGAGGGCGCATCATCCTATAAGCCTGTATTTCGATTCCGTTCAGTTTTGATTTTCCATGTTGCGGTTTTTTTTTTTTTTTTTGACAGTGGCAGGTTTCTCACGTTTTAAAACATTGAATTGTATTGTTGTTTTAAAACAGCAACTTCATGGATGTATTTAAGCATGCAAGGCCTTAAACTAATATATATACATCCATATATAATGTACCAACAATACATCAGGTTGGCAGTAAGCATTTTATGTGAAAATGGACAAACTCAAGCAGGTTATCATTTCCATGTTTAACCAGTGGGAGCTAGCAAACAAATATGATTTATATGGTCACTTCAAGCATGAACAGAAGGTATTTAGGTGCATGATTTTCATGGTGTTCAAGTCAGTTTGTTTGAGCATGTGTCAGCAAAATACTTCAAGTGTTCAAGTGTTGTAACAAGCAACATATCACTATATATATACATATAGACATCCATCATATATATTTACTTATGTTCCTATTCATGCGCATGTAATAAGGTGATAAAGAGTGAGATTTACTCACTTATATATGGTTGGAATGGAGCATTGTTTTGCAGTTTTTCATCTCCTTGAACCCACGGTTTTGACAGCAAAACTGTGTCCTGTTCTGTCCTCCTTGCTTGCGGTTTAGACAGGATAATGCGCCAGCTTTTCTCTCCTTAACTCACGGGTTTGATAGCAACAAATGGTTTCCATTTTGCTTTAGTGCTTGCGGTTTTAACAGTAGCAAAAATGGGAAGGCATGTTCCCCTATATATAGGCTATACTATATTGTTTAATATTAGTTTAGGATTTATATTTATTAACCAAATCTAAATCTTCCTCTTGTCAAAAGATTTCTGCGCAAAAATGGGTACAGCCAACATATAGGTTGATAGTAACATTTCATTTTGTTTTGCATGCACAAGCTTATATGGATGAAGGATAGCCAACCATGTGTATTCTACTTTATGTAATTAAATCCATATTCTTCCCTTGTCCAAAGATTTGTGCGCAGCAATGTATATAGTAGGAAGGGTTCATGAAAGCAACGTTTTGGGTTTGGCTTTATATGCATGAAGCTTGCTGGAAGATATCATGGCCATACACTTGTTTTTATACTTATATAACTTATTCATAATCTTCCTACATCAAGAGATATGCGCAAGAATTGTACAGCAAAGGAAATATTTGGTGAAAGCAACTTTGAATTTGTCTTGCATGGAATTTTTGAGGTGGAGCAATGCCATCCATTGGTTTGAATCTAAGGCAAACATCCCTATCACCATGTTGTGCTTGCTTCTAGAATGAGATTAAACAATGGTTTCATCCTAGCATGATTCATCACTATTGTAGCTGCGCACACAATCTTTGCATATCTTTATTTTCATTAAGTATTTATTCATTTACTCATGTCACCATCACACTAGTGCTTTCTAGTTTAATCATGAAGCATCTACACATATTCGGCTTTGTTTCTACAAGGCTTGGTTGCATATAGATGAGTGGTTTTGGGCTGTTGTTCTTTGCGCAAGGATGGGCTGTTCATGGCTGTTTGTTTGCATTATACATGGGTATATTGCTAGGCTATAAACTCAAGTGTTGGTGGCCTTAATGTACATTAGTTTATGGGCTTTAATTTCATTAGTCCTCTTAGCTTCTAGGCGCAAAGATTGATTGATGTTGGGCCTTGAATTGTTGCATGAAAAATACGACTATTTATACTGGCATGTTGTAGGAGTTTGGCCATACGATTTCTCTAAATAATGCTGCTAAGTCATGCTAACTTATTGGTGCATTAACACGTGTATGAAATGGGCTAAAAGTCACAGCAGAATTTTTCCTTTGATTGATCTCGGATGGTCTAGAACTATGGTCTTCAAGTTGTACGAATTATAGTGTTTACTCTAGCTTATGTACTCGATCTAGTTCATGTTATTCTCGATAATTTCTCTGCTAAGACATCTCTAAAACAGGTTGTACTAGGGTCCACTAATAGTCTAGTCATAATCCAGTTAATTTTTCTTTAAGTTGCAGTTGAAGTTATTTATTCAATCGATTTTTTTCTCAAGTTAAAGATTTGCGACGCTTTAGTTACAGTTCCTTTAGTAACGCTTTTCTATAGCGCTTCACTAACGCTGCTATAGAGTTCTACTACTGCTGTTTACTACAGAATTTAGTTACACTAAAAGTTGTCAAGTTTTAGCGACGCTTCATGATGTAATAAATAAACTTTATCACCATTTCCGGGTCATCCAAATGAATATCAAAATAAATAACTAAATTATTAATGTATTGTAAAATTTTAAGTTCTGACGTATTTTAGTTGTCGTCTGAAAATCCCGGGTCATTACAATGTTATATGTCAAAAATCATGCGGACGGAAAATTAGGCAAAGATTGTTAGCCTATTATTTAGACGGGGTAAGTTGAGAAAAATTGGTAATTATAGGAAACTTGGCATGAAACTCGCCATGATACTTGACACGAACTTGACATGAATCTTGGACATGGACATGACACTAGAATGAACTTGAAAATGGACAACTCGAGGTTGGGTTGGGTTTGCAGTGTAATTCTGCCCGGAACCGTCCGACAAATCCAGTTACTGCAAACAATAGGATCCAATGTGGGTAATTGGTCATATCGCGCTTGAAACCCGAGGTCAGACTGAGTTGTGGTGTAATTCTGCCCGGAACCGCCCAGCATATCCAGTGACCACAATAATAGGTCTGATGTGAGAGGTTGGGGTGCATTAATGAATTAAGCCACATGATATGGTTAAGTCATGAACATGAAAGACAACACTTAACCAACTTGATACAAGATTTGTAGGCGGGTTAAGTCACGAACTTGAATGACAACACTTAACCAACTTGACATGCTAGACTGATAAGGGTTAAGTCACGAATTTAGATGACAACACTTAACCTATTGGACGAAAACCCTAGTTACGCGGTCCATTTCAGCAGTAACCCACTAGACGTATCACGGTACCCTGGAACTAGGCAGGGTGGGGCACGATTACTGGGCTGATTGTAAGCGACCAGAACGATGGCTGTGTTGGTGCGCCAGTGTAGGTTCAGGCGGGCTATGGTCGTGCACGTGGTCTGGAGTTGAAAAAGCAGGCATTGGGCATCAGTAGGTTTATCTGTGCAAGCTTGATTCAGGTCGGTGGTTGGCACCCTAGGGCTTGATACACTCTATGGTGGACCTAGCACAGGTGACTACATTCGTGATAGGGTCGTATGACACAAACACACAACGAGCTAGAACTTGTAGGGAGCCGATTGATTAGTGGATCGTTCTGTTGGACCTAGTAATGGGTCATTTAATGATATTGGGCCAAGGGATCATTTCATGATTAATATAAGACATGGGTTTGGGATTCTAGTACAGTTGATGCAGAGAACCTTGAATATGTGATGCTATACTTAATTTATACTTGATTTATCGTGTTATTTTAGTCTATCTTGCCCATCTTGTCATCATCCTTAGGTTAACTTTCAGTTTGTACATGTCATGTTACATCTACCTGTTTTTATGCTGAAAGTCACTAGGACTTACCAGTCTTTATGACTGACCCGTTTTCTTTCGCCTCTTTTCCTTTCGCTTCCCCCCCCCCCTCCCCGAGGTTCTTAGGAAGGAAACTCTAGCACTTAGCTTGGATTTTTCTTGCTTTCGGTTCAGCTCATGTACGGTTTGATCTTGAGCTATGCTATGGCTGCATTTCTGCTACCTTTGGGGAATTAAGCTACTTTTGTGGTTTTAAGATTATGCTCCCTTATTTATGTTGTTGTAATGGAAAATAATGACCTTGGCTATTTGATTTAAAAGGTTTCGACTTTTTTTGAAAGTAATGAAATTTATCTTTTGATTCTTCCGCTGTTTTATCTATGTTCTGTCTTGTAGTATTTATGTGTTTGTTTACCTCGATAACGCTCCTCCAAAACTAGTGCATTCCCTTTGTGAGTGACCCTAGCGGAAGTGGGGTGTTACATTTGGTATCAGAGCAGAAGGTTACCAGACTGGGCAAAAGTTTTTAAAACCTTCTGAAATTATTTTCAAAACTGTTTACAAAGAAGCATTTTTCAAGAAAAGTCTTGTTTAATTTAAAGGCTATTCCCCAAAAGCCATTAGCACAATCCTTTGTTTCCTCGTTTGAATCTCTTCTTTTCCATTTCAGCATGTCTGGGAATCTTAACTTTCCAGAGGGCGTGCCAATACCTGGCTGGTTCAGGAGGTACTTAGAGGCTAGGGTCAACGATGCAGGCCCAGCAGATATTCCTCCTCCAGCTGCAGCGATTCCTCCTCCTCCGCCCCCTCGACGTGCAATTGCTTTCTCAAAGATCTGTAAATATTTTAGGGCTATGGGTGGAAAGGATTTCAAGGGAACTGAATCATTCGTAGAAGCGAGGAACTGGCTCAAAGAGACTAAGGAGCTGTTCGTTATCTTCGAGGTGGACGATAGGCAGAAGGTACAGTTGGCGGTATGGTTGCTCAAAGACGAAGCTTCCTATTTGTGGGAAGTCACTAACGCCGAGAGGCCAGTTGAAACATGACTGGATTTCAGAATAACGTTTGGGACGAAATTCCTCTCGCAAGCTGAATGAAGTCTACAGTTGGAAAAATTCTTATCTCTTAAGCAAGGAAGTATGACGGTCAAGGAGTACATCAATCAATTTAATCAGCTGGCCCGATTTGGACTAGACTTAGTGAGTACCCCTCATAAGAAGGCTCTCCATTTTGTCAAAGGATTGAATGAGCCACTTCACAGCTTGGCTATGACCCACGTACCTATGGGGGCTACTTACGAAAAGCCAGTAGACATGGCGCTCTTAAAGGAAGAAGACAAGAATTGCAAGAAGGAGGTCAGGGCGAATGAGTCTCAAAACAAGAAGGTAAACTCCGAGAAAGGAGGCAAGAACAACAGCAACAATAATGATAACAAGACACGTGAGAAAAGAAAATGCCACTTCTGTGGTATTGAGGGGCATATAGTCCAGGATTGTAGAAAGAAAAAGATGAAGATGGGAGCATGCTTTCAGTGTGGTGATACTGGACATATCAGCAAGAACTGCCCTAAGAAGCAAGGGTAAGGCACGCAAGCAGGACCTTCTGGGGGTACATCTTTAACTTCTTCTCCTAGATGCTTTATTTTATCTTTCTTATCTTCTCAATCCTGTCTTGAGAACCTTAGGTAGAACCCTTTTTGGATGTAAACATGTGATTGAAACATGTTATGGTTGATGTTTGCAAATGGTTGCAAGTGGTCGCAAGTGGTTGCTTGGGGTTGCATAACACACATTAAGCACTAGATCGGCTCAGACACATTTTCATTTTGCATATGCATGAGTGTTTCTACTTGTTTATGGATGAAATTGAATGTGTTATCTTGTGAATGATGCATATGGATGGATGTTTGTGCACACATATAGTGTTTATGTGACTAGGACTATTTGCATAAATGTTGGATTCATGGAACTAAACATATTTTGCATTAAGAAGATCAATCAGGCCTGATCGTTTGCATTAGATAAGGAACATATACACACACTTTCTGCATATGTTCATATAGCATTAGAAATCTTTTAAGGACAATGGTTGCTTGTGGATGATGGTTGAGTAGATGGTTGATTGGATGATAGGATTTCCGAACTTGAAGATTTCGGGGACGAAATCCTTTAAGGAGGGGAGAATGTAACAACCTGAATTTTAATAACATGTAAAAACCATAAATCAAGAAAAAAATAAATTTTAAAATAAGAATCAGGGGAAACGGGTTGTGCCATTGCGTTCGTCTCGAAATTCTGCTTGGAAACGAGTCCGAGTTTTCGAAAATCTGAGTCCGTATGAGGGAGATATTACCCTTCGAAGTTTCAGAATCAAAAACAGCTTGAAAATTCGAATTCAAAACCCAAAACAGGCTGGGCGGGAAATTTCCCGCCCAGGGACCAGGTCGACCTGGGGGTCGACCATAGTGTCGACCTCCCAGGGACCAGGTCGGCCATAGTGTCGACCTGGGGGTCGACCTGCCTCCCGAACCCACTTTCTGAACCTGATGCATTCTGATGTATTTAGACTCGTTTTCTGTCCAAATCCGTCTGCCTAATCCTATATAATCAACCTCCTAGCCTTATTCTCTTTACACCATTCTTCTCTAACCTTATGCTGTAGAAACTCTTGATGATCATGGCTTCTTCTTATTCTTCTAAATTAAATTAAACACGAAGTTTATTTCTTGAAGACTACGGCTAGGAATTGGGGATTTGCTTCTACAATCAAAGCAAGATTCAACGATTCAACAATTCAATGACAAATTTCTAGACTTGACTTCTGCATCTAAATTTGTTAAACCGCGATCTGTAAGTTCCTGTTACTTTTAGATAAAAACTATAAAATTGATATGTGCATGTTATAAACTGGAATTGATTTATGTATGATTCATATCTATTCTTGTTTTCTTCTTGGATCTTGACTATTGGGAATATTGCCTACGACGTTGAAACTATTGTTAATGGCATAAGACTATGTCTATGCCTATGACTGTGAACATAAGACTATGCCTATGACTGCGAACATAAGACTATGCCTATGCCTATGACTATGAACATAAGACTATGCCTATGCCTATGACTGTGAACATAAGACTATTGCCTATAACTATGACAAGGACAATTGTGGCTAATCACCTATGATTCATGACCATGAGGTTATTGCCTAGGATTATGACTATGAAATCGGATCTAAGCTTGATTTTCTATCCAGACCAATTTTCTTTATTTGTCCTTGGATCTGATTTTGGGGATTTTTCTATTTAAGTTAGACCTATTCATGTTCTTGAACCTAGATTATTATTCAAACCTTTTCATGTTCATAATGTTACCAGATCTATATGCCTACGATGTTTTACTCAATTAATTCAATTATATTATGCCTTGGAAATAAAGTTATAATGGAACAATATTTATTATGTTATATATTCTATTTTATTATCATGTTGAATTGGGAATTAATGAATAAGTCTATTCATATGTATATTGGAGTATAACCTATTATGACAAGTTGTGTAGTTTATCATGTTATGCAAGTTTTAGGTTGTAAAATCATATCACATATGTGACTAATTGTTAGATCTACATGTTTATGTGTATATGTTAAACCTATGTCATATTTCAAGATCACACTTATTCATATGCTCGTGATTGATTTGCAAGTTCACATATATGTAGGTTGATTTAGTCTATGTTGCAAATTTACATATATGTATGTTGATTACTCTACGTTGCAAGATCACACCTATGATATTCATGTTGATTATTTTGCAAGTACACACCTATGGTGTTCATATTGACTATGCCGAGAATGCCAAGTTTACACCTATGTCATGTTTATGAATTTCTTTATGCAAATTTTGTGTACGTTAAATTAGGCTAAGTTTTTAGCCTAATATTATATATCAAAAATCATGCGGACGGAAAATTAGGTAAGATTGTTAGCCTAATATTTGGACGGGGTAACGTTGGGAAAAATTGGTAATTATAGGAAACTTGGCATGAAACTCGCCATGAAACTTGACACAAACTTGACATGAATCTTAAACATGGACATGACACTAGAATGAACTTGAAAATGGCCAACTCGAAGTTGGGTTGAGTTTGCAGTGTAATTCTGCCCGGAACCGCCCAGCAAATCCAGTTACTGCAAACAATAGGATCCAACGTGGGTAGTTTGTCATATCGTGCTTGAAACCCAAGGTCAGACTGAGTTGTGGTGTAATTATGCCCGGAACCGCCCGGCATATCCAGTCACCACAACAATAGGTCTGATGTGAGAGGTTGGGGTGCATTAATGAATTAAGCCACATGATAGGGTTAAGTCATGAACACGAAAGACAACACTTAACCAACTTGATACATGATTCGTAGGCGGGTTAAGTCATGAACTTGAATGACAACACTTAACCAACTTGACATGCTAGACTGATAAGGGTTAAGTCACGAATTTAGATGACAACACTTAACCTATTGGACGAAAACCCTAGTTACGCAGTCCATTTCAGCAGTAACCCACTAGATGTATCACGGCACCCTAGAACTAGGCAGGGTGGGGCAAGATTACTGGGCTGATTGTAAGCGACCAAAACGACGGCTGTGTTGGTGCGCCAGTGTAGGTTCAGGCGGGCTATGGTCGTGCACGTGGTCCGGAGTTGAAAAAGCAGGCATTGGGCATCAATAGGTTTATCCGTGCAAGCTTGATTCGTCTCGGTGGTTGGCACCCTAGGGCTTGATACACTCTATGGTGGACCTAGCACAGGTGACTACATTCGTGATAGGGCCGTATGACACAGACACACAACGAGCTAGAACTTGTAGGGAGCCGATCGATTAGTGGATCGTTCCGTTGGACCTAGTAATGGGTCATTTCATGATATTAGGCCAAGGGATCATTTCACGATTAATATAAGACATGGGTTTGGGATTCTAGTACAGTTGATGCAGAGAACCTTGAATATGTGATGTTATACTTGCTTTATACTTGATTTATCATGTTATCTTAGCCTATCTTGCCCATCTTGTCATCATCCTTATGTATACTTTTAGTTTGTACATGTCATGTTACCTTTATCTGTTTTTATGCTGAAAGTCACTAGGACTTACTAGTGTTTATGACTGACCCGTTTTCTTTCGCCTCTTTTCCTTTCTCCCCCCACCAGGTTCTCAGGTAGGAAACTATTGCACTTAGCTTGGATTTCGCTTGCTTTCGGTTCAGCTCATGTACTGTTTGATCTTGAGCTATGCTATGGCTGCATTTCTGCTACCTTTGGGGAATTAAGCTACTTTTGTTGTTTTAAGATAAAGCTTCTTTATTTATGCTAGACAGAATTTGTTGTAATGGAAAATAATGACCTTGGATATTTGATGTAAAAGGTTTTGACTCTTTTTGAAAGTAATGAAATTTATCTTTTGATTCTTCCGCTGTTTTATCTATGTTCTGTCTTGTAATATTTCTGTGTTTGTTTACCTCGATAACGCTCCTCTAAAACTAGTGCATTCCCTTTGTGAGTGACCCTAGCGGAGGTGGGGTGTTACAATATTTGTAGTGACCATTTGTAGAAATCAATAAAATTAATTGCTATAAATAGGATCGTAAATCAATAAATATCAATTTAACCAATATTGATTGGGGAAGTAAATATAATAGGATAATGGTTACAATTCCTAAATTCATTAGGATTAACGTTGCACACCATAATTAGGAAATTTGAATTATAACCGCATTTAGACACGAGGTTAAGCTCAACTTGAGGTATAAGCCTTCCCGGAACCGACCAGCAAATCCAGCAATCATAAGTAGTCATCTTAATGTGAGGGGTCTAATGCATAAATATAAATGTACTAAGGCATGGGGTTAAGTTCAACTTGTGGTAGAAGTCTACCCGGAACCGATTGGCAAATCCAGCGTCCACAAGTAGTCAACTTAATGTAAGAGGCCTGGTGCATGAATACATACATACATACATACATACATACATATATATATATATATATATATATATATATATATATATATATATAACGCTCAACCAATAAATAAGAATAGAAATTTTATGTTGGGGTATGACAAATAGACACTTCAGGACTAATAAAATAAAGATATCCAGAGTTAAATGTTGCCTCAGGAAAAATATGACTAGCATGGTCATAAATGGCAATAAACTTATAGATAAGAAAAAAAGGGGATTTATGGGTATTGAACTATCGTTTAACTACTAAGTCCAAGTAGGGAAATATTTAAATAAGTATCCTAGGTTAAGGAGGATATAACTTTCCTTATTTACAATTAGAACTTATAACTAAAAGTCAGAATTGGACTTGGTAGATTAGTAATGGGAAACATTATTAACCAAAGGAACCAGTGACGATAATTAATCATGTGCATATAGTATTTCCATGTAGAGGGACTAAATGGGAATAACTTAATAACATAGCCCACTTTATCCCTACAGGGAAAAATACTAAAGGCTAATGGGGTACGAATCTAATAACCTTATCTTATAGTCCACTTCTTGGGATTTACCCGGCCGGGGTTAAAGAGTCCACTTAGGAATTGGTCTTTTAGCTTAGGGGTCTTAAATGGCATTTGTGTGAGAGCCTACCCAAATTGGGAAACTAAAACGTCAGATATTGCTACCTATCCTACGGGAAGCAATAAGCGACTAAGGGGATTATTTAATAAGGTCAGCTAGATGGTATAACGAGCGATAAAATACCATCTCTCACTTTACGCTGGCAAGGTTATATGCGTGAACGACAGAACCCTTAAATAGTAGGGCCTGTAGCCGATGCCCTCTAGTTTATGTTATGTTAAATAATAAGGGATGAGTCAATGGAAGAGAGAGAGAGTGTGTGTGTGTGTGTGTGTATATATATATATATATATATATATATATATATATATATATATAGAAACTCCATAACAAGGGGTCTAATTTCAATTAAATAACCAGCTATGCTCTAGTATAAAGGCTTCACAAATATATGCGTAAACGTCCTATATTGGTATAATACTTTAGGAAGAGTAGCAAAGTCATGCGCAAACATTTACAAGGTTAGGCCAGAATCACTAATCTTGGTAGGCATACATCTTGGGTTAAACCAAACGGGATACATCTGTGTATTGTAATATGTGTTGTACATTTCCCGTTCATCAAAATCTTGTTGTTTTGACCCCCCCTCCACATTACAACCACCCATGTTTTCTAGAGAAGGTCGGGTTCTCACAGGTGTTTAAGTTTGGCTTTCGGTTCTCGTTCTCTCTCATTCTCGGTATTAGCAAAGTGACTTGCTTTGAAAAAGGTAGTAATTTGAGTTAGTACTAGTTTACCCTATTTTGTTTCCGTTGTGAGTTATCTTATCGTACTCTGATTATTATCATACTCATTTATTACAGGTACCAGATTTGCACGCTCCATGCTTGGATGTGTTTGAGTTTTGATTTTTGTCGAAATTTGGGCGTACAAAAGTGTGGGGTGTTACAATATGATCCTGTGTGTACTCAATTGATATACATCAAATTTTATCATGTCTCAAGACTCCTCAACTTGTGCATTTAGTTTATATACACTGAACTTTACAAATGATATTTTTCCTAATACACTTCAAGAATACACGACCATTCCAACGGCTCACAACCGTTGGTGGCCGTCTGAAGCCGTTGGAATATAGTTAACGGATTTTAGCATCTTCCAACGGATCCAACGGACTATTTCCATCGGCTTCAAACAGCCATCATCCGTTGGAAACCATTTCAAAGCAAAGACCTATAACCCACTGGAAACTGTTGGTAGTCGTTGGAAAAATTGGTTATTTTCTTTTATAACAGCAAGCGTGTTACCTTCCAGCCACCCCATTTCTAGTACATTCCATTTCCAATCCAGTTCTAATCAAGTCCACATATATAAAACACATATATACCAATAACAGTATAAATAACCAACATAAATCAAATAAACATCAATATATACAAAACAAACCATCCAAACATCTCAAAAACCAACACATCAATGTTACATGTCTACAAACCACATACAAAACATCAAACTATATCCAAAGTATCATCCTCACCCACTCCGTACCAATATATACAACATTAAAACAAAATCCTCACCATCTCCAAGTCATAAAAAAAACACATACCTTAAGCATCATCTTCGTCGCCTCCGGAAGCACCAAATGACGAAGGAAAAGTATCATGTTTGTGCACATACTCTGCAAGCTTCTGATTTAGATACTCCATCTGCATAGCCTGCGGATGATTCTACTCCTGAATGCTCATTCATGGTTCTAAGCTCTTTAATTCTTCTTTGTCTTGAGCTTTCTTAGCTTGTCGAGCCTGCATATAGAATGAATAACAAAAAGGTTTTGTCAGCATATAAAATATTATAACATTATACATTTAAATGCTAATTTGTTGTATGTATGCAAATGGAATAATTATCGTCAGGTTACCGAAGCCATAACGTCTGCTCCGCTGCGACGGATCAATAATAGCGTAAAATATGTTGTCTTCCTCCGCCGGTGTAAATTCATCACGACCAGGCTCGTCAAGCATATGAGCCCATGCCTCTTGAAAGCTTGCATATAATGCAAAAAACAATTTCAGTTGAAAGACAATATAAAGTTGTTTTTATTTACATTGGCTAGTAATTAATAAACTTATCGATATGCAGTTGTCGCCCGATACTTCTCATCCCACTGATAAGTGACGTTGCCAGCCTCGTCCACTTGTGTGGATGCGTGGATGTGAGCAAATACGTCCATGTTGAACACGAGATGTCCATGAGCTCATTCCCGCAATTGATAATTTGGATAAATCAATTCCACATTTTCAATTACTAAACTGATAAATATACAAATATACTAATTGAAAATTTTATCAAGTCCTCGCGGTGATGTTGTAAAGACTTGGATCCTCCACCATAAGTTACTGGATTCCTGCTCCTGTTTGTGGAGTTCCTTGCTGACTCCACCTGCAAATGTACGTTGACTAATTATTTAATAATTGGCAAAAAATAAATGAGATTTGTTATAAATTTACCTTGAACTCATCCGTGTACCACCGCTCAACCATCTTATTAAATACTTCATCGCTCATCCATCTTGGTTTCTTCCCCACTTTTTTAATCTCATTCATTTTTTTCCTGTAATTCTTAACGACCTTTGAGTTCCAATGTCGCTGAACTAGGCTGATATTGGTCTCCTACAAATCTACTGCCCTTGTAAAACGAGAAAATATTACTAATTATTTATTTGTACTTAATCATTTTGTGAAGTGGTATAAACTTACCAGAAAATTTTGCCAGAAGGTCTCTCTGACGTTGTCGGGAATCCTGCTCCATTTAGGCCAGAAATCGCTTAATCTAGCCATATATGCATCCTTAGAAATACTCAGCACTGTTTGAGATGGCTCCAACTCAAACTTCCTGTGTTAAATATAAATTAGAACTTTAGACAATTATAGATATATCACGTACAAAAATTAAATTTCCGTGCTGCTAATTTTGATACTTACGTATAGTCAGCTTTACACAATTATAGAAATATAACAGTTGGACGACCTAGTGGATCGCCACTACTCTTACCGGCTATTGGGAAGAGCTACCTCGTCGTTGAGAGCTACATCCAGACATAATACATCTGCCACATAAATACATATACAATTCATAATAATTATGATATGATGAACTGTTAAAAAAGTAATACATGCTACTAATGTGTCATGTTGTAAATGTGTTGTGGGTGTGATTATATAGTTGTTGTTGTTAAAATTGTATAACTTGAACAAATGCAATATTAAACATAGTTAAATCTAATGTGGCTAATTGTGAAAATAGCTATATATTACTCAGTCTTCGTCGTTTCCCGATTCAGACTCAGTTTCTTGTTCAATGTCGTTTTCTTCTACACTATCAAATGCTTCAACTAATACATTTGTCTCATCATTTAAAGGTCCAAAATCAATTTGATCGTCTGTAAGTGCGATTTCAACATTTTCCTCCAGATCTGCTTGATAGGTTTGTTCGTTAGGAACATTCTTTCCATTGAATGTAAATCTTGCCTTGGTTTTAAAAATCACAGATAAATTTGTTTTATCCTTTTTTAGATATGGATAAGGGGCATAATAAGCTTGTAGGGCTTGTTTGGCTAGTACAAAGGGTCATACTTTTGATAACGCGATGTATGCTTAATTTCTATAAGAATATAATTTGGATGTACGTTAATACCAGAACCTGGAACATTGTTAAACCAGTTGCGTCTAAATGAATAAACATCCTCTACAGGCCTTGTAAAATATGTTAATTACAAAATCTGAGTTAACATGCCATAAAAATCATTTATATGATTATTAGGATCTTCACTGCCTTTAACAAACATGTCAGTATTGTTTGTTCAATTTTCAACACCATATTCTTTGGTGTTGAATTTATATCCATTAACAAAAAATATTGTATATGTTTTAACTTCTCTTCTCGATCCAAACGTCAAAGTTTCATGTGACGACCGCCCACAGCCCTCGCATTAACAAGAGGAATAATGCTCTGAAAGATGTGCTTGGCAGCTATGGACGACCATCAGAGTAGGTAAACACAACCGAAACATGTCGTAGAACTCACAGCGCAAGGATAAAATACAATAGCACATATACAACAGGTATTAATAGTGAAGCTGTAAACACTAGACTTTCATAACGACTGGAAAGTAATATCCATACTCTTGGATTACAACAGTAGTGTGTATACAATTTGGCTCACTACAGAACTGAGAGAAAATAGCAAATATCAGAAATCCAAATACTATATGGTAAGAAAGATAATACGTCAGCCTCCTGCTCGCCTCTGAACAGCAACATCATCATCACTAAGCTTTCACTTATCACCTGCCACCTATTCTACCCATCCAAAAATGGATGAACAACCCTAGGTAATAAGAGGGAAACGTAAAACCTTGAGTTAGACAACAGTCTTAGTGGGCGATAAAATAGCTAACAAACTTCATCAATAAAGTATATGAGAATAGGTAGACTTACCAACCACTACCCAATACCAGAAAAGAACTCACACCTATCTCCCACCCATCCGATAATGATAGCCTTTACTTTAACAACTCAACCATTCATCCATGGAAACCAGAACACCCATTCAATTATGGTAAAGCACTCATATCATCCAATCATCCAAATTATATATCTCATGCAAACCATTATTCAAATTCAACATCCCTAAAGTGCAAGCCTCAGAGGCCTAAACCAATATCAGACAAGTACCCAAGAAATATTTCCTTCGGCGTTGAACAATCTACTTGAGACGGTACAAACAGAACAACCAAACAATCAAACGTCCATGACTGACTCTGGCTATCACCGCCAATTCTACTTTGAAACTATCATTAATCGTATGACGACCTATCATGAGTGTTATATGTCAAGGGCTAATGGTAACCCCTGTTCTAGCAACAACTCCATATGCCATCATGAATCATATGTTTGTCTTCTCAAATCTAGACAACTAGGCCCTTCACGACTGCCCAAGGTATGAGGTCGTTCATGACTGCCCAAAGTACCCCTGCTTTGAGTCTACTAGAACTTACGATAACGATAATCTCTCGATCTTCCCATTCCTAGATATCAACTTCGAACACCATTCACTAACTCAAGTCCCCTTTGAGTATCCATTATCCACAACCCAACACCGTTGAGTTGTCTGCTTATTCATTGCTTTACACCGGTCAACAAACACATCACATCACTCTAGATGCATATATCGAAGTCACAATTTTATTAAACCAAACAACAACAGTATAAGGCTTGGAACAACCCATAGCATCTGGCACTTTGCTATGGAAAAAGGCTGACTAGCACAACACCCCGACCGACATTTTATCACCACTTGGCCCGATCGACTCGTGCGACTCTAGTTCGACCGACCCAATCAGCCTCCAAGGTGTGACCGACCCAGAACCAATAATTGACCAGATTCTTTGGCAACCGACCCCTCTTTGGAAGCCCGACCGACCCAATATAGTTGTTTGACCCAACCAAGGAAGCACGACTGACCCGTCCTTCTCCAAACGGTATAACGGACCCCACCTTGCTCCGAGACATGACCAACTCCTTGGTTTCATTGTTTAACCGACCTCATTCTGGCTCGCTCGACCAGCTATACGGGTGCTCGCTCGACCGACCCTCTGTTCGACTCTAGGCTTGCTCGACCGACCCCTCTCACGTATGACCGATCCCCATTCCTGTCTTGTTCTGCAAGAAAACCACACCATGGTGCGACGCACTCACCATGAACGACCCAAAACCTGCACCACCCCAATGCAACTCCAATTTCGACCAGAACTTCTCCAACCGACACAATCGACGAAATATACTTGTCAAATTCATTCAACACAATCATAAGCATGTTATGAAGTCAATAAAATATGAGTACGACGATTATCACTGTAATTATGCAAATCACTCCAAAAATCATAATAAATGAACATATGAACTAGAATGGGAATCTAAATTGCATAAACATATGAAATGGCATAAGAATTACCGATTTAAACTTGCTAAAATAGATCATAGGATGATTCATGTGAAAATGAACTTACCAAGATGTAGATCTAAGGTAAAACACTTGAATTTGATGAAAAACATGATCGAACATTCATATACTATATTGAATCCATGTGAGAGATGCAAATCACTCACCGATCCTCCAAAACAAAGCAAAAATGGTGCAATACAAATCCGATAGCAAGGAATTTAATCCAAACTCCTTGATTTGATGAATTCTCCCTTGAAACGATGTAGATCTAGCCTCCAATGGTGTAGATCTTTGATTTTACAAGCTTAGTTCTCTATTTTAATGGTGGAAAGTTGTTAAAGGAGGAACATAAGCCACCAAATGAGAGAACAGAGAAACTAAACTATTTCTTATACCTCCCACCCCCTATTTATACCCTTCCATTAGCCCACTAATGGGCCTCTCCAAATCAGCCCATTAAGACTCCCAAAACCTAAACAGCCAACTAAAAAATCTTAAAACAGTGATTCCTCCCAAACCTCTAAGCCAAATCTTTAATGCAACCACTCTACGGAAAGGCAATCATCAATTCCTTTCCAATGGCATAGGACTCACCCTCTGGTTCGACCTGAGTAAGAAGTTATACCCTGTACAATACTGATATGGGCAAAATGGTCACAAACAAAATTAGTAAAAGTTATTGACATGTCTCACATCCCGATAAGAAACATAACAAAATATGAGAATGATCCAACCCTCAGGGAATAAAATAAAAATATTTTACGATCCTTCGATACGTAAAATGCGGGCTGTTACATTCTCCCCCCTTTAGGAATTTCTCCCCCGAAATCCCAACAAACACATGCAACTAGAACAATTCCGCATGCCTATCATCCATGAGAAGCCAACACTATCATCCAAACTAGCAACCATTAAACCATGCGTCCATAGCCTTATCCTGGCACGTGGAATTCTACCAAACAACAACAAGATACAACGCTTTAATGATGATATGATGCCAAAGGGACCTACTGACGAAGAGTTCTGGATGAGTCGCCTTTATGCTTTCTTCTGTCTCCCACGTACAATCGTCACCATCCTCACTCCATTGTACCGTGACTAGCTTAACCGTCTTCCTCCTTAGCTGTTTCGTGTCATTCTCCACAATACGAAACGGCTTACAAGGTTTCGCAACTACGGTCTCTACTTCTAGGTCTTCATACTGTTCTGGAGATACCACAACATTTGAATCATGCATGAATTTCCGTAGAAAGGACACATGAAAAACATTATGCATAATCGACATCTTCTCGGGTAACTCCAATCTATATGTGAGCTTTCCAATTCGCCTGACTATCGGAAATAGTCCAACGAACCTAGGTGCCAACTTTCCTTTACTTCGGATTCGAACCACATGCTTCAATGGTGAAATCTTCACGGAAACCATGTCATCAACGTCGAATTCCAAATCTTTTCGACGCTTATCAAAATAACTTTTTTGACGATCTTGGGTTGTCTTCATTCATTGCCAAATGACCTCGATACAATTCGAGGTTTCTCTTATCATCTCTGGCCCAAGTATAATCGTATCTTCAGTTTCTAGCCAACAAGCTGGAGAATTACACGGCCTCCCATACAACG
Organism: Allium sativum; assembly: GCA_030737875.1. Lineage (NCBI taxonomy): Eukaryota > Viridiplantae > Streptophyta > Magnoliopsida > Asparagales > Amaryllidaceae > Allium > Allium sativum. Next base: position 34,668,056 of record CM060926.1, on the reverse strand, counting down.
CCTCGTATGGTGTCATCCCAATGCTAGACTGGTAGCTGTTATTATATGCAAACTCAACTAGATGTAGATGGTCTTCCCAAGATCCCCCGAAATCCAACACATAAGCTCTTAGGATATCTTCCAAAACTCGGTTGACCCTCTCGGTCTGACCATCAGTTTGGGGATGATAAGTCGTACTTAAACAAAACTCAATTCCCAAAGCTTCTTGTAGGCTCTTTCAAAATCCACTTGTAAACAATAGATCTCGGTCACTTACTATGCTCTTCAGGATACCATGAATCAAACTATCCATTTCACATAAAGTTCAACCAATTTCGATGCCATCCTAGTTGACTTGACAGGAATGAACCGTGCACTTTTGATCAAGCAATCAACGATGACCCAAATCCCTTCGTTTCCTGCCCTGGTTCTAGGTAGTCCATTGATAAAATTCATCGATACTTGCTCCCACTTCCGCATAGGAACTTCCAATGGCTAAAGCAAAGCACTCGACTTCTTCTTTTCAGCTTTCACCAACTGACATTTCATGCACTTGGAAACGAACTTTCCAGTATCTCACTTCATCCCTTCCCAGTAGTAGACTCATATCATGTCCTTATACATCTTATTACCACCGGGATGAGTCGTCAACTTTGAGTGATGACATTCCCTCAGAACCTCATCTCTCAATTCGTCGACATCAGGAACAACTAATTGCCCTTGCTTTCGAAGCCAACCTTTTCGATTGACCATGAACTCTTTATCTTCTGGTTCCAGTTTCTGGATAAACTCAACAAGCTTTGCATCTGTCTTTTAGCTCTTGCCAATCCTTTCGATAAGAGTAGGTCTTATCGATAAGCTTGCCAACATTTCAGGTTCCAATTCACACCTTGGCCTGAAATCAAATCTTGCCAAATACTCAAGGCTCTTCCATTCTGATAACATTGCTCCTAAACTTCTGTATATTCGGCTCAATGCATCTGCCACTGCATTTCCATTGCCAGGAGTATAGGCTATACCAAAATCATATGATGCTAGAAACTCTAACGACCGTTGTAGCCGAAGATTCAAAACCCTTTGGAAGAAAAGATAATTCAACGACTTGTGATCCGTGAATAACTCGAATCGAACTCCCAATAGATAATGTCTCCACATATTCAGAGAAAACATAATCATCGCAAACTCCAAATCATGAGTTGGATCATTCCTTTCATGCCGCTTTAGCCGTCGACTCGCGTAGGCCACAACCTTATCCTTCTACATCAGCACTGCTCCAAGTCCAATACCACATGCATTGGTATACACAATCATTTATTCATTCCCCACTTGGAATGGTCAAAACAGGAGCACTAGATAGTCTATCTTTCAAGATTCTGAACGCTTGTTCACACTTTGCATCCTATGTGAACACTTGATTCTTCTTCGTCAATCCTGTCAATGGTGCAACTATCTTCGAGAAATAATTAATAAACCGTCGGTAATAACCAGCCAAACCAAGGAAACTTCTCACATCCATTGCATTCCTAGGTCTATACCAGTCCTGCATTGCTGCCACTTTAGCAGGGTCAACCTCTATCCCATTTCTAGAAATAACATGGCCTAAGAACCTCACTTCACTCTTCCAGAAGTGACACTTCGAAAACTTAGCTCTAAGCTGTTGCTTTCGCAAGATTTCCAAAATCACTCTCAAGTGCGTCTTGTGCACTTCCTCATTCCGAGGGTAAACCAGAATACAATCCACGAACACAAGCACGAACTTGTTCAACTGATCACTGAAAACTCTATTCATAAGATCCACGAAGTATACTGGCGCATCAGTCAATGCGAATGGCATCACCAACCATTCAAAGAACCCAGATAGTTCCTAAAAGCATTCTTCGACACACTATCCTTAGCCACCCTTAACTGGTGAAATCCCGTTGCCAAATACATTTGAGAAAACACTTTAGCTTTGTAAGGCTGATCGAACAATTCATCAATCCTTGGCAGCGGATACTTGTTCTTCTTCGTTACCTTATTCATCTAACGATAGTCCATACACAATCTCAACGAGCCATCTACCTTGGTTGCAAATACGACTGGTGCACCCCATTCGGAAACACTTCTCTAAATGAATCCCTTTCCTAGTACGTCACGAAATTGCACCTCAAACTCTCGTTGTTCCTTAGGCGCCATCCGCCTAAGAGGCATAACGATTGGTCTAGCACCCTCGACCAAATCGATCCTAAACTCGATCTCATAATGCGGCGGTAACCCTTTGACCTCATCAAAGACATCCTCATACTCATTAGCGATCAACACAGATGACAAGTCTTCCTGTGGAATCCTAAGCGAATATAGATAGCTCACGAAGACACCCTCTTCGCGCTTACATTTAATCAACACCTTTCACCCTTCCACATTCCCGACTCTCACCTCTAGCTTCTCGCAATTCACTCTTGTCGCATACCTCTTGAGCCAATCCATGCCCACGATGATCCCAAACCTAGCAATGTTAAGAACAAAGCAATCACACACAAAAGAGCAACCATGACTCGACAACACTAGACCACGACAAATCATGCAAAGATTGGACGAACCCCCAATTGGATTAGTCACTACAAAAGGTCTATCACAAATCTCGGGTTCCAAACCCAAGCGACACACAAGCTCATTGCAAATGAATGAATGCGATGCTCTAGTATCAAATAACACACAAACAAAAACACCATTAACTGAAAGAGTACCTTGCACGACGACACCCTTTCCTTTTTCTTCTACGGTAGGAGTACTTGAAGAAGTTGGCACAACTTCCAAAGCATATGCCTTCACCACTTGCTTCCCTTTTGCTGATTCCGGACAGTCCTTCTCGAGATGTCCTGTCTTGCAACAATTGTGACACTTCCTCTCAACCTTCGGATTCTTTCATTCATTAGCAAAATGACCTTTCTGTTGGCGATTGAAGCAAATCGACTCAATCTTAGGTTTCTTTTGGCCATTCTTCCCTTTCTGTTGTTGCTACTTCCTTTTCTTATTATTATCACCCTGTTGTGGTTTCTGAGCTTCCTTGGTTACAACGACAATATTTGCTTCCTTAGGAAACAAGCTTTCATGGTGAACAACTTTTTCCATGAGCTTCTTAAATGAATCATCAAGGTGATCCACCAACGGTCCTACTATGTAGACATCCAGACCCATGACGGACTTCTCGTTCTTCTGATAGGGTTTATCAATGTATTAAACGAGCATATCTGGACAAGGCCTCGAAATCAGAAATATAGTAAAGCACAGAACATCCATTCTGCTTCAATTCCACAAATTTCTTGAATAGAGCAGACTTCTGAGCTGTGGAGATAAACTTTGCTTCAAACTTAGCTTGGAATTGCTCCTATGAAATCTCTTCCTCTGGAGTCCAAAGTGTAACTGAATTCCACCACTCCATGGCCCTGCCTTGTAGTTGTCTTGATGCAAGCTTTCTCTTGGTTGCATCATCCAAACTCAAATCTCCAAAGATACGAACACAAGAATCCATCCACCTCTGAACCTCTTCAGCTGGTTCAGTTCCTTTGAGTGGCTTTCCTCCTAGAGATGTATAATCTTTGCATAGCTTCACAAAATCCACTACTATAGGCAATTGAACTCCCACATCTACCGTTGCTGCCACTGGAGTGGGTGCTCTACGCATGAATGCCTCTATCATGGCTTCAAACATGGTAGGATAGTCTGGTTCACCACCATTTTCCCCTCTAGTATCAGCTCCCCTAGCAGTGTGCCTTGATGGTTGTCTACTCATTCTAAATCTGCAATTTAGAATGATTACCACTTTCAAGAAAACTACTAAAGGAATACAACCGCTCCTACTATATATGCTAATATATATAGTAAGCATCCAACTGAAATCTACAAATACATCTCTCATACGTAATTACGTCTTAGAACTTTGGCTAAAATCGTTAACCAAAGCTCTGATGCCAAGTGCGACGACCGCCCATATCCTCTGCACTAAACAAGAGGAATAATGCTCTAAAAGACGTGCCAGGCACCTATGGACGATCGTCAGAGTAGGTAAGCACAATTGGAACTTGTCGTAGAACTCATAGCGCAAGGACAAAATATAATAGAACATATACAACAAGTATTAATAGTGAAGCTGTAAACACTACACTTTCATAACGACTAGAAAGTAATATCTACACTCTTATACAATTTGCCTCATTATAGCACGCAGAGAAAATAACAAACAGCGGAAATCCAAATACTATATAGTAAGAAAGATAATACGCCAGCCTCATTCTCTCCTCCGAATAGTAACATCGTCATCACTAAGCTTTCACCTATCACTTGCCATCTAGTCTGCCCACCAAAAAATGGATGAACAACCCAAGGTAATAAGAGGGAAACATAAAACCTTGAGTAAGACAACAATCTTAGTGAGTGATAAAACATCTAACAAACTTCATCAATAAAGTATATGAGAATATGTAGATTTAACAACCACTACCCAATATCAGAGAAGAACTCACACCTATCTCCCCACATTCGATAGTGATAGCCTTTACATCAAACAACTCAACCATTCATCCATGGAAACTAGAACAACCATTCAATCATGGTAAAGCACTCATAGCATCCAATCATCCAAATTATATATCTCATGCAAACCATCCCAATCGAGTTCAACACCCCTACAATGCAAGCCCCAGAGGCCTAAACCAATATCAGACGAGCACCCAAGAAACATTTCCTTCGATGTTGGACAATCTACATGAGAGGGTACAAACAGAATAACCAAACAATCAAACATTCATGATTGACTCTGGCTATCACTGCCAATCCTACTTTGAAACCATCGTTAATCGTATGATGGCCCATCATGACTGCCATATGTCAAGGGCTAATGGTAACCCCAGTTCTAGAAACAACTTCATACGCTATAATGACTCATATGTTTGTCATCTCAAATCTCGACAATTAGGCCCTTCACGACTGCGCAAGGTACGAGGCCCTTCATGACTGCCCAAAGTAAGTCTGCTTTGAGTCTACTAGAACTTACGATAATGATAATCTCTCAGCCTTCCCATTCCTAGCCATCAAATCCAATGACCATTCACTAACTCAAGTCCCCCTTGAGTATCCATTATTCACAACTCAACGCCTTTGAGTTGTCTGCTTACTCGTTGCTTTACACCGGTCAATGAACACATCACATCACTCTGAATGCATATCTCGAAGTCACAATTTTATTAAACCAAACAACATCAGTATAAGGCTTAGAACAACCCATAGCATCTCACACTTTGCTATGTAAACAGGCTGACTCACACAACACCCTGACCAATCCCTCCATTTTATCACAACTTGGCTAATCAACTCGTGCGACTCCAGTTCGACCGACCCAATCAGCCTCCAAGGTGCGACCGACCTAGAACCAACAACTGACCTGGTTCTTTGGCGAAGACCGACCGTCCCCTCTTTGGAAGCCCGACTGACCACATATAGATGTTCGACTCAACCAAGGAAGTATGACCGACGCGTCCTTCTCCAAATGGTATTACCGACCCCACCTTGCTCCGAGACACGACCAACCCCTTGATTTCAATGTTCAAATGACCCTATTCTGGCTCATTCGACCAGCTATACAGGTGCTTGCTCGACCGACCCTCTGTTCGACTCTAGGCTCGCTCGACCGACCCCTCTCACGTATGACCGATCCTCATTCCCGTCTTGTTCTCCAAGAAAACCACATCATGGTGCGACCGACCCACCATGAACGACCCAAAACCTGCACCACCCCAATGCAACTCCAATTTCGACCAAAACTTCTCTAATCGACACAATCGACGAAATATACTCATCCAATTCATTCAACATAATCATAAGCATGTTATGAAGTCACTAAAACAAGAATACGACGATTATCACTAAAATTATGCAAATCACTCCAAAAATCATGATAAATGAACATATGAACTAGATTGGGAATCTAACTTGCATAAACATATGAAATGACATAGGAATTACCGATTTAAACTTGCTAAAATAGATCATAGGGTGATTCATATGAAAATGGACTTACCAAGGTGTAGATCTAAGGTAAAACACTTGAATTTGATGAAAAACGTAATCAAATGTTCATATACTTCATTGAATTCATGTGGGAGATGCAAATCACTCACCAATTCTCCAAAACAAAGCAAAAATGGTGCAATATGAATTCAGACAACAAGGAATTTAATCCAAACTCCTTGATGAATTCACCCTTGAAACGATGAAGATCTAGCCTCTAATGGTGTAGATCTTCGATTTCCTAAGCTTAGATCTCGATTTTAATCGTGGAAAGGTATTAGAGGAAGGAAGAACACAGGCCACCAAATGAGAGAATAGAGAAACTAAACTATTTCTCAAACCTCCCACCCCCTATTTATACCCATCCATCATCCCACTAATGGGCCTCTCCAAATCATCCCATCAGGACTCCCAAAACCAGAACAACCAACTGAAAAACCTTAAAATAGCGATTCCCCCTAAACCGCTGAGCCAAAATTTTAATGTAACCACTCTACGGAAAGACAATCATCAATTCCTTTCCAATGGCACATGTCTCATCCTCTGATTTGACCTAAGTAAAAAGTTATACCCTGTACAAGACCGATAGGGGTAAAATGGTCACAAACAAAATTGCTAAAAATTATGGATATGTCTCACATCCCTACAAGCAACATAATAAAATATGAGAATGATCTAACCCTCAGGGAATAAAATAAAAATATTTTACGGTCCTTTGATATGTGAAATGCGGGCTGTTACATTTCAGTCCTCCGTTGAGCATATGATTTGTGGGATCAGAAACGTAGTTCCTAAACCAACTACTGAAATCTTTGCTTAAAACGTTGCTTGGATTTTGTGATTCATAAATATTGTAAATGCAAACATGATATGTTACATTATTATTAACATGTGTAACTTAAATTTAACAAACTTGTAAAAAAATCATTACCTAACAAAACGTGCAACTTCAGAACAATTAGAAGAATATTATTGTGTGCTACATGGTAATCTTTATCATCTAACCATATTTCCACACATTTTCTAACATGTTGGACATGTCGTTTAAAAATAGATAATGTTGTTTCAGAAGAAGAATCTTGTTCAATGCCCTCGTCATTACGCGGAACAGTTTCAAATGATAAGTTCACATGATCATTAAAATAAAGAGAGAAAAAGAAGAAAGCTTCTTCTTCGATATATGATTTGCAAATATAACCTTTAACTTGAGTTTTTTGTCTCACTTTTTTCTTTAAATGATTTAAATATGTAATAAAAAATAGTTCGGTTCAATATTAACTTCTATATATAATTAAATTAACCTTTAAAAACTTAGTATAATGATGTGCACATAAAAATGCACATTTATATTCACATATTTATTCTTATTTAGTGCAAATAAATGTAATATGTGGGTATTATATCACGTTTAAACTGTAATTCAATCGATTTTAAAACATCATGCATTCATCATCATATAGGGGGAAATGGTCATTATTGTGCTTAAGTTATTTTGAGAATTTTTACTTGGACATTTTTCATTGTTTTTGTATAGATTTGATGCATGTAGAAGAGGACTTCATAAAGATATATATGCATACAAAGGAAAAAAGAAGAAGAGATCAATGTCTTGCCAATAAAAAGGAAATCAATGTCTTGCCACAAAAAAAAAAGAAATTAATCAATGGAAAAGGAATCAATTCAAATAGAAGATTAGTGGAGAATCCCACCCACTCTCCCTCCTTCTTTAGTGGAGACAAAAAAGGGCTTCATGAATCATTATTGCTAAAGATGAAAGGAAGCTTAATGAAGGGAATTCTTGGTAGCACACTGAAATTGAATTTGGGTCTTTCACATGTATAAATAACCCTTGTATGTTGATGTAAAAATCATCTTGGATTTTTTTTAGTTTAGAGTGGCCGAAATCAAATAATCTATTTCTCTTCCATGGCTTCTTAGCCATTTCTTTTATGTAATTTTTTTAGTGTAATTTTAATATAGTGCTCTTTTCTTTTCTTTTCTTTTATAATGAAATCTCTTTATGTTATAATTGAATCCATTATGAGTAGTTAAACCCCTTCAATTTAAGGGTAGTGAAGCTCTCATGATTCATGAATAATTAACATAAGAATTTCATGTTTCTAACCCTCTTATTTGAGCTTAATCTAAAATTGGATATAGATAAAGTAAAGATTTTGTATGGTGAAAACTGATAGCACATGTTGGTTGATTATTCCCAAATGTGTTATACTCGTGTCATTAATAGAATCATACTTTATCACAATCTAATTCATTTTAGAAAAAGAAATGACATTAAAAGTGAAAGCATCCTTGATGTTCTATGTGGTTAGTGAATATTAAAATACATAACATACTCATAATATTTCATTTTTATTAGAACTGTTATTTTCTATGTGATAATTAGGGCTTTAAGTTGTATTGAAAATTGATGATTTATGTAGCATGAATTTCTTAGCATATAAATCATGCTTGTATGAACACAACACTTAATGTGCTAGTTATTAAAGAGAGTTAGAGCCATTTTTTATGTTAATTAGATTGATGTTGATAGTGAATCTACTCCTAAATTGTCTCTTAGTCTCATATTTGTATTCGTTTTAACATTGTTAGTTTTCTTTTAATTTTTAGTTTACAATTTCACTAGCTTTCGGTTTAATTTGATTGAGTAAGATTGGAATAAATTCTTTACCTATGGATCGACCCGTATTTGCCACGTACTACGATGGTACGTCGTGCGCTTGCGGTTATTATTACGATATTTTGTCAAAGGTTTTCTAATTCCATAAAAATTTTGTTTGCAAACAAGTTTTTGGCGCCGTTGTCGAGGAAAGAATTTAATTTTAGTTTTATTCATCGAATTAATTTTCTTGTTTGTTTTTCCAAAAGAAAAAAGAAAAATATGTATGTGATAATTAGCTTAGTTTTTTACTATATTCAAGGACGAATAAAAAGATAAGTGTGGGGGTATTTGATGTGCACGTAAAAATGCACATTTATATTCACATATTAAATGCACATTTATATTCACATATTTATTCTTATTTAGTGCAAATGAATGTCATATGTGGGTATTTTATCATGTTTAAACTGTAATTCAATTGATTTTAAAACATCATGCATTCATCATCGTATAGGGGGAAATGGTCATTTTTGTGCTTAAGTTATTTTGAGAATTTTTACTTGGACATATTTCGTTGTTTTTGTATAGATTTGATGCATGTAGAAGAGGACTTCATAAAGATATATACGCATACAAACGAAAAAAATAGGAAATCAATGCCTTACCAATAAAAAGGAAATCAATGCCTTGCCACAAAAAAAGGAAATCAATCAATGGTAAAGGAATCAATTCAAATAGAAGATTAGTGGTGGACCCCACCTACTCTCCCTCCTTCTTTAGTGGAGACAAAAAAGGGCTTCAAGAATCATTATTGCTAAAGATAAAAGGAAGCTTAATGAAGGGCATTCTTGGTAGCACGCTGAAACTGAATTAGGGATTTTCACATGTTTAAATAACTGTTGTATGTTGATGTAAAAATCATCTTGGATTTTATTTAGTTTAGAGTGTGTGAAATCAAAAACTCTATTTCCTTCCATGGCTTCTTAGCCATTTCTTTTATGTAATTTTAATATAGTGCTCTTTTCTTTTGTTGTCTTTTATAATGAAATCTCTTTATGTTATAATTGAATCCATTATGGGTAGTTAAACCCCTTGAATTTAGGGTTAGTGAAGCTCTCATGATTCATGAATAATTAACATAAGAATTTCATGTTTCTAACCCTTTTATTTGAGCTTAATCTAAAATGGATATAGTTAAAGTAAAGATTTTATAAGGTGGAAATTGATAGCACATGTTGATTGATTATTCCCAAATGTGTTATACTCATATCATTAATAGAATCATACTTTATCACAATCTAACTCATTTTAGAAAAAGTAGTGACATTAAAAGTGAAAGAATCCTTGATGGTCTATGTAGTTAGTGAATATTAACATACAGAACATACTCATAATATTTCATTTTTATTAGAACTATTATTTTCTATGTGATAATTAGGGCTTAAAGTTGTATGGGAAATTGATAATTTATGTAGCTTGAATTTTTAGCATATAAATCATGCTTGTATGAACACAACACTTAATGTGCTAGTTATTAAAGAAAGTTAGAGCCATTTTTATGTTAACTAGATCGATGTTGATAGTGAATCTACTCCTAAATTGTCTCTTAGTCTCATATTTGTGTTCATTTTAACATTGTTAGTTTTCTTTTAGTTTTTAGTTAACAATTTCACTAGCTTTCGGTTTAATTTGATTGAGTAAGATTGGAATAAATTCTTTCCCTGCGGATCGACCCGTATTCGCCACGTACTACGATTGTACACCGTGCGCTTATAGTTATTATTACGATATTTTGTCAACGGTTTTCTAATTCCATAGAAACGCTGTTTGCAAACATATAATAACATACCTTTCGAATGGATACATTCATCCATATTGCATAGTACCTCGAAGACATGCTTTATATGGAAGATGAATAGGTAAATGCACCATTACATTAAAGAAACTCGAAGGAAATATTTTCTCCAGCCTGCAAAGCAGTTTAGAGATTTCTTCTTGAAGTTTAAGTAGACTGTCGACTTTTAGTGTAGTTGATCAAAGCTCCTTTTAAAAAAATCTAAGTTCTGTTATTACCTTCCAAACTTGTACAAGTAACAATTCTTTGAATGCGATGGGTAACAAATTTTCCATCATTACATGGAAATCATGGCTTTTCATTCCACTCAGCCCTCGGTTTTTATAGTCGACGCATGAAGCGACCCGAACTTCCCCGGTCTCCGAAGAGATGAGAAAGAACGAATTACTGTGAGGACAAGACAAAATAGAACGCATACGGAAGAACATTTCATTGTTATTACAACAATTCCATCAGATTCAAGAATATACAGAGTATAAATGAATAAATTACATTCAACAAATATCAGAGATTACAATAAATTACATAGCAGCGGAAAAATATACAAAACACAACTGAAAGTGATACACGGATACAGAGCCTTCCGAGCATCGTTCCAGCTGTAAATCAGGACCCTGTGGATATAAATCTGCAAAACCAAAACTACTAGCTGCCCGTGTGGAAAATAGGGGCACCCAGAGTTTAGGTTAAAAACAATAAACTCCAGGTCAGTCATGGGACTGGTGTGAGAACTAAAACAGTTATAATTCTTTATTTTTAAAGTTAGGTAAATCAAGGGACCACGCCGTATAACACGGAACGGGTTTCCTCCCAAGAATACCAGTGCATAAAACAAACAGCGCAATGCTAAATAAAGAAAAATGAAGCTGTTATAAGACCCAGGTCCCATCACACAATGCAACGCAAGCCGGAGGATAGGGTTTTCCCTTATAACAGCCAAAGCATGCTTGATACGTTTAAAACACATTATTTGATACTATAATAGGTGTATAGTGTCAAAACAATTTCAAATCATAAATATCAATCATAGGCGGCATGGGTACCATCTATCATGTCGCCATACTAGTTCTACAATTAAAACCGCAATACACGTATTGGAAATTGGATTTCCGTCATGAGTCGAGGCAAGGGGCAAGCTCCTCTCCGCGTTCGAGACACTCTAGCAAATGCCTCAGGACCCCACTCTGATCCTTTGGAACCTCCAAGGCCGGTCCTCTCTTACTTTTGAGGATTAGTTATTCCTGAACACACGTTTCCCGGTCCTTACAGACCTATATCCGAGGCGCCTCATATCCAACAACCACACAGGTGAAAAGTATATAAATGTCAGGGCTGGTAGGTCACTGACACCACCCTAGCTAGAAAGAAACGTCGTGCACTCCTTGGGTCCGTATCCCGTTTTTGACTCATACCGAGGTGTGAGGCTCGCGAATTCACGTTACACACAAAGCTATGCCACACAGGTCGTGCTTTGATCATCAACCACAAGACTTTGCTTTTCAACAGAAGCCCTGATCAATTGCCACTTACGCATGCCACACTGGCAATTCACTCCATGCGACTGATGTCCATCGATATACAACCTCTGAGCTCGTACGTCTCAGAGAAGGGCGTTAAGCAAGAGAATAAATTCTCCGCCGCCAAACAGATGTATATTTAATAGAGATCAATTAACACAGAATAAAATCCAATGTCAGACACACAATCCATTTACAAGTTCGTTCTGGGTCTGAACGAAACCGGAGGCACTTTCCTCGCATATCCATCCATCCCCAAGTACGTCTGGACGATCACCGACTATTTCCCTCATCTTGGGTGTACAGCCCAATCAAGATCATCAGTAATCACCCAAACGATGTGAAGACTTCCGGTCTTCAACCACCGTCTTCATCTTCGACATCTCGTCGAATCGGTTATTCAGAATGGGTATAACCCGGCCTTTCTGAATAACCCACGTATATAATAAACAAATGTTACACAAACACAACAAACGCCTCATTCCAATTCAGAATATTCTTTTATTCACAAAATCACATTCCTAGGGAAAGGTTCCCATTAATTTTATCAAAGATAAATTCTTCTAAATTTATTCTTTAATCTTCCTTTGGATATCACCTCAAACTAGTCGGGATTAACGAACCACACCGAAGTAATTATTTAGTTTATTTCCCCATCCCAACCTATATATCCCATGGAGCAAAACTGGTGATACTCCATATCTAACACCATGGTGTTATCGGTAAAATTAATTACCATTTCACGTTCAAATCCAATTAAAGATTTAACTATCGCTTTGGAGCAAAACTGGTGGTACTCTATTCTCGATCACCTTTCAGATTTGATAATTTAAATTATCAATTCACATTTTAATCTAATTAAAGATTCATTAAAACTACACTTAGTCTTAATTCTTTCAAAAATCAACATCTTGCCTTTAACTGGGTTAAAGAACCAATGTCATCTAAAACACGATCCACGATGAACCCAAATCACATTTGATATTAAATACAAGGCTCTGAATAGAAAATATACCGGCTTATATTCAATATCAAATTCTGAAACCCACAAATATCGTATTGGAAATAACGATATAAAATATATCTTTCAAATTCCCATAACAATATCTGTATAGTCACGAAATCCAACATCGAAATATTCCGAAGATAATTTCGATTCAACTCCAGTCCAATTCACGTATTGGAAATATTGATTATTTTTAAAATCACTTTCAAATTCAATTTATTTATTTAAAAAAATAAATTGATTTCAATTCTAGTTCAAAACTAGTTCATTTCGATAAAAATCTATTTTTATCCTTTAATGTGGAATTTTCCAGCCCAATTCTTTCCAATTCACATATTATGATTTTACACAAATTATTAATATTTTTAATAATTTTATCAAGGCCCGTACAGTCGATTTCCATCAACGGCCATCGAACTGCACTTACAGCGACCTTTTTCAAATTTGATTTGGACATAATTCCAAATCCAACCGTTAGATTTCAAATTTCTAATATTCATTGGAAAGCTCTTTTCGATACGAACCCAACGGTTCCGGTTTTAGGAGAATCCGACGGTCGGATCTCCCGCAATGTCCGTTTGAAATAAATGGTCGAAATTCACGAACTGCCGCGGCGCGGCGCGTTCTATTCAGGCCATTATATTATATATATAATATATATTTCGTCGATTTCCTTTTTAAACGAATTTTTTTAAATCGTAAAAAATCGTTTCGAAAGCAATTTCAACTTTCTTTTCAATTCAAATCAAAATTGAATTCTTCTTTATAAATTCGTTTTAAAATTCATTTCTATTCAATTCAAATTTTAATTCAATTGGAATTCATTTCAATTCACTTTCAATTCAATTTGAAATCGTTTTCAATTCAATTCATTTCGAAATCGTTTTCAATTCAATTCATTTCGAAATCGTTTTCAATTCAATTCATTTCGAAATCGTTTTCAATTCAATTCATTTCGAAATCGTTTTCAATTCAATTCATTTCGAAATCATTTTCAATTCAATTCATTTCGAAATCGTTTTCAATTCAATTCATTTCGAAATCGTTTTCAATTCAATTCATTTCGAAATCGTTTTCAATTCAATTCATTTCGAAATCGTTTTCAATTCAATTCATTTCGAAATCGTTTTCAATTCAATTCATTTCAATTTGAATAAAATCGATATAAATATCGTTCACGTCAAAATGGCGCAAAACTAATCAACACGGCTTTATATTTTTCACAACTTCTTTATTCTATTCAACAAATGAATATTATTCCCATTCAACACATGAATCTATATTTTTTCAACACACGACTAATCTCAACACATGAGTACGGCCAACACATCACTATTTTTGTTATGTAAAATATTTTATAAAACTATGGTATCTATCGTTTGATTTTTAATTAGACTTCTACTGGGAAGTAGTTCTAATCTTAAATATGATAAAGATGTAATTTATTTTATTTAAAATATTTTACTCAACACATGAATAGTTTCAACACATGATCATCGTCAACACATGACTATTTTTATATTCAACACATGAATTTTCTTTTATAATATTCATTGTTTTCCCGATTGGAATGAGGCCCAATCAATCACCATATAATGTTAATTATATGGATTTCATACAACACATGTATATAATAGCATTGAAAAATAATCAATCATCAACCAAAGTGCACTACACTGTATAAGCATCAAATATAGATATCTGACGCTTATAACAGCCTGTCAATCGACCGATCGACATATTTAATAAATCAGGATGAGTGAACTTCAAATTTCATCCCAACACCCGTGTGGGGTTTCAAACAATCAAACACAGATTTTATTTGTGCAGTTGGGTGACGTGTAAAATTTATCGACCCAATCGATATCAGTCAAATCAGTGTATACAAACAAATCGGCCGATTTGTTTATAAATATTTATTTATTCACTTTCACGTTAAAAATTATATTTTTAACGATCAAACTATTTTATTTTAACACTTGAATTTCTATTCAGTTCATTTATTCAATAAATGATTATTTTTATTTTTCTAACATATTTTAGAAAATTTCGGCGGCATAACGGCACGATACTAGAAACGGGACGAGGCCTAGCCTTATCCCCGGTCTAGTGAAGGCCCACGCCATTCACACATCAATCAAATCAATTTCAATTCACCAAATAATTCAATTCAAACCAATAACATAACCAACTACACAACCAAACAATTTAACAAACAAGCCATCCATGGTCTGTGGATGACGGGTGTTGGGTGCTACTAAACACCGTCTACATCCTAGTATATATATATATATATATATATATATATATATATATATATATATATAACTAGAGAAACAAATTTTGAGTGAGAAGTTCTCACCGAAAGCTATCCAATCATCTTGACTCTTCTTTTATAGAAATCTTCATCGTTATCCCATCTTCGCCATCTTCGTTGCCCGTAGTCACTATATATATAAAAATCATATTTTTATATTTTGATGTCTTTAAAATAAAAGTCACATTTTTATTTGTTTACTTTCAATTTAAAAATCATATTTTTATAATCACTTCATATATTTAAAAATCGAATTTTTATTCCGTTATTCAATATATAAAAATCGAATTTTTACGACGATGTTATATAGATAAAGATTATATTTTTATCACGCTATTTTCTATATAAAGATTTCGCCTTTTTTAAATTTAAAGATTTCACCTTTTTAAATTTAAAGATTTCACCTTTTTAAATTTAAAGATTTCACCTTTTTAAATTTAAAGATTTCACCTTTTTAAATTTAAAGATTTCACCTTTTTTTTTTAAAATCTCATTTTTATTTTTCTACACATATAAAGATGATATTTTTATATTCTCTATCCTATAAAGATTATATTTTTAATACTTTAAAAATATAAAAATCATATTTTTAATATTTCTATATAGTAAAGATTATATTTTTACCACTTTAAAAATATATAAATCATATTTTGATTATCTTCCTTATATAAAAATTATATTTTTACTTCACTACTCATCTCAAAATATCGTCTTTTATGTTTTTAAAATATCGTCTTTTATAATTTAAAAATATCGTCTTTTATAATTTAAAAATATCGTCTTTTATAATTTAAAAATCCTAATCTGAAAAATAAATAATAAAGTAAATAGAGTATATAAATAAAAATAAAATTAACATTAAAAAAACTTACAGTGTTTTGCCGAAGAAGGGGGGGTTTGCTGTCGCGGCGGTGGATTGCGAGGGGGGGTGCGGCTGTCGATGGAAGAGGAGAGGGGGAAGAAGGAGGGGCGACGCGGTGGTGGGTTTCGGGTGGCTCGCGGTTATGGATTGGGGAGGAAAGAGAAGAGGGAGCGCGCAGCAGGGGGGAGGGGGTCGTGGCGCCATAGGGCGGCACTGGCGATGGCGCGGTGAGGGCGGCGGCCCCCCCGGGCGCGGCGGCGGCTGCTGCGCCCCTCCATTCTTCCTTTTTCTTTTTCTTTTTTTCTTTTTTTTTTCTTTTTTTTGTTCGGAATGAAAAGAGATCGGGGGGGGGGGGGCCTGGTTAAGGGAAGAGAGGGGTTTTTTTTTTATTTATTATTTAATTAATTGCAAAAAGTTGACTTTTCATACGACCTCGAAACGAGGCCCACCGCCTGTCGTCCATAGCGTTTAACCCCCATTCCGAACACAATGGGACATGCTTCGTATGTTGATTCGATCGTTACAATCAGTTTTCGTTAAATTTACATTTAAATCACTATATTGAATTTTAAACGTACATTTCAAATTACCGGGGTCACATACTAACTAGAAAAATTCCAGAAAAATATTTTCTAGCTTCGTATTGACGATACGGTCCTAACAAAACTAGTTTCGTCGAATTCTGAGACCGTTGGAAAAATGGCCAATTTCCAGTCGATTAAAATCGACTGAAACCGGTCAAATGCGTTTTCTTTTGCCATGCTCACATACTGATTCGAAAAATTATGAAATTTGAAACCTAGCAATAACTCAACATCACGGACCCAACAAAAGTGGTTTCGTCGAAATCCGAGGCCATTTGCAAAATGTCTATTTTTAAGGGCCTGAATTCCATAGCGACTATTTAGAATTTTCAACTGGACATATCCTTTGGTTCCCGCTATCAAATCTTGATTTTTCGGATTCGTTGGAAAGATATCATCAATTAGATCCTATCATTTTTGGTTTTACTAAAATCCGGATTGTTTTGCACCCGGTACATTCAATTGAAGTTTGAAATCGAATTATCGAACTACCGCGCCATTTTCAATTCTATTTATAATTATATATAATTATTTATATTCTAACGACGACGCGTATAATATATACGTCGAATTATATTCAAAATAAATTTTCTCGTCGATATTATTTAAAATAATCTATTTTAAATATTCAAAATCCGCTAAAATTGCCGAAATAAAAATTTCAAACTGGCTCGCATTTTCGGGTTATTACAACGCATCTATGAAGATTAGAAGAAATTCCATCGTGAAAACGTAATTCTTCCACCCATTTTAACAGTATTTTAATTTGGTTGTTTTCTAGTTCATAGCATGCTTTGGCTTTTTTACTGTCATTGGGCTTCATATGAAGCTCAGGACGATTGCCTCTATATCATGTCTAGATTTCGGATTGTCCTTAGTCTTTCCCTTCACATTCAAAATTATGTTAAACACATTATTAAATACGCTTTTATCGTTATGCATCACGTCAATGTTATGACGGATTAATACGTTTTTATCGTTATGCATCACATCAATGTTATGACGGATTAATAGATTTTTCCATAAAGGAAATTCCCAGAATATATTCTGTTTGCACCAATTTTGAACCATCGATTTACCTTAATTTTAGTTTGTTTCCGGTTTCGTGTATCTTTGGACAATCTTTTGCAAGTTCATATATATCATCGCTTGACCAAACCATTGGTGCTCGTAGAGTCTCATGTCTATTAACCATGAAGTTTTTTGTCTCTTCTAAAAGGATGATTAATACGAAGTAAACATCGATGACAATCAAACCAAGAAATTTTCTTTCCATGCGGTAACGAAAATGCTCGTGTTACTTCCATGCAATAAGGACAAGCAAAACGACCGGCCGTTCTCTAACCCGAAATCATTGCATATGCATGAAAATTGCTAATGGTCCATAACAAAGAAACGAACATCTAATTTTTTGTCTTTTTTGATACGTCATATGCTTCAACTCCTTCATACCATAATTTTTTCCAGCTCTTCGATTAATGGTTGTAAGTAAACATCAATTCCCTTTGTTGAATCATCAGGGTCAGGGAAGACAATTGTGAGAAACATATATGGGGTTTTCATACACATCCATGGGGCAGATTGTAAGGTGAGATT
The DNA here is from genome assembly GCA_030737875.1 of Allium sativum. NCBI lineage: Eukaryota > Viridiplantae > Streptophyta > Magnoliopsida > Asparagales > Amaryllidaceae > Allium > Allium sativum. The sequence goes on along the minus strand of CM060926.1, from coordinate 34,649,675 downwards.
ATTATAGACCAGGATGAATATTTAGAACCAAACTGAGAAAATGATGAGAATTCGTTTGCATATAAACCTAATCTAACGTTGCAGCTCTCCGCTGCAAAATCCGGATATTTCTTATCAAAATATTTCCATGCTTCTCTATTCGATGGGTGTGCTAATGTACCTTCTTAAGATGTTCTCACACTGTGTCATCTCATATGATGCGCAATTACGGATGATGCATATAATCTTTGAAGTCTAGGGGGTGATGGGAAAATAATGCATACGCTTGTATGGAACTTTTTTCCCCCTTCTTTTCCCTTGGTTTGTGTCTTTCTTGATTACATATTTTACAATTTCTAAGATTGATGTCTTCTTCCCTATACAACATGCAACCCTTTAAACATGTATTTATTTTATGATACGGCAAACCGAAAGATGACATAATTTTTTTCACTTTATAATAATTGTCGCAAATTAAATTATCGAATGGCATATGGCGTTTAGTAGCTTAAACAACAGCCGTAAATCTAGCTTCCGTAAGGTTGTATTTTGATTTCATTGCAATGTATTCTGCAGTTATCGGTAATTAAGTGCTGCTTTTACATCCATCCCAAAGGTTTTTTTAGCATGATTCAATAAATCATATATTTTTTTAGCTTCAGCATTTGGTCCCTCTTCGAGGTTAACATCTTCGTTACCAATTTCAACGGTAGGGAACGTTGATCGTGTAGCAACTTCGACCATATTTTCTATGAGATTCGTTCTAAGTTCATCACTATGGACCTTCATCGACTGTTCTTGATTATCAGGGGCAACAATTTCTCCATGACGACCCCACAACAAATAATTGGGTAGGAAACCGTATTGGCACAAATGAATCTTAACCATATTTGGTATTAAATAGTTCAACAATTTGCACCTACTACATGGACAACGAATTTCTGTATTGTTTCCAATATTATTTAAAGCAAATTCCATGAACACTTGTACCCCATTTTGAAAATGTTCACTTATTGCACCACTAATTTCCCTTCTTTGATACATCCACCTCCGATCAATAAAGTAATTGACCATTTTTCCTACTTCAAACCCTATGATGAAGTATTAATCTTTAATTTTATATGTTGTTTAAATTTTGATTACTGATTTAGTAAACATGTACTAAATTTCATTTTTTTTTTACAAACTTATTTTAAATAAACAACTATTGGTCCATTAGCACTTATGTGTCTTGTTTGATGGCCGGTCATCCTACTTCCCATTACAAACACAATGGTAATTATATTTCATTTTAAATGATTTCACAAAATTTCGCCAGCATTTCCCCCATGTTCCTTGTATCGTACATACATGCGTGTACATAAGGAATTAAAGGAAATGCCTTTGAAATTTTGTGAACCGTTTAAATTGGTATGATCTACAAAATAAAATTACTTTATAGTGTTTGTAACTTGTCCAATACAGGGACAAATATGACAAATGATGTATCAGATGAATAAAGATGTCCGTTTTGTAGAAAAAACGCATATCCATATAACAGGCATATACAACACCTGTAAGACGGGACCAAATAATATCTAAGGGTTTAAATATTTGTCTATATTAAATTTAAATATACTGTTTGTTCATATTTTACCATTTTATTACATATGTACCAAATTGTATATTTTTACAATTTAATGAATTCTAACAATGACGATTCATATTAAAACCATTTAAAAAATCAAATCATTTCGCAAAGCACAAAACTCATGTTCGCACAAATTATCCAAACTACGCTCAACATAATATATACATTGTGTTTGCATAAATTATATTATTAGCAAACTCTATCACACACACATAACGTTCACTACTAACCAAAGCTACCTAAACAAACACAATATACTAAATTAAAAAAATTGAAATTGCGAACAATTTGATCACTATGGCGATAATAATAGCAATTATGGGGTAACATGATGTAATATACATATAATAACAACTAGGAACCAATCAAATTTCAAATTAAACCTTAAATAAATCAAAAACTAAAAATTAGGTCTAGAGAAACTACTAAATTGGAGAGCAAGGAGGGTGGAGACGGACTGGAGATGCTCCTAAATGGCATCGGAGGTGGTGGGGTTGGTGGTAGGAGTGGTGGCAGCAAGTTTGAAGATGAAAAATGGTGAAAAAAGGAAACAAATCGGCGGATTGGGGAAGAGCGAAGCTTCGGCTTGCTGCTACAGGAAATATTCCGAAAATTTCCAATCGGCTGCCAACGGCTATAATTTCATCGGTTTCCAATGGATAGTTTATAGTCGTTGGCGGCCATTGGATACCGACGTTGGAATACATTGTTTATCTACTAGTGATACTATATCACCTACGAACAACGTTTGTTATTAAACTAAACAAACATGAATATCATAGGCATAATAGATACAATGTATCTAAAGTGACCAATGTAGAATTGATGTTAAAGTAGTCTAATTCTAGCAATATTATCAAAATAGCACCTAAGGGGGAAAATGTGATATTTAAGTAAAAGCCATTGAAATGCTTTTTAATTCATTCGTAAAACAAAATCTAGGTTTATTTATTATAGAAATCCCATTCTTAAAATTAGAAATCATCTAGAAACATCGATACTATATTATATTAACGATAATCATCTAGTGAGAGACTATATCACTCACCTCAACCAGATCTGTCAGCGTTAGGTACAAGTTGTAGAGCTTGCCACCATAAGTACAATGCAAGAAACAATGACCAAAATGGGTATATTATGCAAAAGCTAAGGTAAATATAAGATTTGGGATCAAATAAGCAACTAATTTGCTAATTACCCATTTACTTCTTTAATCTTTCTTACCAAAATCTAAATTAATTTATATACATGGTCATGCACAACCACTTGCTCTAACACCTTTTCTTCTCTTTTCCCCTAGATACTCAATGCAACGATGAAAGCGAAGTTACAGCGTACTCCAATTTGCAAAGGACTCATGATGGACTCCAATTCACCACGACCGCACCCCCTTATTAGAACGCAGCCTGAGCCGAGCCCTTCCTCCACACGTGCAATGTGTTTCGAGTCGATGCTCCGATCTTGACAAAATTATATGTTGAGATGTAAGAGGAACATGATTACAATCTTTGTTTTTCCTATGATCTCCCTAATCTACAGCAATCTCAAGCCCTAGGTTGGCCATGGCATAGGTTATCTCGTCAGAACTCCACAAGACAAAATTTTGTCATAGTTACCACAAAGGTTTCGTCGACATGGGAATTATGAAAGCGATTTAGCGATTTTTCGTTGAGTGCGTGCGCACACACACACATATTTTTTATTTTATTTCGAAAATGGGTTTAAATTTTATTAAGGAATTTTACAGCCCAAAACGAGATGCGTGTCTGATAAAAGCTCGACAGCACATATGTACAATCATAACAAATAAGTACTCGAACTCATTAACTCGAAAATTAGGCAACTCTTAAACTGGTTCTTCCCCAAAATAGATGGAGAGCTTTAACGTCTTCAGTGAAGAGTTCATGGTGGCTTATGGTTTTCAGCTATTAACCGTAGTCCCTACGAATCCTCTTGATCCCTTCCTCCAACACGAGATAATAATTCTACCGATGATGACGTAAGTCTTCAACCTCGTGTCTTCAAAATTAGGTTAACATCTACTTCTATTAGCTTAATAATCTCACGAATTGATCTCTTCTTCTTGTGAAAAACACGTTTGTTCCACTCTTTCCAAATCCACCAACATGCGGAACCACGCAAATGCCGTATATTTTAATTTTTACATCTACATTCGACCAGTTCAAAGTCAGGCGTGCTATTATCTCCTGAAAGTTTACACTTTGATTACCAGTGTTGTAACTTTGCTGTAAGATTTCAAGTATTTATCTAGAGAAATTGCATTGGAAATACAAGTGCTGGTGAGACTCAATTTGATTTTCATAGAGGGTACATAAATTATTAGGAATTATTCCCCAATTAAGCAGTCTGTCTCTGGTGGGTTGACGATAAATCATTGCTTTGTATGCTATGTATGATTTTTTGGGGGAAACACTATGTCCCAAATCAAGCAATGCCAGTCAACTTCGGCTTCATTGCCTCTGCAAATGTTCCATGCATCCCTTAATTTAAACTCATTGCTTGTTGACCATCTCCATTTGTCAATTTCTCTGTCTATGAATAATGGCATGTATTCAATGTCTTTTTTCAACTCATTAGCACACGGAAGGCTATCACAGCTCTAGTTTCCATTTTGAATTATTTGATTAACAGTGTGATTAGGGCAGCCATAAGCTGAAAATGTATCCCATCCCAAAGTATCAATCAACGATTTACCTTTAATCCATGGGCCTTGCCATAAATCAGTATCATTTCCATTAGCAAATTCACGTTCACAATTAGCTGCTAGCTTGTTTCTCATTTTAAGGATAGACTTCCAAGTAGATGAGGCATTGTTATCTATAGCCATCGTCCAAAAATTATTTCTAATATATCGTTTTCTCATCCATCTGGCCCATAGGCCTTGTTCATTTATTATTTTTCATGCCTATTTCATTGTGAAAGCATCTTTCGTGTCTCTTATTCTTTGCAAACCAATACCGCCTTCTTCTTTAGGCCTACACAAATCATCATATTTCATTTTATGAAGCCCCCTTTCCAAATAGAATCTGCACATACACTTTCTATCTTACCAATAGATGCAAGAGGAATCTGAAATGTTTGAAGCCAAAAGTTGACTTTAGCATGTATCACTGTGTGCACTAATTCAATTCTTTCTGCAAAAGATAGGAGTCCGGAGTTCCATCCTTGTAATCTATCTCTTATCTTAGTGATAAGCTCTACACACTCTCTGTTAGTAATTTTGTTTGAAGAAAGGGAACACCTAGATATTTCATAGGTAATTCACCTTCCTTCACCCTCAAAATATCAAGCACATTTCTCTCACTACAAGAAAACCTGATTTTAGATGCATTCAATGGCTGCGTTTACAGTGTTAGTGCATCCAATACTAATTTTTCATTTTTTATTTCCCCTTTCCCTCCGCTTGTTCCATTCTCCCTCATAAATTTCACTTCTCTGACTCGTAATTCTTCCTATTCCTTCGCTTCATCTTCCATCAGCGCAAGCTACTTCGCCGACCTGCTCCCATCGTGCTAACTTGACGGTCCGCTCCCTTCCACTTCATCAACAGGGATCCCCTCCACCTCGCCGGCCTGCTCACCCGCTTTATACACGAGCCCTAAATCTACAAATCGAGGTTATCGCTGTTTTTTGGGTGCAAATCACTTTTTTTTTAAGTCAAGATATTATTGCTTGTAATTAAGTTGAAAATCTACGGTCATTTTCTTTTTTGTACTCAAACATCACGCCTAATGCTATTAACTAAAACTAAATGTCAAAAAAGCCCCTTTTATTTTGTTCAATATTAGATATTATATCTGCGAAAATCGATTGCTTTGATTTGGCAACTACAGTGGATCTATTAGCAGTTTAAGCTCCATTGCTTCCGTTTTGATTTTCATATGTTACTTCAGTTGATTCTCGAAAGGTATTCATTTGGAATTGTTTGATCAATTTGATTCAGTATTACCTATCTTAATTTTCAGTTTGAGAATACAAATATCCCGATTCTTAGCTTCATGGAAAATACTATAACAGTTATAGGTAAGCAGATTAATTTTGATACTGGCATAGGAGTTCGAGCAAACTTCTAAATAGAAGCAAGGAAAAAAACAACCATTTTTCCTTTGAAATAAACTTATTTTGAATTGTTGGTAAGAGTTTAAGTATGATTTATTTGCTGTTGACAACATTACACATACCAGACCTATAAGTTCACGGGTAATTCCATCAAATAAAAAAACCACCTGGTACTGTTTTTTGCATTGGTAATGTAATATGTTGTTTGTTGGTTGATTATTGTATAGCAACCAAGTATTATTTGTTTGTGTGCACCAGTAGGGCTTGGTTCCTTACTTTAGAGGGGGCTACAAGTTTGAGTCTTAGACATGATTTTTTGGTAATTGTATTAAACCAATTTAAATTATGGTGAAGGATTAAGTTTTTTTTACTGTTAATCACTTGGTGTAAAATGAAGTTAAACAAGATGATATTAAAATTTAGCATTTAACTTCTTGACATGTTTCTAGTAGCAGTCATTCAACTTGCTTGGTTATTATTCACTGAGATGCAATTATACATACAAAATAACCAAGTCAACTTTAATTAACAGGGAACAAAACTTTGGAAAATGGTATTTTCCATGATCTCTGCACTAGCACATCAACTAGAACAATATATCTTCCGGTACAATCATTTCAGATTGAATATATGGGAGCTTCTCAAAGCTACAATCTGGTTGAGGTGTAACAGCAGATAATTTGCTAAGTCTTATTTTACTTGATATTTATTTTCCTAAACATAGAAAACTACAACATGAATCTCATTTCAACAGTATATGCTTTATATTCTTATTTGTGCTTGCAAGACTAGCCCAATAACTCATGCCATTTTTGCTCAATTTGCCTGCATCATAAAACCTATGTCATAACCTTGTTAATGATTAAAATAAATCCATGAATATCTTGGGTGCGATCTTTATTATTCATATAGATAAATATACATTTAAAGCAGTTTGATCCTTCTATTTTGTTTTGGATGACATACAATGAAAGTTGTACATTTCATTATTTGTACTTTCTTTGCATTCATCAAATATGAATGCATAAAGATTACGATTTTGTTAATTTTTATGTTTTTTTTCCATGATTTTTTCTCTCCATGTGACTCTTGACTGTAACACTGAAAGCAAAAGCATGTAGTTAGGAGATACTACTCGTGATAATACGTCATAGGTTACGATAATGCATTTAAGCGCTCTCATGCACATTCTGAGTTTCTAAATTCAATATAGACTAGTAGGGAGAGGGGGGGTGGGGGGTCTGTGCTTTCGCTTACAGGATGATTGTTGTAATTAATATTGGATAATTATTTATAGTCAGTAGGCACTAGTGATCTTGTCAATTTTGGTGGATTAGAAATAGAAATTAGATGCATCATTCAGAGTTGTTTTATTCCATATTTGTTAATTGAAACATAAGAAAATATATTTAGCATTTGCCACAATGTATCATGTTAACTGAACGAAAGGAAGCATAGAGTGATATAGCAATGCTGCCATGATGTTTCACGCTGGTTGAATGAAAGAAAGTGTTGAGTAATAGATCACCTAAAACAGTTGATGTAACTGGTAAGAGCAAGTCCACCCTGTCACCTGAAGTAATGTAGTTAAGTTGTATTCTCATTACGTAGAAATTGCTTTTAAATAAAGATTGATCGAATTGATTATATAAATACTTTACTTTTTTGTAATGAGAATATCAATTAAATAGATTTTTAATACTGAGTATCAGTGTTTCTTATACGTAACAAATTTGTCTCCTTGTGTGTAACAATTTATTTAATAATAATACAACATTGAAATAAATTTTTGTTGGTCATAATGTAGTTATCAATTGTAGAATTATTAAATGACGCGGATTTTAGAGTACAGTAGTATTCAGTTTTGGTGAATCCTCCATGTTTATCAATTTACAAAATTTCATTAACCACTGATCCAAATTATTCAATGTTTTAGAATATCAACCCAATATTCAGGCACCTATATCAAGTATGATAAGAAAATCTCACCCGAGCTACAACAAGATGGCATCATCTTCGTATGTGTGTGTGTATATATAGAGAGAGGGAGGGGGGGGGGGGGGGGGGGGAGACTGAAGCGCAGGCACATTCCCAAAAAAAAAGCCCAAAAACAAATAAACTGGTAACAATAGACACATGAAGCAAGCATTTCTGAGAAGCAAGGAGGAATTCTCGAGACTACATTATTGTAGTTTGCAACGGAAGGAGGAATGCAGTCAGTCTGCTCATCAGTGTAAGTTAAAACAGGAAATCCAGGAGGATAAGTTGCTATAGGCTGATCATAGCTTGATTCATCGTCAATTCTTCCACTAGAAACACTGAACTCGGGGGGAGATGATTCATCATTCTTGATATTGCGTACGCCAGATGTAATATCACTTGGGTAATTCAAGTAGTCCTTGACGGCATAAATGAACTTTTCAGCAAAGCAGCTATTGGAAAATCTGACTGCAAACTTCTGAATCTGACCAGAGTTATCCCTGTAGCTCATAAAAACTGCTCTACTTCCCCTGATTGGACACTCAGGCACACATGAAACCTGAGGCCATGAATAACAGAGACTCGAAACAAAATGCTCTTCCGCGATAGCCCCGTCGACCGAAATTGAGATTGTCAGGGAAGAATCATCGCCGGATCGAACCAGTTGAATTACGGAAGTGGATTTGGCGTTGACCCAAGTGCCGTAACAAAATTTATTAACCTTCTTTTTTGCAGTAATGGACTGAAGATTAGGAGACTTAAGTGCCGAATGTCGAGGAAAATTAAAGAATCGTGAGTACTCTGCCTCGAATCTGTTCTTCTTCACCGCATATTCTTTGGCCATCTTATTTCTCTAATTGATCATCATCCACGTATATTGTTGGAAGGCAACAGCCAATGAAGTATGTCTAATTATTGATGAATATGTACTTGCTGTAAGAAATGCCATTGAAGTTGGTAGATATATACGGAGTTGTGATCTAATCTACACCCTAATACAGGTTTGTAATGATTGGTATGATGTTAGTAATTTTTGAATTGTTTGTGTCAATAAATACAATCACACATTATCTGGTCAGGTATAGTAATTGTATAGTCATTTCTGTAATAAAATCATAACAATTAGTATTATTATCATTTCTGTAAATGTACAGACTATTTTTATTAGCTGCGTTAAAAATACTATTAAAAGATAATTATAGATATTGATAACATAGACCCTGTAGATTTTTGTGTATTTCATAATCAGATCTTAGGATCCACTTTGCATATTTTTTTAAGATTTAAAAATATTTCACACATGGAACGGATAATTTTCCCACAGTAACAAAGAAGGTAAAAACAAATTGTTCACTTATATTACAATAGTGGAAACCATTACACGATAAACAATCTTGAACTTCCAAGTAACTGTGTCATATGGTTATAAACCTACAAACTAGCAAAAGAAGAGAAACGTATCTAGTAACATCTTACGAACATGTCTGCTGTTTACTCCATATTATCCAGTGTTGTCTAAGTTTTTCGAACATCACATATCAGTGATATCATTAGCTGATTATTATACAGTAAAGACTACTAATGCAAGTACTCTGCCAATATTTTTAAATATTGTATATTTGTTCTGGATCTTTATGTAATTGATATCGATATTAATAGTACAGATTGCAAAACATATAGAATTACATCATAGAGAAGTAATAAATAGTGTTTTGTTGGAGTACTGTTGAAATTATTTGGTAGATTCTAGTCCTAAAATTTGATTTTCTAAACATAGCCTTCGTTGGTAGGTTTACTGCTTGGGAAAGTGTCGCTCAATGTCTATGGCTCAATGTCGATGGACAAAATTGGGTCATTCTTCTCAATACAACAGTCACCACTCCCCAGTCGCTTCATTCATTATAGTTAGAGTTATGTTGAAGATCTCTGCTATTTCGCATGCTTTTAAATTAAGGTACTGTTTTTTTTAACCTTTTGATAATTGTTTGATATTAATTTCTTTGCCATACTCGGTTGCTGTTACTTCCTAGATTAGAAAAATACGGTTGATTTTTATAAAACAACCTATTTGTATGTGCTCTACTGCTGTAAGCATTAACCTATTTCGGATAACTCAAATGACTTTTTGATTCTATGGGTCGTGCTAATCCATAAGTTTAAGTCACGTCTGTTACACAAACTAATATATAAATTTGCACTCAGTTTTTGTTTTTATACCAGCTTGTACATTTCCAACTGCTACCTATTTTGATTACTGATTTACAAATTTCATATAGCAGCTGCGTGTATGTGGGTAATATTTTTCTATTATTTAAGTCATTTCACCCAAACTGTTCAGTGTGCTATATACTATCTTTGCCAGTTGCCACCATCTGATTTCAGAACAGCGTTTGTAAAAGAAAATAAATAATAGTTGTACAGGACAATGAACTAAGTTTTCAAGGAACTACGTGGAAACTGGAAATTAAAGTGCATAATAATTTTAGAAGTCAACTTGCATTTATGAGTTAGTGGAAATGTTGACAGGTTGACAAAGTTTACATCATAAACCGACTCAAGCATTAAGTTAACTGCTTTTTAATTCATGCATCCTTTTATATTTCTGTTTGGAATGTAAATGTTTGTTCTGATAGCGTTATCAACTAAATTTATCAGCATAATGACAAAAATTAAAATAAAATTGGGAAATAAAAGTAATTTTTTATCTACACTCCCACCTATTTCGAATTGTATGCTAAGCTGACTTTTTTTTGGATAAGAATGTATCACTAAGCGATAATCATGTAAGAGAAATATGACAAGCACAAAGGCGAGGAAAGACCTGAACGATAACTTACGTTCATTAGTCCCAATCTATTGAATTAGTATTCTAGATTATATGCTGATACATTTGTTAGGTGGTTTTCAATTTTAATGACTACTTCTTTACGTTGGAAGCACTTAGTTGACTACTTATCCTTTTTTTTTTAAAGAAATTAAATCTGATAGTCCAATTAAAGGTTCAATCATGACTTATCAATAACATAAATTGGCCTAAATTATCTTAAAACTAGTTTTTCATTGTGTAACAATCTAGCACATCACTTTAATCTACACCACGATGGAATCAATCGTCAACTGACTCTGGTCCTCTTGCCCATATCGGGTTGCTCCAAGTACTTGTGTGACCATTGAAATCCATCCTCATTCCACTCACCAAATCAGTATGCATCTGCTGTATTTCCTCAAGAAGAAGGCAAGAAAAGTGCAGTATTTTTACCTTCATTTTATTTTTAATAATTTTCTTATTATATAATAAAGTTAACACTATAACAGTACAAATGTATGCATTTTACGGTTGATTTGATGGCAAAAAATATAAGGAGTATGGATTCTGGTGAGGCAGAAACTAAGAAGTTGGAGCTGGAATATATCACTCTAATGGAAGGAGTAATTTTTGCTCTAATTTTCCAGGAACACCATATTGGAAAGTTTTATAGGTTACATTTTGATTTGCTCTAAGATTTTCACTGGTTCAATCCTTGTTAATCATGTTTAGGAGTCAAAAAAAAAAAAAAAAAAAAAAAAAAAAAAAACAAAGGAAATAAAGAAAGAAAAGAAACTTTAAATGCATAGTATAAAAATTCTTTGTCCATGGCCGTTTGCTTTAGCTCTTGAAAGATATCTATTACATCGATGCCCTAAAAACATGGTCCAGTTTCTTATAGTGTGCTTATTCACGGCTATGCTATGTTTGGGAAGACTGAGAGTGTTAGGGAGATTTACGTGGAAATTGATTCAAGGAGGGGTGACCCCATATTGCTATACTTTTAATGCACTTGTTTATGGATTTCAACAAAACTAACTACTTGAATGAAATTTTGATTATTTTTAATGAGTTTCATGAGAGGGGTTGATTCCAAATTCAATTTGCATTTATAATTCGTTGATATAATAGGTTTGTAGTAGTGGATTGATGGGGGATGAAGGTTGAGAATCAAATGATTACAAATGGGTTAGTTCCTGATATTTTCACGAATACAACAATGATTATGGGTACTGTAAAGTAAGCATGTTAGATTGAGCTTGTGAAAAGTTGATGGAAGTGTACGATAAAGTCAAACATCATGATGTTATTGCACAGACTACTTTTATACATGTTAAGTGTAAGGCTTTTGATATAGGAAATACAATGAATGCCTCGAGTGCAGTGCATTTAGTTCCCACTTCATTAACATACAATACTATAGTAAATGGAATATATAATGATGTCTTTGATAGGGGTTGGGATCACCTGGACCAGATTCTCTCTGGTCCGGTGTGCCCAACGAATGAAATCACCCCATTTTGGGGTGATTTGCACATTGCCCCCCTGAATTATCCCCGAATTTCAGGGGGCAATGTGCAAATCACCCCAAATGGGGTGATTTCATTGGTGCGGACCCCCGGATCAGGGAGAATCTGGTCCAGAGGATCCGCACCCCTTTGATAGAGCTATCAATTATTAGAGGAACAATGCTCAAGATTGTCTTTTTTCCTGATCCTTTCATAGTTAATCTCATGTTGACCCACTTTTGTAGGCACAATATTCCTTATAGAGCATGAGCTTGGAGAGAAGGCTAAGGGCTATATTGTTGTGTTTTTTAGTAGAGACGAAAATGAATTAAACCAAATCACATGAACTGGGAACATGTTTTCGAGGATAAATTCGAATTTGTGCCACATGAAAAATGAAATGTAAGAAATTAGATGATTTAAAAGATGATCAAGAATATGGTTGGTAACAATTGTTTAGGTAATCGATAATTTTAACTCAATAACATGTGTCTAACTTATATGCACATATTCACAACTATCTATGTATCAATTGTAGATTCAGCTTTAGTCAAGGCAGAATCTTTCTCCTGCAAATGAAAATTGCAAAGCTATAACGACTGAGCAGTTAGTTGTGGAATCCCAGGATTTTGACCATCACTATAAATATGTGCATTGTAATTGATTTGCCACACATCATGTCAGAGTTGTTCTCTGTTTTTATATTCCATATTTCTCACTTTATCCCTAATGAGAGTGAGTTTGTTGACACTATTTACATAGTGTCAACGTGACTTTTCCCCTGATTGGTGGAAATCGGGGGAGGGGGTGAGGCCATAAGGGTCCACCTGATTTCCATCAATCAGGTGGGAGAGTCATGGTGGCCTCACTTAAATTGAGGTCACCAAACTCGTATTGATCCCTAATAGTAGATAGATCCATTAGTCTTTGAACAATATCAAAATAATAGAGTTTCTTTTCTCGTAAATGACTTTAAGAACAGAAACAATATTGCTAACGTGTCCCTTGAGCTCTCTACTATTGTCTCAAGTATGTTTGATAGCTTTACTTGTTAATTGGGTCACAAGCTTTTTATAATTTACACCAACAAACTATTCATTAATTATTAGTAAAAGATGTGAATTGAATTGAAATATTATAGCTGCCATCTAAATATCTAATGCATTAATTAAAGCCTAAGTTGCCAAATTCAAAATGAAATGCATGTGTATCTTGAGATGAATGAGGGGTGTATTTCATGGTAACATAAGAGAGCACCAACAATTTCAACTAATTTGATATCTACAGGTTAAAACCACTAGAAAATTTGATGCAATTCACCACATTAAATGACAATTGAGATCTGCAGGTTATAGTTTTCTATCATTTACGTTGTTCAATAGGCTGGAAAGTTGAAGGAATTTATATCAAGTATCAACGACTTATTTAAAATATTTTAGATTATCACATAGAATTTTAAAAGCCATGTGCTAGATTTTTATAGTCTAAAGCTACGAACATGGCTAAAGAAAGTTGTCGATCGCTGCTCATCAGCTTATCAATAGTAAAAAAGGTAGAACTCATAACTGCCATTTGTTAGGTGATCATGACCATATTATAGTTTAGCCTTATTTAAACCTAGATAAGTGTAAAATGCTTACGCTCTGTGTTAAATTATAAATAATAAAATAAATAAAACTTCACTACATGATGCTTACGGTTGATTGCTTTTGATGATTAACAGGTGATATATGTCCTCCACTTTTAAGATAGGTGCAAATTTAGCTTCTCTTGGGTGCACAATTTTTATGAATCATAGAGTGATACAAAATAACATATGTCCCATCGTCTACTCTTCTACAATAGCGTCTTTGTAGCAAATCTCTAGGTCCCATACCCGATGATGGAAAGAACGTCCATCTTAAAATGAGCTTGTTGATTGATAAGATAATTTATGATTACTTGGTGACATTTCATGATCCTGAATCTGCTAAGTGAGCCGTGTCAGACCCAAACCCATATGTAAATGGCTGGCGAGGCAACTGCTATATAGCATTTATAGCCTAGCCACAACCTTCTTCCAGGTATGTATGATTTTGGGCGCATATGGCATTTCATATATACAAATGTATATTTAAATCTGCATGACTTTGAACTGAAATGGATAATGAGAATATTTTATTACTTTTTTCTTTTTCCAAATACCAACATTGGAAGTAGCACAAGATGGCTTCAAAAAAAGCTGGTTATTTCATAGATTACCAAAGCATGTACATCCTTATAACACAGCAGTAACAGACTTCACTAATCAAATATCTAAGTTAAGGAATTGATAGCAATGTGTGGGATAAAAGACGAAGGATTAGTCATGTCGACCGAGTTAAGAGCGGAACAAAGCCAATGAACTAATGTTTTATCAATAGGTAAGAATTCTCTGGCATGTGCAAGAACACTGCATGATATTTTCCGAACTATTTACACCACCAGTAATGAACAACCGCTTGGTGGATTTTTCCCTCAATGTGCTAATAGTGATATGGCTTTGGGATTATTTGGAAAATATTAGTCTTTGACCCACAACCGTATATGTAGTATTTTTCGTGCAAACTAAACTATTATTTATACGATATGATATGATGAGCCAGTTTGATGTCCCGTTTATATTGTAATTCCATGTATACTATTCATTTTATAACACTGACTATTAGGAAATCTTTTAATTTATAACCATATTTAAATATTTACATACTTCAGGAGTGCATGGTACTGTCAAGGCAAAAGCAGAGGAAGATGGGAATGATGTTGAGCATCGGAAAAGGTCCAGCAATTTCATAAGGTACAGAAAGATACGTTTTCATCTTGTTGTTTATTTGGTGAACTTCATATATACTGATAACGATACCAGTAACTAGTAACTAGTTTACTCAATTTTTATGATCCATGTTATTTCTGCTTTTGTTCCACTGTCTTATATGGATAAGTTTATCCGAGAAGATAAGTTTCTGTTTGTTAGGAAAATTCTACTGCATGATTTGGTTTCTATTTTTCATTATTGAATATATATAAATATGTTGATTTTTTTTTACCCACTACAACAGATTTATCTTTTAATAGCACGTGGAAAATGCTATAATAGGTTATCATAGCATTAGTGACGACGCTATATATCAACATGCAATAATAGCCCTGTTATATCTTATAACTCAAATCTAAACGCTATAATATTATACATTTTATAGCGCACATTCAACAATATGAAATGTTTTACAGAGCATTCAGACCTTGCAATTATATTTGCTTACTAAAATATCAGCTTATGTTTTAATAGCGTTATCAATAATTTTACATCACATATTCATTGCTATTAAAAATGTTTTCCATTTTGTTTTTAAAAAAAATCCGCTATTATTAAATTCCCCATTGATATATAGCGTTCAGACCGTACTATGTTACATAGTCGCTTCTTTTTATAGCATTATCACTGTTTTCATAGCTCATATTCAGTGATATGAAAAGTTTTCCACACAATTTACATTTTATATAGCATTTCACATTTTGATTTCATAAGTGGAGTTTTCCGCTAAGAATATTCGTAGCATATATAGCATTTTCAGTGTTTTGTAGCACACATTCATTGATATAAAAAGATTTTCCACACTATTTAATCTTTTACATAGCATTTCACTTTTTGTTTCCATAAGTGCAACATTCCACTATTAATATTTTTACTATATAGCAAATATTTTTGTTATAATCCTTATATAGCAAATCTCTTATTTAATTTGTGCACAACTCAAACAATTAAGCATTAAATTCACAGGACAAAACTGTCTATAGCAAAAAATTAATACCAAAAGCATATTTGATTTCAATTACATAGTCATATTTACTAAATCTACAAATAAATATAGAAATAAGTCAACATACATACTGTTCAAACATCATTTCAAAACAAGATTACATGAAAAATCACTTGGTCTTCAACTTGTAAGCTCGTCCAACTTCTAAAACATGCAATTCACAAGCACAAGTTAGTCTTATAACAAAGAAAAATGCAAAAAACAGAATTAAGCTCATCCATCTGTCTCCAAAACTCACAAAACCTACAGGTTACCAACAAGCCATCACACTTATCACAACCACTTCAGTATAACACTCAAATTCGTATAATACATTAACAACTCGCTGACCTGCAACCATGTATGATATAAGAACACGAATATGTTTCAAGAAACTAAAAACATCCGTCAAACATCTATCAAACTACTGTAATGCCATTAATATTTCATAAAAATTGAAGTCTAATAATTCTAACATGTACATTAAATTCCAAGTTTGATAATATAAACAATGCAAATCTGCAGTTATGCAACAAGAAAATGCTTTACACATATGACAGAACATACAAACATATACTTTGTTCCATTTGGATGCAGGACCTTTGAAAGTTCCCACTGCAGTAATCATATACCCTCCCCTGGTACTTTTATCCAATTTCAACTTTCATCTTTGTATCAAAGATGGCAAACATACTTTCCAACCTGTAGTTTGAATTATATGTTCTGAAGACATGGCAATATGAGGTGGACTTATATTAAATACACAGTTTATCACACTCCAGGAATCAATTCATTTTGTTTTGTTGTACCTTGGAGGGAGGACTTCTGTTTTTGGTTCTACCCAAATCCTTTTATGCATCCTCTCTTTGACCTTAATCAAAACCAAAAGATCTTCAAGTAGATTTTCTGTACTAGAAAGAATATTCAGTTGAAGGCTATATATTTGTTAGTGGTATAAGTTAATTGAAATTATAATGTTTTCATATCTCAAACGCATCTGATTTCTCATCTAGGCTAGACATAGTAGTATCATGACCTTTTTAAATGTCAAACCAATGAAAACATATGTTTTCAACCTATAATACTCCTCAACGAGAATAATAATTACAAGTAATGTTTGCACTCGGCACTAAAATCAAATATTGAAGTTTGGCTTACCTCTTTGTAAGCTAGCTGATATTTAGCTTACTTTTGTCATTGTTCCATCTGTGGCATTAGTATACAACTGGATTACAATACAAGGATACTGGTAATCTAGTTATGTGATAGTCTTTAGAATTGTTGTCGAGCGAAATTAGTATCAGAGATATAGCACGTCATGGACCAGTTTTTAGTACTCAATGGGTCTTATGTATGACCCATATTACGAATACCTAATTTAGACACCAACAACGATCCCAAATGGTAAAAGAAAGAGTAAATATCTCTCATAAAGTGAAGTCTCGATTTCTTAAGTAAATAGGCCAAGCGAAAATAAACAACAGGACCAATGCATTTTTAACACTGTATGCATTTGGAGCTCCAACATAAAATTATTTGGATCTAATATGGAAATGCAAAGAAGACGATTGAAAAACATTGCAAAAGTTAAAACAAATGTCAATTCTTGATGTAAATTAGTCACTTAGGACTTGTCAAAATTGAAACCTAGAAAGCATACTGACTTTTCTGTCATTAAACTTGTTAATTGACTGTTAAAAGCATACCTTATGGGATAAAGGAAACAAATATTAAAGTTTAAATAAAATAAAGTGTAGTATCTTGGACTAACAGAAATTAAAGCATGTCTACTTGTGTAGATATATGAAAAAATAAATTCAAGCATTCGTTCAAATTTATAACATATTAATAAGAAAATACATTAGTAGTTTTTCCTCAAGAGTACGTACTTAATTTTATTAAAAAAACAAACAAACATTGTATTGGATGATGAACCAAGACATGGTACAAGCTCAGGAGATAATAACATTTTAAATATTGCAATGAAAAAAAATTAGTTTTAAATAAACAAATTAATGTGAACATAACATACTTGTTAGCTATTCCAAGTGTAAGTAATGAGGAAAAAAGAGGCATTTCAACTTTTTATAATTAAGCAGGCCTAAGAAATATAATGGGTTGATGAGTTAAACAAAAAAATATAATTGGATTTTTTTTTATGCATCACCTGTTTGCAAAGTACATCATTCGATTAGTTTCTTCCTTTTTCTATTGTGTTGCATGCAAGTATTATGCACAAAGTGAGCATTATATATTGAATAACACATATTATTAGCAATATAATACAGTTGAAATCCGAGGTTGGTTAAAAGTAGTGCTTTGAGTATTAAGATAGATCAGTCAATACTTTATTTTTTACAAATCTATTTTTTTACAAAGCTTTATATCATGCAACCATATTTTACCAATATTCCCACTGACTTGAAAGTCGAAACAGATGCTATATCCAACTAATAATTAGGATAAAGATTTATTATATGCATAAAATAATATAAAAATATAATAATGCCTTACAGATCTAACATGATTTCAGAACAGTATCTAACAAATGCATGGACAAAATATATGATACGACAAAGGTGCACCAGAATCAACATATTACATATAGAATAATAATAAAAGATATAACTATAATTTATATTATCCATTTTTGTTTGAATATTCATGCATACTATGTAGGGCCTAGAAAGTGATGATGAGAAGTCCAAGACCTCCAAGTAAGGTACAAAGAAGACTGTTTATGACCATATCAATAGAAGATTTTGCAGCTCAATTTCGGTTACATGGGTCAGTGAAAGTAGGTGAAAATGTAATTTGGATCCGTGTATACTGTGCTTTACTCATCTCACTATCTAAACAAACAAAATCTGGATGTTAAATTTATTCTGATCAGACTCACTTTATTATTTATGATGTGTATAAATTTACTTTTTCCAGCAGCTTTTCTTTCCTTTATGATGTTCTCGTGATCCAGTTCTTTTATTTAATTCATCATTCTGAAATGTTTTATTATTATTCTCAGTAACAACCGCAGAGACAATCATATAATATAATGAAACATGTTAGTTAAATGCGTTTATACTAACTGTTACTTGTAAAAGCTTGTAACTATAGGATGTCACTCCTAACTGAAGAAATTCAATCCAAATAATAACACCAGTTTCTCTAATAAAGTGATATGAAGCTCGTAAATTGTGATGCCAATAGAAATAATAATAACCGCCACCCATACTTAAAAGACATTAATAAGAACCAAAATGACTAATGAAGAAAATATAATGAGAAACTAATCACAATGATGGAAGCCTGAAATGAAAGCAGCTTCTCAGTTGGAAAATGGAAGTTCCATAACAGTAGAAAATGCATTGTATTGTCATATATACCCAACAAATTCCTCCAGGCAAATTTCTTCCTCTTTCCCTCGATTTCAGTTTAAATAGGCTATATTCCTATTTATCTAACAATTTTGGTTGCCACACGGGCCTTTCTCTTTTTCTTTCCATTTTAGATGTCACACATCCTTATCGCTTTTCTTTCAACTTTTGATGTCTTATAGGCCTACCACCATTGCTTTTACTTTTAGGTGACACACAGTCTTACACATTCATTTTTAGTTTTGGATGACACATGGACATTAGTTCCTTGTTTCAATTTTGGATGCCACAAAGGCCTTTCTCCTTTTTCCTAAATTTCTATCTAGCCATTTCTATTATGATTTTCATGCAGCTATTTATTAAGCTAATATTTCAACCAAGTACTTTTTGATTATTAATATTTATTATCATATAGTTATCAATGTAACAGATTACAGCCTCAGTCATCGTGAGCCATATCACAACATATAGTCCTTGAAGATTACTAGTTCTGAATTATGCATTCTCTAGGCGTTACACTACTCTCCGCATTCAACAGTCTTTGTCTCTTTTTACGAGGTTGGTTATAATTTACTTTTAGGGATTTGCAAAATTAATTCTTTGGTTTTTTTCGAAAATCCCATCGTATACTCATATTTCCACGTAATAGCTGACCCTTGATTTTTGGTTATGCATGTGTAATACCATTGGTTGACAAGAGTGTAGTTTAGTTAACTCTGAAATCCGTGCCAAATGTCTCAAACATTCATTTTGTAATTTGTTTATATGCTTAAATGATTAAGTATTTAAAACAAGATTAAAGGGGAAAAGTTTAACTTTTTTTCCTAATTTGAATTTTAAGTGTGAATCGCAGTTTGGAGAAATCCATATTTTGATGTTATGTTGTATGCTAAAATGCTAAGTCTATATAGATTATTAAACAACTTTTAAGCATGTAGAAACATTGATTCTTCTGTACATTACATGATAATAATTTCTATTTTCAAATTGAATTTGATGTTCGTGGTTATACACACGCAATCATGATCTAAACAAACAAATTTGACTGAAATGTAACCTTAAAAACAAGGAAATTTATATGGGTAAACCCACTCATCAAAACCATCGTCAACTTTTGCAAATAGGGAAAGAAACCAATGGCATCGCTCTCATTGGTGACTGCGGAAGTATGTGACCAAAACACCTACTTAATCATGAATGGGGAACTCCGAGCCCTGCACCCCATCTTTCAAATATGTGGTCGACGTCAAGTCTTCTCAGGACCAATCGTAACTCTCAAAGTATTTGAGGACAATGTTCTCATCCGCGAGTTCCTAGGGGAAAAAGACTATGGAAGGGTGCTTGTGGTGGACGGAGGGGGAAGCATGAAATGTGTGATACTCGGATGCAACGCAGTGCAGCATGCCCAAAACAACGGCTGGGCCGGCATCATCGTCAATGGCTGTATCAGGGACGTGGATGAGATCAATGGGTGCGACAT
Source organism: Allium sativum (assembly GCA_030737875.1). Lineage (NCBI taxonomy): Eukaryota > Viridiplantae > Streptophyta > Magnoliopsida > Asparagales > Amaryllidaceae > Allium > Allium sativum. The sequence continues at coordinate 34,629,020 of CM060926.1, read as the reverse complement.
CGGGGTTAGGGCTCTGGCGTATTCACCCCTTGTTTTATGAGCAGACCATTTGGAGCCGAACCCTAAAGTGTAAAAGCCCATCTAGAAACAACTTATTTACAATTACTTAAAAAGTAGTTTTGAATTATAGCTTTTAAGTGGTTTTAAGTGAAAATTAAACGTAAAAGGGATTGGATAAATAAGTTGAATTTGTAACAAAAATTTAATTATATAAGTCATAATAAGTCTTCAAGGTTTATTTATCAACTTCTAAACAACATATTTCGCCTTTTTGCAACTGATAGCCAACATATGAACAATCATAAGCAACTTATAAGTTATTCAACTAACTTACAAGTGGTTGCTACGCACGTGACACGTCTTACATCAAATGAATTAACTTCTAACAGTTTGCTGGTGAAAAGCACAAATTGCCTTTAAGTCTAACTTTATCGTTGTGAAAAACATACCTGACAATATACTGATTTATGCATAGAGAGGATTTGTATCGGAGTCCATCCAATTCTCAAACTGCCGAAAATAAAATAATTCATAAATTCAGTTGAAGATTGCATGCCTAATGATGCAGGAAAGAAAGGCCTTACCAACAACATAAATGTTCGCAAAGATGTAAGTTAAACAAATAGTACATAAACGTTACTTTAAAGTATGATACATAATGAAGCAAACATATTTAACCATTCCTATTATTTCATAGTAAATTACTTGGATATGGATATTAGAAGGTAAAAGTACACTACAACCTTAAAGAATAGTGACTGATATGTTTTTTAGCTCCTGGTACTAGAAATGGCCGATCACAAACTCTCTCCAACCTGCGCTACGTACCACATGATATTATCACGAATTCAATGTTTTAGCATCCAAAATAAATACATGAAGTCAGTGTGTAGTTATACAGAAGAAAGCAACTTACATGTGATGTAAATGTTCAAAACTATCCCCAAATCCTAGACCCGAAAGTCCAATAATTTGTAAACCCTTCGCTATTAAAATGCCTCCAGAAGGAAGTGATACCTATACATAGGAGATTGAGAGGTTGATATTTGGCATAGTTGATATTCTAGAAGCCCAATGTTTTACTAATATAGCTGATATTTTTATTTGCATATAAATGTATCAAAAACAATAGCAAATATCCAATATATATGTTTGTGAAGCTTAGAAGTTCCTAAAAGTATGAACTGTTATTCCATTAGTAAACCAACCAAACTAAGAGAACCCGTGTGAAGTTTGAAAAAAATAAATACTATGGTCACCCCTCAGGTGCTACAAAGTAAGGATTGCCGGTAGTAAGGACTGCACAATCATTATTACAACGACACCCAAACAAATACTTCAGGCCCATAGTTTCTTTTCAAAGCCTCAGGTGTTACGAAATAAGGACTGTCGATAGTACCAGTGAATTTCTCACCTACATTATTACAAAGGGACATTATAAAACATACATAATTTCTCACAAAAGATCTAATGATCGAAAACAAGTAGAATATGTACAATAAGTAAAATATGCACCAAGTGTGAAGAACACCGACAACCCAATCACATCACCCCTTATTATATGCATAACGCGTAACACATCACCCCGCACCGCCTTAAAAGGTCCACCTTCCCAAGCAACAACACCGCTAAAGTTTTGATCTGCATAATCAAAGAACCACTCACAATCAGAAAAATCATGAGACGGTATGAATATTACCTAAACACATTCAACCAGTCATTCCACCCCTTCCATGCGTATCTGAAAGTAACAAAATACCCCAGAGCACCCAAAATACTCCAACTATCACTTGCAAAGGTAATGTTAAAGTATATGATTTCCACACCTGATAAACACTCACAACCAAAATTATGATTCAACTCACACTCATCCCCGTTAGCTTATTTGACCAAGTGACCAAATTACATAGCAATCCTCTATCTATAGTCACTGACTCACCTATCTCCTCCAAACTGTCTTGATCTTCGTCCTCCAGCATGCTACACATCCCTAAATACTTCCCCTTAATCCAAACCTCAAGGCTAATCTAAGCAAAAAAACATAATACATTAAAATAGCTCAAGAACAAACAAAAGTCAATTGGCATGACATGGTTTATAACTAGCTTGAGTTTAAAACTCGATAACTCAATTAAAAAAAAAAGGTTAATTAACTTTAGTGAAAACAAAGCCTTAATTTCCCATCATTTCTATTCGCCAAACTTAGTTAATGTGACAATAAGTTGCTTGCCAGAACGTAAGGCATAAGACACTGAGGAAATTTAAGAAACACAAACCCCAGTCGAAAATAAAATGGAACAGATCCATCAAAATAGCAAATAAATCACGAAAATCAATTTAGATATTTTGATTTTGATCGCAAAATTATAAATAAAAATATTAGTGCTCCGTTAATCTACTAGAAACGGATTTCCATCCATCGAAAATTTCAACCTTTGAACTAAAATTACAACGACGGAAAGATGAAAAGCAACAACAGGGTAGGAAATGCTCGAGATTTACCATTGACAGAGTAAGAGATGGATGACTTGGATGTTGGATTGAATCAGAGATGGCTGATTTTCAATGAATCGAATTATTTAAGGATTTAGGGATAGGTTTTAATGTAATGGAGGGATTCTTTTTAGTTTCGCGGCCTTAGGTTTTATTTCGTCCCGCCTTTGTTTTTCGCTCTCGCTTTTTCTACAAGGAATGGAAACATAGCGGCATATACCCGTGGATAGCATAATTTATTTGTTATTTTCTTTGCTTTTTTTATATAGCACAATTTATACATTATTTTCTTTTCTTTAATTATTTTATTATAGCACATTAATTTAAAGCTGTGGTACAATGCTATGTATTTCATATTTTCTTGTAGTGACCCCAATGCGTTCTTTAGGAGTGAAGTAAAGCCTCCAATGTACTAGAATTCTACATAATCGTCGATTGATCATACATATATAAACTAGCAATAAAAAGAAGATAATAATTATTTTTGAAGAATTTTTAACTGTCATTTTTGAATATTGTAACCTCACTTCATGCATAATTTTTTTTGAAGAACTTCACACATAATTGAAAAGGCCCTGTCATTGTATGAGCAGTAAAATTAAAGTGAGGGCTGAACCATTCAAAATTCAGCTCATTTGGAATTGATATATAGTAAATTATACTTGTATGGGAATTATCAGGATTTGTATGTAATTCTAACTATTGATTGTTATACTAATGTACAGGTAATTAGCATTCCGAAGTGAAGAATAACCGGATCAAAGAACTGCCAGTAATTGAGCTATGAACAATACTTTGACTATTATGTATTATAATATTTCATCCGTACTAGTTGTGCAGACTTGTTTATAAACTGCTGTGTTATATGGATTCATTTATTTTGTTGATATAGTATCATTGAAATAATTATTGATATTATACTTGATTATGCGGTTAATGTGTTTTTTTAATTATTTAAATGTGGTCATTGTCTATGTTGGTTTGAAAATGATTATCAGTTTTAATATGGGCATTATATATAAGAGACTGTTGGAAATGATACACGTCATTAACAGTAAATGGCAACGATCAAAATGTGTTGGAATATCAACCATTAATTTTTAGTAGCGTTGAAAAAATGCTACAGAAAATAAAAAATGAAAGGTGTAACTATCATTTTGATTGCATTTTTAAGACGCTACTAAAAAACCTTTTGTAGCTACAATATATTAATTTTTGTAGCGTTTACTAAAACACAATAAAAACTTTGAGATTTTTAGTTGCATGTCATATAATAGCGTTTATCAGAGCGCTACTATAAGCTTTCGTAGCATTTTTACAACGCTACTAAAGATATTTTCTGGTGTAGTGTCTTATTCACACAAAACTTGTTGAAGTAATATGTAGATTTCTACTCATTCATCTTAAGGCCAACAAACTTCACCAAATTATCAAATAAACTTGTGATCTTTAGCGCAGCTTTAACATTTGACTTAACACAAATTATCAGGTCATCAGCGTACAACAGATGGCTAATGGAAGGTTGGATTTTGTGTATTGGTTGAATCACTTTTTCATACTCTGCTAACTCTATCTGAAGAGTAAAATATTCCATAGCAATTGCAAACAAATAAGGGGAGAGAGTCCCTTGTCTAATACCTCTGTTGCTGGTAATGAAACCTTTTGGCACTCCATTAATTAAGATAGAAAACATAGGAGATTGAATACATTCATATGTCAATCTAGTAATTTGCACAGCGAACCCATAGCATTTAGCATTTGGACTATAAAATGGCGATTGATTGTATCATATACTTTTTGCAAATCCACTTTCAAGCAAAATTTATCTACTCCTTTCTTATTGAAGTTTCTAATTAATTCATGGGCCAATAAGGAATTTTCTTAAATACTTCTACCTTTAATAAAATCACTTTGACATTCAGCTATCATATCAGGTAAAACCATTTTTATCTTATTACAAATAACTTTGCTCAAGATTTTGTAAAGGACATTACAGCATGCAATAGGCCTATATCAGCAATTCTGTTAGGTTTCTCATTTTTTGGAATCAGACATAGGAAAGTAAGGTTGATCTCTTTGATAATTTTACCTGACTGAAATGCTTCTTGAATCACTGACAATAAATTATTTTTTAGATCATTCCAGTGAGTATGGTAGAAACAGGACCCGAACCCATCAGGCCCTAGAGCATAATCAATGTTGATGGACCATATAGCTATTTCAGCTCCTCCTTAGTGACTCTCCTGCACATCATTCTTTTGCCCCTGGCGTTCAGCAACTTGCGGGGGGAGGGGGGGTGACAGTGGGTAAGTCAATTTCCGATTCGCCATTGTATAGTTCATTGAAATATGTAATTGCTTCCTCTTCAAAATTCTTTAAGTCCATCAATGTATTGCCATCCTGATCAAGAAGTTAAAATTTTTAATTAGTGTTACGTCTAGCAGACATTTTAGTGTAAAAAATTTTTGTGCATTCATCTCCATCAGTGATCCATTTTTCTTTGGCCTTTTGCTTCAGTTCAACTACCTTGATTTTCATAGCTTCCATTAGCTTAATTTTTCTCTGTTGATATTGCCTCCATGTTTCATTACTGTCATCACCATCATCAATCAGTTGTAGTAGTCTGTTTTCAAGCACTTTAATATTGTCATCCTCTTTAACACGTGTCTTATTCCATTCTTTGAGCTTCATTTTAGAATTTTTAAGAAATTGCAGGAATAAGTACATATAACTAGATGTAGATAGGGAGACATTCTGACTTCCAACAACTTCATTGTAACCATTTAGCATCTTCCAATGGCTTGCATATCTAAAAGGTTTGCCATTTGCACTGTTATCACGTTCAATCAAACTTATATGAATAGGACAATGGTCACTAGTCGATGGGGGCAACACCTTAACTTTTATATCAGAGAATTTATTCATGCACTCAGAGCTGATGAGTACTCTGTCAAGTTTGCATGATATTTTTTTACTTTCACCACTTCTCCATGTAAAATGCAGGCCACTATGGACTGTCTCGACCAATCCCGAAGCAACAATGCAGCTGTTAAATTCAGCTAACTGGGATACTCTAATGGTAACACCTCCTTGTTTCTCACTGGGTCTGAGAATAACATTAAAGTCTACCATTACCATCCATGGATCCTACATATTCTGTGCCTACAGCTTTAGTTTGTCCCATAATTTAGTTCTCTCATTCATATTGTTACTAGCGTATACGATAGTTACACATAATTTTAGTCCTCCAGTATTGATAATTATGACAGTAATTTGTTGTTCATCATTATCCACAAGTGCACAGTTCCACATAGATTTACTCCAAGTTATAAGGATTCTACCTTTTTCAGAGAAAGCATTGTTGTTAATTTGATACCAATCACTCCCTATCTTCTCACTCAAGAAACATAGATTGTCTTCATTGAGTTTGTTTTCAAGGATACCCATGAAAGAAGGAAGGAGATTCCTTCTAAGGTTATGGAGGTCTAAAATGCGGGTATCATTGTTTAGACCTTTCACATTCCAACTTATCAATGACATTTTGAGTTGTGGGATTTACTCCTCAAAGCCTAAGGAGGTAACCCATGCCCATTATCAGCGTCTTTGCCTTCTGTTTTGTATTGAATTGTTGCACATAATCTAGATTAGATTTAGTGTAATTATCTTTTTTGTTGCTATCCTCTTCCTCTTCATCATTTTCTTTGTTGTCTAAATTAATGTTTAATTCCTTCGATGCTTCTACTTTTTCAGGCACATAATCATGTAATTCCTCCTGTAGAGAATGCACAAGAGAGTGATGAGCTGTATCTTCTTGTGCATCAGATGTATCTGATAGCTCCTCCAGATCAGATGATGTATCCTCCACCTGAATAGTTTCTTTCTCTTCTACATGGTTTGTACAGTTAGGGGTAGGGTTGACTGCAACTGTTTTGTCACTGATCACTTCAGTGCTTTTGTGATGCTGATCTTTAACAATAGGGTTTTTGTTTGGTTCTTTGACTACCCATACTTGTTTAACTGGCTTGGCGACTATTTCACACTGGTCTATAGTGTGCCCGAAGAATTTACAATTAGAGCAAGTGGGGGGCATGTATTCGTATTCCACCTCTTCTAAATATATGTTACCATGTTTATCTTTTCCTATGATCTGTGTTTTCTTTACATTATTAGAATTTATATCAACTAATATTCTGGCATAATTTAGTATTTTAACATTTTTTGTGTGGTCATCCATAGCCAGAGGGGTGCCTATCAAGCTAGAAAGTTTGCAAATACCTCTGGCATTCCACAATGAGAGATCTAAATTCAGTAATCGAATCCACACAAGATGTGTTTCTAGCATATCTCTTTCAAGCCTTAGATTAGGTTCCCAGCATTTTATAAAAATCAATTTACTGTCCATGAACCATGGACCATTATTTAGCACTTTGTTACAATCTTCCTCTAATTCAAATTTGATCAAATAAAATCCATTCTTACTAGCGAAGACATCCCAAACTAATGTACGCATTTAGATGTACATAGCATGGCATCCTGCCAACTAAGTAGATGTATATAGGGTTCTTCCACATGTTTTTTGCTTCATCGAATATTAGATCATCCAGATCTGCATATTCCCCTTCTTCATCTTTTGAGATCTCAAAACTGGATACGTCACCATCAATTTTTGTATTCCCAGAACCGCATCGGTCCATGATCGCACACCGTATCTAAATTGAACGTTGATTTTCTTCTTTTGCGGCCCATTAGAAGATCGATTATTTAATCCTTGATTAGCTGCTTGTAGAAATGTTGTAACACCTCATAATTTTATAAAACATTAGAATAATAAATTAAATAATACTTAACTAAATATTCATAATTAAGTGAAATGGACTGCGCCGTTGCGTTCTTCTCGGAATTCTGTTCAAAATAGACAACTGGTTTGCATAAAACAGACACTGCATGAAGAAAATATTAAGGTTTGAAGTTTGTATATGCATAAGTATATATATATAATAAGTTCAGAATTAAAAAATCGAACAGTTGAAAGGGAGCGGGAAAATTCCCGCCCATGGGTGTCAATCCCATCAAAGGGATGTCGACCCATGGGTCGACACCCACATAGGGGTGTCGACACCCACACAGGGTTGTCGACACCCCTCTAGATCTGGGGGAAATTCATTTCTGTGTATGTGGACTGAGTTCTTGGCTACATTCATTGACCCTATGCTATAAATAGGACCCTATACCCATTGTTTTATTCATTCAAAAACAATGGAGAACTAGATGTTGCCTCTGCCTAGACTAAAATTGCCTATTCTTCTTCTACAACAAGAGTTAGACAAGTTTAGAGATCTGTGATACAACATTTGCAACTATTCTTCTGTCTCTTAGATCTATTCTCTGTGAGTCCATGTTATTTTTAGACAAAAATAATTAAAATGTAATCTTGACATGCCTATGAATTAGATCTAAGCGTATGACTATCAGAATCATATTATATCTGCTATTATTTGTATATATAATTCACTGATTAGATCTCATCATGCCTGTTTATAATCATGACACCATGCATAATCAGCCCTGTTATTACATGTTCACCAGATCTGTTCTTATATGCCTATTTTTGTTCATCAGATCTGTTCTTATAAGCCTATTTCTGCTATCATATGCCCATTTCTATTACTGTTGTTTTTATGCCTATTCTGTCCTTCTCTCTATCAGCCCTTATTTATTTTTATAGTCAGGCAACTTTCGAGCCTATGCCGATATCGCTGAAACATGCATACAAACGAAATTGGGTTAAATTAGGAATGATTGGAAATGGTGATTTAGGGGCATAACATGTACTTTTAATCACGACTGGAATCTGGGGGCATAAACTATATTGTGAAAGTGGACTAAAAATTTAGGGCATGATTTATACGGTGAATTATGACTTGTGGTTTGGGACATATAAATCTGTAGGCTTAATTTAAGATTAAGCGAAACATGTTAATGGAACTGTAAAGAATATGTGAAGCCTGTTTAATCCGTTATAATTGGGGCATAACATGTATTGGGGAATTTGGACATAAGTTGAATAAAGTATATGAATATGGATTTGGGCATAAATCAAATTGTGATTTATATCTTAATTTGGGGCATACAGTATATGATGAATATGACTTAGGAAAAAGGGGCTTGAAAACCTATACTGACATAGGTATAATTGGTTAATAATGGAAAGGCCTAGAATTACGGTAATTGGAAACAGTAACCGCGCTTAGACACGAGGTTAGATTACACTTGTGGGGGAAGTCTGCCCGGAATTGACCGGCATATCCATCGTCCACAAGTGGTAAATCTAATGTGAGGGGTCTAAGTGCATAAACACGTGATAGTGCTAAGACACAAGGTTAAGTCCGACTTGTATAAGAAGTCTAACCGGACCCAACCGACATATCTAGCATCCATAAATGGTAGACTTTATGTGGGAGATCTAGCACATTATAATCATAAATAAATGTATGGTAATGAACTTGTAATACTTAACCTATTTGAATCCATAAGGATTGTATGATAATGTTAAATCTGTGGGATTAAATAAACCCATTAAGTATGTAGGGTTAAGTAAGCCTGTTAAGCATGTGGGGTTTTAGTACTTCAGACTTATGATGTAACTGGGTTTTGAACCACTATGTTTTCTGCTTAATAAAAGTTTTAAATTCCGCTGCTATTTTATATGTCTTATAATGTTTCTGTTTACTTATAATGCTTCACGAAACATAATGCATTCTCTTAATGAGTGACATTAACGGACGTGGGGTGTCACACTTGGTATCAGAGCTGAAGGTTACCAGATTGGATAAAAGATTTTGAAAATTATTTTCAAAAATGTTTTAAAAGAAAGCATTTTCAAAAGAAAGTCCTGTTTTGAAAAACATATTCCCCAAAGTCATATGTAATATCTTTTGATTCTCGGCTTGAATCCCTTTTCCTTTTCTTTTCAGCATGTCGGGGGAACCTAATATTCCCGAGGGCATTACGGTACCAGACTGGTTCCGTAGACATCTAGAGGCCACAACGCCCGCCGGTGTCCAAGCAGACGTTCCTCCTCCAGCTGCACCCGCTGTTCCTCGTCCTCCTGCTCCGCGAGTAGATAATTTCTCTAAGATCTGCAAAAATTTCTGTACTATGGGTGGAAAGTCATTCCGTGGAACCGAGACATTCGTAGAAACAAGGAATTTGCTAAAAGAGACGGAGGATTTGTTTGGAATTTTCGAAGTGGATGATCGTAGGAAGATTCAGTTAGCCGCCTGGCTGCTGAAAGATGAGGCCTCATTCCGACGCAAGCGGGACGTCCAATGGAGACTTGGTATGATTTTCTGCAGAGGGTTGAAATGAAGTTTCTTTCTCAAGATGAGAAAAGTATGCAAATGGAAAGCTTCCTACACTCAAGCAAGAAGGCATGACTGTCAAAGACGGCATAGTACCCCATCCTACTATGTCGCCATACTAGTTTTGCAATTAAAACTGAAATGTCATGTATTGGAAAATGGATTCCATCTATGAGTCGAGGCCAGGGATGGCTCCTCACCGATTCGAGACACTCTATCAAATGCCTCAGGGCTAGAACGCTGGCGAACCCTTGGATCTTTATGGCCGGTCCTCTCTTACTTTTGAGGATTGGTTATTCCAGAACACACGTTTCCCGGTCCTATCAGACCTATCTCTGAGCCACTAGGGACCCAATATTCGAGACGCCTTACACCATCATCCACATAAGTAAAAATGTTGGGGCTCCATACCATGACACCACTCCAAGCTAGAAGGAAACGTCGTGCAATCCCTACAATCACGATCCCATTTTTGACTCATACCGAGGTGCGAGGCTTGTGAATTAATGTTATACACAAAGCTATGCTATTTAAAGTCGTGCTTTGATCATCAACCACAAGAGTCTGCTTTTCAACAGAAAGCCTTGATCACTGCATCTCTGCATGCCACACTGACAATTCACCCCATGCAACTGATGTCTATCGATATATAACCTATAAGCTCGTACATCTTAGAGAAGGGTGTTAAGCAAGAGAATAAGTTCCCCACCACCAAACAGAATTATATTTAATAGATATCAATTAACATAGAGTAAAATCCAACGTTAGACACACATCAATTTATAAGTCCGTTCAAGGTCTGAACGAAACCGGAGGCACCTTATTCCTTGTCCCATATGTCTAATACAGGAGAGAGGTCCTCGCATATCTAGTTGATCTCCAAGTACGTATGGACAATCACCACTTATTATCTTGTCTTGGGTGTACAGTCCAATTAAGACATCAGTAATCATCCAAATGATTTGAAGATCTCCGGTCCTCAACCACCGTCTTCATCTTCGACTTCTATTTGTCGTATTAATTATTCAGAATGGGTTAAACCTAGTCTTTCTGAATAACTCGCGTATTTTATAATCAATAATCAAGTGCTATAAAAACACATCATACACCTCATTCCAATCCAGAATATTCTTTTATTCAAATATTCACATTTTTAGGGAAAGGTTCCCATTAATTTTATCAAAGATAAAATCCTTTAAATTTTATTCTTTAATCTTCCTTTTGATATCAATTTCTAAGAGATTCATTTAACTTCTCACAATTCTAAACCAAATTAAGGTTTATAAACTAGTTGGGATTATCGAACCATACCGAAGTAATCATTTCTTTCATTATCCCAATCCCAACCTATTCATCCCATGGAGAAAAATTGCTAATACTCCATATCTAACACCTTGATGCTATCGGTAAAAATTAATTACCCTATCACGTTCAAATCTAATTAAAGATTTAACTATCGCTTGGAGCAAAACTGGTGATACTCCATTCTCGATCATTTCCCAAATTTGATAATTTAAATTATCACATTCTCATTTCAATCTAATTAAAGATTCATTAAAACTCCAATTTAATTTTAATCTTCCAACAATCATTATTCCATGATTATTTAACTTTGGAAACACAAACGTGCCACATCGACAATCTACATCGTACCACTGATTTATGCCAATATATAACCTATAAGCTCATAGGTCTCAGAGAAGGGTGTTAAGCAAGAGAATAAATTCTCCTCCACCAAACAGATATATATTTAGCAGAGATCAACAATACAGTTCGAAATATAATGTTAGACATGTAATCCTATCTTTAAGTGGGTTAAATAACCAATGTCACTTAAAACACAGTCCACGATAAACCCAAAATCACATTCCATTAACTATGGAATCTTCACGGAAAACAGATCAATATATAATCGATATAAATTTCCGTATCAGAATAATAGTATAAATGGAATAACGGCAAAGCCTTTTAAATTCCATATATAGTAACAGTCTTCTTCCACAAAAGATCACTTCGATTATTATCAAATCGAATTCCATTCAATTCCAATTTAACATAATAAATTGGAAAATTTTACTTTGGAAATTTTCCATTAAATCTTAACAGAAGATTTATATATTCGAAATCACATTTCACTATTAATCGGGTTAAAGAACGAATGTCATTAAAAACACAGTTCACAATAAACCCAATTCACATTCCATTTTATTCCAATTACTAAATATAATTGGAAACTCTAATAATCTTAATTAAAAGATCTATTATTTTCACATGGGGTTTAAGAACAGTGTTATTTAAGACACCATTCACGACAAACCCAAAATCCAGTTTGATATTAAATATAAGGCTCTAAACAGAAATTATTTCGGCTTACGTTCAATATCAAATTATGAGACCAACACATATCGTATGGGGAACAACGCTATATATCTATCTCCCAAATTCGTCCACGATATCCGTATAGTCACGGAATCCAATATCGAAATATTCCGTAGATTATTTCTATTCAAATCCATTCCAATTCATGCATTGGAAAATTCTGGTTAGAATAAAACCATTCACAAATCCAATTTATTTATTTAAAAACGTTGGATTATCTTTCTAGTTATTAACTAGTTCATTTTGATAAAAATATATTTTTACCTTGACAAACGTGGAATTTTTCATCCAAATTCTTCGCAAATCATTTATTATGATTTTACACAAAATATTAATATTTTAATAATTTTATCAAGGCCCGTACAGTCGGTTTCCAATAACGACAACTAAACTACATTCATGGCGACCTTTTCCAAATTTGATTCAGACATAATTCCACATCCAACCATTCAAATTTAAATCTCTTATATTCATTGGAAAGCTCTTTCCGATACAAACCCAATGGTTGCGATATTAGGAGAATGCGATGGTCGGATCTCCCGTAATGTTAATTCGAAGTCAATGGTTGAAATTCACGAACGGTCGCGGCGCGACGTGTTCTATTTAAGCCATTAATATATAAAAAAACATATATATATATATATATTATATATATATCATTCAAAACGTATTTTATACATTCGTTTTAAGAACGATTCCCACTTTCATTTCAATTTTAAATCAAAATTGAATACTCCTTATCATTATAATATTTAAATATTAATATTTTCTAAATATCAGATTTTGAAATCATTTCCTTTTCGATATTCGTTGTAAAAATGAATAAAATTGATATAAATATCGTTCACGTTAAAATAGCCCAAATCTAATCAACATGGCTTTACATATTTCAATATTTTCGTGTCCATCCCAAATCGGACATCAAAATCATATTTTAATCCTTTACAGAATATTATTTTAAAATATTCGTTATTTTAGAATATTCATGAGACCTAACCAATTACCATATAATGTTAGTTATACGGATTTCATACACCACATGTATACAACAACAATGATAAACAATCAACCATCATCCAAAGTGCATTACACAACTGCATAAGCATTAAATATAATAATTAACGCTTACAACAATTCGTCAACCAATCCATTGACTTATAACTAAACAGTTGAGATTAGTGTATGTCAAATATCATCCCAATACCCGTGTGGAATTTCAACCAACAGATACTGAATATTATTTGTGCAGTTGGGTGATGTGTAACATTTATTGTCCCAATCCATGTCAGTTAATGGGTGTACATAAACAAGTCGTTCGATTTGTAAATGAATATTTATTTTCATTTTAGGAGAATTTTATGCGATTCATATATACATTAAAAATTATATTTTTAATGATAAAATATTTATTTCAGCACTTGACTATTTTATATAGTTCATACATTCAATAAAAATAAATTTTTATTGTTCAAACATTTTATTCAACACATGAATATTTTATACAGTTCATATACACATTAAAAATTATATTTTTAATGAATTATGTTTATTTCAGAAAATTTCGGCATTATATCGGCGCGATATTAGAACCGGAGTAATGTCTAGCATTACCCCTCTCCTGATACTAGCTCGCGCCATACACAATAATCAACCAAACCACAAAACCACAATACGATCCATTCAATACAATACAGCCAATTATACCAAAATTCAATCCAAACAAACACCCATGGTTTGTATAATAAAATAGTGTCAGAAGCTACTAAGCCCCGTTTGCAACCTATGCTATAATAATTGTAAAATAATTCGAGTGAGGAGTTCTCACTTTAGGATCCATTTCATCGTTGTTTTCTGACGTTCTGATTTGCTGTTCTGTTTCCAAAATTTGCAAACGAGCTCGAATCTTCACACGGTCTTTTTATCTAGCTTAAACATGCCATTCCGGACAACTTTCGCCAAATGGACTTTTCCAGAAAATGCTCCATTTCGCCGAAAATCGCAAAAAGATAGTATTTGGACAACAGACTTTAGAAGCATTTTCTGAACAACTCCGCAATCCAAAATTTGACTTTCATACACTCAAATTGAAGAGAAAATCGTGCTCTTTGATTTTGGTATTGTGAAGTTTTGGCCAGAAGTGCATGTTTTGGGAGTTATTGGCTAAAGAATATCAGGGGGTTATTTGTAAATACAGGAATTTTTGTAAAAATATGATTTTGGAGAGATGGGGACCCACGGTCGGAGTGATGGCCTGAGGGGCGGTGAGATGACGGCGCAAGTGGCTGAGGGGGGTGTAGTCAGGTGGGGGTGGCGGTGGGGGGGCCCACACTAGCGGGTTTGGTGATTTGGAGCCTATGTTTGCAAATTTAAAGAGGGAAAGTGGAGGAGAGGAGGAAGAGGAGGTGGTGGAGGGGGTGCGGCGTTTGTTTGTGGCAGGCGGAGGAGGGACGGCTGAAGAGGTAGAATGACATTTTTTTTCTTTGATTTCGGTTTTGAACGATTAAGAGAGAGAGAAGGGAGCGGTTAACTTTATATAATAATATATATTTAATTTATTTTACTTCCAAAAGATACTTTTTCATTCAAACTCCAAATCGAACTCAATGACTGTCGTCCCCAGCTAAATACCCCTATTCTGGACATAATGGGGCATGTCCCGTAAGCCAATTCGATTGTTTCGATCGGTTTTTCTTTAAAATAAAATATAATTTAATATAACATTCAACGTTGATTTCAACGTACATTTTAATTTACCGGGGCCACATACTGACACCAAAAATTCAAAAAAAAATAAACCTAGCTATGTTTTGATGATATGGCCCTAATAAAACTAATTTCATCGAATTTGGAGACCATTTGAAAAATAACCATTTACTAGTCGATTAAATTCAACTAAAGTTATCAAACACGTTTAAATTCACCACGCTTACATATTAAATCCAAAAATTATGAAAATTGGATTATAGCAATAATTTGACATTCCGGATTCAACAAAAGTGGATTTATCGAAAACGGTGGTCGTTTGCAAAATGGCAATTTTTAAGGGCTATATATTACATTAATATATATATATATATATGTATAAATTCCATAGCAACTATTTCTAATTTTAAACTAGACATAACTTTTAATTTATATTATGAAATCTCAGTTTATTACAATCGTTAGAAAGACATAGTTAAACAGATTCAAATATTTCTAGCTTTACTGAAATCCGTTTTATTTTGAATTCTGTACATTCATTTGAAATTTAAAATCAAATTTTCAAACTACTGCGTCATTTCAGGCTCGTTTTACAATTAAAATAAATTTATACGTTCTAACTTCGATTCAAAAAAAAAAGTCTTTATTACTTAAAATATGTCATTTTAAATATTAAAAATCCATTAAAATAGCTAAAATAAAAATCTTAAATTGATCTGAAAATCTGGGTTGTTAGAATCTCTCCACTTAAAATCTTTTCGTCCTAAAAAAGGAACGAAGCTGAAATTGTTTAACTAACCAACTCAACTTTCATTCTGGCTTTCATTCTTCAACTTTTCAGTTTCTAAGAATTTTCTAATTTCTCAAAAATTTGGCTAACATCCTAAATTTTTGAAAAATTTCGCCATAACCTCCTTTGTACGGGGAGACCTTTAAAACCACAACTTGCCTCATAGGGCCCTCATCAATCCAAAATAAAAATAAAAAGCGAATCGGCTCATAAAATCATTAAAACCCAAGAAATACAGTAAATATGTACCTGTTTGTCGGGCATACAATTTTATTCCTCTTCTTAGCTTCCATGCTATGACTTGTTCATTTATATACATGTACATATATGCAATTCAAATCAATTTTCAATTCAGTTCAATATTTGATACGGTTTGTCCTAAATTTACCTTTCATTTGCATATTGGTATTATGGTTCTAATATATTTTTATTAATCAGACTAATAATCAAACACAACAACCAACAATCAATTAGTTTATTAAATTTTCAAATCTACAACTTTCTATATATACTTAAAAATCATATTTTTAGTGCCAAATCACAAACAGTAAAATCTAACTTAGTTTGGTTCTTACACCAGTCAATTGGAAATATATAGATATCCCACTATCAAAACTCGAAAATAAATATTGATGATGAGGCCTTAATCATCAGGATCATTTCCAGGCGAATAGAGTGTAGTTTCATATCTATCTAGTATATTTGAGACTTCAAATACATGTGGATCACATGTATACTAAAATCTCTATATACCCGATAGTCCAAAATCAATTTAAAATAAAATACTCAAATACGTAAAATAAGGTTTAAATTTTCAAAACAAAATTTGTTTTAATTTTTATTTTAAAAATAACACTCTTTGAAACTCATTCTAGGATACTACTGATCTCATCTCTAATGAGTCATTCTCATTGGATATTACTAATCCAATTTCGGATGAATTCTTTCGTTTGGTTCTAATGTGTCATGTTCTCGATCTCTGTAAACCAAAGCTCTGATCCCACGATACAACGACCCAAACTCACCCGTAAGGGAAAGCCCAAAATGAGTTGAGAACAGGACAAATCAGAACGCAAACAGAAGAACATTTCATTGCTATTACAACAATTTACATTAGAGTACAAGAATATAACAGAGTATGAATAAATAATATATATCAGAAAAATATTAGAGATTAAATTACAAAGCAGCAGAAAATTAATACAATGCGTAGCGGAAATATATTAACAAATACAACTAAGAGAAATACACGGATACAAAGCTTTCCGAATATAGCTCCAGCTGCAAACCAAGACCATGAGAAATAGAAATCTGCAAAACCAAAACTACTGACTACCCATGTGGAAAATATGGGCACCCAGAGTTTAGGTAGAAATAATAAACTCCGAAGTCAGTCAAGGGACTGGTGTGAGAACTAAAGTTAATCAAAACTTTACTTTAGAAATAAAGTAAATTAAGGGACCACGCCATATAACACGGAGCGGGTTTTCTCCCAAGAATACCAGTGCATAAAATAGTTTATAAACAGCGCAATGCTTTTCAAAAAATGAAGCTATTATAAGACTCTGGTCCCATCACACAATGCAACGCAAGCCAGAGGATAGATTTTTTCCTTATAATAGCCAAACATTCTTGGTACGTTTTAAAACAAATCATTTTGATATTACTATAAGTGTATAGTGTCAAAATCGCTTCACATATATATGTATCAATTATAGACGGCATAGTACCCCATCCTACTATGTCGCAATACTAGTTCTGCAATTAAAACCGAAATGTCACGTATTGGAAATTGGATTCCATCTATGAGTCGAGGCCAGAGATGGCTCCTCACCGATTTGAGACACTCCAGCAAATGCCTCAGGGCTCGGACGCTGGCGAACCCTTGGATCTTTATGGCCGGTCCTCTCTTACTTTTGAGAATTGGTTATTCCTGCACGTTTCCCAGTCCTGTCGGACCTATCTCTGAGCCTCTAGGGACCCAATATCCGAGGCGCCTCATACCATCATCCACATAAGTAAAAATGTACGTGCTCCATACCATGACACCTCTCCAAGCTAGAAGGAAACGTCGGCACTCCCTGCAGCTACGATCCCTTTTTGACTCATACCGAGGTGTGAGGCTCGCGAATTAACGCTATACACAAGGCTATGCTATTTAAAGCCATGTATTGATCATCAACCACAATACTCTACTTTTCAACAAAAGCCTCGATCACTACATCTCTGCATGCCACACTGACAATTCATGCCATGCAACTGATGTCTATCGATATATAACATCTAAGCTCGTACGTCTCAGAGAAGGGTGTTAAGCAAGATAATAAGTTCTCCTCCACCAAACAGATATGTATTTAATAGAAATCAATTAACATAGAATATAATCCAATGTTAGACACACATCCATTTACAAGTCCACTCTGGGTCTGAACGAAACCGAAGGCACCTTATTCCTCGTCCCATATGTCCAATACAGGAGAGTGGTCCTCGCATATCCGGTCGATCTCCAAGTATGTCAGGACGATCACCACATATTACCTTGTCTTAGGTGTACAACCCAATTAAGACATCAGTAATCATTCAAACGATGTGAAGATCTCCGGTCTTCAACCACCGTCTTCATGGTCGACTTTTATTCGTCGTATTAATTATTCAGAATAGGTTATACCCCGTCTTCCCGAATAACTCGCGTATTTTATAATCAATAATCAAGTGCTATAAAAACACATCATACGCCTCATTCCAATACAGAATATTCTTTTATTCAAATGTTCACATTTTTAGAGGAAGGTTCCCATTAATTATATCAAAGATAAAATCCATTAAATTTATTCTTTAATCTTCTTTTTGATATCAATTTCCAAGATATTCATTTATCGTCTCACAATTCTAAACCAAATTAAGGTTTTTAAACTAGTCGGGGTTATCGAACCATATCAAAGTAATCATTTCTTTTATTATCCCAATCCCAACCTATTCATCCCATGAAGCAAAACTTGTAGTACTCCATATCTAACACCGCAGTGTTATCGATAAAAAATAATTACCCTTTCACATTCAAATCTAATTAAAAATTTAACTAGTGATACTCCATTCTCGATAATTTCCCAAATTTGATAATTTAAATCATCACATTCTCATTTCAATCTAATTAAAGATTCATTAAAACTCCAATTTAGTTTTAATCTTCCAACAATCATTATTTCATGACTATTTAACTTTGGAAACACAAACATGCCACATCGACAATCTATACCGTACCGCTGATTTCTGCTAATATATAACCTCTAAGCTGATACGTCTCAGAGAAGGGTGTTAAGCAAGAGAATAAATTCTCCTCCACCAAACAGATATACATTTAGCAGAGATCAACAATACAGTTCGAAATATAATGTTAGATATGTAATCCTGTCTTTAACTGGGTAAAAGAACCAATGCCATTTAAAACACAGTTCACGATAAACCCAAAATCACATTCCATTAACTATGGAATCTTCACAGAAAACAGATCAATATATAATCGATATAAATTTCCGTGTCTAACTAATAATATATATGGAATAACGGAAAAGCCTTTTAAATTGCATATATAGTAACAATCTTCCTCCACAGAAGCTCTCTTCGATTAATACCAAATTGAATTCCATTCAATTCCAATTTGACATATTAATTTGGAAAACTTTAATTTGGAAATTTTCCATTAAATCTTAATAAAAGATTTATATAATCCATATCATATTTCGCTGTTAATCGGGTTAAAGAACGAATGTCGTTAAAAACATAGTTCACAGTAAACCCAATTCGCATTCCATTTTATTCCAATTACTAAATATAATTGGAAACTCTAATAATCTTAATTAAAATATTTATTCTTTTCCCATGGGGTTTAAGAACAGTGTTATTTAAGACACCATTCACGATAAGCCCAAAATCCAATTTGATATTAAATATAAGGCTCTACACATAAATTATAGCGGCTTACATTCAATATCAAATTCTGAAACCAACACATATCGTATGGGGAATAACAATATATATCTATCTTCCAAATTCCTCCACAATATCCGTATAGTCACGGAATCCAATATCGAAATATTCCGGAGATTATTTCTATTTATATCCATTCCAATTCATACGTTGGAAAAATATGGTTAGATTAAAACCATTCACAAATCCAATTTATTTATTTAAAAATGTTGGATTATCTTTCTAGTTATTAACTAGTTCATTTTGATAAAAATATATTTTTATCTTCACAAACGTGGAATTTTTCATCCAAATTCTTTCCAAATCGTTTATTATGATTTTACACAAATTATTAATATTTTTAATAATTTTATCAAGGTCGTACAGTCGGTTTACAATAACGGCCACTGAACTGCATTCATAGCGACCTTTTCTAAATTTGATTTGGACATAATTCCAAATCCAACCATTCAAATTTAAATATCCTATATTCATTGGAAAGTTCTTTCTGATACGAACCCAAAGGTTCTAGTTTTAGGAGAATCCAATTGTCGGATCTTCCTTAATAACAATTCGAATTCAGTGGTTGAAATTCGTGAACTATCGCGGTGCGGTGCGTACTATTCAATTCATTATTATATATATATATATATATATATATATATATATATATATCGTTCACAACGTATTTTATAGATTCGTTTTAAAAACGATTCCCACTTTCGTTTCAATTTTAAATCAAAATTGAATACTCCTTATCATTATAATATTTAAATGATAATATTTTCAAAATATCTGATTTTGAAATCATTTCCTTTTCAATATTCATTATAAAAATGAATAAAATCGATATAAATATCGTTTGCGTTAAAATGGCGCAAATCTAATCAACATGGCTTCGTATATTTCAATATTTTCATGTCCATCCCAAACCGGATATAAAAATCATATTTTAATCCTTTACAAAATATTATTTTAAAATATTCGTTATTTTAAAATATTTGTTATTTCTAAATTGGAATCAGACCCAACCAATTACCATATAATGTTAGTTATACGGATTTCATACACCACATGTATACAATAACAATGATAAACAACCAACCATCATCCAGATTGCATTACACAACTGCATAAGCATTAAATATAAATAATTAGCGCTTACAACAGTCCATCAACCTATCGGATTGACATACAACTAAACAACTGAGATTAGTGTATGTCAAATATCATCCTAATACCCATGTGGGGTTTCAACCAACAAATACTGAATATTATTTGTGCAGTTGGGCGTTGTTAACATTTATCATCCCAATCCATGTCAGTTAAATGGGTGTATATAAACAAACCGTTCGATTAGTAAATGAATCTTTATTTTCATTTTAGGAGAATTTCATGTCGTTCATATATACGTTAAAAATTATATTTTTAATGATAAAATATTTATTTCAACACTTGGCTATTTTATATAGTTCATACATTCAATACAAATAATATTTTTATTGTTCTGACATTTTATTCAACACATGAATATTTTATACAGTTCATATACACATTAAAAATTATGTTTTTATGAACAATATTTATTTCAGAAAATTTCGGCATTATAACGACGCGATATTAGAACCGGAGTAATGTCTAGCATTACCCCTCTCCTGATACTGGCTCGTGTCATACACAATAATCAACCAAACCACAATACAATTCATTCAACACAATACAGCCAATTAAACCACAATACAATCCAAACAAACACCCGTGCTTTGTACAATAAAATAGTGTAAGGAGCTACTAAGCCCCGTCTGCAACCTATGATATAATAACTGTAAAATAATTTGAGTGAGAAGGAGTTCTCACTTTGGGATCCACTCCGTCGTTGTTTTTTGACTTTCTGATTTGTTGTTCTAGTTCCAGAATTTGCAAACGAGCTCTAATCTTCACACAGCCTTGTTTTCTAGCTTAAACGCGCCATTCCGGACAACTTTCGCCTAATGGACTTTTTCTTGAAAATGCTCCATTTCGCCGAAAATCGCGAAAAGATAGTATTTGGACAACAAACTTTGGATGCGTTTTCTGAACAACTCCGCCATCCGAAATCTGACTTCTATATACTCAAATCGAGAGAAAATCGTGCTCTTCGATTTTGGTACTGTAGAATTTTGGCCAAAAGTGCACGGTTTGGGAGTTATTGGCTAAAGAATGTCAGGGGGTTATTTACAAATACGGGAATTTTTGTAAAAATGTGATTTTGGAGAGATAGGGCCCCACGGCCGGACTGATGGCCTGAGGGGCGGTGGGGTGGCGGCGCAGGTGGCTGAGGGGGTGCAACCAGGTTGTGGTGGTTGTGTAAGGGCCCATGATGACGGGTTTGGTGATTTGGGGCCTAGGTTTGCAAATTAAAAGAGGGAAAGAGGAGAGAGAGGAGAGGAGGAAGAGAAGAAGGTGGTGGATGGGGTGCGGCGGCTTGTGGTGGCGGGTGGTGGAAGGGCGGCTGAAGAGGGAGAACGATGTTTTTTTTCTCTGATTCCAGTTTTGAACGATTGGGAGAGAGAAGGCAAAGGTTGACTTTATATAATAATATATATTTAATTTATTTTATTTCCAAAAATTTATTTTAGCATTCGAATTCCAACTCAAACTCAATGACTGTCGCTCCTAGCTAAATACCCCTATTCCGGATACAATGGGATATGTCCCGTAAGCCAATTCGACTGTTTTGATCAGTTTCTCTTGAAAATAAATTATAATTTAATATAACGTTCAAAATTGATTTCAATGTACATTTTAATTTATCGGGGCCACATACTGACTCCAAAAATTACAGAAAAATAAACCTAACTATGTTTTCACGATACGGTCCTAAGAAAACTAATTTCGTCGAATTTGGAGGCCGTTTGCAAAATGGTCATTTTTCAGTCGATTAAATTCGACTGAAATTATCAAACACATTTAAATTCACCACGCTCACATATTAATTCCAAAAATTATGAAAATTGGAATATAGCAATAATTTGACATTCGAATCCAACAAAAGCGGTTTCGTCGGAAACGGAGGTCGTTTGCAAAATGGCTATTTTTAAGGGTTAAAATATTTATAAATTCCATAACGACTATTTCAAATTTTAAAGTGGACATAACTTTTAATTTATATTATGAAATCTCAGTTTCTTACATTTGTTAGAAAGATATAGTTAAATAGATTCAAATATTTCTAGTTTTACTGAAATCCGATTTATTATGAATTCTGTTCATTCAATTGAAATTTAAAATCGAATTTTCAAACTACCATACCATTTCAGGCTCGTTTTATAATTAAAATAAATTTATACATTCTAACTTCGATTTAAATAAAAATTTTAGTCTTTATTATTTAAAATAAATCATTTTAAATATTCAAAATCCGTTAAAATAGCTAAAATAAAAAAATTAAATTAGTTCTAAAAATCCGGGTTGTTACACTAAGGTTGAGGAAACACAAAGCAAGAAAAGTGTGGCCCAAGAAAGAACAACAACAAGAGGGCGGGAAGAACGACAAAGCTGAAGGCAAAAAGAAATGTCATGATTGCAGAAACGTGGGTCGTTTGGTCAAAGACTGCAGAAAAAGGAAGAATGCTTGCTTCAACCGTGGTGAAGTCGGATACTATACTAGGATATGCCCGAAGAAGCAAGGATAGGGCTAAAGGGCAGGACCTTCTGGAGGGCAGGTGCATGCTGTCGAGGCCAGTGTACTGGACAGAGGTATGAAAGTTTCTGTTAAAGGTTTGATTTCTCTTTCCGATCATCCAGTTAGGACTCTTTTTTATTCTAGCGTTTCTCACTCTTTTATATCTGATTATGTGGTTAAATCTTTGCACCTTAGTACTAATATTTTTTCTGATCTCGTTATTATCTCAAACCCCATTAGGGCCATGGCTCATCTGATTATGCTGTGTCGGGGGTTTGAGGATATCTGTTTTGGGGCGTCAAGTTTGAGCACGACGCATATGTACTAGGTTTTATGGGATACTGTCTGATTCTAGGGATGGAATGGCTAGCCATGTATGGTGCCATTCTGGATTATTAGAGGAGGGTCGGTAGACTTTTGACTTGTCGTGAGAGGACTCTCGAGATTTCTAGTGACCCAAGGGGGTCTGTCATGCTTAGTTTCCTAGAATTACTTGATGCTTCTGTTGATGATTTGCGAACTGTACTTGTAGTTTGTGAGTATCCAGATGTTTTCGAGGAGGTTAGGGACTTACATCCGAGGTGCAAGATTGATTTCTAGATATACTTGGTAGATAATGCGAAGCCAGTCGCATTACCTGTGCGCCACATGACTCCTAGGGAAAGGAGGGAGCTTAGCAAGCAAGTAGTGGAACTACTTGAAAAGGAGTTGGTTAGGCGAAGCATATCAGAATGGGGTGCTCCGTTCATCCTTGCAACTAAGGCGTACAGCTCGCTTCACATATATGTGGATATTCATGATATTTTTTGTGGCGACCCGAACTTCTCGGCCGGCCTAAACCAAACAAGAAGGCGGACTGATTTGAGAACACGACCAATCAGAACATAAACATAAGAACATTTCATTGCTTATTACAATAATTTACATCAGAGTACAAGAATATAACAGAGTATGAATAAATAATATACTTTAGAAAAATATCAGATTTTAAATTACAATGTAGCGGAAAAACAATACATAACACAACTGAAAGAGATACATGGATACAAAGCTTTCCGAGTATAGCTCCAGATGTAAATCTAGGATCCTGGGAAAATAATATCTGCAAAATCAAAACTACTAGCTGCCCGTGTGGAAAATACGGGCACCCAGAGTTTAGGTTAAAACAATAAACTCCAGGTCAGTCATGGGACTGGTGTGAGAACTAAGAGAGTTATTTAAATCTTTACTTTAGAAATAAAGTAAATCAAGGGACCACACCGTATAACACGGAACGAGTTTTCTCCCAAGAATACCAGTGCATAAAATAATTTATAAATAGCACAATGCTTTTCAAAAAATGAAGCTATTATAAAACTCAGGTCCCATCACACAATGCAACGTAAGCCGGAGGATAGATTTTACCTTATAATAACCAAACATACTTGGTACGTTTTAAACAAACTATTTTGGTATTACTATAAGTATACAGTATCAAAATCACTTTAAATATAAATGTATCAATCATAGATGGCATAGTATCCCATGCTACTATGTCGCCATACTATTTTTACTACTAAAACTGAATGTCGTATAGAAAGTTGGATTCCATCTATGATTTGAGGCTAGGGATGGCTCCTCACCAATTCCAGTCACTCTAGAAAATGTCTCGGAATTACACACTCTGGGCAACCCCTGGATCTTCAGGGCCGGTCCACACTTACGTTAGTGGATTAATTGTTCCTGAACACATGTTTCCTGGTCTTATCGGACCTATCCGTCGGCTCCGTAGTAACCGATACATCTGAGGCGCCTCACTATCCATCATCCACATAGGTAAAAATATATAAATGTCTGGGCTCCATACCATGACACCACCCATATCTAGAAAGAAACGTTGTGCACTCCCTGTAGTCACGATCTCGTTTTTGACTCATACCGAGGTGTAAGGCTTGCGAATTAACGCTATACACAAAGCTATGCTATTTAAAGTCATGCTTTGTTCATCAACCACAAGACTTTTCTTTTCAACAAAATCCTTGATCATTTGCATCTCAGCATGCGACACTAACGATTCACGCCATACTACTAATGTCTACGGATATATAACCTCTAAGCTCGTACGTCTCAGAGAAGGGTGTTAAGCAAGAGAATAAATTATCTGCTACCAAATAGATATATATTTAATAGGAATCAATCGACATAGAATGAAATCCAATGTCAGACACACATCCATTTACAAGTCCGTTCTGGGTATGAACGAAACCGAAGGCACATTATTCCAAGTCCCATATATCCAATACAGGAGAGAGGTCCTCGCATATCCGATCGATCTCCAAGTACGTCTGGACGATCACCACTTATTACCTTGTCTTGGGTGTGCAACCCAATCAGGACATCAGTGATCATCCAAAAGATGTGAAGAACTCAAGTCTTCAACCACTGTCTTCATCGCCTACTTATCGTCGAATCAATTATTCAGAACGGGTATAAACCCGGCCTTTCCGAATAATTCACGTATCTTGTAATCAAGTGTTATAAAAACATAATATACATCTCATTCCAGTTCTTAATATTCTTTTATTCAAATATTCATATCCTTTGGGAAACGTTCCCAATAATTTTATCAAATATAAATTCTTTTAAATTTATTCTTTAATCTTCCTTTGGATATTAATCCAAGACAAAATTAAGGTTTATAAACAAGTCGGGATTATCGAGCCTTGCCGAAGCAATCATTTGTTTAATTTTCCAATCCCAAGCTATTCATCCTATGGAGAAAAACTGGTAATACTCCACATCTAACACCACGGTGTTATCGGTAAATTTAATTACCATTTCACATTCAAATCTAATTAAAGATTTAACTATCGCTTGGAGTAAAAACTAGTGGTACTCCATTCTCGATCATTTCCCAAATTTGATAATTTAAATTATCACATTCTTATTTCAATCTAATTAAAGATTCATTAAAACCCCACTTAGTTTTAATTTTCCCACAATCATTATTGATGGTTATTTAACTTTGGGAAATCAAACATGCCGCATCGACAATCTACACCATACCATTGGTTTCTGCCGATATATAACCTCTAAGCTAGTACGCCTTAGAAAAGGGTGTTAAGCAAGAGAATAAATTCTCCGCCACCAAACAGGTATATATTTAGCAGAGATCAACAATACAGTTCAAAATACAGTGTTAGGCATGTAATCCTGTCTTTAACTGGGTTAAAGAACCAATGTCATCTAAAACACAGTTCACGATAAACCCAAAATTATATTCCACTAATTATGGAATCTTCACGGAAAACAGATCAATATATAATCAATATCAATTTCCGTATCCGACTAATATATACGGAATAACGACAAAGCCTTTTAAATTCCATATATATTAACAGCCTTCCTCCACAGAAGCTCACTTCGATTATTACCAAATCGAATTCCATTCAATTCCAATTTAATATATTAATTTGGAGAACTTTACTTTGAAAAATTCCCATTAAATCTTAATAAAAAGATTTATAAATTCCAAATCACATTTCACTGTTAATCGGGTTAAAGAACGAATGTCGTTAAAAACACAGTTCACAATAAACCCATTCACATTCCATTTTATTCCATTTACTAAATATAACTAGAAACTGTAATAATCTTAACTAAAAGATTTTTTCTTTTCATCATAAGGTTTAAGGAAGTGTTTCTGAAGATACTACTGATGAAAAACCGAAATCCAATTCGATATTAAATATAAGGCTCTAAACAGAAATTATATCGGCTAATATTCAATATCAAATTCTGAAACCAACACATATCGTATAGGGAGTAACGATATATATCTATCTTCCAAATTCCTCCACAATATCTGTATAGTCATGGAATCCAATATCGAAATCTCCCGAAGATGATTTCTATTCAAATCCATTCCAATTCATATATTGGAAAATTCTAGTTAGATTAAAACCATTTCAAATCAAATTTATTTATTTAAAAACATTGGATTAATATTCTAGTTAATAACTAGTTCATTAAGATAAAAATATATTTTTATCCTTACAAAATTGGAATTTTTCATTCAAATCCTTTCCAAATCAGTTATTATGATTTAACACAAATAATTTATATTTTTAATAATTTTATCAAGGCCCGTACGGTCGGTTTCCAATAACGGCCACCAAACTGCATCCATAGCGACCTTTTCCAAATTTGATTTGTACATAATTCCAAATCCAACCGTTAGATTTCAAATCTCTTATATTCATTGGAAAGATCTTTCTGATACGAACCCAACGGTTCCAGTTTTAGGAGAATCCGACGGTCGGATCTCCCGTAAGGTCAATTCGAAGTCAATGGTCGAAATTCGCGAACGGTCGCGGCGCGTTCTATTCAGGCCATTAAATATATAATATATATATATTATATATATTTCGTCGATTTCCCTTTAAATCATATTTTATAAATTGTTTTAAGTTCGTTTTAAAAATGATTCAACTTAATTTTCAAATTTAAATAAAAATTGAATACTCCTTATCATTATAATATTTAAATGATAATATTTTCAAAATATCAGATTTTGAAATTATTTCCTTTTCGATATTTGAATAAAATCGATATAAATATCGTTTGCGTTAAAATGGCGCATATCTAATCAACACGGCTTCACGTATTTCAATATTTCGTGTCCATCTAAATCGGACATCAAATTCACATTTTAATCCTTTACTGAATATTATTTTAAAATATTTGTTAGTTTAAAATATTCGTTATTCCTGAATTGGAATCAGACACAGTCAATTACCATATAATGTTATTTATATGGATTTCATACAACAAATGTATACAACAACAATGGAAAACAATAATCCATCATCCAGAGTGCATTCTACACTATATAAGCATTAAATATAAATAACTAACGCTTACAATAGTCTGTCAACCAATCAATTGACATACAACTAAACAATTGGGATTAGTGTACGTCAAATATCATCCCAATACCCGTGTGGGGTTTCAACCAACAAATACTAATTATTATTTGTGCAGTTGGGCGATGTGTAAAATTTATCGTCCCAATCCATGTCAGTTAAATGGGTGTACATAAAAAAATCATCTGATTTGTAAATGAATAATTATTTTCATTTCAGGAGAATTTTATGCCTTTCATATATACGTTAAAAATTATATTTTTAACGATATAATATTTATTTCAACACTAGCCTATTTTTAATAGTTCATATATTCAATAAAAATAATATTTTTATTGTTCAAATATTTTATTCAATTCATGAATATTTTATATAGTTCCTTTATACAATAAAAATGATATTTTTATTGTTTAAATAATTTATTCATAATTAATTCACAATCGATTTTACAACCATAATCCAAATTTTCATAATACAATCCAAACAAACAACCATGGTTTGTACAATAAATAGTGTCAGGGGCTTCTAATCCTGTAACACCCCGAATTTTCTATTAACACTAAAGTTGCTAAAATAATAATAAGTGTGTAGAAGAGGGGATGTATCTAATATGAATATAAAAATATTAATAAGTATGTAAGAGAGGGGATGTATCTATTATGAATATAAAAATATTAATAAGTATGTAAGAGAGGGGATGTATCTAATATGAATATAAAAATATTAATAAGTATGTAAGAGAGGGGATGTATCTAATATGTATATAAAAACAATAATAAGTAAAGGGGGATGTATCTAATATGTACATTGTAGAAAAAATATATATATTTATGACATGAATAGAAGTTTAATAATATGCTGAGTGTTTGCTGAGTCACTTCTGACTCATTGCTGAGTCAACAAGATAAACCCCATCTTGTCTGAACGGCTGCGGTTATTTCTAGGTTAAATCTAATGGCCTAAATGAATTCTAAAATCTATAAATAAGTGGGTAGACCCTAGACCTAAATCACTTGTAAAATTAGAGAAGCTACCGTCATGCTGCTGCCATGGAGTTCAGCATAGCCGTCACAAACTAAGAAGAGGAAGCCTAATCATCTACAACTAAATCTACACAAATCAAATCAAAAGATCTCTCTTTCTCTAATTCTTTTCTTTTGTTGGTGAGTATGATGATTCTCACAAGACTATTACAAACTAATTTGACTCAGTTATGAATGGATCACAAGAAAGTGATGTGATTTGTAATTGTAAATTCTATATATTGTGGATCTCTTATTATGTTATTATGTTGTCGTATGATGTAAATTATATATGCTATGTCATGCTATGTTGTAAATTCTCTTATGCTATGTCATGCTATGTTGAGAATCATGTCAAGCTATGTTATACTATCATACTATGCCATGTTATAAATCATGCTATATTATGTTGAAAAATCATGATGTTGTTGGATCATGCTTAAAGTTATGTTTTTTTTCTTAATTTAAATGGATCTTGTTTATGGGAATTTGCCTATTAGGTTAGGTGTACCCATAAACTTGAAACTATAATTAAATAAAACTTGATTATGGGAATTTGCCTATTGAGTTAGGTGTACCCATATAAAACCATGTTGTTAAAAAATTAGATGATGTTGATTCACACATGTTCATATGTAAGTTTATGAAAATTGATTGAGATTATATTAGGTGAATTTTGAACAAGTTGACACCTTTAGGTCCATGACATGTATAATCTATGCAAGTTGGACATATGCAAGTTTCACCCCTTATTATGATTCATTTGGTCACATATACATGTTGTTATTATGATAATCCCTTTTATGTTATGAGTTAGGCTATTCGAGTCTAACATATATTTTGCGAATAAACGTTCAAACGTGGGGTAGGGGTAATATTAGGAATTAATAAATTGGGTGCAATTTTGTAAGATTTTGCATACCATGAATGGATGTCCATAATTGAGTCAATTATGGACATTGTTAAAAATTGGAAGTAATTAATAATTCAAGTAGGGAATTATTAAAATTGGGGGAAAGCGGATTATTATTAATAATCAATGCTTAGGACACGAGGTTGGACCCGTTTGTGATGTAAACCTGCCCGGACCCGCCCGGCAAATCCAGTAGTCACAAATGTCGGCCCAATGTGAGAGGTCCTAGGCCCAAACTAAAGCATAACAGTTGTAAAGACACGAGGTTAGACTCTTTTATGTTGTAAGACTGCCCGGACCCGCCCGGCAAATCCAGCTGCCATAAATGCCAGTCTAATGTGAGAGGTCTTTATGAGGTTATGGCCTTAATGAACTAAGAAATACTTAACCAGATAATCATGTAAGGTGGGACATGGGGGTTAAGTAGGTGCCTTGGGTGGCATGAGGAATCTGGTGGTTGCCTTTAGAGGCATTTAAAATACGATTAGACTTAACCAAACACACATGTAAATGAACATGACTAAGTGGGTTAAGTGGGATGGACTAATGGGGACAAGCTTAGGTGGAATGCTTGTGGTAAATAGTGGGGGCCCATTTCAACCAGTATCCCAAAACGTATCTTTTTGGGCTCGACCCAAGTCGAGGACGGGACACGCATACTGGGTTTGACTATAAGAGGCCAAAACAGGGAGCGGTGGCAACGCAAGTCCAACGGGTTTCATATGCGTGTGTGGACCCAGGCTGGTAGGTAAGACGTTGTTGCATCGTGTAGGTATAAGCCGTGCATGTCCGTTGTATCAGGTTGCCACTTTAGGGGAGTGATACACCCCACTGTGGGGCCAGCACGGGTATCTACGAGTTAGGGAGCCGATCGAATAATGGGAAGTAGGGTACACCTAGTGGAGATAGGGGCCGGCGGCACCTATGTAGTCAGCTAGGGGTACGTAAAGCCATTGGGAAAGTTTCTAAGTGAAGCTAAGAGGGATGAATCTTTAGGGTGACTGGTGTGGTGCAGTATAGTGTTTATCCTTTAGTATTTAGGAGCGCCTATAACGTTGCCTTTAGCGATTGTCTATGTCCTTAATCTGCTCTTCATAGACATTTTCTTGTTTTCCAGCTTATGCCTTAGTCCAGTTATTTTGGTAATAGTATTGTAGAATTATCATATTCACCAGACTTTATGTCTGACCCCCTCTTTTCCATCCTTTTTCTCCCTTCAGGTCCGCAGGTTGGGCCAAGTTCTAGTGGAGTCTAGTTGGATCGCTTATCTTCTGGAAAGCTTGGACTGCTTGTGACGGCAAAGAATTTCGCTCGGTCCGAACCAGTCGCTAAACCGACCCCGACCGCTCGAAACGCCCTATCGTTTGAGAACACGACAAAATAGAATGCATACAGAAGAACATTTCATTGTATATTACAACAATGCATCAGATTACAAGGATATACAGAGTATAAAAGAATATTACACAGAAATATCAGAGATTTAAGTTACATTTAAATACAAAGCAGCGGAAAATAATACAATACACAACTAGAAGAGATATACGGATACAAAGCTTTCCGGATATCATTCCAGCTGTAAACCAAGATCCTGTGAATATAAATCTGCAAAACCAAAACTACTAGCTGCCCGTGTCAAAATAAGGGCACCCAGAGTTTAGGTTAAAGCAATAAACTCCAGGTCAGTCATGTGACTGGTGTGAGAACTAAAACAGTTATTAATCTTTATTTGCAAGTTAGGTAAATCAAGGGACCACGCCGTATAACACGGAACGGGCTTCCTCCCAAGAATACCAGTGCATAAAACAAACAGCGCAATGCTAAATAACGAAAAATGAAGCTATTATAAGACCCAGTTCCCATCACACAATGCAACGCAAGCCGGAGGATAGGGTTTTTACCTTATAATAGCCAAGAATGCTTGATACGTTTAAAACAAATCATTTGATACTGTTATAAGTACATAGTGTATAAAACAACTTCAAATCATAAGTATCAATCATAGGCGGCATAAGTGCCCCATCCCACTATGTCGCCATACTAGGCTCTACAAATAAAACCGTAAATGTCACGTATTTGGAAATTGGATTTCCGTCTATGAACCGAGGCAAAAGATAGTCCTCAACCGATTCGAGACGCTCTAGCCCGTGTCTCAGGAACAGCCGCAACTGCCCCTTGGAGCGACAGGGCCGGTCCACCGATGTGGATTATTATGCCTGAACACTACGTTTCCCCACCCTATGGGGTGTAAGTGAGCCAACTAAATGACTCCATCGGTTCGAGAACGACCGATCAATCCGAGGCGCCTCGCAACAGCAACAACCACATAAGTCAAACTCGTCAGGGCGTGTAAAACCACCGACGCCACTTTTTAGCTAGAAGGAAACGCATGCCCTCCCTGAGGTCCTCTCCCGTTTTTGGTTCATACCGGGTGTGAAACACGCGAGGTAAACGTTACACAAAGCTACGCCACAAAGGCCTTGCTTTGATCATCACCACAAGACTTTGCTTTTCAACAGAAGCCTCGATCAATTGCCACTTAGGCATGCCACACAGGCAATTCACTCCATGCGTTTGATATCCATCAATATATAACCCCTGAGCTCGTACGTCTCAGAGAAAGGCGTTAAGCAAGAGAATAAATTCTCCGCCGCTAAACAGATATATATTTAATAGAGATCAATCACACAGACTAAAATCCAATGTCAGACACATAGTCCATTTACAAGTCCGTTCTGGGTCTGAACGAAACCGGAGGCACCTAGTACCCCGCATATCCATCGATCTCCAAGTACGTCTGGACGATCACCAACTGTTTCCATCTTCTTGGGTGTACAGCCCAATCAAGATCATCAGTTATCACCCAAACGACGTGAAGACCTCCGGTCTTCGACCATCGTCTTCATCTTCGACTTATCGTCGTATCAGTTATTCAGAATGGGATAAACCCGGTCTTTCCGAATAACTCGCGTATATTTTAAATAAGTGTTACACAAACACAACATACGCCTCATTCCAATTCATTAGTCACTAACCGTAAATTAATCAAGAGAATAATTCCCCAAATATTAACCCCGAAGGCCGAAACCAACATCAGATCAATATCCAGAAAACCATTCTGTTTGGCTAACCGACAGTCAATTTATAAATTTCACATTCATAGGGAAAGGTTCCCATTAATTTTATCCAAGATAAATTCCTTGAATTTATTCTTTAATCTATTCTTTTGAATTTCGATTCAACTAGCCGGGATTAACGAAACTTACCGAAGTAATCATTTGTTTTAATTTCCCAATCCCAACCTATTTATCCCATGAAGTAAAACTGGTAATACTTCATATCTAACACCACAGTGTTATCGGTAAATTCAATTACCATTTCACGTTCAAATCTAATTAAAGATTTAACTATCGCCTGGAGCAAAACTGGTGATACTCCATTTTCGATCATTTCAATCAAATTAAAGATTCATTAAAACTCCACTTAGTTTTAATCTTCAACTGGGTTAAAGAATCAGTGTCATTTAAAACACGGTTCACGATAAACCCAAAATCACATTCATTAATTATCGGGTTAAAGAACGAGTGTTATTTAAAACACTGTTCACGATAAACCCAAAAATCAATATCAATTCAATTCCAATTAAATATTATTTAATTGGTACACTTCATTAAATCTAAATAAAAAGATTTAATCTTTTCTCAACTGGGTTCAAGAACAGTGTTAGTGAAGACACCATTCACGACAAACCCAAATCACATTTGATATTCAATACAAGGCTCTGAATAGAAAATATATCGGCTTATATTCAATATCAAATCCTACGACTAACAAATGTCGTATTGGAAATAACGATATAAATATATATCTTTCAAATTTCCATAACAACATCTGTATAATCACGAATTCCAACATCAAAATATTCCGACGACAATTTCGATTCAAATCCACTCCAATGCAATCATTGGAAATTCTGGTTATTTTCAAAACCATTTCAAATTCAATTTATTTATTTAAAAATAAATAGAATTGTAATTCTAGTTCAAAACTAGTTCATTTCGATAAAAATCTATTTTTATCTTTTCAAATATGGAGTTTTTCATCCCAATTCTTTCTAAATCATTTCTTATGATTTTACACAAATTATTACTATTTTTAATAATTTTATCAAGGCCCGTACAGTCGATTTCCAACAATGGCCATCGAACTGCACTTACACCGACCTTTTTCGAATTTGATTTGGACGTATCTCCAAATCCAACCGTTAGATTTCTAATTTCTAATATTCGTTAGAAAGCTCTTTTCGATACGAACCCAACGGTTCTGGTTTTAGGAGAATCCGACGGTCGGATCTCCCGTAATGTCCGTTTGAAATAAATGGTCGAAATTCACGAACTGCCGCGGCGCGGCGCGTTCTATTCAGGCCATTATATTATATATATATATAATATATAATATATACTTCGTCGATTTCTATTTAAAACGAATTATATAAATAGTTTTAAAATCGTTTCAAAAGCAATTTCAACTTTCTTTTAAATTCAAATCAAAATTGAATTCTTCTTTATAAATTCGTTTTAAAATTCATTTCTATTCAATTCAAATTTCAATTCAATTTGAATTCATTTCAATTCGCTTTCAATTCAATTTGAATTCGTTTTCAATTCAATTCATTTCGAAATCGTTTTCAATTCAATTCATTTCGAAATCGTTATATATTCAATTCATTTCGAAATCGTTATATATTCAATTCATTTCGAAATCGTTTTCAATTCAATTCATTTCGAAATCGTTTTCAATTCAATTCATTTCGAAATCATTTTCAATTCAATTCATTTCGAAATCGTTTTCAATTCAATTCATTTCGAAATCGTTTTCAATTCAATTCATTTCGAAATCGTTTTCAATTCAATTCATTTCGAAATCGTTTTCAATTCAATTCATTTCGAAATCGTTTTCAATTCAATTCATTTCGAAATCGTTTTCAATTCAATTCATTTCGAAATCGTTTTCAATTCAATTCATTTCGAAATCGTTTTCAATTCAATTCATTTCGAAATGAATAAAATCGATATAAATATCGATTACGTCAAAATGGCGTCAATCTAATCAACACGGCTTCATAAATTTCTATTTTCAAATATTTTATTTCAAATATTTCTTTTTCAAAATAGTTGTTATTATCAAAATATTTCGTTCAACACATGACCAATCTCAATGGATGAGTACTGTCAACACATGAACTTTTATTTTATATCGATAAAGATGTAAATTTTATTACTAAAATATTTCGTTCAACACATGA
Organism: Allium sativum; assembly: GCA_030737875.1. Classification (NCBI taxonomy): domain Eukaryota; kingdom Viridiplantae; phylum Streptophyta; class Magnoliopsida; order Asparagales; family Amaryllidaceae; genus Allium; species Allium sativum. The sequence continues at coordinate 34,593,520 of CM060926.1, read as the reverse complement.
CCAATCTCAATGGATGAGTACTGTCAACACATGAACTTTTATTTCATATCGATAAAGATGTAAATTTTATTACTAAAATATTTCGTTCAACACATGACCAATCTCAATGGATGAGTACTGTCAACACCTGAACTTTTATTTTATAATATTCTTTATTTTTCAAATTGGAATGAGGCCCAATCAATTACCATATAAAGTTAATTATATGGATTTTCATGCATTACACACATATAATAGCATTGAAAAATAATCAACCATCAACCAAAGTGCACTACACTGTATAAGCATCAAATATAGATATCTAACGCTTATAACAGCCTGTCAATCAATCGATCGACATATTTAATCAATCAGGATGAGTGAACTTCAAATTTCATCCCAACACCCGTGTGGGGTTTCAAACAATCAAACGCACATTTTATTTGTGCAGTTGGGCGATGTGTAAAATTTATCGACCCAATCAATGTCCTTCAAATAGGTGTACATAAACAAACCGTCTGGTTTGTAAATGAATATTTATTTATTCACATTCACGTTAAAAATTATATTTTTAACGACAAAACATTTTATTCCAACATATGAATTTCTATTCAATTCATTCTTTAAATAAAATGATATTTTTATTTTTCTAACATATTTTAGAAAATTTCGGCGGCATAACGGCACGATACTAGAAACGGGACAAGGCCTAGCCTTATCCCCGGTCTAGTGAAGGCCCACGCCATTCACACATCAATCAAAATCACCAAACAACCAAATTCAAATCACATCATATAACTAATCTATGCAACCAAACAAACAAGTCCATGGTCTGTGGACGATTGTGTCGGGTGCTACTAAGCACCGTCTGCATCCTAGTATATATATATAAATAGAAATGAAATTGAAAGGTGAGAAATTCTCACCGATAGCTATCCAAACATCTTGACTCCACTTTGATAAAAATCTTCATCGTTATCGCCTTTTTGACATCTTCGTTGCCCGCTTTCACTACATATATAAAAATCACACATTTTTATATTTTGATGTCTTTAAATAAAAAATCCCATTTTTATTTGTTCACTTTCGATTTAAAAATCATATTTTTATATTCACTTCATATATTTAAAAATCGAATTTTTTTTCTACTATGTTATATAGATAAAAATTATATTTTTATCACGCTATTCCTCATATAAAGATTTCGCCTTTATAAAAACATATACTTCGCTTTTTCAAATTTAAAGATTTCATCTTTATAAAAATCTCATTTTTATTTTTCTACACATATAAAGATGATATTTTTAATATTCCTATCATGTAAAAATTATATTTTTATTGCTTTAAAAATATAAGAATCATATCTTACTTCTTCTACTTGACAAAAATTCCGTCTTTTCTCTTTTTAAAAATATGATCTTTATTTTTGCAAGTTCAAATCTTTTTCTTTTAAAAGATTAAACCTTTTTCTATTTCAAAGTTTAAACCTTTTTCCTATTTTAAACCTTAAAATAAAATCAGTTTTTATTTCCTTTTAAAAATCAGTTTTTAAATCTCTTAAACAAATCAGTTTTTAAATCTTTTAAACAAATCAGTTTTTAAATCTCTTAAACAAATCAGTTTTTAAATTCTTATACATTCAGTTTTTAATATTTAAAAATATCAGTTTTTAACAAAACAAAAATAAAAATAAACATAAAAATAAAATAAATCCTCACCGATTGCTTGCGAAGTGGAGGAAAGAAGAAGGAGGCGTCGGCGGCTCGTTGGTGGCGTTCGGAGGTGTCGCGTCTAGGTCAGGGGGGGGGCTGCTTCGATTCGACGTCGCGAGGGTTCGAGGCTTCGCTGGAAGGAGGAGGTCGGACGGAGGGGGGCGGCGCGATGATGTTCGTCGGCGTCGATGTCTGGAGGGCGGCGGCTCGATTGATTTAGGGTTTTCCCCCCCTTTTTTTTTTAATTTCGTTTCTGAATAATGAAACGGGGGGGGGGGGGGGGCAAGCAGAAGAAAAGGAGGGAAGAAGATATTCTTTTTTTTATTATTTAATTATTTAATTTTTCAAAAAGGTTGACTTTTACATACGACCTCGAAACGAGGCCTACCGCCTGTCGTCCATAGCGTTTTACCCCCATTCCGAACACAATGGGATATGTATCGTAAGCTGGTTTGATCGTTACAATCAGTTTCCGTTGAAATGACATTTAAATCCTTATATTGAATTTTATACGTACATTTCAAATTACCGGGGTCACATACTGACTAGAAAAATTCCAGAAAAATATTTTCTAGCTTCGTATTGACGATACGGTCCTAACAAAACCAATTTCGTCGAATTCTGAGACCGTAAGAAAAATGGCCAATTTCCAGTCGATTAAAATCAACTGAAATGGTCAAAACACGTTTTCCTTTGCCACGCTCACATATTGATTCGAAAAATTATGAAATTTGAAACCTAGCAATAATTTGACACTGCGGATCCAACAAAACTGGTTTCGTCGAAATCCGAGGTCGTTTGCAAAATTCCCATTTTTAAGGGCCAGAATTCCATAGCGACTATTCAGAATTTTCAACTGGACATATCTTTTGATTCTCGCTACGAAATTTTGATTTTTCGGATTCGTTGGAAAGGTATCCACAATTAGATCCCATTATTTTTGGTTTCACTAAAATCCGGATTGTTTTGCACCCGGTACATTCAATTGAAGTTTGAAATCGAATTATCGAACTACCGCGCCATTTTCAATTCTATTTATAATTATATATAAATATTTATATTCTAACGACGACGTATATAAATATATACGTCGAATTATATTCAAAACAAATTTCTCGTCGATTTTATTTAAAATAATCTATTTTAAATATTCAAAATTCATTAAAATTGCCAAAACAAAAATTTTAAACTAGCCCAGATTTTCCGGGTTATTACACTGCTGAAGTAAAGTCCAGCTTGTTATCTTTCTTTTTAATGGCTATTCATGTAATGGGATTATGTACTTGTTTTATCAAGATAGATATTGTACTTGACATTGAATATGGTGTTATGATGTAATCAAACATGTTTTGACTTCTGCTACAATGAAATAAAGTTTTTGAATTTCCAAGTACTATTTTATATCTGTCTTGTTGTAATTTTACTGTTCTATATTCACTTAAAACCTCCATGGAAGTTAATGCATTCCCTTTGTGAGTGACATTAATGGACGTGGGGTGTTACACGTGGTATCAGAGCATAAGGTTACCAGAACAGATAAAAAAATTTTTAGAAAAACATTTTTTTTTTCTAAAGTATTTTTGGAAGAAGTGCTTTCAAAAAAAAAAACATGTTATTTAAAGAGAGTTTTTATGAAAAACATAATCCCAAATAGCCACATCCTTATCTTTATCTTTCGAATTCTCCATTTTGAATCTTTCCTTTTTCGTTTCAGCATGGCTGAAGATCTTAATCTCCCAGAAGGTGTGACGATTCCAGGGTGGTTTAGGAGATACTTGGAGGCTAGGGCCACCACTGCAGGCCCAGCGGATACTCCTCCACCCCTAGTTGCACCCATTCCTCCTCCTCCTCCTCCTCGTGTTGACACTTTTGCAAAGACGTGCAAGGAATTCAAGGCTATGGGAGGAAAAACTTTTCAAGGGACTGAGATGTTTGTGGAGGCCAGAGATTGGCTTAAGGAGACTGAGGAATTGTTGGATATCTTTGAAGTGGAAGATGGGAGGAAAGTCCGTTTAGCTGCTTGGTTAATGAAGGGAGAGGCCTCGTTTTGGTGGGAGGTCACTAACGGGGAACGTCCAGTTGATTCATGGGCGGATTTCAGACGAAGGTTTGAGGCAAAGTTTCTTTCAAGGGCAGAGGAGAACTTAAACATGGAAAAATTCCTGGCACTAAAGCAAGGGAGCTCATCAGTAAAGGAATATGTCAATAAATTTAATCAGTTAGCAAGGTTTGGCTTGGAGTTGGTGAACACGCCAGAGAAGAAAGCTTTGAGGTTCGTTAGAGGCTTGAATGAACCGTTGCAAGGGTTGGCTATGACCCACATCCCTATGGGAGCCACCTTTGAAAAGCTAGTAGAAATGGCACTTATGCATGAGGATAAGGCAGTTGAAAAGAAAGGGGATCAGAAGAAACCCCAACAGCAAAATAAGAAGGGTGGTAAAAACAATAATGGCAAAGGGAAGAAGAAATGCTTCAATTGTGGGACGCCTGGCCATCTCAGCAAAGATTGTAGAAAGAAAAAGAAGACTGGTTGTTTTCATTGTGGAGATGCGGGACATTTAGTGAAGGACTGTCCAAAGAAGGGGCAGAGGGCAGGGTCTACCTCGGGAGGACAGGTGCAGGCTCTTATGGCACCAGGGCAGGCAAGGGGGCAAGTTCAGGCTATTGCGGCCCCACCGCTGCAAGAAAGAGGTAGAACAATTTCTGTTGAAAGCTTAGTTTTTCTGTTTGATCATCATGTCCGTACCTTATTCGATTCTGGCGCATCTCATTCGTTTATCTCTGCATCATTAGTTGAATCACTGCACTTGAACACCAGTTTAGTAGAAGATCCCTTGGTCGTTTCAAATCCAATTGGGGGTTCGGCTCATTTGACCATGATATGTTTGGATTTGAAAATCTCTATACTTAGCGTTGAATTTAGATGTGATGCTTATGTATTGGGCTTCACGGGCTATGGGCTAATTTTAGGAATGGATTGGTTGTCTAGAAATAGGGCCATTCTTGATTGTGAAAGGAGAGTAGTTAGGCTTGTGACTCGCCTTGGTAATGCTCTCGACATCTTTTGTAATCCCATAAATTCCGTTATGCTAAGTTATCTTGAATCGCTTGACGCGTCTGTAGAGAACCTGCGATCGGTAGAAGTGGTCCGGGAATATCCGGATGTGTTTGAGGAGGTGAAGGGCTTACCTCCAAAGCGGGAGATAGACTTTCGAATTTATCTTGTGGATAATGCTAAACCCGTATCTTTGCCAGTGCGCCACATGGCTCCTCGTGAAAGGAGGGAACTCAATAAGCAAGTAAAGGAGTTGCTTGAGAAGGGGTTCATAAGACGTAGTATATCGGAGTGGGGTGCTCCGGTAGTTTTTGCCACAAAGGCGGATGGGTCTCTTAGACTTTGTATGGACTATAGAGAACTAAACAAGCTTACTAAAAAGAACCGACACCCACTGCCGAGGATTGACGATCTCTTTGATCAGTTAGTTGGCGCCTCAGTGTTTTCGCAGTTGGACTTAGCCACTGGCTTTCATCAACTGAGAGTGGCTGAGGATAGTATAGATAAGACTGCTTTTAGGACTCCTGACGGATTCTATGAATGGCTAGTGATGCCCTTTGGTTTGACAAACGCCCCTGCATATTTTGTTGATTTGATGAGTAGGGTGTTTAGGGAATACCTTAACAAATTCGTGGTAGTCTTTGTGGTTGACATCTTAGTCTTTTCTAAGAATAAAGAAGAGCACTCCCTACGTCTTAGGGAAGTGTTGGAAACCCTTCGAGCGCATAACCTTAAGGCAAAATTTTCTAAGTGTCACTTCTTGAGGAAGGAAGTACGGTTCTTAGGGCACGTGGTTTCCAAAGAAGGGATAGCAGTGGATCCCGCAAAGGTGGTGGCCATCCAAGATTGGAAGGTCCCTAAAAATGCAACCGAAGTAAGAAGTTTCTTGGGGTTGGCTGGCTATTATAGGAAGTTTATCAAAGACTTCGCAAAAATATCAGCTCCATTAACACGGTTAACGAAGAAGAACCTGGTTTTTACGTGGGACAAAGATTGCGATGATGCGTTCCAACGTTTAAAGAGAGCCTTAACTTCAGCCCCAGTCTTAGTGCTGCCAGACGGGAATAAACCGTTTACCATCTATACTGATGCTTGTGGGACGGGACTTGGCGCGGTCCTCATGCAAGAGGGAAGAGTAATAGCCTATGGTGGAAGGCAGTTGAGGGTTCATGAAAAGAATTACCCCACGCATGACTTAGAGCTAGCCGCAATTGTTTTCGCGCTTAAGTCTTGGCGTCACTATCTTCTTGGTGAGAAATTCGAACTGTTCACTGACCACAAATCATTAAAATACTTATTCTCTCAGAAGGATTTGAATTTAAGGCAGCAACGGTGGATGGAATTCTTAGCCTCCTACGATTTTGAAATAGCATATACCCCGGGCAAGGGTAACGTGGTGGCAGACGCCTTAAGTAGGAAAAGGTTGTCCTTGAGTCCGTTGTTTGTTGAACGACAAAGCTTAGAATTCATCTCTATGTTTGACTTTAGACCCTCCGTTGACTTAGTACCCGGTCTGTTAGCATCCTTGGAGGTTAGACCTACACTTCTAGGACGGGTTGGTGAGGCACAGCGAGACGACCCACAGTTGGTTGAGATAGTAGAAAATCTCAAAGGGGGGGAGTCGTCAAGCCATCTTCGTAGGTATACCCTAGACGATAAGGGTTAGTTACGAAGGGATAATAGACTTTGTGTACCACAAGACGAAGACTTAAGGAAGGCCATTCTTGATGATGCTCATCGCTCAAAAATGACCATTCATCCCGGCGGGGATAAGATGTACAAAGATATGAAGCGGGTTTTCTTTTGGGCCGGTATGAAAAAGGATGTGGCCGAGTACGTCGCTAGATGCTTGGTGTGCCAACGAGTTAAAGCAGAACAAAAGAAACCCGGTGGGTTGCTTCACCCATTAGAAGTTCCACTATGGAAATGGGAAAGCATCTCAATGGATTTTGTGGATGGATTACCAAGATCAAGGAAGGGTAACACGGGGATTTGGGTTATAGTAGATAGACTTACTAAAAGCGCCCATTTTATTCCCGTGAAAAGTAAGAAGACTGCTCCGTGGTTGGCTTCTGTATACATTAAGGAGATAGTTCGTTTGCACGGTATTCCTTCTAGTATAGTAAGCGACCGTGACCCCATCTTTACTAGCGAATTTTGGAAGAGTTTACAAGAGGTGGTAGGGACTCAGCTATGTTTGAGCACCGCATATCATCCTCAGACAGACGGCCAGACCGAGAGGGTGAATCGCATTCTAGAGGATCTTTTAAGGCTTTGTATCCTAGACTTTGGGGGTACATGGGAAGAGCACCTTCCGTTAGTAGAATTCGCATATAATAATAGCTTTCAGTCTAGTATTGGCATGGCACCTTTCGAAGCTCTTTATGGAAGGCCTTGCCGTTCGCCTACATGTTGGTGGGAATCTACCGATAAAATCCTACTTGGGCCCGATATGGTTAGGGAAACCTCGGAGAAGATTGAGTTGATTCGAAGGAGGATGAAAGCAGCACAAGATAGGCAAAAATCGTATGCTGATAAGAGGAGGACAGATCTTGAGTTTGACATTGGGGACATGGTTTTTATCAAAGTATCTCCGTTACAGAATGTTGTTGCTTTGGGTCCGTGGGGAAATTAGCACCAAGGTTTGTAGGGCCGTTTCCTGTAAAAAAACAGGATTGGGAAGATGGCATATAGGGTGGAGTTGCCTGAGAAACTTAGTGGAGTACACGACGTATTCCATGTATCACATTTGAGGAAGTGTTTGCACAAGACCGCGGAGGTGGTAGAGCCGAGCTTGCTTAAAGAGGTGGAAATAGAGCGTGATGCAACAATTAGACGAGCTCCTACATGCATTCTTGGGTCGGAGATCAAAAAGTTGAGGAATCGAGAGGTCAGACTGGTTAAAGTGCAATGGGGAGATGATGAGAGCAACGCAACTTGGGAGACAGAAGAGAAGATGCGTTCGTTGTACCCTTTTCTTTTTGAGGGTATGTCTTTTAATTTCTCCTTTATCGCTTAGCTTATCTTATCTTATCTTTAGTATGTCCTCTCATTAGTATCTTTGACCTTTAGTTAGGATAATCCTATGGTTGAAACATGTGTTTGAGACATGTTATGTATGATGGATGCAAAATGGATGCAAGTGTTTGCTAGTGGTTGCTCGTGGATGCATATATACACACACTTTAGGCACTAGATCGGCTCAGTCACTACATATTGCATATTGCATATATATATATATGGATGTATTTAGTAAAATGGATGAACGATGGTTGTATTATCATGTGGATGCTGCATTCAGATGATGGTTGTGCACGCATATAGAAGTATTATGTAGCATTAAGAATCTTTTGCATACATAATGGATGCATGGTACGATCATAGTTGCATTAAGGAGGTCAACTGAATCAGTGGACCGCCTGATTTTGCATTAGATACGGACATATACATACACTGTGCATTTAAACATGAAAGCATTAGAAGTCTGTAAGGACAATGGATGCCTGTGTATGATGGATGAGTAGATGGACGTTTAGATGGTAGGATATACATTCTTCCAGACTTGAAGATTTCGGGGACGAAATCCTAAAAGGAGGGGAGAATGTAACACCCCGAATTTTCTATTAACACTAAAGTTGCTAAAATAATAATAAGTGTGTAGAAGAGGGGATGTATCTAATATGAATATAAAAATATTAATAAGTATGTAAGAGAGGGGATGTATCTATTATGAATATAAAAATATTAATAAGTATGTAAGAGAGGGGATGTATCTAATATGAATATAAAAATATTAATAAGTATGTAAGAGAGGGGATGTATCTAATATGTATATAAAAACAATAATAAGTAAAGGGGGATGTATCTAATATGTACATTGTAGAAAATATATATATTTATGACATGAATAGAAGTTTAATAATATGCTGAGTGTTTGCTGAGTCACTTCTGACTCATTGCTGAGTCAACAAGATAAACCCCATCTTGTCTGAACGGCTGCGGTTATTTCTAGGTTAAATCTAATGGCCTAAATGAATTCTAAAATCTATAAATAAGTGGGTAGACCCTAGACCTAAATCACTTGTAAAATTAGAGAAGCTACCGTCATGCTGCTGCCATGGAGTTCAGCATAGCCGTCACAAACTAAGAAGAGGAAGCCTAATCATCTACAACTAAATCTACACAAATCAAATCAAAAGATCTCTCTTTCTCTAATTCTTTTCTTTTGTTGGTGAGTATGATGATTCTCACAAGACTATTACAAACTAATTTGACTCAGTTATGAATGGATCACAAGAAAGTGATGTGATTTGTAATTGTAAATTCTATATATTGTGGATCTCTTATTATGTTATTATGTTGTCGTATGATGTAAATTATATATGCTATGTCATGCTATGTTGTAAATTCTCTTATGCTATGTCGTGCTATGTTGAGAATCATGTCAAGCTATGTTATACTATCATACTATGCCATGTTATAAATCATGCTATATTATGTTGAAAAATCATGATGTTGTTGGATCATGCTTAAAGTTATGTTTTTTTTCTTAATTTAAATGGATCTTGTTTATGGGAATTTGCCTATTAGGTTAGGTGTACCCATAAACTTGAAACTATAATTAAATAAAACTTGATTATGGGAATTTGCCTATTGAGTTAGGTGTACCCATATAAAACCATGTTGTTAAAAAATTAGATGATGTTGATTCACACATGTTCATATGTAAGTTTATGAAAATTGATTGAGATTATATTAGGTGAATTTTGAACAAGTTGACACCTTTAGGTCCATGACATGTATAATCTATGCAAGTTGGACATATGCAAGTTTCACCCCTTATTATGATTCATTTGGTCACATATACATGTTGTTATTATGATAATCCCTTTTATGTTATGAGTTAGGCTATTCGAGTCTAACATATATTTTGCGAATAAACGTTCAAACGTGGGGTAGGGGTAATATTAGGAATTAATAAATTGGGTGCAATTTTGTAAGATTTTGCATACCATGAATGGATGTCCATAATTGAGTCAATTATGGACATTGTTAAAAATTGGAAGTAATTAATAATTCAAGTAGGGAATTATTAAAATTGGGGGAAAGTGGATTATTATTAATAATCAATGCTTAGGACACGAGGTTGGACCCGTTTGTGATGTAAACCTGCCCGGACCCGCCCGGCAAATCCAGTAGTCACAAATGTCGGCCCAATGTGAGAGGTCCTAGGCCCAAACTAAAGCATAACAGTTGTAAAGACACGAGGTTAGACTCTTTTATGTTGTAAGACTGCCCGGACCCGCCCGGCAAATCCAGCTGCCATAAATGCCAGTCTAATGTGAGACGTCTTTATGAGGTTATGGCCTTAATGAACTAAGAAATACTTAACCAGATAATCATGTAAGGTGGGACATGGGGGTTAAGTAGGTGCCTTGGGTGGCATGAGGAATCTGGTGGTTGCCTTTAGAGGCATTTGAAATACGATTAGACTTAACCAAACACACATGTAAATGAACATGACTAAGTGGGTTAAGTGGGATGGACTAATGGGGACAAGCTTAGGTGGAATGCTTGTGGTAAATAGTGGGGGCCCATTTCAACCAGTATCCCAAAACGTATCTTTGTGGGCTCGACCCAAGTCGAGGACGGGACACGCATACTGGGTTTGACTATAAGAGGCCAAAACAGGGAGCGGTGGCAACGCAAGTCCAACGGGTTTCATATGCGTGTGTGGACCCGGGCTGGTAGGTAAGACGTTGTTGCATCGTGTAGGTATAAGCCGTGCATGTCCGTTGTATCAGGTTGCCACTTTAGGGGAGTGATACACCCCACTGTGGGGCCAGCACGGGTATCTACGAGTTAGGGAGCCGATCGAATAATGGGAAGTAGGGTACACCTAGTGGAGATAGGGGCAGGCGGCACCTATGTAGTCAGCTAGGGGTACGTAAAGCCATTGGGAAAGTTTCTAAGTGAAGCTAAGAGGGATGAATCTTTAGGGTGACTGGTGTGGTGCAGTATAGTGTTTATCCTTTAGTATTTAGGAGCGCCTATAACGTTGCCTTTAGCGATTGTCTATGTCCTTAATCTGCTCTTCATAGACATTTTCTTGTTTTCCAGCTTATGCCTTAGTCCAGTTATTTTGGTAATAGTATTGTAGAATTATCATATTCACCAGACTTTATGTCTGACCCCCTCTTTTCCATCCTTTTTCTCCCTTCAGGTCCGCAGGTTGGGCCAAGTTCTAGTGGAGTCTAGTTGGATCGCTTATCTTCTGGAAAGCTTGGACTGCTGAAGTAAAGTCCAGCTTGTTATCTTTCTTTTTAATGGCTATTCATGTAATGGGATTATGTACTTGTTTTATCAAGATAGATATTGTACTTGACATTGAATATGGTGTTATGATGTAATCAAACATGTTTTGACTTCTGCTACAATGAAATAAAGTTTTTGAATTTCCAAGTACTATTTTATATCTGTCTTGTTGTAATTTTACTGTTCTATATTCACTTAAAACCTCCATGGAAGTTAATGCATTCCCTTTGTGAGTGACATTAATGGACGTGGGGTGTTACAAATCCCCTTCTACATCCTAGTATATATTTAACTGTAGAATAATTACAGTGAGAAGGAGTTCTCACATTGATCGGTTCCAGAAATCGATAAAATGATTATTTTAATCAAATTAAATAGGACATTTAATTTGATCAAAAATATCAACTAGCTTCAAAATCCTTTTGGTCAGTTCCATGTTGTAGTATTTTTTAACACGATTCTAACGGGCCTAGGTTTGCGCGATTCTGAGATCGTATGACAAAGATATGAGTTTTTTAACTTTAATTACATATTTAAAATAATTGAAATATAATTAATACCACTAATCACCAATTAAAATTAATCCTTCCCCTTTCTTCTTCGTGACCCTCCCTGTACTGATGAACCCATCACACAAAAATAAATCCCACCGCCATTCGAAATTCTAGCCACTGGACCTCGATCGCCTATGCCCACCGCGTCGAGCATGGAACTACCCACCTCCGCTGCCACCGGCGTTGACTTTGAGGTTCCCATTGACCCTGAAAACCATTTCGAATGGTAGCCCTTTGGGCTTGAAAATTGAACGCCTTACTTCTCCAGAAACGATCACATCCATACAAGATTAAAGATCATGAGATGCTTTTCATATTTCTCTTTATGATAATCTGAAATTACTTTGTGGATTATTCAATTATGAGGGAGGAATCAGCCAAGATTCCACGGTTATTTTTTTTAACGAGGCGGCTAACGGGTTTGACCAAGAAAAGGCTTTGGTTAGGGTTTTTGACCCAAACATTATATATATAATTGTTTTAATATCATTTTAATTCTGTTTATTACTTTGTTATGAAATTTTAGCGTTAAAACTACAAATCCAACCCAACGACTATCGCCCCTAGCAAAATACCCCCATTCCGGACACAATGGGATACGCCCCATTAGCCAATTCGAACGTTTCGATCTGTTTTAATCAGAATTAAAATAAAAATTAATATAATGTTCAAAATTGATTTCAACGTACATTTTAATTTATCGGCGCCACATAATGACTCCAAAAATTACAGAAAATAAATCTAGTTATATTTTGACGATACGGTGCTAACAAAACTAATTTCGTCGAATGTGGAGACAATTTGAAAAATGTCCATTTTCCAGTCGACTAAATTCAAACTGAAAGTACCAAACGCGTTTTAGTTTACTATGCTCACATATTAATTCCAAAAACTATGAAATTTTGAATCTAGCAATAATTTGACATTCTGGATCCAACAAAAGTGGTTTCGTTGACAATGGAGGTCGTTTGCAATATTGCTATTTTTAAGGGTTATATATTGTATATTATATAATATATACAAATTCCATAGCGAGTATTCTTAATTTTAAACCGGGCATAACTTTCAATTTATATTATGAAATCTAGATTTTTCTCACTTGATAGAAAGATATAATTAAACAAATTCAAATATTTCTTGTTTTGCTAAAATCCGATTTATATTGAATTATATATATTCCACTGAAATTTAAAATCGAATTTTCAAACTACCGCGCCATTTCAGGCTCGTTATATAATTAAAATAAATTATAAGTTTTAACTTCGATTTAAATAAAATTTTAATCGTTATTATTTAAAATAAATCATTTTAAATATTTAAAATCCATTAAAATAGCTAAAATAAAAATTTTAAATTGGTACTGAAAATCTGGGTTGTTACTATCTCCCACACTTAGAATCTTTTCGTCCTAAAAAAGGAACGGAGATGAAATTTTTTAACTAACAAACTCAACTTTCATTCTGGTTTTCATTCTACAACTTTTCAATTTCTAAGAATTTTCAAATTTCTCAAAAATTTGGCTAAATCCCTAAATTTTTGAAAAATTTCGCCATAGCCTCCTTTTACGGGGCCCTCATCAATCCAAAAGAAAAAGAAAAAGCCAATCGGCTCATAAAATCATCAAAAACCAAGAAATACAGTAAATATGTACCTATTTTTCGGGCATACAATTTTATTCCTCTTCTTAGCTTCCATGCTATGACTTGTTCATACATATATATGTACATGTATACAATTCCAAACAATTTTCAATTCAGTTCAATATTTGATTCGATTTGGCTAAATTTACCTTCCATTGACATATTGGTTTCAATAATTTTATTAGTTAAACTAATAATCAAACAACACAACTAACAATCAGTTAGTTAAATATCTTTTCAATCATATATCTTTAATATATTCAAAAATCATATTTCAAAGCCAAATCACTAGCAATAGATTCTAACTATATTTTGGTTCTCACACTAGTCAATTGGAAATATATAGACATCACACCTTCAAAACTCGAACATACATACTGATGATTCTCGAGTAATCATCTGGATCATTTCCGGGCGACTAGAGTGTGATTCTATATCTATCCAGTATATTTGAGGCTTCAAACACATGCTAGTTAGGCATATATTCAAAATCTTCATATACTTGATGGTCCAAATCAATTTAAAATAAAATATTCAAATATGTATAATATGATATAAATTTCAAAACTAATTTTTTTTTAATAAATAATACTCTTCTAACTAATTCTAGGATACTACTGATCCCATCTTTAACGAGTCATTCTTATTGAATATTACTAATCCAACCTCTGATGAATTCTTTTATTTCGTTCTAATGTGTCTTGTTCTCGAGCCTGTAAACCAAAGCTCTGATAACAAAATGAAATGACCCGAACTTCCCGGACGGCCTAAAACGAACAAGAAGGCGTACTGCTTTGAGAACACGACTAATCAGAACACAAACAGAAGAACATTTATTACAACAATTTACATCAGAGTACAAGAATATAACAGAGTATGAATAAATAATATACATCAGAAAAATATCAGAGATTAAATTACAATGCAGCGGAAAAACAATACATAACACAACTGAAAGAGATACACGGATACAAAGCTTTCCGAATATATCTCCAGATGTAAATCCAGGTTCCTGGAAAAATAAAATCTACAAAACAAAAACTACTAGCTGCCCGTGTGGAAAATAAGGGCACCCAAAGTTTATGTTAAAACAATAAACTCTAGGTCAGTCATGGAACTGGTGTGTGAACTAAGACAGTTATTTAAATCTTTACTTTAGAAATAAAGTAAATCAAGGGACCACGACGTATAACACGGAATGGGTTTTCTCCTATGAATACCAGTGCATAAAACAGTTTATAAACAGCGCAATGCTTTTCGAAAATGAAGATATTATAAAACTCAGGTCCCATCACATAATGCAACGAAAGCCGGAGGATAGAATTCTACCTTATAATAGCCAAAATGCTTGGTACGTTTAAAACAAATCATTTTGGTATTACTATAAGTATATAGTGTCAAAATCACTTCAAATATAAATGTATCAATCTAATATGACATAGTATACCAGGCTACTATGTCGCCATACTAGTTTTACAACTAAAACTGAAATGTCATATTGGAAGTTGGATACCATCTATGAGCCGAGGACAGGGATGGCTCCTCACCGATTCGAGACACTCTAGGAAATGTATCAGGATTACACACTCTGAGCAACCCCTGGATACTCAGGGCCGGTCCACACTTACGTTAGTGGATTAATTATTCCTGAACACAGGTTTCCCAGTCCTATCGGACCTATAAATCGACCCCATAGTGACCGATATATCCGAGACGCCTCGCTATCCATCATCCACACAGGTAAAAGTATATAAATGTCTGGGCTCCATACCATGACACCACCCATAGCTATAAAGAAATGTCATGCACTCCCTGCAGTCACAATCCTGTTTTTGACTCATACCGAGGTGCAAGGCTCGCGAATTAGCGATATACACAAAGCTATGCTATTTAAAGCCGTACTTTGATCATCAACCACAAGACTCTGCATTTCAATAAAAGTCTTGATCATTTGCATCTTAGCATGACACACTGACAATTCACGCCATGTGACTAATGTCTATCGATATATAACATCTAAGCTTGTACGTCTCAAAGAATGGTGTTAAGTAAGAGAATAAATTTTCCGCCACCAAACAGATATATATTTAATAGAAATCAATCAACACAAAATGAAATCCATTGTCAGACACACATCCATTTATAGGTCCATTTTGAGTCTGAACGAAACCGGAGACACCTTATTCCTCGTCCCATATGTCCAATACAGGAGAGAGGTCCTCGCATATCCGGTCGATCTCCAAGTATGTCTGGACGATCACCACTTATTACCTTGTCTTGGGTGTACAGCCCAATCAAGACATCAGTAATCATCCAAACGATGTGAACAACTCCGGTCCTCAACCACTATCTTCATCATTGACTTATCGTCGAATCAATTATTCAGAATGGACATAAAACCGACCTTTCCGAATAATTCACTTATCTTATAATCAAGTGCTATAAAAACACAACATGCGCCTCAATCCAATTCTGAATATTCTTTTATTCAAATACTCATATCCTTTAGTAAAGGTTCCCATTAATTTTATCAAATATAAATTCTTTTAAATTTATTCTTTAATCTCCCTTTTGATATCAATCCAAAACCAAATTAAGGTTTATCAACTAGTCGGGATTATCGAGCCTTACCGAAGTAATCATTTGTTTAATTTCTCAATCCCAACCTATTCATTCCATGGAGCAAAATTGGTAAATTTAATTACCATTTCACGTTCAAATCTAATTAAAGATTTAACTATTGCTTGGAGTAAAAACTAGTGGTACTCCATTCTCGATCATTTCCCAAATTTGGTAATTTAAACTATCACGTTCTCATTTCAATCTAATTAAAGATTCATTAAAACCCCACTTAGTTTTAATCTTCCCACAATCATTATCAATGATTATTTAACTTTGGAAAATCAAACATACCGCAACGACAATCTACACTGTACCATTGATTTCTGTCAATATATAACCTCTAAGCTCGTACGTCTCAGAGAAGGGTGTTACGAAAGAGAATAAATTCTCCGCCACCAAACAGATATATATTTAGGAGTGATCAACAATACAGTTCGAAATACAATGTTACTCATGTAATCCTGTCTTTAACTAGGTTAAAGAACCAATGTCTTTTAAAACAAAGTTCACGATAAACCCAAAATCACATTCCACTAATTATGGAATCTTCACGGAAAACAGATCAATATATAATCGATATCAATTTCTGTATCCGACTAATAATATAAATGGAATAACGACAAAGCCTTTTAAATTCAATATATATTAACAGTCTTCCTCCACGGAAGCTCACTTCAATTATTACCAAATCGAATTCCATTTAATTCCAGTTTAATATATTAATTTGGAAAACTTTACTTTGGAAAATTCCCACTAAACCTTAATAAAAAGATCTATAAATTCCAAATAACATTTCACTATTAAACGGGTTAAAGAACGAATTTCGTTAGAAACACAGTTCACAATAAGCCCAATTTACGTTCCATTTTATTCCAATTACTAAATATAACTGGAAACTCTAATAATCTTAATTAAAAGATTTATTCTTTTCATCACGGGGTTTAAGAATAGTGTTTCTGAAGACACTACTCACGAAAAACCCAAAATCCAGTTAGATATTAAATATAAGGCTCTAAACATAAATTATATTGGCTTATATTCAATATCAAATTCTGAAACCAACACATATCGTATGGGGAATAACGATATATATCTATCTTCCAAATTCCTCTACAATATCTGTATAGTCACGAAATCCAATATCGAAATCTCCCGAAGATGATTTCTATTCAAATCCATTCCAATTCATATATTGGAAAATTCTGGTAAGATTAAAACCATTTCAAATCCAATTTATTTATTTATTTAAAAACATTAGATTAATATTCTAGTTTAGTTCATTTAGATAAAAATATATTTTTTATCTTTACAAAATTGGAATTTTTCATCTAAATCCTTTCCAAATCATTTATTATGATTTTACACAAATTATTAAAAATTTTAATAATTTTATCAAGGCCCGTACAGTTGGTTTCCAATAACGGCCACCGAACCGCATCCATAGCGACCTTTTCCAAATTTGATTTGGACATAATTCCAAATCGAACCATTAGATTTCAAATCTCTTATATTCATTAGAAAGCTCTTTCCGATATGAACCCAATGGTTCTGGTTTTAGGAGAATCCGACGGTCGGATCTCCCGTAAGGTCAATTTGAAGTCAATGGTCGAAATTCGCGAACGATCGCAACACAACGGGTTCTATTCAGGCCACTAGATATATATAATATATATATTTCGTCGATTTCCATTAAAATCGTATTTTATATATTGTTTTAAATTCATTTTAAAAATGATTTCAACTTCATTTTCAAATTTAAATCGAAATTAAATACTCCTTATCATTATAATATTTAAATGATAATATATTTAAAATACCAGATTTTGAAATCATTTCTTTTTCGATATTCATTATAAAAATGAATAAAATCGTTATAAATATCATTCGCGTTTAAATGGCGCATATCTAATCAACACGGCTTCACATATTTCAATATTTCCTTGGCCATCCCAAATCGGACATCAAATTCACGTTTTAATCCTTTACTAATATTATTTTAAAATATTTGTTATTTTAAAATATTCGTTATTCCTGAATTGGAATCAGACACAGTCAATTACCATATAATGTTATTTATAAGGATTTCATACAACACATGCATACAACAACAATGAAAAACAATACTCCATCATCCAGAGTGCATTCTACACTGTATAAGCATTAAATATAAATAATTAACGCTTGCAATAGTCTGTCAACCAATCGATTGACATACAACTAAACAATTGGGATTTGTGTACGTCAAATATCATCCCAATACCTGTGTGGGGTTTCAACCAACAAATACTGATTATTATTTGTGCAGTTAGGTGATGTGTAAAATTTATCGTCCCAATCCATGTCAGTTAAATGGGTGTACATAAACAGATCGTCTGATTTGTAAATGAATATTTATTTTCATTTCAGGAGAATTTTATGTTTTCATATATACATTAAAAATTATATTTTTAACGATATAATATTTATTTTAACACTTGACTATTTTTAATAGTTTATACATTCAATAAAAATAATATTTTATTGTTCAAATATTTTATTCAACACAAGAATATTTTATATAGTTCCTTTATACAATAAAAATGATATTTTTATTGTTAAAATATTTTATTCACAATCAATTTTACAACCACAATCCAAATTTCCATAATACAATCCAAACAAACAACCATGGTTCGTACAATAAATAGTGTCGGGGGCTTCTAAGCCCCATCTGCATCCTAGTATATATTTAACTGTAAAATAATTAGAGTGAGAAGGTGAAATGACCCACAAATCCATACCCTTTGATTCGACTAATAACACCACATGTCCAACCCAAATTGCATAGAAACACAAATCATTATTAGAAAGAAGTTAGAGGATGAGAAATAGAAAGAAAGAAATATTAGAATAGAAGAAAAACAAAGATCACAAACTCACAGCGGAACGAATGAAATATATTAGATAACATAAACTTTGAAATACAAATATGTAACTGTATATATACATACCATTATCAGAGCACAACGGTTATCCATGGAACAGTTATAAACTCCTGTTTCCAGTTACAACGTAATACACAGCGGAAAATATGATAGTCTATAACTACTCGTGAAGCCTTCAACTCCTCCAAGTGAATCTGTAAAATCCCAACTACTTGACTGCCCGTACTCATTTGGGCACCCAATATTTAGGGAAAACAAACAAAATAAACTCTGGGTTAGTCATGGGACTGGTGTGAGTAAATTCCAACCATTTGTTTAACTTTCAAAAATCCTTTCAAAAGAAATGATAATCGTAAGACCGATCCACACATAAACACGAATGGTTTTTACCTTACGATAACCCAAAACATTTTGATATCAAAATCTGCTGATATTATAATAGTGTCAAAATCAAATAAATAGAATTTAGCGGAACGCTTTCATCTCACGTTCCATATATAATATAAAATCAAAAAAAAACTGCAGGGCGCTTATTGGGGATTGGATTTCCAACATGACAAGGTATGGGACCACCTGCTGATAGTGTATCTCTAGAGGCGAATACACTGGGTTCAACAAGAACATCTTGCAACTCGGCCCTCACATGACCGACCACTCATTACGCTTGAGTGTATCGAATGTATATCACCAACGGTTGGGATCAACAACCGTTTCCCCGAAAAGGGACAACATCGAATGGAATAAAGAATTAAATGAATCTCTAGGTAGGCGATGATACACCCTAATGGGTGCGACCCACATAGCCATGCTGCCTGCCCGATTTTTGTGAATTCCGGGTTGTGAGGCTTGAGGTTTGAATTATCTTCCAGACCATCTGGCCACCATTCACTTTGAATGCCACATCGTCAGATCCATCGGAAATCACTGATTGGTTCCCACAAAAATATTCAGATTGTTAGGCTGAAGAAGTTTCCCTTCTATGCCATCAACTTCGTATGTTTGAAGGAATCAACGTACGTAATCCCTTTGGAAATACTCTGTCAGACACTCATCCTTACAATTTGTCCTGGGTCTGGAAAAACCGAAGGCACCATTCTATTAACCCATCTTGGGCAATTTCTACCTAGGATTAATAGAACAACTCTTGCATTTTACTCCGTCTTCAATTATTTTCAGCATAAGTTGATTCATAGCGCTTATATCAATACGGAGTGGTTTTCAGATATTAAAGCTGATCCTGGTCTCTTCATATTGACAACGGAGGTATAAAATAAATCAAAACTTTGATAGTCGATGATTTAACTATCAAAGAGACATCCATACAATCAACAGTTCTATTTCCAATTGGAAATTATACTGATCAAACATTTAAAACCCTGACCCCTCTTTAATTTACTTCCTATTTATATTACCTTTCAAAATTCCAATTTTTCTTAGTTCCTCACTTACAATTTCTTCCATTTTCTATGCATAGACAATAGCTCTCCTTTTATTTGGAAAAAAAATTCAAAATCCTTTAAATTAACGCGATGTTACAAAAAAACATCGTTATTATAGTCAACACAATTTATTTATTCATTTCTAACCGTATTACTCACCTTTACTATCGAACCTTTACTATTCGTCCGTCAATCATGAAGTCAGTCAAGTTGGGGTATAATTACCTCTCAGACCTCAACTGAACAACATCTCAACTTTCAAATAGTCAAAGCTCAGAACTTCAAACGAGGCATTGCTTACGCGACTCACAGATTTAATCTAGGAATCCACTTCTTTTACAGAAGAACACTGATTATAACGGCAGTGTTATAATCGTTGTTTCCAAATAGCTTTACAACCGCTGTTTAGATTTATAACACATATGTTATAACAATAGCGTTATAACTGCTATTTAGATTTACAAAACTACAGCGCTATAATCGCTATTTAGATTTTCAAAACAAATATTATAACTACAGCGCTATAATCACTATTTAGAATTTACAAACATTTATTATAACAGCATTAAAATCGCTATTTAGAATTATAAAGCATGTATTATAACAACAACGTTATAATCGCTGTTTAGATAAAGTACTGTGTGCGACACACACGCTCCTGTTATTCATTTATAAACTCTGTTTATTTTAAACGATTCAAGTTCTCTCTTAAATGTATTTACAAGCTATACATTCTTTTACCACTGAACTTAATTCGATTTCTATAAATCTCCTTTTTATATATTTTATTTGCAAATTCCATGTTTTAAACTATTATTCTTTTTAACCCTAAATGTATTCCTTTAATAGATATAATCAAATCAGTTTGATTTCGATTTAAAAATAATATCTTGACCCCATTCTACTTATAACTCCTATTCAGAATTTTTTTTCCATACTAATCTCATTCTTTTATTCTAAGCATTTAAAATCTTTCTTTAAACTTTCCTCTATAATTTGCTAAATTTGAATCCATTTCCAAGTATTGGTTTCAAAACCGATATTCAGTGTCCAATATACGTTCATATTTGAACTTATATTTTAATTTATCCAATGATTAACAATCCACTCAATTTTTTTTATAACATTTTCTTGATTTATCCAATTTGAACAAATTTCTATTTTCAATTCAATTAAAAAGAAATTATTTCTAATTTGGAAATAGACTCCGTTTTAAATTCTAATTTCCTTTTTCACATTCGATGATATTTTACGGTATCTAAAATACCAGGTTCCTAGGGCCAGGGTAAACCAAACACACATATTCAACCATGGATTATATAGCACAACATATATCACAATCAAATAAAAACAGTAAATAAAATGTTAAGGGATCCAGTTTGATCCCTCCAACCTGTTTCCCTGCATCCACAGATGTAAATAACATCAACAATATTATTTCACATCAATATGAAATATCAGAACTAATAATCGATCAACGATGTGGTCATGTTAACCAATTTTATCAACTGTTCAACCAAGCAATCATCACACAGTATAAAACTACTGAAAATAAATTTAAAGCTCGTTTAATAGAAGTATAAACGAG
Source organism: Allium sativum (assembly GCA_030737875.1). Taxonomy (NCBI): domain Eukaryota; kingdom Viridiplantae; phylum Streptophyta; class Magnoliopsida; order Asparagales; family Amaryllidaceae; genus Allium; species Allium sativum. Next base: position 34,571,692 of record CM060926.1, on the reverse strand, counting down.
AAGGAGAGAGTTTAGTCACCTCGTTTTGCAGTTGACGAATCTGCTTTGTGTCGATTTAAAATCAACATACTTGATTTTCCTACTAAATTCCAGTACTTCGTTCTTAGCTAAATCAGTTCCACAATGTAGCCATTCGTTGCTACGACTCCAATGGGTCTGGTCATGTTCAATTCTGTTAACCTATGACCAAGTCACAAATTTATAAACATCTATGATCTTTAACTTAATAATTAACCCTTAAAATTTTAGATTAATTCACTTAAATCTAATTACTTTGTAAGGATATTTTAGGTTGATATACCTTTTTCTCGTTATCCTCCTTCACGAAGACTGTATTCAACATCTCTACTTGAACCCTCACCACCGCTAGCCTAGATGACTGAACCACCATTTCTTCGGCAATATATTTCCGGCAACATTGATTAACTTAATTCCTTATCCCATAAACCAACTCCACTATTGCACCTCTCGTTTCCACTAACTAAACCGTCAAACCCCCTTGCCATTTGTGTCAACAAACCCCTCCCATGCACAGTGTTTCTTTTACCACCTTACTGTCGCTGAAATTCCCCCAGGTCTTCATTTCTGTTCAAAAGGGCATGGCCTCCCCTTTTCACGATACCAACAAAATCTCACCATAAAAGTTAACTTTAAATCAGCCTTCCTTATTCACCATTATAAATGTTTATCACTGCAAACCCTCACCCTCAGCTTTTCTTCCCACTTTCTAAGTTCAACTGGTCCTTCGTTATGCACATGTCCAACCTTGTTCTCACTGTAACACCCCACCTCCGCTAGGGTCACTCACCAAGGGAATGCCCTAGCTTTGGTGGAGTATTATCTAGGTAAACATGCACAGAAATATTACAAGACAGAACATATAAAAACAGCGGATGAAAACATGATTTTATTACTTTATAAAAGTAGTAAGGTCTAAAGCCTTTTACATCAAAGTGCCATTAAATTACTTACATCGAAACCTGTCTTGCAATAATAAAGAAGCATAAAACCATAGTCATAAATTATTTCCCAAGTAAAACAGTAAAATAGCCATAGCCAAGAAAATTTCAAGCCATAGATGATGATCTTGAAGCAGAAAATCCGCACTAAGTAGCAATATTTCCTCCCTGTAAACCTGGGGAGGGGGAACAGAAGAAAAAGAGGCGAAACAAAACGGGGTCAGTCATAAAGACTGGTAAGTTCTAGCTACTTTCAGCCTAAAAACTGGTAAAGGTAACATGACATGTATAAACTGAAAGTGAACATAAACATGATGACAAGATACACAGATCAAACTAAGATAACAAGATAAACCCATGTAACAAGATAACCAAGGTAACAGGATAACCATGGTAACAAGATCACAAGATAAACTCGGAATAGCATCGCATGTCTAACGTCCTCTGCACCAACCGTACTAGCATCCTAACTCGTATCATCTCTTCCATGTATACGTATAGTCCCTTGCCTTATATCATACGGGTTCCATCACGTTATTCTGTACTACTACAACGTAGTGTCACCATCCTTGAAATCGCTCGGATTGCCATCCTTGTTCTGACCAGATTCTCTTATCATGAATTATCGCGTGTTCATCTAGGATTTACGCCACCTAGGACCACTAGGGATTATGCTACCTATTGGACGTTTTCTAGATTCGATCAGGGTTTATGCCACCTAGGACCACTAGGGATTATGCTACCTATCGAACAACGCCCTTTTTCCACGTAACAATCTAATCGATCGGCTCCCTACAGGTCCTAACTCGTCGTGTGTCGGTGTCATACGACCCAATCACGAATGTAGCTACTCTGTGCTAGGTCCCCCCTAGGGTGTATCAAGCCCTAGGGTGTCAACCACTGACACCATTCCAAGCACGCACAGTGTACAACTACTGGTGCCCACGCCTGCTTTTTCAACTCCGGACTACGTGCACAACCATAGCCCGCCTGAACCTACGATGGCGCACCAAACTCAGCCGTCATTTTGGTCGCTTACAATCAGCCCAGTAATCGTGCCCCACCCTAGCCTAGTCCCTAGGGTATCGTGATACATCCAAGAGGGTTACTGCTGAAAAGGACCGCGTAACTAGGGTTTCCGTCTAGCAGGTTAAGTGTTGTCATCTAAATTCAAGACTTAACCCCTATCAGTCTAGCATGTCAAGTTGGTTAAGTGTGGTCATTCAAGTTCGTGACTTAACCCGTCTACATGTCATGTCAAGTTGGCTAAGTGTTGTCATTCAAGTTCATGACTTAGCCCTATGAATCACGTGTCAAGTTGGTTAAGCGTATTCCAGCGGTTCATGACTTAACCCTATCCAAATCATCGTGTCAAATTGGTTAAGTATATTTAAGCTTAACCCCATCAAATTTCCGTGTTAGATTGGTTAAGTATATTCAAGCGATTCATGACTTAACCCCATTAAATCACCGTGTTAGATTGGTTAAATATATTCAAGCGATTCATGACTTAATCCCATCAAGTTATCATGTTAGATTGGTTAGGTATATTCAAGCAATTCATGACTTAACCCCATCAAGTTATCATGTTAGATTGGTTAAGTATATTCAAGCGATTCATGACTTAACCCCATCAAGTTATCATGTTAGATTGGTTAAGTATATTCAAGCGATTCATGACTTAACCCCATCCACTAGTCAAATTATAATGGTTAAGTGTTACCCTCGTGAGTTTACTTAACCTTACCATGCATCGCGTTATACTAGTCGGGTGTTATCGACCCATTCAGATTAAACTAACCCATCCTCTAATCGTGTTATATGGTTAAGTGTCATCAAGAAATCAAGTCCGGTTTTACTTAACCCACCCCTCCATGTTATATTGGTTAAGTGTTATTAGTCTAATCAAGTTACTTAACCCACCCGTCCATGTCATATTGGTTAAGTGTCCTTAGTCTAATCAAGTTACTTACCCACCCGTCCATGTCATATTGGTTAGGTGTCATTAGTCTAATCAAGTTACTTAACCCACCCGTCCATGTCATATTGGTTAAGTGTCATTAGTCTAATCAAGTTACTTAACCCACCCGTCCATGTCATATTCCTTTATTATTTACCAATGCATCAACCTCTCACATTGGACTTATTTGCGGTCACGGGATATGTCGGGCGGTTCCGGGCAGAATTACACCGCAAATCCATTCCAACCTCGGGTTCAAGCATTACCACAATCTAATCTTTGCCTACGACCTCTCACATTAGACTATTATTGTTGTGGTCACTGGATATGCCGGGCGGTTCCGGGCAGAATTACACCACAACTCAAGTCTAACCTCGTGTCGAAGGCATCTATTAGATTGTTAATTACATATGTGTCATCTAAGTCAAAATCCCCATTTTACATATTACTAAGCATATTCCCATGTTCCCAATTACATGTCCATCAAAAATGTGTACCCAATTCTAGCCAATTCCCATGTGTCCAAATCTCGCCTATTTGCATGTATGTCAAGTTTATGCCAATTTACCCAAATCAAGTTCTTGCCAAAGTTACATTTTTGTCACATTCATGCCCAAATAAACCCACATCATGGTTCATGTTCCCAATTCCACTTATGCTTAAATTACATAAGCCCAAATCCCTTGATTTAACCTACATATTCCCCAAAACACGTGATTTAATTCATATGCCAATTCATGTATGCCCAAACTTGCAAATTACATTGGCAATACCCCAAATTTTCTTTGTTCATGTTATGCACAAATTCGACCACCCACACCTATATCCAAATAGGTGAAATCCCAATATTCCCCCGTATACAAATCGCACGTAAATTGTAGTTTAGGCTTATGTAACACCCCGTATGTTGAATAACTTGCTATAATATAAAATAGGGCAGAATTAAATTTTAAAATCTGAATCAGGGGAAACGGGCTATGCCATTGCATTCGTCTCGGAAAAATACGTGAAATAGAGTCCGAGTTTTCAAAAATCGGAGTCCGTATGACCCCGATAAGGCCCAAAGAAGTTTTCAGAAATTTAAAAACAGATTTTCAGAAGTAGCGGGAAAAATCCCGCCAGACCCAGGGGGTCGACCTGGGGGTCGACTGGGGAGTCGACCTCCCCCCCAGGTCGACTGGGGAGTCGACCCTAGGGTCGACCTGGGGGTCGACCTCCCTGGTCGAGCCCAGGTGACCTGGGTGCATCAGCTCGGCTTTTGGGCTGAGTCTGGTGGCTTGTGACGAGATCTGACGACTCTAACCTAATCTAGGGTTAATCTAAGGGCTTAAACTACATCCTAATTCTATAAATACACCACAAGACTACCCTAATTCATACTAAAAATAGCTACAACACCGTTATGCCGTCAAATTGCAACTTGAAGGAGCCTCCATCAATCTAAAGAGGAAGATGGCTTCTCAAATCAATCTCTAATCAACTCTAGCAACTTAATCTTCTTCTTAGGAGTGCTAATCAACAAGTTGTGAGTTTTCTATAGCCTTAATGACAATTGTTGAAATGATTATGATAGGATATAATGAGGTTATGGCTATGAATGTGGATCAATGCAAGTTATGCAAGTCATATGCTATGTGTTAATGATGTTATGCATGTTATGCAAGTTATATGCTATGTGTTAATGATGTTATGCATGTTATGCAAGTTATGTGCTATATGTTCATGAAGTTATGCAAGTCATATGATACATGTTCATGATGTTATGCAAGTTATGCAAGTCATATGCTATGTGATTATGATGTTATGCAAGTCATATGCTATGTGTTTGTGGTGTTATGCAAGTTATGCAAGTCATATGCTATGTGTTATGTTATGCAAGATATGCAAGTCATATGAGAAACATTGATCCATTATGACACCATGATATGCAAGTTTGGTGTATGATTATATGCAAGTTCATATATGATATGTTATGCAAGTTTGGTGTATGATTATATGCAAGTTCATATATGATATGTTATGCAAGTTTGGTGTATGATTATATGCAAGTTCACATATGACATGTTATGCAAGTTTGGTGTTTGATGATATGCAAGTAACATGTGCAAGTTTACACCTTAGAATGATATGCATACATATACAAGTTAACCCCTTTGTATGTCATACATACATATGCAAGTTTACCCCTTTGTATGACATAAATAACTTATGCAAGTTAACCTCTTTATGACATATGTGATTCATGCAAGTTTGGGTTGATTATTTATGCTAGTTGGGTTGATGCTATATGCATGTTGACACCTTTAAAACCCATGTTAATGTCATGCAAGTTGAACCCATTGTATGTGTGATGAATCTTCCCTTTTCTGTCATGTTAGCGATTTACGTGGGGAACGATGGGGTTAATATACATGTTAATGAAATGGTGTGAAATTGGTATGATTATGCATACCATAAAGAGGATGGACATAATTGAGTCAATTATGTACATCGTTAAAAATTGGAATTAATTAGGGAAAATTAATTCGAAATATGGGGGTGATTAATTAGGTGTAATTAATCGACTAAGACACGAGGTTGGACCCTTTTGTATCATAAGACTACCCGGAACCGATCGGCAAATCCAGCGGCTACAAATGATTGGCCCAATGTGAGAGGTCTTAGGCACAAACTATATACATGACAAGTGTAAAGACACGAGGTTAGACTCGGTTATGGCGTAAGGCTGCCCGGACCCGACCGGCAAATCCAGCTGCCATAAGAGATAGTCTAATATGAGAGGTCTCTACAACGGTTACGTTCTTAATCAATTAAGAAACACTTAACCATATTAGCATGTAGAGGACATGAGGGGTTAAGTGGGTGCCTTGGGTGGCATGTGGAAAAATCTAGTGGTTGCCTTGGGTGGCAATAGAAAATACGATTAGAATACTTAACCGAAGTGGAACATGTAATTAAACATGATTAGAGGGTTAAGTAAGTGCCTTGGGTGGAATGGGAAAATCTAGTAGTTGCCTTGGGTGGCAATAGAAGATAAGATTAGAATACTTAACCAAAGTGGGACATGTAATTAAACATGATTAAAGGGTTAAGTGGGTGCCTTGGGTGGCATGTGGAAAAATCTAGTGGGTTGCCTTGGGTGGCAATAGAGAATACGACAAGAATACTTAACCAAAGGGGAACATGTAACTAAACATGATCAAAGGGTTAAGTGGGTGCCTTGGGTGGCATGTGGAAATCAAGTGGGTGCCTTGGGTGGCATGTAGAAATCTAGTGGGTGCCTTGAGTGGTAAATGAAATATGATTAGATGACTTAACCAAACCTTAACATGTAAGTGGGCATGATTATAAAAAGGGGTTAAGTGGGATGCACTAGATTAAATGACAAGCTTAAGTAGTAGCTTGTGGGGGCCTTGAGTGGCAATTGAAATATGATTAGATGACTTAACCAAACCTTAACATGTAAGTGGACATGATTATAAAAAGGGGTTAAGTGGGATGCACTAGATAAAATGACAAGCTTAAGTAGTAGCTTGTGGGGGCCCATTTCAACCAGTAACCCATATGTATCTTATTGGGCTCGACCCATGTCGAGGACGGGACACGCGTACTGGGCTTGACTATAAGAGGCCAAAATGGGGTAGCGGTGGCAACGCGAGTCCAACGGGTTTCATATGCGTGTGTGGACCCGGGCTGGTAGGTAAGGCGTTGTTGCATCGTGTAGATATAAGCCGTGCACCATTTTCGGGTTGCCACTTTGGGGAGTGATACACCCCACTGTGGGGCCAGCACGGGTATCTACGGTAGGGAGCCGATCGCTTGGGGAGTAGTGGGTACACCTAGTGGAGGTAGGGGCAGACGGCACCTATGTAGACAGCTAGGGGTACACGAGACTACTAATAAAATTACTAAGTTGTGGGTACACCTAGTGGAGATAGGGGCAGACGGCACATATGTAGTCAGCTAGGGGTACACGAAACTTCTATTAAAAATTACTAAGTACACTTAGTGGGATCAACCTTTAAGTAGGAATTACCCTTGGGTGGGTAGAACTGGTGTGGTGCAGTGTAGGAATTACCCTTGGGTGGGTAGATCTGGGGTGGTGCAATGTAGTAATTATCCTTAGGGGGATAGGCGCGTCTTTACCGTTATCTTAGTTTATCCTAAGTCGAGTTGGCTACTTAGTGTAGTCATTTATCCCCAGTCGTACCGTACCAGGTTTATATCATACCCTAATTACTTTAATGATTGTATTGTTAAGGTTATAGGGCTCACTCAGACTTATGTCTGACCCCGTTGTTTTTATCTTTTTCCCCAACCCTCAGGTTCTCAGGGTGGGCCTAGCACTAGTGGGCTTTGATCAGGTTGCTTTATCTATCTTTTGGAGCTTGGACTCTTGAAGAAAAGCTCGGTTATCTTTTCTATTATGGCTATTAGTATGTAGTGGGATTATGTACTTATGTTTAACGAGATGGATATTTTGTACTTGACTCTTGTTGGTTTTTGAGATGTAACCAAACATGTTTAACTTCTGCTGCAATGGAATAATGTTTTAAATTTCAAGTATTACATATATCTGTCTTGTTGAAATTTTTCAGTTCTATATTCACTTAAATACTCCACTGAAGCTAAGGCATTCCCTTTATGAGTGACCTTAGCGGGTGTGGGGTGTTACACGTGGTATCAGAGCTCAAGGTTACCAGAACAAATAAAATTTTTAGAAAACTATTTTTCTAAAAACATTTTTGGAAGAAGTATTTTCAAAAACATGTCTTTTAAGAGAAAAGTTTTTGAAAGAAAAGCATAATCCCCAAATAGCCGTATCTGTATCCTTCGGATTCTCCGTTTTGAATCTCTTCCTCTTTCCCTTTTTGAATTTCCCCTCCGCGTATAGAAGTCTTTTTAAGATAAATAAGGACTTCCGTATGAAGGACGGAAGAACCACTTCAAGGGACTAAGACGTTTGCCAGGCTGAGAAGTTAGTCCAAGGAGGTGGAGGGCTTATGGGTACCTTTAAGATAGACGAGAGAGGAAGGTTCAAATAGCTATTAGGTAAATAAAGGACGAAACCTCATCGTGGTAAGAAGGCCACGAAAGGAGAATGCGAAGGGGAAGGCTAGTTGTTTTGGAGAAATAGGACACCTTAGGGTTGTCCAAAGAGGTAAGGACGAAGTTCAGGATCTTCTGGAGGGTAGATGTACTCCCTCACGACGGGTATACCTGATGGGGGTAGGACCGTCTAAGTTGAAATTTGGCTCTCTCGATCATCCTGTTCGAACTTTATTCGACTCTGGCGCACCACATTCGTTTATCTCATCATCATTAGTTGAGTCACTGCACCTAGACACCAGTTTGGTAGATGATCCCGTGGTTGTTTCAAACCCAATTGGGGGGCTCCACTTATTTGTCCATGATATGTTTGGGTTTGAAGATTTCCATACTTAGCGTTGAGTTTAGAGGTGATGCTTTTGTTTGGGCTTCACGGGCTATGGGTTGATTTTGGGCATGGACTGGTTATCCAGTAATGGTGCCGTTCTTGATAGTGAAAGGAGAGTTGTTAGGCTTATGACCCGCTTGGGTAACACTCTCGAGATCTTTTGAAATCCCATATATTCTGTTATGCTAAGTTATCTTGAATCGCTTGATGCTTCGGTCGAGAGTTTGCGATCTGTTAGAGTGGTCCGGGAATACTCGGATGTGTTTGGGGAGGTGAAGGGCTTACCTCCGAAGCAGGAGATAGACCTCCGAATATATCTGGTAGATGATGCTAAACCAGTATCTTTGTCAGTGCGCCACATGGATCCTCGTGAGAGGAGGGAACTCCATAAGCAAGTAGGGGAGTTGCTTGAGAAGGAGTTCATAAGACGAAGTATATCGGAGTGGGGTGCTCCAGTAGTTTTTGCCACGAAGGCGGATGGGTCCCTCAGATTTTGTGTAGACTATAAGAGAACTCAACAAGCTCACAAAGAAGAATAGACACCCATTGCCAAGGATTGATGATCTTTTTGATCGGTTGGTTGGCGCCTCAGTGTTTCGCAGTTGGACTTAGCCACGGGGTTTCATCAGTTGGGAGTGACTGAGGATAGTGTAAAGAAGACCGCCTTTAGGACTCCGGATGGTTTCTATGAGTGGCTTGTGATGCCATTTGGTTTGACGAACGCCCCCGCATACTTTGTTGATTTGATGAGTGGAGTGTTCAGGGAGTACCTAAATAACTTCGTAGTGGTCTTTGTGGATGACATCTTGGTCTTTTCTAAAGAGCGAAATAAGTTTTCGTGTGTGCTTAATGGGTTAAGCAAAGCCAGTTATTTGATCAACGGTGGTTTTGGAGCAAGATTGGCAAGGACATCCAGAGTTGGACAAGGGCTTAATTATTTAGCCGTTTTTACTAGTATCATCTCACGTAGGTTGTCTGAATTCGAAGGAGGTATCCCTTGGGTGTTTGTCTGATATTGGTTTAGGCTTTGGGGCTTGCACTTGGGGAATGTCGAGTTCGACTAGGATGGTCTGCGTGAGAGATGGGTAGTTGGGACGATTTTGCATGGGAGAATATCCTGGTTTTCTCCAGAAGTGGAGAAAAGCATGCCCTACATCTTAGGGAAGTGTTTGAGACTCTTCAAGCGCATAGTCTTGAGACAGCAAAGGTGGATGGAGTTCTTAGCATCCTATGATTTCGAGATAGCGTATACCCCTGGCAAGGGTAACGTGGTGGCGGATGCCTTGAGCAGAAAAAGGTTGTCCTGGAGTCCATTGTTCGTGGAACGATGAAGCTTGGAATTTATCTCGATGTTTGATTTCAGACCTTCCGTTGACTTTATACCCGGTTGGCTAGCATCCATGGAGGTCAGACCTACTCTTTTGAGACGGATTGGCGAGGCACAGCGGGACGACCCACAGTTGGTTGAGTTGGTAGAGAGGCTCATATGGGGAGAGTCGTCCAGCCATTTGAGTAGGTACACCCTAGACGATAGGGGGTGCTTGCGTAGAGACGGTAGACTTTGTGTACTGCAAGACGAGGGTTTAAGGAAGACTATTCTTGATGATGCACACCGTTCTAGGATGACCATTTATCCCGGTGGGGATAAGATGTACCAAAACATGAAGCGAGTTTTCTTTTGGGCCGGTATGAAGAAAGAAGTGGCCGAGTATGTCGCTAGATGCTTGGTGTGCCAACAGGTGGAAGCGGAGCAAAAGAAACCCGGTGGGTTGCTTCACCCATTGGAAGTTCCGCAATGGAAGTGGGATAGCGTCTCGATGGATTTTATTGTCGGGTTACCCAGATCGAGAAAGGGTAATACGGGAATTTGGGCTGTGGTAGAAAGACTTACTAAGAGTGCCCATTTCATACCTGTGAGGAGCAAGAGGACTGCTCCATGGCTAGCTTCAGTTTATCTTCGAGAGATAGTTCGGTTGCATAGGGAACATGACGTATTCCATGTGTCACATTTGAGGAAGTGCCTACATGAGACCGCAGAGGTGGTAGAGCCGAGCTTGCTGAGAGAAGTGGAGGTAGAGTGTGATGCGACTATTCGACGAGCTCCTACCCACATCCTTAGGGTCGGAGATTAGGAAGTTGAGAAACAAAGAGGTTCGACTAGTCAAAGTGCCAAGGGGAGAAGAGGAGAGTAATGCTACTCGGGAGACAGAAGCGAAGATGCGTTCATTGTACCCATTTCTTTTTTGAGGGTGTGTCTTTTAACTTCTCCTTTATCGTTTGTCTAGTACTTATCTTATCTTTAGTATGTCCTCTCATTAGTACCTTTGACCTTTAGATAGGGTAAAACCTATGGTTGAAACATGTGTTTGAGACATGTTATGTTTGATGGATGCGTGTGGATGCACGTGGTTGCTAGTGGTTGCTAGTGGTTGCTCGTGGATGCATATACACACTCTAGGCACTAGATCGGCTCAATCACTTCATATTGCATATTGCATAAAATTGTGTGTAGGTAGCTATATTAATGGATGTATAATGGTTGTATTATCACATGGATGATGCATTTTGGTGTATGGTTGTGCACTCATGTAGAAATAGTGTGTGTCGATAAGGTTCTTTCGCATACATATTGGATGCATGGCACTATCATGGTTTGCATTAAGGAGGTCAACTGAATTAGTAGACCGCCTAATTTTGCATTAGACAGGGAACATATACACACACTCTTTGCATATGTTCATACAACATTAGAAGCTCTAAGGACAATGGATGCCAGTGTTTGATGGTTTGAGTAGATGGTTGTTTGGTTGGTAGGATACGTTCTTCTTGACTTAGAGATTTCGGAGACCAAATCCTTTAAGTAGGGGAGAATGTAACACACCGTATGTTGGATAACTTGCTATAATATAAAACAGGGCAGAATTAAATTTTAAAATCTGAATCAGGGGAAACGGGCTATGCCATTGCGTTCGTCTCGGAAAAATACGCGAAATAGAGTCCGAGTTTTCGAAAATCGGAGTCCGTATGACCCCGATAAGGCCCAAAGAAGTTTTCAGAAATTTAAAAACAAATTTTCAGAAGTGGCGGGAAAAATCCCGCCAGACCCAGGGGGTCAACCTGGGGGTCGACTGGGGAGTCGACCTCCCCCCAGGTCGACTGGGGAGTCGACCCTAGGGTCGACCTGGGGGTCGACCTCCCTGGTCGAGCCCAGGTGACCTGGGTGCATCAGTTCGGCTTTTGGGCTGAGTCTGGTGGCTTGTGACGAGATCTGACGGCTCTAACCTAATCTAGGGTTAATCTAAGGGCTTAAACTACATCCTAATTCTATAAATACACCCTAAGACTACCCTAATTCATACTAAAAATAGCTACAACACCGTTATGCCGTCAAATTGCAACTTGAAGGAGCCTCCATCAATCTAAAGAGGAAGATGGCTTCTCAAATCAATCTCTAATCAACTCTAGCAACTTAATCTTCTTCTTAGGAGTGCTAATCAACAAGTTGTGAGTTTTCTATAGCCTTAATGACAATTGTTGAAATGATTATGATAGGATATAATGAGGTTATGGCTATGAATGTGGATCAATGCAAGTTATGCAAGTCATATGCTATGTGTTAATGATGTTATGCATGTTATGCAAGTTATATCCTATGTGTTAATGATGTTATGCAAGTTATGTGCTATATGTTCATGAAGTTATGCAAGTTATGCAAGTCATATGATACATGTTCATGATGTTATGCAAGTTATGCAAGTCATATGCTATGTGATTATGATGTTATGCAAGTTATGCAAGTCATATGCTATGTGTTTGTGGTGTTATGCAAGTTATGCAAGTCATATGCTATGTGTTTATGATGTTATGCAAGATATGCAAGTCATATGAGAAACATTGATCCATTATGACACCATGATATGCAAGTTTGGTGTATGATTATATGCAAGTTCATATATGATATGTTATGCAAGTTTGGTGTATGATTATATGCAAGTTCATATATGATATGTTATGCAAGTTTGGTGTATGATTATATGCAAGTTCACATATGACATGTTATGCAAGTTTGGTGTTTGATGATATGCAAGTAACATGTGCAAGTTTACACCTTAGAATGATATGCATACATATGCAAGTTAACCCCTTTGTATGTCATACATACATATCCCTTTGTATGACATAAATAACTTATGCAAGTTAACCTCTTTATGACATATGTGATTCATGCAAGTTTGGGTTGATTATTTATGCTAGTTGGGTCGATGCTATATGCATGTTGACACCTTTAAAACCCATGTTAATGTCATGCAAGTTGAACCCATTGTATGTGTGATGAATCTTCCCTTTTATGTCATGTTAGCGATTTACGTGGGGAACGATGGGGTTAATATACATGTTAATGAAATGGTGTGAAATTGGTATGATTATGCATACCATAAAGAGGATGGACATAATTGAGTCAATTATGTACATCATTAAAAATTGGAATTAATTAGGGAAAATTAATTCGAAATATGGGGGTGATTAATTAGGTGTAATTAATCGACTAAGACACGAGGTTGGACCCTTTTGTTGCTTAAGACTGCCCGGAACCGACCGGCAAATCCAGCGGCTACAAATGATTGGCCCAATGTGAGAGGTCTTAGGCACAAACTATATACGTGACAAGTGTAAAGACACGAGGTTAGACTCGGTTATGGCGTAAGGCTGCCCGGACCCGACCGGCAAGTCCAGCTGCCATAAGAGATAGTCTAATGTGAGAGGTCTCTACAACGGTTATGTTCTTAATCAATTAAGAAACACTTAACCATATTAGCATGTAGAGGACATGAGGGGTTAAGTGGGTGCCTTGGGTGGCATGTGGAAAAATCTAGTGGTTGCCTTGGGTGGCAATAGAAAATACGATTAGAATACTTAACCGAAGTGGAACATGTAATTAAACATGATTAGAGGGTTAAGTAAGTGCCTTGGGTGGCATAGGAAAATCTAGTAGTTGCCTTGGGTGGCAAAAGAAGATAAGATTAGAATACTTAACCAAAGTGGGACATGTAATTAAACATGATTAAAGGGTTAAGTGGGTGCCTTGGGTGGCATGTGGAAAAATCTAGTGGGTTGCCTTGGGTGGCAATAGAGAATACGACAAGAATACTTAACCAAAGGGGAACATGTAACTAAACATGATCAAAGGGTTAAGTGGGTGCCTTGGGTGGCATGTGGAAATCAAGTGGGTGCCTTGGGTGGCATGCAGAAATCTAGTGGGTGCCTTGAGTGGCAAATGAAATATGATTAGATGACTTAACCAAACCTTAACATGTAAGTGGGCATGATTATAAAAAGGGGTTAAGTGGGATGCACTAGATTAAATGACAAGCTTAAGTAGTAGCTTGTGGGGGCCTTGAGTGGAAATTGAAATATGATTAGATGACTTAACCAAACCTTAACATGTAAGTGGGCATGATTATAAAAAGGGGTTAAGTGGGATGCAATAGATAAAATGACAAGCTTAAGTAGTAGCTTGTGGGGGCCCATTTCAACCAGTAACCCATATGTATCTTATTGGGCTCGACCCATGTTGAGGACGGGACACGCGTACTGGGCTTGACTATAAGAGGCCAAAACGGGGTAGCGGTGGCAACGCGAGTCCAACGAGTTTCGTATGCGTGTGTGGACCCGGGCTGGTAGGTAAGACGTTGTTGCATCGTGTAGATATAAGCCGTGCACCATTTTCGGGTTGCCACTTTGGGGAGTGATACACCCCACTGTGGGGCCAGCACGGGTATCTACGGTAGGGAGCCGATCGCTTGGGGAGTAGTGGGTACACCTAGTGGAGATAGGGGAAGACGGCACCTATGCAGACAGCTAGGGGTACACGAGACTACTAATAAAATTACTAAGTTGTGGGTACACCTAGTGGAGATAGGGGCAGACGGCACCTATGTAGTCAGCTAGGGGTACACGAAACTTCTATTAAAAATTACTAAGTACACTTAGTGGGATCAACCTTTAAGTAGGAATTACCCTTGGGTGGGTAGAACTGGTGTGGTGCAGTGTAGGAATTACCCTTGGGTGGGTAGATCTGGGGTGGTGCAATGTAGTAATTATCCTTAGGGGGATAGGCGCGTCTTTACCGTTATCTTAGTTTATCCTAAGTCGAGTTGGCTACTTAGTGTAGTCATTTATCCCCAGTCGTACCGTACCAGGTTTATATCATACCCTAATTACTTTAATGATTGTATTGTTAAGGTTATAGGGCTCACTCAGACTTATGTCTGACCCCGTTGTTTTTATCTTTTTCCCCAACCCTCAGGTTCTCAGGGTGGGCCTAGCACTAGTGGGCTTTGATCAGGTTGCTTTATCTATCTTTTGGAGCTTGGACTCTTGAAGAAAAGCTCGGTTATCTTTTCTATTATGGCTATTAGTATGTAGTGGGATTATGTACTTATGTTTTAACGAGATGGATATTTTGTACTTGACTCTTGTTGGTTTTTGAGATGTAACCAAACATGTTTAACTTCTGCTGCAATGGAATGATGTTTTAAATTTCAAGTATTACATATATCTGTCTTGTTGAAATTTTTCAGTTCTATATTCACTTAAGTACTCCACCGAAGCTAAAGCATTCCCTTTATGAGTGACCTTAGCGGGTGTGGGGTGTTACAGCTTAGGTCCGAAATCGTCCAAGGTTCATCAAAAGAAAATAAATAGGGGAAGGTAGAAACTTTGCATAAAACAAGATCCGGGAGGAAAACATCATTACATGCATGATAAGGATATGAAAGAGTGATTTGCAACATGCATAGGTCCAAATTAATGTCATATCAACATCCCCAAAGGTCAAGATCATAAATGAACAAAAATGAGCATGGATTGATTATCATGCATAGATCAAAATTTCAACTTTATCACATGTCATATTCAAGTTATCGTTTCAATCTAAAAGCATCTAGAACTTACAAAGCGTGGCTAGTGAATTAGGAGCAAGAATCATCATAGAATCGTTGTAGAAGCTCTAGGAATGATGTAGCAGCACTAGAAGCCTTGAGAATATAAGTAGTTCCTTTGATTTGATGGAGAAAGATTTCTCCTTTGACATGGATCTAGTTTGAATGCTCAAGCCTTTGGAGTTGGAGATGGAGGCCATGATAAGGAGAGGTTTTGGCAGCACTTCGTTGTTAGAATGAATTGTAGTGAATTAGGCTAGGTCTTAGGGTGTTTTTATAGAAGTTAGGAGTAGTTTAGGCCCTTAGATTAACCCTAGTTTAGATCTGGACCACTGAAAATCATCACAGGCCAACCAACCAGACCACACAAGCAAGCAGGTGCACCAGGCCAACCTGGCCCGACCAGGGAGGTCGACCCCGAGGTCGACACCCAGGTCGACTGGGCAGTCGACCTGGTCCCTGGGGGGTCGACTCTCCTGTCAACTCCCCAGTCGACCTGGGGTTGGGCGGGAAATTTTCCCGCCCAGTCTGTTTGGGCTAAATTCGAATTTTGAAAGTCTGTTTTCGTTTTTTGATTTTTCGTGAAACTTCTAGAGGCCATATCTCGGTCATACGGACTCCGATTTATGAAATTTCAGACTTGTTTCCAACCAAAATTCCGAGGCGAACGCAACGGCGCAACCCGTTTCACTTGATTCTTAATTTATAATTTAATTCTGCCCTGATTTCTTGTTTTAACATGTTATAAAATTCGGGTTGTTACATTCTCCCTACCTTAAAGGATTTCGTCCCCGAAATCTCTAAGTTAGGGAGAACGTATCCTACCATCCATCATCCATCTATTCAAAACATCATCCACAAGCAACCATTGTACTTAAAAGATTTCTAATGCCATATGAACATATGCAGAAAGTGTGTGTATATGTTCCTTATCTAATGCAAATGATCAGGCCTGATTGATCTTGTAAATGCAAAGTATGTTTTGTGCCATGAATCCACATGTATGCAAATAGTCCTAGTCACATAAACACTATATGTGTGCACAAACATTCATCCATATGCAATATCCACGTGCTAACACATTCAATTTCATCCATAAACAGGTATAAACACTCATGCATATGCAACATGAAAAATGTGTCTGAGCCGATCTAGTGCCTAATGTGTATTCATGCATCCACGAGCAACCACTTGCGACAATTTCGCAATCATCAATCATAACATGTTTCAAATACATGTTTGCATCCATAGGGTTCTACCTAAGGTCCTCAAGAAAGGATCGAGAAGATAAGCAAGTTAAACTCCTTTTTGGATTACAAGAAATCCCTTTCTAAACCCAACCCATATCCTATAAAGCCCAATAAGGTTTAGTCAAGCTAACGGACACCTTCAAACCCTGACATGTATTATTAACCGATGAGTCATACCCCCTATGGAGTTTGTAACAGAAATAAGATCGAGAATAGGACCGAGAGGATATGCATAAAAGATAGCATGCGGGTAAGCTCTACAGGAAAACATGGATCAAGAATATACTCTTAATAAGAGATATGATGCGCGTATCTTGTCTTCAATCTTCTAAGTCGCATTTCCTTGAGCTTAATTCCGTTGTGCTTTGACCATCTTTAACTTCATGATTTCGTTGCCTCTTAACTCCTATTTTCAAATATGAGCTGGGACTCACTTCATTATCGCCTCTCGTTCCACTTTTTCTTATTCTCCCTCTAGTATACTCGGCTCAACCATATCCGTGTACTCTTGGTTTTCATGCAAGCTCTCCAAAATTCACTATTGAACTCTGGATCTCATTTACTCACTATACGGCATTTCACGCAGAAGAACTACCTCTTGAAAACAAAAGGATGCCAACCATGTTACCAAGTGTACTTACTAGAGTGATTTCCATATCTCATGCACAAGCGAAATGAACCATCCGCCTTAGCGGCGAACTCTACTTGAACGGATTACCAAGAAATGCATCAAGAGATTCTAGGTAACAAATCATGACAGAACCCTAAAGGTTACACGAGACTTCGAGGGTATTACCGAGGCAAGTCAAGAGTCTAACTACCCTCCTTTCAGAACCGAGAATGGCACCCTTACTGGATAACCAATCCATTCCTAGAATCAACCCATAGCTCAAAAACATAAACATTATTCCCAAAAGTCATAGATGTCCTCAAATACAAACAAGCCATGAATAAATGGGACGATCCCCCAACAGGATTTGAGACAAAACGGGACCCTCTATTGTGCCAGTACTAAGGTGCAGGGACCCAACTATCGAAGCAGGATTTAAAAAGGATGCGATGTACAAAACAAAGTCCTAACGGGATGATAGAAAGGAAAAGCTAAACTTTTACCAGAAATGTACCACCCCTCTTAGGCACGCTAGTAGTGAGAGCATACAATTTCCCTCTCGCCGATCTTGTTCTTTGCCCATGTCCTTGTCCTATAGTACTTAACTACCTTCTTGTTCTGATCCTCATTCGCCTTAACCACTCTTATCCTTTCTTGTATAATGCGGTAACAGGTCTCTTGAGAACTTTCTCCATCGCACGGAAAACATTTACGTGGCTAGAAAAGGATTAGTCACAGTTAAAACTACTGTGACTACAGGTGGAGGAAAGAAAGGAAAAGAGATTCGATCACAAGATAGTGCTAATGGATTTTTGGGGAATAGCCTTTTTCTTTAAAACTTTTCTTGAAAAATGCTTCTTTGTAAAATGGCTTTGAAAATAGTTTCAGAAGGTTTTAAAAACTTTTGCCTAGTCTGGTAACCTTCTGCTCTGATACCAAATGTAACACCCCACCCTCCGCAAGGGTAACTCACAAAGGGAATGCACTAGCTTTGGTGGAGTGTTATCTAGGTAAACATGCACAGAAATATTACAAGACAGAACATATAAAAACAGCGGAAGAAAACATGATTTTATTACTTTATAAAAGTAGTAAGGTCTAAAGCCTTTTACATCAAAGTGCCATTAAATTACTTACATCGAAACCTGTCTTGCAATAATAAAGAAGCATAAAACCATAGTCATAAATTATTTCCCAAGTAAAACAGTAAAATAGCCATAGCCAAGAAAAGTTCAAGCCATAGATGATGATCTTGAAGCAGAAAATCCGCACTAAGTAGCAACACTTCCTCCCTGTAAACCTGGGGGGAAACAGAAGAAAAAGAGGCAAAACAAAACGGGGTCAGTCATAAAGACTGGTAAGTTCTAGCTACTTTCAGCCTAAAAACAGGTAAAGGTAACATGACATGTATAAACTGAAAGTGAACATAAACATGATGACAAGATACACAGATCAAACTAAGATAACAAGATAAACCCATGTAACAAGATAACCAAGGTAACAGGATAACCAAGGTAACAAGATAACAAGATAAACTCGGAATAGCATCGCATGTCTAACGTCCTCTGCACCAACCGTACTAGCATCCTAACTCGTATCATCTCTTCCATATATACGTATAGTCCCTTGCCGTATATCGTACGGGTTCCATCACGTTATTCTGTACCACTACAACGTAGTGTCACCATCCTTGAAATCGCTCGGATTGCCATCCTTGTTCTGACCAGATTCTCTTATCATGAATTATCGCGTGTTCATCTAGGATTTACGCCACCTAGGACCACTAGGGATTATGCTACCTATTGGACGTTTTCTAGATTCGATCAGGGTTTATGCTACCTAGGACCACTAGGGATTATGCTACCTATCGAACAACGCCCTTTTTCCACGTAACGATCTAATCGATCGGCTCCCTACAGGTCCTAACTCGTCGTGTGTCGGTGTCATATGGCCCAATCACGAATGTAGCTACTCTGTGCTAGGTCCACCCTAGGGTGTATCAAGCCCTAGGGTGTCAACCACTGACACCATTCCAAGCACGCACAGTGTACCACTACTGGTGCCCACGCCTGCTTTTTCAACTTCGGACTACGTGCACGACCATAGCCCGCTTGAACCTACGATGGCGCACCAAACTCAGCCGTAGTTTTGGTCGCTTACAATCAGCCCAGTAATCGTGCCCTACCCTAGCCTAGTCCCTAGGGTATCGTGATACATCCAAGAGGGTTACTGCTGAAAAGGACCGCATAACTAAGATTTCCGTCTAGCAGGTTAAGTGTTGTCATCTAAATTCAAGACTTAACCCCTATCAGTCTAGCATGTCAAGTTGGTTAAGTGTGGTCATTCAAGTTCGTGACTTAACCCGTCTACATGTCATGTCAAGTTGGCTAAGTTTTGTCATTCAAGTTCATGACTTAGCCCTACGAATCACGTGTCAAGTTGGTTAAGCGTATTCCAGCGGTTCATGACTTAACCCTATCCAAATCATCGTGTCAAATTGGTTAAGTATATTTAAGCTTAACCCTATCAAATTTCCGTATTAGATTGGTTAAGTATATTCAAGCGATTCATGACTTAACCCCATCAAATCACCGTGTTAGATTGGTTAAGTATATTCAAGCGATTCGTGACTTAACCCCATCAAGTTATCTTGTTAGATTGGTTAAGTATATTCAAGCGATTCATGACTTAACCCCATCAAGTTATCTTGTAAGATTGGTTAAGTATATTCAAGCGATTCATGACTTAACCTGTAACACCCCACCTCCGTTAAGGTCACTCACAAAGGGAATGCCTTAACTTTGGTGGAGCATTTTAGTAAACAGAACAGAAACTTACAAGACAGATAAAACAGTACTTGAAAATTTTTAACTTTATTACAGCGGAAACAGAAATTAGTATGGTTACATCCTTTCGATTTCAGAATTCAAGTACAAAATATCAGTCTTGTACAAAAGCCTTCAAAATGCATAGTTTAAAATCATAATCCCCATGGAACGGAAGCTATACAGAGCCAAGCCATACTTTAAGCACTTCAAGCAAAGAGAAATCCGGATCAAGCTAAAGTATTTCCCTCCTTGGATAACCTGGAGGGGGGGGAAACGGAAGAAAGAAGGCGAAACAACAAGGGTCAGACAAAAAGTCTGGCAAGTCCAGTGACTTTCAGCATATGAACAGATAATAATAATATGATATGAACATAAAACTGGATGTGAGATAACTATAACAGGTGTAGCAGATATAACAGAAAAACAGAATGATATAAACTATTGTTTTACACTTCTCTGCACTAATACTAGTATAGCAGAATTAGGTGTCACCCTAATGTCTAAATTGAAGCAGGAACGGGTACAGAATACTTTTAACAGAAACAGAATGCTAATAATGGGCCTTTACTACCCGATCAGAAACAGACAGAAGAAGAAACAGATTTATCCCTATGGAGACAGAATGTGGAATTAGGTGTACACTAGTAATGGGCCTTTACCACCCGGACAGACGGTACCACACAGAAACAGACAGGTGTTACCACCCAACAGAAACAGACGGTACCAACAGAAACAGACAGAACTAAGTGTACCCTAAAACCCTACCCCAAGCGATCGGCTCCCTAATACATAAATATCCTGTGTCGGCCCCACAGTAGGGTGTATCACTCCCTAAAGTGACAACCAATTGGCACAGACCTATTTACAGATGTCACGGCGTCTTACATCCTTAGAGGCAGACCGGGATTCATGCACGCACATGACCCGGTTGGAACGCACCATCAACACCCCTCGCCATTATCAGAATGAACCACTTATAATTAGTTCAGTAAGCGTGCCCGGACCCTACCTACTGTTGGGTCAAAGTTTTGATACCAGAAAGGGTTACTGACTAATATGGGTCCCAAACAACAGATGACACAAGTAATTCCCCACCTAACCTTGTGTCCCCAGACTAACAGATTTCAGATTAACTTGTTTATAGGTTCAGACATACAGAATTCAGGTTTACTAATTCACAAATTAAGTTAACAAGTTTTCAGACTAACAGGTCAGATGTACAGATTTTTCAGATTTGTCTAACTTTGTATTGGGCCTACAGATTCATGGACGGGTTTTACTACATCTATTAATCCCTTTGGTTTAACCCTATTTTCCCCCAATACGTTTTAGACGTCATTCTTATCTTAGATTTGCATTAATTAATTATTAATGCCCAGACCTCTCACATTAGGTCGCTAGCTTGTGGCCGCTGGATGTGCCGGGCGGTTCCGGGCAGACTTCTGCCACAAGCCAGACCTAACCTCGTGTCTTAAGCAGGTTATGACTAACTTCTCACATTAGTACCTATTGTTTGCGGCCACTGGATGTGCCGGGCGGTTCCGGGCAGATTTACGTCGCAAACTCATTCTAACCTCGAGTTAGCCATATTCATCTTTGCGGCCAATTAATTAATTATTTACCGTTTATGCGCACGCCCAATATATATGCCAATTCAGATTATATCAATAACAGAATGATCACATCAACTCAACTGATATAGCAGATAATAGATTTTAGCAGATTGGGTGACTTAACAGATTTAACCGATTTAGCACTTAGCAGATTTTTGCATATAACAGGTTAGGCATCCCAACAGACAAATTTAACAGATTTGGCATTTCAATCTAATTAGCAGTCTAGGCAATATAACAAAACTAGCAGTTTTAGGCAACTTAGCAAATTAGCAAAATAGGCATTTTCAACGGATTCAGTAAATGACAGATTTAGCAGGTTTAATATTTCTAAAGGTTCTATTTACATGCCTTGCCTAAACATAAATTAGGCCTAAATTCATATGCCTAAATAATTGTCATGATTCACAATATGAACATATATTCCATGTTTGCATAAATTTACATAGCGCAGAATATGGACACAATTTACCATATAACATATGTTCCAATTTTTGTTAAACTAGCATTTTACATGTAAATTATACCAAATATAATCATTTATTACAATGCATGCCATATATCCAAAAATTCCTATTTAGGTGTAATCACAATAATAGATATCCTAATTAATGTAAATCTTTACACCTAAGTTTCCATATCTTCTTCTTTTTAAGTCATAAATCATTATGCAAACTATACCCAACAATCTTTAAATCATATCTTCTAAAAATCCGATCTTGCCTTTTTATATGCTTTTTGTCCAAAGTCTCAAATCATATGCAATCTTTACAGTGGTTCCTCTTCTTCTTTTATCACAAAATATGCATAGGTCTAAAACTAGTTTATAACATATGCTATTTTTTTCTAATTAATTACAGGTCTAAATTACAACATAACTATGCATACAACATGCATAAATTATATGTTCATAGTCAAATTTATGCATCCAATCCCAAGTCATATGTCCAATATATTTTATGCCTCAGACCTAAAGTCATACATTCAATTTGGTTTTGTCAAATTTCTCATCATTCATCCCAAAACTTGCGTTCATACGTTCATCTCTTATGAGATTAGGCACAGGCTCGTGGTAGCCTGGCTATAGAAACAGAAAAGAAGAAAGGAATATAGAACAGTCACAGAAAACAGATCTAACAGAAGAGAATACAACCTCAAACTCAGATTTAAATGCATATCAAAATTATAATTAACGTTTATAGCGGAGAATAACTGTACTTGCCTTGATTGGATTAAAGAAAGAACTTTAACTTGTTGTAGAATCTTTGCAGAACTTTAATCTCTAGTTTGAATTGAGTTGCTTAGGCTGATGTTGATTATCTTCTAGTTTTAATTTCAGCAGAGCAGAGACGCCATTTTTATTTTTATTAGAAGAAGAGAGCAATGGAGGCTAGAGAATTGTACAAGAAAACTAGGTAGAGTCTAGGGTCCTTTTTATAGGGGTAATGAACTGATTAGAACCATTGATGTTGCTTGGATTGATCGTAGCCATTCATCCTAAGGAGAGACCAATTAGAGCTTGCCACCTAGCCCTAATGACAAAGCAGACCACAGAAAATCGACCAACAGAGAATAGGCCAGCCGGGTTAGACTGGGTTCGACCTGGTCTGGACCAGGTCGACACCCCTGTCGACAACCCTGTCGACAGGCCTGTCGACCTGGTTAGACCAGGTCGACAGCCCAGTCGACCTGGGTGCGTGAGGCGGGTGTTCTTCCGCCCTGGCCCATTGGGCCCCACTTTTAATTTTTTAAACTGTTTTATTCTGTTTGAAATTTAAATTTAATTCAGAAACTTCCAGAGGCTATATCTTCTTCATACGGACTCCGTTTTTCGAAAACTCGGACTCTATTTCGCGTATTTTTCCGAGACGAACGCAATGGCGTATCCCGTTTCCCTTAGTTCTTCAAATTAATTATACTTTAATTTATGACTTTCACGGTTATAGAATACACGGGGTGTTACATTCTCCCCCACTTAAAAGGATTTCGTCCCCGAAATCTTCAAGTTAAGAAGAATGTGTCCTACCATCCAATCATCTATCTACTCAATCATCAACCACAGGCATCCATTGTCCTTATAGACTTCTAATGCTTTCATGTTTAAATGCACAGTGTGTGTTCATGTCCGTATCTAATGCAAAATCAGGCGGCCCACTGATTCAGTCGACCTCCTTAATGCAAATCATGTTAGTGCCATGAGTCCAATATGTATGCAAATTTTCCTATTTGAGACATATCATTTCTATATGAGTGCACAACTGCTCATTCATATGCAACGTCCATATGCTGATTCAACCATTTTGCATCCATAAAAATTTAAAAAAATGCTCACACATCCATATGCAGTATGAGAGTGCTTTCGAGCCGATCTAGTGCCTAGTGTGTGTATATGCATCCACGAGCAACCACTAGCAACCACTTGCATCCACTTGCAACCATCAAACATAAATGGTCTCAAACACATGTTTACACCCATTAGTTTCTACCTAAAGTTCAAATATTCAATCGATAGGATACAGTCGAATGATGGAAGTGAGTACAGATAGAACGAAAATTTGGTTTCCATTAGACATGGGTCCTAAGTATCGGCCCCAAAGACCGAAACCAACATCAAATTGACACCTAGAGGATTACCTTCTTTAGACAATGTCAAAACTGGAAATCCTATCAAAAGTATTTAGATATTTACAGACTACTGGTACAGATCAGGTTCCCTAATGATTCTTAGGAAGCTAAGCATGATAAAATCATACCCCACGAAAACTCAGAATGTATGCGTCATACTTGACTCCTAACACAGATATCCCTCAAACCCCAATCTCAAACAGATGATCCATAACCCTTATGGGTCTGAGTCTATAGCGGAATTCAGAAATAATACTAGTATTAAAGTGCAGAGTACCGATTACAAAACCAAAATACCAGAATCAGAAAAAGTCTTAACTCCATAATCAGATAAAGAAATTAAACCTACTATAGAAATTTTTCCCTATTCCTATCCTAACCACTAGCTTCAAGAGTGTTCGCCTGCCCTCCTTGTCCTCGTCTCTTCGGGCAGTCCCTAGTGAAGTGTCCCATCTCCCCACAGTTGAAGCAAGCACCCTCCCCTTCCTCTTTCGGTAATCCTTATTCAGATGAGTCGAGCTTCCATAAGTAAAACACTTTCCTCCTCCTTATCTTCAATCTTTCCTTCCTTCTTTTGTGTTTCCCTTTTGCCTCCATTGTGAACTAAGTCTATATGAGTTTCTCACCTTTTGGGTTGTGCTCCTTAGCCAAACCTCATCATTCTCATCTTTACTATCCTTGTGTAACATGTTGACCAATCCCTCGAAAGCTGCCTCCATCGCCCGGAAAAATCCTTCAAAGCTCTAAAGAAAACTAGCCGCAGGTGAAACTACTACAGCTATCGATGGAAGTCGGGCACTACTTTGCCCTTTGATGAGGTTACCTCCCAGAAAACCGGGAGCCCCAGAGACTCAAGAAAGAAGGAAACAAGGATTCAAGCAGAGGATCAAAAGATAGATATATGGCTTAGGGGACTATGTTTTTCAAAATAAGCTTTACTTTTGAAAATACTTCCTTTTCAAAACCTTTTTGAAAATAGTTTTCAAAAATTCTTTATCAAATCCGGTAACCTTCAGCTCTGATACCAAGTGTAACACCCCACCTCCGTTAAGGTCACTCACAAAGGGAATGCCTTAACTTTGGTGGAGCATTTTAGTAAACAGAACAGAAACTTACAAGACAGATAAAACAGTACTTGAAAATTTTTAACTTTATTACAGCGGAAACAGAAATTAGTATGGTTACATCCTTTCGATTTCAGAATTCAAGTACAAAATATCAGTCTTGTACAAAAGCCTTCAAAATGCATAGTTTAAAATCATAATCCCTATGGAACGGAAGCTATACAGAGCCAAGCCATACTTTAAGCACTTCAAGCAAAGAGAAATCTGGATCAAGCTAAAGTATTTCCCTCCTTGGATAACCTGGAGGGGGGGGAAACGGAAGAAAGAAGGCGAAACAACAAGGGTCAGACAAAAAGTCTGGCAAGTCCAGTGATTTTCGGCATATGAACAGATAATAATAATATGATATGAACATAAAACTGGATGTGAGATAACTATAACAGGTGTAGCAGATATAACAGAAAAACAGAATGATATAAACTATTGTTTTACACTTCTCTGCACTAATACTAGTAT
Organism: Allium sativum; assembly: GCA_030737875.1. Lineage (NCBI taxonomy): Eukaryota > Viridiplantae > Streptophyta > Magnoliopsida > Asparagales > Amaryllidaceae > Allium > Allium sativum. Next base: position 34,545,889 of record CM060926.1, on the reverse strand, counting down.
AGCAGAATTAGGTGTCACCCTAATGTCTAAATTGAAGCAGGAACGGGTACAGAATACTTTTAACAGAAACAGAATGCTAATAATGGGCCTTTACTACCCGATCAGAAACAGACAGAAGAAGAAACAGATTTATCCCTATGGAGACAGAATGTGGAATTAGGTGTACACTAGTAATGGGCCTTTACCACCCGGACAGACGGTACCACACAGAAACAGACAGGTGTTACCACCCAACAGAAACAGACGGTACCAACAGAAACAGACAGAACTAAGTGTACCCTAAAACCCTACCCCAAGCGATCGGCTCCCTAATACATAAATATCCTGTGTCGGCCCCACAGTAGGGTGTATCACTCCCTAAAGTGACAACCAATTGGCACAGACCTATTTACAAATGTCACGGCGTCTTACATCCTCAGAGGCAGACCGGGATCCATGCACGCACATGACCCGGTTGGAACGCACCATCAACACCCCTCGCCATTATCAGAATGAACCACTTATAATTAGTTCAGTAAGCGTGCCCGGACCCTACCTACTGTTGGGTCAAAGTTTTGATACCAGAAAGGGTTACTGACTAATATGGGTCCCAAACAACAGATGACACAAGTAATTCCCCTCCTAACCTTGTGTCCCCAGACTAACAGATTTCAGATTAACTTGTTTACAGGTTCAGACATACAGAATTCAGGTTTACTAATTCACAAATTAAGTTAACAAGTTTTCAGACTAACAGGTCAGATGTACAGATTTTTCAGATTTGTCTAACTTTGTATTGGGCCTACAGATTCATGGACGGGTTTTACTACATCTATTAATCCCTTTGGTTTAACCCTATTTTCCCCCAATACGTTTTAGACGTCATTCTTATCTTAGATTTGCATTAATTAATTATTAATGCCCAGACCTCTCACATTAGGTCGCTAGCTTGTGGCCGCTGGATGTGCCGGGCGGTTCCGGGCAGACTTCTGCCACAAGCCAGACCTAACCTCGTGTCTTAAGCAGGTTATGACTAACTTCTCACATTAGAACCTATTGTTTGCGGCCACTGGATGTGCCGAGCGGTTCCGGGCGGTTCCGGGCAGATTTACGTCGCAAACTCATTCTAACATCGAGTTAGCCATATTCATCTTTGCGGCCAATTAATTAATTATTTACCGTTTATGCGCACGCCCAATATATATGCCAATTCAGATTATATCAATAACAGAATGATCACATCAACTCAACTGATATAGCAGATAATAGATTTTAGCAGATTGGGTGACTTAACAGATTTAACCGATTTAGCACTTAGCAGATTTTGGCATATAACAGGTTAGGCATCCCAACAGACAAATTTAACAGATTTGGCATTTCAATCTAATTAGCAGTCTAGGCAATATAACAAAACTAGCAGTTTTAGGCAACTTAGCAAATTAGCAAAATAGGCATTTTCAACGGATTCAGTAAATGACAGATTTAGCAGGTTTAATATTTCTAAAGGTTCTATTTACATGCCTTGCCTAAACATAAATTAGGCCTAAATTCATATGCCTAAATAATTGTCATGATTCACAATATGAACATATATTCCATGTTTGCATAAATTTACATAGCGCAGAATATGGACACAATTTACCATATAACATATATTCCAATTTTTGTTAAACTAGCATTTTACATGTAAATTATACCAAATATAATCATTAATTACAATGCATGCCATATATCCAAAAATTCCTATTTAGGTGTAATCACAATAATAGATATCCTAATTAATGTAAATCTTTACACCTAAGTTTCCATATCTTCTTCTTTTTAAGTCATAAATCATTATGCAAACTATACCCAACAATCTTTAAATCATATCTTCTAAAAATCCGATCTTGCCTTTTTATATGCATTTTGTCCAAAGTCTCAAATCATATGCAATCTTTACAGTGGTTCCTCTTCTTCTTTTATCACAAAATATGCATAGGTCTAAAACTAGTTTATAACATATGCTATTTTTTTCTAATTAATTACAGGTCTAAATTACAACATAACTATGCATACAACATGCATAAATTATATGTTCATAGTCAAATTTATGCATCCAATCCCAAGTCATATGTCCAATATATTTTATGCCTCAGACCTAAAGTCATACATTCAATTTGGTTTTGTCAAATTTCTCATCAGTCATCCCAAAACTTGCGTTCATACGTTCATCTCTTATTAGATTAGGCACAGGATCGTGGTAGCCTGGCTATAGAAATAGAAAAGAAGAAAGGAATATAGAACAGTCACAGAAAACAGATCTAACAGAAGAGAATACAACCTCAAACTCAGATTTAAATGCATATCAAAATAATAATTAACATTTATAGCGGAGAATAACTGTACTTGCCTTGATTGGATTAAAGAAAGAACTTTAACTTGTTGTAGAATCTTTGCAGAACTTTAATCTCTAGTTTGAATTGAGTTGCTTAGGCTGATGTTGATTATCTTCTAGTTTTAATTTCAGCAGAGAAGAGACGCCATTTTTATTTTTATTAGAAGAAGAGAGCAATGGAGGCTAGAGAATTGTACAAGAAACCTAGGTAGAGTCTAGGGTCCTTTTTATAGGGGTAATGAACTGATTAGAACCATTGATGTTGCTTGGATTGATCGTAGCCATTCATCCTAAGGAGAGACCAATTAGAGCTTGCCACCTAGCCCTAATGACAAAGCAGACCACAGAAAATCGACCAACAGAGAATAGGCCAGTCGGGTTAGACTGGGTTCGACCTGGTCTGGACCAGGTTGACACCCCTGTCGACAGGCCTGTCGACCTGGTTAGACCAGGTCGACAGCCCAGTCGACCTGGGTGCGTGAGGCGGGTGTTCTTCCGCCCTAGCCCATTGGGCCCCACTTTCAATTTTTTAAACTGTTTTATTCTGTTTGAAATTTAAATTTAATTCAGAAACTTCCAGAGGCTATATCTTCTTCATACGGACTCCGTTTTTCGAAAACTCGGACTCTATTTCGCGTATTTTTCCGAGACGAACGCAATGGCGTATCCCGTTTCCCTTAGTTCTTCAAATTAATTATACTTTAATTTATGACTTTCACGGTTATAGAATACACGGGGTGTTACATAACCCCATCAAGTTATCATGTTAGATTGGTTAAGTATATTCAAGCGATTCATGAATTAACCCCATCAAGTTATCATGTTAGATTGGTTAAGTATTTTCAAGCGATTCATGACTTAACCCCATCCACTAGTCAAATTATAATGGTTAAGTGTTACCCTCATGAGTTTACTTAACCTTACCATGCATCGCGTTATACTAGTCGGGTGTTATCGACCCATTCAGGTTAAACTAACCCATCCTCTAATCGTGTTATATGGTTAAGTGTCATCAAGAAATCAAGTCCGGTTTTACTTAACCCACCCCTCCACGTTATATTGGTTAAGTGTCATTAGTCTAATCAAGTTACTTAACCCACTCGTCCATGTCATATTGGTTAAGTGTCATTAGTCTAATCAAGTTACTTAACCCACCCGTCCATGTCATATTGGTTAAGTGTCATTAGTCTAATCAAGTTACTTAACCCACCCATCCATGTCATATTGGTTAAGTGTCATTAGTCTAATCAAGTTACTTAACCCACCCGTCCATGTCATATTCCTTTATTATTTACTAATGCATAAACCTCTCACATTGGACTTATTTGCGGTCACTGGGTATGTCGGGCGGTTCCGTGTAGAATTACACCGCAAATCCATTCCAACCTCGGGTTCAAGCATTACCACAATCTAATCTTTGCCTACGACCTCTCACATTAGACTATTATTGTTGTGGTCACTGGATATGCCGGGCGGTTCCGGGCAGAATTACACCACAACTCAAGTCTAACCTCGTGTCGAAGGCATCCGTTAGATTGTTAATTACATATGTGTCATCTAAGTCAAAATCCCCATTTTACATATTACTAAGCATATTCCCAAATTCCCAATTACATGTCCGTCAAAAATGTGTACCCAATTCTAGCCACTTCCCATGTGTCCAAATCTCGCCTATTTGCATGTATGTCAAGTTTATGTCAATTTACCCAAATCAAGTTCTAGCCAAAGTTACATTTTTGTCACATTCATGCCCAAATAAACCCACATCATGGTTCATGTTCCCAATTCCACTTATGCCTAAATTACATAAGCCCAAATCCCTTGATTTAACTTACATAGTCCCCAAAACTCGTGATTTAATTCATATGCCAATTCATGTATGCCCAAAATTGCAAATTACATTGGCAATACCCCAAATTTTCCTTGTTCATGTTATGCACAAATTCGACCACCCACACCTATATCCAAATAGGTGAAATCCCAATATTCCCCCGTATACAAATTGCACGTAAATCGTTGTTTAGGCCTAGGTCCGAAATCGACCAAGGTTCATCAAAAGAAAATAAATAGGGGAAGGTAGAAACTTTACATAAAACAAGATCCGAGAGGAAAACATCATTTCATGCATGATAAGGATATGAAAGAGTGATTTGCAACATGCATAGGTCCAAATTAATGTCATAGCAACATCCCCGAAGGTCAAGATCATAAATGAACAAGAATGAGCATGGATCGATTATCATGCATAGATCAAATTTTCAACTTTATCACATGTCATATTCAAGTTATCGTTTCAATCTAAAAGCATCTAGAACTTACAAAACGTGGCTAGTGAATTAGGAGTAAGGATCGTTATAGAATCGTTGTAGAAGCTCTAGGAATGATGTAGCAGCACTAGAAGCCTTGAGAATATAAGTAGTTCCTTTGATTTGATGGAGAAAGATTGCTCCTTTGACATGGATCTAGTTTGAATGCTCAAGCCTTTGGAGTTGGAGATGGAGGCCATGATCAAGAGAGGTTTTGGCAGCACTTCGTTGTTAGAATGAATTGTAGTGAATTAGGCTAGGTCTTAGGGTGTTTTTATAGAAGTTAGGAGTAGTTTAGGCCCTTAGATTAACCCTAGTTTAGATCTGGACCACTGAAAATCGTCACAGGCCAACCAACCAGACCACACAAACAAGCAGGTGCACCAGGCCAACCTGGCCCGACCAGGGAGGTCGACACCCAGGTCGACTGGGCAGTCGACCTGGTCCCTAGGGGGTTAACTCCCCAGTCGACCTGGGGTTGGGCGGGAAATTTTCCCACCCAGTCTGTTTTGGCTAAATTCGAATTTTGAAAGTCTGTTTTGGTTTTCTGATTTTTCGTGAAACTTCTAGAGGCCATATCTCGGTCATACAGACTCCGATTTACGAAATTTCGGACTCGTTTCCAACCAGAATTCCGAGACGAACGCAATGATGCAGCCCGTTTCGTTTGATTCTTAATTTATAATTTAATTCTGCCCTGATTTCTTTTTTTAACATGTTATAAAATTCGGGTTGTTACACTCACCCACTAACCCAATGATTTACCCTTTAAAAGTTTGTTAGTCCTTCTCCCCTTAACCGTGTAAAACACGTTCCTCTCAAGCCATAACTCCAACAAAACAAACAAGACACCGTGCTACATTCAATTACGGAATCGCTCCTCCTTAGACTTTACTAACTTCATCGTGACCACTGTTTCATACCGTCCATCCTCTACTTCCCCTCCCCCTATGAACACAACCACTTCAACCTCCCATGGTCGCTCCAGAACCCAAAAACCACCATCGATCTCTCCTCTCCAAGTTCTACGGTGACCACCAACCCAGGCTTGCGCCCCACCCGAAAACTCCACCTCACCATCGCTCTACCTCGCCGGAGCTCTGCCTCTGGCCACCCTACCAGTGCCGACCCCACACTGGCCCCTCTTCCTGATTCGAACGCCTGCACCCTTCCTCTAGATAAACCCTAATTTTGCCAGTAACCATCCAAATAAAGTTGCTTCGGGCCTAGCTATTTTGGTTATCGAAGACTAACTCCGCGAGCACCTAAAAGAAAATATAGGGAATGGCGAGTTATCGGTTTTCGATCTCAAAGATCTAACTTTAATTAATCCACAGTTGGTGTTCGGATCCCTTTTGATTTTATCAAGGGACGATTTACTTTGAGGGAGAAGTTTCGTTCGGATGAAGGAAAAAGACAAGGAAAAGGTGGGTTTGTTTTATATTTATTTCGAGAAGGATAAGAGGATGCATAGTATTTAAAAGAGAGAAAACTTTGCTAGCATGGTATCAATAGTTTGGGACACACGGCTCTTACCTTGGCAGGCACTGTTTTTGGATTGCTTGGGGAGCACGGTCCTTAAAGGCTTGGGAAGCACGGTAGTGAAACTGTTTGGGAGTCACGGTACTGATGGATTTGTAAGCACGGTTTCTATCTTTATTATATATTTTTTCTACTGTCTTAGGTTGGAGTGTTCATTTGGTTTAAGTGTATACTTGAATATGGACGAATAATCATATGAATGAACAGTCTGTTTACTGATAAAAAAGCTAATCTTGGTGTAAAAAGTATTTTGAACCCAATGGGACAAGTTTCGTCGAATTCCAACATCGTTTGAAAAAAATTCCTTTATAAAACCAGAAATAAACACACGTTTAAATTTTTCATGATCACCAGATAAATCGAAACAACTTGAAACTTTGATATCCTATAATAATTAATCAATACGAACCCAACAGCACTAGTTTCGTCGCATTCTGAGACTGTTCTCCTGGTAGGCTATTTTTACGCGCACCGCAATGCCATTTGGAACACCAAATTCGCCGATCTCTAAAAATAACAAACTATATACCTATCCTGACTCTAATCGACGATACGAACTCAACGGGATTGGTTTCGTGGCCTAATTCGATCGTCTGCTCAAGTTACACTCAAATATCCTTTTATTAAATTAATTACATGTTATAGAAAATAACTGGGCATTTAAGGCTACCGTGGTCACATACGACATCAGTTTGCCACGCATTTTAATACCGTACAATAATTTAACATTACGGTCCCAATGAAACTGATTTCGTCGAAATCCGAGTCCGTTTGCAAAACCTCTATTTCAAAGGCCTATATTTAAATAGTGATTTCCATAGCGATTATTTCAAAATTTGATTTGACCATAACTAACAAATTGTAACACGAAATCTGGATTTTTCTCTTTCACATGAAAATTATCATCGATACGGTTCCAACGTTTCTTGTTTCACAGAAATCCGACTTATATCGGGTCATATATTCTCAGTTGAAGTTCACATCATAAATTACGAACTACCGCGACCATTTCGAGCTCGTTTTAAATATAATTATACATTTAAATATCGTTTTATAACTAAATTCCTTATAAATTCCAATATAAAATTCAAATAAAATATTTAAACCAATTTAAATATTCAGAATTCAACGGCTGAAAATCTGGGTTGTTACAGAAGGAGTTCTCACATTGATCGGTTCCAGAAATTGATAAAATGTTTTTTTATCAAATTAAACAAGACATTTAATTTGATCAAAAATATCAGCTAGCTCCAAAATCCTTTTATTCAGTTCCACGTTGTAGTATTTTTTATAGGATTCCAACGGGCCCGAGTTTTCGTGATTCTGAGATCGTATGACAAAGATATGAGTTTTTGAACTTTAATTACAATTCTAAAATAATTAAAATATAATTAATACCACTAATCAATAATTAAAATTAATCCTCCCCTTTCTTCTTCGGGACCCTCCCTGTACCGATAAACCCATCACACAAAACATAAATCCCACCGCCGCTCGAAATTCTGGCAACTGGACCTCAATTGCTTATGGCCACCACGTCTAGCATGGAACCACCCACCTCCACCGCCAACGGCATTGACTTCGAGGGTCCCGTTGACTTGAAAATCGTTTCGAATGGTATCCCTTTAGGCTTGAAAATTGAATGCCTTACTTCTCTAGAAACGATCACATCCATACAAGATTAAAGATCGTGAGTTGCTTTTCAAATTTCTCTTTATGATTATCTTAAATTACTTTGTGGCTTATTCGATTTTGGGGGAGGAATCGGCCAAGATTCCATCGTTGATTTTTTTTGAATGAGACGGCTGATGGGTTAGACCAAGAAAAGGGATTGGTTAGGGTTTCTGACCCAAATAAAATATATATATATAATTGTTTTAATATTACTGTAATTCTGTTTATTACTTTGTTATGAAATTTTAGCGTCAACGACTATCGCTCCTAGCCAAATACCCCCATTCCGGATACATTGGGATATGTTCCATTAACCAATTCAACCGTATCGATCAGTTTTAATCAAAATTAAAATATAAATTAATATAACGTTCAAAATTTATTTCAACTTACATTTTAATTTATCGGGGCCACATACTGACTCCAAAAATTACAGAAAAATAAATCCAGCTATGTTTTGACGATACGGGCCTAACAAAACTAATTTCGTTGAATTCGAAGACCGTTTGAAAAATGGTCATTTTCCAGTCGATTAAATTCAAACTGAAAGTACGCGTTTTAATTTACTACGCTTACATATTAATTCCAAAAATTATATAATTTGGAATCTAGCAATAATTTGACATTCTGGATCCAACAAAAGTGGTTTCATAGAAAACGGAGGTCTTCGCAAAATGGCTATTTTTAAGGGTCATATAACATATATAAATTCCATAGCGACTATTCTGAATTTTAAACTGGGTATAACTTTCAATTTATATTATGAAATCTGGATTTTTCACATTCGTTGGAAAGATATAATTAAACAATTCAAATATTTCTTGTTTTACTGAAACTCGATTTATATTGAATTCCATCTATTCCATTGATATTTAAAATCGAATTTCAAACGCCGCGCCATTTCAGGCTCGTTATATAATTAAAATAAATTTATACGTTCTAACTTTTATTTAAATAAAATTTTAATCATTATTATTTAATATAAATCATTTTAAATATTCAAAATTCATTAAAATAGCTAAAATAAATTTTTAAAATTGGTTTTGAAAATCCAGGTTGTTACATTTTTCATCATTTCTTATTTATGGAAGTGTATGCACGATACAGCGAAGGTAGTTGAGTCGAGCATGCTGGAGGAAGTAGACGTAGAACGGGAGGCGACAATTAGATGAGTTCCTACTCGTATACTTGGATTAGAGGTTAAGATACTACACAACAGGGAGATTAAGTTAATAAAAGTGCAATGAGGAGAAGACATCGAGGATGCGACTGGGGAGACTAAAGATAAGAATCGTGCTTCATACCCTCTCCTTTTCGGGACTATGTTCTTAATCTCTTTTACCAAGCTTTTATTCATACTTGCTTCTGTCATTCGTGTGTATCCTCTTGGTCGAATCTTCGACCTTTAGGTAGAAATCCCATGAATGTAAACATGTGTTTGAGACATTCTATGTTTGATGGATGCAAGTGGATGCAAGTGTTTGCTAGTGATTGCTCGTGGATGCATATACACACATTAGACACTAGATCGGTTCATTCACTCTCATACTGCATATGGATGTATGTGCATTTTTCTTCTTTTAATGGATGAAAGTGGATGTATCATCATATGGATGTTGCATTTAGAATAATGATTGCGCACGCATATAGAACTTACATGTTATGATAGGATTATCTGAATACATATTGGATTCATGGCACTAACATACATTGCATTAAGGAGGTCAACTGAATCAGTAGACCGCTTAATCTTTCGCATTAGTATAAGGACATATACACACACCTTTGCATATGTTCATATAAGCATTAGAAATCTTTTAAGGATAATGGATGCCTGTGATTGGTGGATGAGTAGATGGATGATGGATGTTAGAACATACATTCTACTTAACTTGGAGATTTCGGGGACGACATCCTTTGAGTAGGGGAGAATGTAACACCCCGTAATTTTATAAAACAATAGAATGATAAATTAACGAATACTTAGTTAAATATTCAGAATTAAGTGAAATGGACTGCGCCGTTGCGTTCATCTCAGAATTCTGGTCAAAATAGACACCTAATTTGCGTAAAACGACACCGTATGAAGAAGATATTAAGGTTTGAAGTTTTTATACGCATAAAAAGAATATATATATATATAATAAGTTCATAATTCAACATCTGCAACTATTCTTTTATCTCTTAGATATATTCTTTGTGAGTCTACGTTATTTTTAGTTAAAAATAATTAAAATGTAATCTTGACATGCCTATGAATTAAATCCAAGCCTGTGATTATCGGAATCATATCAGATCTGCTATTATTTGTATATCTAATTCACTAATTGGATATCATCATATGTGTTTATGATCTTGACACTATGCATAATCAATCATGTTATCCCATGTTCGTCAGATCTATTCTTATATGCCTATTTCTGTTCATTATATCTGTTCTTATAAGCCTATTTCTGCTATTACATGCCCATTTCTATTACTGTTGGTTTTATGCCTATTATGTCCCTCTCTCTCTCATTCCCTTTTTAATTTTATAGTCAGAATACTTTCGAGCCTAGGCCGATATCGCTGAAATATGCGTACGAACGAAATTGGGTTAAATTGGGAATGATTGGAAATGGCAATTTAGGGACATAACTTGTACTTTGAATCACGATTGGAATCTGGGGGAATTAATTATATTGTGAAAGTGGAATAAAAATTTGGGGCATGGTTTATATGGTGAATTATGACTTGTGGTTTGGGACATATAAATCTGTAGGCGTAATTTAAGATTAAGCGAAACATGTTATTGGAACTGTAAAGAATCTGTGAAGCCTGTTTAATCTGTTATAATTGGGGCATAACATGTATTGGAAAATTGGGGAATAAATTGAATAAAATACATGAATATGGATTTGGGCATAAATCGAATTGTGATTTATATCTTAATTTGGGGCATATAGTACATGATGATTATGACTTGAAAAAAAGGGGCATGAAAACCTATAATGACATAGGAATAATTGGTTAATAATGGAAATGCCTAAAATTACGGTAATTGGAAACTGTAATCGTGCTTAGACACGAGGTTAGATTACACTTGTGGTGGAAGTCTACCCGGAACCGACCGACATATCCAACGTCCACAAGTGGTAAATTTAATGTGAGGGATCTAAGTGCATAAACACGTGACGGTGCTAAGACACGAAGTTAAGTCCGACCTGTCGAAGAAGTCTATCCCGACCTAATCGGCATATTTAGTATCCACAAGTGGTAGACTTAACGTGGGAGGTCTAGCGCATTATAACCATAAATGAATGTATGGTAATAACTTGTAATACTTAAACTGTTTGAATCCATAAGAATTGTATGAGCCTGTTAAATCTGTGGGGTTAAGTAAACCCATTAAGTATGTAGGGTTAAGTAAGCCCGTTAAATATGTGGGGTTTCAGTACTTCAGACTTATGATGTAACTGGGTTTTGAACCATTATGTTTTCTTCTTAATAAAAGATTTAAATACCGCTAGTATTTTATATCTGTCTTGTAATGTTTTTGTTTCTGTTTACCTATAACGCTTAACGAAACTTAATGCATTCTCTTAATGAGTGACATTAAGGGACGTGATGTGGGGTGTTAGAGATGTCTTTCGTCTCGTACATACCTCTTGTCATCCTTCATCCACATCCTTTGATTCTTCCTCCCGATTAGCATCATTTTCAAGTATATTTGGATCTGATGATGTTTGATTTCCAGCGCTAGGGTTAGACACCATTTCTTAATAAGATCGATAGTGACACTCCAATTTTGAGTAAGTGATGACTAATTTTATGATTTTCCCTTAATTACAATAGGGTGTACTGTTATAAACAACACCCTGTTAATAATACAATAAGACACAATCAAATTACCCATTTATTTTTTGGCAAGAGTTGAACGTTTATACAACTATTTTTTGGCCATACAACACTGAGTAAAAATAAATATGTGAAACAAATAAGGGTGAGAGTATGGCCGGTTCAGTTAGTTTTGAGGTAAAAAAACTCAAACCCAATTAAAATCCAAAATTTCCCAAACCGAACCAAACTAAATTATTTTCGATTAATTCGGCCAGTAACCGATTTAACCGAAATTGAAGGATGGATTACTATTTAAATTATGAATTCACTCAAAGTAAAATATAAATTCATGCTTAGTGAAATTTTATATGGTAAATTTACGTTTATAATAAAATTTGACTTATTTGCAACACGTGCCTTTGGATTTTATTGCTAAACTAATTATTCAAAGTACTAAAAATCATAAAATTAGATAACAAATTAAAATTTTGGTTAATTCGGTTAAACCGTTAACAAAAAAAATTACAAAACGAATTAAAACTGATTTAGTTTTAAAACCGAACTGAACCAACCGAAATGATCTGGTTTTGTCGATTAATTAGGTTTGAACCGAATATTGCTCACCCTTATAAACAACCATTTTTCACTATTTCAATGTATTAAATTTTACCAAACGCAACCGTTCCGAAGAGTTATTTTATCTGAACGTTTAAAAAATAATTCTGGTTCGAGACCTTGTAGTGATTTAAATGTGAGTGTAGTACCCTTAAAAATGATCATATCTTATTTAAAATTGAAGCGAAATCAACTTTTCCCGACCAATAATAAAATAGTTTTTTTTTTTTGGAGATTCAACTATTTATAAATCAATAAATACATGAAATTAGGTCTCTATTGGCATTTCTTTTAGAAAATAATATTAACAAGAAGAAATAAAGAAGGATTTTGAAAAATTATATCGTTGACACGTATGCAGAATATGGGATTTTTGATTAAACGAAAAAGATGATGAAGGAACATATAGATATGTGATGGATAGATAATTCTATAAAGTTGGGAAATTGTGTCAGAAATTGAACCGGAATCAATTTTAGTCGTTGTTCCCTAAATTCAGTCTTTTGATTATAGCTTGCACATTCCACTTATATTAATGTTTGGTGCCCCGTAGCAGCTCTCTATGCTGAACTGAACTGATTCTAAAACTGGTTTGGTTTCCAGGTTTAGAAACAACCCACTTAACAACCGTGTTAAAGATGCATGCCAATCGAAGCAGTGGTGTCATGACGTCGCTTGGAGACTTTCCACTGCCTTTCTCCGAAAAAATAAAAATAATGATGTAGCTTTCTCGGGCTTGTTGCCTCGATTCCGGAGACTCGTAATGGTTGGTGATGGCGCTGTTTTTTGTATTCGGTTCAGTTACCAATGAGTAAGCAGACTCATAATGCTTTGGCTTTTTTACTATCATTGGGCTTCATATGAAACTCATGATGATTGCATATTTCCTCTATATCAGGTCTAGATTTCAGATTGTCCTTAGTCTTGTTCTTCGCATTCAGAACTATGTTAAACACATTATCAAATACGTTTTTCTCGTTGTGCATCATGTCAATGTTATGATGGATTAATAGATTTTTTCAGTAAAGTAATTCCTACAATATATTCCATTTGTACCAATGATGAACTGTCGTTTTACCTTGAATTTCTGTTTGTTTTCCGGTTTCGTGTATCTTTGGATAATCTTTTTCAAATTCATATATATCATCGCTTGACCAAATAATTGGTGGTCGTAGAGTCTCATGTCTGTTACCCATGAAGTTTTTTTGCCTCTTTTAAAAGGATGATTAATACGAAGAAAACAACGATGACAATCAAACCAGGAAATATTCTTTTCATGCGGTAAAGAAAATGCCCGTGTTACTTCCATGCAATAAGGACAAGCAAAACGATCGGTCGTACTCCAACTCAAAATATTGCGTATGCAGGAAAATTGCTTATGATCCATAACAAAGAAGCGAACAAATGAATTTTTTTGTTTTTGAAAGACGTATGTTTCAAGTCCTTCATACCATAATTTTTTCAACTCTTCGATTAACGGTCGTAATTAAAAATCAATTCCCTGTATTGGAACATCAGGGTCAGGGACGACAATTGTGAGAAACATATATGGAGTTTTCATAAACATCCAGGGGTAGATTGTAAGATTTGACTATTATAGGCCAAGATAAATATTTAGAACCAAACTAGGAAAATGGTGAGAAGCCACCTGTACATAAACCTATCTAATGTTGCGGCTTCCTACTGCGAAATCAGGATATTTCTTGTCAAAGTATTTCCATGCTTCTTCATCCGATGGGTGTGTCAGCGTGCGTTCTTGAGATGTTCTCACACTATGTCATCTCATATGATGTGCAGTTACAAATGATGCATATAATCTTTGAAGTCTAGGGTGATGGGAAAATAATGCATATGCATGTCTGGAATTTCTTTTTCCTTGGTTTGTATCTTTCTTGATTACATATTTTTCAATTTCTAAAATTGATGTATTCTTTCCTATACAACATGCAACCCTTTAAACATGTATCTATTTTCTGATACGGCAAACCGAAAGATGACATAGGTTTTTTCATTTCATAATAATTTTCGCAAATTAAACTATCGAATGACATATGGTGTTTAGCAGCTTAAACAACAGCCGCAAATCCAGCTTCCGTAAGGTTGTATTTTGATTGCATTGTAATGTTTACTGCAATTACCAGTAATTGAGTGCCGCTTTTACGTCCATCCCAATGGGGATTTTTAGCATAATTCAATAAAATAATATATTTTTTTAGCTTCAACATCTGGTTCGTTTTTGATGTTAACATCGTCGTTACCAATTTCAACGGTAGGGAAAATTGATCGTGCAACATCTTCGACGATATTTTCTATGAAATTCATACAAAGTTCATCACTATGAACCTCCACCGACTGTTTTTATTATCAGGGACAACAATTTCTCCATGACGACCCCATAACAAATAATTGGGTGGGAAACCGTATTGGCATAAATGAATCTTAACCATATTCGATCTTAAATAGTTCAACAGTTTGCACCTACTACATGGACAACGAATTTCTGTATTGTTTCCAATATTTCTTAAAGCAAATTTAATGAACACTTGTACTCCATTTTGAAAATTTTCACTTAATGCACCACTAATTTCCCTTTTTTGATACATCCAGTTAAGATTAGTAAAGTAATTGACAATTTTTCCTACTCTAAAACCTATGAAGAAGTATTAATCTTTAATTTTATATGTTGTTTAAATTTTATTTACTGATTCAGTGAACATGTACTAAATTTCATACTTTTTTTACAAACTTTATTTTAAATAAATAACTATTGGTCCATTGACACTTATGTGTCTTCTTTGATGGTCGGTCATCCTACTTCCTATTACAAACACAATAGTAATTATATTTCATGAATCATATCATTTTAAACAATTTCACAAAATTTCGGCAGCATTTCCCCGTGTTCCTTTTATCGTACACACATGCATGTACATAATGAATTAAAGGAAATGCCTTCGAAATTTGGTGAACCATTTAAATTGATATGATCTATGAAATATAATTACTTTATTGTGTTTGTAACTTGTCCAATACAGGGACAAATACAACAAATGATGTATCATATGAACAAAAATGTTCGTTTTGTAGAAAAAACAAATATCCATATAACGTCATATACAACACTTGTCAGACGGGGCCAAATAATATTTAATGGTCTAAGTATTTGTCTATATTAAATTTAAATATACATTTTGTTTATATTTTACCGTTATATTACATATGTACTAAATTGTATATTTTTACAATTTATTGAATTATGACTACGACGATTCCTATTAAAACCATTTATACACTAAATCATTTCGCATAAGCACAAAACTCATGTTCATAAAAATTATCCAAAACTACACTCAGCGTAACATATACACTGTGTTTGTATAAATTATATTATTAGCAAACTCTATCACACACATAACGTTCACTACTAACCAAAGCTACCTAAACAAACACACTATACAAAATAAAAAAATTTGAAATGCTAACAATTTGATCGTTATGATGATAATAATAGCAATTAGGGGGTAACATGACGTAATATACGTATACTAGTAGCTAGGAATCAACAAAATTTCAAATTAAACCCTAAATCAATTAAAAACTAAAAATTAGGTTTAGAGAAATTACCAAATTGGAGAGCAAGGAGGGTGGAGACGGGCTGAAGATGCTCCTAGATGGCGTTGGAGGTGGTTGGGTTGGTGGTAGGAGTGGTGGTAGTAAGTTTAAAGGTGCAAAAATGGTCGAAATAGGAAACAAATTGGTGGATTAGGAAGAATGAAGTTTTGGCTTGCTGCTACAGGAAATATCCCAAAAATTTCCATTGTTTACCAACGACCGCCAACGGTTGTAATTTCATCGGTTTCCAATGGCTAGTTTATAGCCATTGGCGGCCGTTGGAAAACCGACGATGAAATACACTGTTTATATACTAGTGATACTATATCACCTACGAACAACGTTTTTATTGAACTAAACAAACGTGAATATCATAGGCAGAACATATACAATCTATCTAAAGTGGCCAATGCAGAATTAATGTTAAAGTAGTCTAATTCTAGCAATATTGTCAAAATAGCATGTAAGGGGGAATGTGACATTTAAGTAAAAGCCATTGAAATGCTTTTTAATTCATTCGTAAAACAAAATCTAGGTTTATTGTAACACCCCACACCCGCTAAGGTCACTCACTAAGGGAATGCCTTAACTTTGGTGGAGTATTTAAGTGAATATAGAACAGAAAAATTACAACAAGACAGATATAAATAATACTTGTTAACTAAAACATCATTTCATTGCAACAGAAGGTAAACATGTTTGGTTACAAAACCATAAAACAAGAGTCAAGTACCAAATATCCATCCTGATAAAAACATAAGAACATAATCCCACTACATGACTAATAGCCATTATAGAAAAGATAAGTTGAGCTTTACATCAACGGTCCAAGCTCCAAAAGATAGATAAAGCAATCTGATCAAAGCCCACTAGTGCTAGGCCCACTCTGAGAACCTAAGGGTTGGGAAAAAGATAAAAACAACGGGGTCAGACATAAGTCTGAGCGAGTCCTACAACTTTAACAATACAATCATTAAAGTAATTAGGGTATGATATAAACTTGGTACGGTAACGACTGGGGATAAATGACTACACTAAGCAGCCAACTAGACATAGGAAGAACGAAGATATCGGTAAAGACGCATCTACCCACCCAAGGGTAATTACGACACTGCACCACACCAGTCATTCCTACTTAAAGGTTGATCCCACTCAAGGACTTAAGAAAATTTAACTAGTAGTTTCGTGTACCCCTAGCTGACCACATAGGTGTCGTCTTCTCCTACCTCCACTAGGTGTACCCACTACTCCCCAAGCGATCGGCTCCCTAACGTAGATATCCGTGTTGGTCCCACAGTGGGGTGTATCATTCCCCAAAGTGGCTACCCGATACCAACACTGATGCATGGCTTATACCTACACGATGCAACAACGTCTTACCTACCAGCCCGGGTCCACACACGCATATGAAACCCGTTGGACTTGCGTTGCCACCGCTAACCCGTTTTGGCCTCTTATAGTCAAGCCCAGTACGCGTGTCCCGTCCTCGACATGAGTCGAGCCCACAAAGATACATATAGGTTACTGGTTGAAATGGGCCCCACAAGCTACCCACCTAAGCTTGCTCCCTCTAGTGTATCCCACTTAACCCTTTAATCATGTTTAATTACATGTTTCCACTTTGGTTAAGTATTCTAATTGTATTTTCTATTGCCACCCAAGGCAACCACTAGATTTCCACATGCCACCCAAGGCACCCACTTAACCCCTCAGGCCCCACTACATGCTTATCTGGTTAAGTGTTTCTTAATTGATTAAGACCGTAACCATTGTAAAGACCTCTCACATTAGACTGTCTTTTATGGCAGCTGGATTTGCCGGTCGGGTCCGGGCAGCCTTACGCCATAACAGGGTCTAACCTCGTGCCTTTACACTTGTCACGTATTTAGTTTATGCCTAAGACCTCTCACATTGGGCCAATCATTTGTAGCCACTGGATTTGCCGGTCGGGTCCGGGCAGTCTTATGCTACAAAAGGGTCCAACCTCGTGTCTTAGTCGATTAATTACACCTAATTAATCACCCCCATATTTTGAATTAATTTTCCCTAATTAATTCCAATTTAATGATGTACATAATTGACTCAATTATGTCCATCCACTTATGGTATGCAACATCATACCAATTTCACCACAATTTTGTTAACATGAATATTAACCCCATCGTTCCCCACGTAATACGCTAACATGACATACTTAAAAAGGGAAGATTCATCACAAATACAATGGGTTCAACTTAGCATAACATTAGCATCAACATGGGTTTTAAAGGTGTCAACTTGCATATATGACCATAGCATCAAACCCAACTAGCATAAATAATCAACCCAAACTTGCATGAATCACATATGTCATAAAGAGGGTAACTTGCATAGATGTTCATGTCATAGACCTATCATAAAGGGATAAACTTGCATACATGTCATAGGTCTAAAAAGGGATGAACTTGCATATGTTACTCATATCATGAAAAGGGGTAAACATGCATATATATATATGCATGACATACAAAGGGGTAAACTTACATATGTATGCATATCATACAAAGGTGTAAACTTGCACATGTTACTTGCATATAATCAAACACCAAACTTGCATAACATGTCATATATGAACTTGCATATAATCAAACACCAAACTTTCATAACATGTCATATATGAACTTGCACATAATCAAACACCAAACTTGCATAACATGGTGTCATAATGGATCAATGTTTATCATAGTGATTTGCATAACTAGCATCATGAACACATAGCATAAAACTTGCATAACTAACATCATGGACATATAGCATAAAACTTGCATAACTAACATCATGAGCACATAGCATATGATAACATAACTTGCATTGATCCACATTCATAACCATAACCTCATTAATCCTATCATAATTAGTTTAGCAATTGCTTGCTAAAGGCATAGAAACTCACAACTTGTTGATTAGCACTCCTATGAAGAAGATTAAGTTGCTAGAGTTGATTAGAAGTTGATTTGAGAAGCTATCTTCTTCTAAAATGTGATGGAGGCTCCTTCTAATTGCCTTTTGACGGCATGACGGCCTTGTATCTATTTTTAGTATGAATTAGGGTAGTCTTAGGGTGTATTTATAGATTTAGGATGTAGTTTAGGCCATAGGATTAACCCTAGTTTAGATCTAAACCATCAAAAATCGTCACAGGTCAGCAGAACAGACCAGAGAACCAAAACAGGTGCACCAGGCCAGCCAGGGTCAAACCAGAAAGCTGTGCAGGTTTCTGGCTCGACACGGGCGCACTTCCCAAGTGCGCCAGTGTATTTTTGTGCTGGCGCACTTCACAAGTGCGCCAGTGCATTCTGGCTTGTTTTCGGTTTTTCTGCCTAACTTCGTTCGTCCATATCTTCTTCATACGGACTCCGATTTTCGAAAACTCAGACTCTATTTCGCGTATTTTTCTGAGACGAACGCAATGGCGCAACCTGTTTCCCCTAATTCCCAAATTTGGGATTAGTTATTCTTTAATTTGTGAATGTTAATATTAACTGAAATTCGGGGTGTTACATTCTCCCCTACTTAAAGGATTTCGTCCCCGAAATCTCTAAGTCCAGAAGAACGTATCCTTCCATTCAAACATCCATCTACTAAACCATCAAACACTGGCATCCGTTGTCCTTAAAGTTTCTAATGCTGTATGAACATATGCAAAAAGTTTGTGTATATGTTCCCTGTCTAATGCAAAATCAGGCGGTCTACTGATTCAGTTGACCTCCTTAGTGCAAACCATGATAGTGCCATGCATCCAATATGTATGCGAAAGAACCCTATCTACACATACTATTTCTACATGTGTGCACAACCATACACCAAAATGCATCATCCATATGATAATACAACCATTATACATCCATTAATATAGCTACCTACACAAAATTATATGCAATATGCAATATGAAGTGACTGAGCCGATCTAGTGTCTAAAGTGTGTGTATATGCATCCACGAGCAACCACTAGCAAACACTTGCATCCACACGCATCCATCAATCATAACATGTCTCAAACACATGTTTCAACCATAGGTTCACCCTATATAAAGGTCAAAGGTACTAATGAGAGGACATACTAAAGATAAGATAAGAACTAGACAAACGATAAAGGAGAAATTAAAAGACATACCCTCAAAAAGGAATGGGTACAGTGAACGCATCTTCGCTTCTGTCTCCCAAGTAGCATTGCTCTCATCATCTGTAACACCCCACCTCCGTTAAGGTCACTCACAAAGGGAATGCCTTAACTTTGGTGGAGCATTTTAGTAAACAGAACAGAAACTTACAAGACAGATAAAACAGTACTTGAAAAATTTTAACTTTATTACAGCGGAAACAGAAATTAATATGGTTACATCCTTTCAATTTCAGAATTCAAGTACAAAATATCAGTCTTGTACAAAAGCCTTCAAAATACATAGTTTAAAATCATAATCCCCATGGAACGGAAGCTATACAGAGCCAAGCCATACTTTAAGCACTTCAAGCAAAGAGAAATCCGGATCAAGCTAAAGTATTTCCCTCCTTGGATAACCTGGGGGGGAAACGGAAGAAAGGAGGCGAAACAACAAGGGTCAGACAAAAAGTCTGGCAAGTCCAGTGACTTTCAGCATATGAACAGATAATAATAATATGATATGAACATAAAACTGGATGTGAGATAACTATAACAGGTGTAGCAGATATAACAGAAAAACAGAATGATATAAACTATTGTTTTACACTTCTCTGCACTAATACTAGTATAGCAGAATTAGGTGTCACCCTAATGTCTAAATTGAAGCAGGAACGGGTACAGAATACTTTAACAGAAACAGAATGCTAATAATGGGCCTTTACTACCCGATCAGAAACAGACAGAAGAAGAAACAGATTTATCCCTATGGAGACAGAATGTGGAATTAGGTGTACACTAGTAATGGGCCTTTACCACCCGAACAGACGGTACCACACAGAAACAGACAGGTGTTACCACCCAACAGAAACATACGGTACCAACAGAAACAGACAGAACTAAGCGTACCCTAAAACCCTACCCCAAGCGATCGGCTCCCTAATACATAAATATCCTGTGTCGGCCCCACAGTAGGGTGTATCACTCCCTAAAGTGACAACCAATTGGCACAGACCTATTTACAGATGTCACGGCGTCTTACATCCTCAGAGGCAGACCGGGATCCATGCACGCACATGACCCGGTTGGAACGCACCATCAACACCCCTCACCATTATCAGAATGAACCACTTATAATTAGTTCAGTAAGCGTGCCCGGACCCTACCTACTGTTGGGTCAAAGTTTTGATACCAGAAAGGGTTACTGACTAATATGGGTCCCAAACAACAGATGACACAAGTAATTCCCCTCCTAACCTTGTGCCCCCAGACTAACAGATTTCAGATTTACAAGTTCAGACATACAGAATTCAGATTTACCAATTCACAAATTATGTTAACAAGTTTTCAGACTAACAGGTCAGATGTACAGATTTTTCAGATTTGTCTAACTTTGTATTGGGCCTACAGATTCATGGACGGGTTTTACTACATCTATTAATCCCTTTGGTTTAACCCTATTTTTCCCAATACATTTTAGACGTCATTCTTATCTTAGATTTGCATTAATTAATTATTAATGCACAGACCTCTCACATTAGGTCGGTAGCTTGTGGCCGCTGGATATGCCGGGCGGTTCCGGGCAGACTTCTGCCACAAGCCAGACCTAACCTCGTGTCTTATGCATGGTATGACTAACTTCTCACATTAGAACCTATTGTTTGCGGCCACTGGATGTGCCGGGCGGTTCCGGGCAGATTTACGCCGCAAACTCATTCTAACCTCGAGTTAGCCATGTTTATCTTTGCGGCCAATTAATTAATAATTTACCGTTTATGCGCACGCCCAATATATATGCCAATTCAGATTATATCAATAACAGGATGATTATATCAACATAGCAGATAACAGATTTTATATGACTTAACGGATTTAACAGATTTAGCAACTTAGCAGATTTTGGCATATAACAGGATAGGCATTTCAACCGACAAATTTAACAGATTAGGCATTTCAATCTAATTAGCAGTCTAGGCAATATAACAAAACTAGCAGTTTAGGCAACTTGGCAAATTAGCAGATTTAGCAAATTTAATATTTCTAAAGGTTCTATTTTCATGCCTTGCCTAAACATAAATTAGGCCTAAGTTCATATGCCTAAATAATGTCATGATTCACAATATGATCATATACTTCCATGTTTGCATACATTTACATAGCGCAGAATATGGACATAATTTACCCTATAACATATGTTCCAATTTTTGTTAAACTAGCATTTTACAGCAGATTCACATATAAATTATACCAAATATAACCATTAATTCCAATGCATGCCAAAAAAATCCCTATTTAGGTGTAATCACAATAATAGATATCCTAATTAATGCAAATCTTTTACACCTAAGCTTCCATATCTCCTTCTTTTTAAGTCATGAATCATTATGCAAACTATACCCAACAATCTAAATCTTTAAATCATATCTTCTAAAAATCAAATCTTGACTTTTATATGCATTTTGTCCAAAGTCTCAAATCATATGTAATCTTACAGTGGTTCCTCTTCTTCTTTTATCACAGAATATGCATAGGTCTAAAACTAGTTTATAACATATGCTTATTTTTTTCTAATTAATTACCGATCTAAATAACATATGTTCATTTCTCTAATTAGTTACAAATCTAAATTACAACATACTCTATGCATGCAATATATAGATTGCATGTTCATAGCCAAATTTATGCATCCAATCCCAAGTCACATGTCCAATATATTTTATGCTTCAGATCTAAAGTCATACGTTCAATTCAGTCTTGTCAAATTTCGCATCATTCATTAATTGTCCCAAATTTTGCGTTCATACGTTAATCTCTTTATGAGATTGGGCACAGGCTCGTGGTAGCCTGGCTATAGAAACAGAAAAGAAGAAAGGAATACAGAACAGTCACAGAAAACAGATCCAACAGAAGAGAATATATATACAACCTCAAACTCAGTTTTAAATGCATATCAAAATTATAATTAACGTTTATAGCGGAGAATAACTGTACTTGCCTTGATTGGATTAAAGAAAGAACTTTAACTTGTTGTAGAATCTTTGCAGAAACTTTAATCTCTAGTTTGAATTGAGTTGCTTAGGCTGATGTTGATTATCTTCTAGTTTTAATTCCAGCAGAGCAGCGACGCCATTTTTATTTTTTTATTAGAAGAAGAGAGCAATGGAGGCTAGAGAATTGTGTAGGAAACCTAGGTAGAGTCTAGGGTCATTTTTATAGGGGTTATGAACTGATTAGAACCATTGATGTCGCTTAGATTGATCGTAGCCATTCATTCGCAAGAGGGACCAATTAGAGCCTGCCACCTAGCCCTAATGACAAAGCAGACCACAGAAAATCGACCAACATAGAATAGGCTAGCCAGGGTGGACTGGGTTCGACCTGGGTCTGGACCAGGTCGACAGCCCTGTCGACAGCCCTGTCGATCTGGTTAGACCAGGTCGACAGCCCAGTCGACTTGGGTGTCTTATGCGGGAGTTTTCCCGCCTTGGCCAATTGGGCCCGGTTTTAATTTTTAAACTGTTTTATTCTGTTCGAATTTTAAACTTAATTCAGAAACTTCCGAAGGCCATATCTTCTTCATACGGACTCCGTTTTTCGAAAACTCGGTCTCTATTTCGCGTATTTTTCCGAGACGAACGCAATGGCGTATCCCGTTTCCCTTAGTTCTTTGATTTCAAATTAATTATACTTTAATTTGTTAATCCCACAGTTATAGAATACACGGGGTGTTACATCATCTCCCCATTGCACTTTGACTAGTTGAACCTCTCTGTTTCTCAACTTCCTAGTCTATGACCCAAGGATGCGAGTAGGAGCTCGTCGAATCGTCGCATCACGCTCTACCTCCACTTCTCTAAGCAAGCTCGGCTCTACCACCTCTGCGGTCTCATGTAGGCACTTCCTCAAATGTGACACATGGAATACGTCATGTACACCACTAAGTCTCTCGGGCAAATCCACTCTATATGCCATCTGTCCAATCCTTTCCTTAATAGGAAACGGTCCTACAAACCTTGGTGCTAATTTTCCAACGGACCCAAAGCGAACAACATTTCGTAATGAAGATACTTTGACAAAGACCATGTCCCCAACATCAAACTCAAGATCTGTCCTCCTCTTATCCGCGTAGGATTTCTGTCTGTCTTGCGCCGCTTTCATCCTTCTTCGAATCAAATCAATCTTTTCCGAAGTCTCTCTAACCATATCGGGCCCAAGCAATATCTTATCCGTAGATTCCCACCAACATGTAGGTGATCGACAAGGCCTTCCATAAAGAGCTTCGAATGGAGCCATACCAATACTAGACTGAAAGCTGTTATTATACGCGAACTCCACCAATGGAAGATGCTCTTCCCATGTACCTCTAAAATCAAAGATACATAGCCTCAAAAGGTCTTCTAGAATATGGTTCACCCTCTCGGTCTGGCCGTCCGTCTGAGGATGATATGCGGTGCTCAAACACAACTGAGTCCCTACCGCTTCTTGCAAGCTCTTCCAAAACTCGCTAGTGAAGATAGGATCTCGATCGCTCACTATGCTAGAAGGTACACCATGTAACCGAACTATCTCTCGAATGTAGACTGAAGCTAGCCATGGAGCAGTCCTCTTACTCTTCACGGGTATAAAATGGGCGCTCTTAGTAAGTTTGTCTACCACAACCCAAATTCCCGTATTACCCTTCCTCGATCTCGGTAATCCATCGACAAAATCCACCGAGACGCTATCCCACTTCCATTGCGGAACTTCCAATGGGTGAAGCAACCCACCGGGTTTCTTTTGCTCTGCTTTCACTTGTTGGCACACCAAGCATCTAGCGACCTACTCGGCCACATCATTCTTCATACCGGCCCAAAAGAAAACTCGCTTCATGTCTTGGTACATCTTGTCCCCACCGGGATGAATGGTCATCTACAAACGATGCGCATCATCAAGAATAGCCTTCTTCAAACCCTCGTCTTGCGGTACACAAAGTCTACCGTCTCTACGCAACCACCCCTTACCATCTAGGGTGTACCTACTCAAATGGCTGGACGACTCCCCCCTTATGAGCTTCTCTTCTAACTCAACCAACTGTGGGTCGTCCTGCTATGCCTCACCAACCCGTCCCAAAAGAGTAGGTCTGACCTCTAAGGATGCTAGCAAACCGGGTATAAAGTCAACGGAAGGTCTGAAATCAAACATCGAGATAAATTCCAAGCTTCCTCGTTCCACGAACAATGGACTCAAGGACAACCTTTTTCTGCTTAAGGCGTCTGCCACCACGTTACCCTTGCCAGGGGTACATGCTATCTCAAAATCATAGGATGCTAAGAACTCCATCCACCTTTGCTGTCTTAAGTTCAAATCCTTCTGAGAAAACAAGTACTTCAACGATTTGTGGTCAGTGAACAATTCGAACCTCTCGCCAAGAAGATAATGGCGCCAAGTCTTAAGCGAAAAAACAATAGTGGCCAACTCTAGATCATGTGTAGGGTAATTTTTCTCATGCGCTCTCAACTGCCTTCCCCCATAGGCTATTACCCTTTCCTCTTGCATTAAGACTGCGCCTAGTCCTGTCCCACAAGCATCGGTATAAACAACAAATGGCTTACTCCCATCTGGCAATACTAAGACTGGAGCTGTGGTTAAAGCTCTCTTTAACCGTTGGAACGCATCATCACAATCTACGTCCCATGTGAAGACCAGATTTTTCTTTGTCAAGCGAGTTAATGGGGCTGATATCTTCGCGAAGTCCTTGATAAACTTCCTATAGTAGCCAGCCAACCCCAAGAAACTCCTCACCTCAGTAGCATTCTTCGGAACCTTCCAATCTTGGATGGACACTACCTTCGCGGGATCCACAGTTATCCCTTCTTTGGAGACCACGTGCCCTAAGAACCGCACCTCCTTCCTCCAAAAGTGACATTTAGAGAATTTAGCCTTAAGGCTATGCGCTCGAAGAGTCTCCAACACTTCCCTAAGATGTAGGGCATGCTCTTCTTCACTTTTAGAAAAGACCAAGATGCCATCCACAAAGACCACCATGAACTTATTAAGGTACTCCCTGAACACCCTACTCATCAGATCAATAAAGTATGCGGGGGCGTTCGTCAAACCAAAGGGCATCACCAGCCACTCATAGAAACCATCCGGAGTCCTAAAGGCAGTCTTGTTTATGCTATCCTCAGCCACTCTCAACTGATGAAACCCTGTGGCTAAGTCCAACTGCGAAAACACTGAGGCGCCAACCAACTGATCAAAGAGATCATCAATCCTCGGCAATGGGTGTCTATTCTTCTTTGTAAGCTTGTTGAGTTCTCTATAGTCTACACAAAGTCTGAGGGACCCATCCGCCTTCATGGAAAAAACTACTGGAGCACCCCACTCCGATATACTTCGTCTTACGAACCCCTTCTCAAGCAACTCCCCTGCTTGCTTATGGAGTTCCCTCCTCTCACGAGGAGCCATGTGGCGCACTGGCAAAGATACTGGTTTAGCATTGTCTACCAGATATATTCGGAAGTCTACCTCCCGCTTCGGAGGTAAGCCCTTCACCTCCTCAAACACATCCGAGTATTCCCGGACCACTCTAACATATCGCAAACTCTCGACCGAGGCATCAAGCGATTCAAGATAACTTAGCATAACAGAATCCATGGGATTACAAGAGATCTCGAGAGTGTTACCCAAGCGGGTCATGAGCCTAACAACTCTCCTTTCACAATCAAGAACGGCACCATTACTGGATAACCAGTCCATGCCCAAAATCAACCCATAGCCCGTGAAGCCCAAAACTAAAGCATCACATCTAAACTCAACGCTAAGTATAGAAATCTTCAAACCCAAACATATCATGGACAAATAAGTGGAGCCCCCAATTGGGTTTGAAACAACCAAGGGATCATCTACTAGACTGGTGTCTAAGTGCTGTGACTCAACTAATGATGATGAGATAAACGAATGTGATGCGCCAGAGTCGAATAAAGTACGGACAGGATGATCAAACAGAAAAACCAGACTTTCAATGGAAATAGTTCTACCTCTTTCCTGAATCGGTGGAACTGCGAGAGCCTGAACTTGCCCCCTTGCCTGACCTGGTGCCATAAGAGCTTGCACCTATCCTCCTGAGGTAGATCCCGTCCTCTGCCCCTTCTTAGGGCAGTCCTTCACTAGATGCCCTGCTTCGCCACAGTGGAAGCAGCAAGTCTTCTTCTTCTTCCGACAATCTTTGCTTAGGTGGCCTGGTGTCCCGCAATTGAAGCACTTCTTCTTTCCTTTGCCACCGTTGCCTTTCCCACCCTTGTTTTGTTGTTGCTGTTGAGGTCTCTTCTGATCTCCTTTCTTCTCGGGTGCCTTATTAGCATTGGGACCCTTCTCTTCCTCATGCATAAGTGCCATGTCTACTAGTTTCTCAAAGGTGGCCCCCATAGGGATGTGAGTCATAGCCAATCCATGCATCGGTTCATTCAAGCCTTTAACGAACCTCAGAGCCTTCTTCTCCGGTGTATTCACCATGTCCATGCCAAACCTTGCTAGCTGATTAAACTTGTTGACATATTCCTTCACTGATAAGTTTCCTTGCTTTAATGTCAAGAACCTTTCCATATAAAGATTTTTTTTCCGCACGTGAGAGAAACTTTGCCTCAAACCTTTGCCTGAAATCCGCCCACGAGTCAACAGGGCGCTCTCCATTAGTGACCTCCCACCAGAACGAGGACTCTCCCTTCATTAACCAAGCAGCTAACTTGACTTTCTTTCCTTCTTCCATCTCAAAGATATCTATCAACTCTTCCACCTCCTTAAGCCAATCCCTAGCTTCCACAAAAGTTTCTGATCCTTGAAAGGTTTCCCTCCCATAGCCTTAAATTCCTTGCAAGTCTTAGCAAAAGTATCCGCGCGAGGAGGAGGAAGATCGGGTGCAACTGGTGGTGGAGGAACATTTGCTGGACCCGCAGCGGCGGCCCTAGCCTCCATCAATCTCCTATACCATACTGGTATCGTCACACCCTCCGGAAAGTTAAGATCTTCAGCCATGCTGAAACGAAAAAGGAAAGATTCAAAACGGAGAATTCGAAAGATAAAGATATGGCTATTGGGGATTATGCTTTTCTTTCAAAAACTTTTCTTTTAAAAGTCATGTTTTTGAAAATACTTCTTCCAGATATGCTTTTAGAAAAATAGTTTTTCTAAAAAAATTATCTGTTCTGGTAACCTTCAGCTCTGATACCACGTGTAACACCCCACACCCGCTAAGGTCACTCACTAAGGGAATGCCTTAACTTCGGTGGAGTATTTAAGTGAATATAGAACAGAAAAATTACAACAAGACAGATATAAATAATACTTGTTAACTAAAACATCATTTCATTGCAGCAGAAGGTAAACATGTTTGGTTACAAAACCATAAAACAAGAGTCAAGTACTAAATATCCATCCTGATAAAAACATAAGTACATAATCCCACTACATGACTAAAAGCCATAATAGAAAAGATAAGCTGAGCTTTACATCAACGGTCCAAGCTCCAAAAGATAGATAAAGCAATCTGATCAAAGCCCACTAGTGCTAGGCCCACTCTGAGAACCTGAGGGTTGGGAAAAAGGTAAAAACAACGGGGTCAGACATAAGTCTGAGCAAGTCCTACAAATTTAACAATACAATCATTAAAGTAATTAGGGTGTGATATAAACTTGGTACGGTAACGACTGGGGATAAATGACTACACTAAGTAGCCAACGAGACTTAGGAAGAACGAAGATATCGGTAAAGACGCATCTACCCACCCAAGGGTAATTACTACACTGCACCACACCAGTCATACCTACTTAAATGTTGATCCCACTCAAGGACTTAGAAAATTTAACTAGTTGTTTCGTGTACCCCTAGCTGACCACATAGGTGTCGTCTGCTCCTACCTCCACTAGGTGTACCCACTACTCCCCAAGCGATCGACTCCCTAACGTAGATATCCGTGCTGGTCCCACAGTGGGGTGCATCATTCCCCAAAGTGGTAACCCGATACCAACACTGATGCACGGCTTATACCTACACGATGCAACAACGTCTTACCTACCAGCCCGGGTCCACACACGCATATGAAACCCGTTGGACTTGCGTTGCCACCGCTAACCCGTTTTGGCCTCTTATAGTTAAGCCCAGTAAGCGTGTCCCGTCCTCGACATGGGTCGAGCCCACAAAGATACATATGGGTTACTGGTTGAAATGGGCCCCCACAAGCTACCCACCTAAGCTTGCTCCCTCTAGTGTATCCCACTTAACCCTTTAATCATGTTTAATTACATGTTTCCACTTTGGTTAAGTATTCTAATCGTATTTTCTATTGCCACCCAAGGCAACCACTAGATTTCCACATGCCACCCAAGGCACCCACTTAACCCCTCATGCCCCACTACATGCTTATCTGGTTAAGTGTTTCTTAATTGATTAAGACCGTAACCATTGTAAAGACCTCTCACATTAGACTGTCTTTTATGGCAGCTGGATTTGCCGGTCGGGTCCGGGCAACCTTACGCCATAACAGAGTCTAACCTCGTGCCTTTACACTTGTCACGTATTTAGTTTATGCCTAAGACCTCTCACATTGGGCCAATCATTTGTAGCCGCTGGATTTGCCGGTCGGGTCCGGGCAGTCTTATACTACAAAAGGGTCCAACCTCGTGTCTTAGTCGATTAATTACACCTAATTAATTACCCCCATATTTTGAATTAATTTTCCCTAATTAATTCCAATTTAATGATGTACATAATTGACTCAATTATGTCCATCCACTTATGGTATGCAACATCATACCAATTTCACCACAATTTTGTTAACATGAATATTAACCCATCGTTCCCCACGTAATACGCTAACATGACATACTTAAAAAGGGAAGATTCATCACAAATACAATGGGTTCAACTTAGCATAACATTAGCATCAACATGGGTTTTAAAGGTGTCAACTTGCATATATGACCATAGCATCAAACCCAACTAGCATAAAAAATCAACCCAAACTTGCATGAATCACATATATCATAAAGAGGGTAACTTGCATAGATGTTCATGTCATAGACCTATCATAAAGGGATAAACTTGCATACATGTCATAGGTCTAAAAAGGGATGAACTTGCATATGTTACTCATATCATGAAAAGGGGTAAACATGCATATATATATATGCATGACATACGAAGGGGTAAACTTGCATATGTATGCATATCATACAAAGGTGTAAACTTGCACATGTTACTTGCATATAATCAAACACCAAACTTGCATAACATGTCATATATGAACTTGCATATAATCAAACACCAAACTTGCATAACATGTCATATATGAACTTGCATATAATCAAACACCAAACTTGCATAACATGATGTCATAATGGATCAATGTTTATCATAGTGATTTGCATAACTAGCATCATGAACACATAGCATAAAACTTGCATAACTAACATCATGGACATATAGCATAAAACTTGCATAACTAACATCATGAGCACATAGCATATGATAACATAACTTGCATTGATCCACATTCATAACCATAACCTCATTACATCCTATCATAATTAGTTTAGCAATTGCTTGCTAAAGGCATAGAAACTCACAACTTGTTGATTAGCACTCCTATGAAGAAGATTAAGTTGCTAGAGTTGATTAGAAGTTGATTTGAGAAGCTATCTTCTTCTAAAATGTGATGAAGGCTCCTTCTAATTGCATTTTGACGGCATGACGGCCTTGTATCTATTTTTAGTATGAATTAGGGTAGTCTTAGGGTGTATTTATAGATTTAGGATGTAGTTTAGGCCATAGGATTAACCCTAGTTTAGACCTAAACCATCAAAAATCGTCACAGGTCAGCAGAACAGACCAGAGAACCAAAACAGGTGCACCAGGCCAGCCAGGGTCAAACCAGAAAGCTGTGCAGGTTTCTGGCTCGACATGGGTGCATTTCCCAAGTGCGCCAGTGTATTTTTGTGCTGGCGCACTTCACAAGTGCGCCAGTGCATTCTGGCTTGTTTTCGGTTTTTCTGCCTAACTTCGTTCGTCCATATCTTCTTCATACGGACTCCGATTTTCGAAAACTCGGACTCTATTTCGCGTATTTTTCCGAGATGAACGCAATGGCGCAACCCGTTTCCGCTAATTTCCACATCTGGGATTAGTTATTCTTTAATTTGTGAAAGTTAATATTAACTGAAATTCGGGGTGTTACTTTTATTTATTATAGAAATCCCATTTTTAAAATTATAAATCATCTAAAAACATTGATTTATAACAATAATCGTCTACTGAGAGACTATGTCACTCACCTCAACCAGATCTGTCAGCGCTAGCTGCTGAGTGTAGAGCTTGCCACCATAAGTACAATGCAAGAAACAATGACCAAAATAGGTATATTATGCAAATGTTAAGGTAAATATAAGATTCAGGATCAAATAAGCAATTAATTTGCTAATTACCCGTTTACTTCTTTAATTGTAACGACCCTCCCTCTCGATCGATCCACATCGATCGTTAAACCGACTTAAATCAAACCAAAAAGGCGAATACGCTAACTTTGGGTGCACAACACATCAAAACAAACAACAGAAGACTTTTATAAACATCATAATAATGTTATATCAGAGTACAGAATATCAGAGTATCGAAAATAATATACAATGTAAAATAAATTTACAATAAATGTAATACAATGCAGCGGAAACAAAAAAACTAACACAATGGAAGACTATCAATGCTCTGGACACAACTTTAAGCTTCAATCTAGAATCCTGTTAAATGAAATAATCTGCAAAACCAAAACTACTAACTTCCCGTGTCGAAAATATGGGCACTCAGAGTTTAGGTAGAAACAATAAACTCCAAGTAAGTCATGGGACTGGTGTGAGAACTCAAAACAGTTATTAAACTTTACTTTAAAATAAGGTAAATCATGGGACAACGCCGTATGTCGCGGAATGGGTTCAACCCCATGAATACCAGAGCATAAACAACAACTAATAACAGTCATATGGATCTACAATGCATCATACACCATGCAATTCCTCAATCTACCCATTTAGGCTTAATCCCAAATTTAGATTTTTCCAAATCCAATTCATTTTACAGAAACAATTTCTTTGGATTTTGTTTCGCAATTTCTTATTTCAAATAATTTTGAAATACATATTTACTTTTATATCAAAGTAGATTTCACTTTGGGATCTCAAACCAAAATCTTTTTGAAATATGAATTCCAAAACATAAAATGGATACAAACAAGTATGCAACCAAATAACGGGCTCGCCTTAGACAAGGCAAGGGGTACTTACCTAAGAACCTCAATATAAATATAAATATAAATATAAATATATATGTGTGTTGTTTGTGCACCTCCCACGATGGAGCATGCTACACTGACGATGCACAATCCCACGCCCTCGGGGACTACACCACTATCTCACCCATACTTTTAGTCGTCCGGATTACCAGAATCTTTAGCCACATACTAAATCATTTTATATCCCAAAGCAGGGAAAATCATTTCACAACATAATAATCATAAGTACTTTCCAAAATATAGTGCTTTATATTAGCAATTTACACATATGATCAGTCACTATTAATCGCATAACCTTTGAGCTCGTACGTCTCAAAGAAGAGTGTTAAGCAAGAGAATAAATTCTCCGCCACCAAACAAATACATCATCAATAGCAACTGATCGGTTATGTGTTGAAACACAATGTCAAACACATAATATTTTTCGAAATCATTTCGATAACGTTGAGTTTAGCCCTCGAAATCCTTTCTGCTTTATAAAACATTCCCTGTCCAAAATCGGGAATACATTTCTTTTCACTTAAGAAAATAACATTTAAAAATCATTCATTAAATTTTAAATGAACTCAACAACATCGCTAAACATCTCATAGTCAAATCGTGAAGTGTTTCACAAAATATTAGCATACAAATAATTCTACCCAACCTAATGCTAAATGTAAAAGCATATTTGCTCATAAATCGGTCGAGCACAATCCAAACAATCAATCAATCAATATCAACAACCAAGTACATTTGGTTTATACCACATCTCGTGTTTTGGCAAATTTAATCACCATCCATTCACTCAAATCTAATTAAAATTTATTAAAATTCTTCTTAGTTTTAATCTCAAAAATCGTTACTTAATGATTGTTCAACTTTCTAGAAATTAATCCTGCTTTTACATCGTTTAAAGAACAAACATTATTTAAAACACAATTCACGATAAACCCTAAATCCAATTTCAATTCAATTCCAATTAAATATTAATTAATTGGTAAACTTCTCCAAATCTTAATTAAAAGATTTATTCTTTCCTCAACTAGGTTTAAGAACATTGTTAGTGATGAAACCATTCATGAAAACCCAAAATCCAATTTGATATTAAATACAAGGCTCTAAATAGAAATTTATCGACTTATATTCAATATCAAATTCTGAAACTAACGAATATCGTATTGGGAATAACGATATCTGTATCTTCCAAATTCCTCAACAATATCCGTATAATCACGAAATCCAATATCGAAATATTTCGAAGATTATGTCCATTTAAATCCTTTTCAATTCATACGTTGGAAGTTTCTAGCCATTTTAAAACCATTTACCAATCCAATTTATTTATTTAAAAACACTGGATTATTATTCTAGTTAATAACTAGTTCACTTAGATAAAAATATATTTTTATCATTTCAAAACTGGAATTTTTCATCTAAACTCTTTCCAAATCATTTATCATGATTTTACACAAATTTTTCCATATTTTTAATAATTTTATTTAGGCCCTTACAGTCAGTTTCCAATAACGGCCACCGAACTGCATCCATAGTGACCTTTTTTGAAATTAATTTGAACCTATTTCCAAATCCAACCGTTAGATTTCAAATCTCTTATATTCGTTGGAAATCTCTTTTCGATACGAACCCAACGCTTCCGGTTTTAGGAGAATCCGACAGTCGAATCTCCCGTTACATCAATTTGAAGTTAATAGTCAAAATTCGCGAACGGTCGCTGCGCAGCGCGTTCTATTCAGGCCATTATATATATATATATATATATATATATATATATATATATAATATCGTTGATTTACATTTAAAACGTATTTTATAAATTGTTTTAAATTCGTTTTAAAAACGATTCCAACTTCCATTTCAATTTTAAATCAAAACAGAATATTCCATTACATGATAATTTTATATACTGAATGCATACGATAAAAATTATATTTTTATCGAACTAATAATATTTCCATATCATGACTATTTTATATATAGCATATATAATTTTGTACAACATATGTATTTTTAGTTCATAACGCATATATATAATTTCACAACGCATATATATTTAATTTCATAACGCATATATATTTTAATACAACGCATATATATGATTTATGCAACACATATGTACTTTTATTTCAAAACGCATATATATAATTTCACAATGCATATATATTTAATTTCACAACACATATATAATTTCACAACGCATATATATTTTAATACAATACTTATATATATATATAATTTATTCAACACATATTTATTTTTCACATCGCATATATATATATTTTTATATATCGCATATATATTTAATTTCACAACGCATATATATAATTTCACAACACATATATATTTTAATACAACGCATATATATAATTTATTCAACACACACACATTTTTCACATCACATATATATTGTTATATCGCATATATATTCCATATCGCATATATATTTTCATTTTCCATTTCACATCACAATCACAACACAATACAGTCAATTAAATCGTCCATAGTCTGTGGACAAGGGAGGTGAGCTAATTGGCACCGTATACATTTTATAACGATTAAAACTGATAAAAAACTACACTAGCAAATCTATATATTTTTATACTTAATAAAATATAATTTAGTGAGAAGGACTTCTCACATTTATCGCTTTCAGAAATCGATAAAATGATTGTTTTAATCAAATTAAACAAGACGTTTAATTTGATCAAAAATATCATCTAG
Organism: Allium sativum; assembly: GCA_030737875.1. NCBI lineage: Eukaryota > Viridiplantae > Streptophyta > Magnoliopsida > Asparagales > Amaryllidaceae > Allium > Allium sativum. Next base: position 34,510,790 of record CM060926.1, on the reverse strand, counting down.
CTCCAAAATCCTTCAGGTTAGTTCCATGTTGTAATGTTCCTCATCACGGTTTCAATGAACTTTGTTTCGCCCGATTCCATCGCTGTTTGAACAAGTTATGGACGTTTATACAATAATTACATTATTGAAATAATTAAATATTTGATGATTTCCCATAAACCTTTCTCTAATACCTTTGGCCCCGTCGTCTTCTTTTTCCAAGCCCCAGGTTTCCATCAAAAAAGCATAGCCTCTAAGGCTTGAGTTCACATGCAGTACGAGGCATAAGGTTGCGATCTACTGACACCGCATGAAGCGCCTCCACACCGCCACCCAGTACCCCCACCTATGGTGAACTCGCGCCCACCGTTTGTGATAAAGTACAAAGGAGGGAGGGGTTTTAGTGTGAGGATTGTCTGGAATTAGAAGGAGAAGGAAGGAGCGTTGGTGGCCATGGATTTCAAAGGGTGGCGGCTGGAACCAACGTGAACAGTATTTGTTTTTAGGGTTTAGGATTTTCCAATTTTTATACTATTTTATGTGTAATTTTATAAAAAAAAACATAACTTTTAAACCGTACGGATTCCAGTCCAGCAGAAGGTGTTTCTAGCAAATAACCCATACTCCAGATCCAACGGGTTAGGTCCCGTTAGCCCAAACGGCTGTCTGTGGCCTTTTTTTATTTATTTTAATATTTAATTTCTTTATTAAATTAATTCGTTCGCAAAAATAAATTCACCGAGGCCACATACGGACTCAGAAAAATCCAGAAAAAATATATTTGGCTTCGTTATGACGATACGGTCCTAACAAAAATAATTTCATTGAATTCTGAGACTGTTTGAAAAATGGCTATTTTTCAGTCGATTAAATTTGACTAAACCGACAAAACACATTTTCCTTCGCCACGCTCACATACTAACTCGGAAAATTCTAAAAATTGACACGTAGAAATAATTTGACATTCCAGTTCCAACAAAAGTGGTTTCGTTGAAAATAGAGATCATTTGAAAATTGACTATTTTCACTGGCTTTAATATTATTTAAAAATGAAAATTTTAATTTCTGCCACATTTTTCCACCAAATTATTTAAAATAAAAATTTTAAATTGGTTCGGATTTTCCGGGTCGTTACAATCTCCCCCACTTAAGAGTTTTTCGTCCTCGAAAAGGAAACAAAGTAAAGTAGGAAACAAGACGGAAAATGTGAATTGGGGTAAATGTACCTTAACACAAGAGTTATTCGGAGATGTCCACTCTGCACTTGGGGTAAGCCTTTTTAATGCTATCCTCTGTCTCCCAAGTACAGTCTCTAGGATCCCCACTCCATTGAACCTTGACTAGGTTGATCCTCTTGTTCCTCAAAATTTTGGTTTCTTTGCCAATGATTTTAATCGGGTCTTTCTCACAGTTAGATTCAGAGCAATATCAGGACCTGTTGATTTAATTCATCTTCAATCAGATCTGGATCATGCACATGTTTGCGGAGTTGAGACACATGAAATACATCATGCACCCCTGGCAACCAGTCAGGCAGCTGCACTCTATAAGTGAGAGTACCAATCATTTCGAGGATAGGGAATGGACCAATGAATCTCGGTGCCAACGTTCCCGTCTTCCCAAAGCGAATCACGCCTCTCAAAGGAGAAACCTTCAAGTACACTCGATCACCCACAGAGAATTCTAGATTTCTTCTTCGCTGGTCTGCATAGCTCTTCTGTCGGCTCTGAGCAGTCAACAAGCGTTTCTTAATCAAGTCAGCCTTATCCGATGCTTCACGAACCATGTCGGGGCCCAAGACTAGTCGATTGCCTGTCTCCACCCAACATGCCGGAGATCTGCATGGCCTGTGTAACACCCCGTATGTTGAATAACTTGCTATAATATAAAACAGGGCAGAATTAAATTTAAAAATCTGAATCAGGGGAAACAGGCTATGCCATTGCGTTCGTTTCGGAAAAATACGCGAAATAGAGTCCGAGTTTTCGAAAATCGGAGTCCGTATGACCCAGATATGGCCCGAAGAAGTTTCAGAAAATTTAAAAACAGATTTAAAAACAGAAATTTCAAATTTCAGATGTGGCGGGAAAATTCCCGCCAGACCCAGGGGGTCGACCTGGGGGTCGACTAGGGAGTCGACATGCCCACCAGGTCGACTGGGGAGTCGACCCTAGTGTCGACCTGGGGGTCGACCTCCCTGGTCAAGCCCAAGTGACCTGGGTGCATCAGTTTCGCTTTTGGGCTGTGTTTTGGTGGCTAGGACGAGATCTGACGGCTCTAATCTGATTTAGGCTTAATCTAATGGCCTAAAACACCTAACTACTCTATAAATACACCCTAAGACTACCCTAATTCATACTAAAAATAGCTACAACACCGTTATGCCGTCAAAATGCAACTTGAAGGAGCCTCCATCAATTTGTAGAAGAATATAGCATCTCAAATCAATCTCTAATCAACTCTAGCAACTTAATCTTCTTCTTAGGGGTGCTAGTCAACAAGTTGTGAGTTTTCTATAGCCTTAATGACCAATTGTTGAAATGATTATGATAGGATATAATGAGGCTATGGCTATGAATGTGGATCAATGCAAGTTATATGCTATGTGTTAATGATGTTATGCATGTTATGCAAGTTATATGCTATGTGTTAATGATGTTATGCATGTTATGCAAGTTAAATGCTATGTGTTTGTGATGTTATGCAAGTTATATGCTACATGTTCATGATGTTATGCAAGTTATGCAAGTCATATGCTACATGTTCATGAAGTTATGCAAGTTATGCAAGTTGTATGCTATATGATCATGATGTTATGCAAGTGTTAGGCTATGTGTTCATGATGCTAGTTATGCAAATTGCTATGATAAACATTGATCCATTATGACACCATGATTATGCAAGTTTGGTGTTATGCAAGTTCATATATGATATGTTATGCAAGTTTGGTGTTTGATTATATGCAAGTTCATATATGACATGTTATGCAAGTTTGGTGTTTGATTATATGCAAGTAACATGTGCAAGTTGACACCTTAGTATGATATGCATACATATGCAAGTTAACCCCTTTGTATGTCATACATACATATGCTAGTTTACCCCTTTGTATGACATAAATAACTTATGCAAGTTAACCTCCTTATGACATATGTGATTCATGCAAGTTTGGGTTGATTATTTATGCTAGTTGGGTTTGATGCTATATGCATGTTGACACCTTTAAACCCATGTTGATGCTAAGGTTATGCAAGTTGAACCCATTATATTTGTGATGAATCTTCCCTTTTATGTCATGTTAGCGAATTACGTGGAGAACGATGGGGTTAATATACATGTTAATGAAATGGTGTGAAGTTGGTATGATTATACATACCATAAAGTGGATGGACATAATTGAGTCAATTATGTACATCGTTAAAATTGGAATTAATTAGGGAAAATTAATTCGGGGGTGATTAATTAGGTGTAATTAATCGACTAAGACACGAGGTTGGACCCTTTTGTAGCGTAAGACTGCCCGGAACCGACCGGCAAATCCAGCAGCTACAAATGATTGGCCCAATGTGAGAGGTCTTAGGCACAAACTAAATACGTGACAAGTGTATAGACACGAGGTTAGACTCGGTTAAGGCGTAAGGCTGCCCGGACCCAACCGGCAAATCCAGCTGCCATAAAAGATAGTCTAATGTGAGAGGTCTTTACAACGGTTACGTTTTTAATCAATTAAGAAACACTTAACCAGATAAGCATGTAGTGGGCTTGAGGGGTTAAGTGGGTGCCTTGGGTGGCATGTGGAAATCAAGTAAGTGCCTTGGGTGTCATGAGGAAATCTAGTGGGTTGTCTTGGGTGGCAATAGAAAATACGATTAGAATACTTAACCAAGTGGAAACATGTAATTAAACATGATTAAAGGGTTAAGTGGGATGCACTAGATAAATTGACAAGCTTAGGTGGTAGCTTGTGGGGGCCCATTTCAACCAGTAACCCATATGTATCTTATTGGGCTCGACCCATGTCGAGGACGGGACACGCGTACTGGGCTTGATTATAACAGGCCAAAACGGGTTAGCGGTGGCAACGCGAGTCCAACGGGTTTCATATGCGTGTGTGGACCCGGGCTGGTAGGTAAGACGTTGTTGCATCGTGTAGGTATAAGCCGTGCACCATTTTTTGTATCGGGTTGCCACTTTGGGGAGTGATACACCCCATTGAGGGGCCAGCACGGGTATCTACGGTAGGGAGCCGATCGCTTGGGAGTAGTGGGTACACCTAGTGGAGATAGGAGCATACGGCACCTATTTAGTCAGCTAGGGGTACACGAAACTACTGGGTAAATTCTCTAAGTCCTTGGGTGGGATCAACCTTTAAGTAGGAATGACTGTTGTGGTGCAGTTAGTAATTACCCTGGGGTGGGTAGATGCGTCTTTACCGTTATCTTAGTTCACCTTATGTCTAGTTGGCTACTTAGTGTAGTCATTTATCCCCAGTCATCCCGTGCCAAGTTTATATCATACCCTAATTACTTTAATGATTGTGTTGTTAAAGTTATAGGGCTCACTCAGACTTATGTCTGACCCCGTTGTTTTTATCTTTTTCCCCCTCAGGTCCTCAGGTTGGGCCTAGTACTAGTGGGCTTTGATCAGATTTCTTTATCTATCTTCAGGAGCTTGGACCGTGATGTAAAGCCCAGCTTATCTTTTCTTTTATGGCTATTGTTTATGTAGTGGGATTATGTACTTATGTTTTTATCAGGATGGATATTTAGTACTTGACTCTTTATGGTGTTGTAACTAAACATGTTTACCTTCTGCTGCTATGAAATGATGTTTTAGATTTTTAAGTATTTATATCTGTCTTGTTGTAATTTTTCTGTTCTATACTCACTTAAAATGCTCCACCGAAGTTAAGGCATTCCATTAGTGAGTGACCTTAGCGGGTGTGGGGTGTTACACGTGGTATCAGAGCGAAGGTTACCAGAACAGATAAAATTTTTAGAAAACTATTTTTCTAAAAACATTTTTGGAAGAAGTATTTTCAAAAACATGTCTTTAAAGAGAAAATTTTTGAAAGAAAAGCATAATCCCCAATAGCCATATCTTTATCTTTCGAATTCTCCGTTTTGAATCTTTCCCTTTTCGTTTCAGCATGGCTGAAGATCTTAACTTTTCGGAGGGTGTGACGATACCAGTATGGTATAGGAGATTGATGGAGGCTAGGGCTGCCACTGCGGGCCCAGCAAATGTTCCTCCACCAACCCTAGCACCCGATCTTCCTCCTCCCCCTCCTCGCACGGATACTTTTGCTAAGACTTGCAAGGAATTTAAAGCTATGGGAGGGAAACCTTTTCAAGGATCAGAAACTTTTGTGCAGGCTAGAGATTGGCTTAAGGAGGTGGAAGAGTTGATAGACATCTTTGAGATGGAAGAAGGAAAGAAAGTCAAGTTAGCTGCTTGGTTAATGAAGGGAGAGGCCTCATTCTGGTGGGAGGTCACTAATGGAGAACGCCCCGTTGACTCTTGGGTGGATTTCAGGCAAAGATTTGTGGCAAAGTTTCTCTCAAGGGCGGAGGAAAACTTGTATATGGAAAGGTTCTTGACTCTAAAGCAAGGAAATCTCTCGGTGAAGGAATATGTCAACAAGTTTAATCAATTGGCAAGGTTTGGCATAGACATGGTGAATACACCGGAGAAGAAGGCTTTGAGGTTCGTTAAAGGCTTGAATGAATCGATGCATGGATTGGCTATGACTCACATCCCTATGGGAGCCACCTTTGAGAAGCTAGTTGACATGGCACTCATGCATGAGGAAGAGAAGGGTCCCAATGCTAATAAGGCACCCGAGAAGAAAGGAGATCAAAAGAGACCTCAGCAACAGCAAAACAAGGGTGGGAAAGGCAATAGTGGCAAGGGGAAGAAGAAGTGCTTCAATTGCGAGATACCAGGCCACCTAAGCAAAGATTGTCGGAAGAAGAAGAAGACTGGCTGCTACCACTGTGGTGAAGCAGGGCATCTAGTGAAAGATTGCCCTAAGAAGGGGCAAAGGACGGGATCTACCTCAGGAGGACAGGTGCAAGCTCTTGTGGCACCGGGTCAGGCAAGGGGGCAAGTTCAGGCTCTTGCGGTTCCACCGATTCAGGAAAGAGGTAGAACTATTTCCGTTGAAAGTCTGGTTTTTCTATTTGATCATCCTGTCCGTACATTGTTTGATTCTGGCGCATCGCATTCGTTTATCTCATCATCATTAGTTGAGTCACTGCACTTAGACACCAGTCTAGTAGATGATCCCTTGGTTGTTTCAAACCCAATTGGGGGCTCCACTTATTTGTCCATGATATGTTTGGGTTTGAAGATTTCTATACTTAGCATTGAGTTTAGATGTGATGCTTTTGTTTTGGGCTTCACGGGCTATGGGTTGATTTTGGGCATGGACTGGTTATCCAATAATGGTGCCGTTCTTGATTGCGAAAGGAGAGTTGTTAGGCTCATGACCTGCTTGGGTAACACTCTCGAGATCTCTTGTAATCCCATGGATTCTGTTATGCCAAGTTATCTTGAATCGCTTGACGCTTCGGTCGAGAGTTTGCAATCTGTTAGAGTGGTCCGGGAATACTCGGATGTGTTTGAGGAGGTGAAGGGCTTACCTCCGAAGCGGGAGATAGACTTCCGAATATATCTGGTGGATAATGCTAAACCTGTATCTTTACTAGTGCGCCACATGGCTCCTCATGAGAGGAGGGAACTCCATAAGCAAGTAGGGGAGTTGCTTGAGAAGGGGTTCATAAGACGAAGTATATCAAAGTGGGGTGCTCCAGTAGTTTTTGCTATGAAGGCGGATGGGTCCCTCCGACTTTGTGTAGACTATAGAGAACTCAACAAGCTCACAAAGAAGAATAGACACCCATTGCCGAGGATTGATGATCTTTTTGATCAGTTGGTTGGCGCTTCAGTATTTTTTCAGTTGGACTTAGCCACTGGGTTTCATCAGTTGAGGGTGGCTGAGGATAGCATAGACAAGACTGCCTTTAGGACTCCGGATGGTTTCTATGAGTGGCTGGTGATGCCATTTGGTTTGACGAACGCCCCTGCATACTTTGTTGATTTGATGAGTAGGGTGTTCAGGGAGTTCCTTAATAAGTTCGTGGTGGTCTTTGTGGATGACATCTTAGTCTTTTCTAAGAGTGAAGAAGAGCATGCCCTACATCTTAAGGAAGTGTTGGAGACTCTTCGAGCACATAGCCTTAAGGCTAAATTCTCTAAATGTCACTTCTGGAGGAAGGAAGTGCGGTTCTTGGGGCACGTGGTCTCCAAGGAAGGGATAGCGGTGGATCCCGCGAAGGTAGTATCTATTCAAGATTGGAAGATTCCGAAGAATGCTACCGAGGTGAGGAGTTTCTTGGGGTTGGCTGGCTACTATAGGAAGTTTACCAAGGACTTCACGAAGATATCAGCCCTATTAACTCGTTTGACGAAGAAGAATCTAGTCTTCGTATGGGACGTAGATTGTGATGATGCATTCTGACGGTTAAAGAGAGCTTTAACCACAGCTCCAGTCTTAGTGTTGCCAGATGGGAGTAAGCCATTTGTTGTTTATACCGTTGCTTGTGGGACTGGACTGGGCGCGGTCTTAATGCAAGAGGGAAGGGTAATAACCTATGGTGGAAGGCAGTTGAGAAAGCATGAGAAGAATTACCCTACCCATGATTTAGAGTTGGCTGCTATTGTTTTTGCGCTTAAGATTTGGCGCCATTATCTTCTGGGAGAGAGATTCGAATTGTTCACTGACCACAAATCATTGAAGTACTTGTTTTCTCAGAAGGATTTGAACTTGAGACAGCAAAGGTGGATGGAGTTCTTAGCATCCTATGATTTCGAGATAGCGTATACCCCTGGCAAGGGTAACGTGGTGGCAGACGCCTTGAGTAGAAAAAGGTTGTCCTTGAGTCCATTGTTCGTGGAACGACAAAGCTTGGAATTTATCTCGATGTTTGATTTCAGACCTTCCGTTGACTATATACCCGATTTGCTAGCATCGTTGGAGGTCAGACCTACTCTTTTGGGGCGGATTGGCGAGGAACAGAGGGACGACCCACAGTTGGTTGAGTTAGTAGAGAGGCTCATAAGGGGGGAGTCGTCCAGCCATTTGAGTAGGTACACCCTAGACGATAGGGGGTGCTTGCGTAGAGACGGTAGACTTTGTGTACCGCAAGACGAGGGTTTGAGGAAGACTATTCTTGATGATGCACACCGTTCTAGGATGACCATTCATCCCGTTGGGGACAAGATGTACCAAGACATGAAGTGAGTTTTCTTTTGGGCCGGTATGAAGAAAGATGTGGCCGAGTATGTCGGTAGATGCTTGGTGTGCCAACAAGTGAAAGCGGAGCAAAAGAATTCAGGTGGGTTGCTGCACCCATTGGAAATTCCGCAATGGAAGTGGGATAGCGTCTCGATGGATTTTATTGATGGGTTACCTAGATCAAGGAAGGGTAATACGGGAATTTGGGTTGTGGTAGACAGACTTACTAAGAGTTCCCATTTCATACCTGTGAAGAGCAAGAGGGCTGCTCCATGGCTAGCTTCAGTTTATCTTCGAGAGATAGTTCGATTGCATGGGGTACCCTCTAGCATAGTGAGTGATCGAGATCCTATCTTCACTAGCGAGTTTTGGAGGAGTTTGCAAGAAGCAGTGGGGACTCAATTGTGTCTGAGCACTGCATATCATCCTCAGACGGACGGCCAGACCGAGAGGGTGAATCGTGTTCTGGAAGACCTTTTGAGGCTTTGTATCCTAGATTTTGGAGGTACATGGGAAGAGCATATTCCATTGGTGGAGTTCGCGTATAATAACAGCTTTCAGTCCAGTATTGGTATGGCTCCTTTTGAAGCTCTTTATGGAAGGCCTTGTCGATCACCTACATGTTGGTGGAAATCTACGGATAAGATCTTGCTTGGGCCTGATATGGTTAGAAAGACTTCGGAAAAGATTGATTTAATTCGAAGAAGGATGAAAGCAGCGCAGGATAGGCAGAAATCTTATGCGGATAAGAGGAGGACGGATCTTGAGTTTAATGTTAGGGACATGGTCTTTGTCAAAGTATCTCCATTACGGAATGTAGTTCGCTTTGGGTCCGTTGGGAAGTTAGCTCCAAGATTTGTTGGGCCGTTTCCTATTAAGGAAAGGATTGGACGGATGGCATATAGGGTGGATTTACCCGAGAGACATAGTGGAGTACATGACGCATTCCATGCGTCACATTTGAGGAAGTGCCTACATGAGACCGCAGAGGTGGTGGAGCCGAGCTTGCTGAGAGAAGTGGAGGTAGAGCGTGATGCGACTATTCGACGAGCTCCTACTCGCATCCTTGGGTCAGAGATTAGGAAGTTGAGGAACAGAGAGGTGCGACTAGTCAAAGTGCAATGGGGAGAAGAGGAGAGCAATGCTACTTGGGAGACAGAGGCGAAGATGCGTTCATTGTACCCATTCCTTTTTGAGGGTATGTCTTTTAACTTCTCCTTTATCGTTTGTCTAGTACTTATCTTATCTTTAGTATGTCCTCTCATTAGTACCTTTGACCTTTAGATAGGGTAAACCTATGGTTGAAACATGTGTTTGAGACATGTTATGTTTGATGGATGCGTGTGGATGCAAGTGGTTGCTAGTGGTTGCTCGTGGATGCATATACACACACTCTAGGCACTAGATCGGCTCAATCACTTCATATTTCATATTGCATAAAATTGTGTGTAGGTAGATATATTAATGGATGTATAATGGTTGTGCTATCATATGGATGATGCATTTTGGTGAATGATTGTGCACTCATGTAGAAATAGTATGTGTCGATAAGGTTCTTTCGCATACATATTGGATGCATGGCACTATCACGGTTTGCATTAAGGAGGTCAACTGAATCAGTAGACCGCCTGATTTTGCATTAGACAGGGAACATATATACACACACTTTTTGCATATGTTCATACAGCATTAGAAACTCTAAGGACAATGGATGCCAGTGTTTGATGGTTTGAGTAGATGGTTGTTTGGTTGGTAGGATACGTTCTTCTTGACTTAGAGATTTCGGGGACGAAATCCTTTAAGTAGGGGAGAATGTAACACCCCGTATGTTGAATAACTTGCTATAATATAAAACAGGGCAGAATTAAATTTAAAAATCTGAATCAGGGGAAACGGGCTATGCCATTGCGTTCGTCTCGGAAAAATACGCGAAATAGTGTCCGAGTTTTCGAAAATCGGAGTCCGTATGACCCAGATATGGCCCGAAGAAGTTTCAGAAAATTTAAAAATAGAATTAAAAACAGAAATTTCAAATTTCAGAAGTGGCGGGAAAATTCCCACCAGACCCAGGGGGTTGAACTGGGGGTCGACTGGGGAGTCGACCTGCCCACCAGATCGACTGTTGAGTCGACCCTAGTGTCGACCTGGGGGTCGACCTCCCTGGTCGAGCCCAGGTGACCTGGGTGCATCAGTTTGGCTTTTGGGCTGTGTTTTGGTGGCTAGGACGAGATCTGACGGCTCTAATCTGATTTAGGGTTAATCTAATGGCCTAAAACACCTAACTACTCTATAAATACAACCTAAGACTACCCTAATTCATACTAAAAATAGCTACAACACCGTTGTGCCGTCAAAATGCAACTTGAAGGAGCCTCCATCAATTTGTAGAAGAATATAGCATCTCAAATCAATCTCTAATCAACTATAGCAACTTAATCTTCTTCTTAAGGGTGCTAATCAACAAGTTGTGAGTTTTCTATAGCCTTAATGACCAATTGTTGAAATGATTATGATAGGATATAATGAGGCTATGGCTATGAATGTGGATCAATGCAAGTTATGCAAGTTATATGCTATTTGTTAATGATGTTATGCATGTTATGCAAGTTATATGCTATGTGTTAATGATGTTATGCATGTTATGCAAGTTAAATGCTATGTGTTTGTGATGTTATGCAAGTTATATGCTACATGTTCATGATGTTATGCAAGTTATGCAAGTCATATGCTACATGTTCATGAAGTTATGCAAGTTATGCAAGTTGTATGCTATATGATCATGATGTTATGCAAGTGTTAGGCTATGTGTTCATGATGCTAGTTATGCAAATTGCTATGATAAACATTGATCCGTTATGACACCATGATTATGCAAGTTTGGTGTTATGCAAGTTCATATATGATATGTTATGCAAGTTTGGTGTTTGATTATATGCAAGTTCATATATGACATGTTATGCAAGTTTGGTGTTTGATTATATGCAAGTAACATGTGCAAGTTGACACCTTAGTATGATATGCATACATATGCAAGTTAACCCCTTTGTATGTCATACATACATATGCTAGTTTACCCCTTTGTATGACATAAATAACTTATGCAAGTTAACCTCCTTATGACATATGTGATTCATGCAAGTTTGGGTTGATTATTTATGCTAGTTGGGTTTGATGCTATATGCATGTTGACACCTTTAAACCCATGTTGATGCTAATGTAATGCAAGTTGAACCCATTATATTTGTGATGAATCTTCCCTTTTATGTCATGTTAGCGAATTACGTGGGGAACGATGGGGTTAATATACATGTTAATGAAATGGTGTGAAGTTGGTATGATTATACATACCATAAAGTGGATGGACATAATTGAGTCAATTATGTACATCGTTAAAATTGGAATTAATTAGGGAAAATTAATTCGGGGGTGATTAATTAGGTGTAATTAATCGACTAAGACACAAGGTTGGACCCTTTTGTAGCGTAAGACTGCCCGGAACCGACCGACAAATCCAGCGGCTACAAATGATTGGCCCAATGTGAGCGGTCTTAGGCACAAACTAAATACGTGACAAGTGTATAGACACGAGGTTAGACTCGGTTATGGCGTAAGGCTGCCCGGACCCAACCGGCAAATCCAGCTGCCATAAAAGATAGTCTAATGTGAGAGGTCTTTACAACGGTTACGTTTTTAATCAATTAAGAAATACTTAACCAGATAAGCATGTAGTGGGCATGAGGGGTTAAGTGGGTGCCTTGGGTGGCATGTGGAAATCAAGTAAGTGCCTTGGGTGGCATGAGGAAATCTAGTGGGTTGCCTTGGGTGACAATAGAAAATACGATTAGAATACTTAACCAAGTGGAAACATGTAATTAAACATGATTAAAGGGTTAAGTGGGATGCACTAGATAAATTGACAAGCTTAGGTGGTAGCTTGTGGGGGCCCATTTCAACCAGTAACCCATATGTATCTTATTGGGCTCGACCCATGTCGAGGACAGGACACGCATACTGGGCTTGATTATAAGAGGCCAAAACGGGTTAGCGGTGGCAACGCGAGTCCAACGGGTTTCATATGTGTGTGTGGACCCGGGCTGGTAGGTAAGACGTTGTTGCATCGTGTATGTAAAAGCCGTGCACCATTTGTTGTATCGGGTTGCCACTTAGGAGTATACACCCCATTGTGGGGCCAGCACGGGTATCTACGGTAGGGAGCCGATCGCTTGGGAGTAGTGGGTACACCTAGTGGAGATAGGGGCAGACGGCACGTATGTAGTCAGCTAGGGGTACACGAAACTACTGGGTAAATTCTCTAAGTCCTTGGGTGGGATCAACCTTTAAGTAGGAATGACTGGTGTGGTGCAGTTAGTAATTACCCTGGGGTGGGTAGATGCGTCTTTACCGTTATCTTAGTTCACCTTATGTCTAGTTGGCTACCCTAATTACTTTAATTACTTTAATGATTGTGTTGTTAAAGTTATAGGGCTCACTCAGACTTATGTCTGACCCCGTTGTTTTTATCTTTTTCCCCCTCAGGTCCTCAGGTTGGGCCTAGCACTAGTGGGCTTTGATCAGATTTCTTTATCTATCTTCTGGAGCTTGGACCGTGATGTAAAGCCCAGCTTATCTTTTCTTTTATGGCTATTGTTTTTGTAGTGGGATTATGTACTTATGTTTTTATCAGGATGGATATTTAGTACTTGACTCTTTATGGTGTTGTAACTAAACATGTTTACCTTCTGCTGCTATGAAATGTTGTTTTAGATTTTCAAGTATTTATATCTGTCTTGTTGTAATTTTTCTGTTCTATACTCACTTAAAATGCTCCACCGAAGTTAAGGCATTCCCTTAGTGAGTGACCTTAACGGGTGTGGGGTGTTTCAGCCTGCCATATAGTAATTCAAACGGTGACATCTTCAAGCTTTCTTGGTAGCTATTATTATAGGAGAATTCCACCAAGTGCAAGTGGTCCTCCCATGAACCGCCATAATCAAGAATGCAAGCTCGCAACAAGTCTTCTAAAACACGGTTCACCCTCTTAGTCTGGCCATCTGTCTGAGGGTGATAGGCAGAGCTCAGATTCAACTTGGTCCCAAGCTCTTCTTGGAAAGCTTCCCAGAATTTGTTGGTAAATAATGGATCCCGATCACTGACAATGCTTTTGGGAACCCCATGTAGTCTGACAATCTCTTTAAAATAAAGCTGTGGCAAACTATGAGCTATTCTATTGGACCGAACAGGGATGAAATGGGCAGACTTTGTTAAGCGATCCACAATCACCCATATGCTATCATTCCCTTTTCTGCTTTGGGGAAAGCCATCTATAAAGTCCATAGAAATTTTCTCCCACTTCCAACCTGGAACTCCCAGTAATTGCAACAAACCGGCCAACTTCTGTTGATCACTTTTAACTTGCTGACAAGTGGGACATCTAGCAACATAAATAGAAATATCTCTCTTCATCGACCTCCACCAAAATGTGCGCTTGAGGTCGTGATACATCTTGCTCACTCTAGGGTGAACACTAAGCTTAGGTTTATGACATTCATCCATAACCTCCCTTCTGAGCTTAGAGTCGTATGGAACACAGATTCGGCCTAATAGCCTCAGGACCCCTTTGTCGTCAATTTGGAAACTCGTGGTTTCGCCATCCTGAATTCTTTTGATAATCCTCTGAATAAATTTATCATCCTTTTGAAGAGCAGAGACTTTATCAATCAGAGTAGGAGTGATAATGAGATTGGCGAGAATAAGCTTGTCATCATCTGCATTCTTTCTACTGAGCGCATCGGCCACAACGTTGGCTTTCCCTGGAGTATATAGGATATCCAGATCATATGATGCAAGAAATTCAACCCAGCGTTGCTGCCTCATATTCAAATCTCTTTGGGTAAAAAGATGTTTCAAGGATTTGTGATCCGTGTATATTTCAGACTTCTCACCCAAGAGATAGTGCCTCCATATTTTAAGAGCAAACACAATAGCTATTAGCTCAAGATCATGCGTGGCGTAATTCTTCTCATGCGGTTTCAGCTGGCGGCTAGCGTATGCGACTACTCTGCCTCTTTGCATCAGCACCGCACCAATACCTTAAATAAATAAGGGATAACATGTTAAAATGAGATTTGACATTAAAAGAAAATGTTATCTCTTACATGTTAATATATAAAAGAAACAACCTTGCTTAGAAGCATCGGTCCAGACCTTCAAATCCTGATTGCCATTATGGTCAACACAGGAGCATTGGTCAACCTCTTCTTTAGCTCTTGGAAAGTTGTCTCGCATTCCGGTGTCCAATTGAATTTCGTATGCTTTTTGGTCAGGTTTTTCAATGGGCAAGCTACCTTCGAAAAATCTTTGACAAATTTCCGATAATAGCCAGCCAGTCCTAAGAAACTTCTGACCTCTATGGGAGTTCTAGGCTGCTTCCATTCTTGGATGGCTGAGATCTTTCCTGGATCTACGGAGGTGCCTTCCTTTGATACAACATGGCCGAGGAATTTCACCTCTTCTTGCCAGAATATGCATTTGGAAAATTTGGCTTTCAGCACATTTCTTCTCAAAATCTCCAAGACTTCTCTCAGATGCTGTTCGTGCTCAGCAGTGGATTTAGAAAAGATGAGGATGTCATCGATGAAAACGAGCACAAATTTATTTAAAACATCTCTGAACACTCTATTCATCAGATCAACAAAATAAGCTGGAGCATTACATAGACCGAAGGGCATTACTAGCCATTCATAAAATATATCCGGTCCTTTGAAAGCAGTTAAAGGCACACACTCTTCTGCAATGCGAAGTTGATGGAAGCCTGTAGCTAGGTCCATCCTAGAAAATACTCGTGCTCCATTCAAGCGGTCAAGTAAGTCATCAATACGAGGCAGTGGGTATTTGTTCTTCAGAGTTTGTTTGTTGAGATCACGGTAGTCTACACATAGCCTGAGAGTACCGTCTAATTTTGGGACGAACACCACTGCTGCACCCCATTCTGAGAAGCTAGGCCTGATCAGACCCTTCCACAAAAGTTGCTTGGTTTGATTTCTCAGCTCCTCTTTTTCTTTTGGTGACATTCTCGGAATGGTATGTACGACAGGCCTTGCATTCAGAGCTAAATCAATTCGGAAGCTGATTTCTCTATGCGGAGGTAAGCCCTCAACTTCTTTGAATACATCAGCGTAATCTTTGACGACAGGGACATCCTCAATAGAAGCTGGGTTAACTTCTAGAGAAGACCATAATGTTTTTCTGTCGGTGGCTGAGCCATGGCATGGTATAGATATGGTATCTCCAAATTTGGGTTTGATCTTAACTATTCTTTCAGCGCATACTAACTCAGCCTCATACTTTGCTAGCCAATCTATACCAAGTATGCTATCATATCCAGAAAACTCCATGATGATCAAATTAAAAGGAAACTAACAGCGGGAATAGGAGATAAGCACTTTACAATACTAATCTAGAATGAGGGAACCTCCTATAGGATTATTAGCTCTAATCAAAATTTTGAGTTTTCTTGGTTTCAGCTTTAACTTTTTAATTGCATCTTTAGAAATAAAGCTTCTTGCAGCACCAGTATCAAATAAGACAGTAATAGGGATGTTCTTAATATTAAGCGTACCTCCTAAGACATCGAGTTTACCTGGCCCCTCGGTAGAAGCTGGTGCATCTGCTCCCTCATAAACATGTGCCACTTCTGTTTTCTTCAACAGGGGTCAGTTTCTGGCAAAGTGCCCCGGCTTATGGCAGTTATAGCAATCCTGAGTGTTCCTGGGGTTCTGACCACGATCCTGAGAATTCTGGCCACGATTCTGGGAACTCTGACCATGGTTCTGACTAGGGCCCGAGTCATTTCTCTTAACCCTTTTTGGTGCTCTACACTCGTAATCAAAATGTCCAATCTTGCCACAGTTATAGCAAGTCACCTTGCTCCAGTCCCTCTTCTTCCCTTGGGGCTTAGCGGTAGAAGAATTGCCTGCCTCTGGCTTCTTATTAGCCTGTTCCTTCTGATTGTTGCCTTGACCTTTCCCTCTATCCTGCGGTCCGGACTCGTCATTTTCCTCGTAGCGGCACGCCATCTCTACTACTTCATTGAATGGAAGTTTGATATGAGCAGTGACTTGGTTCAAATATTTCTTTGACAGACCCTTGATAAATTTTTTATTCTTCTCTACCGGATCTTGAATCAAACTAGGAGCATATCGTGAAAGCTCATCAAACTTCCTCACATACTCAGAAACGGTCATATTCCCTTGTTGTAGGTTAACGAACTGCTCGCGCAGGCGCTCTCTAGCTTGTGGGAGAACATACTTCTCATTGAAAAGTTCCTTAAAATTTTCCCTAGACATATTGGCCACATCATTGCAGATCTTGACCGTATCCCACCAATGCCCGGCTTCATCCTTTAATTGCCATACTGCCAGGTAACGCTTTCGCTGATCTTCCAGTTCTAAGCCCTCTAGGATCTTTTCACAATCTTTAAGCCATGCCTCTACCTGAATCGTAGACTCTCGCCCCGTGAAAGGTACACCTCCTAGGTTTTTGAATTTCTTTGACATTCTCTCCAAATCGAAGGGCTATAGAGGTGGAGGTGGTTGTGCTACAACCTCTGAAGTATGCTGTTCCTGAGTGATGGGGGTCTCTTCTCTAGCTTGCCCTCCAGCTCCCACCCGAGCTCCTCCTCTGGCCCCACCTCAAGTTCCACCTCGGGCTCCGCCCGGGCTGTTCTTGCTCTAGTATCCATTTAAATCAGTCTGTACCATCAAGGAAAGAGTCAGACCAACAAAAATGAGAATTTTCAAGAAAAGATAAGATAAGGACAAGATGAAAAGATGATGATGTAATGACTGATAAATATGTGCCATTCTGCTGTGCTCATTCTAGGACATTTCTAGTCCTATCTCTAATGAGCTACTCGCCTTAGAATAATGTGGATACTATCTAGACGAATTGTTCTAAATATGTTATATTCTGAAGCTAAGGTTAACCTTAGGCTCTTATACCAATTGTGATAAAGTACAAAGGAGGGAGGGGTTTTAGTGTGAGGATTGACTGGAATTAGAGGGAGAAGGAAGGAGCGTTGGTGGCCATGGATTTCAAAGGGTGGCGGCTGGAGCGAACGTGAATAGTATTTGTTTTTAGGGTTTAGGATTTTCCAATTTTTATACTATTTTATGTGTAATTTTATAAAAAAAACAATAACTTTTAAACCGTACTAATTCCAATCCAGCAGAAGGTGTTTCTAGCAAATAACCCATACTCCGGATCAAACGGGCTAGGTCCCGTTAGCCCAAACGGCTGTCTGTGGCCTGTTTTATTTATTTTAATATTTAATTTCTTTATTACATTAATTCGTTCGCACAAATAAATTCACCGAGGCCACATACGGACTCAGAAAAATCCAGAAAAAATATATTTGGCTTCGTTATGACGATACGGTCCTAACAAAACTAATTTCGTCGAATTCTGAGACTGTTTGAAAAATGGCTATTTTTCAGTTGATTAAATTTGACTGAAATCGACAAAACACATTTTCCTTTGCCATGCTCACATACTAACTCGGAAAATTTTAAAAATTGAAACCTAGCAATAATTTGACATTCCGGTTCCAACAAAAGTGGTTTCGTTGAAAACAGAGATCGTTTGAAAATTGACTATTTTCACTGGCTTTAATATAATTTAAAAATGAAAATTTTAATTTTTGCCACATTTTTCCACCAAATTATTTAAAATAAATTTTTTAAATTGGTTCGGATTTTTCGGGTCGTTACACCGTTGCTCCAGGAAAGGGGTTCGAACCCGATGACTTCAAGCCTCCCATTCACGTGAGTTACACAATAAAACTTCGTTAAAGCCGTATACAATCGAAGAGTAAAGAGAGTGCTACAAATTTTGTTTTATAAATTTCTAAAATTATTTAGGGGATTTGAAGAAATCAATTGGGGAAAAATGGATCGCCTAGGCCATTGGTTTTAAAGTGCCGGCACTGGAGAATTACGGTAAGGGTTCTGTATAAAGGGGGGTATTTATATATAAAATTAAATATTCTTTTATTTCCAATTTTCAAAGTTTAACGCTCCGATCTCCAAATCAAACCCAACGAATGTCTCCCCTAGCTAAATACCCCAATTTCGAACATAATGGAATATGTTTCATAAGCCAATTCAACTGTTTTAAATAGTTTTTATCAAAATTAAAAATATAAATCAATATATATTGAATTTGAACGTATATTTTATTTTATCGGGACCACATACCGACTCCAAAAATTACAGAAAACTAAATCTAGCTATATTTTGATGATACGGTCCTAACAAAACTAATTTCGTTGAATTTGGAGACCGTTTAAAGAATGACCATTTTCCAGTCGATTAAATTCAAACTTAATTGACAAAACACGTTTAAATTTACCATGCTCACCTATTAAATCCAAAAATTATGAAATTTGAAACCTAGCAATAATTTGGCATTCCGGATCCAACAAAAGTGGTTTCATCGAAAATGGAGGTCATTTGCAAAATAGCTATTTTCAAGGGCTATATATTATTTAAAAAAATATATAAATTCCACAACGACTATTTTAAATTTTAAACCGGACATAACTTTTAATTTATACTATGAAATCTGAGTTTTTCACATCCATTAGAAAGATATAATTAAACAGATTCAAATGTTTTTTATTTTACTGAAATCCGATTTATTTTGAATTCTATACATTCGTTTGAAATTTAAAATCGAATTTTCAAACTACCACGCCATTTCAGGCTCGTTTTATAATTAATATAAATTTATACGTTCTAACTACGTTTAAAATAAATTTTTAGTCGTTATTATTTAAAATAAATCATTTTAAATATTCAAAATCCATTAAAATAGCTAAAATAAAAAATTTCAATTGGTTCAGAAATTCCGGGCTGTTACATTAATATCCTTCTAACCAGAATCTAAATCAATTTATATACATGGTCGTGCACACAACCACTAGCTCTAACACCTTTTCGTCTCTTTTCCCTTAGATACTCAATGCAACGATGAAAGCAAAGTTACAATGTGCTCCACTAAGCACGGGATTCATGACGGACTCCAATTCACTACGATCGCATCCCCTTATCAGAACGCAGCCTGAGACGAGCCCCTCCTCCGCACGTGCAATGCGTTTCGACTCGATGCTCTGATCTTGACAAAATTTTATGTTGAGATGTAAGAGGAACATGATCACAATCTCTGTTTTGCCTATGGTCACCCTAATCTCCAGCAATCTCAAGCCCTAGGTTGGCCATGGTATAGGTTATCTCGTCAGAACTCCACTTGACAAAATTTTGTCATAGTTACCACAAAGTTTCGTCAACACGAGAATTATGAAACCGATCTAGCGATTTTTCATTGAGCGCGCGCGTGCGCCCGCGCGCATACACACACACGCGCGCGCGCGCGCGCACACACACACACACACACACATATATATATATATATATATATATATATATATATATTTGTTACTAATAAGATTGATAATGACACTCCAATTTTGAGTAAGTGATGACCAATTTTATGATTTTTCCTGAATTACAATTGGGTGTACTGTTATAAACAACATTCTGTCAATAATACAATAAGATACAACCAAATTAACCGTTTACTTTTCGGCAAGAGATGGCTGTTTATACAACTATTTTTCGGCCATACAGCACTGAGTACAATAAACATGTGAAACAAATAAAGGTGAGCGCACAGTCGGTTTAGTTGGTTTTGAGGTAAAAAACTCAAACCGAATTAAAATCCAAAATTTTTCAAATCGAACCAAACTAAATTAATTTCGGTTATTTCGGATCGAACATAAAGGATGTGTTATTACTTAATTTATGAATTCACTCAGTGTAAAATATAAATTCATGCTTAGTGAAATTTTATATAGTAAATGTTATGTTTACAATAAAATTTGAGTTATTTGCAACACATGCCTTTGTATTTTATTGCTAAACTAATTATTTAAAGTACTAAAACCGTAAAATTAGGTAATAAATTAAAATTTTGGTTAATTCGGTTAAACCGTTAACAAAAAATAATTACAAAACGAATTAAAACTGATTTAGTTTTAAAACCGAACTGAACCAACCAAAATGATCTGGTTTTGTCGATTAATTAGGTTTGAACCGAATATTGATTGCTCACCCTTATAAACAACCATCTTTCACTATTTCAACGTATTAAATTTGACCAAATGCAACCGTTCCGAAGAGTTATTTTATCTGAACGTTCAAAAAATAATTCTGGTTCGAGACCTTGTAGTGATTCAAATGTGAGTGTAGTACCCTTAAAAATGATCAGATCTTATTTAAAATTGAAGCGGAATTAACTTTTCCTGACCGATAATAAAATAGTTTCTTTTTCTTTTTTCTTTTTTTTTGGAGATTCAACTGTTTATAAATCAAGAAATACATGAAATTAGGTCTCTATTGGCATTTCTTTTAGAAAATAATATTAACAAGAAGAAACAAAGAAGGATTTTGAAAAATTATATCGCTGACACGTATGCAGAACATGGGATTTTTGATTAAACGAAAAAGATGATGAAGGAACATATAGATATGCGATGGATAGATAATTCTATAAAGTTGGGAAATTGTGTCAGAAATTGAACCGCAATCAATTTTAGCTGCTGTTCCCTGAATTCAGTCTTTTGATTATAGCTTGCACATTCCACTTATGTTAATGTTTGGGTCCCCGTAGCAGCTCTCTATGCTGAACTGAACTGATTCTAAAACTGGTTTGGTTTCCAGGTTTAGAAACAACCCACTTTTTAACGCATCTGTGTTAAAGATGCATGCCAATCGAAGCAGTGGTGTCATGGCGTCGCTTGGAGACTTTCCACTGCCTTTCTCCGAAAAAATAATAATAATGCTGCAGCTTTCTCGGGCTTGTTGCCTCGATTCCGGAGACTCGTAATGGTTGGTGATGGCGCTGTTTTTTGTATTCGGTTCAGTTACCAATGAGTAAGCAGACGAAGAGCCAACATCCCCAATTTCTATAAATTGATTTATGCTTTGCAGTTCAAGAATCAAAAAGAAAATTTTACTCTCTACCTTCTTTTAAAATTGGATCGGAGAGGGGAATTCCGAACGGTCCTGATGCAAAAAAGCTCAGATTCAGGTGAGATTTTGATTATAAGATTACTGTTATCAGTGATTCTCAGCCACATTTGTTTAAGATGCTGAATTTTTGCCCATACCTGAATGCTGAATTTTGAACGTTCTATCCTGTTTTGAATTCTTGATTATCACTTACCCGTTTGCATTCCAATTAAGATTACCAAAAGGAAGTATTCTAAAATTTAAAATGTCAGATTTCGAAATTTATTTCTGGGAACTACAAAAAAACTTGAATTAGGAGGAAACTGAATAGAAGAAAAAATAAAAAAATAGATAGTTTTGGAAGATTAAAGTTTCAAAATGATAAATTGTGTGATTCAAGTTCTCAAAATTGTAATAACTAAAAGTAATGAACTTTAAAGTTTTAATTTTAAAATTGTCAAACCTCTAAATTGGAATAGAAAATCGCAATTTTTAATGTCTGAAATTATAATTTGAATGTCTTGAACTTTCAGTTTGGAATTATCCGAAATGTGAATTTTAAGAATGCTTTGGATTATAGAAATTCCATTTTAATAGTAATTTAAAATTTAAAAAGTTGATATTAATATTTTAATAAGAGTACCAACATTTAAGAACAAAGAATTTACAATAAAAACGTGCTCATTGCTTAATAGATAGTTTTGGTGATGGGTTTCGATCGACGGCAACCGTTTCCCCCTAGATCTTGAAGAGTTAAGCACTTTTGAAGAAAGGACATCCTTTACCAATTAGACATGTTATTGAAGATTCTACATCTTTAAATGAAAACTATGTAAATTCGAAAACAAAAAATCTAGCCTTCTAGTTTGCAACAGCTGATAAACATACAGAAGTTACGAGTGCTATTAACAGTCAATCTAAATTGTTTTGCAGTGCACTTGGTGATAATATAATAATGATAATAATTGCAGCAGCAGCAATAGCTGGCGGTTGCGGTGGTGGTAATCGCAATAGTAGTGCTGCTGTTGCAAGTAATACTAACAGTAATAGCGGTACTTATGGTAATAGTAATGGCAATGCAGCTTCTATTCATGAGACTGAAGTAACCGATGGATTTGGAAACGAAGTTGAGTCCCAGATGATGAATCTTCTCCGGAAGAATGTTCTAAGTTTAGATGAAGGACAAAAGACAGGGACTAATAGCTTAGAACCTGAAAAAAATAGAAGTCTCAAGAAGTCAAAACTTCTCATACTTGACATTAATGGATTGCTTGCCGATATCACCCCTGATAGTCGTCATGTTCACAGGGGAAGAAAGAGAGTAGGAGGCAAAGTTGGTATGTAGGATTTATGTATAGTTTGTTGAAATTATATCTATTTTTGTATTTGTTAGGCACTAATAATAACTATTATTTTGTTTATTCAGTTTTTAAGAGGCCATTTTGTGATGATTTTATGAAATTTTGCTTTGAAAAGTTTGAGGTTGGGATTTGGTCTTCAAGAAAAAAGTATGTTTTGATCACTGCATCATTGCACCATGTTTTTTGCTTCAATGAATGTTTCTCTTCGTCATCTCATAATTGATTGCATCTTAATTTTCCAGGTATAATGTTGACAATGTTATTGATTACATATTGGGAGAAAATAGACAAAAGTTGCTGTTTTGTTGGGTAATCAATTTCACAGCAGTACCTTTCAGTTGAAACTTCTTTTAACTTTGCTCTACAGTCAACTGCTAGGATAACATTCATTACCAACATGTTGAAATTGAAAATACTGCAGGATCAAGACCATTGCACTGACACAGGTTTCAGAACCCTTGACAATGTTCATAAACCATTGGTTTTAAAAGAGCTTAAAAGGTTATGGAACAAAGAAGTGAATGATCTTCCATGGGAGAAGGGCGATTTCTCACCATCAAATACGTTACTTGTGGATGATTCTCCATACAAGGCTCTTTGTAATCCTGTAAATATCATCATTCTCATTCTTCGAAGTTCTTCTTATTAGACTATACAACTGTTCTTGATATCTATTTTCTGAATTCATATAGGCATTCACTGCAATTTTTCCTGATCCATATCGGTTTGATAATGTAAACAACACATCTTTAGGTGAGATTTTAGTTTCATGCCTATAAGAATTAACTTGTAGTTTCAATTTTTATTTCTCATTTTTTCTTGCTTATACCAGGCCCTGGTGGCGATCTTCGTGTATACTTAGAAGGATTATATGAGGCTAATGATGTCCAACTCTATGTTGAACAACATCCATTTGGACAGCAAAGTATAACCAGCAATGATCCATCTTGGAACTTCTATTCTCAAGTAATCCAAGAGGTTCACCATCATCAATCTTTAGTTTCAAATCAAGTTAAACTATCAGGTCTGCATGGGTCTGAACATTCTGAGGTTCATAAAACTCTATCAACTTTTAAGCTAGAAAGATAAATGTCTGAGATATCGTTGTACTCATTATTTCTAATGTTATCTTCTTGCAAGATCTGTGATGATTTTTGGTTCAATTTTTGAAACAATAGTAATTCCGTTTGCAAGTTAGCATGCGCCATCCTCCACATACATATACACGCACACTGTTGCTTATATTTACCATGAAAGATGTGTAAAGATGAAGGATATGCAGATACAAAAATATTCATGATCCGAAGACTTGTTGCAAAAAAAAAAAAAAAAAAAAAAAAGCAATAAAATACCAATCTTTTTTTTTTTCAATTGCACTATGACAAATAATAATTAAGAACATAATCGTGGTATAAGTGATTTTGTGCGAGGATCTATGACATCGGGTTCTAAAAGCTTGCCTGCTTAGTGCTGTCGATCCGGCTTCAGGGTAATTGTATATATAGTTGGAATATATACATTAATAACTCTTCAAAAGCCACTGGTTAGGCCTATCTTTGTATGTATTTAGTGTTCCATTTCCCCCTGACGCACTTGTAGGCATGTATACTATAGTTTATTCATGTTCACTTTTGACTGACATGTTTGTAATTGAAAAAAAAAAATTCTTTTCAATATCATTTTTTTTTCCTTTTACATTTTTTCTAATAAAGTGTACTTATATGACCTATTTTTTTAGTCCATCAAATTACAACTCTGAAAATGAAGTACTTTGGTCTCAAGATTAGAAATTCCGTTTTTGTTCCGTTCACTGGTAATTCAAGAGATTTCGTTTTGTTTTGGAAATACTGGAAATTCCATTTTAATTTCGGTTCATTAATTCCTTTATATTTCCTATGTAAATGGTTAAGTATATGGTTAAAAAGTTTAATGCTAATTTGAAGTTATATTGCATTGTTTAAATTATATGCAAATTAGATGATATATAAGTTAGATTGCATATGAGTTACTAAATTTTGTTTGTATAATTATGTTATGGAATTATGAATCTGAATTCATTGTATGATGATGCTAAAGTGATTTTTGTCCGAAGCATACCCAATCAGGCCCAATAATTAGAGTACAGAATTCTCACGTGGATATCTGAGTCTCTTTCCTCTTCTTTCAGTCTCTCTATTTTCTCTTTGTTTAAACAAGTTCTCAATTCTGTGTCCTAGTTTTGCATGTTTAATTCGCATTCAGCAGGAATGGATAAATGAGAAGAAATAAAATTACCTTTCCTTTTAATGACGGCTCGAAAGAAAGATTATCGCCCATGGCATATCAACGGAGAGAAAAGTGTTATTCCAATTTGTACGTGTGTTTATGCGTGAGATTCCAAAACGAAAATATGATCTAATTCCGATCTGGCCATCGCCACAATCGAAATGGATTGGTTGGAGTTTTGGCATGTCGGCCGGAATCTTGAACATTGCTTTGATCAAATCATAACACTCCAAAGAAAAAGTGAGCTAGTTCTTTGTTGAACACACACCAAATATCAGTTTAGATAACTTGCATCGTTGGCCGATATGATTTAAGAATAATATATAACTTATTTTTTTTCTTCAAAAAAATTGAGTTGATTTTTTGAAATTAAATAAATTTAATGAAAAATTAATGAATTTGCAGCTTACTACTGTTTTTATGCTATCAAGTGTTAGAAATTCAAAAGCTTTTTAGCATTTCTATTTGAGAGGGGAATTCTTATACGCTATAAGCACTCCCAACAGAGGAAGCATTAGAAATTCAAAAGCTTTTTAGCGTTTATTTTTATTTTTATTTTATTTTCCCCACTCACTGCTGGGTAAGTGGGGATTGTTGACGCTTTTTTCCTGGCTCTTCACCTCTAAACCCACGCTGCAGCTGGAAGTGCTCTAATGGTTACAGAACTTATGTATGGGCTAACTCATACATGGTTGCTAAAATCATATTTTTGTTTGATTTGTGATAAAAACCAACTTAAAAAGCTCAAATTATGCCCCAGTTTTGAAATGAGACGCGAAATTGCTCTAATGGTTACATAAACTGTTAATATAATAGACGTTAATTGTTGGATCTCATTGATTGTTGAATTTAGATCTAATTACGACGTTTTTGTCACTTCAATCGTGTCATTTACTATTTTCAAATAGTTTTCCCATATATATATGGCTTGGCTTTCAGTTCCATATAGTGTAAAAATAATTATTTATCTCCAAACCAGCTTTTGGTAGGTAAGAATATGCCATTTTCTGTTGGTTCTTAAAAAGGCAAATCTTCGTTCTTGATTGCACTGTGGTCCTATGTTCTTCTATTAACAGAATGCATCTATTCAACTTTAGAACTATGGTGCTTTTATCTTGCTTTAGCTAAAAGGAAAATAAAAATAAAAAACAGTTACATGTTGACCTTTTAAACTCCCTTGCATAACACAGTTTTGCTCAGAGGTAAAAGGAAAGATAATGAGTATGTTATCATTTATCTCCGTGGTTGCTTCATTGTAAACTAACTGTACTTAGCATTATTCAGTATTCATTATCTTTGGAACTGTCAATGTTACATTAGCATGATTGAAAAGTGAAAATCCCTGTTTTGCACTGACACTATTTGGACTGCCTAGACCTCACATGACTAGGTATGATGAGATCATAAATTTACACTTATTATTTAATGCCAAATCTTTTGCTTTGCTACCACCAGGATAGGAACTTATCATATATGTAGATAAGATAGGGTTTGACAATTGCTTAGAGGAAAAAAAAACTAACTATTTAGGGCCAACTCTTCCACATCACACTGCTTGTTTTTATTCCTAACACATAACTATGTGAGTTTACAGAAATGAGCTACGTTACTGTATGCATCTACTTTCCTATTACACCCTGACACTTTCCTGTTCAAGATATGATTATGTTAAGTGATTAGAGACTCATAAATTACGAATAGTCATGAACAGGCTAAGGCTGTTCAGAGTCTGAAGCTATGGCCCTTCAAACCTTGTCCTGTCTTAATTGAAAGAATGAACCTTTGCGTAGCATAGGGATTGATAACTAACCCTGAATATGACATATCTCCTTGCTTCATATGTGCATAGCTATTCATGTATGTTTCCTTGTCTTAATCCGAACAGCAAACTGATCTCTCAATGTCCATAACCTACAATCACTATTTATTTTTTCATGCAACAGATTTAAGAGGATTGCAACATCCTGCAGGGCCACACCACCCAGCTATTCCTCACTTATAATTAACCTTAGCTTACCCTACCCTATAATCATTTTTGTCATCAGTCTTTTAAGCTCTCCTTCCTTGTACCGAGAACTTATTGGTTTGTGTTACACTACATTCCTTATGACTCATCGAGAATCAACCAAAACTATACTCACATTTATAGTAAAATTCATAAGTTATTCATTTATCATAAAAATTAATTGAGCATTCACTTATAACGGTGTTCTTTCATCGTTACAAGTAACTTACATCTTATAACAGGTAAATAAACACATTCATGCAATGTCACATTGAAACATACACAATCAGCTGTGTTCATATTTATAGCCTTTGGGCGATCTGAAGTTGTTAACGAAAACACGGCGTTCAGTCTATCAACGACATAGATTATTTCTACCAAAAACATGTTGTCAAGGCTATCTAAGATGGTAGCCAACAGCTACTGAAAATAGGACATCGACCCGGACCATATCAAAACATGTTGCATAAGGCAATTGAAAAAGTAGCATCCAACCTATGACCTATCTGATGTTATTGAAAAGTTGTCAGAAAATCTATTATCAAACTATCAGAGATATGATATCCACGGTATATGTATATATAAATGTACACGCATTTTGAAAACAATTGAAACATGATGTCAATGCAATTAAAAATATGACTTCAAAAGCTATCAAAATTATGATTTCAGTAAAGCTACCACATTTAGAGCTGTCAAAAATATGAGATTTCACAATCCAAATAATGACACATAATCTGTAAAGACAGCTACAAAGCACTTCGAAGATGCCTAACTTAAGACTTTATTTTTCATCACCACTCATTTAATCAAACAAATAGATGTTGTGAGTTAAGACATTTATTCACCTTCCAAGATTTAATCTTTTTGAGCGATTGCGATAACACTGTCAAAATCGATCCAAACTATCTTTTGAATTGACTTCAGTGATAAGAATATCAAATGTGTGATATGTAGTATCATAATTAAAATCGAGATAATTTTAAATAAATACAAAAGAATAAGAGAATGACAAGATACTGATTTGCAATGCATATTTGATGTGTAACACCCTGCATTTTTCATACACTACAAGAAAGAACAGCTTTTCCGACGGCTCTGAACCGTACCGTCGGCCGCCGTTCAAAATAAAGGCTGAAAAAGTTTGTAGAAATGTAAATATGATGGAGAGAAAACTCAGTTATATTGAGTGTATTGATTAAAGAATGTATAATTTGTATATTGGGATGTTATACCCGATGGGGGTATGTGTGTGTGCGCACGTGTATGCACATACTGGGCTTTACATACTCAGCCCAACAACTAAATACAAAGGCTATGTTACAGCCGCATAACATAATACTCTCGGCACACAACCCTTAACACTAGGGATGAGCATGGTGCGGTTTGGTGCGGTTTTGACTTAAAACCGCACCCGGAACCGCTAGAGTGCGGTTTTCAAAAGTAGAAACCGGAACCGAACCAAAAACCGTTGGTGCGGTTTGGTTTTAAAAGTGCGGTTTCGGTTTTAAAACCAATTAACAAAAAAAACATCGTTCCCTTAGATGATGATGCACATGAAATGTTTAAAGCTGAGGCAGAGGCTTTTTTATTTGTCCAGTGTGTGATATTGATCTTCACATGCAAGTGAAAACTCTTTTACTGTAATGACCAATCGGTCCAATCATAATATCATCTTACTATAAATGACATCAAGGCAATGGATGTAATCCAAATCATAATTCTGATGGACCGAAAGCAGTATGTAGAACTTGTTCTAAATACTTCTCTGCAGTAGCATACCGCCTCTTTTTAACCTCTATAGCTAATACAATAAGAGCTTTGTCTGGTGCCAGGTCTTGATAGCTTCTCAAGGTGTTCAATATTAGTTTTCTTTTCTTTTGTAGATCCTTTCTATGATCAGACATTTCCATCAACACGTCATGAGTGACTTTGGCAACTTGAGTCAATATAGCCATGTTGCTGCACTTTTGCTTCCATGATTGCCAAGTAGTGAACGTGCAGATTTGCCTGAAGCTAAATTTGAGAAGGTAGCGTTAAAATTTACGTATAAGTAACATTCGATGCGGTTTCGGTTTTGCGGTTTGAAAAAGGATGAAAACCGAACCCGGACCATACTAATGGTGCGGTTTCATCGGTTTTGCGGTTTTACTTCGGTGCGGTTTTTTAAGATGCGGTTTTATGCGGTTTCGGTTCGGTTTCGGTTTTCCTGCTCATCCCTACTTAACACCCCTCTCAAATTAGGGTTTGGCTTTTTCAAAACCATAGTTTGCCATGACAACTGGAGAAAATACGCCCTTTCGAAAATGAAGTTCGTGAAATTTGAAGATTAGATCCTCGAAAGGGCCTTATGCGGTGTAGAAGAAGGTAGAGGCAGAGTTGATGCACAAATCTACGACACTGTTTTGAAGCTAACTTTTCAGATCTGAGCTTGAAGAAGCTTTATCATCACTGGAGCTTCAGACATGTTGTGTTACTTCTTTGGTAATTTTTACTTTAATCCACATTTTTAATAAGTTAATCCACCTTATAAAATATGATCTTTGACTTTTAATCATATTTTAATTTTAATTAGTTCATCCATCTAAAAAAACATGAAATATCTTTCTTATTCTCCGCTCTGCGTCTTTCTTCTTCTCTCTGCGTCTTTCTTCTTCTTGATATTGTGTCGTATATATATTTCTTATTTCTTCTTCTTAGCATTTCAGCTTTCTTTGATAAAGTAAAACATAGCACAAATAATTTTGCCAATTGGCAACTTCATTTTTGCTAAAAGCCAAATTATTTTCTACAGGGAGCCTCTGATGACTTTCAAGGTTACACCTATATTCTTGTTGGCCTCTATGTATGGTCATCTTTTGACCTTGTGGAGACTTTTAGTTATTGGATTTTTCTTGAGCTTTACTTTGCCTAAACTCTTTGTATGGTGAAATCATGCGGAAAAGAGTTGTGGAGATGATAATTCATGTTTTTGAGACTTGGAGATATTGTCCTTATAAAAGGGTCATAGCAACAAGTATAACCATCATCTTTTCAAATTTATTTGGTTCGAGGATGCGCATCTTTGCAGGTTTTAACTTTAGTAGCAATATGTTTTATCCATCAGCAAAGCACAGGAGAAGACTGGAACAACAACTCAGCAGCAGAAGAGAAGCTCCAAGGAATTAGAAATAAAAATAAAAATTCTAGTTTACTTCTAAACTTTCTGTTTACTGCGAGAGCAGAGCATTGCAAGCTTAGAATTCCAGGAAAAGTTCGTCTTTCACATCAAAAAATCAATATTTTTATATCACGTACGTTTTGGTCTACATTTCAAGCTGTGTATTTGTAAGAGATTCCAAAATAATGTCTTCCTTCATAGTTATATTAGTTTTGTTTGATTAAAAAAATATATTTGATTGTAAGCTATATGATAGAGTGAAATCTTTAAGCTAATCCACTCGTGGATTAACTTACAAAATAGTTGTGGATTAACATATTAAACTAAAATGGTGGATTAACTTATTGAAATTGTGTATTATAATAAAAATTACCTACTTCTTTTCATGCTTAATTCATCTTTGAGTCGTGTGAAGTTCTTAGATGAAAATGCTTTAGTGAAAATATCTGCTTTCTGGTGAAAAGTTAGGATGTGGTTGAATTGTAGATTCTTCCTTTGCACTTGTTCTCGTACAAAATAGATGTCTATTACTATATGCTTCGTCTTTGCGTGTGGAACTAGATCTGCAGACATATATATTGTGTTTTGGTTATCACACCATATGATCGGCTTCTTATCAGTTAGAAGCTTTAATTCTTTTAATATTAATTGTACCTACAGAATTTCAGCGGCGGTACTTCTATGCTCAACGCATATGCTTGGCCTTGAGATGTTAGTTTCCTTCTTAGAGCACCAAGAAATAAGATTGTCACCAATGTATACACAGTATCCTGTCACAAACTTTCTATCATCACTATCTACAGCCCAGCCAGAATCGTCATAGGTAATGATGTTGAGATGTTTGTTGGCTCTTAGTATTAAACCATAATCAATTATACCCTTTACGTATCTGAGAATTCTCTCTACAGCTTTCCTGTATTCGTCACGAGGAATCTACTAAAATCGAGGCACTTTATTAATGCTAAATGCAATATCAGATCGTGTTATAGTTGCATATTGTAATGCCCCTACAACACTTCTATATTGTTTAATGTTATTTGTGGCTTCTCCCCTATTTTTAGAATAATGTTGGTTCGATATCATTGGTGTAGGTTGTGCCTTTGCTTCACTAATGTTATCTTTTATCAACAATTCAGAAATATATTTCTTCTGACAGAGATATATTTCTAAATCTAATTGCCTTGTCACTTCAATCTCAAGACAATATGAAATTTCACCCAAGTCTTTAATGGAAAAGTGTTTGCTTAGGTGTACAGTTATTTATCCGACTTCATTCTTATTGTTGCCTGTAATAATTAGATCATCGACATATATAAGTATGTATAAAGTAGATGAATTATTAATTAGTAAAAAGAGATGAGTCATATTTTGTGATCTAAGTTTTGTGAGAATCCTTGTGGTTGCTTCATATAGATTTCTTCTTGTAACCCACCATTCATAAATGCATTGTTTACATCTAAGTGTTTGATCTTCTGTTCGTTGCTTTGAGCAACTGTAAATGCAAGTATGATTGTAGATAGCCTGACCACACGAAGAAAGTATCATTGGAATTGAAACCGTACTCTTGTGTGAATCCTTTGGCAACAAGTCTAGCTTTATGTCTGTTGATCGAACTATTTGTATTTTTCTTTAACATATAAGTCTATTTGCATCCAATTATATTTTTATTGCTTGGTTGATACACAAGTTGATATGTATTATTTTTAATGAGGGCATTGTATTCTTCCTTCATGGCATTTCTCCAATCTTTATCCTTCAATGTTGGACTGTAGTCTTCTGGCTCATTGACAGTGGCATTGTAAATTTTTGGCTTGAACATACCATATTTTATCCCTTATTATCATTGGATTACCAGTTTGAGTTAGTGGAGAGTTGCCTGTTGAGTTAATTTGAGTAGGTTGATTGGCATTTGTATCAACATTGCTTTTTTATTGTTATCAGTGCTTTGATTATCATTGAGTCCTCTGAACTTTTGCATTCATCTTATCAATTACAGGTTGTTACATGGCATGGCTAACAGACTCGGTTTGATGTTGTCTTCGTTGATTAGTTGTATTCTGATGGTCACTCTAAGTGCCAGCAGCCTCAACATTGGTAGAATTTTCCCAAACTTCATTGATGATTGGTGGATCAGGTATAACCAGTTTTGGGTTATATACTTTTTTTTTAATTTTTTACTTCAGATTTTTTATATGGAGAAGTAGTTTCATCAAAGATAACATGTCTGCTTATATATATTTTACCAATGGTATCAATGCACTTATATCCTTTTTTATGTGTACAATAACCAATAAAAGTACATGGATTAGACATATAGTCAAGTTTACTTGTATTGAATGGCCATAAGTGAGTGAGGTATAAACAACCAAAAGTTTTAAGGTTACTGTAATATGACTTAACATTATAAAGTTTATCTAAGAGACTTACTCCACTTAAAATTTTGGTTGACATCATGTATATTAGAAAAATAGTTGAATTGAATTATTCAGGCAAAATTTTAAGGGTAAAGATGCTTGAGGTAATAATATTATGCCCGTTTCCAGTATATGTCTGTGCTTCCTTTCCACTAACCCATTCTGTTCAGATGTGTGAGGGCATGTAACTCTGTATATTGTTCTCTTTTCTAAAAAATTCATTAAGGGGTTTGAATTCAGCTCCTCCATCAGTTTGAATTACCTTGGCTGTACTATTGACTTCACTTTCAACAGTTTTAATGAAATTCAACACAGTGTTATAAGTATCAGATTCCAACTTTAAAAGATATATCCACGTGTACCTTGTGCATGCATTAACAAATGATATATAATACTTGCAAAATCAGAATTTATTAGGGCTAGACCTAATAGATCTGTAGAAATTAGATTAACGGGCTTATAGTGTTGAATCATAGAATTAGTGAATGGTAGTTTGTACTTTTTCCCATTTAGAAATAAGTGCAAACATTTGGTAAGTAACATTATCAAAAGGGTATCCTATTATCAAGAAGAAATTTCTTTACAATGTTTGCATTGGAGTTACCTAATTTGTAATGCCATAGATCAAAGACATATTTCTTATCATACATATTATCTATTACAGACATTTTGCAACATGTTTTGGACTTTTGCAGTGCTATTACAGTTATTAAAATTGAACTTGTACAGTTCCTTCACTAGATCACCCTGCAAAAATATATCTTTAGTTAGTATATGTCTTTAACTAATAAGTATTAAGGGAAGAATTCAAAATACACATTATTGTCGTTGGCAAATTGTGATACACTAATCAAATTCGTCTTGATTTTGGATACCCTTAATAAGTTGTGTAAAAACAATTGTCATTTGTCCTTTACACTACTACCATTACCTATATGAGATATATTGATGTGTTTACCATTTTCCATTGAAATTGATTGATTACCTTTGTACTCTTTATCACCAAGATTTAAGTTTTCAGTGCTGTTGGTTATGTGATTGGTTGCCCCTAAATCTGTATACCAGCTATCATCATGTGTGTGGTCCACTCTGGCATTTTCATTCTAGATTCTTGATGTTTCAACTTGAACATTCAAATCATTTTGAACTTGTGCCAGATTTGCACTTATGTTTAATCCCCTCTGATTGTTGTTATTCTAATTCACTGCATAGTTGACATTGAATCTGAAGTAGCAATTTGATGTAGTATGTCCAAATTTCTCATATATTTGACATTTTGGTTTATTGTTGTTACTTCTCCATCCGCCTCTTCCCCAACCTCTAGTTGGTGGGCCACTTCTTTCAAAGGTTTGGTTAGTTCTGAGGCTTTGAATTTTGTTTTTAATACTAGTTGCAGCATAGTTAACATTTTTTTCACTTTCGTGGTTTTTTTGCTTTCAAGTCCAGCTTCATGAGATAAGAGAATAACATGAATATTATCAATTGATGAGAATTCCTTTTGAGATGCAACAATGGCTTTAACAGCCTCGTGTTCATCACTTAGGCCATTTAGAATAACAAGTATTTGCTTAGATTCAGATAGTTTGTGACCTGCAACATCAAGCATATCACATGTAGATTTGATTTTTCTTAGATATTCTCTCAAAGTAATATTATCATTCTTGATTTTCTGGAGTTGCCACTTGTAGAACTTGACTTTAGTTGTTGATTAATTATTGAATGTCTTTAGCACAGTTTGCCATCCGTCATTAGCTGATTTACATCTTATAACTTGTAGCAATAGATTCTCATTGCTTGATGATAGAACACTACTAGAAATAATGGCTACAGCATCACCTTTTTAACATCAGTTGGTGAAACCACCAATATTAAAAGTCTTTTTAACATCAGAAAATTAAATGGCAATGTTAAATATTTCTTTAGACATCGATAGTTAAAACAACCAATGTCTTTCATTCTGTTATATTTCCTCTCTCCCTTCTTTCCTATATTTTCCGCCACCCTTCTCTCCTTTTATTTATATTGTTTTATTTTTTTCCAAGTGAAAGGAAAATGGTCAAGGTTATTCCTCTCCCCAAAATGGAAAAATAAATCGAATCTTTCCCCTTTAAATCGTCATCATTCCTCCATTAATCGACTCGTCGTCATCCCACCAACGATACTGTCTCGACGCTGCTGCAGATCGATTCTCTCGCCTCTAAATCAACCCACGACTCGTCGCTTTCACCACAACCAGAATCGCACTTGTCGTCGCCTCCTAGAGCTTCTTTGCCCCGTGCTCGACCTATGTCTCGTCTCGAAGTTGCCAGCCTCTTCGAGATTTGGGGCCACCAGAACCCTAATCGAACCGTAATAGATTTGTGAGTTCTCTGACCTTTTATTAATACTTGCACTTGAATTGTAGCTTGCGATTTTCGATTTTTTCTATGCTTGATTTACTTGCTTGGTTTTGATGCAATACTTGTGATGATGCCGATGTTATTTATTGGGTATTAAAAAACCCTAATCTCGCTGATTTCGCTTTTGACTTTGTTGTAATATTAGCATGATTATCTGCATTGAATCTTTCAATTCTCTAGAGATTTCTGCTCGATTGAATTTTCTAAAAATATCGTATTTGTTCAATTCTCTAGAGATTTCTTAAAACTGTTTATATCTTTACCTTGACAAAAATATTTCTGCCTTGACGGATGATTCACTGATAAGAGCAGATACCATATGATTTGCTATAGAAATAAAATCGAAAAGATGCTACACTTAGTCTTCATTAAACTGCATTTGGTCTTTCTTTAAAGAGATGCACATTTGGTCTTGCCACTGTTTATGTGCCTTTGTTGCATCTTGTTTCTTTAGTTTCCATGTCCTCTTTTGTGCACTTGTACATGAATTTGGCTTCATTAGTCTGTGCCTGCACTGTTTTTGTTGCACTTTATTGTGCTTGTAAAACTTGTATTGCCATGGCATTTCATATGTTCTTTTGTTGTGGGCTCTCTTGCATTATGCATGTTGCTTCACTGTTTTGTTCCTGACCTTGTACATTTGTACTTGATGAGCCATGTGTTTGATGTGCCATGTTTGACTATTCATGTATATTGAAGTTTTCTCATATACTTTTAAAATAAGAACAAAACTGCATTTATGTTTATGTCACTGCTTCATTCTTGGTGGCTATGCTGCATGCTTGATATTTGTACCGCACTATTTATGTTTTGCATCCTCACTTAGCGTGCAATCCTTCTCTTTGCACATATTGCTTGCATTTCACTTGGCATTGTAATTTGTTGGGCTGAAATACTGGTCTTTTGTACTTTCTGTTCATTTGTTACTTTGTAGATCACTTGTAGTGGCCTGCCTTTCCCGCACTACAATATGCTGAGCTTTTTTATTTCACCCTTCTTGTTGTAACACCTCACATTTTATGACAATTAAATAATTAAATAATGCATATGTGTATACATATGCATAGACATAAATATATATAAGAAGAATAAATTAATGATAATATGTGATTGCATGTAATAAATACATGCACTGAAAAAGAAGAAAGATTTATGTAAATGAAAATGTAATGCATGCATTAAAAGAAAGAAAGATTTCATTGCATGCAGGGTAAATATGTTGCATGCCATGATTTACAAATATTATGCATTAATAATATACGAGTAATAAAAGAAAAAGATGCATGCAAAATGATAAAGTTTCATGCAATGGCTTAAATAAAAGATTACAACAAATATAAAAAAGAGAAATAAGAAGAGAACAGTAACTACCGTTGTTCTATGCTTTGTTAACGAAATCCTAGGTAGTTCAGTTGGTTAAGACATGTGGCTGTCTTCAAATGAGAGGTGCAAGGTTCGATACTCGCCAACACCATATTTTTATTTTAAGGGAACGTCTAAAATAAACACATGTTCATATGAGAAAATATGTATAAACCCACATATAAGGAAAAGTTTGCATATAAGGAAGTGTGGAAAAGTTTGCATATAAGGAAGTGTAGAAAAATATATAAATACATGTATATGTAGATATACGCATATATATGTGCAGAAATACATACATACATACATACATACATATATATATATACACATATGTACAAGAGAAAAGTTCAAAATAAGGCTGCAATCAAAGAAATATGCTAAGAATTAAATAACGGTACAACATCATTTGAATTTCGAAAACAAAATAAAAGTTGTGCGTGTGTATATATATATACATAATAAAATGGTCATTAGAAGATTTGTATACATATTAGGAGATTATTTGTAAATATAATAGTTAAAAATAAATTCTAGAAATTCAAACATTCAAAAATTAAACTTCTACGCCAAAACAGCTCGCAGGATCCATGGGAGGGTCGACTAGGGGTCGACCCCACCACAGATCTAGGTAGATTCATCAATGAATCTGGACTGTTTTCTTAACGACGTTCATTGCTGACTCAGCTTTGCGTGTACGATAAGATCCTAAACACCTATAAATATGCTAGGAGAGCCTAGCCTAAATATCATATTTTCTAGGAAGCCGCCTAAGCTCTGTCATTCTTCCTCCTCCTCAAATCTCTTCGGAAAAATAAAATAATTAGTTTAGAAAAATTCCGATTCAAGATCTGGAGGAAAAGGATGTAAATTAATAAAGAAGGTGTTCATAATCATATTCGAAGTAAGGTAAATTCTTGCATCTGGTCTATTCAATTTTCTCCGCTTTGTTCCCATTTTCTTTTCATAAGAATTGTGGATCCATGGTTGTTAGGTTTTAAATCCGGTTAGGGGAAACCATGGAATGCTAGATCTGGACCAGTTTCAGTAATTGGAAAGCAAATTAAATGAGTGGATTTAAGTTATACCATTTTTGATAATGGTATATTATCGATTGACATTCCCGATTAATATGGTATGTAAATCTGCTAGAATGATTAAAAGTGTTGAAATGCTAATATGACGTGTTGAAATATTAATATGCTAAAATATTAATATGTTGGAAAATTATATGTTGAAACGTTTAATGTGCTAAAATGTTCATATGTTGAAATATAAACTTATTAAAAACATGTGTAACGATTACTGTTGTATACATACATGTTCTAATTACATGTTAACTTGTGACATTTATGCACTTGAACCCTTAATTATAGAAATTGGAATAATTACATGTTAAATTAGAATAATTACATGATTTGACGATTGCATGTTATTTTGAGATGAAGTTAATTATATGTTAGGAAGAACATGCAACATGAAATTATGATAATGGACTTAATATGATATTAAGCATGACATGTAATAGTTGATTACAGTGAAATTTGGAAGAATGAACATGCTTAGAATTACAGTAAATAGAAAACTGTAACCGCACTTATACACGAGGTTGAATTCAATTTGTAGTAGAAGTGTAACGACCCGCATTCTACGTATCGAAGGATCGTAGAATATTTATTTCATTTTCATACGAAGTCGTATGGTCATGTAACTTTGGGGAACGACTATTGGGGTCATTTCCAATGTTCACGATTTTTGCTGATTTTTAAATGACCATTGTACCCTTGACGAATCTTGTTTCGCCTACAACTTTTGATTAGTAAGGAATTTTGACCTAAACCACTTCCATTAGATCCGGATGATGGTTTACCTTTCCGTAGAGTGGTCGCATTAGCCAAACGGCCTTATCGTTTGGGAGATATGTCCGAATTAAGGTTTAGAAGGTGAAAAACAGCTTAACCGGGCCTAATTAGGGTGATTAACAGCTAGGCCCATAACCCATTTCGGGATTAGGGTTATGGGGAGGCTGAAATCAGTTAGGAAACGATCTATTTTCATTTTCTCAGCCGTCTAAAACATTTCTCTAACCCTAACAATGGCCTCCACCTTCTAAAATCATCCTAAATCGCCTTCTAATCACTAATTAAGAAGATCTACATCAAATCAAGGCGAGTCAACACCAAATCAGAGTTGGAGCTGCTGTGTTGCATAGGAACGCCCTAAAACTGTAGAGTTTCAGATCTAAAGTTTTATTTGTGGCTAAGGTGAGTGATTTGCATTGTTTTTCACTAATTACGGCTAATTAAGGGTGATTAGTGTTAATTAGCGAAATTATGCATGTTAAAATTCTGAAAAAATATGTAAAAATTCTTAAATATTATTTTAGGGCTCTGATAGAAATTTGGGTTAATTTGGATATGTTTTGCTAATCGTATGATTAAACATGATTAAGGGGGATTAAGGGGAAAACATAGGTTTTTGGGTATGTTTGATCCATATTAACATGTTAAATTTTTGCTTTGGTGTTTATGGTTGATTATACATGTTGTTATTACTGTTTGGAATGACTTGTGATTGCATAGAAAAGTTAGATTGGTCGAAAGCGTCGTCATATGGCGTAAATAGCTCGCTAAAAAAGTTGCAGGAATTTGGACCGGATTAGATTGCCCTCCCCCACTCGCGAAGCACGTATCATGAACCGGTGATGGAAGCTCGACCCGACCGCCTGTGAGGCACACCCCATCACGAGCTGATCTGATGCTTCTAACCTGAACCGCACAGCATCCACGAGCCGATGCCACGAGCTGGAGATCAAGACCTGGCCTGGAGCCTACATCCCTAACCGAACCGCCAGAAGAAGGAGTGCACAAACCAAACCCATCTCCACAACTCGGACTTATGAATTGACTTGGATGGGGAAAACCGACCCGACCCAATAGTGATGATCACGACCGTACTACTACAGGAGGACAGAACCGAACCGAATTGAGCTGTTTTCCGAACCAATCCGAAGGAGACCAAAACCTGAGATGCAAAGGTAGTCCAAATGGGAAGTAGAACTCAGGATCCAGGCAACGAGTTAACTACATGAATTGGACTTTGCAGCGGGACGGGTGCAAAGGAGTTATCGACATCCATAATTTTGATTCACCACCAAGATAGATGTTAGGCTACGGATCAGTGCAGTGGGGTAGTTATTACTCCATGGGGCAGAGTGATCGTCGCATGGCTATGAGCCAGTCCAGTGGAGTCGTCATGACTTCATTGGGCAGAGTGGACATAGCAAGGGATTAGTGGCTATGGACAGTGAAGTGGAGCCATCATGACTCCATGGGCCAGAGTGATCGTAGCAAAGGATTTGGGTGGTCAAAGTAGTGGATATCGTATGCTTTACGCACTGAGTGAGAGATGTGAGAATGGTTGCTATGCTCGATTGTTTGACATCACTATGACATGCACACCCCTTCCCCGTATCTTTACACCATATGTTAGTGTCACCTTAGAGTATTGTACATCTTGTTGCAAACTCTTTGGTTGCAGGTTCAGGTATGGTTATGTATACTTGTTATTGTTCTGTTTTGCTACTTATCACTCATACCAGACTTTTGTCTGACCCAGAGTTTTATGTCTCTTCTTATTACTCTGGATGCTCTTAAACGGGCAGACTAAAGACAGGTTAGGTGGTATGCACGAGTAGTTGTATCGGAGACGACCAGGAGGCTTCCACGTATGATATATATAGATATCCTCCCTGTGTTGTTGCTAATCACTGCTTTGGGCATTAGTAGTGCACCTTTTTCTTTTCTTTACAGACATTATGTTGGAGTTGTAATAAGCTGTATTTTGAATTTCCGCTGCTATGATGATTATGGTTTAGTTTTCAGCTTATGCACTGTCTCGTCTGTTTTATGTCAAGTATTTTATTATTATATTTTATTCCATGCGTTGTGAAACATTCTACAGGTTCCTTATTAGTTCAAATTCCTTTCTTTTCCTTTCTTTGGCGGTCGTCCCGTGCTGGTTGGACATCTGTACAACGCATTTCAGGGAAATGTCGGCTGGTGCGGGACCAGTCGTCACACTTGGTATCAGAGCTCTAGGTTGCGTAGTTAGCCTAGGGGGAGACATCAGAGAGAAATAATACGTCTATGAGAGCGAATATTTGTGATATTATGGTTTTCAAAAGCTATATATATATATACTATTAGTATATCTAATGACAGAGTCGCACTGCACTAGCACCACTGAAGAGATGGTTAATCGTTTTCTCCTTATAGACTGAATGATGAGCCGATACACGAGGAATACTGGTTCAGGAGCCAATAATAGGAATGCTCCTGATATGAGGACAATGTTCACTGACTTCATGAGAGAGATGCTTAGGGATGTTCAAAGGGCAGCTCATAATGCTGCAAATGGTGGTGGTGCAACGGTGCAGGCGCCCAGGGCCCATTTCGCCAAGCTCTATAAGGACCACACTAGTCTTGGTGGGAAGCCGTTCCACGGAACGGAACCGGCTACAGAAGTTCAGGATTGGCTTGATAGTTGTGAGCGTATCTTCGAGGATCTGGGAATCGAAGACGCGATGAAGAGGAAGCTAGCATCCTGTCAACTGCAAGGACGGGCTATGAATTGGTGGAATGCTATTAAGGCGGCTACTCCTGAGGATCAAGTTACCTGGGATCTGTTCAATGCCCGATTTAGTGATAAGTTTATCCCAGCTGCCCAGAAGTCAAAATTGTTTAGGAAGTTCTTGGAGCTTAAACAGAATGGTAGGGCAGTCTCGGAATATGTTGTTGAGTTCGATACTTTATCGAAGTATGGATTATCCCTTATTGACACTCCCGAGAAGAAGAATGAGAAGTTCATAACGGACTTAGATCAGTACTAAGGGGAAAGGCTTATAAACCATATTGATGAGACTTTTGAATCGATTGTTGGGAAAGCACTAAGATCAGAGAGCCTTTATTCTAAGCCCAAGACTGAAGTCGCCGTTGCATCTGCAGAGGGGCCAAAGCCGTAAGCAAGCGGTGGAGGCAAGAATAATTCTCAGAATAAGAGGAAGCAGAACCAAGCTAAGGATGGTCAGAAAAAGAGCAAGAAAGATGTTGAGTGCTTTAGCTGTGACAAGAAGGGCCATTATGCTAAAAAATGTCGAGCAGAGCCAGCGGACAGGAAGTGCTTCAACTGCGGCCAAGTGGGACATCAGAAGGATAAATGTCCACAACACCCTAAAGAGAAGAAGATTGTGAAAGCATATGCAATTAATGCTGTTCCTTCTTCGTCGAATGCCCCAACTATGGCGGAGAAAGGAAAGAATGCCGTCATTTAAGGTATGATTTCTGTTTATGATGTTTTTGTTCGAGTATTGTTTGATACCGGAGCTTCCCATTCCTTCATATCTAGTGGCCTAGTAGGTAGGTTGGGATTGGAACCAAAGATAGTCGATAGACCTTTAGCAGTGATGAACCCGATTGGTGGTTCGACTAGCCTTAGTATGATTTGTCGAAATTTGGTCTTATCGAGTCATGGATGTATGTTTGCTTGTGATTGCTTTGTTTTGGGCTTTATTGGATATGACATTATTTTGGGAGTCGATTGGCTCCAAAGATATGGGAGGGGGGGTGGTAGACTGTGAGGGATTTTCGGTGACTATTAGGGCGGATGATGGGCGGAGGGTAGTGTTTGGTGGCCTACCTAATGATGAGGTGATGGCTAGTTTTCTAAGTTTCCTCAACATCCCGTAGGACAAGTTAACAGGAATTCCTACTGTTGGCCAGTATTCGGATACCTTCGAGGAAGTGACCAGACTTCCAGCACACCGAGAGATTGAGCTTTGGATTGATTTAGTGAAAGATGCCAGACCTATAGTGATGTCACTTCGTCATATGGCACCAAGGGAGCAGCGAGAGCTCGGGGTGCAAGTGAGCGATCTTTTGAAGAAGGGATTTATCAGAAGAAAGTGTTTCTGAGTGGGGAGCACCAGTTGTATTTGCTACCAAGGCAGATGGTTCCCTTCGATTGTGTGTGGACTACCGCGAGTTGAATAAGGTGACGAGGAAGAATAAGTTTCCTCTACCATGGATAAATGATTTGTTTGATCAGTTGAGTGACGCGAGAGTGTTCTCTCAGTTGGATCTTGCGATAGGTTTTCATCATCTTAGGGTGGAAGCTGAGAGTATAGCCAAAACGACATTTTGGACACCGTTTGGATTCTATTAGTGGTTGGTCATGCCATTCGGGTTGACCAATGCACCAGCCTGTTTTATGTCAAGTATGTTATTATTATATTTTATTCCATGTGCTGTGAGACATTCTACAGGTTCCGTGTTAGTTCAAATTCCTTTCTTTGGTGACCGTCCCGTGCTGGTTGGACATCTGTACAGCGCATTTCAGGGAAATGTCGGCTGGTGCGGGGCGGGACGTCACAAGAAGTCTGCCCGAAACCGCCCGGCAAATCCAGGTCCACAAGTTGTTAATTTAATGTGAGAGGTCTAGTGCGTAAATATACATGTAACAGTGCTAAGACACGAGGGTAAGTCCAACTTATGGTAGAAATCTGGCCGGAATCGCCCGACAAATCCAGCATCCACTAGTGGTCGGCTTAGTGTGAGAGGTCCAGTGCATAAACATATATAAATATATGTATATAAAAGGATAGAAATAAATGGAATTAATGGAAACGAATGGAATTGAGTGAAAGTTACAACAGCAAAAGGATTAGATTGAACTGGGAATTATAATAACTTATTATAAATAAATTACATTAATGAGAATGTTATATAATAGGTAGGCTTGTCCTAGCTAGGGACAAGTGCAACTTATAACTTAGGTTACAATAAAAGATAAAGAAAATGGAATAACTTGTGTAATGAGATAAGTTGTACTTAATTATAAATTAAGTTATTTGTAAGAACGAGAATTAGAAATCTACGGATGAGGACAAGATAAGTTATATTTATGGGAAGAAAAACTTATTAGTAAACCTTAGTTGAGAGAACTAAATTAATAAGTGAACAACGATAAGTGGTAGTGACAGTATAAGATGGAATTATGATTAAATAAGAAAGAATAAGGGAAATTATGAAATGAAATAAGTTATATTTAATCATGAATAATAAGTGACATATTAAACAGAAAACATGTGAATTGAGATATACTAAATCACATATTAAGCAGAACGTGTTATTGTAAGTATGAAATTGGACGATGAATAATACAAAGAGATTGTAGATTATAGACCTTGGATTACAATCTAGAGAATAACATGTTATGGGCTTATTAATAAACTTAAATGGGTTAAGTTATATGATTGAAATTAATAAGCAAGAGGAACTTGATAACTTGAATAAGAAGTCAATGTGAATGGGAATAACCAAATTAAATGGAAACCTGATGAGGTAGAGCAAGCGCATAACTGAATGTTTAGACATAGGGTCTAATAACATATTAAACAGAGGCGCTTGTACCACTCCGTCCGTTTGAGGTAAATAACCCAACGTGGTAGATCATCGTGATATCGTGAGGCACGAGAGGAGCAAACATTCATCTAATTATTCTTTTGGCTCCGAAGGACTGGAAGAGGAAGCACACGGTTTCCTGGGACATGAAAGGTGCTCCTGGTAGTCCTCTATGGTGGTGCAGTGTTCGGGACGTGCTCACAGAGATTGGGTCAGTGTGTAACTACCCGGTGATTAG
Source organism: Allium sativum (assembly GCA_030737875.1). Taxonomy (NCBI): domain Eukaryota; kingdom Viridiplantae; phylum Streptophyta; class Magnoliopsida; order Asparagales; family Amaryllidaceae; genus Allium; species Allium sativum. The sequence continues at coordinate 34,466,781 of CM060926.1, read as the reverse complement.
CCTTGACTGGAAAAATAGCTTTGCAGTCAGAAAGCTGTGATGAGGTGACACTAAGGTGATTCGACGATCGCCTCAACAGGGAGGCGGGGTCAGGATCAATAAGGATAGTAGGTCATCGGGTACCCATCATCGACAGCCAGTGGGATGCGAAAAGACTAGAGCTAAACCCAAGACATCATCCACCTTTCACTATCGAGGCATGGTGGTTGAAGGGAGATGTAACAACCCGTATTTTCAATAACCTGTTATAACATAAATCGAGGCAGAATTTAATTCTAAAATCTGAATCAAGGGAAACGGGCTATGCCATTGCGTTCGTCTCGGAAAAATACGCGAAATAGAGTCCGAGTTTTCGAAAATCGGAGTCCGTATGACCCGATTAAGGCCCAACGAAGTTTTCAGAAAATTTCAAAGTAAAAACAGATTTCAAATTCAAGTTTGAATTTGGAAATTTGGGCCAGTTTGGGCCAGGCGGGAAAACTCCCGCCATAGCACCCAAGTCGACAGCCCTGTCGACTTGGGAGTCGACTTGGTTGGACCCAAGTCGACAGCCCTGTCGACTTGGCTGTCGACTTGGCTCAGCCGAGCAGTTCTGCCTGGTGCACCATTTTGGGATTGTGTTGAGTTTGGGGGCCAGATTCGATTTTGAGGGCTGAGATTAGAACTAGGGTTTAATCCTAAGGCTAGAACTAATCCTAATCTCTATAAATAAGACCCTAACCTAAGCCTAAATCATCATTATTCACTCATACAACTAAACTATGGCAAAATTTTACCTCTCATGGCCTCCGCTCTCTTCATCTAATTCCTAAATAAATTTCTATGAGAGATTTTCCATGCATACAAGTGTTTTCAAGCTTGTATGAGCATCATTAGCTTGCATTCAAGTCAAGTTTCTATATTTGCATCATAAAGCAAGGGTTTTGATCATTTTGGCTCAAGGGATTTTCTATTAGAGCTTGCATTTTGGGTTTAATTGATTTCATAAGGGTTTTGTCATATTTTTGTGACTTCCTAAGCATTGTAAGCCCTTTTCTACTTTCATACTTAAATTCTAAAGTTAATGAATGATGCAAGTTGTGTTTGATCATTATGATATGATATGCAAGTTTATCATGTTATGCAAGTATGCTATGATATGATATGCAAGTTTATCATGATATGTTATGCAAGTTTACTATGATGTAATATGCAAGTCTATCATGTTATGTTATGCAAGTTTGATATGCAAGTTTGTCATATGATATGCAAGTTATGATATGCAAGTTTGCCATGCTATGTTATGCAAGTTAATCATGTTATGATATGCAAGTTTATCATGTTATGATATGCAAGTTTATATGCAAGTTTGCCATGTTATGTTATGCAAGTTTGCTATGTTATGATATGCAAGTTTGCCATGTATGTTATGCAAGTTTGGGTGAATCATTTTACTCATGTTATCATGTTATGCAAGCTTATCTTGAGTATATGAACATAAAGCTTCAAGCTTTATGCTAAAGGTTGCATTTTGGCAACATGTAAGTTATCATATCCCTTATGATAACTTGCATGTGAGGCTAAATGCGAACTTATGGCCATTTCTACATGTCATTTATCACCATGTATCACCAATATGCTAGGTTTGGTTTTATGCATGCTTTTGAGGCCTAAAAATGTAATATGCAAGTATATGGACACATGTACATTTCATATGCCACCATGTTCAACTTGTGGCTTCAACACCTTTATGTCATGATTATGCCAAGTTCCCTCTTTCTATCCTTTATGCGCTATTGCGATATGTAAGCGATGGGATTGCGTTTGGGGTTGGGTAAACTTAAAAGACATAAAAACATAAGATTGGGAATTTACCTATTAAGTTAGGTCTACCCATTGGGAATTTACCTATTAAGTTAGGTCTACCCAATTGCTTGAAAATTTGTAACATGTTTTGGAAACATGATGGACATGACACTTAGAAAAGATAAGTGTGACCAACTCGAGGTTGGGTTGAGTTTGTAGCGTAAACCTACCCGGAACCGACCGGCTTAACTAGTTGCTACAAACAATAGGACCCAATGTGAGAAGTTGGCCATGTTGTACCTTGAACCCGAGGTTAGACCAAGTTGTGGTGTAAAGCTACCCTGACCCGCCCGGCTTAACTAGTAACCACAACAAGGTCTAATGTGAGAGGTTAAGGCGCATTAAATTAATTAATGCCTCGTGATTAGGGTTAAGTCATGGTCCACTTAATACTTAACCAATTTGGGCTTGGTAGATTAATCAGGGTTAAGTCGTGAACTCATCGTTACACTTAACCAAGTTAATCCATGATTAGCAAGAGGGTTAAACCGTACTTAACCCACTAGAAAATCCTAGCAACGGGGGTCCACTCCAGCAGTAATCCCAAGTTTGTATCATCATGACCCTAGGGTCTAGGCTAGGGTGTGGGGCACGATTACTGGACTTAAGGTAAGCGACCAAAAACGACGGCAGATGGGTACGCCGGTGTAGTTCCGGGCGGACCATGGTCGTGCACATAGTCCGAAGCCGGGGAAAGCATGCACGGGTACCAGTAGATCGAGACTGTGCACTCATGTTTATGGTGTCCAGGGGTTGCCACCCTAGGGCTTGATACACCCGACGGGAGACCCTACACAGTCTGACTACAATTATGTTTGGGCCGCATTGACACCAACACGTGACGAGTTAGGCTTATAGGGAGCCGATCGACTAGACCGTTTGGTTGGACCGCGTATTAGGGTCATTTCATGTTATTGGGCCAAAGCTTGGGCCAAGGGATCAATACTTGTTTATTCAAGTCATGTTAGTTTGCTAGTACACCTGTGGTGCAAAAACCTTAATCCTGATTATGCGATGACACCTTTATCTACCTTGTTAGTTAATCATCGTGCTAATATGTTGTTATCCTTATGTTCATCCCAGCTTTCATCATGCCAGTTAACTTTATCAGTTTACATTGATTGTAGTAGGGCTTACTCAGTCTTTTTGACTGACCTGTTTTCCTTTCGCCTCTTTTCTTCCGTTTCCCCCCCCCCCCCCTCCCCAGGTTCTCAGGGTGGGAACGTTGGAGCTTAGCTTGGATTTCGGATTGCTTGCTTGTGGGATTTCAGCTCATGTACGGTTTCGACATGAAGCTAGCTATGGTTATCACTTATTTGGGGATAGTACTTATGTATTTCAGTTTTTCAGTTGATGTTGTTTTTATCTAGACTTGTTTATTTGGAAAGCTATGTTGTACCAGACTTGTTTTGAAATAGTATGAAATCTTCCGCTGTTTTATCTATGTTATTTACTCTGTTTACATATATACATATGTTCTTGTTCTGCCTTGATATATCATTATGCATGTTTACCTGATTCAAACGCCCCTCCAAAGTCAGAGTGCTTGCAAGAGCCACCCTGGCGGAGGTGGGGTGTTACATTTGGTATCAGAGCATATGGTTTACGAGAAGGAACAAAAAGGTTTTTAGAAAACTTTTGGAAAACTATTTTCAAAACCAAGTATAAAGTATTTTCCAAAGAAAAGTCTAGTTTATTTTAAAGGCTATTCCCCAAAAAAAGCCATTAGCAAAATTCCTTCGTTTTTTCTCCATTCTGAATCTATCTTTTTCTTCGTTTTCGGTATGGCCGATAACTTTGCTATTCTGGAGGGAGTACACGTACCTGTTTGGTATATGAGACTTTTGGAGGCTAGGGCGACCGAAGCCGGCCCCGCAGATGTCCCTCCTCCTCCTCCTCCAGTAGTTAATGTTCCTCCTCCTCCTGTCGCTGAGGTTCCTTTTCCTCCTCCCCCTCAGCATCCTCAAGTTGACTTCGCAAAAATTTGCCAAGACTTTAAGGCGATGGGTGGCAAGAATTTCATTGGAACCGAGACTTATGTAGAGGCAAGGAATTGGTTGAAAGAAACCGAAGATCTTTTTGCCTTCTTTGATATAGATGATCGTAGGAAGGTTTTATTGGCAGTGTGGTTGCTAAAGGAAGAAGTTGCACGTTGGTGGGTGGTCACCACCGCTACTAGGCCAATTGAGACTTGGGATGACTTTCGGGGAAAGTTTGGACTAAGGTTCCTATCACTGAAGCAAGGGGACATGACTATTAGGGAATACATAGATAAGTTTAATCAATTTGCTCGGGTCGGTTTAGACTTGGTTAACACAACTCAGAAGAAGGACATATACTTTTCTCTAGGATTAAACGAGCCATTACATGGTTTAGCCATGACTCATATACCCTTGGGGAAACTTTCGAGAGTTTGGTGAATATGGCCCTACTCAATGAAGAGAATAGGAGCGACAAGAAAGAGATCAAGATGAATGATACTCAAGCCAAGAAGACTGATTCCCAGTGGAAAGGAAATCAGGGTAATCCAAGTGGTCAGAGCAGTCAAGGCAATCAGAACAAGAACAAGAGTCAAGGCAACAAGGGGAACAACAACAAGGGCAATAACAAAAAGAGGAAGTGCCATTATTGCGGTTCAGTTGGGCATCTTATTAAGGATTGTAAGAAGAGGAAAAGGGAGAATAGTGAATGCTTTTTCTGCGGTGAGACTGGACATTTCAGTAAGGATTGCCCGAAGAAGCAAGGGCAAGGCCAGGGTCAGACTCAGCGTGCTGGACCTTCAGGAGGGAAAGTTCATGCTCTCAATGTCGCTCCAGTTCCCGATCGAGGTAGTATTTCTGTTGAAAGTCTTGTTTACATTTCTGATTTTCCTGTTCGTACTTTGTTTGATTCTGGTGCATCGCATAGTTTATTTCATTTGGTTTAGTTGAAAGTTTGCACCTAAGTACTAGTCTAGTTAATGATCCCGTGTGTGTTTCAAATCCAATTGGGGTTTCCGTCCATTTGTCTATTATCTAAGTGGATTTGAAAATCTCTATCTTTAGTGTAGAGTTCTCGTGTGATGCTTATATTCTCGGTTTCATGGGGTATGGGTTGATTTTGGGCATGGATTGGTTGTCCAGTTTTGGAGCCATCCTTGATTTTTGAGCATAGGGTTGTGAGGCTCATGACTCGCCTCGGTAATACCCTAAAAATTTCTAGTAACCCTATGAGTCCCGTCATGTTGTGTCATTTTGAACCCCTCGACTCGTCTATCGATAGTTTGCAATCGGTGAGGGTGGTCCGAGAATATCCTGATATCTTGGGTGAAGTGAAGGGGGATTACCCCTAAGCGAGAGATTGATTTCCGCATTTATCTGGTTGATAATGCCAAGATAGTTTCGTGGTCGGTTAGGCACATGGCCCCGCAAGATGAGAGTTAAGAAAGCAAGTCAAGGAGTTGCTTGAGAAGAAATTCATTAGATGAAGTATATCTGAATGGGGAGCGCCTGTAGTATTTACTACCAAGGCAAATGGTTCTCTCCGACTTTGTGTTGACTATCGAGAGTTGAATAAGCTGACTAAGAAGAACAGACACCCGTTACCGAGGATTGATGATCTCTTTGACCAGCTTATCGGTGCTTCTGTTTTCTCTCAGCTTGATCTTGCTACTGGATCCCATCAGCTCAGGGTAGCTGAAGATAGTATAGACAAGACTGCGTTCAGAACTCCAGATGGATTCTTCGAATGGCTTGTCATGCCGTTCGGCTTGACTAATGCACCCGCATATTTCGTGGACTTGATGAGTAGGGTGTTCAGGGAGTTCTTGAATAAGTTTGTCGTGGTCTTCGTAGATGATATTCTGATCTTCTCTAAGGATGAGGAAGAGCACGCAAGGCATCTCGTGGAGGGGATGGATACGCTTAGAGCGCATCAGTTGAAGGCCAAGTTCTCCAAGTGTCATTTTGGAGAAAAAGGAGTTAGATTTCTTGGGCACATAGTTTCTAAGCAAGGCTTAGCGGTGGATCCCGCTAAGGTAGTTGCAGTTCAGGATTGGAAGACTCCAAGGAATGCAACTGAAGTAAGAAGTTCTCTCAGTTTAATTAGTTAGCGTCCCTTGATCTTAGACCTACCCTTCTGGATCAAGTAGGGACTTCGCAGAAAGAAGACCCGTAGTTAGTCGAGATCATAGACAAGTTGATTCGAGGCGAGATGGTAAGTCACCTCGCTATAGATGACAAGGGATGGCTAAGACGCGATGAGAGAAAGAAGGTTCTTGAAGATGCACATCACTCGAGGAAGTGGCCGAGTTTGTCCCAAGGTGCATGTTGTGCCAACAGGTTAAAGGCCGAGTCATAGAAGCCCGGTGGGCTATTACATCCATTGGAGGTCCCCACAATGGAAGTAGTAAAACGTCACGAAGGATTTCGTGGATAGACTGCCTAGGTCAAGGAAAGAGAATACGAGCATGTGGGTCATAGTTGGTAGACTCACGAAGAGTGCTCATTTCACTCCGGTAAAGAGCGAAAGGACTGCATCATAGCTAGCGACAGTTTACTTTCAAGAAATAAAGCGGTTGCACGAGGTTCCCTAAAGTATAGTTAGTAACCATGACTCAATCTTCACTAGCCAGTTTTGGGATAGTCTACGGGAAGTCATAGGCAAACGGCTGAATCTAAGTACGGCCTATCATTCGCAGGCGGATGGTTCATTTCATTCAAGCATGAGTTATAGAAAATCACGTTAGTTAGAGTAATTGGCAACGTGGATTGGTATTTCCAAGAAAAGTTCTGCTGCGTGGAATACTTTATAGTAAGTAAACGAGATCCAGGATTCACTGGTGAATTTTGGAGAGCTTGCATGAAACCATGAGGTCATAGTTATGTTTAAGCCAAGAATGATAAGAAGAGTAAGTGAAAAAGGAAGACGAGAGGCGACAATGAAATGGGTTCCAACTCATATTTGGAAATAAGAGTTAAGAAGCTAAGAAATCATGAGGTAAAAGACGGTCAAAGCACAGTGGAGTTAAACTCAAGGAAACGTGACTTAGAAGACTGAAGGCTAGATACGCGCATCATATCTCTTTCTAAGGGTATATCCTTGATCCTTGTTTTCCGGTGGAATTTACTTGCATGTTATCTTTTTACGTATATCCTCTCGGTCCCATTCTCGATCCCGTTTCTGTTGAAAACTCCATAAGGGGGTATGACTCATCGGTTAGTAATACATGTCAAGGTTTGAAGGGGTCCGTTAGGTTGACTAAACCTTTTGCGCTTTTATAGAATATGGGTTGGGTTAGGAAGGGATTTCTTGTAATCCGAAAGGAGTATATCCTGCTTATCTTCCCGATCTCTTTGTAACATATCTTTCTTTTGCTATCTATATCGTGTTAATCTTATCATGAGAACCTTAGGTAGAAACCCTTTGGATGAAACATGTGTTTGAAACATGTTATGTTTGGTGGTTGCAAGTGGTTGCAAGTGTTTGCAAGTGGTTACTCGTGGATGCATTATACACGTTAGGCACTAGATCGGCTCACACACTCCTCATATTGCATATGCATGAGTGTTTACGCTTATTCATGAATGAAAATTTTTGTGTTATCACATGGATGTTGCATATGGATGTATGTTATGTGCACGCATATAGATGTTATATAATATGTTAGGAATTGCATACATATGAATTCATTTCACTAACATAATTTGCATTGATGATAATTGCATTAGATAAGTACATATACACACACCTTTGCATATGTTCATACAACGTTTAGAATCTTATAAGGACAATGATTACTCGTGGATGATGTTTTGAGTAGATGGATGTTGGATGGTAGGATACGTTATTCCTAACTTGATGATTTCGGGGACGAAATCCTTTAAGGAGGCGAGAATGTAACAACCCGTATTTTCAATAACCTGTTATAACATAAATCGAGGCAGAATTTAATTCTAAAATCTGAATCAAGGGAAACGGGCTATGCCATTACGTTCATCTCGGAAAAATACGCGAAATAGAGTCCGAGTTTTCGAAAATCGGAGTCCGTATGACCCGATTAAGGCCCAACGAAGTTTTCAGAAAATTTCAAAGTAAAAACAGATTTCAAATTCAAGTTTGAATTTGGAAATTTGGGCCAGTTTGGGCCAGGCGGGAAAACTCCCGCTAGAGCACCCAAGTCGACAGCCCTGTCGACTTGGGAGTCGACTTGGTTGGACCCAAGTCGACAGCCCTGTCGACTTGGCTGTCGACTTGGCTCAGCCGAGCAGTTCTGCCTGGTGCACCATTTTGGGATTGTGTTGAGTTTGGGGGCCAGATTCGATTTTGAGGGCTGAGATTAGAACTAGGGTTTAATCCTAAGGCTATAACTAATCCTAATCTCTATAAATAAGACCCTAACCTAAGCCTAAATCATCATTATTCACTCATACAACTAAACTATGGCAAAATTTTACCTCTCATGGCCTCCACTCTCTTCATCTAATTCCTAAATAAATTTCTAAGAGAGATTTTCCATGCATACAAGTGTTTTCAAGCTTGTATGAGCATCATTAGCTTGCATTCAAGTCAAGTTTCTATATTTGCATCATAAAGCAAGGGTTTTGATCATTTTGGCTCAAGGGATTTTCTATTAGAGCTTGCATTTTGGGTTTAATTGATTTCATAAGGGCTTTGTCATATTTTTGTGACTTCCTAAGCATTGTAAGCCCTTTTCTACTTTCATACTTAAACTCTAAAGTTAATGAATGATGCAAGTTGTGTTTGATCATTATGATATGATATGCAAGTTTATCATGTTATGCAAGTATGCTATGATATGATATGCAAGTTTATCATGATATGTTATGCAAGTTTACTATGATGTAATATGCAAGTCTATCATGTTATGTTATGCAAGTTTGATATGCAAGTTTGTCATATGATATGCAAGTTATGATATGCAAGTTTGCCATGCTATGTTATGCAAGTTAATCATGTTATGATATGCAAGTTTATCATGTTATGATATGCAAGTTTATATGCAAGTTTGCCATGTTATGTTATGCAAGTTTGCTATGTTATGATATGCAAGTTTGCCATGTATGTTATGCAAGTTTGGGTGAATCATTTTACTCATGTTATCATGTTATGCAAGCTTATCTTGAGTATATGAACATAAAGCTTCAACCTTTATGCTAAAGGTTGCATTTCGGCAACATGTAAGTTATCATATCCCTTATGATAACTTGCATGTGAGGCTAAATGCGAACTTATGGCCATTTCTACATGTCATTTATCACCATGTATCACCAATATGCTAAGTTTGGTTTTATGCATGCTTTTGAGGCCTAAAAATGTAATATGCAAGTATATGGACACATGTACATTTCATATGCCACCATGTTGAACTTGTGGCTTCAACACCTTTATGTCATGATTATGCCAAGTTCCCTCTTTATATCCTTTATGCGCTATTGCGATATGTAAACGATGGGATTGCGTTTGGGGTTGGGTAAACTTAATAGACATAAAAACATAAGATTGGGAATTTACCTATTAAGTTAGGTCTACCCATTGGGAATTTACCTATTAAGTTAGGTCTACCCAATTGCTTGAAAATTTGTAACATGTTTTGGAAACATGATGGACATGACACTTAGAAAATATAAGTGTGACCAACTCGAGATTGGGTTGAGTTTGTAGCGTAAACCTACCCGGAACCGACCGGCTTAACTAGTTGCTACAAACAATAGGACCCAATGTGAGAAGTTGGCCATGTTGTACCTTGAACCCGAGGTTAGACCAAGTTGTGGTGTAAAGCTACCCGGACCCGCCCGGCTTAACTAGTAACCACAACAATGTCTAATGTGAGAGGTTAAGGCGCATTAAATTAATTAATGCCTCGTGATTAGGGTTAAGTCATGGTCCACTTAATACTTAACCAATTTGGGCTTGGTAGATTAATCAGGGTTAAGTCGTGAACTCATCGTTACACTTAACCAAGTTAATCCATGATTAGCAAGAGGGTTAAACCGTACTTAACCCACTAGAAAATCCTAGCAATGGGGGTCCACTCCAGCAGTAATCCCAAGTTTGTATCATCATGACCCTAGGGTCTAGGCTAGGCTGTGGGGCACGATTACTGGACTTGAGGTAAGCGACCAAAAACGACGGCAGATGGGTACGCCGGTGTAGTTCCGGGCGGACCATGGTCGTGCACATAGTCCGAAGCCGGGGAAAGCATGCACGGGTACCAGTAGATCGAGACTGTGCACTCATGTTTATGGTGTCCAGGGGTTGCCACCCTAGGGATTGATACACCCGACGGGAGACCCTGCACAGTCTGACTACAATTATGTTTGGGCCGCATTGACACCAACACATGACGAGTTAGGCTTATAGGGAGCCGATCGACTAGACCGTTTGGTTGGACCGCGTATTAGGGTCATTTCATGTTATTGGGCCAAAGCTTGGGCCAAGGGATCAATACTTGTTTATTCAAGTCATGTTAGTTTGCTAGTACACCTGTGGTGCAAAAACCTTAATCCTGATTATGCGATGACACCTTTATCTACCTTGTTAGTTAATCATCATGCTAATATGTTGTTATCCTTATGTTCATCCCAGCTTTCATCATGCCAGTTAACTTTATCAGTTTACATTGATTGTAGTAGGGCTTACTCAGTCTTTTTTACTGACCTGTTTTCCTTTCGCCTCATTTCTTCCGTTTCCCCCCCAAAGGTTCTCAGGGTGGGAACGTTGGAGCTTAGCTTGGATTTCGGATTGCTTGCTTGTGGGATTTCAGCTCATGTACGGTTTCGACATGAAGCTAGCTATGGTTATCACTTATTTGGGGATAGTACTTATGTATTTCAGTTTTTCAGTTGATGTTGTATTTATCTAGACTTGTTTATTTGGAAAGCTATGTTGTACCAGACTTGTTTTGAAATAGTATGAAATCTTCCGCTGTTTTATCTATGTTATTTACTCTGTTTACATATATACATATGTTCTTGTTCTGCCTTGATATATCATTATGCATGTTTACCTGATTCAAACGCCCCTCCAAAGTCAGAGTGCTTGCAAGAGCCACCCTGGCGGAGGTGGGGTGTTACATTTGGTATCAGAGCATATGGTTTACGAGAAGGAACAAAAAGGTTTTTAGAAAACTTTTGGAAAACTATTTTCAAAACCAAGTATAAAGTATTTTCCAAAGAAAAGTCTAGTTTATTTTAAAGGCTATTCCCCAAAAAAAGCCATTAGCAAAATTCCTTCGTTTTTCTCCATTCTGAATCTATCTTTTTCTTCGTTTTCAGTATAGCCGATAACTTTGCTATTCCGGAGGGAGTATGTAAAGACCCGCAAATCCCCACCCTTTGAATCGACCATAAACCACACAGGTCTGACCCAAAAAGTGAAAATCTACGAATACTTTAACTTTGGGCATACAACATATTACAACAACAACAGAAGACTTTTATAACATATCATATAATGTTACATCAGAGTACAGAATATACATATCAGAGTACATTGGAATATAATTACAGCGGAAGATAAATACAATAAAAAGGTAATATATTGCAGCGGAAGAACACAGCGGAAGACTCTCTATCTCTGGACACAGCTTTAAGCTTCAACCCAGAATCCTGTTTAATATATCTGCAAAAATAGCTACTCGACTGCCCGTGTGGAAAATATGGGCACCCGAGTTTGCCAGTGGACAAAACTACAGGTCAGTCATGGGACTGGTGTGAGAATTCTACTTAACCTATATAATATAATAAGGCTAATCACAGGACCACGCCACTTTCGCGGAACGGGTTTTCTCCTATGGATTGCCAATGCATGACTAAATTAAATCGTCAAAATAGCGCAATGCTTTTTAGAAAAATGAAACCATTATAAGACCCAAGTCCCATCACACAATGCAACGCAAACCGGAGGATAGGGTTTTACCTTATAATGATCAAAAGATGCTTGATACGATAAACACGGTATTATATAATAATAGTGTGCAACCAATTTGAAGTACATCAAAGTAAATGTATTAATCCTAGACGGCATGAGTGCCCCATCCCACTATGTCGCCATATATAGGTATACAATCAAAACCGCGTGATGTCGTATTGGAAATTTGGATTTCCATCTGAGTCAAGGCTAGGGAGGAGATCCTTACCGATTCGAGACACTCTAGCAATGCCCCAGGATTGGTACTCTGTCCAACCCTTGGATCCTGCAGGGCCGGTCCGTCCCCGTGTTGGTACTCTGTCCAACTGGTGCAATGGACTGGATTAGTTATTCCTGAACACACGCTTCCCGGTCCTTTTGGACCTATCCTACGGCCAGTAGCGACCGCATAAACCCGAGGCCTCGAAAAAGCAACAACCACAATGAATAAATGCCAGCGCTGGTAGGTCCCTGGCACCACTCTAGCTAGAAAGAAACGTGCGCACTCCCTGCGTTCCCTTCTCCCGTTTTAGACTCTACCGGGCTGTGAGGCTCGCGAAGTCACGTAACACAAAGCTATGCCTAAATAGACTATGCTTTGATCATCCCACAAGGCTCTTCTTTGCAACAATAAGCCTTGATCAAGTGCAACTTGGAATACCACATCAACAACTCATATCATGCGATCGGTAAATATTTAACATACAAAAGGGTGTTAAGCAAGAGAATAAATCCTCCGCCACCATGCATTTATATATTAAATAAAAACCAATTTAATTACATGAAATAAATTTCAATGTCAGGCATGCTATCCATTTACAAGTCCGTTCTGGGTCTGAACGAAACAACGTATCCGTCGATCTCCAGTACGTCTGAAAGATCATCACTTTTACCTTGCCTTGGGGGATCAGTCCCAATTCAAGATATCAGTCACCATCAACCAAACGATGTGAAGCTCTCCGGTCTTCAGTCACCGTCTTCATCTTCGACTCTTGATCGTCGTGATGATTATTCAGAATGGGTTAGACCCGGTCTTTCTGAATAACTCGCGTATTTGTAATTAAAACCAACCAAACGCCACATTCCAACTTTGAATATCCTTTTAAATAAAAATTATTATTTATGTTAAAAGGTTCTCCTTAATTTTATCAAAGATAAAATAAATTACATTTTAATCTTTCTAAAAAGATTTATTAATATCCCAATTTTTTTGATTTAATTTATAAAATAGATTTATAAATTTCAAATAGTAATTTCAATGTAAATTGGATTAAAGGATAAATGTTATTTAAAACATCGTCCACTACAAATCCAATCGACATATCAATCACCAAACATAATGGCTAAAATCTAATAATCTTAAATAAAAGGTTTATCCTAAAGATATTAAATCATTACTCTATAAAAAGAAACATATTTTAAAAATAATCAATAAAATATTCTATATATAAAAGATTCTGAATGTAAAATAAACTTTATAATACAAAATCTTTTATTTTACAAAAATCCTTTCATTATATAAAAATTCTTTATTTTAAAAAAGAAATTCTGCATTGGAATGCGACTCAACCATGTACCATATAATTTGGGTCATATGGGTTTCATACATTTCATGTATAGGGTAATAACAGAAGATAATTCTCAATCCATCCATTAACAACCAGAGTGACAATGTCAACTGTGTGAGCATTAAAATAAAACAATAACGCTCATCGCAGCCTGTCGATCAATCGATAGACATATAAATAACATTGGGATTTGTGTCATTCAAGTATCGTCCCAATACCCGTGTGGGGTTTTCAGCCAACAACAGTTCATATAAATAAGTAAATACATGATTGGTTAATAGGTTTAACCAATTTCTACTGTATATTATGCAAATAAAAGTAATCTTTATATTTGCACATAAATTGTGTTTCCTACAAGGATGAGTGAAAGTGATATACTCATTTTGTTAGCAATTCTATTTCAACAAATACAGTGTAGATAAAAGTGTGTTTCCAATCTTGTACTTTTATTTGTACATAAAACACAAATAAAAGTGTATCTCATGTATTTGTCTTTTTATTTGACAAAACAATGTTAATAAAAATGTTCTTTTATATCTTGTACTTTTATTTAACAAAACAATGGTAAATAAAATGTCTTTTTAATTCTTTTACTTTTATTTAACGAAACAATGACAAATAAAAGTATAATTTTCTTTCTATGCTTTATTTGCAACTAAAAATGCAAATAAGAAATATAACTCTCTTTTTTACTTTTCTTCACAATAGAAAATGTAAATAAAATGGTTCACACAATTTTGTTATTTTTCTTTACGATAGAAAATGTAAATAAAAGGATTCACATTATTTTGTTCTTTTTCATTACCATAGAAAATGTAAATAAAAAGATTCTTATTATTTTGTTCTTTTTCATTACCATAGAAAATGTAAATAAAAAGATTCTCATTATTTTTTTTTTTTTTTTTTTTTACTTACAAAGGAAAATGTAAATAAAAAGATTCTCATTTTCCTGTTCTTTTTATCACATCTAAATGACGATAGAAATGTACCATTAACATCGCTATTTATATCGCATAAAAAAATGTCGAATAAAATGAATCACTAACATTGTCTATTTCAATCGCACCAAAAATGTCGATAAAATGAATCACCAACATTGTCTATTTTTATCGCACTAAAAATATCGATAAAAATGAATCACTAATATTGTCTACTTTTATCATACTAAAAATGTCGATAAAAAATGAATCACTAACATTGTCTATTTTTATCGCACTAAAAATGTCGATAAAAATGAATCACTAACATTGTCTATTTTTATCGCACTAAAAATGTCGATAAAAATGACAACATTAACTATTCTATTTTCACCGCGTTCAAAATGACGATAAAATATTCAACATTAACAATTCTACTTTTACCGCATTCAAAATGACGATAAAATATTCAACATTAACAATTCTATTTTTACCGCATTCAAAATGACGATAAAATATTCAATATTAACAATTCTGTTTTTACCGCATATAGAAAATGTAAATAAAAATATTTCTAAATTCTATTCTTTTTATTCATATAAGAGAATGTAAATAAATGCATTTTCAATTTCTATTCTTTTATTTACATAAGAAAATGTAAATAAATATATTTCTAAATTTTTATCATACCGTTATAACTCATATATAAATTACATAGAAAAAATGTCATTTTTATTTTATCGTTCTAATTCACCTCTAAATTACATAGAAAAATGTAATCTTTATTATGCGATGGGAATTCATATTTTAATTACATAGAAAAATGTAATTCCTATCATACGACATAAATTCATATTTAAAATTATATCTAAAAATGTAGTTTTTATCCTACAACGCAAATTCACATTTTAATTACATGGAAAAAATGTAATTTTCATTCTACCGTTATTATTCATCTCTAAATTACATTGAAAAATGTAATTTTAATCATGCAATGTAAATTTACATTTTTGTATCATAGAAAAATGCAATTTTTGTCATACAGTGCAAATTCATATATAAAGCACATATAAAAATGTAACTTTTGTTATGCAAAGAAAATATGTCTTTTTCTATTTTACAATGTAAAAATATTGACCTTTTCTATTTTACAATGAAAATAATAACTTCTTTATTTATTCTTCCATTGCATATAAATGTAATCTTTTCTATTTATTACAATGAATAAAATTACAATAAAAATGTAATCTTAGCTTATGAACTTTTCATGGCGACAAAATGAAAATAAAAATATAATCTTTTTATTTTCGTCTTTACAGTGAAATCTACATCACATTAAAAATATAATCTTTTTATGCAACATCTTCCTATTGAAAACAATCAACACATAAAAATATAATCTTTTACATTGCTTCTTTTATTGAAATCACTATTACCTTAAAAATGAAGTTTTTATGTTACTTCGTTTATCGAAATAACATTACGTTAAAAGTGAGATTTTTAATGTTACAACTTTTATTGAAATCAAGGTGACAAATAAAATATGACTCTTTATTGAAATCACTATTTTTTACATAAAAATGTGATCTTTTATTTTCATTCTTTTTTAATGAAACAAATTCATATTAGAATTATATACTTTTTAATCCACTATTCTTAATGTAACAAATTTACAATAAAAATTTATTCTTTTTAATCATTCCTTTTTAATATAAACAAATCCACATTAAAAATATATTATTTTTTTTCATTGTTCAAATTCTATTGTAAATAAACAAATTAAAAATAATATTGTATTTGTCGTTCAAATTCTGCTGTTATACAAACAAATAAAAATAAGGTTTTTATTTGTTGAACAATCTCTGTTGTAATGTAAACAAATAAAAATGAGATTTTATTCATTGTCCAATTTGCATTGTAATATCAACAAATAAAAATAAACTTTTTATTTGGCGATCAATTTCTTTTGTTATGCCAACAAATAAAAATATAAGTTTTTATTTGTCGTTCCCATTCTATTGTTCATTACAGAGTAAATAAAATATTTTTTTTTTTATAACATGAAATTATAATAACTTGATTTGCATAAATATGATTTTATTCTGAATAAAATATGTTTTAGATCTAACTTTCTCACTGCAAATGAATTCAACAATATATATAAAATTCCAATGCGAATTTAGCGTATCATGCACAACAAAACATACAACAAGCAACAACCAACAATTCAAACAACACAGAACATTTCAGAACTGAATCAATATGATAATACCATTATTTTTAGCGCGAGAAAATAATTAATAATTGATTAAATAAATAAAATTAGAATTCTCACCTAGATTTTTGGCCAAAATTTTACTGTCTCCTTTTCAACTGCGGTCTACGCCATCGCGAAGCTCTTAATTTTGTGATTCCAACGCAATTTACGGTTCGTCAAACGGACCTCGTATGAAAGAGTTATGAATTATTAAAGATTGGGTAATTAAATAATTAAATAATAAAATAATATTAAAAAAAGGAACGGGTTCTTTCTTCCTCACGTCTTCACGTCGGCCTAACCCATCTTCCTCCTCCCTCCTTCTGGACGCACGCAACCCGAGGCCACCAGAGACCGATCAACCTCCGCCGTCCCGAAGGCCATCGCGCCACCTACCACCGCCGTGAG
Organism: Allium sativum; assembly: GCA_030737875.1. Classification (NCBI taxonomy): domain Eukaryota; kingdom Viridiplantae; phylum Streptophyta; class Magnoliopsida; order Asparagales; family Amaryllidaceae; genus Allium; species Allium sativum. Next base: position 34,449,877 of record CM060926.1, on the reverse strand, counting down.
TGGGGCCCAACTCGCACGCCCCAGGGACCCACAAACCACCAATAAACGCAGCCCATTCCCGGTGAGAATTCGCGAAATCCGTGACCCTAATGATGATCATAGCCGTATAGATCTGAAGCTCTCGAAATCCTCTTCGATTTGGTACCAAGTTTGCCAATTTTCGTTGAGCGGATCAAAAGATATTAGCATTTGAAGTTCGGTGATTTCTGGCCTTCGAAATTAAGGCGGCGGCTGGCCATTGTTCTAGGGTTTCGGATTTTTTAATATTTTAATAATATAAATTTCGAAATTCGTGAAATAAAGTGGATTTTTGAACTTTCTCGGATTTGGGCCTACTTACTGTCGATCTTAACGTTTTGAGGCCTTCTGAACGCGATGGGCTATGTCCCAAGGTCCAGTTCTGATGTCTACACGTTTTATTTTCGGTTTTAATTTAAAAATGCAATATTAAATTAATTATTTAATTTCTACCGTACATTTAAATATGCCGGGGCCACATACGACCTCAGAAAATTCTAAAAAAAATATTTTTAGCTTTCTTATGATGATACGAATCCAACAAAATTATTTTCGTCGAATTCTGAGACTGTTTGAAAAATGGCTATTTTTAAGGCGTTCAAATTTAACTGAAAATAGTCAAAACACATCTTATTTCGCCACGCTCACATATTAATTCTAAAAATTATGAAAAATTAAACTTAACAATATTTTGACATTCCGGATCCAACAAAAGTGATTTTGTCGAAAATAGAGGTCGTTTGAAAAAAAGACTATTTTCAAGGCCAATATATTTAATAATAAAAATACCAAAAATAGTGGAATTTTTCCGAAACTCAAAAATATAAGTTCTTATAGTACTTTTTATATGTAAACAACATTCTAAAACCAATGGAGATGGTTTCGGGTCCTAATTCCTTATTCTGCAAAATTTAGCATTTTGGCCCTTATAAATTTCATAGCGACCTTCCTAAATATTGAATTGGCCATAACTTTTGATTCCCGTTATGAAATTTCGATTTTTCAGATTCGTTGGAAAGATATTTTTAAATAGATTCTAATATTTTTGGTTTCACTAAAATCCGTTAAATTTTGCATCCTGTACAGTCAGTCAAAGTTCAAGTTTGACTTTTCAAACTACCGCGTTATTTCTAACTCTTTTTATAATTAAAATTAAATCATTCATTCTAACTTCGATTTGAATCAAATTTGTGATCATTATTATTTAAATAAATTATTTTATATTGTCAAAATTCATTATAATTTCCTAAAATAAAATTTTAAATTGGTCCTGATTTTGCGGGTTGTTACAATCGCCCCCACTTAAAAACTTTTCGTCCTCGAAAAGGAACGTAGCTAAAAATTGTAAAATTAACTATCTTAATTTTAAATTTTAATGGTTGATTATCTTTTCAAAATATATATAACTTTATATATATAAAAATCATATTTCAAAGAATAGATTATAAATATCAAAAATACGTTAATTATAAATTCGTAACTCTGAACTCGTTCTAGGGCATTACTAACCCCATCTCTAACGAGTTTACTCATTCTAGGATACTACTGATCCTATCTCTAATGAGTATTCTTATTGGACATTACTAATCCAACCTCTGATGAGTCTTTTGTTCAGTTCTAACAAGTTGTACCCCAAAGATTTGAGCTAACCAAAGCTCTGATACCAACTGTAAAGACCCGCAAATCCCCACCCTTTGAATCGACCATAAACCACACAGGTCTGACCCAAAAAGTGAAAATCTACGAATACTTTAACTTTGGGCATACAACATATTACAACAACAACAGAAGACTTTTATAACATATCATATAATGTTACATCAGAGTACAGAATATACATATCAGAGTACATTGGAATATAATTACAGCGGAAGATAAATACAATAAAAAGGTAATATATTGCAGCGGAAGAACACAGCGGAAGACTCTCTATCTCTGGACACAGCTTTAAGCTTCAACCCAGAATCCTGTTTAATATATCTGCAAAAATAGCTACTCGACTGCCCGTGTGGAAAATATGGGCACCCGAGTTTGCCAGTGGACAAAACTACAGGTCAGTCATGGGACTGGTGTGAGAATTCTACTTAACCTATATAATATAATAAGGCTAATCACAGGACCACGCCACTTTCGCGGAACGGGTTTTCTCCTATGGATTGCCAATGCATGACTAAATTAAATCGTCAAAATAGCGCAATGCTTTTTAGAAAAATGAAACCATTATAAGACCCAAGTCCCATCACACAATGCAACGCAAACCGGAGGATAGGGTTTTACCTTATAATGATCAAAAGATGCTTGATACGATAAACACGGTATTATATAATAATAGTGTGCAACCAATTTGAAGTACATCAAAGTAAATGTATTAATCCTAGACGGCATGAGTGCCCCATCCCACTATGTCGCCATATATGGGTATACAATCAAAACCGCGTGATGTCGTATTGGAAATTTGGATTTCCATCTGAGTCAAGGCTAGGGAGGAGATCCTTACCGATTCGAGACACTCTAGCAATGCCCCAGGATTGGTACTCTGTCCAACCCTTGGATCCTGCAGGGCCGGTCCGTCCCCGTGTTGGTACTCTGTCCAACTGGTGCAATGGACTGGATTAGTTATTCCTGAACACACGCTTCCCGGTCCTTTTGGACCTATCCTACGGCCAGTAGCGACCGCATAAACCCGAGGCCTCGAAAAAGCAACAACCACAATGAATAAATGCCAGCGCTGGTAGGTCCCTGGCACCACTCTAGCTAGAAAGAAACGTGCGCACTCCCTGCGTTCCCTTCTCCCGTTTTAGACTCTACCGGGCTGTGAGGCTCGCGAAGTCACGTAACACAAAGCTATGCCTAAATAGACTATGCTTTGATCATCCCACAAGGCTCTGCTTTGCAACAATAAGCCTTGATCAAGTGCAACTTGGCATACCACATCAACAACTCATATCATGCGATCGGTAAATATTTAACATACAAAAGGGTGTTAAGCAAGAGAATAAATCCTCCGCCACCATGCATTTATATATTAAATAAAAACCAATTTAATTACATGAAATAAATTTCAATGTCAGGCATGCTATCCATTTACAAGTCCGTTCTGGGTCTGAACGAAACAACGTATCCGTCGATCTCCAGTACGTCTGAAAGATCATCACTTTTACCTTGCCTTGGGGGATCAGTCCCAATTCAAGATATCAGTCACCATCAACCAAACGATGTGAAGCTCTCCGGTCTTCAGTCACCGTCTTCATCTTCGACTCTTGATCGTCGTGATGATTATTCAGAATGGGTTAGACCCGGTCTTTCTGAATAACTCGCGTATTTGTAATTAAAACCAACCAAACGCCACATTCCAACTTTGAATATCCTTTTAAATAAAAATTATTATTTATGTTAAAAGGTTCTCCTTAATTTTATCAAAGATAAAATAAATTACATTTTAATCTTTCTAAAAAGATTTATTAATATCCCAATTTTTTTGATTTAATTTATAAAATAGATTTATAAATTTCAAATAGTAATTTCAATGTAAATTGGATTAAAGGATAAATGTTATTTAAAACATCGTCCACTACAAATCCAATCGACATATCAATCACCAAACATAATGGCTAAAATCTAATAATCTTAAATAAAAGGTTTATCCTAAAGATATTAAATCATTACTCTATAAAAAGAAACATATTTTAAAAATAATCAATAAAATATTCTATATATAAAAGATTCTGAATGTAAAATAAACTTTATAATACAAAATCTTTTATTTTACAAAAATCCTTTCATTATATAAAAATTCTTTATTTTAAAAAAGAAATTCTGCATTGGAATGCGACTCAACCATGTACCATATAATTTGGGTCATATGGGTTTCATACATTTCATGTATAGGGTAATAACAGAAGATAATTCTCAATCCATCCATTAACAACCAGAGTGACAATGTCAACTGTGTGAGCATTAAAATAAAACAATAACGCTCATCGCAGCCTGTCGATCAATCGATAGACATATAAATAACATTGGGATTTGTGTCATTCAAGTATCGTCCCAATACCCGTGTGGGGTTTTCAGCCCACAACAGTTCATATAAATAAGTAAATACATGATTGGTTAATAGGTTTAACCAATTTCTACTGTATATTATGCAAATAAAAGTAATCTTTATATTTGCACATAAATTGTGTTTCCTACAAGGATGAGTGAAAGTGATATACTCATTTTGTTAGCAATTCTATTTCAACAAATACAGTGTAGATAAAAGTGTGTTTCCAATCTTGTACTTTTATTTGTACATAAAACACAAATAAAAGTGTATCTCATGTATTTATCTTTTTATTTGACAAAACAATGTTAATAAAAATGTTCTTTTATATCTTGTACTTTTATTTAACAAAACAATGGTAAATAAAATGTCTTTTTAATTCTTTTACTTTTATTTAACGAAACAATGACAAATAAAAGTATAATTTTCTTTCTATGCTTTATTTGCAACTAAAAATGCAAATAAGAAATATAACTCTCTTTTTTACTTTTCTTTACAATAGAAAATGTAAATAAAATGGTTCACACAATTTTGTTATTTTTCTTTACGATAGAAAATGTAAATAAAAGGATTCACATTATTTTGTTCTTTTTCATTACCATAGAAAATGTAAATAAAAAGATTCTTATTATTTTGTTCTTTTTCATTACCATAGAAAATGTAAATAAAAAGATTCTCATTATTTTGTTCTTTTTTTTTTTTACTTACAAAGGAAAATGTAAATAAAAAGATTCTCATTTTCCTGTTCTTTTTATCACATCTAAATGACGATAGAAATGTACCATTAACATCGCTATTTATATCGCATAAAAAATGTCGAATAAAATGAATCACTAACATTGTCTATTTCAATCGCACCAAAAATGTCGATAAAATGAATCACCAACATTGTCTATTTTTATCGCACTAAAAATATCGATAAAAATGAATCACTAATATTGTCTACTTTTATCATACTAAAAATGTCGATAAAAAATGAATCACTAACATTGTCTATTTTTATCGCACTAAAAATGTCGATAAAAATGAATCACTAACATTGTCTATTTTTATCGCACTAAAAATGTCGATAAAAATGACAACATTAACTATTCTATTTTCACCGCGTTCAAAATGACGATAAAATATTCAACATTAACAATTCTACTTTTACCGCATTCAAAATGACGATAAAATATTCAACATTAACAATTCTATTTTTACCGCATTCAAAATGACGATAAAATATTCAATATTAACAATTCTGTTTTTACCGCATATAGAAAATGTAAATAAAAATATTCCTAAATTCTATTCTTTTTATTCATATAAGAGAATGTAAATAAATGCATTTTCAATTTCTATTCTTTTATTTACATAAGAAAATGTAAATAAATATATTTCTAAATTTTTATCATACCGTTATAACTCATATATAAATTACATAGAAAAAATGTCATTTTTATTTTATCGTTCTAATTCACCTCTAAATTACATAGAAAAATGTAATCTTTATTATGCGATGGGAATTCATATTTTAATTACATAGAAAAATGTAATTCCTATCAGAAGACATAAATTCATATTTAAAATTATATCTAAAAATGTAGTTTTTATCCTACAACGCAAATTCACATTTTAATTACATGGAAAAAAATGTAATTTTCATTCTACCGTTATTATTCATCTCTAAATTACATTGAAAAATGTAATTTTAATCATGCAATGTAAATTTACATTTTTGTATCATAGAAAAATGCAATTTTTGTCATACAGTGCAAATTCATATATAAAGCACATATAAAAATGTAACTTTTGTTATGCAAAGAAAATATGTCTTTTTCTATTTTATAATGTAAAAATATTGACCTTTTCTATTTTACAATGAAAATAATAACTTCTTTATTTATTCTTCCATTGCATATAAATGTAATCTTTTCTATTTATTACAATGAATAAAATTACAATAAAAATGTAATCTTAGCTTATGAACTTTTCATGGCGACAAAATGAAAATAAAAATATAATCTTTTTATTTTCGTCTTTACAGTGAAATCTACATCACATTAAAAATATAATCTTTTTATGCAACATCTTCCTATTGAAAACAATCAACACATAAAAATATAATCTTTTACATTGCTTCTTTTATTGAAATCACTATTACCTTAAAAATGAAGTTTTTATGTTACTTCGTTTATCGAAATAACATTACGTTAAAAGTGAGATTTTTAATGTTACAACTTTTATTGAAATCAAGGTGACAAATAAAATATGACTCTTTATTGAAATCACTATTTTTTACATAAAAATGTGATCTTTTATTTTCATTCTTTTTTAATGAAACAAATTCATATTAGAATTATATACTTTTTAATCCACTATTCTTAATGTAACAAATTTACAATAAAAATTTATTCTTTTTAATCATTCCTTTTTAATATAAACAAATCCACATTAAAAATATATTATTTTTTTTCATTGTTCAAATTCTATTGTAAATAAACAAATTAAAAATAATATTGTATTTGTCGTTCAAATTCTGCTGTTATACAAACAAATAAAAATAAGGTTTTTATTTGTTGAACAATCTCTGTTGTAATGTAAACAAATAAAAATGAGATTTTATTCATTGTCCAATTTGCATTGTAATATCAACAAATAAAAATAAACTTTTTATTTGGCGATCAATTTCTTTTGTTATGCCAACAAATAAAAATATAAGTTTTTATTTGTCGTTCCCATTCTATTGTTCATTACAGAGTAAATAAAATATTTTTTTTTTTTATAACATGAAATTATAATAACTTGATTTGCATAAATATGATTTTATTCTGAATAAAATATGTTTTAGATCTAACTTTCTCACTGCAAATGAATTCAACAATATATATAAAATTCCAATGCGAATTTAGCGTATCATGCACAACAAAACATACAACAAGCAACAACCAACAATTCAAACAACACAGAACATTTCAGAACTGAATCAATATGATAATACCATTATTTTTAGCGCGAGAAAATAATTAATAATTGATTAAATAAATAAAATTAGAATTCTCACCTAGATTTTTGGCCAAAATTTTACTGTCTCCTTTTCAACTGCGGTCTGCGCCATCGCGAAGCTCTTAATTTTGTGATTCCAACGCAATTTACGGTTCGTCAAACGGACCTCGTATGAAAGAGTTATGAATTATTAAAGATTGGGTAATTAAATAATTAAATAATAAAATAATATTAAAAAAAGGAACGGGTTCTTTCTTCCTCACGTCTTCACGTCGGCCTAACCCATCTTCCTCCTCCCTCCTTCTGGACGCACGCAACCCGAGGCCACCAGAGACCGATCAACCTCCGCCGTCCCGAAGGCCATCGCGCCACCTACCACCGCCGTGAGTGGGGCCCAACTCGCACGCCCCAGGGACCCACAAACCACCAATAAACGCAGCCCATTCCCGGTGAGAATTCGCGAAATCCGTGACCCTAATGATGATCATAGCCGTATAGATCTGAAGCTCTCGAAATCCTCTTCGATTTGGTACCAAGTTTGCCAATTTTCGTTGAGCGGATCAAAAGATATTAGCATTTGAAGTTCGGTGATTTCTGGCCTTCGAAATTAAGGCGGCGGCTGGCCATTGTTCTAGGGTTTCGGATTTTTTAATATTTTAATAATATAAATTTCGAAATTCGTGAAATAAAGTGGATTTTTGAACTTTCTCGGATTTGGGCCTACTTACTGTCGATCTTAACGTTTTGAGGCCTTCTGAACGCGATGGGCTATGTCCCAAGGTCCAGTTCTGATGTCTACACGTTTTATTTTCGGTTTTAATTTAAAAATGCAATATTAAATTAATTATTTAATTTCTACCGTACATTTAAATATGCCGGGGCCACATACGACCTCAGAAAATTCTAAAAAAAATATTTTTAGCTTTCTTATGATGATACGAATCCAACAAAATTATTTTCGTCGAATTCTGAGACTGTTTGAAAAATGGCTATTTTTAAGGCGTTCAAATTTAACTGAAAATAGTCAAAACACATCTTATTTCGCCACGCTCACATATTAATTCTAAAAATTATGAAAAATTAAACTTAACAATATTGTCAAAATTCATTATAATTTGTGATCATTATTATTTAAATAAATTATTTTATATTGTCAAAATTCATTATAATTTCCTAAAATAAAATTTTAAATTGGTCCTGATTTTGCGGGTTGTTACAGAGTACACGTACCTGTTTGGTATAGGAGACTTTTGGAGGCTAGGGCGACCGAAGCCGGCCCCGCAGATGTCCCTCCTCCTCCTCCTCCAGTAGTTAATGTTCCTCCTCCTCCTGTCGCTGAGGTTCCTTTTCCTCCTCCCCCTCAGCATCCTCAAGTTGACTTCGCAAAGATTTGCCAAGACTTTAAGGCGATGGGTGGCAAGAATTTCATTGGAACCGAGACTTATGTAGAGGCAAGGAATTGGTTGAAAGAAACCGAAGATCTTTTTGCCTTCTTTGATATAGATGATCGTAGGAAGGTTTTATTGGCAGTGTGGTTGCTAAAGGAAGAAGCTGCACGTTGGTGGGTGGTCACCACCGCTACTAGGCCAATTGAGACTTGGGATGACTTTCGGGGAAAGTTTGGACTAAGGTTCCTTTCACTGAAGCAAGGGGACATGACTATTAGGGAATACATAGATAAGTTTAATCAATTTGCTCGGGTCGGTTTAGACTTGGTTAACACAGCTCAGAAGAAGGCCCTATACTTTGCTCTAGGATTAAACGAGCCATTACATGGTTTAGCCATGACTCATATACCCTTGGGGCAACTTTCGAGAGTTTGGTGAATATGGCCCTACTCAATGAAGAGAATAGGAGTGACAAGAAAGAGATCAAGATGAATGATACTCAAGCCAAGAAGACCGATTCCCAGTGGAAAGGAAATCAGGGTAATCCAAGTGGTCAGAGCAGTCAAGGCAATCAGAACAAGAACAAGAACAAGAGTCAAGGCAACAAGGGGAACAACAACAAGGGCAATAACAAAAAGAGGAAGTGCCATTATTGCGGTTCAGTTGGGCATCTTATTAAGGATTGTAAGAAGAGGAAAAGGGAGAATGGTGAATGCTTTTTCTGCAGTGAGACTGGACATTTCAGTAAGGATTGCCCGAAGAAGCAAGGGCAAGGCCAGGGTCAGACTCAGCGTGCTGGACCTTCAGGAGGGCAAGTTCATGCTCTCAATGTCGCTCCAGTTCCCGATCGAGATAGTATTTCTGTTGAAAGTCTTGTTTACATTTCTGATTTTCCTGTTCGTACTTTGTTTGATTCTGGTGCATCGCATAGTTTATTTCATTTGGTTTAGTTGAAAGTTTGCACCTAAGTACTAGTCTAGTTAATGATCCCGTGTGTGTTTCAAATCCAATTGGGGTTTCCGCCCATTTGTCTATTATCTAAGTGGATTTGAAAATCTCTATCTTTAGTGTAGAGTTCTCGTGTGATGCTTATATTCTCGGTTTCATTGGGTATGGGTTGATTTTGGGCATGGATGGGTTGTCCAGTTTTGGAGCCATCCTTGATTTTTGAGCATAGGGTTGTGAGGCTCATGACTCGCCTCGGTAATACCCTAAAAATTTCTAGTAACCCTATGAGTTCCGTCATGTTGTGTTATCTTGAACCCCTTGACTCGTCTATCGATAGTTTGCAATCGGTGAAGGAGGTCCGAGAATATCCTGATATCTTGGGTGAAGTGAAGGGGGGTTACCCCTAAGCGAGAGATTGATTTCCGCATTTATCTGGTTGATAATGCCAAGATATTTTCGTGGTCGGTTAGGCACATGGCCCCGCAAGATGAGAGTTAAGAAAGCAAGTCAAGGAGTTGCTTGAGAAGAACTTCATTAGATGAAGTATATCTGAATGGGGAGCGCCTGTAGTATTTACTACCAAGGCAAATGGTTCTCTCCGACTTTGTGTTGACTATCGAGAGTTGAATAAGCTGACTAAGAAGAACGTACACCCGTTACTGAGGATTGATGATCTCTTTGACCAGCTTATCGGTGCTTTTGTTTTCTCTCAGCTTGATCTTGCTACTGGATCCCATCAGCTCAGGGTAGCTGAAGATAGTATAGACAAGACTGCGTTCAGAACTCCAGATGGATTCTTCGAATGGCTTGTCATGCCGTTCGGCTTGACTAATGCACCCGCATATTTCATGGACTTGATGAGTAGGGTGTTCATGGAGTTCTTGAATAAGTTTGTCGTGGTCTTCGTAGATGATATTCTGATCTTCTCTAAGGATGAGGAAGAGCACGCAAGGCATCTCGTGGAGGGGATGGATACGCTTAGAGCGCATCAGTTGAAGGCCAAGTTCTCCAAGTGTCATTTTGGAGAAAAAGGAGTTAGATTTCTTGGGCACATAGTTTCTAAGCAAGGCTTAGTGGTGGATCCCGCTAAGGTAGTTGCAGTTCAGGATTGGAAGACTCCAAGGAATGCAACTGAAGTAAGAAGTTCTCTCAGTTTAATTAGTTAGCGTCCCTTGAGCTTAGACCTACCCTTTTGGATCAAGTATGGACTTCGCAAAAAGAAGACCCGTAGTTAGTCGAGATCATAGACAAGTTGATTCGAGGCGAGATGGTAAGTCACCTCGCTATAGATGACAAGGGATGGCTAAGACGCGATGAGAGAAAGAAGGTTCTTGAAGATGCACATCACTCGAGGAAGTGGCCGAGTTTGTCCCAAGGTGCATGTTGTGCCAACAGGTTAAAGGCCGAGTCATAGAAGCCCGGTGGGCTATTACATCCATTGGAGGTCCCCGCAATGGAAGTAGTAAAACGTCACGAAGGATTTCGTGGATGGACTGCCTAGGTCAAGGAAAGAGAATACGAGCATGTGGGTCATAGTAGGTAGACTCACAAAGAGTGCTCATTTCACTCCGGTAAAGAGCGAAAGGATTGCATCATAGCTAGCGACAGTTTGCTTTCAAGAAATAAAGCGGTTGCACGAGGTTCCCTAAATTATAGTTAGTAACCATGACTCAATCTTCACTAGCCAGTTTTGGGATAGTCTACGGGAAGTCATGGGAAAACGGCTGAATCTAAGTACGGCCTATCATTCGCAGGCGGATGGTTCATTTCGTTCAAGCATGAGTTATAGAAAATCACGTTAGTAAGAGTAATTGGCAACGTGGATTGGTATTTCCAAGAAAAGTTCTGCTGCGTGGAATACTTTATAGTAAGTAAACGAGATCCAGGATTCACTGGTGAATTTTGGAGAGCTTGCATGAAACCATGAGGTCATAGTTATGTTTAAGCCAAGAATGATAAGAAGAGTAAGTGAAAAAAGGAAGACGAGAGGCGACAATGAAATGGGTTCCAACTCATACTTGGAAATAAGAGTTAAGAAGCTAAGAAATCATGAGGTAAAAGACAGTCAAAGCACAGTGGAGTTAAACTCAAGGAAACGTGACTTAGAAGACTGAAGGCTAGATACGCGCATCATATCTCTTTCTAAGAGTATATCCTTGATCCTTGTTTTCCGGTGGAACTTACTTGCATGTTATCTTTTTACGTATATCCTCTCGGTCCCATTCTCGATCCCATTTCTGTTGAAAACTCCATAAGGGGGTATGACTCATCGGTTAGTAATACATGTCAAGGTTTGAAGGGGTCCGTTAGGTTGACTAAACCTTTTGGGCTTTTATAGAATATGGGTTGGGTTAGGAAGGGATTTCTTGTAATCCGAAAGGAGTATATCCTGCTTATCTTCCCGATTTCTTTGTATTATATCTTTCTTTTGCTATCTATATCGTGTTAATCTTGTCATGAGAACCTTAGGTAGAAACCCTTTGGATGAAACATGTGTTTGAAATATGTTATGCTTGGTGGTTGCAAGTGTTTGCAAGTGGTTACTCGTGGATGCATTATAAACGTTAGGCACTAGATCGGCTCACACACTCCTCATATTGCATATGCATGAGTGTTTACGCTTATTCATGAATGAAAATTTTTGTGTTATCACATGGATGTTGCATATGGATGTATGTTATGTGCACGCATATAGATGTTATATATTATGTTAGGAATTGCATACATATGGATTCATTTCACTAACATAATTTGCATTGATGAAAATTGCATTAGATAAGTACATATACACACACCTTTGCATATGTTCATACAACGTTTAGAATCTTATAAGGACAATGATTGCTCGTGGATGATGTTTTGAGTAGATGGATGTTGGATGGTAGGATACGTTCTTCCTAACTTGAAGATTTCGGGGACGAAATCCTTTAAGGAGGGGAGAATGTAACAACCCGTATTTTCAATAACCTATAATAACATAAATCGAGGCAGAATTTAATTCTAAAATCTGAATCAAGGGAAACGGGCTATGTCATTGCGTTCGTCTCGGAAAAATACGCGAAATAGAGTCCGAGTTTTCGAAAATCGGAGTCCGTATGACCCGATTAAGGCCCAACGAAGTTTTCAGAAAATTTCAAAGTAAAAACAGATTTCAAATTCAAGTTTGAATTTGAAAATTTGGGCCAGTTTGGGCCAGGCGGGAAAACTCCCGCCAGAGCACCCAAGTCGACAGCCCTGTCGACTTGGGAGTCAACTTGGTTGGACCCAAGTCGACAGCCCTGTCGACTTGGCTGTCGACTTGGCTCAGCCGAGCAGTTCTGCCTGGTGCACCATTTTGGGATTGTGTTGAGTTTGGGGGCCAGATTCGATTTTGAGGGCTGAGATTAGAACTAGGGTTTAATCCTAAGGCTAGAACTAATCCTAATCTCTATAAATAAGACCCTAACCTAAGCCTAAATCATCATTATTCACTCATACAACTAAACTATGGCAAAATTTTACCTCTCATGGCCTCCACTCTCTTCATCTAATTCCTAAATAAATTTCTATGAGAGATTTTCCATGCATACAAGTGTTTTCAAGCTTGTATGAGCATCATTAGCTTGCATTCAAGTCAAGTTTCTATATTTGCATCATAAAGCAAGGGTTTTGATCATTTTGGCTCAAGGGATTTTCTATTAGAACTTGCATTTTGGGTTTAATTGATTTCATAAGGGCTTTGTCATATTTTTGTGACTTCCTAAGCATTGTAAGCCCTTTTCTACTTTCATACTTAAACTCTAAAGTTAATGAATGATGCAAGTTGTGTTTGATCATTATGATATGCAAGTTTATCATGTTATGCAAGTATGCTATGATATGATATGCAAGTTTATCATGATATGTTACGCAAGTTTACTATGATGTAATATGCAAGTCTATCATGTTATGTTATGCAAGTTTGATATGCAAGTTTGTCATATGATATGCAAGTTATGATATGCAAGTTTGCCATGCTATGTTATGCAAGTTAATCATGTTATGATATGCAAGTTTATCATGTTATGATATGCAAGTTTATATGCAAGTTTGCCATGTTATGTTATGCAAGTTTGCTATGTTATGATATGCAAGTTTGCCATGTATGTTATGCAAGTTTGGGTTAATCATTTTACTCATGTTATCATGTTATGCAAGCTTATCTTGAGTATATGAACATAAAGCTTCAAGCTTTATGCTAAAGGTTGCATTTTGGCAACATGTAAGTTATCATATCCCTTATGATAACTTGCATGTGAGGCTAAATGCGAACTTATGGCCATTTCTACATGTCATTTATCACCATGTATCACCAATATGCTAAGTTTGGTTTTATGCACGCTTTTGAGGCCTAAAAATGTAATATGCAAGTATATGGACACATGTACATTTCATATGCCACCATGTTGAACTTGTGGCTTCAACACCTTTATGTCATGATTATGCCAAGTTCCCTCTTTCTATCCTTTATGCGCTATTGCGATATGTAAGCGATGGGATTGCGTTTGGGGTTGGGTAAACTTAAAAGACATAAAAACATAAGATTGGGAATTTACCTATTAAGTTAGGTCTACCCATTGGGAATTTACCTATTAAGTTAGGTCTACCCAATTGCTTGAAAATTTGTAACATGTTTTGGAAACATGATGGACATGACACTTAGAAAAGATAAGTGTGACCAACTCGAGGTTGGGTTGAGTTTGTAGCGTAAACCTACCCGGAACCGACCGGCTTAACTAGTTGCTACAAACAATAGGACCCAATGTGAGAAGTTGGCCATGTTGTACCTTGAACCCGAGGTTAGACCAAGTTGTGGTGTAAAGCTACCCGGACCAGCCCGGCTTAACTAGTAACCACAACAAGGTCTAATGTGAGAGGTTAAGGCGCATTAAATTAATTAATGCCTCGTGATTAGGGTTAAGTCATGGTCCACTTAATACTTAACCAATTTGGGCTTGGTAGATTAATCAGGGTTAAGTCGTGAACTCATCGTTACACTTAACCAAGTTAATCCATGATTAGCAAGAGGGTTAAACCGTACTTAACCCACTAGAAAATCCTAGCAACGGGGGTCCACTCCAGCAGTAATCCCAAGTTTGTATCATCATGACCCTAGGGTCTAGGCTAGGGTGTGGGGCACGATTACTTGACTTGAGGTAAGCGACCAAAAACGTAGGCAGATGGGTACGCCGGTGTAGTTCCGGGCGGACCATGGTCATGCACATAGTCCGAAGCCGGGGAAAGCATGCACGGGTACCAGTAGATCGAGACTGTGCACTCATGTTTATGGTGTCCAGGGGTTGCCACCCTAGGGCTTGATACACCCGACGGGAGACCCTGCACAGTCTGACTACAATTATGTTTGGGCCGCATTGACACCAACACGTGACGAGTTAGGCTTATTGGGAGCCGATCGACTAGACCGTTTGGTTGGACCGCGTATTAGGGTCATTTCATGTTATTGGGCCAAAGCTTGGGCCAAGGGATCAATACTTGTTTATTCAAGTCATGTTAGTTTGCTTGTACACCTATGGTGCAAAAACCTTAATCCTGATTATGCGATGACACCTTTATCTACCTTGTTAGTTAATCATCATTCTAGTATGTTGTTATCCTTATGTTCATCCCAGCTTTCATCATGCCAGTTAACTTTATCAGTTTACATTGATTGTAGTAGGGCTTACTCAGTCTTTTTGACTAACCTGTTTTCCTTTCGCCTCTTTTCTTCCGTTCCCCCCCCCCCCCGGTTCTCAGGGTGGGAACGTTGGAGCTTAGCTTGGATTTCGGATTGCTTGCTTGTGGGATTTTAGCTCATGTACGGTTTCGACATGAAGCTAGCTATGGTTATCACTTATTTGGGAATAGTACTTATGTATTTCAGTTTTTCAGTTGATGTTGTTTTTATCTAGACTTGTTTATTTGGAAAGCTATGTTGTACCAGACTTGTTTTGAAATTGTATGAAATCTTCCGCTGTTTTATCTATGTTATTTACTCTGTTTACATATATACATATGTTCTTGTTCTGCCTTGATATATCATTATGCATGTTTACCTGATTCAAACGCCCCTCCAAAGTCAGAGTGCTTGCAAGAGCCACCCTGGCGGAGGTGGGTTGTTATAGGAGACGCCAACTGGATGTTTAGATTGTTTGTTAGGAGCAAGTCGCTTAGCTCTTGTAGTCTTGGGAGGGGCCGAGGTGGGGCCATAACCACCATGAAAAACAAACCCGAAGGATATTTGTATTTTGAGGCCCTTAAAGCCGGGCTTGTACAGATATGGAAAATCTCCTGACCGAGTTCTTTGTTTCTTGTACAGCCCCGCCACGGAACTCGATGCACAGTAGTGGATATGTGCGGTTATGGCATCGAGTACGGTTGACGATACGTACATGGGAAAGTCTAAATACATGCATCTCTACTTTGGGTGGTGCATCGTAAACTCTAGGGCTTTACTCTGTGATCTGATTCGATCAAAGGTGGCAGTCTGTACGCTTACGTAGCATGGCGATGGTAGATATATGTGGAACATAACATTGTTATATAGAGATCCGTACGCTACTCCGGTGTAGGTTGAGGGACTGCGTACATTTCTGAGGCATTACGGTGGAGACCGTGCGAGTGGTGGTGCCATGGGGTGTACCTTAATATTGGGGGGTAGCTACGTATATATTGTATTTGGTTAATCCATTGGGAAGTAGGTGAGTATGATGTGTGTGTAAGCCTTGAGTGTTGTTAACCCAGGTAACCTAATAAACAAGAAAATGTAACTGAACAATATATGTAGGATTATCCAGAATGTGTAGTTTAAATCCGGTCACCAGAACTTGTGTTCTGACCCCCTCCTCATAACATACTCGCAGGTTAGATTTGTGGCAGAGATATGATAGCTTTGGATACTGGTTAGGCTTATGGCTATATTTTGATTACATTATATTTTATCCATTCCGCTATGAGATATCTTTCTGAGCTCTGATATAATTTATATCTCTATCAACACGAGTTTCAACAGATTAGATTTTTGAAAAAAAATTCGGTCAGTTGGAATTCGGGTTGTTGCATCTGGTACCAGGGCCTAAGATTAGGATTCCTTTATAAATTGTGAGTGAACGTATTTGTATCTTTAAAACATTACAACAAAATGATCATACTACAACGGTGGAACACCGTTGTAATATACATTTTACAACGGTGGGCTAACCATCGTGTATTAAGAAGTTGTAATATACTAAAATCTTTTACAACTTTTTTACACTGTTGCAACACCGTTGTAATATGTCTATTTTACAACTTTTTTCCACCGTTGTAATAAACTTTATTACAACAGTTATGCACCGTTGTTTTTGTAATTTTTACAACTTTTTATAACCGTTGTGATATATTTTATTACAACTGTTTTGCATCGTTGTGACTTCGTGTGTGTGTGTGTATTGAGAATTAAGTTCGTATAAATTGATATACATTCAAATGCAATTTGCATATTAACTGAAACAAACAATACATTAAATATGATAAAACTCCATAAGCAAATTAGACATTACACTTATTTGCAAACTAATTTATTAAAATACTCGAATTTTCAGTATCACAAACAATGAGTTTTAGAAAACATTTCATGCATTATTACATACTTGACCGATACAAAGCAACTTAGTACAAACACAAGTTATCCACAAAAATGCATATCCACAGGTTTGAATAGATCTTCGAGTATCTCACGAGCTTGTATTAAGCGGGCATCTATGATATCAATAGGTAGCTCTGCCTCGACCAGAATATGAACTGGCTCATTCAAGTGCCAGTACCCTAGTTTTCCCTCATGATATCCTCCCTAGCTACATCCTCAATACTACCATGCCCTCCAATCAGAACCCGACAATCAGTGTTTGCTTCAACTCTCATATACATTGTGTACAACTCAAAGCTACTGCGTATTAAACAATGCAAGATAAGGAAGAGAAAATCAAAATTAAGAGGTACTGGAAGCAAAACAAAACAAATGTAAACAAAATATGTATGATATAATAAAATCTAAAATCCTAAAAATAACTACTTACACTGAAGAGGAATATGATAAATTATTTGGAACCCATCCCGCCATTCTACCTAAAAATCAATGATTGAAAAAAGATTGAAACATAAAATCAAACAGTACCTTGGACAAGGAACGCAACCGTACCATTCTGCTTAAAGTTGATCTCCCGTGGCAAGACGGTGTTAACATTTTTTTTGCTTATGCCCCAACACTTTTAACTTTTTGAATAATTATTAGCTATTAATGAACATCCTTCTTCAACTAAACAACAGTATAATAACGTCCACTTGGCCGAACGCCACTGCAAATGTCAAATCCTCAAACATAATATGAGCATATTTGAACTATTTTTCATTAAATACAAAAAACCATTTATTAAATCCAGACGTATAAGTCTTCAAGTTCAAGTTAGTGGCATAAAGGCGAAAATTAAAGGATACATGCAAAGAGAATATATAATCCGAGCATTCTTATACAAGTGAAGATTAACTACTAAAAAGATAAAAATGTAGAGGGGATCGTACCTGATCCTTTAAGGATCTCTACCCCATCACGCACGTTCAGGACATATTTCACATACACAGAAAATACAGCCATGAAGTTCCATGCTTAAGATTCAACACTCAATTACACATGCTCTGACAGACCTAAATTTAAACTTCTATATCTGAATCCTCCTTTTTCAATCCAACATCTTCACTACTTCATCACATCATCAAACCCTCTGATTCTCTAAGACAACCGGTCGGGTGATTATGTGTATTGATTTAAAATTCCACTAAAAAAAATTGATCATGCCTGATCCCAAACTCACCGTTGAAGTTCTCTTGTCCAACCAAACGCCACAAAACTACAGTGCTACCCATCCCCTTCCATGATCTCTCTTTCCTATACTAACCATCTATACACATGCCAGTGTGCTTACTTCAAATGTTTATGTTATATTTTTAGACATACAAATCTAGAATGACAAAGTTCTTTAACCATTACCAAAATGAATTGTACCTTCACCTTCATGCTGTAGCGTGCTTTCATAGATCCTATAACTTAGACTTCTCCAAAGTCAATTTATTCACCGAACTGCCAACGAAAGGTTTCGCACCAGACCCTTTAACAGTATACTGTGTATAAGTTTAAGTGTGCATGAAATTAAATGGATCACAAATAAAGGTCATACATTCAGGTGTGACCGAGTGCTGGAATATGGATCATAAATTCGAACGAGTAGGTTAAAGGTCAAAACATGAGCTTACTGTTCCAGATCAGGTGACTCTCTGTTCCACTTCTAGTCCTCCCTGGGTTGCACTCGATATTTCCCTCTTTCTCCTACAACTCTGATAAATCTGAACACCAAAAACACCACAAAACCCTAAAACACATTCGATACTCTACCTCATACAACCGAAGCTACAGTGGCCTTCGCTATCATTTCCCCTTGGCTCAAGCTTGCTCCACCACCGACCATTTCGCGCTTCAGTGATCCCTTCATCGGAGTTGGGATCGATTTTGAGGCAATTAGCAATTGGAGTTTATTGAAGTGTAGGTTTTTAAGAGGAAGGAGGAATTGCGATAGATTTAGACATACGAAAGAGAGTGAATACATGTTGGATCGATTTAAAAGGAGCAATTGGGATCGATTCTGAGGAAGGAGGAATTGGGATCCATTTTCTGAAGACGCAAATTTAATAATGGAACAGGAGAACCCATTGGAATTACAAGACGTGAATTTACTTTAGAGCCAAATTTTTAGTTTTACCGCCTTTGTTTCATCATTGTGCATTTCTATGACCTCCAGTTTTCCATCGGTCGCATTATTAACTTTATGGCCTTTATTTCATTGTTTTGCATTATGATTGCTGCCATGACCATCCGATTATTAAGTATTAATATCTAATAGTAATTAATTGTAATTAGTATTAATTTGTAAAGTTATTATTGAATATTAACTATCAATTATTCTCAAATGTTAATTTTATTAATCATTAAATATTAGTTGGTATTAAATTTAATAAATCTCTATTACAAAAAATAGAAAAAAGAACTATTGAAAATAAGTTTAAACAACTTTTTGATTTAATTATTAATTATCAAAAACTAATTTCTAGATATTAGTAATTACTTCTTAATTTTTAATATTAATGACTAATTCTTAATTATTAAGTGTTAAAAAATTATTTTTTAATAATATTATTATTTATTATATGAATTATTAATATTAATTATTAACAATCATTATAGATTATTAAATATTTAATTAAAATATTTAATATTATTGATTATTAAACATTTAATTAAAATAGTTATATAATTGATTATTATTATTAATAATTTTTGAAAACTAAATTTTTGATATTGGTTATTAATTGGTAATATTGATTATATACTATTAAATATTTAATAGTAATTTTAAAAAGTAACTATTATTTATTAATCATCAATTAAGCAGTTTTGTCTAATCTAGTAGTCGTAATTAATAGTAATTGGTATTAATTTGTAAATTTATCATTGAATATGAATTATTCTTAAATGTTAATATTACTAACTGTTAAATATGAGTTGTTATTAATATTTAATAGGTCTCTAACACAAGAAACAGAAAACAAGTTACTAAAAATAAGTTTAAACAACTTTCCAAATTTAACTATTAATTATCAAAATTAATTAGTATATATTAGTTATTACAATAGATAAAAAAGAAAAGTTGTGATATATATGTTTATTACAACAGTGATTTTTTCACAGTTGTAAAAAACATTTATTACAACAGTGCGTTTTGCACAGTTGTAAAAAAGCATTTATTACAACTGTGCTTTTCGCACCATTGTAAAATTAAAGTTGTAATATGGTCATTTTGTTGTAGTGAAAATAAAAATAATAATATTATATATATACCTAGATCCATAAGAGGAATCCACTAAATAGAAAGAGCATAATATGATAAGAAATGGGATGTTCGTTTTGTGTACTAAAGAAATGAATATGGAAATCTGAGACCCTTAGGTAATTTGGGTTGAAAGTGTACAATGTACTATGTATGGAAGGAAGGTGAATCCCATATGATTAGTATTTTAGGTTAGTGGGTTTGGCTGTAAAACCTTATAAATTGGAAAAGGTTAAAAGAGAAAATTTGATTAGGAATATGTATAGTTGAGAGAATTGACCTTGTGGGAGTGTCTAGAAAAGCCAAGAAAATTGGAAACCCACTTTGAGTCTAACCTCATTGTTAACTTTTAAGAACTTAAAATTTTAAAAAAACTTTTGGGTGATGGTTTGTGGTGTTTTCAAGTTTAAATCTTAAAAGTTATAGTTTTAAATTATGTAAAGTACATATTGGATTTTGAAGTAAAATAGGGTATATTTTGTAAATAGTGATTTCTTGCAAAAATTTGTCTAAATTAAAATTCTCTCAGTAAAAGTTGCATACCATAGAGCATGTACAACTTGCTAGTTTTCTCGTTATATTGCATGAAAGGATTAAAAAGAAAAACTTAGAAAATATTGCATTTTTTTTTCGAAAGCTGGAATTTTCAGTAAAGAAAGTTTTGAAATCTCTATTCTTTTGGCAGTCATATTTGATAAATTGTTTTAAAAGGGAAATTTTGTTCGATGGACAAAAAAAGTCGTAGAAATTAAGAATATAGTAAATGTTTGCACCTTGTATTAAGGAACTGAACCGACCTTATAGGCAAGAACAAGTAGTGAACCTGATTGAGTAATAGTTGTCCTTATCTACTCCAGTTTTTGTGATTTAAAAAAAATGATGATGATTTACATTTTTTTCAAGATAACATGTTTTTACGGTTTGGCAAAAGTAAGTTTTCATGAGGAAAATAAAATTTTGACACTTTTAATTTTTGGAAGAAAAATTTAAATGGAAAAGCCAAACCGTGTTTTAAAAGTATGGAGTAGGTAAGGATTAGTGCCTAGGGAATAAAAGTTTTGAGGCTATGAAGTAAATAGCGAGAATTATCTTGGAATAATGGTAAGTTCCTATAGAATGCATAAGCATTGAAAAGCCTAGGGTGTTGTTTGAAATAATTGTTGGTACACAGCTAGGACTAGCGGTGACTACTAAATAGAAAATGGCAAGTAAATATTTAGATCATGTTGCTAATTTTTATTTTGAGGGTACAACCCGTTATTGCATTTCTGTTGGGATCATTCTGTTATTTTGCTCCTATTGGGTAGCTAGAGTAACACCTAAACCTGTCATTGATCCGTGGTTCAAGCTTGCTGTCTGAGGGGGACACAGTCCCGGGATTCTTGGCCCTTAGTAGTAGCTGTGTAGAGTGTCCGTTTTCCTGTTTTAGTTAAAGGGCTAAAAGGCATTTGAAAATTAAACTTAGATCAGATGATTAAATAAGCTAAAAAGGTGAAATGGTACAACTAAAAGGGAAACAACAACTTCAGTAAAGCAACAAACATGACAGTTAAAGAAAAATATAAAATTATGAGAAAAGATGGATAAGAATAAAAAATTTCCAAGATAAGTTGAAAAAGAAAATATGTAATTAAGAAAATTTTCTTATGTGGGTTGTGCTTGGATAGGAAAATAGGGAATCTTTATAAATAATTTCATAAAATCGAAGTACGGTAAGAAAAAGGTTAAAAAAGAAAAACGGAAGACGTGTAGCTTTCCCTTTTCCACCTTTTGTAACATAAGAAATCGAATTTAGAAAATTAGATTTTTCTAAAATTCGAAAATTAAAGTTGCTTGGTAGGGTTTTAGATACAAAAAATGGATGAACTACGCTCTTTCTCAGTAAGAGTGTGGGAAAATTTGGATGAAAAAGCACTTTTGATTTTCAAAATATTGCATTCATGTAAAACTGCCCGTATATTTAGGATGTGAGAAATATATTTAAAAAGGATTTTTGAAAAACTTGCACACACATAGGAGGTACCGCTTAGGCATACATGTATTATTATATTGTATTTCATTTTGCATAAGTGTACAATATTTGCAAAAATTGGATGCACACATGATGGATGTATATTATGCGAGGGGTTAATTGAATTTTACCTTTATCAAATTTCGAGGAAGAACATTCTTAAGGATGGAAGAATGTAACACCCTACATTTTATGATAATTAAATAATGCATATGTATGCGTATATACATAGACATAAATATATATAAGAAGAATAAAATAATGGTAATATGTAATTGCATGAAATAAATACATGCACTGAAAAAGAAGAAAAGATTAATATAAATGAAAATGTAATGCATGCATTAAAAGAAAGAAAGATTTGGGTGCATGCAGTATAAATATGTTGCATGCAATGATTTACAAATATTATGCATTAATAATATTAGAGAAATAAAAGAAAAAGATGCATGCAAAATGATAAAGTTTCATGCAATGGCTTAAATAAAAGATTACAACAAACATGAAAAAGAGAAATAAGAAGAGAACAATAAGAAGAGAACAATAACTACCGTTGTTCTAAGATTTGTTAACAAAAGCCTAAGTAGTTCAGTTGCTTAGAACATGTGGCCTTCAAATGAGAGGTGCAATGTTCGATCCCCGCTGGTACTATATTTTTGTTTTAAGGGAACGACTAAAATAAACACATGTTCATAAGAGAAAATATGTATAAACACACATTTAAGGAAAAGTATACATATAAGGAAGTGTAGAATAATATATGTATACATGTGTATGTAGATATAAGCGTATATATATGCAGAAATATATATATATATATATATACACACACACACACAAGGGAAAAGTTCAAAATAAGGCTGCAATCAAAGACAAATGGTAAAAATTAAATAACGGTTTAACATTGTTTGAATTTTGAAAACGAAATAAAAGTTGTGCGCATAGAAATACGTGTAAAATGGTCATTAGAAGATTTGTATACATATAAAGAGATTATATGTAAATATACTAGTTAAGTAATTCCAGAAATTCAAACATTCGAAAATTAAACTTTTGCGCCAAAACAGCTCGCGTGACCCATGGGGGGGGTCAATCCCACCGCAGATCCGGGCAGATTCATCAATGAATTTGGATTGTTTTCTTAACGACATTCGTTGCTGACTCAGCCTGCGTGTACGATAAGATTCTGAACACCTATAAATAGGCCAGTAGAGCCTAGCCTAAATTCCACTTTTTCTGGGAAGCCGCCTAAGCTCTGCCATTCTTCCTCCTCCTCAAGTATCTTCAGAAAGATAAGATAATTAGTTTAGGAAAACTCTGATTCAAAATCTGGAGGAAAGGATGTAAATTAATAAAGAAGATGTTCAGAATCATATTCGAAGTAAGGTAAATTCTTAGATCTGGTCTATTCAATTTTCTACTCTTTCTTCCCTTTTTCTTTTAGTAAGAATTGTGGATCCATGGTTATTAGGTTCTAAATCTAGTTAGGAGAAACCATGGAATGCTAGATCAGGACCAGGTTTAGGAATTGGAAAGCAAATTAGGTGAGTGAATTTAAGTTATATCATTTTTGATAATGGTATATTATCGTTTGACATTCCCCGTTAATATGCAATGTAAATCTGCTAGAATGATTAGAAGTGTTGAAATGCTAATATGACATGTTGAAATATTAATATGTTGGAAAATTCATATGTTGAAACATTTAATGTGCTAAAATGTTCATATATTGAAATATAAACTTGTTAAAAATATGTGTAGCGATTACTGTTGTATACATACATGTTCTAATTACATGTTAACTTGTGACATTTATGTACTTGAACCCTTAACTGTAGAAATTGGAATAATTACATGTTAAATTAGAATAATTACATGATTTGACGATTACATATTATTTTGAGATGAAGTTAATTATATGTTAGGAAGAACATGCGACACGAAATTAAGATAATGGACTTAATTTGACATTAAGCATGATATGTGAAAATAGATTACAGTGAAATTTGGAAGAATGAAGATGCTTGGAATTACAGTAAATAAAAAACTGTAACTGCACTTAGACACGAGGTAAAATTCAACTTGTGGTAGAAGTCTGCCCGGAACCGCCCGACAAATCCAGCATCCACGTTAATTTAATGTGAGAGGTCTAGTGCATAAATATACATTAACGGTGCTAAGACACGAGATTAAGCCCAACTTGTGGTAGAAGTATGCCCAGAACCTCCTGACAAATCCAGCATCCATAAGTGGTCGGCCTATTGTGAGAGGTCTAGTGCATAAACATATATAAAAATATAAGTATATAAAAGGATAGAAATAAATGGAATTAATTTTAATTAATGGAAATGAATGGAATTGAATGAAAGTTACAACAGCAAAAGGATTGGAATGAACGGGGAATGATAATAACTTATTATAAATAAATTACATTAATGAGAATGTTATATAATAGATAGGCTTGTCCCAAGGACAAGTGGAAATTATAACTTAGGTTATAATAAAAGATAAAGAAAATGGAATAAATTATGTAATGAGATAAGTTATACTTAATTGTAAATTAAGTTATTTGTAAGAGAGAATCTTAAATCTATAGATGAGGATAGCATAAGTTATATTTATGGAAAGAGAAACTTATTAGTAAACCTTTGTTAAGAGAACTAAGTTAACAAGTAAACAATGATAAGTGGTAGTGACAGTATAAGCTGGAATTATGATTAAATAAGAAAGTATAAGGCAAAATTATGAAATGAAATAAGTTATATTTAATAATAAATAATAAGTGACATGTTAAACAGAAAACATGTGAATTGAGATATACTTAATTACATATTAAGTAGAACATGTTATTGTAACTATGAAATTGGACAATGAATAATATAATGAGATTGTAGATTACAGACCTTGGATTACAATCTAGAGAATAACACGTTATGGGCTTAAATGGGTTAAGTTATATAATTGAAATTAATAAGCAAGAGAAACGTGGTAACTTGAATAAGAAGTCAACATGAATGGGAATAACCAAGTTAAATGTAAACCCGATGAGGTAGAGCAAGTGCAAAATTGAATGTTTAGACGTAGGGACTAATAACGCATTAAACTGAGGCGCTTGGACCAGTCTGTACATTTGATGGTGAATAACCCAACGGGGTAGATCATCGTGGTGTCATGAGGCACGAGGAGAGCGAACGTTCATCTGTTTATTCTGTCGGCTCCGAAGGACTAGAAGGGGAAGCACGCGGCTTCCTGCAACGTGGAAGGTGCTCCTGGTAGTCCTCTGTGGTGGTGCAGTGTTCGGGTTGTGCTCACAGAGGTTGGGTCTGCGCGTAACTACCCGGTGATTAGCCTTGTCAGAAAGCTATGACGAGGTAACACTAGGGTGATTCGGCGATCGTCTCACAGGAAGGCTGGGTCATACCAATAAGGATAGCAGATCATCGGGCACCTGTCATCAGCAGCCATTGGGATGCGAAAAGACTAGAGCTGAACCCAAGACACCATCCACCTTTCACTATCGAGGCACGATGGTTGAGGGGAGATGCCAACTGGATGTTTAGATTGTTTGTTAGGGGCAAGTCTCTTAGCTCTTATAGTCTTTACTAGTTGAGAGAGGGGCCGAGGTAGGCCCACAGCCACCATAAAAAACAGACCTGAAGGATATTTGTATTTTGAGGCCCTTAAAGGCGGGCCTGTACATATATGGAAAATATCCCGACCAAGTTCTGTGTTTCTTGTACAACCCTGCCACACAACTCGGTGCACAGTAGAGGATATGTGCGGTTAAGGCATCGAGTACGATTGACGGTACGTATGTGAGAAAGTCCAGATACATGCATCTCTGCTCTGGGTGGTGTATCGTAGGCTCCGGGGCTTTACTTTGTGATCTGATTCATCAAAGGTGGCATTTCGCACACTTACGCAGCATGGCGATGGCTGATATATATGGAACATAACATTGTTATATAGAGATCCGTACGCCACTCCAGCGTAGGATAAGAGACTGCGTACATTTCTGGGGCATTACGGTGGACACCGTGCGAGTGGGGTGCCATGGGGTGTACCTCAATATTGGGGGTAGCTACATATATACTGTATTAGGTTAATCCACTAGGAAGCAGATGGGTACGGCGTGTGTGTAAGCCTTGAGTGTTGTTAACCCAAGTAACCTAATAAACAAGAAAATGTAACTAAACGATATATGTAGAATTATTCAAAATGTATAGTTTAAATCCAGTCACCAGAACTTGTGTTCTGACCCCCTCTTCATAACATACTCACAAGGTAGATTTGTGTAAGAGATGTGATAGCTTTGGATACTGATTAGGCAGTATTATTACTATGGTAAGGCTATATTTTGGTTACATTATATTTTATCCATTCCGCTGTGAGATGTTATTCTGAGGTCTGATATATTTTATATCTCTGTCTTTTCTGTAGGATACCAGAGCAAACCAACACGAGTTTCGATAGATTAGAATTAAAAAAAATAGTTGGTCTGTCGGAATTCGGGTTGTTACACTTGTGCACATCTATTTTTTCTTTTTGTACAGAAGCCATGGTCATTGTTGCTTTGCTTGTTTGCACCTCTGGTCATTTTGTTTGATTTTAAAATATTTTCTTTGCTTTGCTGTGTATATACACTTGTATTTGTTTCAATGTTGTTGTAATTTACTGTCCAATGATCGTTTTTGTTGTATATAGCCGCCACACTGATGCATTTGTTTTGGTATGCAACTACCATGCTTGTTTCCTATTGCATTTTTGATGTTCATTGCACCATGATCTGCTACACATATACTTGTCTGATCATGTACATTTGTTGGTCATTTTAGCTGATGTTGTGTTCATGAATTTTCTATGCATACCATAATGCAAGCATTTCTTTGACCTATTACTACACCCTCTTTGTTGTGTGTATGAACTGGACTTCGTGTTGTATCATTGTCTTATGATCACTTACCTGCTGATGCATGTATTTGATGATGCTTTACACCCTTTTCTTTATTGCCACGTACGTGTCTGATGCATTGTTCCTTCATCATTTATTTAAGCCTAATCTACTTGGCAATTCTATGTTTGTATATGTTCATTGTTATCGTACTGTTCTACTTGCTTTATTGTATAATTGTGACTTGTCTTGTGAACTGTTGTTCCATGACCTGTCTTGACTTGAGCTGCATCACCACCCTCTTGCTGTGTTGCATAATCATGCTCTATGTTACTTCCATGATGTTAAATATTAGAGAACCAAACAAGTGTTCCTAAAACCAATTGGTAATAAGAATGATAGTCTCATAGTATATATACGGAAAACAAAAATTGCTCGATGTTGGACAATTCTGACACCACCCTTGCACATGGGCACCACTGGACATCACGTGCCCAACCCACACGAGTCTAAACTAAGCTCTGATACCATGTAGAAATGCTAGAGAACAAACAAGTGTTCCTAAAACCAATTAGTAATAGAAACAACGATCTCATAGTATACATACAGGAAATATGACACAATTTACTCGATGTGGGACAATTATAACACCCCCCTGCACGTGGTGCACCACTGGACATCACGTGCCCAAGACACACGAGCATAAACCATGATACCATGTTAAATACGAGAGAACAAAACAAGTGTTCCTCAAACCAATTGGCAATAGGAACAATGGTCTCATAGTATATATACAGGAAATACAAATTGCTCGATGTCGGGCAATTATAACACCACTCCTTGCACGTAGGGCACCACTGGAAATATGACTTGTAACTTGAGTTGCCATGTTCTAGTACTTGTAAAATATGGTAATTTTGAAATATTTCTGGACATGTGTGTACTAGGTGCATACATGAATGTGCCATTTTTCTTTCATATGCATGTCCATGCTGCATTTGTCACCTGCAAATATTTACATACATGTGTAGAAATAATATTCTAAATAAATCAGCAGACCACTATATATGCGTTTAGGCTTACGAGCACTATTATTTTGTCTTCCTTGTGGTATTTACAATGTATCAATGTGAATATCATAAGTGGTCTAGACTAAAATAGAATTATAAGCATCAGACCAAGTCTAGAAAGATGATGAGAAGCACACCAAAAAACTGAGGAAAATAAAATTCAAAATAAAATTTATATTCGCATATAATCGAATTTGATTTTGTTCCATTTACTATGTGTTCTTC
The DNA here is from genome assembly GCA_030737875.1 of Allium sativum. Taxonomy (NCBI): domain Eukaryota; kingdom Viridiplantae; phylum Streptophyta; class Magnoliopsida; order Asparagales; family Amaryllidaceae; genus Allium; species Allium sativum. Next base: position 34,421,365 of record CM060926.1, on the reverse strand, counting down.
TATGACAGGTATACAGGTGACTCGACTGAAGTGGAAACAAATGAAGACGCAGTGTGTCAATGAGTGTGTGTATGAATTTGTGCATAAACCGAGTGACACTAATTGTATTGTGTTGGGAGATGTAATGTATATGAAACAAAATGTATGAATAACACTATAATGTACAATAGTGAGTTCTGAAAGTTGTACAATTTCAAATATTGAAATAAAATATTTTATTAAATCTAAAACAATGTTTGAATATTTTAATTCTGTGCACAATATTGTTATTCAATATCAATATTAGTTATGTTTAAACAAACTGATGTAATAAGAAGCCTATCGCATCAGACATCCAAAAAAGTGATGTAAGAGACCATCTATTACATCAGTTGTTTAAAAAAAACCAATGCAAAAATGGACTATTATAATAGTTTATGTAAAGAAAACTGATGCAAAAGATGGTCTAATATATCGGTTAACAACCGATGTCTAAAGTCATGACCTTTCTCTATACTCACAAAGACATCGGTCGTAAAACACATAGACATCGGCCAAAAACCAATGTTGAAGTCACTATTTCCAGTAGTGTAAGCAAAGAACTAACCAGTTTATCTCGCCTATAATATTTGTTGTATTCTTCATTAGCAATAACACTGCCTGTTTGATTAGTAGTGAACTTTGGTGGCATTGCCACAGTCCCCATGTTAAAGCCTTCAAGGCCATAACCCTGTGTAGCTGTCTTAATTTTGTAGTTTCCAAAGAAGATAATTATTTTCATCAAGTTGAATTGTGCTAAATTGTGATTTGGGACTAACAATGTAACGCCCCACCACTATACTCGCGTTAGCCAAGGCCATTCCAAGCAATGGTGTCAACTGACCCGAAGAACAAGGCTGTTAAGGAGCGACCATTTGTATATTAGCTTTGAACGAGTGTTAAATGTGTCAGATAATGTGGTCTAACTTTTTAAATCTCATGAGGAAATCTGACACATGTAATTCAAATTCAAATCTACTACATAGATGGTCGCTCCTCAATAGCCTTATTCTTCGGGTTAGTTGATACCATTGCTTGCAATGGTATCAACTAACCCGAGTATAGAGGTGGGGCATTACAAACAATAGCTTTTATTAAACTGACAACGGGATTGAAAGAAGACTGTCAATGCTTGACTGCTGCAATCAAAGGATCAGAGATGATGAAGTTATCTCTGCTTTGGGTTTCTAGTAAGGCATAGATCGAGTTTTGATGAGTTTCTTGAGTTCTTGAATGATTTTCTTGATTTCTTTTGCTAAAAACAGTCGATTCACTGTAACTTATAGTCACAAAATCGTGCATAGGCAAGGCAATGAATTGATTGCAGCCATTTATTGATTCTGTCATGGCTTGGCACTTAAAGGTGAATGATAACCCCTCTTTTCCACGGAAAGGAAATACAACTAAATGATGAAGCTTTTCTGACGAGTTGATTTGCAATTACAAAAGATTGGATTGAAAATGTTGTTAAGCAATAATTCTCAGCTCCGATACCATGAGAAAATTTGTAGAAATATAAAGATGATGAAGAGAAAACTCTGTTACATTGAGTGTATTGATTACAGAATGTAAAAATTGTATATTATGATGTTACACCAGACGGGTAGTTATATATGCACATATTGGGCTTTACATACCCAACCCATCAACTAAATATAAAAGTTATGTTATAGTCGCATAACATTATGCTCTTAACACACAAATATTAACAAAGATGTCGGCGACAACTTTTGACAAATCTCGTCAAATTTTTTATGTGAAGTGTGAAAAATATTGTTTAAGTTGCTTAAAACATGTAAAAATGGGAAAATGAGGACCAATATGTATAAATCACTTCAATTTTTCCTAACCTTAGTGTTCTCCTTTAATTAGGCCTTAATCTCCACTAATTACTAAATTTTCCTAGAGAAACGTAAGACTGAAATTAAAGCGAAGTACAATAAACTAAAAGATGATTAAACTGTTAGTTCTTAATATATTATTTACTTACCACTTGATTGCCAAATCTATATTGTTTATTCCGCGATAGTGGATACATAACTGACTCAAAATTAACATCTGCTTCATTCGTCGTCAGCTGATCTCGACCTGTATCAGTCGGGAGTCTCTGGCATTGCTCCATTAACTTTTTATACATAAACAAATAAGTATTTAACTAAAATTAATACCATCATATCTTATTTCATTATTGTTTAACAACTAGAACAATTACTAATACTACGTTAATTGAAATATGCTTACATGGCTCTTGCTGAATTTTTGGTCGTGCCATGTATATGAAATTGTCCCGTTGGATTTACATGCTCGATAACATGCGTATGGGTAAACACATCTATATATGACACAGGACCCTGTGCATGTGCTTCCTGAAATTGGTTATTATATACAATTATTGTACATTCGAAATTATATATCACAACTATCTACATTTCGCAGTAAGTAAATTTATCAACTCCTGACGATATTGTTGAAATGGCTTTGATCCTCCACGATGAATGACAGGATTTTTATTTTTGTTTGTAGAGTTTGTTTGCGACTCTGTCTGCACATTCAAAATTTAATACATTATTAATCGATCAAGTATTTTTTGATATTTACCTATCAATCAAATATTTGAAAAAAAATAGTATACCTACCTTCGCTTGGTCACTACTCCAGTATCTTAACCACCCTTCCCATACGCTCACCATCAACCAATTTGGTTACCTTCCTTTTTTATTCAGTTCTGACATTGAATGCCTATTGTTCTTTCGTATCTTCTGCATCCAGTAATGTCATGTCAGCTACATATCATCTATCTGTATGTCTAACTCCGCCTGTGTTTCACGATAAAAAACATTAAACAATAAACAATAAACGATAAACATTAAAAAGACAAAAAAACGAATTAAAATAGAAAAAAAATACTTACCAGGACATCCTGTCAAATACACCATAGTATGTGGAAAGGGATGTTATCCCACTTCGGGCAACAAGCTAACATCCTAACTTGGTAGGCCGCTTTAGAAACATCTGTAGTTGTAGATCGAACCCTCTGTTTTTTAATATGATACAAATAAGTACATATATTGTTAAAAAGTTAAGATAATGGATAAAAATTATTTCTTATCCCCCAGCTCTACGTACTAAAGTAACGATAGTACGCTGTGAGGGTTGCGATGGACCGCTGCCATCACCTCCGGAAGATCGGGAAGAACGCTTACCTCTGTATGCCATGTCTACACATGTGACATATACTCACATCATGTCAAAAGTGAATAATAACATGATAGTGAAATATATTTTATACTTAAATGACGTAAACGATATAATTCTAAATTAGTGACTGAAAAGGAAATAGAAATGGAATAGTATATACATGATTCATATTAGGTCTTATATTCCGATGAGAAGCAGATTACATTGCATTTTTAATAAAAATTTCTAAATAAATGACAAATGGAAATGACATAGAAGATGTAAAAAAAGGTAAACAGACTTGGTTTTATAGATACATTAATTTCATAATATACCAAGAATTCAACAAAGTTACATCAATTGCAAAATAAATGTGGTATTGCATAATTACATAATTATCAAATTGATACTCATCATTTATATCAATCATCATCGTCTTCTGATTCAAATTCGGTCTCATTTTCTATGATATTTTCCTCTATACTCTCTAATATTTCTACCAAAACATGTGATTCATCGATCAAAGGTCCAAAATCTGTATAGGCGTTTATAATTATTATCTCGTTGTTTTTCTTAAGATCTGCCCGATATGCTTGTTCATCTGGAATATCCTTCTCATCAAATGTAAACCCGGCCTTTGTTTTTAAACTTGCATACCAATCTGTTTTATCTCCTTTTAGGATGGGTAAGGAGATTAATAAACTTGCAATGCTTGTTTAGCTAGTACAAAAGGATCATATTTGTGATAATACGATGTGCGCTTTATTTCGATAAGATTATAATCTTTATGCATATTAATTCCAAAAGCCGGAACATTACTAAACCAATTGCATCTAAATAAAAATACTTCCTCCATATGTCATGAAAAGTATGCTAGTTGCAAATTTGTGATAAAATGCCTTAAAAAAATCATTTATGTGATTTTCTGGATCATCACTATCTTTCACAAATACACTTGTATTGTTAGCTAATTTTTCTACACCATATTCTTTGGTGTTAAACATATATCAATTGACAAAGTAAAATTGGATATGTCTTGACACTCATTTTCGGACCTATCGCAAGGTGTTTTAACCCTTCCTAAACTACATAATTTTTTTTCTCTTAAACGTAATTTGAAAACCAACTATAAAATTCTTTATTAAGATCTTCATTTGGATGTTTATTTTCATAAACATTGTATATATGAATAAAATATTGCATTAGATTCCACACCCACAGGCATTATGAAAACGAAAAAAATCACAAATTATTATTTTAATTTACCCAATAAATGGTGCAACCTCAACATAATTTAAAAGAACATAAGTATATGCTACATGAAGATCTCTATCGTCTAGCCATCCTTCTACATTTTCCAGAAGATTGGCCATGTTGTCTAAACATAAATAACATTGCTTGAGAGGATTCTTGTTTGTCACCTTCATCATTACGAAGAACATTTTCAAATGATATATTCACATGCTTACTGAAATAGTGAGAGAAAAAAAATGAAGTTTCTTCTTTGATGTAAGATTCAAATATCGAACTTCAACCCGTGTTTTTTGTCTTATTTTTTTTCCAGATGATTCAGACATCTATGCAAAATTAATTTACATTAAACTTTATCTTTCAAATGGAATTACATTACTAGGTAACATATTACATACCTCTCAAATGAATACATCCATCCATATTGGACTGGACATCGAAGTCGTGTTTCAAATGGGGATAAACAAATAAATGTTCCATTACATTAAAAAAACCAACGAAAATATTTTTTCTAATTTGCAGAGCAATATAGGAATATCTACTTCAAGTTAATGTAAATCTAGCACTTTTAAAGTAGTCGAACAAAACTCTTTGAAAAACAGACTAAGCTCCGTTACTACCTTATGAACTTTTAATTGGAAATAGTTATTTAAATAAAACAGGTAAAAAATTCTCCATCATTATGTGATAGTTGTTGCTTTTCATACCGCTCAATTTGTTGTTTTTTAAAGTCAACACATTTGCGAAGATTTGATGAAACCCCATTAGGAAATCTTAACCCGTCCACCCATTTTAACACAACTTTAACTTGATTATTATCTAATTCATAACATACTTAGGGTTCTTTCACTGTCATTTGATTTCATACGAAACTGAGGACATTAGCATAATTCTTGTATGTCCATCCTGATTTCAAAACATCCTTTGTCATTCTTTTTACATTCAAAATTGTGTTAAAAACATTATCAAATGCATTTTTCTCATTGTGCATCACATCGATATTATGACAAAGCAGAAGATGTTTCCAATATGGTAACTCCCAAAAATAGTCTTTCTACACCAATTATAAATAGTCAATTTACCTTCAATTTCTGCACTCTAGTTTCATAAACCTTTAGATAGTCCCTAACTAGTTCATATATGACTTCGCTTGACCATATCATTGGTGGTTGTCTGGTTTCTACTCTATTAGCTAAAAAAAATTCCTGGCTCCTCTGAAGGGATGCTTTACAAAACATTGATGAGATTCAAACCATGAAATTTTCTTACCACGTGGTAAAGAAAACGGTCGTATTTCTTCCATGTAATATGAACATGCTAGACGACTGGAAGTACTCCATTCTGAAAGCATTGCATAGGTAGGAAAATCACTTATAGTCCACCATGATGAAGCGAACATATGAATTTTTTTCTTTTTTGAAACATCGTATGTTTCTACTCCTTCGTTACACGGTATTTTTAAATCCTTAATCAACGATTATTAATAAATATTGATTCCTTATGTCAAATCGTCGAGGCCAAGAACGACAACAGTAAGATATATATTACGTTTTCATACACATCCATAGAGGTAAATTAGACGATGTGATAATAATGGATCAAGATGAATATTTAGAACCAAAATGAGAAAATGGTGAAAAATCATACGTACATAATCCTAGTCTAATATTATGATTCTCTGCTGCAAAATTGGGATAAGTTTTATTGAAATGCTTTCATGCTTCTCCATCAGCTGAATGTGTCAACGTACCCTCTTCCTCCGTTCTCACACTATGCCATCTCATATGCGATGTAGTTATAGAAGATGCATATAATCTTTGAAGCCTTGGAGTGATGAGTAAGTAATGCATACGCTTGTACTGGACTTCCGTTCCCTTCTTTTTTCTTAGTTTGTATCTTTCGTGATTACAATTTTACAATTTCTCAGGTTTGTATCTTCTTTCCAAAACAACATGGAGTCATTTAAACATGTTTCTATTTTCTAATAAGGTAAACCAAAAGCCGACACAAGGTTTTCAACTTCATAGTGATTTTCATTCATTAAATTGTCGGACGTAATATGTCTTTTTGCAGCTAATACAATAGCCGTAAACCCATCTTTGATGATGTTGTATTTTGACTTCATCTCAATGTTTTATGCGATTACTAACAACTAATTGCCGCTTTTCCAAGTAGGTTTCTTAGCAATATCCAGTAAATCATAACTTTTTTCTTTAAAATTTGGTTCTTCAACATTTTCATCGTCGTCATCAACTTCAATCGTAGGAAACTTTAATTATGCTACATCTTCGATCATATTTTGTATATGAGTCATCGTAACAGTTTCATTAACAACGCTTTCTAATTAAAAATCTACAAAAGTATTTGCTACAACTTCTCCAATACGATCACAAACATAATACTTAGGTACAAAACCATTTTTTCACAAATGAACTTTCATAATATCGGGTAACAAATACTTCAATTGTATACACCTACAACATGGACAAAGAATTTCTAGATCGTTTCCATTATTTCTTAAAGTAAATTCTATAAATACATTATACCATTATAAAAGCCTTTTTTATTTCTGCTTCTCAGTCCTCTTCTTTGATACGTCCATCTCCTTTGATCAACAAAATAATCAATCATTTATCCTATTTGAGAAAATGAGTCACAATTTCAAAAATAAATATTTATTTTCGAGAATACAAATTCGAAAATAAGTTTTTTTTACATTACACATTTATAATATTTGAATTTAAATAAGTATTTCTTAAATTCAAAAATATTTTCAAATATGACACATTTTGTTTTCTAATGTATCAATATAAAAAATTATACACATCAATTTTACCCCACCTAAGAATACAATATAGAGATGTTGATTTATAGTTATCTTTTTGCCATGGTCAATCATCCTACTTCCAAGTACAAACAAAGTAAACACTTACATTTTGTACTCATTTCAAATGAATCTACAGAATTTCAGCATCATTTTCCTTTTGTTACCTACATTCTACACAAATGCGTGTACGCAAGAAACAAAATAGGAAAGTTACAACGAAATTTTGTGAACCATTTGAACGAAGTAATATGTGAAATATAATTGCTTACTGTGTTTATAACTTGTCCAAATAATGGGACAAATCCAACCAGCCTTGTACCACACGAATATAAGTGGTTGTTTTGTGACCAAAACGACTATTTATATAAGATCATGTACAACACCCATCAGATGGAGTCAAAAACTATCTAAGGGACATAAGTCAAGATGTGCACATTTTACGAAAAATAATCTATTATTTACTAATTAATTTTATACATTTTAACTTTTAAATTTATAATATTTGTTCAACATATTTCATCGAATTAAGACTGCTTTAGTATAGTTATCATTTTCCAATGCACTCAAATCGCTTTTAGACTCATGCATTCATTTTTGTTGCGTAAGTCAAAACAAGCACAATGTATTCCTAACTCGTGCATTCGTTTTATCTTATTCAAATTAACACAATACAATGGTAGTACCAACACACACACACGCGCGCGCATATATATATATATATATATACACGTAATGGTTTACATATACACAGACCACATCGACTTGTACATATATTTTGCAATTTGACGATACACGTGAAATATGCACCAAAGGGATACTTTAAACCATTACTACGCTATTAGAAACTATTGAAATCACTAACTAGCCCTGAATTATCAATGTATGCAAATATAGGTTTAGATAAAAAAATTAATTTTAACCAAAATAAGAGTTTATACCTGAAATAGATCGATGCAGACGTTGATTATAAAGCCTGGGAAGTTCTAAGATGTTGAAAATAGAGTTTGGGAGCTTGAAAATTAAAGGGAAATTTTATTTTAAAATTTTGCAGTTGGAAGAATGAGGAAAAAGAAGTTTTAGGTTTGCAAATATTTGCGATATTCCGACAGTTCTCGACGACCACCGACAGCCCGTCGAAAGCCGTCGGAAATCAACCATCGGAAGCCGTCGCCCATGCCTGCTGGAATAAAACAGTTTTCTAGTAGTAACAGTTAGCAATGACTCATTGTTTTCATGGTAGAAATGTTATTTTAATAACTTAATCATTCGAAACCGTTGACAGTCATTACTTTAAACGTCATTTACGACCAATGATGGCTATTTGGAATTATCGCGTATACCCGCTAACTGCAGCCATCATCCACCTCCAAATCACCTTAAGCGGCTTCAATCAACACTTCAAGCCTCTCTACAACCTCCAATCAACTTTCCATCAAGGTTATTTCTCTAAACTCTAATTAGTTTAGAATTGTGAAATAACACTTAATAAGTTATTTTATTGTTTATATAGATCTTTTATTGTTTGTTATACCCATAATTAGCATCAAAATGTCTTCATAATTTGTTCGTATTAGTGTAAATGCGCATTTGAGCTTTCGTTGAGTTATCTGGGAATGATTTGAATGATTTATTGGCATTATATTGGATTAACGGCTAAATTAGCATTATATTGGATTAGTTATCATTATATTATATTATTGCCAGGTTATCAAATCATTTAAACTATGTAAATTTTTATATGTTTACACCAGATTAACATTTAGGTGTAGTTGCTAAGTTGCATTACTGTTTGTATGTGGTACATATCTGATTTTCCTTGAAAAGTATCTATTCCATAAGGACAAAATTTTATTAAAGATAATAATTGATCCAAGGACGTTCCACTAGTAATTTAGATGTCGTTGTATTTTAACATTGTAGCCTTTGTATTGCTTACATAACTTAGGTGTCATTTTAAATTTGTTGCTCGCATTTAGATGTTAATTCTTTTATGTAGTTTAAATGGTAAATACTGTAATGACGTTTACGTTTTTATATTTTGAACTATGCATTGCTTAGAAAAATAATAATTATAATATAAATTTGGTATCTTCTATTCTATTTGCAGACTATGGAAGCTCAACAGGCGTATGAAAAAGCTCAGGATGAAGCTGAATTAAAATAGGTTAAAGTAATGGTTAAGTAGCTACTGGAGAAGGATCCTCTTTAAGCTATACATAGGAGCAGTTGAATCAACGTCTAGCGGAGTATTTGCAATAGCATGGTTCCTTCCTTTCACCGTTTGGTGCTGCCGAAGGCGAAGACAATGCTTGAGAGGTACACTTTATTGTGTTTTTGCTTGATTGATGTAAATATTGATTTGGATTTGGTGAGAATTGTATTTTGATGTTGTACATATTGCTTAGAGTTGGTGAGGATGTTATGTTTGGATGTATTTTGATCGTATACGTTTGTTTTGAGGATATGTGACATTTGTGGGTTTAGTTTGAGATGTTTGAATTTTTAATGGTGTATATATTGGTGTTGATTTGGTTTATATCGTATGTTTATATTGTTTATGTTGTTGTTATAATGTGTTATATATACAAATTATATTTGTGAAATGGAGTGGAAATGGATGGTGATATATGTTTGGTGGCTGGAAGATGAATGACTTGCTGTAATATAAAAAATACCCTGATTACCAGTGGGTACCAACGGCTTATCGATAACATATTTCCAATGGCTCTCTATCGCTATCAATGGCTTATTGTTATATGATGGATGTCGAAATCCGTTGCAAATAGCCATTATGGTAAAGCCTTAGAAATAACTTGTTTCCATTGGAAACTGTAACAAAGCGTGAGCGCAATTCTAATGGATCCCAACAGCCGTCAACGGATTTAAGCTATTGAATAGCCATGTTTCTTTATAGTGAAATAAATAATGTAATTCTGTCATGAATAGATTAAAATAAGCTTTTTTTTTGAATTATCAGGATATGGCCTTACAACTTTTACCATTATGTTCATTGTGATTTTTTGATCAATTTATGTATACTACATTCTCCAAATGGAGTTCGTACGGAAAAGTAATTGATGTTCGAAGTTCTATATTGAAAAATATTTATACCTATAAACAAACATGTGTATATTTTATTTTATAAATTTTAAACATGTAAATTTCAGAAATAGCGCATGTTTGAATTCTAAAATTTGAATGCATAGAATAAATAAGGATTATGTTGAAAGTTAACATATATAAAATAATGTTATAGAGTAATAAATAGAATTAATAAGAATGTTAACATTATACAAAGATAACGTTACAAAGCAATAAATGGAATACAATAAACATTTGCGTTATATAAACGTAACTTTATAAGTTACAAAATAGTTGATGGAGATTAATTAAAAGGCTAATGTCATGCAAGCATAACGTTATAAATTAATAAGTTCAATATTACGTTATAAAAGAATTAATTAACTAACATTTGAATTTAAAAAACTAGCATGCGACATAAATGGAATTCAAATTTTGTTTAATAAAAATATATTGAAAAATTAATGTATATATATAAGCTAACATTATAAATATTTAACAGAAATTAATATGAATAAATAACGCTTTAAAACTCACACGAAATGACCCACAGGTGTCGGTTTCTTCCTAGGCCCGGTCGACCTATAGGTCAACCCATGATAAGGCCAAGTTGACCCTCACGCAAAATGTAACCCTGTGTGTTTGAGTTCTTATACATGCAGATTTTATTTCGTCTCAATCGAACAGGTAATTCTATCTCTAATCCCTATAAATAAATGTGTAAGATTAGCCTTCAAACCCATATGTTTCTAAATGGGTCAGAAACCCCACCACCTTTCTTTCTCCTCCATTTTTTTAGAAACGTAGAGCATCTCCAATGTGGAGAGAATGTAATGTCAGTACAAACCTACGTGGACACAACAGTTCTAAAATGTGAAGCCTAAGTGTCCAAAAAATTAACATACACAACTAAAGGGACTCCAATGCAAATGTAGTGGAAAAATAGAATTGGTCTATGTGGTGAAACTGACGCATATTTTGTGGCGGCAAATGAACTAAAAAGAAGAAGGCATGTTGCCAAGAATAGGTAAAACATATAGTGGTCTCAGAAAAATAGGTTATGTAGTGATATCCTTTTGCCATTCTCTTCCTATTTGTCATATTTCTGAAGCTTGCTTTCTATTCTAACTTTGCAGCAAGCAACAAATACAACTGACATAAGTTCATGTTGTCATATATAAAACACAGCATAGCATGCTAGCATATATAAAATATTACATATTAGTTCCTTTAATGTTTGCTGCATATGTATAACATCTGCATATTGATGTTAGAATATGGTGTTTTAATAGTTTATTCACCAAAAATATTAATGTATGAAAATATAGATTATATTTTGTAAAGAGACTATCTTCCATAGAACATAGTCAGTTCATAAAATTGAAAATTTCATGGCAGAGCTGTGAAGAAGAGGAAGAAGGAAAAAAGGAAAGAAAAGAAGCAGTTGAGATTATGACGTGGATGCCTTTAAGTTGTCAAAGATGATGTCTGAAACCAGACATTTTGTTTCACAATGTGAAATTCTTTTCTTCCCACATCAGAGTCCACAATGACATCAAAACTGGACTGGAGAAGAAAAATACAAAACAGGTTGTGTAGTGCTTACGTGTACTCGACGTTTCACTCCATATACATCCGCATTGAAGATGCTCTTATCTATTAGTTAAACTAGAAAACATGAACTTCTGACCGCTTAGGTGGCATTATTACTTCTCAGCATTTCAAAATATTTGACCTATGTTCCGCTTCTTATTTTTCCTTCTCCAGTCAGTTTTTTCTACCACCGTAAAATCTGGAAAAACACGTTAACATGAAACCGCTGAGGTTCTTCTTATCTCTCCCCTCCTCCATTTTCCCCTTCCCCAAAGTCCCCAAATTCCCTGCTCCATATCTTCTCCTCCATACTCTTTTCCATGATACCTAAAAAGTTGCTTCTTCTTTCATTTTAACTCTATCACTGCTCTTGTCTGGACTTGCTTCATCTCAAATTTCGATTTACCTCGCTTTATAACAGTCAAATGTTGATTGTACGATCAAAGTTTTCTTTTATTTTCAATTGTAAGTTCGAACCTTCTGTTAATTCAATAACCTCTCATATTATTTACTTGTAAGAACCCGTAACTTCCCCGTGAAGGAAAGAGCGGATACTTTGAGAACAACACACAAATGAACACAGACGGGAGAACATTTCATTGTTATTACAACAATTCCATCAGATACAAGAATATACAGAGTATAATGAATAAATTACATTCGATAAATATCAGAGATTACAATAAATTACATAGCACCGGAAAATAATATAAAACACAACTGAAGGTGATATACGGATACAGAGCTTTCCGGATATCATTCCAGCTATAAACCCGGATCCTGTCAATATACATCTGCAAAACCAAAACTACTAGCTGCCCGTGCGGAAAATAGGGGCACCCAGAGTTTAGGTTAAAACAATAAACTCCAGGTCAGTCATGTGACTGGTGTGAGAACTAAAACAGTTATTTAAAACTTTACTTTAAAAGAGAGTAATTCAAGGGACCACGCCGTATAACACGGAACGGGTTTCCTCCCAAGAATACCAGTGCATAGAATAAACAACGCCATGCTTTTTCGAAAAATGAAGCTATTACAAGACCCAGGTCCCATCACACAATGCAACGCAAGCCGGAGGATAGGGTTTTCCCTTATAATAGCCAAACATGCTTGATACGTTTAAAACAAATCATTTGATACTATAATAAGTGTATAGTGTCAAAACAATTTCAATCATAAATATAAATCATAGACGGCATAGCATCCCATGCTACTATGTCGCCATACTAGGCTCTACAAATAAAGCCGAAATATCTCGTATTGGAAAGTGGATTTCCGTCATGAGTCGAGGCAAGGGGCAAGCTCCTCTCCGCGTTCGAGACACTCTAGCAAATGTCCCAGGGCTACGCACTCTGGGCAACCCATGGATGCTTCAGGGCCGGTCCTCACTTACGTTAGAGGATTGGCAATTCCTGAACACACGTTTCCCGGTCCTTACAGACCTATAATCGATGCGCCTCGCATTCCAACAACCACAAAGGTGAAAAGTATATAAATGTCAGGGCTGGTAAGTCACTGACACCACCAAAGCTAGAAAAAAACGTCGTGCTCTCCCTGTAGTCCGTATCCCGTTTTTGACTCATACTGAGGTGTGAGGCTCGCGATTTCACGTTATACACAAAGTTGCGATGTAGGCGTGCTTTGATCATCAACTACAAGACTTTGCTTTTCAACAGAAGCCTTGATCATTGCATCTTAGCATGCCATACAGGCAATTCATGCCATGCGACTGATGTCCATCGATATACAATCTCTGAGCTCGTACGTCTCAGAGAAGGGCGTTAAGCAAAAGAATAAATTCTCCGCCGCCAAACAGATGTATATTTAATAGAAATCAATCAACACAGAATAAAATCCAATGTCATACACACAATCCATTTACAAGTTCGTTCTGGGTCTGAACGAAACCGGAGGCACTTTCCTCGCATATCCATCCATCTCCAAGTACGTCTAGACGACCACCAACAATTTCCATCCTCTTGGGTGTACAGCCCAATCAGGATCGTTAGTAATTACCCAAACGATGTGATGACTTCCGGTCTTCAACCACCGTCTTCATCTTCGACTTATCGTCGAATCGGTTATTCAGAATGGGTATAAACCCGGACTTTCCGAACAACCCGCGTATATTTAAACAAATGTTACACAAACACAACATACGCCTCATTCCAATTCATATTCTCAGAGAAAGGTTCCCATTAATTTTATCCAAGATAAATTCTTTAAAATTTATCCTTTAATCTTCCTTTGGATGTCATTTCAAACCAAATTATGGTTTTCTAAACTAGTCGAGATTAGCGAACCACACCGAAGTAATTATTTATTTTATTTCCCAATCCCAACCTATTCATCCCATGAAGCAAAACTGGTAATACTCCATATCTAACACCAGGGTGTTATTGGTAAAATTAATCACCATTTCACGTTCAAATCTAATTAAAGATTTAACTATCGTTTTGGAGCAAAACTGGTGATACTCCATCCTCGTTCATTTTCTAAATTTGATAATTTAGATTATAGATTCACATTTCAACCTAATTGCAGATTCGTTAAAACTCCTTTTACTGGGTTAAAGAACTAGGTGTTATTTAAAACACAATTCACGACAAACCCAAATCACATTCTATTTATTATCGGGTTAAAGAACCAGTGTTATTTAAAACACCGTTCACGATAAACCCATTTCAAATCCAATCAAATATATTAGACATTCCGATTATTTAAAACCCCTTTTTAAATCTAATTTATTTATTTAAAAAAAAATCGGGTTTTAAATTTAGTTCAATCTAGTTCATTTCTATAAAAATCTATTTTTATCTTTTCAAATATGGAGTTTTTCATCCCCAAATTTTCCAAAATCATTTCTTATGATTTTACACAAATTATTACTATTTTTAATAATTTTATCAAGGCCCGTACAATCGATTTCCAACAATGGCCATCGAACTGCACTTACAGCAACCTTTTTCAAATTTGATTTGGACATAACTCCAAATCCAACCGTTAGATTTTGAATTTCTAATATTCTTAGAAAGCTCTTTTCGATACGAACCCAACGGTTCCGGTTTTAGGAGAATCCGACGGTCGGATCTCCCGTAATGTCCGTTTGAAATAAATGGTCGAAATTCACGAACTGCCGTGGCGCGGCGCGTTCTATTCAGGCCATTATATTATATATATAATATATATAATATATATTTCGTCGATTTCTATTTAAAACGAATTATATAAATAGTTTTGAATTCGTTTCAAAAACAATTTCAACCTCCTTTTCAATTATAAGCAAAATTGAATTCTTCTTTATAAATTCGTTTTAAAATTCATTTCTATTCAATTCAAGTTTCAATTCAATTTGAATTCATTTCACTTCGTTTTAAATTCAATTCGAATTCGTTTTATATTCAATTGAAATCAAATTCGTTTTCTATTCAATTGAAATTCGTTACATATGCAATTGAAATCAAATTCGTTATATATTCAATTGAAATCAAATCCGTTTTCTATTCAAATCAAATTCGTTGTATATTCAATCAAAATCAAATCCGTTTTCTATTCAATTCAAACTCGTTGTATATTCAATTGAAGTCAAATTCGTTTTCTGTTCAATTCATTTCGAAATCGTTTTATATTCAATTCATTTCGAAATCGCTTTATATTCAATTCATTTCGAAATCGCTTTATATTAAATTCATTTCGAAATCGTTATCTATTCAACTCATTTCGAAATCGCTTTATATTCAATTCATTTCGAAATCGTTATCTATTCAATTCATTTCGAAATCGCTTTATATTCAATTCATTTCGAAATCGTTATCAATTCAATTAAATTCGAATTCGTTATCTACTCAATTAAATTCGAATTCGTTATCTATTCAATTAAATTCGAATTCTATTCGTTTCAATTCAAATTGGTTTTCTATTCGTTTCAATTCAAATTGGTTTTCTACTCGTTTCAATTCAAATTGGTTTTCTATTCGTTTCAATTCAAATTGGTTTTCTATTCGTTTCAATTCAAATTTCATTTTAAAATATTCGATTTTGAAATCACTTTTAAATATTCATTTTAAAATGAATAAAATGAATAAAATCGATATAAATATCGATTACGTCAAAATGGCGTCAATCTAACCAACACGGCTTCATATATTTCTATTTTCAAACATTCTATTTCAAATATTTCTTTTTCAAATATTTCCTATTCAAATATTTCTATCTCAAATATTTCTATTTTTAAGATATTTCGTTCAACACATGACTAATCTCAACGGATGAGTACAGTCAACACATGAACCTTTATATTATATTGATAAAGATGTAAATTTTATTATTAAAATATTTCGTTCAACACATGATTAATCTCAACGGATGAGTACAGTCAACACATGAACCTTTATTTTATAATATTGATAAAGATGTAAATTTTATTATTAAAATATTTCGTTCAACACATGACTAATCTCAACGGATGAGTACAGTCAACACATGAACCTTTATTTTATAATATTGATAAAGATGTAAATTTTATTATTAAAATATTTCGTTCAACACATGACTAATCTCAACGGATGAGTACAGTCAACACATGAACCTTTATTTTATAATATTCTTTATCTTCTAAATTGGAATGAGGCCCAATCAATCACCATATAAAGTTAATTATATGGATTCCATACAACACATGCATATAATAGCAACGAAAAATAATCAACCATCAACCAAAGTGCACTACACTGTATAAGCATCAAATATAGATATCTAACGATTATAACAGCCTGTCAATCAATCGATCGACATATTTAATCAATCAGGATGAGTGAACTTCAAATTTCATCCCAACACCCGTGTGGGGTTTCAAACAATCGAACACAGATTTTATTTGTGCAGTTGGGCGATGTCTAAAATTTATTGTCCCGATCAATGTCATTCAAATAGGTGTACATAAACAAACCGTCCGGTTTGTAAATGAATATTTTATTTTATTCACTCCTACGTTAAAAATTATATTTTTAACGATAAAATATTTTATTCAACCTATGAATATTCTATTCAGTTCATTTACACAATAAAAATGATATTTTTATTTTTCTAACATATTTTAGGAAATTTCGGCGGCATAACGGCACGATATTAGAAACGGGACGAGGTCTAGCCTTATCCCCGGTCTAGTGAAGGCCCACGCCATTCACACATCAATCAAATTCACCAACAACCAAATTCAAATCAAATCATCTAACTAATCTATGCAACCAAACAAACAAGTCCATGGTCTGTGGACGATTGTGTCGGGTGCTACTAAGCACCGTCTGCATCCTAGTATATATGTATAACTAGAAAAGAAATTGAAGAGTGAGAAATTCTCACCGATAGTTATCCAATCATTTTGACTCTTCTTTGATAGAAATCTTCATCGTTATCGCATCTTCGTCATCTTCGTTGCCCGTAGCCACTACATATGTACAAATCGAATTTTTACTTCGTTATTCAATATATAAAAATCGAATTTTTACTATGCTATTCAATATATAAAAAATCGAATTTTTACAATGTTATTCAATATATAAAAATCGAATTTTTATTTTTCTATTCAATACATAAAAATCGAATTTTTATTTTGCTATTATATAGATAAAAATTATATTTATCCCTCGCTATTCTCTATATAAACATTTCGCCTTTTCAAATATAAAGATTTCGCCTTTTCAAATATGAAGTTTTCGCCTTTTCTAATATGAAGTTTTCGCCTTTTCTAATATGAAAAATCCGAACTTTTAGATATTAAAAGTCCGAACTTCACATAAGCAAAAATCCTTTTTTTTTCTCTAAAAATATACCCTTTCCTATTTAAGCAAAAATCATATTTCTACATCTTCTATATAGTAAAGATTATATTTTTAATACTTTAAAAATATAAAAAATCATATCTTTAATACTTTAAAAATATAAAAATCATATTTTTAATTGAATAAAAATCTTTTCTACCTCTTCCTTATATAAAAACCATATTTTGATAAATAAAAATATAATCTTTTCAATTTTAAAAATCAAATCTTTATATATACTTTATTTTCAGATCTTATAAATGCTAATTCATGCATATAAAAACTAATTTTATAAATAAAAATATAATTAAAAACTTACATTTTACTGCCTTTAACTGGGAAGAGGGGTGCTGGGCTGTTGGAGGCGGAGGAGGTTGGTGGAGCGGTCGGAGGAGGTCAGGTGGGTGGCGCCCTGGGGGTCGGCGGCGGGTTCAAGGGTGCTTGGGGCTTGCGGTGGCTAGGGGGTGCTCGAATTGGGTGTAGCGGCGGTTTGGGGTGCGGTGGGAGGCTTCGATGCGGCAGCGGTCTGGGGCTCGTCGATCGAAGGGGGAGGCTGAGGGAGAAGAAGGAGGTGCGGGGGAGAAGAGGAGGAGACTGGCGCGAGGGGCGGCGCTGAGGGGAGCTGCGTCGGGATGGCAATCGCCAGGGGGCGGCGGTTGCGCCCTAGGTTTTTTTCTTTTTTATTTCAGAATGAACGGTAGAGATATTTAGGAAGGGGGGGTATATGCAAAAATAAATTATATTCTTTTATTAAAAAAAACTGACTTTTTCATACGACCTCTAAACGAGGCCCACCGCCTGTCGCCCATAGCGTTTCACCCCCATTCCGAACACGATGGGATATGTATCGCAAGCTGATTCGATTGTTTTGATCAGTTTCCGTTGAATTTACATTTAAATCACTATATTGAATTTTAAACGTACATTTCAAATTACCGGGGTCGCATACGAACTTTAAAAATTCCAGAAAAATATTTTCTAGCTTCGTATGGACGATACGGTCCTAACAAAACTAGTTTCATCGAATTCTGAGACCGTTAGAAAAATGACCATTTTCCAGTCGATTAAAATCAACTGAAACTGGTCAAACGCGTTTTCCTTTGCCACGCTCACATATTGATTCGAAAAATTATGAAATTTGAAACCTAGCAATAATTTGACATCACAGACCCAACAAAAGCGGTTTCATCGAAATCCGAGGTCGTTTGCAAAATTCTCATTTTTAAGGGCCTGAATTCCATAGCGACTATTCAGAATTTTCAACTGGACATATCTTTTGATTCCCGTTATGAAATCTTGATTTTTCGGATTCGTTGGTAAGATATTATCAATTAGATCCTAATGTTTTTGGTTTCACTAAAATCCGGTTTGTTTTGCACCCGGTACATTCAATTGAAGTTTGAAATCGAATTATCGAACTACCGCGCCATTTTCAAATT
Organism: Allium sativum; assembly: GCA_030737875.1. Lineage (NCBI taxonomy): Eukaryota > Viridiplantae > Streptophyta > Magnoliopsida > Asparagales > Amaryllidaceae > Allium > Allium sativum. The sequence goes on along the minus strand of CM060926.1, from coordinate 34,402,160 downwards.
CCTTTTATAATTATATATAATTATTTATATTCTAACGACGACGCGTATAATATATACGTTCTAATTATATTCAAAATAAATTTTTCGTCAATATTATTTAAAATAATCTTAATTTAAATATTCAAAATTCGCTAAAATTGCCAAAATAAAAATTTTAAACTGGCTCAGAATTTCCGGGTTATTACAATCTCCCCCACTTAAAACTTTTCGTCCCCGAAAAGGAACAAAGTCGAAAGTGGTTTGATTAACCAACTCTACGTTCGATTTGGCTTTCATTCTCCAACTTTTCAGTTTCTGAGAATTTTCAAATTTTCAAAAATTTGGCTAACACCCTAAATTTTCGAAAAATTTCGCCATAACCTCCCCTGCACCAGGAGCCACGGGAAAATCCCGAAATTGCCATACAGGCCTTCTGATCTCAAAAAGAAAAAGAAAAAGCCAAGCGGCTAGCCAATAGGCTCATAAAATCATCATCACCCAAACAAAATGGTAAATTATAGTAAACATGTACCTATTTGTCGGGCAAACAAATTTTATTCTCTGCTCTTGCCTCCTTGCTATGACCTGTTCAATGTAAGTACATGTATATGCAAGCAAATGCGACCAATTTTCAATAAAGTTCAATATTTGATTCAATTAGGCATAATGGTTCAAAATTATCAAACAAATAAACAAACAACACAAACATCAATCAATTAGTGGATTTAACATTTCAAATTCATAATTTTGATACATATACAAAAATCATGTTTTTGATGCCAATTCACAACAAAGTGTTCTAGCTATATAAGTTTTGGTTCTCACACCAGTCTAATGGAAATATATAGAAAATCACACCTTCGTCACTCGAAAATAAATACTGGTGATGGTATACTTCATAATCAGGACCGTGTCCGGGCGACTAGAGTGTGACTCTATATCTATCTAATATATTAAAACTTCGAATATACGTTCATGACGCTTATATGCAAACCTTTATATACTAGATTTTCCATACTCAAAATAAATAAATAATCAAATACGTTTAAAATGATTTAAATTTTCAAAACAAAATTGTTTTCATTTGAAAAATACACTCTTCACACTCATTCTAGGATACTACTGATCCTATCTCTAACGAGTCATTATAATTGGATATTACTAATCCAATATCTGATGAATTCTTTCGTATGGTTCTAATGTGTCTTGTTCTCGAGCTCTGTAAACCAAAGCTCTGATACCACTGTAAGAACCCGTAACTTCCCCGTGAAGGAAAGAGCGGATACTTTGAGAACAACACACAAATGAACGCAGACGGGAGAACATTTCATTGTTATTACAACAATTCCATCAGATACAAGAATATACAGAGTATAATGAATAAATTACATTCGATAAATATCAGAGATTACAATAAATTACATAGCAGCGGAAAATAATATAAAACACAACTGAAGGTGATATACGGATACAAAACTTTCCGGATATCATTCCAGCTGTAAACCAGGATCCTGTGAATATACATCTGCAAAACCAAAACTACTAGCTGCCCGTGTGGAAAATAGGGGCGCCCAGAGTTTAGGTTAAAACAATAAACTCCAGGTCAGTCATGTGACTGGTGTGAGAACTAAAACAGTTATTTAAAAATTTACTTTAAAAGAGAGTAATTCAAGGGACCACGCCGTATAGCACGGAACGGGTTTCCTCCTAAGAATACCAATGCATAGAATAAACAACGCAATGCTTTTTCGAAAAATGAAGCTATTATAAGACCCAGGTCCCATCACACAATGCAACACAAGCCGGAGGATAAGGTTTTCCCTTATAATAGCCAAACATGCTTGATACGTTTAAAACAAATCATTTGATACTATAATAAGTGTATAGTGTCAAAACAATTCCAATCATAAATATAAATCATAGACGGCATAGCATCCCATGCTACTATGTCGCCATACTAGGCTCTACAAATAAAGCCGAAATATCTCGTATTGGAAAGTGGATTTCCGTCATGAGTCGTGGCAAGGGGCAAGCTCCTCTCCGCGTTCGAGACACTCTAGCAAATGTCCCAGGGCTACGCACTCTGGGCAACCCATGGATGCTTCAGGGCCGGTCCTCACTTACGTTAGAGGATTGGCAATTCCTGAACACACGTTTCCCGGTCCTTACAGACCTATAATCGAGGCGCCTCGCATTCCAACAACCACAAAGGTGAAAAGTATATAAATGTCAGGGCTGGTAAGTCACTGACACCACCAAAGCTAGAAAGAAACGTCGTGCTCTCCCTGCAGTCCGTATCCCGTTTTTGGCTCATACCGAGGTGTGAGGCTTGCAAATTCACGTTATACACAAAGCTGCCACGTAGGCGTGCTTTGATCATCAACCACAAGACTTTGCTTTTCAACAGAAGCCTTGATCATTGCATCTTAGCGTGCCACACAGGCAATTCATGCCATGCGACTGATGTCCATCGATATACAACCTCTGAGCTCGTACGTCTCAGAGAAGGGCGTTAAGCAAAAGAATAAATTCTCCACCGCCAAACAGATGTTTATTTAATAGAAATCAATCAACACAGAATAAAATCCAATGTCAGACACACAATCCATTTACAAGTTCGTTCTGGGTCTGAACGAAACAGGAGGCACTTTCCTCGCATATCCATCCATCTCCAAGTACGTCTGGACGACCACCAACTATTTCCATCCTCTTGGGTGTACAGCCCAATCAGGATCGTTAGTAATTACCCAAACGATGTGAAGACTTCCGGTCTTCAACCACCGTCTTCATCTTCGACTTATCGTCGAATCGGTTATTCAGAATGGGTATAAACCCGGACTTTCCGAACAACCCGCGTATATTAAAACAAATGTTACACAAACACAACATACGCCTCATTCCAATTCATATTCTCAGGGAAAGGTTCCCATTAATTTTATCCAAGATAAATTCTTTAACATTTATCCTTTAATCTTCCTTTGGGTGTCATTTCAAACCAAATTATGGTTTTCTAAACTAGTCGAGATTAGCGAACCACACCGAAGTAATTATTTATTTTATTTCCCAATCCCAACCTATTCATCCCATGAAGCAAAACTGGTAATACTCCATATCTAACACCAGGGTGTTATTGGTAAAATTAATCACCATTTCACGTTCAAATCTAATTAAAGATTTAACTATCGTTTTGGAGCAAAACTGGTGATACTCCATCCTCGTTCATTTTCTAAATTTGATAATTTAGATTATAGATTCACATTTCAACCTAATTGCAGATTCGCTAAAACTCCTTTTACTGGGTTAAAGAACTAGGTGTTATTTAAAACACAGTTCACGACAAACCCAAATCAAATTCTATTTATTACCGGGTTAAAGAACTAGTGTTATTTAAAACACCGTTCACAATAAACCCATTTCAAATACAATCAAATATATTAGAAATTCCGATTATTTAAAACCCCTTTTTAAATCTAATTTAATTATTTAAAAAAAATCGGGTTTTAAATTTAGTTCAATCTAGTTCATTTCGATAAAAATCTATTTTTATCTTTTCAAATATGGAGTTTTTCATCCCCAAATTTTCCCAAATCATTTCTTTTGATTTTACACAAATTATTACTATTTTTAATAATTTTATCAAGGCCCGTACAATCGATTTCCAACAATGGCCATCGAACTGCACTTACAACGACCTTTTTCAAATTTGATTTGGACATAACTCCAAATCCAACCGTTAAATTTTGAATTTCTAATATTCGTTAGAAAGCTCTTTTCGATACGAACCCAACGGTTCCGGTTTTAGGAGAATCCGACGGTCGGATCTCCCGTAATGTCCGTTTGAAATAAATGGTCGAAATTCACGAACTGCCGCGGCGCGGCGCGTTCTATTCAGGCCATTATATTATATATATAATATATATAATATATATTTCGTCGATTTCTATTTAAAACGAATTATATAAATAGTTTTGAATTCATTTCAAAAACAATTTCAACCTCCTTTTCAATTATAAGCAAAATTGAATTCTTCTTTATAAATTCGTTTTAAAATTCATTTCTATTCAATTCAAGTTTCAATTCAATTTGAATTCATTTCACTTCGTTTTAAATTCAATTCGAATTCGTTTTATATTCAATTGAAATCAAATTCGTTTTCTATTCAATTGAAATTCGTTACATATGCAATTGAAATCAAATTCGTTATATATTCAATTGAAATCAAATCCGTTTTCTATTCAAATCAAATTCGTTGTATATTCAATCGAAATCAAATCCGTTTTCTATTCAATTCAAACTCGTTGTATATTCAATTGAAGTCAAATTTGTTTTCTATTCAATTCATTTCGAAATCGTTTTATATTCAATTCATTTCGAAATCGCTTTATATTCAATTCATTACGAAATCGCTTTATATTAAATTCATTTCGAAATAGTTATCTATTCAATTCATTTCGAAATCGCTTTATATTCAATTCATTTCGAAATCGTTATCTATTCAATTCATTTCGAAATCGCTTTATATTCAATTCATTTCGAAATCGTTATCTATTCAATTAAATTCGAAATCATTATCTATTCAATTAAATTCAAATTCGTTATCTATTCAATTAAATTCGAATTCTATTCGTTTCAATTCAAATTGGTTTTCTATTCGTTTCAATTCAAATTGGTTTTCTATTCGTTTCAATTCAAATTGGTTTTCTATTCGTTTCAATTCAAATTGGTTTTCTATTCGTTTCAATTCAAATTTCATTTTAAAATATTCGATTTTGAAATCACTTTTCAATATTCATTTTAAAATGAATAAAATCGATATAAATATCGATTACGTCAAAATGGCGTCAATCAAACCAACACGGCTTCATATATTTTTATTTTCAAATATTCTATTTCAAATATTTCTTTTTCAAATATTTCCTATTCAAATATTTCTATCTCAAATATTTCTATTTTTAAGATATTTCGTTCAACACATGACTAATCTCAACGGATGAGTACAGTCAACACATGAACCTTTATATTATATTGATAAAGATGTAAATTTTATTATTAAAATATTTCGTTCAACACATGACTAATCTCAACGGATGAGTACAGTCAACACATGAACCTTTATTTTATAATATTGATAAAGATGTGAATTTTATTATTAAAATATTTCGTTCAACACATGTAACGACCCAGGTTTTTGAACAATTAACTTTAAATATTTAATATTGTTTTAAATATTTAGTTGATAATATAAATGATATTTTTATTAAATTTTCAATTTAATATGGCCGTTTATATTTACATTCGAATTTAAATTTCAATATCAGTTCCGTTGAGTTCGGAATAACGTTATAATCTGGTATCGTCGGTCGTCACGGTTGAATAATGGTTCGGGATTACTAGTCAAGGACCGCGAGATATTTTAATTATTTAATTAAAATAAAATCAATATAAAAAGAAAAAAAAAAGGGGAACGCAGACCTAAGTAATTAATTTCGCAGCCTATATTTCTTTCCTCGAGCCAAATTTTCTGTCTTCCCTCTTCGTCATCAGGGAAACATCAATTTAATGGCCGACTTTTTGCTCCCTACCTCGAGCAGCAATACTGGTTCCCTTCCCCTTCTATAAATACGCGCCGCCCCTTTTCTTTCTTCATTTTCCTTTCTGAGATAAAACCCGATATTCCCCTCAAATCCTTCAGAGAAAAAAAAAAAAAAAAACAAACATCGCAAGTTGAAATCGAAATCGAAGCTGGAAGCTCGTCTCGATCTGGCGCTAGCGATTCACTGCGATGGGGGAAGTTCGATTCAAGGGGTTCTGAACAATCTCGATTCAGAAACCGCCCCTCCTGAAGCTCGACGTCATGCCTTGAAATCTGGTCGCGGTGCGATGTTGGCAAACTCGGGGAATCGAGAGGAGCGGCGTTCGGTGTAGCAGCATGGAGGTGGTGGTATCTGTATTCTGGGGGATCGCGAGTTGCTCCCTGGAGTTCATCAATGTAGTGGTAGCTCGCAGTTCTAGTTCTGGGGATGGAAGTCTCCGTTCGGCAGTAGTGTATTGAGGAGGAAGAATGAATTTAACAAGATTAAGGTATTTTCCTTTCAGATTTAGTTTTATTTATTTAAAAATATAAATAAGGCAGTTAGGAATTTATGATATAAAAAGCAAATAAATTTATATAATTAATAAGTTAGTTAGTTTTGATTCTTTTATTTAAACCATATTAGTTTGATTTAGATTTCAAACTCAAGATAAATAAAAGGAGTTGGGTATTTAATTAAAACAATTTGGTGATTTAATTAAATGAGAAAATGGATATATATATACGTATGACATTTATTTATGCGTTAATTGAAATGTTGATCATTAAATAAATATTCATAGGAGCACGATAAAACTCGTTCGAGGGGATTCGAAGCCGTAAGATCTGAATTTCCACGAGACATTCAGCAAAGGAAATTACGGTGAGTAAATCTCACTCACCTTTAGAATTATTTTTATTTCATTAAAAATAATTGTCTGTTGCTTGTGTGAATATTTTCTGGTTGATTTATATATATTAGTTATTAGGCTATATATATATATTGGGTTGATTGATTGGTTGGATTCCCGCAGTCTCATTAGCGGATGCCCGCAGTTTCATAGCAGATGATTACCCTATACGCCCCACGCTATGATTAGTGGATGACCTTCTATACCACGATATTCTGCCACGAAGCAGAATGGGTATTATTTATGTGCTAACATCTGTGGATGCAGGGAAACAGGTTGGAGGAATCCAACTGGATTCCTCAAAAAAATATATTATCTATTTGTTTGTTCTGTTTGATTTCATATATATGCATATATGATGTGTTAAAATCAAATAATTGGAAATTGATTGATTTGGTTGTTTAAATTATCACTGGGCTGAAGTTTAATTTATAAAAATATCATGAAAGGATAGTGGAGATCTTAAAAGGAAAAATTCTATTTTTAAATAGAATTTGAAATTTTAAATGGAAATAAAATATAAACTTGTTTTTTTTAAATAAAACAAGTAGTTCTTTTTAAACGAAGTTTATAAGTAGTTCTTTTATAACGAAGTTATAAATGAAGTAAAAGGAATTATCATTTGGTAATTCAGAAATAGAAATACAAGCGTGAAATCGGAATTTGAAATGAAATTTCAAATTAGGATGGGAAATGGAATTTTTAAATATATAACTCAAATGAAATTTGAGTATAACATTTGAATTTTAAAGGGAGTTTAAATATTTGAATTTTAAAAGGGGATTGAATATTAGAAATTCAAATAGAAGTTCAAATAAAATTTGAATAGACGAAATTAGAATGAAAAGTAGGATTTGAATTCAAGGAATTAAATTATTTGAATTCAAAGTAATTCGAATAAAGAAATTCAAATAGAGATTTGAATGTAGAATTTCAAAATAGAATTTGAAATATAGAATTTCAAAGAAGAATTGAATAGAATTTGAAATAGAGTATTTCACGGAAGAATTAAAATGTGAAATTTGAATAGAGATTTGAATGGAATTTAAATATGAAATTTGAATAGAGATTTGAAATAGAAATTCGAGTTTTGAATTTGACATGGGATTGAATACAGAAATTCAAGTAGAAATTTGAATATGAAATTTCAAAATAGAATTTGAAATAAACTTTGAAATAAGATTTTCAAAGTAGAATTGGAAATAGAATTTCAAATAGGGTTTCAAAATAGGAAATCCAAATGGTTTTGAAATGGAATTTGAATTCAAGGGAATTCAAATGGATTTGAGTGAAGAAATTCAAATGGTGTTAATAATGAGTTTGAATATTAGAATTCAAATGGTATTGAAAATGAATTGGAATATTAGAATTCAAATGGAAAATGAAATTTGAATATAAGAGATTCAAATTGAATTTAAATAGGATTTGATCTATGGGGTTTGAATATGAAATTCAAATGGGTTTTAAATTATGGAATTTTGAATATAGAATTTAAAAGGAGTTTGAATATTTGAACTTCAATAGAATTCAAATATAGAAATTGGAATATAGAAAGTTCAAATGGAATTTAAATATGGAGTTTGAATAAGGGAAATCAAATAGAAATTCAAATATTGAATTTGAATATCAAATAGAAAAGGAATTGGAATTTGAATTTAGAATTCAAATAAAAGTGAGATTTGAATTTGAATCAAGGAACTCAAATAGAGTTAAATGGAGTTGAATTCATTTTAAGGAAGTTTAGAAGTTTAAAGGTTTATATATATAAATATAATTAAAACGAACTCGCCGCAGCGCTGCAGTTCGTAAAATAGCGATTCGAACTTCAATCGAGTATACAGGACTCAATTGAAGTCGGATTTCTTTGAAACAAGAAACGTCAGGACCGATTCGATAATAGTTTTCTAATGAAGGAGAAAAATCTGAATTTCGTCGTATAGATTTTGAGTTATGTCAAAATCAAAATTTCAAAAATGCAGCGCCAGAAACCATTATAAACCATAATGGATTTTATATATAAATATTGGGATTTTTAAGCAAATAAAAATCCGGATTTCCATTTAAAAATCTAGACATGAGTTAGAAAATAAATGTGAACTCAAGTGAAGTAAAGAAGATGATTTTTGAAACAATAATCCTATTTTTTTGATTATTGAATAGAATTAACCAATTCGAATAGAAATTGGTAAATGGGATGTTGAATGGATATTGGGCTTTAAATAAGAAAATTCGATTTGAAATTTATATTCGAAATAGAAAAGAGAACTAGAATTAAAATTGAAATTCAATTTGGTTATGAACGAGTTAAATATTTTGTTTGAACATGTTATGTTCAACAAAGAAGTGAAATAGACAAAAAGGCTAATTAAAGAATAATTGAGCGAAACTGAATTCAAACGATTCAAAATTGAATTCAAACGAATGGATTGAGTTGAATTGAATTGGAAACAGGTAAACAGGTGTTAAACAGGTATGGGATGAAGTATATAAAGTATATAATTTATGTGCTCGACAAAAAGGTACACGTTTTAATTCATATATGAGATTTTATGCGCCGTATCGGCAAGCCGCTTGGCTTTTTCTTTTTCTTTTTGATTGAGGAAGGTACCGGGAAGCTATTTGAAATTTCCCGATGCTCCCGATACAGGGGAGGTTATGGCGAAATTTTCCGGGAATTTAAGGAGTTAGAATATTTTTTAAAAATATTTTGATAATTTGAAATCATTGTATCGACGTATTGAATGCGATAGTAAAGTGAACATAAAAATCGAATATTGCAAACAAAAAGGGATAGAGATAAGTAATTGAAATTGTTTCAATTGTAAATAGAGACATTTTCTAATATATAGAAAATAAAGGAAGTTATTATTTGGAAACGTTTTTCAAATGGCATAAGAGCCAAGAATGATTATTGAAAATATTTGGTTAACAAATATTGATAGAGAAAATAGAGAAGTGGTTTAATTAATGAATATTAATTAAAGAGCCAGTGATTTGGTTGATATGTTGATTGATCACTTGTTTTTATTCGATAGTTAAATCACAGACTATCGAAATTTTTGACCATCGTTGTCAATATGGAGAGACCGGTTGGATTATTATCCGAAGAACCACTCCGTATTGGCATAAGCGTTGCGAACCAAGTATGCTGAATATGTTGAAGACGGAGTGAAGTGCAAGGGCTTTTCTATTAAATAGAAATGGTGCCTTCGGTTTCGTTCAATCCCAGAACGAACGTAAATGGACGAATGTCTGACAGAGTATTTCCAATGATCAAATGGGTTGGTCTGTATGAATGTATATGGTTGCAACGGATTTATCCCTTAGCATAATATCCAGAATATTTGTGCAAACTCAACCAGTGATTAACGGATCTGACAATGTGGCATTCAAAGTGATTGTGCTATCAATGAATGGTAAGTATTCGTAGCCTCAGGCCTCAACAACCGGGAAAGGACAAAAATCGGGCAGGCAGCATGGCTATGTGGGTCGCACCCATTAGGGTGTATAATCACCTATCTGGAGAAATTCCTTTTGTTTCTAAATCTATCGATTCTGCCCATTCGGGAAACGGTGGTTTGAGTCCAACCGTTGGTGATATACATTCGATACACTCAAGCGAAATGAGTGGTCGGTCATGTGTGGGCCGGGTTGCAAGATGTTCTTGTTGAACCCAGTGTATTCCTCTCTAGAGATGCACTGTCGGAAGGTGGTCCCATACCTTGTCATGTTGGAAATCCAATCTCCAATAAGCGCCCTGCGGTTTTTGATTTTATACTATATATGTGGAGCGTGAGATGCAAGCGTTCTACTATTTGGTTATTTACTTGATGTAGACATTATTATAATATCACTGGATTTTCGTATCAAAGTGTTTTGGGTTATAGTAAGGTAAAAACCGTCCGTGTTTATGTGTGGGCTGGTCTTACTATTATCTTTTCTTTCGAAAAGAGTTTTGAAAGTTAAACAAGTGGTTGGAGTTTACTCACACCAGTCCCATGACTGACCCAGAGTTTATTTTGTTTTTGTTTTCCCTAAACTCTTGGGTGCCCAAATTTGTACGGGCAGTCAAGTGTTTCAGGCTTTTACAGATACACTTGGAGGAGCTTGAAGCAGGAGGCTTCAACGTTAGCTATTTAAAGTTACTTCCGCTGAATCATATGTTATGTGTACTCTGATGATGGTATGTATATATGTACAAACAGAATTTGTATTTCAAAGTTATGTTATATAATATATTTTATTCGTTCCGCTGTGAGTTGTGATCTTCGTTTTTTTCTTCTATTCTAAATATTTCTTTCTTTCTATTTCTCATCCTCTAACTTCTTTCTAATAATGAGTCGTATTTCTGTGTTATTTGGGTTGGACGTGTGTTGTATTTAGTCAACTCAGATAGCTCGGATTTGCGGGTCGTTTCAACACATGACTAATCTCAACGGATGAGTACAGTCAACACATGAACCTTTATTTTATAATATTGATAAAGATGTAAATTTTATTATTAAAATATTTCGTTCAACACATGACTAATCTCAACGGATGAGTACAGTCAACACATGAACCTTTATTTTATAATATTCTTTATCTTCTAAATTGGAATGAGGCCCAATCAATCACCATATAAAGTTAATTATATGGATTCCATACAACACATGCATATAATAGCAACGAAAAATAATCAACCATCAACCAAAGTGCACTACACTGTATAAGCATCAAATATAGATATCTAACGCTTATAACAGCCTGTCAATCAATCGATCGACAGATTTAATCAATCAGGATGAGTGAACTTCAAATTTCATCCCAACACTCGTGTGGGGTTTCAAACAATCGAACACAGATTTTATTTGTGCAGTTGGGCGATGTGTAAAATTTATCGTCCCGATCAATGTCATTCAAATAGGTGTACATAAACAAACCGTCCAGTTTGTAAATGAATATTTTATTTTATTCACTCCTACGTTAAAAAATATATTTTTAACGATAAAATATTTTATTCAACCTATGAATATTCTATTCAGTTCATTTACACAATAAAAATGATATTTTTATTTTTCTAACATATTTTAGGAAATTTCGGCGACATAACGGCACGATACTAGAAACGGGACGAGGTCTAGCCTTATCCCCGGTCTAGTGAAGGCCCATGCCATTCACACATCGATCAAATTCACCAACAACCAAATTCAAATCAAATCATCTAACTAATCTATGCAACCAAACAAACAAGTCCATGGTTTGTGGACGATTGTGTCGGGTGCTACTAAGCACCGTCTGCATCCTAGTATATATGTATAACTAGAAAAGAAATTGAAGAGTGAGAAATTCTCACCGATAGTTATCCAATCATTTTGACTCTTCTTTGATAGAAATCTTCATCGTTATCGCATCTTCGTCATCTTCGTTGCCCGTAGCCACTACATATGTAAAAATCGAATTTTTACTTCGTTATTCAATATATAAAAATCGAATTTTTACTATGCTATTCAATATATAAAAAATCGAATTTTTACTATGTTATTCAATATATAAAACTCGAATTTTTATTTTGCTATTCAATACATAAAAATCGAATTTTTATTTTGCTATTATATAGATAAAAATTATATTTTTACCTCGCTATTCTCTATATAAAGATTTCACCTTTTCAAATATAAAGATTTCGCCTTTTCAAATATGAAGTTTTCGCCTTTTCTAATATGAAGTTTTCGTCTTTTCTAATATGAAAAATCCGAACTTTTAGATATTAAAAGTCCGAACTTCACAAAAGCAAAATCCTTTTTTTTTCTCTAAAAATATACCCTTTCCTATTTAAGCAAAAATCATATTTCTACATCTTCTATATAGTAAAGATTATATTTTTAATACTTTAAAAATATAAAAAAATCATATTTTTAATACTTTAAAAATATAAAAATCATATTTTTAATTGAATAAAATTCTTTTCTACCTCTTCCTTATATAAAAACCATATTTTGATAAATAAAAATATAATCTTTTCAATTTTAAAAATCAAATCTTTATATATACTTTATTTTCAGATCTTATAAATGCTAATTCATGCATATAAAAACTGATTTTATAAATAAAAATATAATTAAAAACTTACATTTTACTGCCTTTAACTGGGAAGAGTGGGTGCTGGGTTGTTGGAGGCGGAGGAGGTTGGTGGAGCGGTCGGAGGAGGTCAGGTGGGTGGCGCCCTGGGGGTCGGCAGCGGGTTCAAGGGTGTCTGGGGCTTGCGGTGGCTAGGGGGTGCTCGAATTGGGTGTAGCGGCGGTTTGGGGTGCGGTGGGAGGCTTCGATGCGGCAGCGGTCTGGGGCTCGTCGATCGAAGGGGGAGGCTGAGGGAGAAGAAGGAGGTGCGGGGGAGAAGAGGAGGAGACTGGCGCGAGGGGCGGCGTTGGGGGGAGCTGCGTCGGGGTGGCAATCGCCAGGGGGCGGCGGTTGCGCCCTAGGTTTTTTTATTTTTTTTTATTTCAGAATGAACGGTAGAGATATTTAGGGAGGGGGGGGGGGGGTATATGCAAAAATAAATTATATTCTTTTATTAAAAAAAAACTGAATTTTTCATACGACCTCTAAACGAGGCCCACCGCCTGTCGCCCATAGCGTTTCACCCCCATTCCGAACACAATGGGATATGTATCGCAAGCTGATTCGATTGTTTTGATCAGTTTCCGTTGAATTTACATTTAAATCACTATATTGAATTTTAAACGCACATTTCAAATTACCGGGGTCGCATACGAACTTTAAAAATTCCAGAAAAATATTTTCTAGCTTCGTATTGACGATACGGTCCTAACAAAACTAGTTTCGTCGAATTCTGAGACCGTTAGAAAAATGGCCATTTTCCAGTCTATTAAGATCAACTGAAACTGGTTAAACGCGTTTTCCTTTGCCACGCTCATATATTGATTCGAAAAATTATGAAATTTGAAACCTAGCAATAATTTGACATCAGGGACCCAACAAAAGTGGTTTCGTCGAAATCCGAGGTCGTTTGCAAAATTCCCATTTTTAAGGGCCTGAATTCCATAGCGACTATTCAGAATTTTCAACTGGACATATCTTTTGATTCCCGCTATGAAATCTTGATTTTTCGGATTCATTGGAAAGATATTATCAATTAGATCCTAATGTTTTTGGTTTCACTAAAATCCGGTTTGTTTTGCACCCGGTACATTCAATTGAAGTTTGAAATCGAATTATCGAACTACCGCGCCATTTTCAAATTCCTTTTATAATTATATATAATTATTTATATTCTAACGATGACGCATATAATATATACGTTCAAATTATATTCAAAATAAATTTTTCGTCAATATTATTTAAAAAAATCTATTTTAAATATTCAAAATTCGCTAAAATTGCCAAAATAAAATTTTTAAACTGGCTCAGAATTTCCGGGTTATTACATTACTACTACTCCCTTCTATAACTATGTTGTTGGCTTTTCTCTTTTGAGTAAATGTCCTATTCCATAACTGTACAGAAACAGTGCTTTGTTCAATTCGAGTGGTTTGGTGGTAGGTAGTTTGCAACATATAAGTACAAAATACCAGATACTTGAGATATGTAATTAAAATTTCGAAATCAAGATTGTTTATTATTTCTTTGATACTTACGTGAGTATCATTAACTTTGTCAAATTTTAAGGTAGAATGATTTAGAATAGTTTATTTGTACAATGTCATTGGATGTGCCAAATCAATGCCTTCAGTTTCATTAGTATGTTCCTTAGGATATCATGTTTTATAATTGTTGTTGTACTTTATTTGTTTATTATAGATTTCTTTTCGACTATTCTTCTGATTTGATAGAATTCAATTTGTTGATAGAATTCAATTTGTTGCCTTTATTTCATTACTCTCCACTCCTTTATATAGGAGCTCAATATTTACAGGAATTTATTGCAAATAGTAGATAAACATCAACATAAATCTTCTGTCATTAATATATATATTACCATGCGTTATATATATAAATGACAAATCTTCTACCATTAATATATGGTATTTATGTAATATATTATTAACATAAATACCATATATTAATTATTCTAAAATAAATCTTCTACCATTAATATATGGTACTTATGTAATATATTATTAACATAAATACCATATATTAATTATTCTAACACTCCCCTGCAGTTGAAACAGGCTGTTGTCGGATGTTGAGGTTGTCCCGAAATTCATCAAATAGCACATGCGGAAGACCTTTTGTAAAAATATTAGCAATTTGATAATGGGATGGGACATGAAGAACTCGAACTTCTCCTTTAGCTACTTTTTCACGGACAAAGTGAATATCCATTTCAATGTGTTTTGTGCGTTGATGCTGAACTGGATTACCAGATAAGTAGACCGCACTTACATTGTCACAATAAACCAAATGGCTTTTTGAATGGGGACATGCAGCTCTAACAACAAATTTCTGATCCAACATGAGTCGGAGACAACATTAGCAACTCCTTTATACTCAGCTTATGCACTAGAACGAGACAATGTAGGTTGACATCTAAAGGACCAAGAAATAAGATTATCTCCAAGAAATACACAATAACATGAGATGGAGCGTCTAGTACCCGGGCATCCACCCCAATTAACATCTGTATAGGCGATAAGTTTGTCAAAAAAAGACTTGTGCAGATGCAAACCATAAGATAGTGTACCCTGAATATAGCGCAAGATGCACTTGAGAGCAGTCATTTGCTCAACTTTTGGATCATGCATATGAAGGCACACCTATTGTACTACATAAGAAATATCAGGCCTTGTGAAGGTAAGATACTGAAGAGCACCAACAAGGCGACGATACTTAGTAGGATCCTCATACGGGGCATCCTTAGTAGCACTAAGTTTAGACTTGGTGTCAACAGGGGTAGGACAAGGTTTGCAGTTAGACATTCCAGCTCTGTCAATGATATCTGCTGCATACTTTTTCTGAGATAGAAATAAGCCATTTGCATGATGAGTAACAACAATACCCAGAAAAAAACTTAACTGACCAAGATCCTTCATAGAAAATTCTAAACTTAAAAGAGTAATGAAAGAATTGCGCAAATGATTTGAAGAAGCAGTAAGAATTATGTTGTCAACATAAATCTTCTGTCGTTAATATATATATATATATATAAATATATATTACCATGCGTAATATATATAAATGACAAATCTTCTACCATTAGTATATGGTATTTATGTAATATATTATTAAAATAAATACTATATATTAAGTATTCTAACATAAATCTTCTACCATTAATATATGGTATTTATGTAATATATTATTAACATAAATACCATATATTAATTATTCTAACAAATACCATATATTAATTATTCTAACATGATTGAAGGAGAATGACAACATTAAACCAAATTGCATTTACAGAGTTGTTTTCGTTCAATAAAATTACAAGTATGTTTCTATACTTCATTTATGTGAAATTCCATATTATTGCAAGCTCATTCTTTATTACACAAATTATATTTATTTTTGGTTTTATTATATTGATTATAGTTCTTATCCATTTTATTATTCCTTCTAAAATGTATGAATAATTATGAAATGAAAATTTTTTAGTTAATACCTCTCTACTTTCTATTACCTAAGTATTGTGATCATCCTAAATAGAGAAAAGACAATAAGAAATATGAAGTATGATTTCAAAGTAGTATGCAAAACATAAACTGGAAAACAAACTATTATATCAGACTTTTGTTCTTCACCAACCTTCCTCCACTCCATCGGTCTCGCTCTAATATGATGACCATTTCTCCACCTACTGGTACTCATAGATCAATCATTCTTACGACATTGGATATGGCTTTACCAGAAAATTAGCACATGAGTTCACAAACCCAACAGAATTTTGCAATGCAGTGTGAGTTCTAAGATCGCCAACTATATACGTAATACCACAAAAGGTATGAATTCACATACGTTCCAAAAATTTTTACAAAAGAATATGAAATAAAAAATTGTGACTTTAAACATTCGCACCAACCAATTTTTAAACAATTTCATTTTTCATTTGCACATTGGTTAGAAAATTATTCCATTTGTCACTACGCAAGTTTTGTTAGAAGTTAATTTGTAATTTCTAGACTAATTATCATTATCTAACAACTAACTCACTAAATTTGAGTAGAATTCTCTAGGAGATTAGACAATTATATAAAGGTTCTTTTCCCTTCTTCATAATGTACTTAAGCTTTCAAAGAATATTAGCATTAATAACAAACTTAAGAGCAACAGCTCTCTTTCTCTAATATAAAAACTTGAGTAGTAACTTCAATTTTTACTAATCCCTTACACACATTATTCCGCTGTGCCTATCAAATTTTGTTCAAAGTTGTATATAGATTCTTTTCAATCTTCTAAATGGCTGCAAATACAGTGCCCACAATGTTCAAATATTCTTCGAGTGAAGTACCAATATTCGAAGGCAAACATTATGACTATTCGAGCAGTGAGATGATGGACTTCTTCATCTCTCATGAATTTTGGGATGCCATCGAAAAAGATTATTCGGAGCCACATGCAGATGGAGATTCCACAAAATGGACGGGTACACAAGAGAAGTTATATACAAAGAAAATTAAAAGAACTTCGATACATCAAATAAGGGGTGAGTAAATCTCTCTCCAAGAATTTTCAATAAAAGAAAAGAAAAGGAAGCATGAGAAGTTTTGCAAAAAGAATTCTGAGGCAATGACAAAGTTATCACCGTTAAACTTCAATCCTTATGGAGAGATTTTGACAACTTGCAAATGAAGGAATCTGAAAATATCAGAGTTTTCTTCTCCAAAGTCTCTGAAATATAAAATCAAATTCAATGTCTTGGAGATAACATCTAAGAAAAGAAGGCGCTAGAGAAGCTATTGAGGTGTCTACCTCAAAATTTTGATTATTGTGTCGTTGCTATAGAAGAATCAAAAGACCTACCTAAGTTGTCGACACATGGGATAATGAGGTCACTTAAAGCTCATGAACAAAGAATTAATAAAACATCATCTAGTATATTGGAACACACATTCCAGTTCAATTTCAGCCTCCTAGAAAAGAAACAAAGCTATTTCTACTTCAAGAAAGGCGCATTTCAGAAGCAATATTAAAATAAAAGAAAGGGCAGCGAGACAAATAATCAATCCAAAAGAGAACAAAAGTAAGAGAGCACAAAACGCAAGATAAGTTTGCCATTCATTGCATTATTTGCAATAAATCAAATCATAATTCTAAAAATTGCCGCTTTAAATGCATGAGATGTCGAATTCCTAACCATTCTCAAAGAGATTATTGGTATCAAAATAAAAAGAGAAAATTAAAGCTAATTTTACGCAGGAAGAAGATGAAGCGCGGCTCTTCTACTCTTGGTTGGCTGCTGATAATGAATCACATGATGCTTGGTATGTTGATAGTGGTTGTAAAAATCACATGACTGGCAACAAAGACATTTTTGTAGAACTTGATACAAGCTTCTTATCAGAAGTAAAGCTTGGAGATGGAAATGCACAAAGAGTTAAAGGAAAGGGGACCATTGCAGTCCACACTAAAAAATGTAAGAAATTTACACATGATGTGCTTTACATGCCAAATTTATCTCAAAATCTATTAAGTGTGGGCCAGCTTGCTCAAAGAGGTTATGCAGTGAATTGTGACTACAATTCTTGTAATCATTGATTAGAAAATTAATTTAATAGTGGAAATATTTACATGGCTCCAAATAAAATTTTTCATTTATTTATATCTCTAAATGAGAATTGTGCATTCAAATCAAAAAATTCAGATGTGTCTCATTTATGGCATTTGACATATGGCCATTTAACCAATAAGGTGTTGCATCTGCTAAATTCAAAAAATATGGTCATTGGTTTTCCTAGCACCATAAAATAAAATAAGTTGTGTGAAGGTTGTATATTTGGAAAAATGCACAGATTTCCTTTTCCAAAAACTTCATGGGGAGCAAAATCTCCTTTAGAGCTAATACATGCTGATATTTTTGGTCCAAAAGGACTCCTTCACTCAATTACAAGAGATATTTCATTCTTTTTTATGATGATTACACTTGAATAATGTGGATTTATTTTTCAAGTGAAAATCAGAAGCTTTTTCAAGTTTCCTACAGTTTAAAGCTCTTGAAGAATGCTAAAGCAATCACTTTATAAAAACTCTTCGAACTGATCGTGGAGGAGAGTTTATTTACAACAAGTTCATGAATCATTGCAAGAAACAAGGGATTGCAAGGTAGTTTACAGTGCGATATACACCGCTGCAAAACGACATCGCAGAAAAGAGGAATCAAACGATTGTTGAAATAGCTCGAAGTATGCTAGAAGGAAAATCCATGCCAAAGAAATTAGGGGCTGAAGTCGTGAATACGGTTGTCTATATATTGAATGTTCGCCAAGGAAAGCTATTAGAAATATGGCACCATTTGAAGCCTGGAATAAGAGAAAGCCTTAAGTTGATCACATGAAAGTATTTGGAAGTATAGCATATGCATTGAAACAGAGTCAAAACAAAGATAAATTTGAGAAAATGGAGAGATATATGTCTTTATTGGTTGTAGTGAAGAGTTGAAGGGATATCACTTATTGAATCCCAAAAATGATGAACTCATTATCTCAGGAGATGTTGTCTTTGACGAAATGGCAACACGGTAGTGGGATCATGATGGCTACCGAAAACCAGATTCTATGGAATCTAAAAGATCTCAGAATAATGGCTCATAATCTGCCATTTCTCAAGAAAGTATCCATGCTGATGTTTCTCAAAGTTACTACTCAAATGATGGAATTGTATCTAGAGACTCAGATTCTCCTATTCGGAAGGTATGTTCCTTACAAGATATTTATGACTCATGAAATATAGCTCTTTTTTCTTGTGAAACCCAATTGTTTAAAGATGCAATTAAAGAAGATGTGTGGATTAAAGCAATGAACGATGAAATAACAGCTACAGAGAAAAATAGAACATGGCAGTTAGTTGACTTTCTAAAAGATAAAGGAGTTATTGGCCTGAAATGGGTTTATAGGAGAAAATATGGCGAAGATGGTTCAATAACAAAGCACAACTGGTTGTAAAGGGATATTCGTAACATGCTAGAACTAACTTTAATGAGACATTTGCTCCTGTAGTTCGGATGGAAACATTAGAACAACTGTTGCAGTCTCAGCGTAATTAGAGCTTAATGTTTTCCAACTTGATGCGAAATCTACTTTTTCTTAATGGTGAGCTTAAAGAAAAGGCATAGGTCGAGCAGCAGAAGGCTTTGTAATAAAAGGAAAAGAAAATAGAGTTCATAAGCTTCGAAAAGCGTTACATGGGATGAAGATGGCGCCCAGAGCCTGGAATTGCAAGATTGATATCTACATCATTCAAAATGGTTTTCGAAGAAGCAGGAACTAACCTGCCCGTTATGTGAAAAATCAAGGAGTGGAATTTCTGGTTGTATGTCTATATGTTGACGATCTTGTCTATTTTGCTACTAATAACAATCTTATTAAGGAATTCAACGAAAGAATGATGACGAACTTTGAGATGAAGGATCTCGGTCTGAAGAAATATTTTCTGGGAATACAAGTCATTGAAGCAAGGGGAAAAATCATTATTTTGCAACAGAAATACATTGAAGATATTCTCAAGAAATTTCACATGGCAAATTGCAAGCCAGTTAACTCATCAATGATGCTAAGTGAAAACTTAAAGTAAGTAGATGGCACAAAGAAGGCAGATGGAAAGATATTTAGATTGCTTGGTTCGCTAATTTTTCTCACTCACACAAGGCCTGATATTTTTCATGCAGTAAGTGTGGTTTCAAGATTCATGCAAAATCCTTGTAAAAATCACTTAATTGCAGCAAAATGAATTTTAGAATATCTGAAAGGGAAAAAAGAATGGGGGCTTCAATATGTCAAAGAGGAAGATAGCAAGTTGGTCGGATTCACTGACAGTGACTAGGCAGGATCATTGGATGACTGGGAGAGCACATCAGGCAAAATATTTTGTCTCGGTTCTATCATAATATTATGGAGTTCAAGGAAGCAAAAGACCATAGCTTTATCTTCAGCTGAAGCTGAGTACATGGCAGCAATAGAGGCAGCCTGTGAAGCGGTGTGGTTGCAAAGAATTCTAAATGATATGAAGCAAATTCAACAAAAGCCAACAAAAATCTATTGTGACAATTTGTCGGCTGTGGCAATGACCAAAAATCCAGTGATTCATGCTTGCACAAAGCATATTGAGATTCATTATCATTTTATCCATGAATTGGTTAGTAAGGAGGAGATTTCCATGGACTTCATCGACATAAATGAGCAGCCAACAGATTTCCTCACCAAAGCAGTCACCTTGGAGAAGTTTGAGAAGTTCAAGAACCAATTGAAATTACAAATTAAGGAGGAGTGTTTGAAGTTAGTTTGTAATTTCTAGACTAATTATCTCTATCTACCAACTAACTCACTAAATGTGAGTAGAATTCTCTAGGAGATTAGATAATTATATAAAGGATCTTTGCACTTCTCTATAATATATTTAAGTTTTTAAAGAAGATTAGCATTAATAACAAACTTAAGAGCAGCAACTCCCTTTCTCTAAAATAAAAACTTGAACAGTAACTTCAATTTTTACTAATCCCTCCGCACATTATTCCGTTGTGCCTATCAATTTTTGTAGTTTGGGCTCATGGATTGAAAACTTGGATGTTTTCCTGGACATGTGCACTAATCATAGAGGGTGTTTTGATTATAAAAAGGTGATGTTTCATAGTAATGCATACAATTACACACCCATGCTTTAGAAGCGTGTATTAGCCTATCTTGTGTGAACGAGTTATTCTGCGACTATAATGTGATTTGGTCTGCTCTTCATACCAGTGACCCTTTTTTATTTTAACATTTTCATACTATAACCGCAACCAGCTTTTTTTTTAACTCCTTTGTGATGTTAATGTTTGAATCTCTTTTGACACAATTGATTTGATTTATTATCTATGATGTATAATGCATATAATGCTTGCTTCAGCATCTTCTATTTCTTCATGGAAAATATCAAAAATTATGATCAGAGTTTTCTTTTGTAATAGACGGTCATGGATGCTAATTATGAGAAGGAAATATTGATATATACAGACTCAAATTTGTCATCAAGAAGTAGCTTGTTAGCACCTGTCAAATAATACAAATTATATTAATAGGGAAACCACTGCTTTCATTTTGCTTATAATTCTTGATGTTTATTTACAATATTTCTTTTATTATTACCTATGTAACCAAACAACAGTTGTTGCTTCAAGTATTGAATTTATTCAGCAATGCTTTATAGTCAAAATCTCCTTTAATCAAATTATGCCCCGGTGGCTTTGTCAATAATGTACCCGGTTCCTCATATGTTGATCATGAGCAGTTACATGTAGTAAATTGGATTGAATGAAAAATCAGCAAACAATGAGGTAAACGCAAATTTATTATTTACAGAAGATGGCAACAAATTAATACACATGGAAGATAATGAGAAATGGCTAACCTCATGTTTAGCTTCCTAACCTTACCCCTTGGTTCCCCATAGTCAAATTACTCAATGAGACTATGTCACTTGGATGTGTAGATAACATATACAACAGGATTTAGAGTTAGTGTTTACATGGAGTTGACTGCATTAAGACTGAGGATGAAGCTTCTAAACCTCAAGTTAGCACCTTTTTTAGTTGCACAGATTATGTAACAACCTGAATTTAGAAATATTTTTAAGTAATAAGTTAACTGAAATTTATGTTTTCAAAAATTTAAGATTTAATTTATTATTGAATTATACGAAATAAATCATTTGGTTTTTTATATACAAACATGAAAAGGGATGATTTGGCAATGAGAATTATATGGTAGTTAATGTGGACATTAATTGTTAAGTCACCCATATTATTATTTGAATGGAAGTTCATTTGAAAAATTTAAATTTAAATTTAAATAATAAACTTGTATATTGAGTAATATATTTGCGAAATTTATTAAAACGGAACTCGTTTTGAAATATTCAGTTTTGGTAAAAATTTGAATTTGTGTTGAAATTCAAAAGTTTGAAAATTCGATAATTTCTCCTTTTTATAATTCTGCTTTGAATTTTATGTTATCTAACATTTATTTTCTTAAAAATTCGCTTTCGTTCGTCTAAATTGTGAGTTTTTAGTGAAAAATGAGCAAAACAATTAGTATTCGTTTGATTTTCTCTTTTTCTGAATAATTTAGTGTATTCTTTCTCTAGCTTCTTGGGAAAATTTTCCACATCATACGTAATTAATATTTCATGTTTGAATTTGTAGAGACTTTAATAAGTTAAGTACGAGTTTTTTTCTAAGCACTTGTATTTTTTTCACCAAATATTTTCACCTTCTTCTTCTGTCTCCCTTCTTCTCCAATTCATTTCTTCCAAAAATATATATTCTCAATCAACTCTATATCTCCTCATAATTTCAAACCCCAAGACCTAAAAAAATCGAATCTCTTTTTAAATCTTATTCCCTAAATCTTAGCACCATCTCTTTTTTTCTTCTTCTCTGTAAATTTTCCAACAAATTTCCATGGCCTCTCTCTCCATCTAGATTCATAAATCAAAAAAAAAAAAAATATTTTTCTAATTCTCTTTCTCTCTTAATTCCTTAATCTAAGAAACCTTAGAAATCTCAAAATCTAGATCCCTTTTCCCTTGAAAACCTTTCGTTTTTGAAATGACTATTGCTCCTAGCTAATTACCCCCATTCCGGACACAATGGGATATGTCCCACAAGCTGATTCGACTGTTTCGATCAGTTTCCATTTAAATTAAAATTTAAACATATATATTCAATTTTAAACTTACATTTCAATTTACCGGGACCACATACTAACTCTAAAAATTCCATAAAAATTACTTCTAGGTTCACAATGACGATACAGTCCTAACCAATTTGGAGACCGTTTGAAAAATGGTCATTTTCTAGTCGATCCAAATTGACTGAAACTGTCAAAACATGTTTTCTTTTGCCACGCTCACATATGAACTCCAAAATTTATGAAAATTGGAATCTAGCAATAATCCTACATCCTGGATCCAACAAAAGTGGTTTCATCGAAAACGGAGGTCGTTCGGAAAATGGCTATTTTAAAGGGCTATATTTATTCCATAGCGACTATTTTGAATATTCAACTGGCTATAACTTTTGATTCCCACTATGAAATTTCGATTTTTTAAATTCCTTAGAAAGATATTTATAAACAGATTTAAATATTTCTGGTTTCGCTAAAATCCGGTTTATTTTGAATCTTGCACATTCATTTGAAATTTGAAATTGAATTTTCAAACTACCGCGCCATTTCCAATTCCTTTTATAATTAAAATAAATATTTATGTTCTAACTTCAATTTAAAATAAATTTATATGTTCTAATCCTATTCAAAATAAATTTCTAGTTATTACTGTTAAAAATAAATCATTTTAAATATTAAAAATTCATTAAAATTGCCAAAATAAAAATTTTAAATTGGTTCTGATTTTCCGGGTTGTTACAGTTTTCCTCCTTTCTACAACCAAACCTTACTATCAACAACCAAACCGGCCATTACCTAGAATCTACACCACCAAACTAGCATTGAGAACAACCTAAGTCTTGCTACATCCACTGGCCGCATGACACATCCATGACCCAACCCAAATCTTATTATACATGTTTCAATTCAAGTTGTTTCCCAAATTTTGCACTGTCTTCCTATTCCCATTGCTTGCTCATAGAAAACTCAAATCTTTTTTTCTTTTTTTAGATTAGGAGGAATTGAAATAGGTACAATTCCTATGTTTTCAACTTTTCTTGATTCTGTGATTTTCTTTTTTCGAAATCACAAATTTTCCAAACCTATTTTCGGACTTGGATTTCTAGCCCAAAATGGCCTGTCATTGTTTCTGCCTTTCTCACTCAAAAATAATCCAAATCAAGTTTTTTTCTCTAAATGATGAGAAAATAATTTCCTAAAACTTCCCTATTGACCACTTTTCAAATTCAGTGGTTAACATATCCAAAAATCTATTTTAAAAATGTCAGAAATCTTATTCAGTTTTGTAAATTTTGTGAAAATCAAAATCCATCTTCCCTAGCCTAAACCCATGTAATCTCTTCTTTTTAAATTGCTTGGGATTTGATTTGTGAATTTATTAATAATATTGTTCTAGAGAGCGTAGTATGCTTATAGTTAGGGTTGTGCATTTTGTTTTCCATGTCCATTTGTTTGTTGTCTCCGTTCAATGACACAAAATGTTATTTTGTCTCACACTTGACTAACATTTTATAAAAGTATTATTCAGCACATGTGGACAATTAAATTGAAGTCTTAGGATGTTTTAGTTGACATAATTATTATTTTAAATTTAAACTTGCATTCATGACATGAAATTGTGCTATTTTATGATATATTTATGATTGGTATGATATGCCTTGACTGTTTTTAACCAATAACATGATACGATTATTTACGCGATAGTTCTCAACTACAAGTACCCTATAGATTTAAAAAGAATCATAGTGGGTTGAAACGATATATACCCAAATCATTGTACCTTTGGATATTCAATTGGGATACGGGTTGAAATGGTATATATCCGAGAATTTAATTAACGAGTTGAAATAATACATACCAAACTCACTTGAACATAGGATGGAAAATTATATATGGATACCATTGGTCAATAAAAACTATTTTCTCAAATATATATGCAGGTATAGATTTTGAGTTATAACATAAACATTTGTTTAAGTTAATGTTTGAAATATTTAATTTAAATTTATGAATTTAGGTTAAAGTTGATTTAATGGATTAATTGTTTGGAAGTAATTTATAAATCTAACAAATATTTAATATTTAAAGTAAAAACTCAATTTAAACTTTTTTGTCAAAGCCGACCAGTTTTTATAGCATTCTATAACACTTATTATTATAACAAATAAAAAGAGGAGATTGACAGGATGCCAATCTCCTACTTTCGGTTAATAAGGTGGACAGTCCACCAGTATGGCTTCTAAAATGGATAGACCACTGAAACTAATCTTGTTTACAGAGTTGGAGCTAGACTAAATATCTAGACTACAGAAACTCCACACAAGGAGTTAATTATATTTGCCAAAGAAAAAACATTACATATTGGAGAGGCATACTATCCTAAACAATAAAAAAGTACATATGCCTCAACAAGTACATATCATATAAGTTAGTCAGTAATGGCACAGACATTGCTAGCCCGGCTAAATCCCAATAAAACAACAACACAGTGTTTCAAATTTTTATAATGTGAACTAATTTAATATAATATAACTTAATTTAATATAATAATTTATTTTAAAAAGATGTAACATTAACATAAAAGATTTATTTAGTTTTAAAATATTTAACCTAATCTAATATTAAGATTAAAAGATTTAAATTGTTAATCTAATGAATTTTGAAGTTGAAGAACTTGATTTAGGAAATCAACTTGATAGTCAAACTGTGAAAGTTGTTTTGAATAATATGATGAAACAAATTGAATTTAGAATTTAAATTTTAAACCAAACTTAAGTAATGGTTTTAAATTGTGATTATTTGTTGCAAACCAAAAAATTTGAAACTTGTATCAGTTTAATTTAAGTTAATTTGAATGGAAATTGGAATTTGTGTTAATGATAAGTAAATTTCTAAATATGGATAATTGGTATGGATTGGATTATTATATTTAAATAATTTTTATCAATTATAATTTTATACCTATTTTTAATAAAACTATTTTGTATATTTTAACTATTAAAATTTTATAACTATTTTAATAAAACATTTATATTAAATTTAACTATATATATCTTTATTATTTTAAATTTAAACAATTCTCAAATAAATTTTACTACTTCAAATAAAGGTCATTTCCAATCCAAGCTATTTTGTTTGAATTGATTTAAGACATAAATTTCAGTTAATAATGACATTTTGAATTAGAAATATAAAAGTAGAAATTTGAACTTGATAATTAACCATTTGATAATATGAAATTTGAAAAACAAAACTAAATCCAATACTTTACGGTTTTGAATAAATGATTTTAAATAAATTAATTCCTGGCGTAAATTTGATTTATGACATTGAAATATGATTTCTAATACAAAGGACCATAATGTGAAAAATGTAAATGTTTGGTTGTTAAGAGACCGGGGTCGAACATTGTCATACTCTCTACCAATATCGAGAACCACTTTAACAACTGTGCACGTGGTGGAGAATTTAGAATGAAGTGGGTTGGTTTGGTGAATGCTATTGGAATGAAGTAAGAGAACGATGATTGATAGCTTTGTCCTTCGGATCATAATTAAAATTACAAAAACAGGAGCAATATCCAAGCCAATTGAGTTGTCTCCTTTTAGCGGACAGGCTTCTTCAATACCATATCTCTTTGAGTGAGTGCGCCTTTGATTATAGGAAAATTGTCTGAGGTGAGCGGTAGTTGCGGCTATGCATTAACACCAGCTTGAGTCCGCAATCTGGTAGAATCCTACCGTGGGTATCACCTCGTGTGCCTTGTGATATTATCTTGATCGAACCCTTACAATTTTGATTTGTATTGTACCCATGGAGTGCCCTTTGATATTTACGAGTTTACGGTGGACTTTAGATACCTATATAGACAACAGTATTATAAACGATGTAAGGGTAAAAATGTAATTCCACTTACGCTATTTAATATACTTTACTTTAGTGAGTAGTCACTATTATAATAGCGCATTATATTATATGATATCTAGTTTAGCATATCCTTTGAGGATGGGAATCCCAAACATCAAGTTACTGATGCATTTCATTGAACATTTCATTTAGAGTATATTTACTTTTATGAGAATGTTAGTTCTAATCTAAGTTTTTTGTCTTTACATTATTGTTCAGGTCAGACCAAGTACTGCAGTTTTGGGATTTCACTTTTTAGAGTTGGAGACATGTTGAAGACCCCATCTCTATCTATTTATGTTAGTATTCCTTTTTTGTTTAAAATCCTTGTATTAAGACTTCCGATGTATAAATTTGGTAACTCTGTATTTTGTATAATTTTTGAAATTTTGTATTTAGTAGCTTTGTGAATTACAATTGTATTTTATTTATTTTTCTACAAGCTATTTTGTATCTATGATTTATCTGTGATTTTGTGATGATTTTATATTTTACCTCATAGCAATAACAGTCTGTTATTTTGAATCATTTGAGTTGGTTTTATTAACGACTTGGAATGCTCCAAATAGGCAAGTCGTCATAGTAGTATCAAAGCTTTGGCTTTATGTAAACCTTAGCTTATGCGGTTAAACTCATTCGAAATTGGGTAGCAATGCCCTAGAATGAGTAGAATAAGTCTCAGAATAATTCTTAAGAGCGCTTATTTTGAAAAGTATTTTTAGATTTACAAATTTTGTTTTAAATTTTAGCCTTTTTCCTAGAATTTCCTTTTTTGGGGATCCATTTTCCTTGATAGGTATCTCTTCGATTAGGATTTCCTTTGCTAATCTCTATTCTTGTTCTAAACCTATCTTTTCAGAAATTTACAATTGATAGCTTTTGAAATCTTATTTATTTTCTAATTTATTTTAATTAGGGTCTCAATCCTTGGTAGATTCCTATTGATTAGGTTCTTTCGTTGGTTCATGTTTTGGCTCATATTTAGACTTATCTTTGAGCAAACAAAACAAATAATTAAATAAATTTTAGGTATCGCCGATATTAAGAATTAATGAGAAAATATGAATGTGTTAATAACTAGGTAATAATCACTTAGTTCATTAGTTCGTGAAATAAAGTATTCCAAATGTAATATTTAAACTATGCTATTTTTCGAAAATCCGTACAAATAGAACTTATAAGCTGATAAAATAAATGGGGTTGATTGAATTCAAAATTTTATATGAAATGATTTGAAATAATAGTGATTTCTTGACAAGCATAATATTAATTATGTTTCATAAACATGATATTTTGAAGTTGTTTACATTAATAAGTATGAAACATCAATTTGATTCAAGTAAATGAAATTGGAATATTAATCTAAATTTGGAAAGATGTTTATGAAATGATAAGATCCTCTTTATGCGGATATAGAATTTGCAGGAAAAAGAATAACGATTTTGAAATTCATTATATCAATTGGGCTTATAAAGAAAATATCAAAAACGGAAATGTTTTTCTATGAAAAAGGCGATTTGTTAACTCTCCAAAATATCCTCGTCATCTCCTCCCATTCCTCTCGTCACCACCTCTTTTCCACCTCTAATCCATTCACACCTACTCTTCCTACAGATCGCCTTATCCCATAACCAGATTTTTTGGCAAATTCTATTTGGACCTAATAATTTGCTGAGGTAACCCAGAAAATTGCATGACCAAACTACCCTTGTTTTACAGTATTTTTTTTAATCATTTTTAGCTTACCTCGCAATCCCCTACGAGATTCTTCAGCTTACCTCGTAGGGGCCCTACGTGGTGACCTAAAGGCACCTCGTAGGGGCTCTACGAGGTAAGATGAAGAATCTCGTAGAGCCTATACGAGATAAGATGGAGAATCTCGTAGAACCCCTATGAGGGAGGACAAAATCGTCTTTTTTTAATAATCCATGGGTAAACTCAGCAAAACGCTGGGTTTACAATGTTTTTTTTGGATTTGCTGGGTAAACTCAGCAAATACCTGGGTTCAAATAGAATTTGCCTTTTTTTTTTTTTGAGAATTACCTTCTAAACTGTAACCCTAGCCACAACCAAATCTGTCTTCTTTTTCACTTCTATTTTCCTTCTCACCTACATATCAATTGACGACTTCCATTGCAACTTCATTCCCTTCGACTTACATGCGGTGGTCCCCTAGGCCTGCTTTTGTAACCACCTCCCTTGCCAGTTTTTCTTTAGATCTAGACTCACCGAAAGGCAGTCCGGAAGGTTATGGATCGCTTTGAAACATGCTGGTAAGTCTCTGGTTATTTAGTTTTCTGGTAGGTGTGTATGCGGTTTACATAACCTTGTTGCGGTTCGTCTGGCTGTTGACTGTTGTGCTTGAGATTGGTCATCAGCAGTGTTGTGTAGGGTGATTTTATGTCGTGTTGGTGCAGTGTGGTTGTACTTTTATGTCGTGTTGGTGTTCTGGTGTGGAGAAGGAGAGTATTCTTTTCTTTTGGTTGTGGCACTGTAGGGAAAATGTTAGGTAATCTGCTTGGAAACAGCTGGTGCTTTCTTGTAGGTGGTTGGTTCATCACTTGTGGTAGGGTGAACGCAGACTGCCTGGCAGCTTTGTGGGTGAGTGGAGGCTCTAGCATATATTGGAACTGAGGAAATTTGGGTGGTTGATAGATTTTGCTGAACTTGTTTTCAAATTGGAATATACTTTGGTATTTTCACTAGTGTAGACACTGAACTTGTCCTCATCATGGAATTCTCTGATGATCTAGTTCACTATTATAGGTTATATAATTTTCCGAAGCTATTATATGCTTCTTGTTGTCATAGTTGTGTTTGTAATCAAGGTATTTGTATAGTGAGACTACTAAGGTAGCTATTGGGTTGTAATAGTTGTACTTTGTTTTCTAGTTCTTAGCTACTTCTCACCTTGCGTGGTGTTTATATATACTAGAATTAGGATGTCCTTAGCAGACTTGCAATCCGTCGGTCTCCTGTATTATTTTATACTCATCATTTGTTGTAATGAGAAAAGCGATACAAATCACTTTAAATACATGTTGGCCTTACCCTAAAAAATGGTTTTTATAAGTACAATTCAGGCAAATTAAAATTTGTGATATGTTGAACTTAGAAATTGTTGAAATAAATTTAAATTTGGTCATATTAAGGATAAAAAGAACAATATTGATGTGAATTTGATTTAATGTGATAAAATCGAACATGAACTAAATTTGTGTAATGATATAAATAAGAATTTAATTAGTATTCTTAATGGTAATTGAGATCTGTGAACTTAATTAAGATGGAATTATAAAATAAAATTTATTATGAATTTAAATATAAATTGTACATTAAACAAATGTAACTTAAGAAAAAGACTAATACATGTTAACATGACATATGTTTTGAAATGTTATATTATTTTAAGTTGGTTATATTTGTTAAAGGATAGAAGTTAAAGTTTTAATAAACAAATGAGTGGGGGAAAGGTATACTTTTTCCCGTTTGAAATTTATAACAAATGAATGATCGAACTATGTACTCTAATTAGAAATTGTTTCAAGTAAGATTGGACTATCAAGTACGAAGGAATTTTGAACATATATATAGTATATAATACAGGCTTTATAACAGTTATTGATAATCAAGACCATCCGTGATGATCTAAAGAGATGCTATGGAGATGTTGAGCAAGACTAGTGATGCAAATCCAGGCTCATGATTATCAAGAGTTCAAGAATTCAATAATGATGAAGATAAGTGTTAGAGTCTTAGTTATATAGGTTAAACTCGATTTCACTCATGTGATGCCTTTTCAAATGGTTTCCAAAGTAGTTTTTTATTTATAAAAAATTTAAATTATTTTTCAAAGCATGTATTATAATTTTAAGATTTAACTTTTAAATTAATTTTGATATTTTATGTTTCAAAATTCAATCCAATTTACTATTTTAATTATATTTGATAATTATGATATTTTATATTATATTTTTAATTCTTGATAATATATACTTTATATTGAGTTTGATATATTTTATGTTATTTGTGTTGTATGTATTACTATTTTAATCTTTATGGTTTTAATAATTAATTTTGAATTTTAAAATTTTAAAATTGATTTTGATTATATAGTATATATTTAAGTTTAAATTATTTATATTGTTTCGATGATTTTTCTTAAGTATGTTTATGTCTTAAACTCTATTTTACTATGTACAATAGGTTTCTAAAGTTCCAAATTAAACTACATAGTTTTATATTCGCAAAACAATTTTCAGAATAAGATTTCAAATTTTGAACTAAGAATACATCAACATAGTCATATATAGTCTGTCGAATAGTGGTTGTTTTATTCAAATTTAAAATTTTCAAAACAAGTGTCTTTTCATCATATCCTCTCGCAAATGAACACAACTGTTACTTCTTTATAAAAACTAGAAGTTCCATACTAATTTTAATCTTCTTCTCTTTTCTTCTCCACCATTATCTTAATTATATTCTACCAAATTTTCAAGTGACTCCATCTAGTTTTACTTAGTCATTTGATTCTCCATCATTTCCTCCACAATATATCAAGATCAGAATGCAAACCAGAGTTATAAAGCTATTGTAATCATGATCACAAGATCAGTTCTGCATTCGTTTATAAAATCTACACAAATATATTATGAAGGATGTGACTTGCTGGCCCGTAAATCAAGTTAGGTTTGATTGTACCCAAAAAGAAATTGGATGTGACTTGTTGGCCTGGAAATACAAGTCGGATATTTAATATTTCATATGAAAAAGGTGAGTCCTTTGGTCGCTTAATACCCAAGGGCGAATTCAACCACTTGGTGTCTAGATCTTAAAGCAGGACACTTCGTTACTCTGTTGCCTATAACATTGTGATATTTCATAAGTTACTTATAAAGAAGGATTTGGGGATTGGGTAAGAAATGAATACATAGAATGAATCAGATTTAGATCAAGAGAACATACCTTTGGTGAAAATATTATTTAACTCAGCACTATAGTTTCACACTTCAAACCCCCCTTTTTCCACCATTGTAATAACCCAGAAATCTGTGCCAATTTAAAATTTTTAT
The DNA here is from genome assembly GCA_030737875.1 of Allium sativum. Classification (NCBI taxonomy): domain Eukaryota; kingdom Viridiplantae; phylum Streptophyta; class Magnoliopsida; order Asparagales; family Amaryllidaceae; genus Allium; species Allium sativum. The sequence continues at coordinate 34,369,900 of CM060926.1, read as the reverse complement.
TTTGGAAATTTTAGTGAATTTTGAATATTTAAAATGATTTATTTTAAATAATAACAAGGAGAAATTTATTTTTGAATAGAATTAGAATGTATATATTTATATAGATCGTCGTTAGAATATAGATATTTATTTTCAATTATAAAAGGAACTGAAAATGGTGCGGTAGTTTGAAAATTCGATTTCAAAGTTCAAATGAATGTAATGGATTCAAAATAAACTGGATTTTAGCGAAACCAAAAATATTAGAATCTATTTGAAAATATCTTTCCAACGAATCCAAAAAATTGAACTTTCATAGCGGGGATAAAAAGTTATGTCCAATTGAAAATTCAGAATAGTCACTATGGAATTCCAGCCCTTAAAAATGGAAATTTTGCGAACGACCTTCGTTTTTGACAAAACCACTTTTGTTGGGTCCGGGATGGCAAGTTATTGCTAGATTAAAAAATTCGTAATTTTCTGAATCAATATGTGAGCGTGGCGAAGTAAAACGTGTTTTAAAAGTTTCAGTCAATTTTGATCGACCAAAAAATGACAATTTTTCAAACGGTCTCAGAATTTGACGAAATTAGTTTTGTGAGGACCATATCATCAATACAAAGCTAGAAAATATTTTTCGGGATTTTATAGAGTTCGTATGTGGCCCCAGTAAATTGAAATGTGCGTTCAAATCCAATATATAGATTTATATTTTGATTTTGACGAAAACTGATCGTAACGGTCAAATTGGCTAACGAAACATATCCCATCGTGTTTGGGATGGGGGTAATTAGCTATGGACAACAGTGGTTGGGTTCGATTCCAGGACCGAATGAAAGCTTAACTTTATGGGGATAAATTAAATAATATATATTATAATATAGTGGGCCCAGCCCTTTTCTCCAACACACCTAGTCAAACCCGCCCCCGCCCCCCACTCCATTCATTCTCGTTCAAATCGATTTACAAAAAAAAACCTAAACCTAAATCGCGCAACCTTCTATGCTCCACCCACCAGAGGACCGCCGCGCCCTTCAGGCGGTGTCACACCGCCGATGGCGGACCCCTTTTCCCACCTCCGATCCGCTGTAGGCGATCCCCCCTCCCATTCTGTGTTGCAGTCATCGCACGAGCCCCCCCATGACTGCTCCGACCGTCTGCAGGCCCACGCCACCTCTCAGCCTCCCCTTTGATGTTGAAAACCCCATCCTCCGAATGAATGTAAGTTTTACTTTTAGTTTATTTTAAATTCTTAACTTAATTAAATTAAATAGCTGTGTGTTTAAATCAGTTTTCATGAACAGAAAGACTTGTTTTTTATTTTTATGTTATAGAAAGAATAAAAATATGATTTTTATATTACTAAAAGAATAAAAATATGATTTTTATGTTATTAAAAGAATAAAATATGATTTTTAATGTATAGAACATCATATTAAAAAGGTGATTTTGATATGAACAGTGTGGAGAAGACTGCGTTGGAAGCATGGGCAAATCCAGACTGTTCTGAATTTCAGAAATGAAACGGCGGAGTGAAACCCTAGGCGAGAACTCCTCACTTTTATTTTAATTTCTATTTGAAATATATACTAGGATGTAGACGGTGCTTAGTAGCACCCGACACCCGTCGTCCACAGACCATGGACGACTTGTTCGATCGTTTGGTTTGATTGATGAATTGGTGTGAATTTGATTTGTGATGTGTAATGAAATCAAATATATATATTCATGTGTTGAAATAAAATATATATTCATGTGTTGAAATAAATATTCATTTACAAATCGAACGATTTGTTTATGTACACCGATTTGACTGATATTGATTGGGACGATAAATTTTACACATCGTCCAACTGCACAAATAAAAATCTATGTTTTTTTATTTAAAACCCCACATGGGTATTGGGATGAGATTTGACGTACACTAATCCCGATGTTTAGTTGTATGTCAATCGATGGGTTGACAGACTGTGTAAGCGTTAATTATTTATATTTAATGCTTATGCAGTTGTATGGTGCACTCTGGATGATGGTTGATTATTTATCGTTGCTATTATATACATGTGTTGTATGGAATCCATATAATTAACATTATATGGTAATTGATTGGCCCTCATTCCAATTTGGAAAATAAGGAATATCATAAAAGAAAATTCATGTGTTGAACAGAAAGAAAATTCATGTGTTGAATAGAAAGAAAATTCATGTGTTGAATATAAAAGAAAATTCATGTGTTGAATAGAAAGAAAATTCATGTGTTGAATAGAAAGAAAATTCATGTGTTGAATAAAATAAATATCCATGTGTTGAATAAAAATATATATTCATGTGTTGATGAAAATATTCATTTGTTGAATAGAATAACGAAGTTGTTGAAATATATAAAGTCGTGTTGGTTGGATATGCGCCATTTTGACGCGAACGATATTTATAACGATTTTATTCATTTTTATAATGAATATAGAAAAGGAAGTGATTTCAAAATATAACGTTTTGAAAATATTATCATTTATAGATTAATGATATGGAATATTCAATTGTGATTAGAAATTGAATATGAAGTTGAAATCGTTTTGAAAACAAATTTAAAACGATTTATAAAATACATTTTGAAAGGAAATCGACGAAATATAATATATATATATATATATATTATATATAACGGCCTGAATAGAACGCGCCGCGCTGCGGCAGTTCGTGAATTTCGACCATTGACTTCGAATTGACATTGCGGGAGATCCGACCGTCGGATTCTCCTAAAATCGGAACCGTTGCATTCGTATCGAAAAGAGCTTTCTAACGAATATTAGAAATTTGAAATCTACCGGTTGGATTTGGAATTATGTCCAAATCAAATTTGGAAAAGGTCGCTGTAAGTGCAGTTCGATGGCCATTGATGGAAATCGACTGTACGGGCCTTGATAAAATTATTAAAAATAGTAATAATTTGTGTCAAATCATAAGAAATGAATTGTGAAGAATTGAGATGAAAAATTCCAAATTTGAAAAGATAAAAATTGATTTTTATCGAGATGAACTAGTTTTGATCTAGAATAATAATTTATTTATTTTTGAAATAAATAAATTGGATTTGAAAGGGGTTTTAAAAGTAACCAGAATTTCCAATAATTGAATTGGAATGGATTTGAATCGAAATTGTCTTTGGAATATTTCGTTGTTGTATTTCGTGATTATATAGATATTGTTATGGAAATTTGAAAGATATTTATATCGTTATTTCCAATACGATATTTGTTGGTCGTAGAATTTGATATTGAATATAAGCCGATATATTTTCTATTCAGAGCCTTGTATTTAATGTCAAATGGGATTTGGGTTTGTTGTGAAACCCAATTGAGAAAAGATTAATTCTTTTTATTTAGATTTAATGAAGTATACCAATTAAATGATATTTAATTGGATTTGAATTGGAATAGATTTTTTGGGTTTATTGTGAACGGTGTTTTAAATAACGCTTGTTCTTTAACTCGATAATTAATGGAATGTGATTTTGGGTTTATCGTGAACCGTGTTTTAGATGACATTGGTTCTTTAAACCAGTTAAAGGCAGGATATGATTTCCCAAGTTAAATAATCGTTGATAGCGATTTTTGGGAAGATTAAAACCAAGTGGAGTTTTAATGAATCTTTAATTAGATTGAAATGATCGAGAATGGAGTATCACCAGTTTTGCTCCAGGCGATAGTTAAATCTTTAATTAGATTTGAACGTGAAATGGTAATTGAATTTACCGATAACACCATGGTGTTAGATATGTAGTATGACTAGTTTTACTTCATGGGATGAATAGATTGGGATTGGGAAATAAAATAAATGATTACTTCGGTGTGGTTCGCTAATCCCGACTAATTTGAATTGATATTCAAAGGAAGATTAAAGAATAAATTTAAAGAATTTATCTTTGATAAAATTAATGGGAACCTTTCCCAAAGTGTAAGAATATTTGAATAAAAGAATATTCTGAATTGGAATGAGGCGTATGTTGTGTTTGTGTAACACTTGTTTATTATATACGCGAGTTATTCAGAAAGACCGGGTTTATCCCATTTTGAATAACTAATTAGACGATGTGTCGAGGATGAAGACGGTGGTCGAAAACCGGAGGTCTTCACATCGTTTGGGTGATTACTGATGATCTTGATTGGGCTGTACACCCAAGAGGAGGGAATCAGTTGGTGATCGTCCAGACGTACTTGGAGATCGATGGATATGCGAGGTACAAGGTGTCTCCAGTTTCGTTCAGACCCGGAACGAACTTGTAAATGACTGTGTGTCTGACATTGGATTTTATTCTGTGTGATTGATTTCTATTAAATATATATCTGTTTGATGGCGGAGAATTTATTCTCTTGCTTAACGCCCTTCTCTGGGACGTACGAGCTCAGGGGTTATATATTGATGGATATCAATCGCATGGAGTGAATTTCCTGTGTGGCATGCCTAAGTGGCAAATGATCAAGGCTTCTATTGAAAAGAAAAGTCTTGTGGTTGATGATCAAAGCACCGCCTATGTGGCATAGCTTTGTGTAACGTTGATTCGCTAGCCTCACACCCCGGTTGTGAATCAGAAATGACAGAGGAGATCAGAGAGGGCATGCGTTTCCTTCTAGCTAGGTGGTGTCGGTGACCTACCAGCCCTAACATTTATATTATTTTCACCTGTGTGGTTGTTGCTGTTGCAAGGCGCCTCGGATATATCGGTGACTATGTGGAGCCGATGGAGTCATTTGGCTCATTTTCACGCCATAGGTTGGGGGAACGCAGTGTCCAGGGTTTAAGTTTAATCCACATCGGTGGACCGGCCCTGATGATCCAAGGGTCACTCGAGCTCTGATCCTGAGACATGGTAGGCTAGATTGTCTCAAATCGGTGAGGACTATCTTTTGTCTCGGTTCACAGATGGAAATCCAACTTCCAATACGTGACATGTGCGGTTTTGATTGTAGAGCCTAGTATTGGCGACATGATATATGGTACCCATGCCGTCTATGATTGATACTTATGATTGAAATTGTTTTGACACTATACACTTATAGTAATAATAAAAGATGAAATTTAGCGTATCAAGCATTATTTGGCTATTATAAGGTAAAACCTATCCTCCGGCTTGTGTTGCATTGTGTGATGGGACCTGGGTCTTATAATAGCTTCATTGTTCTTTATTTAGCATTGCGCTGTTGTTTTACGCACGGGTATTCTTGGGAGGAAACCCGTTCCATGTTATACGGCGTGGTCCCTTGATTTACCTAACTTTAAAATAAAGATTAATAACTGTTTTAGTTCTCACACCAGTTACATGACTGACCTGGAGTTTATTGTTTTAACCTAAACTCTGGGTGCCCCTATTTTCGACACGGGCAGCTAGTAGTTTTGGTTTTGTAGATTTATATTCACAGGATCCTGATTTACAGCTGGAACGATATCCGGAAAGCTCTGTATCCGTATATTCTTTTCAGTTGTGCTTTGTATTATTTTTCCGCTGCATTGTATTTTGTAAATCTCTGTTATTTATTGAATGTGTAATATTTATTCATACTCTGTATATTCTTGTATTATGATGGAATTGTTGTAATTAACAAATAAATGTTCTTCTGTCTGCGTTCTGGTGTCGTGTTCTCAAAACAATCAGAGGTTTCGAACGATCTTGGTCGGTTTAGCGATCGATTCGGATCGTGCAAAATTCTTGATCGTTACAACATAGCAGGTTTCTCTCTCCCTCCACTATCTTATTTTATTATAAATGAAAGACGGAAAGAGAGGGGATAAAGGGGTGCTCCATTTTTGGAAATCATTGAACGCTTCTTATATATATTTGAAAATTGGTATGCTTTATTCGATATACCTAAAGAAACCTCTTTTTTATGCCTCGTCAAAACCTTGTAACCCCACTAACCTAAGTGGGTGCCTTAAAAGAAAAAAAGAGTATGTATAAATTTGGTGAACGAAGTACAAAACAATATCTATGCTGATATAAAAAAATAAAATACTTCATGGCCCAATGGCCCAGTTCTTCTCCTTTTCAAATGCTTTCAAAAAAATAGCGGTCATCCATTGTCATTGAGTTTGATACGCCATCTTTGCAACAACACTTCATTCTTGGAGCTCCTGATAGTAACGCTACCATTATTCTGTACCAAAAGGGTAATTTCTTTCTCAATCTGGCGAAGCTTGACTTTGTAGTGATTTCTACGATTAGAAAAATTCCGATGTTTCTTTCATTCCATACGTAGTATATAGCAGTAGTAAAACTTACACAAGCTAAATCTTCCAGTTGATCTTTCTGGTGAAATTTGGGTACCAAAAGAGCCATTTCATCTTCAAGGGCAAGAGTGTTATCAGACAATATTCAATTTATGTTTCAGAAAACATTAAACAAAGGAAGAATACTTACAATCAAAAAACAACTGCTTATTAGTTTCTGGGTGAGTGTTGCATAGTGCACTTGTATTGTCTATGGAAATTTCGAAACGATCGAGACGATCTTTTGTATTTAGTTTGCCTGAGACTTCAAGGTAGGAGAAGAAGTACGTGTGCCTACTTTTTTTATTGTGTCAAATAACGGAGTAAGTAGGTTTGAAAGTTCCACATTGGCGAACTTTTTCCCAGACTTTAGAAAAAGTAAATACCCCTAATTACACCATTCATACTGATCATAACCATGGCTAGAGTGAGTGGGAATGCTTTGTATCTCCTGTGCTAGATCATGAGTATGAGGATTTAAATGGGGGTGGAAATGTGATTCGCGGATAATACTGCTGACCATGTCTGATGTAGTGCCAATGACATGAAATCTGAAAATGCCTAATAGATCAACTAAACGGCTGCAATTAATACAAAGCTCGTACCATAAAGAGATACCATTTCCATCAGCTATTAGTTTATTGAAAAAATTCTTAGCATTTGTACATAGGCGTACCATCCTCTTCCATGTAGATGATGAGCCGTTATCGGTAGAAATATTCCAAAACTCTTTACCATGGCAATTTCTTCTCAACATCCATTTGCTCCAAAAATTAGAATTAGTCAGGTAATTCCACATTAGTTTTAGGGTAACCGTCTGTTTGAGATATGAAAATAATTTTAGGCTTATGCCCCCTTTAGATTTTTATTTGCATAAAGTACTCCAGGCCACCTTGTTGGCAGACCCACTCTAGAAGTAGTATGCACATACCGTTTTGTAAATTATCCATAGTTTGTTCTGGAAGCTGGTAAAAAAAACCTTAAAGGATGATGGGAGTAATAACGGTGTGTATTAACTCAGCCCTTCCTTCAAGGCTCAGAAGTTTGGTTTTCCATCCTTGCACCTTATTTTGAATTTTTTGGACTAGGGCTTGACATTTAGCATAATGCAAGTAATTAAAGGACAGAGGTTCACCTAGGTAATTTTTGAACAAAGAGCAATACTCGAAGCCTAGGACTTGTAATATGGATTGGGAGTTAGTTGTGGACATGCTGAAGATAACCTTGGTTTTTGATATATTTACATTCAGGCCTGCATGGTTGCCCAGCAATTGGAAAATATGACAAAGAGTGTAGGAAGATTCTAAGCTAGATTTACCAAAGATCATGAGATCGTTGGCACATAGCAAGTCGGTGATTATCCGTTAGAAAGGAAACACTGGGGAGAACTGCTACATATGTGTTTCGTCCATCAGGTGTAATGACCTAAAATTTTGAAACCAATTTAAATTTTATTTTTAATTAACTTTATAAGGATTATAGTCAAATTTAAAAATTCAATAATGTAATACTATTTCCATAACATAAAAAGAGAAATTTTCAAATGATCTTAAAAATCAAAGAAATCAATTTTATCAGATCTGGGAGGTTGAAAAATTGTAAGATTTCAAATTTCAAAATTTTTGGAGTTAGCATGTGAGCGTACGGAAAATAAATGCATACTAGGTCAACTGGTCAAAGTTAAGTAAAATTGTAATAAAATAATAAGACGATTGGCCAAAATGAACTCCAAATTTGATGACACCTACTTCATTGGATTTGTAATTAAAAAATATACTAGTGTTCAAAATTTTGTGTCAATCGGATTTACCGTTTGATCATACGAGCATAAACATATGATACAACTAAAGTAAACTTCCCTTTTAAAACAAGGCAAAGCCACAAATGACATGTCATCTCCTTAGGCTATTAGGTTCTGTTTTCTCTCGGCTCTTGATCCATCGACACGTCACTGATCCACCACTATTTCATTTCTACAAAACCAATGGGTTTCCACAATCTTCCATTTGGTTTCCATTTCTTTTCTTAAGTTTTCCTCCTTCCTCTTTGTTCCTAGCCTCCACCAACCTCCACAGCCACCACCCGCTTTTACCATCTGCCCAAAACCGCCTGCTTCTCCCCCGCCCCTACCTACGCAACACCCTACTCCAACCCTTCCTCTTATCGTGGCCCTACTTCCACCTTAAAACCCCATAATCCCTAATTTCTACCTTAAACCAAAATTAACCCCAAATCTCCACCCGCTTGCACCGCGACTGCCCATGCCTGGCCCCGTAACCACCCTACTAACCTACTCCATCCCCACTGGCGAATCTCAGGACTACACCCCAAGGTCGAACCCTCCTCAAGCCCAAACCCTATTACGTTAACTCTGAAAACCCGATTCTAGCTCTGTTTTATTCGTTTGTGAGTTCATAAACCCCGAAATGTCATTACTATGCCGGATTTGATTTCAAAGTTATCCAGTGATGTCGGGAGGCTGCCGAAGTCGTACGAGAAAGTTTAGATACCATCCGCTTAAAAGATTGATGGAGTAAAACATGAAGTGAGAAACCAAAACTTAAAAAGGAATAGTTTAATACAATTATTATCAAGTGAGCTTATATGAGTTATATGGTGATTTGTGAATAATTATATAAGTTCATTATGATGTTTAATGATGTTTATCATGATAAAAATATCATTTTAATTGATATATGTGTAGTTGCTTGGGTATGTGACACTTAAGAACCAATAGTGTTGACTTGGGAAATTAATTGAACCTTAAATGGTCATTAGAAAGTAATTAATTGATCACTGGTTAATGAATGTTGATGTGAAACCCACTTGGGTAATGGAATGATAATTGATTTAAATGTACCTCATTGGTTGATATTACGGTCAATCTATTGATTGATAAACCCGTATAAGCGTTAATGATTTAATGCTTATATAGTGTATTCTACTATATATGTGGATTAGATATTACATTGATGGCCAATAAAGTGGTATGTGATACACTGATTGAATGTGACCAATATATAAGATTATTGGTCCATTGGTTAAGTCTCCATCAAATAAAATGGTTTAATGAATATTTTATTAATATAATATTAGGCTAAAAATAAAAGTTTCGATTTGACGTCCGATTTTGGATGGACATCAAGTTTATGCTATTACAATGAATATTCATAAAAGAAAGGATTTGATTTGAATTAATTTTCATATAGTTATGGCTTGTTCAAGTTTTATTTTTAAAATGAATAGTAAACAATAAAAGTTTCCTTTTCAAAACTTTCTTATTTGTTTTTATAACAGATGTCAGGAGAATTTGGATTCAAAATAACGAAGTTTGAAAAATAAAATTATTTTAATGATTTAAAAAATATTATAATACATTTTTTTGAAAGAAAAAATGTGTGATCCTTTAAAAAGAAGTGAGTATGTATATATATATATATATATATATATATAAACAAGCATCAATAACTGCCAACATGCCTGGCAGGTAGCCTATAGTAAACGATCATCTCAGAATATGACTATAAGTATATAAGGTAGATGGATGAGCCCCTGAAAAACACTGCCCATCATACTTCAAAATTGAGTTCCAACAAGCCTCCACTCGATAGTGAAGTATATCTACTTCTAAATAATACAAAAGTCACTCCAAAAAATACATAGGGACAATATAACATAATATAAGAAAGGACTCTCCAGAACTGATCTCCAATAAGCTCCTCAACTAAAATCTACCTACGTGTATCCTTAAATAAGACAAAATAAAAAGAAAGCTAACAACACGCACACACACACACACACAAACACACACACACAGATATATATATCTATGTGTGTGTGTACTATATACGTGGACTGAATAACACATATGATAGAAAGAGACAACTATAATAACCACTAAATTAGATATCAATTACAAATACAGATTCTATTATAACTAAAATGCTTAGTAATCCTAATGAACAAATTCAAATTGTTTCTAACCTTAAATTGATATCTATCAAACATAGGATCCCTAATCATCTTATAATAAGTGTTAGACATCCAATCTAAACACAAAGAAGCAATCTTAATACTTAGTTTGTCTATAGTAATAGCATTGGAATGAAACATTCTCTGATTTCTATCAAACCAAATATACCAACATATAATAGTTACTATAGTATCAAGTATATATCTATATTTAAAATTAAAATCAAATCTAAAAAATTCTAGTAAAAATCACAATTCAAAAAATTATGAGAAAATTTTGAAAACAAAAATTCTTAAAATCATATTTAAAATATAGAAAGTTTTAATACAAGAGAAAAATAAATGATCAACATTTTCGTTAAAAAGACTACAAAAACAACATTTAGAATCAAATATAATATTTTTCTTTGTTAATTGCTCTGCAGTAATTAGTGTCTATGAATAATCAACCACATACGAAATTATAATATACATATATATTAAATACTTAAATATTATAATAATCGATTCGAAAATTGAAAATGTAGCATCTGAAAATTATTATTTATATTTTATATAATAAATGGATTACTTTTTAATCTATTCGACGTATTTATTATTATACGTCGAATTATGGTCAGAATAAAAATCATCGCGCAGTGGTAGTTTGCGAACTTCGGCCTATAACTTCAAACTGATGTAATGGGAGATCCGACCATCGGATTCACCCGAAACTGGAACCAAGGGTTTATAATGAAAAGAACTTTCAAATGATAAGAAGAGTTTTGAAATCTAATGGTAAGATTTTGAGAAATATTCAAATCAAATTTGAATTAAAACAGCGACAGGACCTATAATGATCTGAAATGGAAATTTGTTAATATGGAATAATTTTATATAAATAAAAATAGGAAAAAATCATTATGAATTATTATGAATGATTTGAAAGAGGTGTGAACCAATTATATATGGTTTTATATGATAAATCTGGTTAAGTAGAATTTGGCTATTTTTGTAATAGCTTTTATAATGAATTCTGAGAAGTGTTTTGAAATAATAAATTTTAATTCGTAAATCCAACTTAATCCTTAGTAAACCTTTTTATAAGGTTATAAAGATGTGTAAAGATGATTTTTGAAAGCCAAGCAGCTCAAACGAGTTTGAGAATAAGGTTTAAATTGTATTAGATGATTACCAATTAATGGAGACTTATTTGGTGGGTTGATAATCCAATAAGGATTTGGTTTGATTTTGTTTTTATGCTACTTATTCGAAAAGGCCGGGCTTAACCAATTTTGAATAATTATACGATGAATAAAAGTCAAAGACATTGAAGACGGTGGAAGATCAGGAATCTTCACATTGAATGGATTGTTCGCTGATGCCTTGGTTATGGGTAGCTCCCATTAAGGGGTTAAAGTGGCAGTTCTCCGGACGTACTTGTTGATTGTACAGATATGCAAGGGCCTCTATCCTTAATTGGATGAGGAATAAGGTTCCTTCAGCTTTATTTAAACCCGGAACGAAGTTGTAAATGGATGCATGTCCGACGTTGTATTTCATAACATAACCGATTAGTTGCTATTGATAATATATCTGTAGTGGAGAGAATTTATTCTCTTAGCTTAACACCCTTCTTTGAGACGCATGAACTCAAATGTTATATTATTAATAGAAACTGATCATATGTGTGAACTGGGAATGTGGCATGCTAAGTGCTTCTGGCAGATAGATCAAAGCTCTTATTGAAAAGAAGAGTTTTATGGACGTTGACTCTAGGCCCTCACACCCCGAGATGAGCCAAAAACAGGATGATGAACTGCTGATATGAGGGCATGTGTTCCTACCTAACTAAAAAGTGGTGTCATGGTATAGAGCCCAGGAAATTTACTTATATGGATGATGATCGAGGCGCCTTGGATGATGGTCACCAATGACCAAGATGACGGTCAGATGAGACCGGGGAACATTATGTTTAGGAAAGATTCTAATCAACTGTGTTTAGTGCTGGCCGCCTCAGTCCCTCCAAGGATCACAGGCATGTGAGTCTCGAAAATCTTGCTAGGGATGATCCGAATAAGATAAGGAAGATCCTTTACCCTGGTTCATGATGGAATCAAATTTCCAATACGAGCTTTATTGTTTCAGTTTTAAACCTATATGGAAACATAATGGGAAGGGGAATCATACCGTCTAAGATTGATACATTTATTTTCGAAATTGATTTCAACACTTAGACACTAATAATATCTAATGATTTTCTCGTATCAAGCATGTTTGTCCATTATAAGGTAAATCTTTATCCTCCGGTTTGCGATGCATTGTATTATGGGACTTGAGTCTTATAATGGCTTCATTTTTCAAAAAAGCATTGCATGGTTTAGTACACTGGCATTCGTGTGGAGTAAACCTGTTTCGTGTCATACGATGTGGTCCCGTGATATGCTTAACTTTTATAATAAGTTCTAAATAAATGTTAGGGTTTCTCATACAAATCCCGTATGTAATGGCCTGAATTTCAATACCATTTGAGTTGACTAATTACACCACACTTTAAACCCAAGTTGCACAAAAATACGAATCATTAATAGAAAGAAGTTAGAGGATGAGAAATAGAAAGAAAGAAAAACAAGGATAGAAGAAAACGAAGAACAACAAATCTCATAGTGGAATGAATAAAATATATTATAATATAACCTTTGAAATACAAATCAGTAACTTTATATACATACCATGATTAGAGCACAAAAACATTTTTGGAAAAGTCATAAACACCTGTTTCCAGATACAAACATAGTACACAGCGGAAAATATGATAGTGATAGTCTATAGCAAGCTGGTGAAGCCTCCTGCTTCAAGCTCCTCCAAGTGAATCTGTAAAATCCTGACTGCTTGACTGCCCGTACAAATTTGGGCACCCAAGAGTTTAGGGTAAAACAAAACAAAGGGAACTCCGCGTCAGTCATGGGACAGGTGTGAGTAATCTCCAACCATTTGATTTAACTTTCAAAATACTTTCAAAAGAAATGATAATCATAAGACTGATTCACACATAAACACAGATGGTTTTTACCTTACGATAACCAAAATTTTTTGATATCAAAATTAGGTAATTATAATAGTGTCTAAATCAAATAAACAGAAATCTAGCGGAACGTTTGCATCTCACGCTGCATGTATAATATAAAATAAAAAACCCAGGGCACTTATAGGAGAATGGATTTCCAACAATGATAAGGTATGGGACCACCTTCCTAGTGTACTCTAAAGAAGATACACTGAGGTTCAACAATAACGTCTTGCAACCCGACCACACATGGCCGGCCACTCATTTAACCAGAGGGTACCGAGCATATTATCACCAACGTTGTGATAAAAAACTGTTACCGAAAGCATACAACAGCGAATAGAATAAAAAGAAAATGAAATTTCTCTAGATCAGGTGATAATACCCCTAATGGGGATGACCCATTTGGCCATGCTGCTTGCCCGATTTCTGTCATTTTCCAGTTGATGAGGCTTGAGGTTACGATTATCTTTTTAGAACATCTTGCCACCATTTACTTTGGATGTCACATCGTCAGATCCGTCAACTCACTAATTGACGTCCACAAATACACTCTGGGTGTTAAGCTGAGAGAAGTTTATTTCTCTGCCACCAAACTTGGTATATTTGAAGAAATCATTGTACATGACCATCTAGAAATATTCTGTTAGATATTTGTCCATATACGTTATTCTAGGACTGGACAAATCGAAGGCACTATCCCATCAATCCATCTTTGGAAAATTCTACCTAAGAATAACAAAACTGCCCTTGCACTTTACTCCGTCTTCAATTATCTTCAGCATAAGTTGATTCGTAATGCTTATGCCAATAAAGATTGGTTTCCAGATATTAAACCTGATCTCGGTCTCTCTGTATTGACAACGAAGGTATAAAATAATCTAAAACTTTGATAGTTGGTGATTTAACTATCAAAGGAACATCCATTCTACCAACGATCCTATTTCCAGATGAAAATTCTACCGATCAACCATCAAACAACATTGACCCCTTTTAAATCAATTTCTTATTGAATTATCATTTCCCGATTTCCCTTATCTTCCCAGATATTTCACAGAACCTGTTTTAGCCTCTCACGATTCTTAGAAAACATTTCCAAATATTATGAACTCTTATTTTCCGTACTCCAAAAAACAATGTTATTAACGTTAGAAAATATTGCCATCTCTTTAAATTTTTTATTTTCTATATTTAGAAAATATGTGTTATTAATATTGAAAAACATTTCCAATTTCCAATTCTAAACTTCTCACTAATCAAATCATTTCGGTTCCTATACTTAGAAATTATCTCTGATTTTATTTGGAAAACGTTTCTAAAATCCTTTTATTTGGATTTAACCATTTTATATAAAACATCATTATTATAACTCAATTACTTAATTATTCACTAACTAATCGTATTACTAACCCATCTTTCACTACTGAACCATAACCATTCTTCCGTCAATCATGAAGTCAATCAAGTTGGAGTATAATTACCGCTCAGACCACAACTGAACAACATCCTAAACTTCGAAATTAACAAGGCTCACAACGTAAATCTTAACAAACGTTGCTTACGCAACTCTCGGATTCGATTTAAGAATCCACTTCTTTTATAGAATACATTGGTTGTAACGATAGCGTTATAATCTCTGCTTCCGAAATATTTTAATTTTAAAATATAACTTTGACTTATTAATTTGGATAAATAAATGAATAGATAAATAAATAAATTAATTAATAATTTAAATATTTAAACCTTTATTTTAAACGGAAAGTAAATAGTACTTTCCTGAATTCGATATAATCGAATTCAATAAATAACTTCCTTTCGAATAATCTATATTTGATTAATATCTTGTACTTCTAAATAAAATCTATCATTTTCTTTTGAAAACGATTCCTCATTTCCCATTTCCATTCAAATTTCCATTTGAATTCATATTTCAACCCTAATTTATTTTATAAATATTTCATTTGCAAAATATTCCATTATTCATCTCGATTATGAATAATATTTCTTTTATAATCAAATTCGTTTGATTTTATACAGATAAATAAGATCTCAAATCCAGATTTCATTTGTTAGCTTCAAATGGTAAAATTATACAGCTAATCTTATTTTTATTCCTTACAATTTAAACCTTGTAATTATTTCCGTTAAAATCGCTAAATTCAAATCCAATTACAAACATTGGTTTCAAAATCACTTGCACTTTTCTATATAATTTCGAATTGGAATTCATATCTCAACTTATCCAACAATACATATTTTGCTTAATTTATAAACATCGTTAAAATCAACTTCTTGTTTTTATTCATTAAACAAGTTCCCTGAAGCGACCCGAACTTCCCCGGTCTCCAAAGAGATGAGAAAGAATGAAGTACTGTGAGGACAAGACAAATCAGAACGCAGACGGAAGAACATTTCATTGTTATTACAACAATTCCATCAGAATACAAGAATATACAGAGTATGAATAAATATTATACAACAGAGAATATCAGAGATTTAAATACAGTATTGCAGCAGAAAAAATAATACAAAATACAACTGAAAGTAATACACGGATACAGAGCTTTCCGAGCATCGTTCCAGCTGTAAATCAGGATCCTGTGAATATAAATCTGCAAAACCAAAACTACTAGCTGCCCGTGTCGAAAATAAGGGACCCAGAGTTTAGGTTAAAACAATAAACTCCAGGTCAGTCATGTGACTAGTGTGAGAACTAAAACAGTTATTTAAAACTTTACTTTAAAAGAGAGTAATTCAAGGGACCACGCCGTATAACACGGAACGGGTTTCCTCCCAAGAATACCAGTGCATAGAATAAACAGCGCAATGCTTTTTCGAAAAATGAAGCTATTATATGACCCAGGTCCCATCACACAATGCAACGCAAGCCGGAGGATAGGGTTTTACCTTATAATAGCCAAACATGCTTGGTACGTTTAAAACAAATCATTTGATACTATAATAAGTGTATAGTGTCAAAACAATTTCAATCATAAATATAAATCATAGACGGCATAGCATCCCATGCTACTATGTCGCCATACTAGGCTCTACAAATAAAGCCAAAATATCTCGTATTGGAAATTGGATTTCCGTCATGAGTCGAGGCAAGGGGCAAGCTCCTCTCCGATTCGAGACACTCTAGCAAATGCTCAGGACTACACACTCTGGGCAGCCACTTGGATCGGTTGGGCCGGTCCTCTCTTACGTTTGAGGATTAGTTATTCCTGAACACACGTTTCCCGGTCCTTACAGACCTAAAATCGAGGCACCTCATTCCAACAACCACATAGGTGAAAAGTATATAAATGTCAGGGCTGGTAAGTCACTGACACCACCAAAGCTAGAAAGAAACGTCGTGTTCTCCCAACGGTCCGTATCCCGTTTTTAACTCATACCGAGGTGTGAGGCTCGCGAATTCACGCTATACACAAAGCTGCCACGTAGGCCGTGCTTTGATCATCAACCACAAGACTTTGCTTCTCAACAGAAGCCTTGATCAATTGCCACTTAGGCGTGCCACACAGGCAATTCATGCCATGCGACTGATGTCCATCGATATACAACCTCTGAGCTCGTACGTCTCAGAGAAGGGCGTTAAGCAAGAGAATAAATTCTCCGCCGCCAAACAGATGTATATTTAATAGAGATCAATCAACATAGAATAAAATCCAATGTCAGACACACAATCCATTTACAAGTCCGTTCTGGGTCTGAACGAAACCGGAGGCACTTTCCTCGCATATCCATCGATCTCCAAGTACGTCTAGACGATCACTAACTGATTCCCTCATCTTGGATGTACAGCCCAATCAAGATCATCAGTAATCACCCAAACGATGTGAAGACTTCCGGTCTTCAACCACCGTTTTCATCTTCGACTTATCGTCGGATCGGTTATTCAGAATGGGTATAAACCCGACCTTTCTGAATAACCCGCGTATTAAGTAAACAAATGTTACACAAACATAACATACGCCTCATTACAATTTAGCAGCCACTAACCGTAAATCAGCAAGAAAACAATTTCTCAAATATTAACCCCGAAGGCTGAAACCAACATCAGATCAATACCCAGAAAACCATTCTTCTTAGCTAACATACAGCTAGTTTCTAAATTTCATATTCTTGGTGAAAGGTTCCCATTAATTTTATCAAAGATAAATTCTTTAAATTTATTCTTTAATCTTCCTTTGGATGTCATATCAAACCAAATTATGGTTTTTTCAAACTAGACGGGACTAGCGAACCACACCGAAGTAATTATTTATTTTATTTCCCAATCTCAACCTATTCATCCCATGAAGCAAAACTGGTAATACTCCATATCTAACACCACAGTGTTATCGGTATAATTAATTACCATTCCACGTTCAAACCTAATTAAAGATTTAACTATCGCTTTGGAGCAAAACTGGTGGTACTCCATTCTCGCTCATTTTCCAAATTTGATAATTTAAATTATCAATTCACATTTCAATCTAATTGCAGATTCATTAAAACTCCCTTTACTGGGTTAAAGAACTAATGTCATTTAAAACACAGTTCACGATAAACCCAAATCACATTCTATTTATTTATCGGGTTAAAGAACAAGTGTCATTTAAAACACCCTTCACGATAAACCCACAAATCAATTCTATTGACAACCCATTTCAAATTCAATTTATTTATTTAAAAATGAATGGGTTTTAATTTTAGTTCAAACCTAGTTTATTTCGATAAAAATCTATTTTTACCTTTTCAAATATGGAGTTTTTCATCCCAATTTTTCCCAAATCATTTCTTATGATTCTACACAAATTATTACTATTTTTAATAATTTTATCAAGGCCCGTACAGTCGATTCCCATCAACGGCCATCGAACTGCACTTACAGCGACCTTTTCTGAATTTGATTTGGACGTATCTCCAAATCCAACCGTTAGATTTCAAATTTCTAATATTCTTTAAGAAAGCTCTTTTCGATACGAACCCAACGGTTCCAGTTTTAGGAGAATCCGACGGTCGGATCTCCCGTAATGTCCGTTCGAAGTCAATGGTCGAAATTTACGAACTGCCGCAGCGTGGCGCGTTCTATTCAGGCCATTATATATATATATATATATATATATATATATATATTGTATCTCGTCGATTTCCCCTTTTTAAACGAATTTTATAAATCGTTTCAAATTTTTTTCAAAAACAATTTCAACATTCATTTCAAATTCAAATCGATTTCAATTCTATTTCAAATTCGTTTCCTATTCGATTCAATTCAAATTCGTTTTCTATTCAATTCAATTCAAATTCGCTTTCTATTCAATTCAAATTAAATTCGTTATCTATTCAATTCAAATTCAATTCGTTTTCTATTCAATTCAAATTCAATTCGTTTTCTATTCAAATCAAATTCAATTTGTTTTCTATTCAATTCAAATTCAATTCGTTTTCTATTCAAATCAAATTCAATTCGTTTTCTATTCAAATCAAATTCAATTCGTTTTCTATTCAAATCAAATTCAATTTGTTTTCTATTCAATTCTAATTCAATTCGTTTTCTATTCAATTCAAATTCAATTCGTTTTCTATTCTAATTATAAAAACGAATATAATCGATATAAATATCGTTCGCGTCAAAATAGCGCATCTCTAATCAACACGGCTTTGTATATTTCAATAATTTCGTTATTCTATTCAACAAATGAATCTATGTTTTTGTCTACACATGACTAATCTCAGCGAATGAGTACTGTCCACGTGTGACTATTTTTGTTATTTAATATATTTTATAAATATTATGGTATCTATCGTTTAATTTCAAATCAGACTCCAACCGTAAATTAGTAAGAGAACGATTCCCTGAATATTAACCCTGAAGGCCGAAACCAACATCAGATCAATATCCAGGAGACCACTCATCTTATCTATTTTCCAGTTAGTTTCTAATTCTATATATGATAAAGATGTAAATTTTATTGTTAAAATATTTCGTTCAACACATGACTAATCTCAACAGATGAGTACTGTCAACACATGAACCTTTATTTTATAAAGATAAAGATGTAAATTTTATTGTTAAAATATTTCGTTCAACACATGACTAATCTCAACGGATGAGTACGGTCAACACATGAACCTTTATTTTATAATGTTCTTTATTTTTCCAATTGGAATGAGGCCCAATCAATTACCATATAAAGTTAATTATATGGATTCCATACAACACATGTATATAATAACAACGATAAATAATCAACCATCATCCAAAGTGCACTACACTGTATAAGCATCAAATATAGATATCTAACGCTTATAATAGCTTGTCAATCAATCGATCGACATACAACTAATTATTGGGATTAGTGTATACCGTATTTTATCCTAATACCCGTGTGGGGTTTCAAACAATCAAACACAGATTTTATTTGTGCAATTGGGCGATGTGTAAAATTTATCGTCCCAATCAATGTCCTTCAAATAGGTGTACATAAACAAACCGTCCGGTTTGTAAATGAATATTTATTTATTCACATTCACGTTAAAAAAATATATTTTTAACGACCAAATTATTTTATTTATTCTCATTCACGTTAAAAATTATATTTTTAACGAAAATTATTTTATTTATTCACATTCACGTTAAAAATTATATTTTTAACGACCAAATTATTTTATTTATTCACATTCACGTTAAAAATTATATTTTTAAAGACCAAATTATTTTATTCAACCTATGAATATATTTTATTATCTATTTCACATCAACATCTCAAACAATTTCCACAACACATCAATCAATCAAACAAGCCATCCATGGTCTGTGGATGACGGGTGTCGGGTGCTACTAAACACCGTCTGCATCCTAGTATATGTATTTATAACTAGAAAAAGAAATTTTAATGTGAGAAGTTCTCACCAATAGCTAATCCAACTCCACGACACTTCAAATGTAGAAGTCTTCGCTGTTCTCTCCTTTCGTCACTTTCGTTGTCTTCTTTCACTACATATATAAAAATCACATTTTTATACCGCTATTCAATATATAAAAATCGAATTTTTTACTTCGCTATTCACTATATAAAAATCAAATTTTTACTTCGCTATTCAATATATAAGAGTCGAATTTTTACTTCGCTATTCAACATATAAAAATCGAATTTTTACTTCGCTATTCAATATATAAAAATCGAATTTTACTTCGCTATAAAAATCACTTTTCCACTTCAACGTATATATAATAAAAATCATATTTTTAATACTTCTATTTTATAAAAATTATATTTTTATTACTTCTACTTTATAAAAATTATATTTTTATTACCTCTACAATATAAAAGATTATATTTTTACTTCATTTCTATTTTCCATATAAAAACTGATCTTGATTAACATAGGAATAAAAATCCATTTTTTATTACTATATAATCTAAGTTAATTATTTAAAATGAACTAAAATAATTAAGAAAACTCACCTTAGCCCCTTTTTCATTTCAGTTTTTCTTTGTTCGCAGGGGGGGGGGGGGGTTCGCTGCCATCAGGGGGGGGGGGGGGAATGGTGCGTCGGAGGCTGGAGTTGAGGAGGAGGGCGCAGCACTAGCGGTGGAAGGGGGGATCTGTCGGAGGTGGCGCCAGGGCGTGCTAGGGTGTCGGTCGGGCTCGACTTGGGGGTGTTCATGTGGGGAGCTTCGAGCTGGAAGGGAAGGTTGACTGAGCGCGGCGCGCCAGGCGAGAGGGGGAGGAAGAAGAAGAGCTGTGGCGGCAGAGGGGGGGGGGGGGGTCTGGAGCGGGCGGAGGCGTTGTATGGGGTCGTGTGGTTGAAGCATGGCTAGGGTTGGGTGCGGGCTCGAGTTGGGGCAAAGTGGGGAGATGAGCGACAGGAGGCGGAGGGGAGTGAGGCGGGGGGGTTTGCGGCGGCCTGGAGAGCCTCGCCAGAGGCGGCGGCGCCACCATCGGAGGATCGACGGCTCCTCCGCCTCCTCTTTTCATTTTTTTTCCTGATTGAAAACGAATTTTTAACCGGGGGGGGGGGGGGGGGGGCGCTGAGGGGTTAAAGAGAGGGAAGGGGATTTTATTTTTAATTATTTAATTTACAAAAAGTTGACTTTTTCATACGACCTCTAAACGAGGCCCACCGCCTGTCGTCCATAGCTAATTACCTCCATTCCGAATACAATGGGATATGTATCATAAGCTGATTCGACTATTTCGATCAGTTTTCGTCAAAATCAAAATATAACTCTATATATTGAATTTGAACGCGCATTTCAATTTACTGGGATCACATACTAACTCTAAAAATTCCCAAAAAATATTTTCTAGCTTCGTATTGACGATACGGTCCTAACAAAATAAGTTTCGTCGAATTCTGAGACCGTTGGAAAAATGGCCATTTTCCAGTCGATTAAAATCAACTAAAACAGGTCAAACACGTTTTCCTTTGCCACGCTCACATATTGATTCGAAAAATTATGAAATTTGGAATCTAGCAATAATTTGACATCACGGATCCAACAAAAGTGG
This sequence comes from Allium sativum, assembly GCA_030737875.1. Lineage (NCBI taxonomy): Eukaryota > Viridiplantae > Streptophyta > Magnoliopsida > Asparagales > Amaryllidaceae > Allium > Allium sativum. The sequence continues at coordinate 34,348,137 of CM060926.1, read as the reverse complement.
TTTCGTCGAAATCCGAGCTCGCTTGCAAAATAACCATTTTTAAGGGCCTGAATTCCATAACGACTATTCAAAATTTTCAACTGGACATATCTTTTGATTCCCGCTATGAAATTTCAATTTTTCGGATTCGTTGGAAAGATATTCACAATTAGATCCTAATGTTTTTGGTTTCACTAAAATCCGATTTATTTTGCACCCGGTACGTTCAATTGAAGTTTGAAATCGAATTATCGAACTACCGCGCCATTTTCAATTCCTTTTATAATTATATATAATTATTTATATTCTAACGACGACGTATATAATATATACGTTCAAATTCTATTCAAAATAAATTTCTTGTCGTTATTATTTAAAATAATTCATTTTAAATATTCAAAATTCATTAAAATTGCCAAAATAAAATTTTTAAACTAGCTCGCATTTCCGGATTATTACAATCCCATTTTCAGGTCCACTGGAAATTAATTTTCTATTTTGGAAATAAATAAATTTCCTATTTCAAATTACATTTTTTTCATTCGAAAATATTTTTCGGTATTTAAATGTCGAAATTCTAGGGCCAGTGATATTTAAACACAACAAAATCAATCACAGAATATATATCACATCATATATAACAATCAATGAAAAACAATAATATAAAAGTTGAGGAATCCAGTTGGATCCCTCCAACCTGTTTCCCTGCATCCGCAGTGTTAATCAATGTAAATAACGTCAATTTCATATATAACCAATCAATCATTTCAACCAATGTACCAACCATTCATCCAAACAACCATCACATAGTATAAAATTACTATATATATCTATATTTAAAACTCATTTACAAAAAAACGAGCCAGAGTTTGTGAGTTTACTCACATAGATTTGCAGTTGTTGGTTCTGCTTTCATTTTGTCTAAAATCAAACAGGCATTTGATTTTATCATGAAATTCCAGTAGCTTTATTCTCCACTACATCAATTCCACCAGGTAGACCTCGTCGTTACGAATCCAGCGTAGTTCATTTCATCCAATTCTAATCACAAACAAAATAGTCATAATTATTATAACATTTACTTTGAATTAAATTAATTTATAATTAGCTAACATATCATTAAACTCCTAATTACCATGGCCAATGAAAATAAATTATAGTTAACTTAACACTCTTCTTTCCGGATCACAAACAAATCCGCTCTTCCTGTAACAATTTCCTTCACTATCATACTCTCCTCCTTCAACTATTTCTATACCTCCTAATCACTATCTACCTTAACCCGTATCTATAAATACCAGTATCCACACACTAATCTTCTTCTTTACCAGTATACCTGTTATATGTTTTACCATCATTTAAAAATCCTTCACAAACGGCTTTATGAATGCACATACATCACCATTATATACACCACAATAAAACGAATCTCTAATCACTTAACTTCACATCCTTGATTTATGTGTTCGTTCTTTACTATGAAGATCTAACATCCATGAACCTGTCATATGCACGTATATTTACCAGACATTCGAACTTGACCCATTACACCACCTTAAACTCTATTATTTACGCAACTAGGTTACCCAGTCATTGGGCCTTCTTCTTCTCAGTAGAAATTACGAAACCTGCTGCTTTCATATTTCAAAAAGAACATTCGAAAATATTGCATATTTCTCTAGTTTGGGTGCTTTTCTCACTTCCTGTAGCCATTCAACAATGCCAAACTTTAACCCCAACCTCACCTGCCTTCTCTTCTCTAACTAAAACACAAAATCTTGCCATACAACCAAACAAAATCCACAACCATTTCCTTCCCTTACCAACACGTATCCAACTTCCCCTCACCATCAATTTCCAAACTGCTAAACAACTCACTATATCCTACAGTAAGAAACCGAGCCACACTTGCAATGTGATGACTGGCCATAGCCCCCACACTTAATAAGAGGAACAATGTGCTGAAAGATGTGCACGACAGCTATGGACGATCATCAGAGTAGTTAAACACAAGCGGAATCTTTCGTAGAACTCACAGCGCAAGGAAAATATATAATAAAACATATACAACAGGTAATACTAATGTAGCATATTTAAGCAGAAATCTCAAATTTTTGAAACAACAAGAAAGTATATCCTTACACAAGGATTGCAACATATGTGTGTACAAATTTTCCTCACTACATCACTAAGACTAGAATAACAAATAGCAAAAATCCAAATACTATATAGTAAGAGAGATAGTACGCCAGCCTCCTGCTCGCCTCCGAACTGGTACATCGTCCTTATAAACCTATCACCTGTCATCTTGTCTGCCCATCCAAAGTTGGATGAATAGCCCAAGGTAATAAGAGGGAGACATAAAACCTAGAATCACACAAGAGTCTTGGTGAGCGATAAACCAACTAACTAACTTCATCAATAGAGTATATGAGAATGGGTAAATAAAATGACTAATTTACCCACAACAACTGAGAAGAACACCACTCTCATCTTCCCTACATTGAACAATGATAGCCTTTACAATCCATACAACCAAGGGAAAAATAATTCATCCATAGTAATCAAAACAACCATTCAATCATGGTAAATCAAAGCAACTAATCAGTAACACTCATAGCATCCAGATTATATATATCTCACGTATAAGAAATTTCTCTATGATATCGGACAACTTACGTGAGACCGTACAAACAAAGAAACCAATCATCCATGACAGACTCTGGATATCACTACCAATCCTACTTTAAAACCACCGTTAATCGTATGATTGCCCCATACTGCCATCTGTTAAGGGCTAATGGTAACCCCGGTTCTAGCAAAAACTCATACGCCTTTTCATCGATACATATCTAAGCCTTTTCACCGATACCCATGGTACTCGACCTACATCCAGTCTTTTAGGTACGCCCCCATTATACCCCTGATTTGAGCCCGCTAGAACCTACGACAATGATAATTCCTCGGCCTTCAAAATCTCTAATCATCTTCACTTGCGACTATTAATATGTTCAGAATACTTTAGAGCAACCATTACTTCACACGAGCTCAATATATCCTTGAGTCGTTCTTTCATATGAACTCAATACATCCTTGAGTCATTTCCACATTCGTTGTATACAACAAACAACGAACAAATCACATCACTTCGAACATCCTCATCTGGACTCTCATCGAAGTCACCATCTCAACAACCTTGAGTTATCACCACATCCGTTGCATTTCAAAGATCAACAAATGCATCACATTACTTTGATCATTCCCACTTGAACTCTCTTCGAAGCCTGAACCATCGTCAACTTAAAAACAAGCTTCGTTTGGTCAATACTGCATTTCATACCATTTCTAGATTTTTCCCTATAAAAAACTATCTAAAATATCAAAATAGCCTTCTATAGCACTTCTAAAATGCTATCATATCCCCGGTTCAATTCTGCATCAATCTGTAACCGATCCATCGCTGATCCATTCAATCACAGATCCATCACAGATCTGAGTTGATCCACTCGTGCGCGAGCCATCACTGATCCGTCACTGACCGAACCCTTCATGATCGACCGACCTATCACAAATCTATCACTGACCGACCCCTTCATGATCAATCGACCCATCACAAATCCATCGCTGACCGACCCATCACAAAGTCGTCACAGATCCGTCACTGACCGACCCTTTATGACCGACCGACCTCTTACAAATCTATCACTGACCGATCCATTCTGTCACTGATCCATTGCAGATCTGGACCATGCGCGATCCATCTATGCTTGATCCATCCATGCGCGATCCATCCATGCGCAAGCCATCACTGATCCATCACATATTCATGACCGATCCATCCTAATTCTGGAGCATGCGCGAGTCATCTATGCATGATCCATCCGTGTGCGATCCATCCCAGATCCGTCACAAATCCATAACCGATCCATTCCGTCATTGATCCGTCACAAATTCATGACCGATCCTGCATTTCTGACTTGTTTCCCAAGAAATCCACTATGGTACGCGACCGACCTCCCCTACGCGCGACCCAGAACCTGCACCACTCCAATGCAACTCCAATTTCGATCAAAACTTCGCCAATCGATACAATCGACGAAACTAACTCAACCAATTCACCAAATACAACCACAAACATGTTATGAAACCAATAACATCACCAATTTGGGAATTTCAGCAATAATTATGTGGAACTCACCAAATCACCATAAATGAAAATATGAACAAAACTATGGATCTAACTTGCATAATCATATGAAATAACATAGAATCGCAGATTTAAACTTAATAAATGAGTTCGTAGGGTGATTCATATGAAAATGAACTTGTCATGGTATAGATCTATGGTAAAACACTTGTAATGGATGAAAAACATGACCAAACACTCATACACTTTATTGAATCCATGTGAGGGATGTAAATCAGTTACCAATTCTCCAAAACGAACTAAAATTGATGAAATAAGAATCCAGACAATAAGCATCTTGCATAAAACACTTTGATCAGATGAATCCTTGCCTCAATTGATGTAGATCTTGCCTCCAGTGGTGTAGATCTATGATTTCCCTCCTTGGATTATGATTTCTAAGGGTGGAAAGGGGTTATAGGAAGAAGGAGCTCAAGGCCACCTAATGAGAGAATGGGAGAAGTAACCAATTCTCCATACCGCTCACCCCCGATTTATATTTTCCACCAATGCTCTAATGGGCCTTCCCAATTCAGTCCATTAGGCTCTCCAAATCTAAACAGCCAACTGAAAAACCTTAAAACAACGATTCCTCCCAAATGCTGAGACAAATCTTTAATGTTACCACTCTACGGAAAGGCAATCATCAATTTCTTTCCAATCGCACTGGTCTCACCCTGTGATTCGACCTGAGTCAAAAAGTTATTCCCTGTACAAGGCTGACAGGGGAAAATGGTCACAAACAAAATCGGTAAAAATTATGGACATGTCTTACATCCCCATAAGCAGCATATTAAAAGATGAAAATGATCCAACCCTCAGAGAATAAAATAAAAATATTTTACGATCTTCTAATACATAAAATCCGGGCTGTTACATCTCCCCCCTTAAGAATTTCGCCCCCGAAATTCCAAGCAAACAGAAGCAATCACAAAAATTCCGCATGCCTATCATCCATAAGAAGCCAATTCTATCACCAAACTAGCACCCATCAAACCGTGCATCCATAACCTTATCCTAACACGCCGAATTCTATCAAACAACAACAAAATCAACAAGTAATAATAATGGCGCAATATTAATGGGTCATACAGATGAAGAGTTTTGGATGGGTCGTCTTTATACTCTTCCTGGTCTCCTATGTAACATCATCGCCATCCTCACTCTATTTTACCTTAACTAAATTAAACGTCTTTCCCTAAGCTGTTTCGTGCCTCGCCATAATACAAAGCGGCTTATGAGATTTCATAACTACGAACTCAACTATAAGGTCAACGTACTACTCTGGAGGTACTACCACATCCGGACCATGTGAATATTTCGTAGGAACGATACACGAAAAGTGTTAGGCACACATGATATCTTCTTAAGTAACTCTAATCTATATACGAGATTTTCGATTCACTCGACTGTCAGAAATGGTCCAACAAACCTACGAGCTAACTTTCCTTTACTTTCGAATCGAACCACATACTTTAAAGGCAAAATCTTCATGAAAACCATATTGCCAATGTCAGATTTCAAATCCTTACGACGTCTAACGACATAACTTTTCTGAAGATCTTGGGCTGCCTTGATTTGTTTGCCGAACGATCTCGATACAATCCGAGGTTTCTCTAATCACCTCAGGCCGAAGTATCAACTTATCTCCAGTTTCTAACCAACAAGCTGGAGAATTGCACGGCCTCCCATACAACACTTGTATGGTGCCATCCCAATAATTGACTAGTAGCTATTATTATATGCAAACTCAACAAGATGTGGATGGTCCTCCCATGATCCCCCAAAATCCATCTTTGGGACTCCATGGAATCGAACTATCCATTTCACATAAAGTTCAGCCAGTTTCGATGTCGTCCTAGTCGACTTGACAGGAATGAATCTCGTACTTTTAGTCAAACGATCCACGAAGACCCAAATCCCTTCGTTTCCTTCCCTGGTTCTAGGTATTCCATCGACAAAATCCATCGGTACTTTCTTCAACTTCCACATATGAACTTCCAATGGCTGAAGCAAACCACTCGGCTTCTTCTGTTCATCTTTCACTAACTGACAATCCATACACTTGGAAATGAACCTTCCAATTAGAACATCATCTCTCAATCCATCAATATCAGGAATAACTAATCGTCCTTGCTTTTGAAGCCAACCTTCTCTATCGACTTCGAACTCTTTATCTGCTAGCTCCAATCCCTGGATAAACTTGATAATCTAAGCATATCACTTTCGGCTTTCGCCAATCCTTTCAATGAGAGTAGGTCTTATCGATAAGTTTGCCAACGTTTTAGGTTCCAATTCACACCTTGGCCCGAAATCAAACCTTACCAAATACTCGACGCTCTTCCATTCTGAAAATATCGCCCCCAAACTTGCGTGTCTTCTACATCTTCAGAGAAAACACAATCGCTGCCAACTTATATTTATTTTTTATAAAAAAGATCTTTCGCAAGGTTGAAACCAAGAAATTTTTACTACTTTCCTGATGTTTCCAAACATTTTCAATAAAGCCCTCTCGTAGGAGTATTTGGAACAATTAGGAGATTCTCTGGAAGAGATACGGGGTTTTGCTTTTGGTGGCAACATGCTATTGGGTGGTGGTCCCACCTCGCCGGGATTGCAGTTCAATTGGTCAGAGCACCGCCCTGTCAAGACGGTAGCTGCGGGTTCGAGCCCCGTCAGTCCCGAACTAGGATCTCATGAATAGAGAAATTCATTTCTCAATTTTTGCGAAAGGGAAGACGAAATCATGAGTCGGGCAATTCTTTTCATGCGGCTCCGGATATCGACTTGCGTAGGCTACAACTTTATCCGTCACCACTCTCAACTAGTGGAATCCCGTTGCCAAATCCATCTGAGAAAATACTTTGGCTTCGTGAAACTGATCGAATAAGTCATCAATCCTTGGCAACAGATACTTGTTCTTCTTAGTCACCTTGTTCAGCTCATGATAGTCTATACACAATTTTAACGAGCCATCTGCCATTGTTGCAAACACGACTATTGTAACGAACCAGAAATTTTGGATTTGAATTTTAAATTTTATTTAATTTAGTATTGAACATTTATGCTTATACTTGATATTCGACTTTGTTTTGAATCTAGTTTATTTTATCTTCGTTTTATTTAATATGTAGCCTAGAATTTATTTTTTATGATTGAATCTAAATTTGTTGTTAAATTTTACAATATGAATATTGTAGACTCATAAAATTATAAATTGAATGTAAATAAATTTGTTTGGATTTAAATTTGGTTAAGAAATTTACTTAGAATGTATTTGAAATAAGAAAAATAAATAAAAGTTAGTTGAATTTGAATTTAATTAAAAATTAGATATGCATTTAAAAATAATTATTTATTTGTTTTGACACTTATGATCAAATTAGAACAACGTAAACACTTGTTCTTTATCTTAGTTAAAATTCCAGCATGTGTCCTTAATTTTTTTCCACCGCCCCTTTTCATTTTATCTCCTCCTTTTTCTTTGTTTATTTTTCTCAGCCAAGAAAAATTTTCCCAAATCGTTTGCACCAAATCCCTAAACCGAAAACTATGACCACTGTGATTTATCCCAAATACCATTCACCGCAGCCATGTTCGAAAATCCAAGTGCCATCGCCAGTGTCCACCATCGTCACCCTAAGCCTCTCGAAACCCCCCCCCCAGCCTCCTCCGTGTTCCCATCGTCCATCGCCTTCACCACTGAAACCCGTGTCCGCCACACCCTAAGCCAACTAGCGTCGCCAAGCACGTAGGTCTGACCCCCTCCAGTCCGAACTCCCCCGCACCTGTCGCTTACCGCTCCTCACGTTAGCCTGATCAACCTCGTCTTCCATCCGAATTCCTGGACCAAAAAAGAAACAGCAGTTTGACTTCATGTATTATACTACCTGACACCCAATTTGGAAACCAACGTTGTTAACACCTCAGACCAAGCCTAGCTCCTCCGATCTTCCCTCGCGTAAGCTCCTCGCTTCCGAACTCTGCTACCTCTCTTGCAGATGCTGTCTGTCCCACCGCAGTTATGTCAACACCTGCAACCAGTTCCTCTACGTCGTATCCTCTTAGCGTTGCTCGGATTTTGTGTGCCACCAGCAGACCATCGCTTCCATCCCTTGCACGAGAACCAACTACCCCACGTTGACATCGCTCCTTGTACCCACGACTTCAACAGCCACCGGAACTCGCTGAATGACCTTCCTTCACCATGTTGCAGACAGGCTCTTTCTTCCTTGCAACAACCACTTCACCCGGTTTCGTCGCTCTTAGCTCCAATACGGTTGACCGCATGTAAGTTTAGCTTACGATTAAATTTATTTTAAGTATTATCCTTCGTGGTTCACTAAATATAATCGGTGTGTGTTGTTGCTACTGAATATCATCTTTTGGATTGATTGCCATGCAAACCTGTAGTTTAATCTCATGAGCTCCCCACTACTGTGTATGTTAGGATAGGTATATTTGTATGTGTGTTTCCAATTATACACCCATAGGTACTGTACATAATTAATTTTCCTTTTCCATTGATATTTGCTTTTGGCTTGTTAACTTATATATGCCCGTACCGCTATATGAACTTACTGCTACCCCGGCCCGACTACATGTGATCAGAGAGCTAGTTGCAATGCCTGTCTTAGTTGTATGCACTGCAGCATCTCGAGTTGGAACTTATTGGACCATGCCGCACGATAGTCTTGTGATGCCACCCATTCTTTACTTATTTCATACTTACAGTTATTGAGGTTCATGCATGTACGGTCTTTACATGTGTATTTACTATATGTTAGAACTTCAACCTGAGGCTAAGCTTTTATGCATGCAATACGACTGTGTTTCCCTTTGGCAATTTGTCCACTTAGTATTTCACCCATGTCCATTTCTTGACTGGAAAGGTTGTAACTTGCACTCCCATGTTACTAATTATAAAAATCTTTATGGGATTAATTTATTTCAGTTCTATTGACATATCCTATTCCTAAGAAAAGGTTGCAACTGACTTTTTCTTGAACTACTTGCTTGCGGCATATCATGGCATCAAGGCTTTAGAGAATATTGGGATTTTTACAATGTCTTACTCATACATTCCTATGTAATGCATGTCTACAACTATTGGGATTTAATACCTTACAGAGTGGAATATCTATACTTGCTGCATATCATTTGCGTATACATTTCGGTTGGCCTTTGTTGTAGTACCCTTTGCATGAGCGTTCTATCGTTTAAGATGAGTATATGCATACACGCTTTGTTGTCTTGCGGTGCCATTTCTGATGTGTAAAACCATTCATGTATGCTACATTTTTTGGTTTGTTCCATGTTATTCATTTTGGCAGTTCACGGTAATATACTTAAACCATTTAATATTTCGTTAGGATTAAACAAATTATATTTACGTGTTTATCGAAGTTTGCTAACTTGATATAAGTTTAATCCTGATTCGGGTGTTTGTATATTTTGCATGGAACGCTCTGGTCAGGTCCTAAGTGTTTCAGGATCAGAGATTCAGCTCGCAAAACTGGAGAGGAAACGTGAGGACGCATATGTGCGCACAGTGCTCGTCAAAACTGTGAAATTTTGTTTAAAAATTTATGTATATATTTTTATTATCTTCCGCTATAAAAATGTTTTGTAAACTCTGATATGTATATATAGAATTTTTATTCTGTTGCAATTATTGTGTACTGTGATTTGGTGTTTTATTCTGATTTAAACCCTGTAAGCAATAATGATTCGTCGTTTTGAGCGTCTGGAGTTGGGTTAATTACCGATTCGAGAGACAAAAAGGCGAGTCGTTACAAAGTGGTATCAGAGCTTTGGTTTGAAAAAGCTTAGCTTATCGGATTTAAAAACTCATTAGAGATATGACAGCGATATACTAGAATGAGTGGAATTGATAAATATTTTGAAATACAATATATAATATGAGTTTTGAGTATTTATTAACGTCGAAGTTGGACTATCGGGTATGTACGGATTTTAAATTTACGCCTAGCTAATGTTTATACGAAATCCAATATGTACTAGACATATATAGATTCACATTCTAGTCGCTTGAAATTAATTTTGTAGTGATCGCGACATCATCAAATATTTATTTTGGAGTTTCGAAAATGGGATGACTGTATGGTTGCGATTTAAACGTCGAGAAATACTCAAAATCGTTTAGATAGGTAATTGGAATTGTTTGGATAAATATTAACAGAAATGTTTGATTGAAGATAACGAACTAGAATAGATAAGAGGAATAAATAAGTAGAGTATGAACTGAACTTGAAATTGAATTAAGATAAACTTGAAAACCATTGGGATATGATTGAATAATTCCAATAAAATGTTTTAATAAGGTAATGCGAACTTGAGTAAATAAGCGGGAATTAAATAAAGTGATTTATTCATTGTTTTGGACAGAAACTGCTAATGAATTTGGATAAAGTTTAAAATTAAACTGGAACAAAATTTAGCTTGATTAAGTGTGTGAAAATATAAATTTTTTTGCTTTTCTTGTTGTGTTTGTTTTCCCTCGATCTGACGTCATCTTTTGTGTTTAGAATTTGAACCGTTCGTGCTTGAAATTTTGAAACTGTCAAATTCTTATCCTTGAATCCTTTGTCAAAATCCATTATTGAGTTACCGTGGTTGTTAGAAATATGAATATAAGATAAGCGAATTAATTAATTAATTACTAATGGAATTTGAATCAAGTGTTTTGAAAATACTTGTTACAAGAATAAATGGCTGTTGAAATTTAGTTGAGACGTATGACGAATGGAAGAATGTCGAACCATTAAAATAAAAGTAAGAAGTGTATTCCAAATTAAGATAAATTGTGGAATAAGATGAAGGAAGTCATAAGAAAGAAGATCGTGTGACTAAACTTGAGAATTTGATTCCGGGAAATTTTGATATTGATTTCTAAGGTTTGAAAAAAAACTAGTGGTATATACTAGTATTTTCGAAATGTCTGAAGCAAATTTCTAAAATATTTTCAAAAAATAAAATAAAATAAAGGAAAACCCGTTTTGTCGCTAGGAAATAATCTCAAAGTGGGGGAGAGCACTTTGATAGCTTTGTTCAAACAAAGTTTGATTTGTGAAACATGATGTGATATGTAAATATGTATATTATGAATAATCGAAAGAAAACACGGAATTGAATCTTGAATATGAGTCGAACGATATACATCCTATTGTATAGAATAATATAATATGTGGACCTCGATTGAATATCTCAAGAAAACTACCGAATCTAAATCTCAAATAAATCGAGTAGAAGTCGATTTTTCGGCATATTGAGTAAACTTGAATATTTTAAGCAAGATTTGAATTTTGAGTTATATTTTATAAGCTCAAAAGAATTTGAATGAAAATTTGAATAATTAATTCAATTTGGAGTATAATTGAAATTGAGATTTGGGTTTTGAACTTGATGGAAATCGAAAATGAAAATGGAAACTCAAGCAAGGGGGCTAATTTGAACCTTGGGTCCGATTCGAAATGTAAATGAATGGAAATTGAGGTTAAAGTGAGTTTAATCTCGAAACTGAAAATCGATAATGGTTAAGAAATTGGAATTTGGATAATTGATTTGGACTGGATTGTTTTTGAAAGTAGTATTCATTATAAAATTATTTTATTTGAAATTATTGTATTAGATTTATTTATATTATTTAAATTATTTTGTTACAAGCATAACTATCTTTATTTTCAAACTTACTTTTCCAAAAACCTATTTATTTATTTCAAACCATTTGCAAAACATATATAATCATTTAACTTATTTTCCAAAGCTATATATTTATTTAAATCTATTGTATATCAAGCTAGTTATTTTACAAAGCATATTTATTTCAAACCCAGTTTAAAATCTATCTATTTATTTAAGTTAATTTCACATTAAGCTCTTATTTTTCCAAAATTACTTTTAAGTAACTTAGTTATTTTGATAAACGTATATTTCAATCCGAACAAATTAAGATCCAAAATGATCGAATATATAGATTCAATTGAATACCGATAATTGTAATGGGAAACCCAAAATGAGTATGAATGTTGATAATGAATCAAAATTGAAAATGTGTATTTAAATTTTGAAATGATATCAAATACTTGAATTGCTTTGAAATAAATTTAATTTGATCGTGAAAGGAATTTTTGAAGATTATCGGTGTACGAATATTTTGATATGAAATTTGAAACTTGTATATATTAAATTATATTAGTATGAGATTTGAAAATTATTGATTTGGAATATAATTGATGTAAAATTGATATTCTTATATAATGGATTTATATGAGAATGACGTACTTGAAAAATGAAATTTGGAAATCTTATGTAAATAGACATTTATATAAGTGTGATATATCGAAACATGAAATGAAGTACTATGTATATAGTATCCTATGTTTCAAATTAAGATATGGGAAGTGCCTTCTTGTAACTAGCCAACCTATTTTGTAGGTATTTCATGTGATGATTGGGTTGTCCAGACGTAAAACTTGTATGTTTCCTTCAAACTCGGCTGCATAACGAAATTCGCAAGGCTGGAAGCGCCTACGGCGACGGATGTTTTCTGGGAGATCCAGGCGGAACCATTGTGTTTGCTGCGATTTATGGTCTAGTTGTGATGGCGAAATCCGCAGGGCTGGGAGCGCCTAGGGGTACGGATGTTTCCTGGGGATCCAGGCGAAACCATTGCGTATCTGTGGTCCAACTTGAGATATAAGAGCGTAAGGGTTGCGCTTTGTGAGTATCTCAGGTTTTCTGATTTCTTTTATATGCCTTTTGTTGATTTGCTCATGATGCAATTTGCAGGGAAGCGACTTCCTATGGGTACAGATGCTACCTGGGGGATCCAGGCGTAACCATTGTGTATTTGCGATTCGGGAGTAGTTTCATCGGTTGGAACTTCCAATATCTATTTTAAGGATTTTAAGTATTTTCACTGGGAGTTGAAACAAGTGTATATTTAGTACTTAAAGATTTGTAGACATGCGTCGGTACCACGTATGGCTTAATTTCTTTAAGAAAAGAGGTAGACTTGTTAAACTTCGAGTTATCAAGTATTTTCAAACTATAAATAACAAATTGATAACTTGAAATTAGAACTTGCATGACTTCAACTCAATGAATTAAGTAAATGGATTTTTAAATGATTTCTAAGTCCACAACTTTGAAAATTATATACAAAATTTTCTGCTTTACTTATGTCCAAATTTGAAATTTAGAAATCAAAGTTTTGAAATTAATCAAGTTGTATATAAATCCTATAATCTAATCAAGTACCTAAACCCGTCGATGAGTGTTAAATAAGTTGGAAATAAATAATCGACTAGAATGTATGTTTAACATGAATAATAAAAGGCAGCTAAACTATTTCGCTTAAAGTATGTTTTGAATAAAATCAAAGTTCACTTAAGAAATTTGCAGATGATTTAAAAACATGACTAATGTCTAAGTGGGGGAGAAGACCGATTTTCCCCACCTGAAATGATAGGAATAAGTCAAATAAGAACTTCTAAATGAATAATCACTTGCGATACAGTAGAATTTTTTCGAGTACACCATGAATGAACTGCCTTGACTTTCTTATCTTGGACTTGTTGAACCTGACTATTTGATCTAAAGTTGCCTTCAACTTTGAGCTCATCGAATACTTTGAAATTGAATCGTCATGTTGTTAGCTGTCTATTCTGAACCCGAAGTTTCATGTTTGCCTCGATTTGACTTGATCATATGAATTCAATACATTTTTCCTGTGACCTTTGATCATGTATACCCCATATATCATATATCGAAAGAGGCTAAGATTAACTTTGAACTGAATAAATTTTGGATTTAAAATGATAAACGAGTAAATCCCCAAGTTGATGTTGTCCAAAGTGTTATGTTAACAAATATATTAATATGTGAAACAATGAAATTTGATCTAAGTAAGTTGATATGACTTATATAAAGCATAAACGATTTTCTAAAACATTGATTGAAATTTAAAACTTGAATTTGTATGAAATCTAGTTGAAAGGCCATTATGAAAATCCTATTGATCAAATTTGATTCCAATTGTTGAACGATATTGGTTCTCCAATTATGTTGGATATGATGAATAGTTATAAAAGTATTTTATAAGCATAGAATGTTTGATGACTTGAAATCCCGATATTTGGAAATGTTTAGAAAACGACAATAACACAATTTGAAAGTATATGAAATTATAATTTCGAAATGATTTATAAACTTCGGGATATGAAATAAAATGATTTATCGCTAAGATTCGAGTAACCCGTGACTAAAGAAAGGTATAACGTGGGTGAAAGCCCTTGATTGATGATGGTTTGCTCTAGGGTCTAGAGAGACATCATTATTCAATATCGATGCGTGCGTAGGCCATGCCTCGTGGCCTTGTCACTGGGAGAAACCTCTCTACTTGGGAGATAAACGTTTTATGTCATTTATCGTGAAATATTTGAAACTTTCTGAAATGATTTTTGATTTTAAAATCCCAAAGAAAGTATGATTCAATATGAAAACAATATATGTTCTAATGATTTGAAAACGAAACGGGGTTCTAAGTCAAAGAAATTATACAATAGTTTGATTTAAAAGTTTTAAATTCTATTGTTATTTTGCTTTTAATTAAATCTAGTATTGATAGATATGTTGTTATATATATATATTATGGTTTTAACAATCTCTCCTTTTTGAGGACGAAAAGCCTTAAGGGGGGAAGATTGTAACGAACCAGAAATTTTGGCATTTGAATTTTAAAATTTATTTAATTTATTATTGAACATTTATGTTTACACTTGATATTCGACTTTATTTTGAATCTATTTTATTTTTATCTTCATTTTTATTTAATATGCAGGCTTGAATTTAATTTTTATGATTGAATCTAAATTTGTTGTTACATTTTACAATATGAATATTGTATTCATTAAATAATAAATTGAATGTAAATAAATTTATTTGGATTTACATTTGGTTAAGGAATTTACTTAGAAATGTATTTGAAATAAGAAAAAAAATAAAAATTAGTTGAATTTGATTTTAATTAAAAATTAGATATGCATTTAAAAAAATTATTTATTTGTTTTGACACTTGTGATCAAATTAGAACAAGATAAACATTTGTCCTTTATCTTAGTTAAAATTCTAGCACATGTCTTCAGTTTTGTTCCACTGCCCCTTTTATTTTATCTCCTCCTTTTTCTTTGTTTATTTTTATCAGCCAAGAAAAGTTTTTCCAAATCGTTTGCACCAAATCCCGAAACCGAAAACAATGACCACCGCGATTTATCCCAAATACCATTCACCGCAGCCATGTTCAAAAATTCAAGTGCCATCGCCAGTGGCCACCATCATCACCCTAAGCCTCTCGAAACCCCCTCTAGCCTCCTTCGTGTTCCCATCGTCCACCGCCTTCACCACTGAAACCCGTATCTACCACACCCTATGCCCACCAGCGTGGCCAAGCATGCATGTCCAACTCGCTCCAGTCCGAACTCCCCAACACCCGTCGCTTACCGCTCCTCACGTTAGCCCGACCCACCTCATCTTCCATCCGAATTCCTGGACCAAAAAAGAAACGGCAGTTTGACTTCATGTATTATACTACTTGACACCCAATTTGGAAACCAACGTTGTTAACACCTCAGACCAAGCCTAGCTCCTCCGATCCCCCCTCGCGTAAGCTCCTCGCTTCCAAACTCCACTGCCTCTCTTGCAGATGCCGTCCATTCCACCACAGTTATGTCAATACCTGCAACCAGTTGCTCCGTGTCGTGTCCTCCAAGCGCTGCTTGGAGTTTGCACGCCACCAACAGACCATCGCATCCTTTCCTTGCGCGATAACCGACTACCCCACGTTAACATCGCTCCTTGTACCCGAGACTTCGACAACCATCGAAACTCGCTGAATGACTAGCCTTCACCATGTTCCAGATAAGCTCTTTCTTCCCCGTGGCAACCACTCCTCCCAATTTCGTCGCTCTTAGCTCCAATATTGTAACAACCCGTATTTTTGTAACATGTTAAGACCATAAATCAAGGCAGAATTAAATTTTAAAATAATAATCAGGGACAACGGGTTGTTCCATTGCGTTCGTCTTGAAATTCTACATGAAATCAAGTCCGAGTTTTGAAAAATGGAGTTCGTATGAGGGAGATATGACCCTCCGAAGTTTCAGGAATTTTCAGAATAAAAAACAGCTCGAAATTCGAATTCAAACCCAAAAGCAGACTAGGCAGGAATTTTCCCGCCCAAGACCAGGTCGACCTGGGGGTCGACACTTTGGTCGACCTCCCAGGGACCAAGTCGACCCTATGGTCGACCTGGGGGTCGACCTGGTGCTCGAAGCCAGTTTTGAGCCTAGGATCATTCTGATGTATCCTGCCTCGTTTTCGGTCTAGATTCGCCCGCCTAATCCTATATAAACAGCTCCCTAGCCCCATTCTCTTTACACCATTCTTCTTCCCTTATGCTGCCTATGAAATATTAGAAATAAATAAATAAAATAATGGCGTCGCTACTCTGCTGGAATCAAATCTAGAACTAGTGCATCTTCTTCCAAATATGAATTAGATTAAAAGAGAACTACTGCAACTCTTCTTACATAATCCAATCAAGGCAAGTGCAGTTACTTTCCGATATGAAGTTTAATCATGATCTTGACATAATTATAAAACTGAATCTGAGATTATGCCCCTTTTCTATTTATCAGATCTGTTCCTCTGTGTTATTATTATGTTTGTTCTGTATTTCTTCCTTCTTTCTTTCTTTTTGTTTGATAGCCAGGCTACCACGAGCCTAAGCAAAGTCTCATAAGATATGAATGCATAAACGCTAAATTTGGGAAGAATATTGAATGAGGCATAATTGGGAAAAATCGATTTGTAATTAATTTGAGGATACAACGCATGTTGTAATTCTGGACATAAATTTGAGGCATATTTCATAAGACGATCTATGACTTGGAAGGAAAGGATTATTGTGACTTAGAATATAAAGAACATAGGTTGTAACTTAGAACATAAATCTGAGGCATATAATTGGGCATGTTGTATTTAACGTATGTCTTGACTTTTGTGGCATAAAGAATATTAGACATATGACTTGGGATTTGGGGCGTAAAGTTTAACTGTGAGCATGTAACTGATTTGGATGCATAGTACAAGTTATAATTCAAGACTAGATCTGGACATACTATATATTATGGTCTGAAATTTGGAAAAAGGAGAATTAATTTGCATATAACTTAGGTGTAAAGAACTATGTTAAGATTTGATGAATATTAAGTGTGAATACACCTAAGGAAAGGGGGGTTTTTGGATATGTGACATGCATTGTAATCCATGGCTATATTTGGCATAATTTATATGTAAGGTTTTGGAGAATATTTTGAACTATGCAAGTTTAACTAAAATTTGGGACATATGGTAAATTATGACAATAACTTAGGCATGTAAGTTTAGGCTCACTCCATGATTAGGCAAGATATGTGAATAAGACTTTGAGAAATGTTTAAATCTGCTAAAACAGTTATCTGCTTAATATGTTAAATTTGCCTAATCTGCTAAATATGTTACCTGTTTAATTGCCTAAACTGTTAAATATGTTGAATCGCCTAATCTGCTAATTATGCCTAATCTGCTAGATCTGTTGAGTTGCCTAATCTGCTATATCTGTTGAACCTTCTGAGCTGCTAAATCTGTTGAAAAGCTGAATGATTGTAATTTATGTAGGCTCAATTTAAGATTGTGTAAAACATGTTAATTTGTTTAATCTGCTGCGACTTGAAAAGAAGTCAAATCTGTTAAATTAACAGAATTAGTCCGATAGTTGTATAATCTATAATGGAATAAATGGGTTATAATAAAAATGCTGAGACACGAGGTTAGACTCCTGTTTGCGGTAGAAGCCTGTCCGGACCCAACCGGCTTAACCAGCAACCGCAAACTGCTAGTCTAATGTGAGAGGTCGTAGGCATAACTAAAATATGCTTAGACACGAGGTTAGGTCTGGCTTGTGGCAGAAATCTGCCCTGAGCCGCCCGGCATATCCAGCGGCCACAAGCTACCGACCTAATGTGAGAGGTCTGTGCATTAATATTTAATTAATGCAAACCGGAGACAAATGTGATGTCTAAAAAGTGTTGGGTGGATAGGGCTAAGCCAACTAGACTGATGAATTTAATAAACCTGTTTCGTGAATCTGTAGGAGCAATACAAAGTTAGACAATCTGTAAATATGTTAAAACTGTACATCTGATCCGTTAGTCTGAAAACCTGTTAACCTGATTTTCTGATCTGTGAACTAGTTGACTTGAACTCTGTATGTCTGGAAACTTGTAAGCAAGTTAATCTAAAATCTGTTAGTCTGGGGACACAAGGTTAGGAGGGAAAATACTTGTGTCATCTGTTGTTTGGGACCCATATTAGTCAGTAACCCGTTCTGGTATCAAAACTATGACCCAAAAGTAGGTAGGGTCCGGGCACGCTTACTGAACTAATTATAAGCGGTTCATTCTGATAATGGCGAGGGGTGTTGATGGTGCGTTCCAACCGGGTCATGTGCGTGCATGGATCCTGGTCTGCCTCTGAGGATGTAAGACGCCGTGACATCTATAAATAGATCTGTGCCATTCAAAGGTTGCCACTTTTAGAAATGATACACCCTTTTGTGGGGCTGACACAGGGTATTTATGTATTAGGGAGCCAATCACGTGGGGTAGGATTTAGGGTACACTTAGTTCTGTCAGTTTTGTGGGGTACCGTCTGTTTCTGTTGGGTGGTAATACCTGTCTGTTTCTGCGTGGTACCATCTGTTGGGGTGGTAAAGGCCCATTTACTAGTGTACACCTAACTCTAACATTCTGTTTCTGTAAGGATTATTCTATTTCTGGTCCCATACCTTCTGTTCGGGTGGTAAAGGCCCATTATTCTGTTTCTGTTTAGACATTAGGGCAACACCTAATCCTGTTATACTAGTATTAGTGCAGAGAAGTAAAACATAAGTAAGAAGCATAACTTGGGCTATATCATTCTGTTTCTTCTGTTTAGCTTAAGTATATCAGTTACTCCTGTTGATATTGTCTCTTATCCAGCTTTATTTTCATGCCATGATATTATTATCTATTCATTTGCTGAAAGTCACTGGACTTGCCAGACTTTATGTCTGACCTTGCTTGTTTTCGCCTCCTCTTTCGTTTCCCCCTAGGTTTGTAGGGTGGAAATCTAGGAGCTTGATTCGGTTCTTCTCTGCTTGAAGTATCGCTTGGCATTGGCTCTATCTTTCCATGACAGTTTATGTTGGGGATTATGACTTTAAAACTAATGCATTCTGAAGGCTTTGTACAAGACCGATATTTTGTACTTGAATTATGATAGTGTGATTTGAAAAGATGTAACCAAACTTATTTCGGTTTCTGTTGTAATAAAGTTATTAATTTTTCAAGTACTGTTTTATCTGTCTTGTAAATTTCTGTTCTGTCTACTAAAACACTCCATCAAAGTTAAGGCATTCCCTTTGTGAGTGACCTTAACGAAGGTGGGGTGTCACAAATATGGTCGACCGCATGTAAGTTTAGCTTACGATTAAGTTTATTTTAGGTTCTATACTTCGTGGTTCACTAAATATAATCAGTGTGTGTTGTTGCTACAGCATCTCATCTTCAAGGTTGATTGCCATGCAAACCTATTGTTTAATCCCATGAGCTCCCCATTACTGTGTATGTTAGGATAGTTGTGTTTGTATGTGCGTTTCCAACTATACACCCATAGGTACTGCACATAATTAATTGTCGTTTTCCATTGATATTTTCTTTTGGCATGTTAACTTATATATACCTAGACCGCTATATGAACTTACTGCTACCCCGACCCAACTTCATGCGATCGGAGAGCTAGTTGCAATGCATGTCTTAGTTATATGAACTGCAGCATCTCGAGTTGGAACTGTGTTGGACCGTGCCACACGACAGTCTTGTAATGCCACCCATTCTTTGCTTATTTCATACTTACAGTTATTGAGGTTCATGCATGTACGGTCTTTACAAGTATATTTACTGTATGTTAGAACTTCAACCTTAGGTTAAGCTTTTTATGTATGCAATACGGCTGTGTTTCCCTTTGGCATTTTGTCCACTTAGTATTTCACCCATGTCCATGCCTTGACTAGAAAGGTTGTGACTTGCACTCCCATGTTACTAATTATAAAAATCTTTGTGGGATTAATTTATTTCAGTTCTATTGACATATCCTATTCCTAAGAAAAGGTTGCAACTGACTTTTTCTTCAACTAATTTCTTGCGGCGTTTCTTGGCATTAAGGCCTTAGAGAATATTGGGATTTTTATAATGTCTTACTCATACATTCCTGTGTAATGCATGTCTACAACTATTGGGATTTCATACCTTACAGAGTGGAATATCTATACTTGCTGCATATCATTTGCGTACACATTTCGGTTGGCCTTTGATGCAGTACCCTTTACATGAGCTTTCTATCATTTAAGATGGGTATACGGATACAAGTTTTGTTGTCTTGCGGTGACATTTCTAATGTGTAAAACCATTCATGTATGCTCCATTATTTGGTTTGTTCCATAATATTCATTTTGGAAGTTCATGATGATATACTTGAACCATTTAATATTTCACTAGGATTAAACAAATTATATTTACGTGTTTATCAAGGTTTGCTAACTTGAAATAAGTTTAATCCTGACTCGGGTGTTTTGTGTATTTTGCATAGAACGCTCGGGTCAGGTCCTAAGTGCTCCAGGACTAGAGATTCAGCTCGCAAAACTGGAGAAGAAACGTAAGGATGCACATGTGTGCGCAGTGCTCGTCAAAACTGTAAACTTTTATTTAAAAATTTATGTACATATTTTTATTATCTTCCTCTGTAGAAATGTTTTGAAAACTCTGATATGTATACATAAAAATTATATTCTGCTGCAATTATTGTGTACTATGATTGGTGTGTTATTCTGATTTAAACCCTATAAGAAATAACGATTCGTCGTTTTGAGCGCCTGGAGTCGGGTTAATTATCGATTCGAGACGGACAAAAAGGCGAGTCGTTACAACTGGAGCACTCCATTTGGATACACTCTTCCGAATGAATCCTTTTCCCAAAAGGTCTCTAACTTGCACCTCCAACTCTCGTTGTTCCTTAGGCACCATCCGCCTAAGAGGCATAACAATTAGTCTAGTACCCTCGACCAAATCGATACTAAACTCGATCTTACGATGCGGTAGTAACTCTTTGGCTTTGTCAGAGACATCCTCATACTCATTTGCAATTAGTACAGATGACAAGTCTTCTTATGGAA
Organism: Allium sativum; assembly: GCA_030737875.1. Classification (NCBI taxonomy): domain Eukaryota; kingdom Viridiplantae; phylum Streptophyta; class Magnoliopsida; order Asparagales; family Amaryllidaceae; genus Allium; species Allium sativum. The sequence goes on along the minus strand of CM060926.1, from coordinate 34,326,640 downwards.
TCACAAGCGAATATAACAACTCACAAAGACACCATCCTCGGGTTTACCCCAAACCAACACCTTTCGCCCTTCCACATTCCCGACTTTCACCTCTAACTTTTCGTAATTCACACTTGCCGCATACACCAACACCATATAAATATTAATATATTTAAAAATACTTAAATTAAATAATAATAATTTAATATTATCGTATATATTCACATAGAATATCATTTAGCTCCAAAATAAATATATCGGGATTTATAACTCGATATTTCAAAGTTCCCAGTTATGTCGATATTCGATTTATATTGAAAATCCATTTATAATATAAGTAAATCGTTATAAATTATAAAGGAATTCCATTGCAACTTTTCGAAAATTTGATCTGGACACAATTCATAATCAACTCGACGAAATCTCGCTCTTCAATTAGGAAAATATACTTCACTAGCTCCGAATGTCTCTTGTTTCACAGAAAGCCGACCTAAAATGGATCCTGTATATTTGTTTAAAGTTCGAATTGCCAAATTACGGACTGCCGCGCCATTTCGAGCTTGATTTTAATTATAGTATAATTATTACGTTGAACCGTCGTTTATATAATATATTCGTTAATATAGTTTAACTCTAAACTGAATTATATAATAAATGACCCAATTCACACAATATTGTGAATTTCACTATTTTCAACTATTTCTAAAATTAAATATATTATTCTATTATTTATATTAATTAAATATTCAATATTACTTAATTCTGGTCATTCTAAATTACATAGCCATTATTTAAATAATTAAATAAATTATTTATTATCCGTTAAAAATACGGGTCGTTACAGTAAGCATGTTGCAGAGAAGAAGCTTTTTGGAGTGGTTAGGAAATACACAGTGGTGGGCTTTTAAAAGTGAGGAGCATATATGCGGTAGATGGAAGAACTACATGGTCACGACAATGGATTGTTTTACGGGGAACCGTGATTTTTATTTATATATGTGAAGTGATGGTTCAAGTGTTATGGTGAACGGTTAGTATTTAACATTATGGGTCAACTTTTGAACATGCTTTCCATGCAACCTGTAATGACCCGAAAAAAAGACGATCTTGGTTATCCGATATACAACACATATCGAACATCCAAGGATCGAAAATACCGGTCCTTAATGAAAGAAATTAGAGGGTGAGAATAGATAAGATAGAAAACTTAGAATAGAAGAAGAAGAAGACAACATCAGAGTAACACGAACCTCACAGCGGAACGAATAACATATAATATATTTAACATAACTTGAAATATACATATGTACTTGAATATACATCATTATCAAAGTACAACACTTACAACACAGCGGAAATAACTATAGCTATGTAATCCTGAAGCCTCCTACTCCAAGCTCTTACAGTATATCTGTAAATCCTGACTACTTAACTGCCCATACAAAATTGGGCACCCAAGAGTTTAAGGAAAACAAAACAAAATAAACCCCGGGTCAGTCATGGGACTGGTGTGAGTAAAACAGTTTAAAACAGGTAAATGATATCTCATAAGACCACGCCGTATAACGGAACGGGTTTTTCCCTTATGAGAATCCAAATTTATCTTTATATCAAAACCTTTCGATATTATAATAATGCCTATCAACCACAATATAATAATCATCTAGCAGAAACGCTTTCATCTCACGTTCTATATATAAAGTATACAATCAAAACCGCAAGCACGTATTGGGTAATGGATTTCCAACTATGACAAGGTATGGAACCACCTTTCGCTAGTGTACCTCTAGAGAGGTATACACTGGGTTCAACAAGAACATCTTGCAACCCGGCCACACATGACCGACCACTCATTTCGCTTGAGTGTATCAAATGTATATCATCAACGGTTGGGACCAGCAACCGTTTCCCGAATGGGACAGTATCGACAATAGATTTTTAGAAATAAATGAAACTCTAGATCGGGTGATTATACACCCTACTTCAGAGCGACCGACTTAGCCATGTGGCCTGCCCGATTTCTGTCATTTACCGGTTGATGAGGCTTGAGGTTACGCTTCATCATCACACCAGATTCATTCGAATTTGACGTCTACAACAGTACATTACGTGTTAGCTAAAGAGATTTCCTTCTCCGCTTCCACTCTTTGTACAGTTGAAGAAATCAATGTACGTGACCTTTCTGGAAATACTCTGTCAGACATTCATCCATACAAGTCATCCAGGAACAGGATGAACCGAAGGCACTATTCAGTACATCCATCTTAGGCACTATTATCTAAGACTTATACAATAGCCCTTGCACTTTACTCCGTCTTTAATTATCTTTGGCATATATGATTCGCAACGCTTATGCCAATACAGAGTGGTTCTTTGGATAATAATCCTACCGGTCTCTCCATATTAACAACGTTAAAATGGTCAAAACTTCGATAGTCTGTGATTTAACTACCAAAGAAAACAGGTGTGCAAACAACGATATTATTTCTAGATGGAAATTCTATCAATCAGTCATCAATCATGTATATATATATATATATATATATATTCATATTTCCTTATTTTCTATGTTTAGAAAATATACGTTAACATTTGGAAACATTTCCAAATCTTCTTTACTTGGATTTGAACAGATGTTTAAATCAACATCGCGACGGCAACTCAAACCACTATACTTATTTACTAAATTCACTTAACCACTTCACACTCGAACCGTAACCATTTCTTAATTTAAAACGCAGTCAATCAAGTTGGGGTATAGCTACCTCTCAGACCTTAACTGAACAACATTTCAAATCTCGAAATAGGGTAAGTTCCCCTTTTAACTCTTTAACACTTCCTTACGTAACTTCCGGATATAATTTACGAGTCCAACTCATTTTATTCTATTTGAATAAACTAGATTCGATTAACTCCTTTAATTTTATTCGAATAAACTAGATTCGATTAACTCCTTAACTCTATTCGAATACACTAGATTCAATTAACTCCTTTAATTTTATTCGAATAAACTAGATTCGATTAACTCCTTAACTCTATTCGAATACACTAGATTCAATTAACTCCTTTCAATTCTATTCTATTTATTCTAACAAATAAATATTTCCTTTATTCTATTCTATTTATTCTAACAAATAAATATTTCCCTTATTATAACTTATCCTTCGATTTTATAATTATTTTCTTTTATAAAAATCCTTTTCCTTTTCTATATAAAATCCATCGATTTAATATAAATAATTCATTTTCAAAATACACTTTGAAAATCCCCTTTCCCACATCCAGTATTTCTTATGGTATTTAACATACCATATGACAACGATAAATATCGTCCAAACACACATAATCAACAACATATTATATATCATATCATATATCACAATATATGAATCACAGTAAAATAAATGTTGAGGAATCCAGTTGGATTCCTCCAACCTGTTTCCCTGCATCATAGATGTTAAACAATATAGATAACATCACTTTCATTTCAACATGAAAAATACTGATAACAGAATCAATATTGATTGTCGATTTTTATCTATAACTAGATCTACGTTTTCATTCAAATCTATTTAACAGCCCAAACAATCAATACACAGAAATAAAAAATAAAGTACAGTTTATAAAAATATAAACTGAACAGAGTTCAGTGAGTTTTACTCACATTGTCCGTAATCGTTAACTAACGATTTACGGTTGTTGATTCTGATCCTACAATTTTTTTCGCTATAAATTGAGATGAGCTCCAATATACGCCCCGTTAGTTCCAGAATGTTGATCTCGTCAGTACGGTCCCAGCGTCTTCGGTTTGGTCCCATGCTGATAACGTCAGAAAAGGTTATACCATTATAAGTGCATACGATGTTAATTATATAAATTATTTTCTTGCCCAACACTTTATATACCTATTTACTTTTTTTTTATGAGGCTGTCGACCGATTCCTTTCTCTAACGTGCTATCAGTCTCTATTGGAAATGCCCATATCCTAGTTACTTCGGTCGAATAGTACCCGATTTGAACTTGACTCTTCAGACTTCACCACGTTGCTATACAAACCGTTCCACTCCATTCATATTATATGTATTTATATACTTTGACTGAAAACTAAAATGTTTCATTCCAGTCCAACTGCGTCTTCAATGAAGCATTGTTCTTCCTTCAATTTGTTCACGTCATCAGCTTCTTCATGAACTCATCCACTAGGTCTTTGTATACTCCTTTGTTCTGAACCATGTCCTCAACACAGCAAGAAACATCTCCTTCTACAAAACGTTTCCACCCCTTTTCTGTTTTGTTTTTGCATTGCTCTTCACGGTAAAAACTCCACCACACAAGCTTATAAAACTAAAACCCCTATACACCCAAATTTCGACTCATACATCCTTCACCATTTCCAGACCGTAATCACCCAGCTCTTCATATTTCCGACACCCAGAACCCCTTTCTTCTCCTATCTTTAAAAACTGCGAGCTTCTGTAGCTTGCCTCCACTATCCATTGCTTTTTCACAATAACTTCTCCAGCATGCTTCAGCCTTCATGCTTCTGTATCCCTCATGAACACAGACTCCTCCTATTTATCCCTTCCTTCGAAGAACCGGGACTGCCTCCGCCTTGATGTACACCTACTGCTTCGGACCCTCAACTCATCACGCATCCAAACTCCTGTCTCCAGCTCTTCAACAAAACTCCATTGCCTTGCTCCACGTCACTCAACAGATCGACCCCCCATACTCCCTGAAATTCACAACAACTCGAGATCCGACTTCAAAAGACCCACCGCCTCCCATCAACTCAAACAGCTAACCCACGTTGTATTAGTTCTTCCTTGTACAACTCTTCAAACTCCGCCATTAGTTCACCGAAAACCACACAACAATCATCACCGCATCACTTACACCACCAACCAAAAATACCCGAGCCTTCCAACATCACCAGAAAACATAAATGAAGCTATTCTGTCCCACAAATATGAATTCGAACTCAGATTTATCGATTTATGCACACATCTCCCGAATTTCCTAGCCCTAGCCACTACGTGAAAATCTTGGATTCCCTGACTTGGTTCGAGTTACTCAGAGCTTATACCAGCGTGAAGAGGGACTCAGCAGGAACTCGATCACACATATATTAGGATTTTATGATTTATTTTGGATTTAAAAGGAATTTTTGAGGTTTTGATTTCGTTTTCCAGAGCTGCAGCTGAAGAAAGAAGCGGCGGAAAATATCTTATGAGATTAGTTTTAGAATTAGTTTAAGTTATTATATAGGGTCATTTAGGGTACACTGTGCTCTACACAATTTTATCATTTAGGAACCACCAACGACAGAGACAAAAATACCATTGAGACAACCAATGTCCCACGATCCCAAAAATATAAAAATATAGACTAGTTGACTTATTCTTTGAAATCTCCTAAATACTGGTTTAGGGTGCACAATAATTTATTTAAACTATATTCCCTTTTTGTCTTCTAAAAATTCCTACGGTCACATACAATATCCAAAAATCATGAAAATGGACATGCAGCTACAGTTTGACATTACGGACCCAATGAAACTTGTTTCGTCAAATTCCGACTCCGTTTGCTCACACAGCGTATTTTTAAAGTTCGATTTATCGACTGTTTCTCACATTAAAAATCCGTACGGCCACATACTGACTCCAAAATTTACAAAAATTGATATCTAACAATAATATAATATTCTGTATCTATTAAAATTGGATTCAACGAATTCAGAGTTCGTTTGCAAAAATGACTATTTTCTAAGGCTCTAAATAGACCGTTTTAAATATAAATATATTTAAAACAAATCTATTTAAATACTAATAAATTAATATTATCGTATATATTCCCAACAAAATATCATACAGCTCCAGAATAATCCTATATGTATTTCTAACTCGATATTTCTAGCTGGGTCGACCCGATATTCGATTTATATTTAATTCCCTTTAATTAAATTAAATGGCAAGGGCGCTGCATTTTTGAGAATTTGATTTGGACGTAACTCAAAATCTACACAACGAAATCCCGATTTTTCTCTTCCACTAGAAAGATATACTCCACCAACTGCACACATTTCTTGTTTCACAGAAATCCGATTTATAACGAACCCTGTATATTCGGTTGAAGTTCAAATCGCCAAATAGCGAACTACCGCGCCATTTCGAGCTCTATTTTAATTATATTAAAATTCTATGTTCGAACTGATGTCGATTGAATATATTCGTCAATATAATTTAACTTTAAGATGAATTAAATCTTAGGGATGACCCCGTTCATATAAATATTGTGATTCTGGTTATTTCTGAATTAAATATATTACTCTATTATTTAAATTAATTAAATATTCACTTTATTTAATTAAACAACTATTTATTTCACTGTATCACTATTTATATAATTAAATAAATTAATTATAATACCTCTGACAATGCGGGTCATTACACAACCGTATTGAAACACCCCTCCGCCGTTAGGGTCACTCTAAAAGGGAATGCCCTAATTTTGGTGGAGGTTTATAAGTATAAATCACAGATATACAAGACAGATATAATAACACATATTTTTGAACAGCGGAAAACAACAACTTTTATTTCATTAAAATACGTGTTACACCAACCATACCATAATTGTCTTACAATACTTCCAAAAACATAACATCTTCATAACTGTCTTGATTACATTATTTAAAGAAGCATAAAGAAAACATAAATAAACTGCAAAAGTCCCATAATTGATGTCCAAAGCCATAGTCCAAAACGAAAAGATCCAAGCAATACATTCTTTCTCTTTAAGCTGGATATGAAGGCTGGTCAAGCTGCGGTATTCCCTCCCTGTGGACCTTGGGGGGGGGGGAACGGAAGAAAAGAAGACGAAAGAAAAGTAGAGTCAGACATAAAGCCTGAGTAAGTTTAGGACTATTCAGTCTATGAACAAAGAACTGGGTATGATAAGTATAAACTAGAAATGGGAAAGCACCATAAACTAAGTTAAGTTGTATAGGGTCGAATATACTATCGTACCCCATATTAATCTCTGTACCCATATAAACTAGTTCCCAACAGGCACCCCATAATCAGGGTGAAGTGATCCATTTTTATGATGATCGGCTCCTACTCGCATAGTTACCTGTGTCTTACGGCCCCCGATGTTGTAGTTACCTATGCTGGTCCCACCATGGGGTGTATCAAGTCCCATGGTGGCGGCCCGACACAATCCTAGAATGCACAGGTATGCTACTGGTGCCCAGTGCCTTATTTTCCTGCACCGGAGTGTGTGCACGCCTGCACCCCGTTAGAACCTACACTGCTGCACCACCGCCGTCGATTTGACCTCTTACAGTCAGCCCAGTAATCGTGCCCCACCCTGCCTAGTTTCAGGGTATCATGATACCTTGTAGGGTTACTGCTGAAAAGGGTCCCCCGCTACTAGGTTTTTCTATTTCTAGCCAACATGCTAAGTTGGTTAAGTGTTTTATAAACCTAACCCCCAATCAGTCTGTTTAGTTTAGCATGTTCCATTTTGATTAAATCTTAATTCACTTAATCCTATCAATCCTGACTCAGCCTTAATTGTCTTATTAAAGCCTTGACCTCTCGCACTAGACAGGTATTGTTGTGGCTGCCTGTTGCCGGTTGGGTCCGGGCAGTCTTACGCCACAACTCAGTCTAACCTCGGGTCCTTATTGGGCTCCGTGTTTAACCACCCACATTGGATAGGTATTGTTGTGACTACTGGACAGCCGGGCGGTTCCGGGCAGGTTTACATCACAACTCAATCCAACCTCGGGTTAAACACATCGTATTTTCTACATTTACATATTTTGTCTCTTTTCTTTTTATATGTAAATATTTGCGGCCCATTATTCAAATTCATCTTTATTGATTAAGATTTATTTATGCCACTTAATTGTTTTTCAAGGTTGTTGGCATGCGTCAAACATGCCAACACATATGTTCTATATTTTAGCCCAAACGTCATTACCCCCGTTTTATACGTTCGCTCCAATGTAAGGTGTGTTGGGTTTAACACTTAAACCTAATTTAGCCATATGAAAAGGGGAGGCTTATAACATGGTGTTTATAAGGTAACATAAAAAAGGGGAGTGTGAACGCATGAACTTGCAACATAACGACTCAATTAACATAAGGTAGGCACATGTAAACTTGCAATTGTAACAACATATAATATAAGCAATACTTGGACATGAATCATTCTATTCACATAATCATGGTATAAACAAAACATGAATCATTCTATTCATGTAGTCATGGCATAAATAATGCTTAAACATGAACCATTCTAATCATATAATTATGGCATAATCATAATTGAACATGAGTCCTTCTATTCATATAGTCATGGCATAAACATAATTGAACATGAATCCTACTATTCATATAATCATGGTTTTTATCCTATCTATGTAACTTGCAAGTGGGATGTAATTCTAGTGTAATTCTAATGTAACTTATGTGTCACATATATTATCATATGATTATGATGACAACATAAGCCTACCAACATGTTTTCAACCAGGCATAATAACAAACATAGTTTAGTCATGTTCATAAAATTAATACAAGCTTAAAAAGATGTTTGCTTTTGTCACTATCACAAAAGCATGATTTTTATACTTGAACTATAATGCCAATTCCAACATAAATTCATATGAATCATAATACTCAAATGGACCAAATTACACTAAAGATGACCATAGGATTGTACATCACGTTGGCATAACAATAAATCATTGACTTGCATGAATTTCAAATAAACCATTACAACATATAGTTGTTATTTTCAACATGAGTCATATACTTGCAATTATCAAATGGGTGTTGAAAATAACTACCACAAACATGTAGTTTACAATATGAATCATATGCTTGCATGAATCCCAATTAAAATTCCACCACATGTGGTTGTCAACATAAACCATATACTTGTATGAATCCAATTGTACAACATAGCATTGCCAAATCGTTTAGAATCAAAATAACATACAAATATAGGTTATTATTGCCACAATTCCATTTCGTTGTTAACTTCCAACGCAAATCGCATACTTGCAAATATCCACTCGTATACCATAATATTCCCAAATCGTTTAGCATCAAAGCAACGTACAAATATAGATTATTATCGCCACAATTCCATTTCTTACTTTACACAAATCAACACAATTATTTAATTCACATCGGAATAACACTCTACTTACAACGTATGACGAATCTTCAATTCAGGAATCTGAATTCTGAATTTGGAGATGCTATCCTTTGTTGTAGGCGTTGTTTTAATTTGATTAACGTTGCTTTAAGCTTTCAAATTATCTCCTAATCATCTCTCAATTTCTGACGGCTATTCCTAGTCTCTCCTCAGCAGCATGACGGCCTCGTCTCCAATTTAGTTTGTGTGAATTAGGGTTAGTCTTAGGTCCTTTTTATAGAGTTTGTGAGTTGATTTAGACCGTCGATGAAGCTTGGTTTAATAATAGCCGTTCGTTCAAAGGAGAGGCTAATCAGGAGCTGACACCTAGCCCTAGTGACAAGGCAAGGCTCAGAAAATCGACCAAACACAGACTAGGCCAGCCAGGGTGGGCTGGGTTCGACCTGGCTCAGGGGCCAGGTCGACTCTAGAGTCGACCTGCCTGGGGCAGGTCGACACCTATGTCGACTCCCAGGTCGACCTGGCCTAGCAGGTCGACCCTAGGTTCGACCCCTAGGTCGACCTGGTGGGTTTGGGCGGGAATTTTCCCGCCTACTCTGATTGGACTGAAATTCAAATCTGTTTTCGAAATTTGAATTTTCTGAAACTTCATCGGGTCATAATTTGGTCATACGGGCTCCATTTTTCGAAAACTCGGACTCTATTTCGCGTATTTTTCGGAGACGAACGCAATGGCATATCCCGTTTCCCTTAATACTTTGATTTGAAATTTATTATACTTTAATTTGTGAATTTCACTGTTATAAAATACACGGGGTGTTACATTCTCCCCCACTTAAAAGGATTTCGTCCCGAAATCTTCAAGTTCAGGAAGAATGTACATCCTAACATCCAAACATCCATCTATTCATCCATCAAACACGAGCATCCATTGTCCTTAAAAGACTTCTAATGCTTCATGATAATATGCGAAGTGTGTGTGTACATGTACTTATCTAATGCAAAATCAGGCGGTCTACTGATTCAGTTGACCTCCTTAATGCGAATTATGTAAGTGCTATGAATCCATTACGTATGCAAATCCTCCTATTCATGATTCTACATGAGTGCACAATCATTCATACAAATGCAACATCCATATGACACATATTAAAGTTCAACCATATACGAATGCAAACATATATGCATATGCAATATGAAGTGATTGAGCCGATCTAAAACCTAGATTGTGTGTGTATATGCAACCACGAGCAACCACTAGCAATCACTTGCAACCACTTGCAATCATCATCCATAACATGTTTCAATTACATGTTTTCATCCAAAGGGTTTCTACCTAAAAGATAGGGTCGAGGAGATATACCTAAAAAGATAGATAAAAGCGCAACTTAAGGAAAAAGGAAAGATCAAAGATGTACCCTCGAAAAGTAAAGGGTAGGCCACGCGTATTCTAGCTTCAGTTTCCCAGGTTGCATCTTCTTCAGCGTCGCTCCACTGCACTTTGACGAGCTTGACTTCGCGGTTGCATAGTTTCTTAACTTCCGTCCCTAATATGCGGGTTCGAACTTTCCTTACGGTTGCTTCGCGTTCTACTTCAGCTTCTTCTAGGATATTAGGCTCTACCACTTCAGCAGACTCATGTAGACATTTTCTGAGATGTGAAACGTGAAAGACGTTGTGAACTCCGGCCAATTTTTCGGGTAGCTCTAATCTATAGGCCATTTTCCCAATTTTCTCAATGATAGGGAATGACCCTACGAACCTTAATGCTAGCTTTCCTGTGGTTCCAAAACGAACAACGTTCCTTAGCGGAGATACGTTAAGAAAAACTTTGTCTCCAACCTCAAATTCAAGGTCGGTCCTCCTCTTGTCGGCGTAGGACTTTTGTCTGTCTTGGGCCGTCTTCATCCTTCTTCGTGTTAAGTCCACTTTTTCTGAAGTCTCTCGGATCATATCTGGTCCAAGTATGAGCTTATCAGTAGACTCCCACCAACAAGTGGGTGATCAACACAGTCTTCCATATAAAGCTTCGAAGGGCGCCATTCCGATGGTTGCTTGATTGCTGTTGTTGTAGGCAAATTCCACCAAAGGAAGATGGTCTTCCCATGTCCCTCCGAAGTCAAGGACGCACAGTCTTATAAGGTCCTCCAAAACTCTGTTCACTCTTTCTGTTTGGCCGTCGGCTTGGGGATGATAGGCTGTGCTCAAGCATAACTGTGTGCCTACCGCTTCTTGCAGACTCCGCCAAAACTCACTTGTGAAGATAGGGTCTCGGTCACTAACAATGCTGGATGTTATTCCATGGAGTCGAACGATTTCCTTGAGGTAAAGAGATGCCTAGGAATGAGGCAGTTCTTTTACTTTTGATAGGTAAGAAGTGGGCGCTTTTAGTAAGCCTATCCACTATTACCCAAATGCTAGTGTTGCCTCTCCTAGACCTCGGCAGCCCGTCGATGAAGTCCATTGAGATGTTATCCCACTTCCACTGTGGGACCTCTAGAGGATGTAGCAGACCGCCGGGCTTTTTCTGTTCCGCCTTAACCTGTTGGCACACCATACACTTAGAGACGAATTCTGCCACGTCCTTCTTCATACCGTTCCAAAAGAAAGTTCTTTTTATGTCCTTGTACATTTTATCGCCGCCTGGGTGTATCGTCATCTTGGAGTGATGTGCTTCTTCGAGAACCTTCTTTACTAAATCCCTTGTCTGTGGGACGCATAGTCTTCCGTCTCGCCTTAACCAACCCTTATCATCGATGGAGTACCTATTGAGGTGACTTGAAGTCTCACCCCTAATTAGCCTATCAATCGTCTCCAAAAGCTGAGGGCCCTCGCGTTGTGTTGTCCCTATCGAGTCCACTAAAGTCGGGCGTACTTCGAGAGATGCTAGCAAGCCTGGTACAAAATCGAAGGAAGGCCTAAAGTCGAAGCTGGCTATAAACTCTAGGCTTTGTCTTTCAACAAACAGCGGGCTTAGGGTCAGTTTCTTTCGGCTCAACGCGTCTGCCACTACGTTGCCTTTGCCTAGAGTATAGGAGATCTTGAAATCATACGAGGCAAGAAACTCCATCCACCTCTGTTGCCTCAAGTTAAGGTCCTTCTGCGAGAAAAGGTATTTCAACGATTTATGGTCAGTGTAAAGTTCAAGCTTCTCACCTAGGAGATAGTGTCGCCAAGAATTGAGTGCAAAGACTATGGCAGCTAACTCAAGATCGTGGGTCAGGTAGTTCTTTTCGTGCACTTTCAATTGTCTCCCGCCATAAGCTACTACCCTTCCTTCTTGCATTAAGACGGGGCCTAACCCTGTCCCACATGCATCTGTATAAACGGTGAACATCTTGCTTCCATCTGGCAACGTCAAAATTGGGGCTGTTGTAAGAGCCCTTTTCAGTCGCTGGAAAGCAAACTCGCAATCCAAGGGCCAATTGAACACTAGATTCTTCTTGGTCAACTTTGTGAGCGGAGCTGAGATTTTCGCAAAATCCCTTATGAACTTTCGATAGAAACCTGCTAGTCTTAGAAAACTTCGGACCTCAGTTGCATTCCTTGGTGTCTTCCAATCCTGTACCGCCACTACCTTAGCAGGGTCCACTGCTAACCCTTGTTTGGATACTATGTGCCCAAGGAACCTCACTTCTTCTCTCCAAAAGTGGCATTTGGAGAATTTGGCTTTTAGCTGATGGACTCGCAGAGTTTCCATGATTGCCCTTAAGTGCTGAGCATGTTCCTCTTCATTCTTTGAGAAGATAAGGATATCGTCTAGGAAAACCACTACGAACTTATTGAGGAAATCTCTGAATACCCTACTCATCAGGTCCACGAAGTAAACAGGTGCATTTGTCAAGCCGAAAGGCATGACAAGCCATTCAAAGAAGCCGTCTGGGGTTCTGAATGCCGTTTTATCGATACTATCTTCAGCCACCCTTAGCTGATGAAAACCGGTCGCTAAATCGAGTTGGGAGAAAAAAGACGCTCCTACAAGCTGATCAAATAGATCGTCAATTCTGGGGAGAGGGTTCCTATTCTTTTTCGTTAGCTTGTTGAGCTCCCTATAGTCAACACATAGACGGAGTGAACCATCCGCCTTTGTAGCGAACACCACTGGAGCGCCCCATTCTGAAATGCTCCTCCTAATGAACCCCTTTTCTAGAAGCTCTTTAATCTGTTTACTGAGCTCTTTCCTTTCCCGTGGAGCCATGTGTCTAACGGGCAACGCAACGGGCTTTGCATTATCTACAACGTATATGCGGAAGTCTATCTCCCGCTTCGGAGGCAAGCCCTTCACCTCTTCGAAGACATCCAGATATTCCTGGACCAATCTAACCGATTGCAAATTTTCAACGGAGGCGTCTAGCGATTCAAGGTAACAAAGCATAACCGCATACGAGGGATTACAAGAAATTTCCAAAGTATTACCGAGCTGGGTTAGGAGCCTAACAACCCTTTTCTCAAAATCAAGGATGGCTCCATTACTGGATAGCCAATCCATGCCCAAAATCAAACCATATCCCGAAAAGCCCAAAACAAAGGCACTACAATTAAATTCTACGCTTAGAATAGAAATTTTCAATCCCAAACAGATCATAGACAAATGAGCTGGGCCCCCAATTGGGTTTGAAACAATTAAGGGGTCCTCTACCATACTAGTTTTTTGGTGCAGAGATTCTACTTAAGCAGACGAGATAAAGGAGTGTGATGCACCAGAATCAAATAAAGTGCGAACAGGGTGATCATAAAGATAAACTACACTTTCTACAGAAGTATTTATACCTCGCTGTTGCAGAGGTGGCGCCTCTAGCACATGAACTTGTGCCCCTGAGGCGGATCCAGCCCTCTGCCCCTGTCCTCGTTTCTTTGGGCAGTCCTTATCCATGTGGCCTGTCTCACCGCAAGAAAAACACCCTCCATTCTTCTTGGCCTTCTTTTTTCGGCAATCTTTCACTAAGTGCCCCACTTTGCCATAGAAATTACACTTCCTCTTCTCTTTGTTGCCTTTCCCACCCTTCTTAAAGTCTGTCTTCTTAGGCTGCAAACCTTCTTTCTTCCCTTGAGAGTTTTCTGCATTTGTCTCCTTCTTGCCCTTATCCTCTTCGTTCAGCAACGCCATCTGTACCAACCTTTCATACGTAGCTCCCATGGGTATATGGGTCATGGCCAAACTGTGTAAGGGCTCATTCAACCCTTTGACAAAACGGAGAGCCTTCTTGTGCGGGGTGTTGACTAGGTCCAGTCCGAACCTAGCCAGCTCATCGAACTGATTAACATACTCTTTAACTGTCTTGTTCCCTTGCTTAAGAAATAAGAATTTTTCCAACTGCAAACTCCTTTCCGCGTCTGAGAGAAATTTAGCCTCAAACCTTGCCCTAAAGTCCTCCCATGTTTCCACTGGTCTTTCTGCATTAGTGACTTCCCACCAGTAGGAAGCCTCGCCTTTAAGTAGCCATACTGCTAGTTGTACTTTCTGTCTATCCTCTACCTCAAAGATGATGAATAAGTCATCGGTTTCTTTCATCCAATTTCTAGCTGCCATGAAGGACTCAGTTCCATGAAAGTCCTTTCCTCCCATAGCTTTAAAATCTTTACATATCTTAGCAAAAGTGTTTCCCTGTGGAGGAGGTGGAGGAAGAGGTGCTGCTGCAGTTGGATGATTTCCTGCAGCTGGGGGAGGAGGAACGGTAGGACCTGGCTGAGTGGCCCTTGCTTCCAAGAACCGTCTAAACCAACCAGGTATTGGTACACCCTCTGGCAAGTTAAGTTCTTCGGACATGCTGAAACAAAAAGGATAGATTCAAAACGAAGGATAAGAGATAGTTCCTATGGCCTTGGGGGGACTTTGCCTTTTAAAATAAAATAATATTTTATCTTAAAAATGCTTCTTTAAATTTCCTTTTTGAAAATAAATGTTCAAAACTTTTTATCTTATCTGGTAAACCTATGCTCTGATACCAAGTGAAACACCCCACCTCCGTTAGGGTCACTCTAAAAGGGAATGCCCTAATTTTGGTGGAGGTTTATAAGTATAAATCACAGATATACAAGATAGATATAATAACACATATTTTTGAACAGCGGAAAACAACAACTTTTATTTCATTAAAATACGTGTTACACCAACCATACCATAATTGTCTTACAATACTTCCAAAAACATAACATCTTCATAACTGTCTTGATTACATTATTTAAAGAAGCATAAAGAAAACATAAATAAACTGCAAAAGTCCCATAATTGCTGTCCAAAGCCATAGTCCAAAACGAAAAGATCCAAGCAATACATTCTTTCTCTTCAAGCTGGATATGAAGGCTGGTCAAGCTGCGGTATTCCCTCCCTGTGGACCTTGGGGGGGGGGGGGGAACGGAAGAAAAGAAGACGAAAGAAAAGTAGAGTCAGACATAAAGCCTGAGTAAGTCTAGGACTATTCAGTCTATGAACAAAGAACTGGGTATGATAAGTATAAACTAGAAATAGGAAAGCACCATAAACTAAGTTAAGTTGTCCAGGGTCGAATATACTATCGTACCCCATATTAATCTCTGTACCCATATAAACTAGTTCCCAACAGGCACCCCATAATCAGGGTGAAGTGATCCATTTTTATGATGATCGGCTCCTACTCGCATAGTTACCTGTGTCTTACGGCCCCCGATGCTGTAGTTACCTATGCTGGTCCCACCATGGGGTGTATCAAGTCCCATGGTGGCGGCCCGACACAATCCCAGAATGCACAGGTATGCTACTGGTGCCCAGTGCCTTATTTTTCTGCGCCGGAGTGTGTGCACGCCCGCACCCCGTTAGAACCTACACTTCTGCACCACCGTCGTCGATTTGACCTCTTACAGTCAGCCTAGTAATCGTGCCCCACCCTGCCTAGTTTCAGGGTATCATGATACCTTGTAGGGTTACTACTGAAAAGGGTCCCCCGCTACTAGGTTTTTCTATTTCTAGCGAACATGCTAAGTTGGTTAAGTGTTTTATAAACCTAAACCCGAATCAGTCTGTTTAGTTTAGCATGTTCCATTTTGATTAAGTCTTAATTCACTTAATCCTATCAATCCTGACTCAGCCTTAATTGTCTTATTAAAGCCTTGACCTCTCACATTAGACAGGTATTGTTGTGGCTGCCTGTTGCCGGTTGGGTCCGGGCAGTCTTACGCCACAACTCAGTCTAACCTCGGGTCCTTATTGGGCTCCGTGTTTAACCACCCACATTGGATAGGTATTGTTGTGACTACTGGACAGCCGGGCGGTTCCGGGCAGGTTTACATCACAACTCAAACCAACCTCGGGTTAAACACATCGTATTTTCTACATTTACATAATTTGTCTCTTTTCTTTTTATATGTAAATATTTGTGGCCCATTATTCAAATTCATCTTTTTTGATTAAGATTTATTTATGCCACTTAATTGTTTTTCAAGGTTGTTGGCATGCGTCAAACATGCCAACACATATGTTCTGTATTTTAGCCCAAACGTCATTACCCCCGTTTTATACGTTCGCTCCAATGTAAGATGTGTTGGGTTTAACACTGAAACCCAATTTAGCCATATGAAAAGGGGAGGCTTATAACATGGTGTTTATAAGGTAACATAAAAAGGGGAGTGTGAACGCATGAACTTGCAACATAACGACTCAATTAACATAAGGTAGGCACATGTAAACTTGCAATTGTAACAACATATAATATAAGCAATACTTGGACATGAATCATTCTATTCACATAATCATGGTATAAACAAAACATGAATCATTCTATTCATGTAGTCATGGCATAAATAATGCTTAAACATGAACCATTCTAATCATATAATTATGGCATAATCATAATTGAACATGAGTCCTTCTATTCATATAGTCATGGCATAAACATAATTGAACATGAATCCTACTATTCATATAATCATGGTTTTTATTCTATCTATGTAACTTTCAAGTGGGATGTAATTCTAGTGTAATTCTAATGTAACTTATGTGTCACATATATTATCATATGATTATGATGACAACATAAGCCTACCAACATGTTTTCAACCAGGCATAATAACAAACATAGTTTAGTCATGTTCATAAAATTAATACAAGCTTACAAAGATGTTTGCTTTTGTCACTATCACAAAAGCATGATTTTTATACTTGAACTATAATGCCAATTCCAACATAACTTCATATGAATCATAATACTCAAATGGACCAAATTACACTAAAGATGACCATAGGATTGTACATCATGTTGGCATAACAATAAATCATAGACTTGCATGAATTTCAAATAAAACATTACAACATATAGTTGTTATTTTCAACATGAATCATATACTTGCAATTATCAAATGGGTGTTGTAAGTTACTACCAAAAACATGTAGTTTTCAATATGAATCATATGCTTGCATGAATCCCAATCAAAATTCCACAACATGTGGTTGTCAACATAAACCATATACTTGTATGAATCCAATCGTACACCATAGCATTGCCAAATCGTTTAGAATCAAAATAACATACAAATATAGGTTACTATTGCCACAATTCCATTTCGTTGTTAACTTCCAACGCAAATCGCATACTTCCAAATATCCAATCGTATACCATAATATTCCCAAATAGTTTAGCATCAAAGCAACGTACAAATATAGATTATTATCGCCACAATTCCATTTCTTACTTTACACAAATCAACACAATTATTTAATTCACATCGGAATAGCACTTTACTTACAACGTATGACAAAACTTCAATTCAGGAATCTGAATTCTGAATTTGGAGATGCTATCCTTTGTTGTAGGCATTGCTTTGATTTGATTAACGTTGCTTTAAGCTTTCAAATTATCTCCTAATCGTCTCTCAATTTCTGATGGCTATTCCTAGTCTCTCCTCAGCAGCATGACGGCCTCATCTCCATTTTAGTTTGTGTGAATTAAGGTTAGTCTTAGGTCCTTTTTATAGAGTTTGTGAGTTGATTTAGACCGTCGATGAAGCTTGGTTTAATAATAGCCGTTCGTTCAAAGGAGAGGCCAATTAGGAGCTGACACCTAGCCCTAGTGACAAGGCAAGGCTCAGAAAATTAACCAAACACAGACCAGGCCAGCCAGGGTGGGCTGGGTTCGACCTGGCTCAGGGGCCAGGTCGACTCCCCAGTCGACCCCCAGGTCGACTCTAGAGTCGACCTGCCTGGGGCAGGTCGACACCTAGGTCGACTCCCAGGTCGACCTGGCCTGGCAGGTCGACCCCCAGTGTAATGACCCGCATTGGCAGGGGTATTATGATTAATTTATTTAATAATATTAATGGTGGTTTAGTGAATTAAATGGTCATGGAATTAAATAATGGTGAATATTTAATTAAAATAATAAATTAAATAATACATAATTCTGAAATAATTAGAATTGACTGAAATGGCGATATGGTGTGAACTGGATCATCTGTGATATTTAATTCAGCGTGGAATTGAATTTGAATAACGAATATATTGTTTGAACGATAGTTGAACGAATAAATTATAATATAATTATAATCGAGCTCGAAATGGCGCTGTAGTTCGTAAATTGGCGATTCGAACTTCAACTGAATGTACAGGGCTCGTTTTAAATCGGATTTCTGTGAAACAAGAAACGTGTGGAGCTAATGGAGTATATCTTTCTAGTGGAAGAGAAAAATCAGGATTTCGTCATGTAGATTTTGGGATATGTCCAAATCAAATTTGAAAATAGTCGCTATAGAATCGTTTATCGACCGCATCGGTTTATTCAATATATTTGAATATCGGGTTTGAATTTAGACAAGGTTCTTTTGGGAAATAGTGATAATTTAATTATTAGAATTTTACTGTTATTTTTAACTAATTTAATAAGCGACTTTTTATTTGAAGTATTTCGCACCCTGGAATCAATATTTTGAAGTTTCAAAATATGAGTCCATCTACCGGTATTATTATATTTTTGGGATCGTGGCACCCTGCTCATCACAATGATACTTTCGTTTCTGTCTATAGAAATCAATAACTGAATAAAATGGGGTGGAGCGGGGTACGCTAAATTCTAAATACAAGGCTAGGATTCATGAAAGACTCTTCACGCTGCCGTCATTTACAATTAATTCCACGGCAACAACAAGGCCACGGTTTCTCCTTCTCAACACCACAAAACTCACGGTCCTCGTTAAACAACCAACGTGGAGAGTAAATTATCACATGAAGTTGTCACCTACCCTACCACTTAATACTTGAACACTTAAGCTTCTCTCTTCTGTAAATACACCCATTTGCTCTCGTCACTCCCATTTTTCTGAAAACCCAAAACGCAAGTATGAAAATCAAGAACAAATACAATAAAATTCCTAAAATCACATAATACACGTATATGGATTCATGACATCATTTGCTTCGATCTGATGGGGCTCTTGTGTGGTGCGACGCAGGTTATGCTGTCGAGTTTTTGGAGCAGTGCACCTAGGGCTTGAGTTTTCTTGGAAAGGGAACATCGATGCGAGTTCTAAGTGTTGTTTTCCAGTTTGTGATGAGAAATCGTACGTGTAGTCTAAGTTTTGGGGGATTTGGTATTAGTCGAGTTCGGTGGTTTCCAGGAGATGACGCGTGAGAGCTGGGCGACGCGACCTTGGACGATGGCGCGAGTTCATCGTGAATAGCAGCGGTGTGAAGAGGATTTTGAAGAGGGAAATTTTGGGTATTTTGTGGTGATTTATTTCGGAGTGAAGGGGGAGTTTGGATCGGTGGAAATTGCTGGAAATGGTGCTCTGAATAATCAGAGCAGACAAAGAAAAGGAGATCGGGGGAGAAGAGTAAAGCGGGTGTGGACTAGGGAGTTGGGCCATGGGCCAGTTTATAAAGGTAGGGCCTAGAATTTTAAATAATTTAAGTTCTGTTTTAATAAAAAAATGTATTTACAACTTGTCATTATCATAACTTGAGCGTACCTTATCAGAATTGAGCACCGTTGGAACCGTTGGGATCGTATGGACGGACACTACCCAATGGGACTGACTGAGAGTGGAGTGGAGCTCGTTTGAATTTATGGCAAAATAAACTGTTTGATTCAGATCAAACAACAGTTTATCGTTCTTTAACGATGAACTGCCAATGTGAGTAAATCTCACTAACTCTGAACAGTTTATAATTTCATATTGTATTTTTAGAACTGTTAGATATTGGCTGATTGATTGTATGTTGACTGTTTGATTGAACTGCTAGTCAGTTAGTTGAATTTTCTATATCGATTCTGTTTAACAGAATATATCATATAGAACTGAAAGTGATGTTATCTATATTGTTTAACATCTGTGATGCAGGGAGACAGGTTGGAGGAATCCGACTGGATTCCTCAACATTTATTTTACTGTTTTCATATATTGTGATATATGATGTGTTATATAATCTGTTATGGATTATGGGTGTTGGAATGATGTTGATCATTTTTATTCGATATTTTAAATATCATAAAAGACCCTGGGATGTAAAAAGAAGTATTTCAATGTATATTGAAATAAAGGAATTTTATAAAATCACAGGATTTTATAAAAGGAATTATTTATAAAACGAACACGGTTTTATAAAAGGGATATTTATTTAGAAAATAAATAGAAATAGAAAAGGAATATTTATTTAGAAAATAAATAGAAGTTACAAATAAGAAGTATTTGTAACGGTAAGTAAACGTTATAAATAGGAAATATTTGTAACGGTAAATAGAAGTTATAAATAGGAAATATTTGTAACGGTAAATAGAAGTTATAAATAGGATATATTTGTAACGGTAAGTAAACGTTATAAAAAGGAAATAGTTGTAACGGAAAACATAGTTTATCAAAGAAGTTAATCGATGTTAGTTAATCGATTAGTGTTAAAGTAAAAGAAGTTAATCGATGTTAGTTAATCGATTAGTGTTAAAGTTAAAAAGAAGTTAATCGATGCTAGTTAATCGATTAGAGAATAAAGTTAAAAAGAAGTTAATCGATGTTAGTTAATCGATTAGAGAATAAAGTTAAAAAGGAGTTAATCGATGTTAGTTAATCGATTAGAGAATAAAGTTAAAAAGAAGTTAATCGATGTTAGTTAATCGATTAGAGAATAAAGTTGAAAGGAGATAATCGATGTTAGTTTAATCGATTAGAAAAGAAGCAAATGAGTAAATCGAATATAGTTATTCGAATAGAAGCAAATGAGTAAATCGAATATAGTTATTCGAATAGAAGCAAATGAGTAAATCGAATATAGTTATTCGAATAGAAAGTAAAAGGAATTATCGAATATAGTTTATTCGAAAAGAGTAAGTGAAATGAGTAAATAAATAGCGTTAGTCAAATAGTGTTAGTCCAATAGAGTTAATTGATAGGGGTTAGTCCAATAGAGTTAATTGATAAGAGTCAATCGAATATAGTTATTCGAAGGAGGGTTAAGTAAGGAAGTTTGTTAAAGAAATATAAAGTGAACTTTGCCTATTTCAAAGTTAGAAATGTTGTTCAGTTAAGGTCTGAGAGGTAGTTCTACCCCAACTTGATTGGCTTCGTTTTTAACTAAGGAATAGTTAAGGTTCGGCAGTAAAGGAAATGGTTTGAGTTGGCGTCGCGATGGTTTGTTTAAACATATGTCTAAGTCCAATGAAGAAGCTTTGGAAATGTTTTCCAAATAAGAAACCAGAAATGTTTTCTAATAAAGAAACAAAGAAATGGAAATGTTTTCCATTTGTTAATAACGTATATTTTCCCAATTTAGAAAATAAGGAATATTGAACGTAGGGAAACATGAGATAAGTAAATTAATGAACTAAAGAGATGAATGTTGAATGATGTTTGATCGATATAATTTCCATTTGGAAATAATATCATTGTTTGCACACTTGTTTTTATTCGATAGTTAAATCACAGACTATCGAAGTTTTGACCATTTTAACATTGTTAATATGGAGAGACCGGTTGGATGATTATCCAAAGAACCACTCTGTATTGGCATAAGCGTTACGAATCATATATGCCAAAGATAAGTGAAGACAAAGTTATGCAAGGGCTATCCTGTTTACAGAATAGTGCCTTCGGTTCATCCTGTTCCTGGGTGACTTGTATGGACGGATGTCTGACAGAGTATGTCCAGACGATCACGTATATTGATTTCTCCAACTGTACCAAGAGTGGAAGCGAAGAAGGAAACTTCTTTTAGCTAACACATAATGTATGGTTGAGGACGTCAATCGGTGATTTGATGGATTTGATGATGTGACATTCAAAGTGAATCTGGTATGATGATAAAGCGTAGTTTCTAGCCTCATCATCCGGTAAATGACAGAAATCGGGCAGGCAGCATGGCTAAGTCGGTCGCACCGAAGTAGGGTGTATAATCACCTGATCTAGAGTTTCATTTACTTCTAAAAATCTATTGTTGATGCTGTCCCATTCGGGAAACGGTTGCTGATCCCAACTGTAGGTGATATACATTCGATACACTCAAGCGAAATGAGTGGTCGGTCATGTGTGGCCGGGTTGCAAGATGTTCTTGTTGAACCCAGTGTATTCCTCTCTAGAGGTACACAAGCGAAAGGTGATTCCATACCTTGTCATAGTTGGAAACCCATTACCTAATACGTGCTTGCGGTTTTGATTGTATACTATATATGTAGAACGTGAGATGAAAGCGTTTCTGCTAAATGGTTATATATACTGTGATTGATAGGCATTATTATAATATCAAAAGGTTTTTTTGATATAAAGATATTTGGATTCTCATAAGGGAAAAACCCGTTCCGTTATGCGGTGTGGTCTTATGAGATATCATATACCTGTATAACTGTTTTAAACTGTTTTACTCATACCAGTCCCATGACTGACCCGGAGTTTACTTTGTTGTTTTCCCTAAACTCTTGGGTGCCTAAATTTGTACGGGCAGTCAAGTAGTCGGGATTTTACAGATACACTTGAAGAGCTGGAGCAGGAGGCTTCAGGATGTTATAGCTATAGTTATTTCCGCTGTGTTGTAAGTGTTGTACTTTGATAATGATAAGTATATTCAAGTACTGGTTTGTATTTCAAAGTTATGTTATGAAATATATTTATTCGTTCCGCTGTGAGATTCGTGTTACTCTGATGTTGTGTTCTTCTTCTTCTTCTATTATAAGTTTCTATCTTATCTTTCCTCACCCTCTAATTTCTTTCACTAATTACCGGGATTTTTCGATGTTTTGGTTATCGACATCGTGTTTATGTCGATAACCAAAGTCGCCGAAAATCCGGGTCATTACAGTTGGTATCAGAGCTTAAGTTAAGAATTACTTGGCTCTGTGGCGTGACTCGGTAGAGATAGGGTTAGTAATACCCTAGACTGAGATTGAGTGTATATATACGAGTGGACGTATTTGTTATTGATATAAAAAATTGTTTTATATTGTGGAGATTCATTGGTTGAGTAGTTTATGAGTTTTGGTCGATCAGTTTGATCCACTGTATCGGTAGGGATTTTGTAAACACTTGAATACGATGAACCAACATGGTATGTTTTGACAAGAGGGTAAATTAAAATAAGTTTACCCAAGGTATATCTTGATATAGAGAAGATATATATATATATATATCAAAATTTTAATATAGTGGATATATTGGTTGTTGTTATAATCGAGTAAGATTATAAATTAAATGGTTATGTAAATAACCAATCAGAATTCATATAAGTGAAATACGTGAAATCAGAAGAGTTAAATCTGAAATTTAAACCAGAAATTGAAGTTAAAACTCTGGAAAATTGGATAAGTGTTTGTAAATGTATTTGGATTAAGAATAAGGAAAATTTAAGATCCTGGGAGATATTAAATTTTGTTTTACAAGCAGTGGGAATTTTATTTTGAAATGAATTTCAAAGTGGAAATGTTTAAAAATGGTTTTATAGTATTGAACTCACTTCGATCGCTGGAAATTAGATTCTGATGATGACAGCTGCATCATCAGTATTCATTTCCGAGTTGTAAGTGACGAATTACTACCAGAGATACTGTTTTGAATTTGTTTTGGGAAAGACAAGTTGTGTTGAATTTCAAAATGGGATTTGAAAAATAGAATTTGAACTTTTAAATAGATTTGAAATATTAACTTGTTTTAAAGGAAATAAAATGAGAAGTTCCTTTATAAACGAAGTTTATAAATAGTTCTTTTATAAACGAAGTTTATAAAATGAAGTGAAAAGAATTATCATTGGATAATTCAGAAACAGAAATTAAAATACAAGTATGAAATTGAAAGGGAAATCTATTTTCCAGAGGTAGAAATATCGATTTCAAAAGGAATTGAAATCGGGACTTATTTAAAGGAATTCGAATAAAGGAAGTTCAAACATAGAATTTAAATAGAAATTCAAAGGGAGTTTGAATATATGAAATTCAATGGAAGAGATATAGAATTTGAATAAAGAGAATTCAAATAGAAATTGAATATAGAAATTCAAAGGGAGTTTTGAATATATGAAATTCAAATGGAATTGATATAGAGTTTGAATATAGAAATTCAAAGGGAGTTTGAATATGTAAAATTCAAAGGAATTCAAATAGAAATTGAATATAGAAATTCAAAGGGAGTTTGAATATATGAAATTCAATGGAAGAGATATAGAATTTGAATAAAGAGAATTCAAATAGAAATTGAATATAGAAATTCAAAGGGAGTTTTGAATATATGAAATTCAAATGGAATTGATATAGAGTTTGAATATAGAAATTCAAAGGGAGTTTGAATATGTAAAATTCAATGGAATTGAAATAGAAATTGAATATAGAAATTCAAAGGGAGTTTGAATATATGAAATTCAATGGAAGAGATATAGAATTTGAATAAAGAGAATTCAAATAGAAATTGAATATAGAAATTCAAAGGGAGTTTTGAATACATGAAATTCAAATGGAATTGATATAGAGTTTGAATATAGAAATTCAAAGGGAGTTTGAATATGTAAAATTCAATGGAATTGAAATAGAAATTGAATATAGAAATTCAAAGGGAGTTTAAATATATGAAATTCAATGGAAGTGATATAGAATTTGAATAGATAAAATTTGACATATGGGAAATCGAATAAAATTTGACATATGAGAAATCGAATAAAATTTGACATAAGAGAAATCGTATGGGATTTGAATAAGAGATTTGAAATGGAATTCATATATGGGATTTGAATAAGAGATTTGAAATGAAGTATAGAAATTGAATAAAGGATTTGAAAAGGAATTTGAATATTTGTAATTCAAATTGAACATAGAAATTTAAAGGAGTTTAAATATATGAAATTCAAATAGAATTTGAATTAGGAAAATTCAATTAGAGTTAAAAAGGAATTTGAATATAGGATTCAAATAGAATTCAAATGGAATTTGAATATAGCATTCAAAAGGGGGTTTGAGGATTTATATTCGAAATCGAATATGAAATCTGAGTTTGAAAGGATAGAATTTGACTTGTTTATAAGTAAGTTAACATATATGTGAACATGTTATACTCAAATAAAAAGGTGAAATGGGAAAACCAGTAATTTGAAAATCACTTAACGAAATAAGTTAAAACGACTGGATTAATTTGGAATGAATTAGAAATGTATGGATATACATGAGATAGGTATGGATAAGGTATGAAGGTATATAAATAGAATGCTCGACGAAAAGGTATGTATTTAATTCATATATGAGATTTTATGCGCCGTATGGGCTAGCCGCTTGGCTTTTTCTTTTTCTTTTGGATTGGTGAGGGCCATAGGAGGCTATTTGAAATATCCCGATGCTCCTGATACAAAGGGGGTTATGGCGAATTTTTCCGGGAATTTAAAGAGTTAGAATATTTTTAAGAAGTTTGATAACTAGAAATCTATATATCAATATATATAGAAGTCGACCAGGAAACGAACTTAGAAATAGAATAGAAAAAAAAGGAAGACAAAGAATGAAATCTAGTAAGAACAGAAAGAGGAAGCGTATACGTGTTTAAAAGTGAATCAGTAGTTGTATGGTATTGATTATTCGAGTAAGTAGTCTTATCTGTTTTGACGTTATAAATGTTATTCAGTCAAGGTCTGAGAGGTAGTTATACTCCAACTTGATTGATTTCATTATTAACAAATAAATAGTAAGATTTCAGGCTCGAAGATCAATGTTGAATAAGAGTTAGTTGAATATAGTATTTGGGTTGTCGTAACGATGTTTTACACAACATCCGTTTTAACCCAAATAAGTGTAAACTTGGAAATAGAATAAAGAATATTTCCTAAGTATAGAAATAAACGAGATCGGAAAAGAGATAAGTAATTGGAGTATTTTCCAATTATAAATAGGATTTTAAAGGTTATTGAAGTTAGAAAATAAAGGAAGGCGATATTCCGAAATGTTTTACCAATAACATAAAAGGCCAATATGGTTATTGAAAATATTTGGTTAACAAATATTGATAAAGAAATAGAGAAGTGATTTAACAAATGGAATATTGATCATGGGCTCAGTTGAATTTCAAAAAGGAAAATTTGATTTTTGAAAAAGTAAACTGTTTAAAATTCCCAGGAAGAGACTGTTTGGATTAAGAACAAATTTAAATAGAAGTTTGCGGAAGTAAGCTGAAATTGAATTGAAACAGTTAAGTGAGAACTAAATGGAAATAGAACGATATCAGGAAAAATTTATTCTTGAATAAAATTGGATTGTCGAGATAGGAATCTGAAATGAAAATTGGATTGGGAAGTAAGAGTTTGAAATCGAGAATGGAACTCGAATTTGTAATAAAATTCGACTTAGGATATAAGCGAATGGTTGTGTCGTGGATAAAAGCAGATGGGGATTTGATTGGGATGACCCTTGTATCCGCTGAATTGATAACAGGTGGAAAGGATAAAAAGATATGCCGACAAAAGGTACAAGTTTATATTTCTATTGGAGATAAGATTTATGAGCCGACGTGGCAAGCCGCTTGGCTGTTTGGTTTTCTTTTGAGTTGGAGATGGCCCAGAGAGGCGAGTTGGAGTTTGACCTATTGACCAGTACAAAGGAGGTGCTGGCGAAATTTTTCGAAAAAGTTGAGGTGTTAGAAAATTTTCAGGATTTTTGAAAATTTTCATTGATAAGAATTAATTAATAATTTAATTGAAATTAAATTGGTTCAGTTGAAACTGAAGTTAGGAAGGGAACAAATATGTTCTAACCAGTCGATAGGGTCGTTCTCTACCTTTTAGCAATTTCGAGGACGAAATTATTTTAAGTGGGGAAGATTGTAATGACCCGCATTGGCGGGGGTATTATGATTAATTTATTTAATTATATTAATGGTGGTTTAGTGAATTAAATGGTCATGGAATTAAATAATGGTGAATATTTAATTAAAATAATAAATTAAATAATACATAATTCTGAAATAATCAGAATTGACTGAAATGGCGATATGGTGTGAACTGGATCATCTGTGATATTTAATTCAGCGTGGAATTGAATTTGAATAACGAATATATTGTTTGAACGACAGTTGAACGAATAAATTATAATATAATTATAATCGAGCTCGAAATGGCGCTGTAGTTCGTAAATTGGCGATTCGAACTTCAACTGAATGTACAGGGCTCGTTTTAAATCGGATTTCTGTGAAACAAGAAACGTGTGGAGATAATGGAGTATATCTTTCTAGTGGAAGAGAAAAATCAGGATTTCGTCATGTAGATTTTGGGATATGTCCAAATCAAATTTGAAAATAGTCGCTATAGAATCGTTTATCGACCGTATCGGTTTATTCAATATATTTGAATATCGGGTTTGAATTTAGACAAGGTTCTTTTGGGAAATAGTGATAATTTAATTATTAGAATTTTACTGTTATTTTTAACTAATTTAATAAGCGACTTTTTATTTGAAGTATTTCGCACCCTGGAATCAATATTTTGAAGTTTCAAAATATGAGTCCATCTACCGGTATTATTATATTTTTGGGATCGTGGCACCCTGCTCATCACAACGATACTTTCGTTTCTGTCTATAGAAATCAATAAATGAATAAAATGGGGTGGAGCGGGGTACGCTAAATTCTAAATACAAGGCTAGGATTCATGAAAGACTCTTCACGCTGCCGTCATTTACAATTAATTCCACGACAACAACAAGGCCACGGTTTCTCCTTCTCAACACCACAAAACTCACGGTCCTCGTTAAACAACCAATGTGGAGAGTATATTATCACATGAAGCTATCACCTACCCTACCACTTAATACTTAAACACTTAAGCTTCTCTCTTCTGTAAATACACCCACTTGCTCTCGTCACTCCCATTTTTCTGAAAACCCAAAACGCAAGTATGAAAATCAAGAACAAATACAATAAAATTCCTAAAATCACATAATGCACGTATATGGATTCACGACATCATTTGCTTCGATCTGATGGGGCTCTTGTGTGGTGCGACGCAGGTTATGCTGTCGAGTTTTTGGAGCAGTACACCTAGGGCTTGAGTTTTCTTGGAAAGGGAACATCGATGCGAGTTCTAAGTGTTGTTTTCCGGTTTGTGATGAGAAATCGAACGTGTAGTCGAAGTTTTGGGGGATTTGGTATTAGTCAAGTTCGGTGGTTTCCAGGAGATGACGCGCGAGAGCTGGGCGACGCGACCTTGGACGATGGCGCGAGTTCATCGTGAATAGCAGCGGTGTGAAGAGGATTTTGAAGAGGGAAATTTTGGGTATTTTGTGGTGATTTATTTCGGAGTGAAGGGGGAGTTTGGATCGGTGGAAATTGCTGGAAATGGTGCTCTGAATAATCAGAGCAGACAAAGAAAAGGAGATCGGGGGAGAAGAGTAAAGCGGGTGTGGACGAGGGAGTTGGGCCATGGGCCAGTTTATAAAGGTAGGGCCTAGAATTTTAAATAATTTAAGTTCTATTTTAATAAAAAAAATGTATTTACAACTTGTCATTATCATAACTTGAGCGTACCTTATCAGAATTGAGCACCGTTGGAACCGTTGGGATCGTATGGACGAACACTACCCAATGGGACTGACTGAGAGTGGAGTGGAGCTCGTTTGAATTTATGGCAAAATAAACTGTTTGATTCAGATCAAACAACAGTTTATCGTTCTTTAACGATGAACTGCCAATGTGAGTAAATCTCACTAACTCTGAACAGTTTATAATTTCATATTGTATTTTTAGAACTGTTAGATATTGGCTGATTGACTGTATGTTGACTGCTTGATTGAACTGCTAGTCAGTTAGTTGAATTTTCTATATCGATTCTGTTTAACAGAATATATCATATAGAACTGAAAGTGATGTTATCTATATTGTTTAACATCTGTGATGCAGGGAGACAGGTTGGAGGAATCCGACTGGATTCCTCAACATTTATTTTACTGTTTTCATATATTGTGATATATGATGTGTTATATAATCTGTTATGGATTATGGGTGTTGGAATGACGTTGATCATTTTTATTCGATATTTTAAATATCATAAAAGACCCTGGGATGTAAAAAGAAGTATTTCAATGTATATTGAAATAAAGGAATTTTATAAAATCACATGATTTTATAAAAGGAATTATTTATAAAACGAACACGGTTTTATAAAAGGGATATTTATTTAGAAAATAAATAGAAATAGAAAAGGAATATTTATTTAGAAAATAAATAGAAGTTACAAATAGGAAGTATTTGTAACGGTAAGTAAACGTTATAAATAGGAAATATTTGTAACGGTAAATAGAAGTTATAAATAAGAAATATTTGTAACGGTAAATAGAAGTTATAAATAGGATATATTTGTAACGGTAAGTGAACGTTATAAAAAGGAAATAGTTGTAACGGAAAACGTAGTTTATCAAAGAAGTTAATCGATGTTAGCTAATCGATTAGTGTTAAAGTAAAAGAAGTTAATCGATGTTAGTTAATCGATTAGTGTTAAAGTTAAAAAGAAGTTAATCGATGCTAGTTAATTGATTAGAGAATAAAGTTAAAAAGAAGTTAATCGATGTTAGTTAATCGATTAGAGAATAAAGTTAAAAAGGAGTTAATCGATGTTAGTTAATCGATTAGAGAATAAAGTTAAAAAGAAGTTAATCGATGTTAGTTAATCGATTAGAGAATAAAGTTGAAAGGAGATAATCAATGTTAGTTTAATCGATTAGAATAGAAGCAAATGAGTAAATCGAATATAGTTATTCGAATAGAAGCAAATGAGTAAATCGAATATAGTTATTCGAATAGAAGCAAATGAGTAAATCGAATATAGTTATTCGAATAGAAGCAAATGAGTAAATCGAATATAGTTATTCGAATAGAAAGTAAAAGGAATTATCGAATATAGTTTATTCGAAAAGAGTAAGTGAAATGAGTAAATAAATAGCGTTAGTCAAATAGTGTTAGTCCAATAGAGTTAATTGATAGGGGTTAGTCCAATAGAGTTAACTGATAAGAGTCAATCGAATATAGTTATTCGAAGGAGGGTTAAGTAAGGAAGTTTGTTAAAGAAATATAAAGTGAACTTTGCCTATTTCAAAGTTAGAAATGTTGTTCAGTTAAGGTCTGAGAGGTAGTTCTACCCCAACTTGATTGACTTCGTTTTTAACTAAGGAATAGTTAAGGTTCGGCAGTAAAGGAAATGGTTTGAGTTGGCGTCGCGATGGTTTGTTTAAACATATGTCTAAGTCCAATGAAGAAGCTTTGGAAATGTTTTCCAAATAAGAAACCAGAAATGTTTTCTAATAAAGAAACAAAGAAATGGAAATGTTTTCCATTTGTTAATAACGTATATTTTCCCAATTTAGAAAATAAGGAATATTGAACGTAGGGAAACATGAGATAAGTAAATTAATGAACTAAAGAGATGAATGTTGAATGATGTTTGATCGATATAATTTCCATTTGGAAATAATATCATTGTTTGCACACTTGTTTTTATTCGATAGTTAAATCACAGATTATCGAAGTTTTGACCATTTTAACGTTGTTAATATGGAGAGACCGGTTGGATGATTATCCAAAGAACCACTCTGTATTGGCATAAACGTTACGAATCATATATGCCAAAGATAAGTGAAGACGGAGTTATGCAAGGGCTATCCTGTTTACAGAACAGTGCCTTCGGTTCATCCTGTTCCTGGGTGACTTGTATGGACGGATGTCTGACAGAGTATGTCCAGACGATCACGTATATTGATTTCTCCAACTGTACCAAGAGTGGAAGCGAAGAAGGAAACTTCTTTTAGCTAACACATAATGTATGGTTGAGGACGTCAATCGGTGATTTGATGGATTTGATGATGTGACATTCAAAGTGAATCTGGTATGATGATAAAGCGTAGTTTCTAGCCTCATCATCCGGTAAATGACAGAAATCGGGCAGGCAGCATGGCTAAGTCGGTCGCACCGAAGTAGGGTGTATAATCACCTGATCTAGAGTTTCATTTACTTCTAAAAATCTATTGTTGATGCTGTCCCATTCGGGAAACGGTTGCTGATCCCAACTGTTGGTGATATACATTCGATACACTCAAGCGAAATGAGTGGTCGGTCATGTGTGGCCGGGTTGCAAGATGTTCTTGTTGAACCCAGTGTATTCCTCTCTAGAGGTACACAAGCGAAAGGTGATTCCATACCTTGTCATAGTTGGAAACCCATTACCCAATACGTGCTTGCGGTTTTGATTGTATACTATATATGTAGAACGTGAGATGAAAGCGTTTCTGCTAAATGGTTATATATACTGTGATTGATAGGCATTATTATAATATCAAAAGGTTTTTTTGATATAAAGATATTTGGATTCTCATAAGGGAAAAACCCGTTCCGTTATGCGGCGTGGTCTTATGAGATATCATATACCTGTATAACTGTTTTAAACTGTTTTACTCATACCAGTCCCATGACTGACCCGGAGTTTACTTTGTTGTTTTCCCTAAACTCTTGGGTGCCTAAATTTGTACGGGCAGTCAAGTAGTCGGGATTTTACAGATACACTTGAAGAGCTGGAGCAGGAGGCTTCAGGATGTTATAGCTATAGTTATTTCCGCTGTGTTGTAAGTGCTGTACTTTGATAATGATATGTATATTCAAGTACTGGTTTGTATTTCAAAGTTATGTTATGAAATATATTTATTCGTTCCGCTGTGAGATTCGTGTTACTCTGATGTTGTGTTCTTCTTCTTCTTCTATTCTAAGTTCTATCTTATCTTTCCTCACCCTCTAATTTCTTTCACTAATTACCAGGATTTTTCGATGTTTTGGTTATCGACATCGTGTTTATGTCGATAACCAAAGTCGCCGAAAATCCGGGTCATTACACCCAGGTCGACCTGGTGGGTTTGGGCGGGAATTTTCCTGCCTACTCTGATTGGACTGAAATTCAAATCTGTTTTCGAAATTTGAATTTTCTGAAACTTCATCGGGCCATAATTTGGTCATACGGGCTCCGTTTTTCGAAAACTCGGACTCTATTTCGCGTATTTTTCCGAGACGAACGCAATGGCATATCCCGTTTCCCTTAATACTTTGATTTGAAATTTATTATACTTTAATTTGTGAAATTCACTGTTATAAAATACACGGGGTGTTACACGTATTTCTTAATGGAAGGATTAATGTTAACAAATTTAACTGCATGATAAATGGTAGCGGGAGGTTAACAGAAGTTGGCATATGCATGGAAAATGAGAGAGAAAGCAGGACGTGAGGGAAGGCTACTGTAAAGAGAAGTGGTTTGGGGTATGGGAAGAGGTTGCGTTGGGGGTCCTGCCATGAAACATCTGGAGCGGGTTCCTAATTGTGGAAGAAGTATACACACGGGTGTCGAGTTCAAGGTACTGGAAATGGTGTAGAGCTCGCGGGTTACATTATTGGAGAAGGAGAAACAGTATATGGTTGGAGCGGGTGCAAAAATATTTGGGCACGAGTTGCGTTATGTAAGCCCAATTCTTTTAGTTAAAAAAATAATAATAAAAAAGAATAAAAGAGGAGTTCATGCTAATGCAAACTGATATGGGATGGAGAAGCGTTGTTTTGTCAGAGAAGAAGTAAAGTGAGCGGTTTTCATTTCGTGAAATCGGAACAAGAAATAGCAGGTCGGTTATTGGAAGATGTGGGCTGGGTTTAAATTGGCGAGGCCCGTTTCTAATAATTAAATTTAAGTTTTTAATTAAATAATAAATACAATCTTACTAATGTAATATCTTGTCCGTACGTAGCTAAAATTACGAACGAGGTCGGTCACGTTGGAGTCGTATGGTCACCGACTACGTACTGGGACTGTTTGGAAAGATTCGGAATTCGTTTGGATTTTGGAGAAATAAAATGTCAGATTCGAATCATCGACCGTTGACCGTTATTCAACGACTAACGACAAATGTGAGTAATCTGACTAACTCTGTCCAGTTTTATAATTTTATAAACGATATTTTATATTGATAAAAATGATTGAATGTTTTATGTGATTGTTGTTTTGATGAATTGGTTAGAATAACACGTATAGTTATCTATATAAGTCGTTTGTTAAATATGGATTCTATTTATTATTTATTTCATACTGATATGAAATGAATGTTTATTAAAATCTGTGGATTCATGGAAACAGGTTGGAGGGATCCAACTGGATTCCTCAACAATTTTATTTTTGATTTTCATGTATTACATTATATGATGTAACGAATAATCTATGGTTGATTATTGTATGATTGGGATGTTTGAACAATATTGACTTGAATTAATTGAAACTAAAATACCGTAAAATATATTCGAATATATTGGAAAAGAAATTGGGGGTTTAAAAAGGGATTGCTATTTTTAAATAGAAATTGAATTTCGATTAGGTAGAATATAATAACTTGCTTTTGATTATACAAAAAAAACAAGTAATTTATCTATAAACGATATTTATAAAAAAAGAAAAATGATTATTATTAAACAGTTTTAAAAATACAAATTCAAGAAATGAATTTATTTAAAAAGGAAAGTGGAAATCAATTAGAAAGAAAACAATGAAATTATTTCGGTATTCGAAATGGGAATAGA
The DNA here is from genome assembly GCA_030737875.1 of Allium sativum. Classification (NCBI taxonomy): domain Eukaryota; kingdom Viridiplantae; phylum Streptophyta; class Magnoliopsida; order Asparagales; family Amaryllidaceae; genus Allium; species Allium sativum. The sequence continues at coordinate 34,292,487 of CM060926.1, read as the reverse complement.
ATTAAAAGAAATCAATAAGGATTTGTAATTTAAATTCGACGATATCGAATGTTATTAAAATGATTTATTCTTATAAACTATATATTATAAAATTTAGTAATTGGCAAGATAGTTAATATTTGCTATAAAACAAATAATTAGTAATTAAATTGGTAATCGAGATTAAGTTATAAACTTGATATCTATTTATCAGGAAGTTGATTTATAAGTGGAGTATATGGAGTGAAATACGAATATGAATTTATAAAAGAACTAGAAAAATGGGATTTTAAATTGTAAAGGAAATATTTATTTAAATCCAGATTTTGATTTAATAAAATGAGTTTTTGTTTTCTGTAAAGGAATAATATTCACATTTTAAAGTGAATAATGATTTAGAAGCAAACGTTTAACATATTTAAATGGAGCTGAGGAAATTTGAAACTAACTGGAGACTATTTAAGTTGAATGACATTCTAGGTACTGATCTGATGTTGGTTTCGGCCTTCGGGGTTAATACATAGGGAATTTTTCTCTTACTAATTTACAGTTAGTGACTAATGGATAGGGAAGAGTAACGTGCGCGATAAGAAGTGGAAATGTTTTCAAATATTGATAAGATATATTTTCTGAAATATAGAAAATAAATAGTTTAAATTAAATGGAAACATTTTTCCAAGAAATCGTGAAAGGCAAAGAAAGTTGGAAAATTATTTAGGAAATAGGGAAATGAAATGATTATTGATAAATCTATTAACCGGGATTGATGATTGATTGGTAAGATTTCCATTTGGAAATACAACTATTGTTTATGTATATGTTTTCCTTTAATAGTTAAATAACCGACTATCAAAGTTTTTTTTTCCAATTTTCTGTTGTTAATACAAAGAGGCTGGGATCATATTTATTATCTGAAAACCACTTTGTATGGCATTAACGTTGTGAATCAAATATGATTGAAGACGGAGAGTATGCAAGGGTTGTCTGCAAATCTTAGGTAGAAATTTCCTAAGTTGGTTTTTACAGAATAGTGTCTTCGATTTTTCTAGTCCCAGGACTACGTGTATGGATGAATGTCTGACAAAGTATATCTAATAGATTGCGTAAGTTGATCTCTCCAAATGTATTTACGTTAGTGGCAGAGGAATTCTATTCCCTTAGCTTATACCCGTGGTATTTTTGGGGAAATCAATTTGTGATTTGGCAGGTATGACGATGTGGCATTTAGAGTAAATGAAGGTGTTATCTGTCGAGATACGTTATGACCTCAAGCCTCATCAATTGGGAAATGACAAAAATCGGGCAGGCAGCACGGCTAAGTGGGTCGCACCTAATTAGGGTGTATTGTCACAATCTAGAGAATATTCATATTTTTACTTCTTCCGTTTCTGTATCTCCCGGGAATGGTTATGTTGGTATACTAACTGCAAGGTGATAATATATTCGAAACATTCAAGAAAAATAAATGGTCGGTCATATCTGGTCGAGTTACATGATGTTCTTGTTGAACTCCAATGTATCGCTTCTAGAGTACACTGATCGGAAGGTGGTTCCATACCTTGTCATATTTTGGAAATCCATTACCCAATAAGAGCCCATGGTTTTTGATTGTATATTATATATGTAGAGCGTGAGATGAAAGCATTATGCTAGATTGCTATTTACTTGATGTAGACATTATTATAGTATCAGAAAAGTAATGTTTCAGAAAAGAATGTTTGGGTTATCGTAAGGTAAAAACCATCCATGTTTATATGTGGAACAGTCTTACGATTATCATTCCTTCAAAAGTTATTTTGAAAATTTAAACCAAAATGGTTGGAGTTTACTCACACTAGTCACATGACTGACCCAGAGTTTATTTTGTTTTCCCTCACCTTGGGTGCCCAAATTTGTTCGGGCAGTCAAGTAGTCGGGAATTTTCAGATATACTTGGAGGAGTTTGGAGAAGGAGGCTTTAGTATTATAAATATAGAGAGAGTTTATTTCCGCTGTGATATACATGTGATGTATCCCGATAATCTTGTATAAGTAAATTCAAATTTTGTATTTGATAGTTATGCTATATAATATATTTTTATTCGTCCCGCTGTGAAATTCGTGTTTACTCTGATTCTGTTATGAGGTTTTCTTCTTCTTCTATTCTAACTTTCTTTCTTTCTATTTCTCACCCTCTAACTTCTTTCTATTAATGAACTAGTATTTCCGACACTTGATAGTCAACATAGTGTGTTGTGTTGATTTTCGGGGCCGAAAATCCCTTTTTGTTACAGTGGCATCAGAGCTGAAGGTTAAGTGATTACCTTTGCTCTGTGGTGTAACTCGATAGAGATGGGATTAGTAATATCCTAGATTGAGTTGGAATGTATATATATGAGTGAACATATTTGTAAATTTTATAAAATTGTTTTTATATTGTGAAGATTTATTGATTGAGTGGCTTATGAATTCTGGTCGGCGGTGGGGCGCCACAATGTTAATAGGGGATTCTAAACACTCTAATATGATGAACTGACACGGTATGTTTTTGAAAGAGGATAAGTGAAATAATTTTACCAAAAGTATATTTTGTTATAAAATGAAAGTATATATATTGGAATTATTATAATAAATATATTGGATGTATAAGTTGATATTATAAATCGAGTAAGGTAATAAATTGAGATGGTTATAAATAACCAATCAGAATTCGAATTAATATAATCAAATAGATTAAATTCTGATTTGAAATAGACTTGGAATCTAAAATTTCTGGTAATTTGGAAAGGTGTTGGAAATGAATTGTTTATTTAATATATGGGTATTTAAGCTCCTGGGTGAATTTAGAAATATTTTCCAGATATTGTAAATGATATTTTGAAGTGATATCAAAATGGAAGCGTTGAAAACATGTTTTCAAAATGATATAGTATTGAATTCACTTCGATAAATGGAAATAAATTCTGATGATGACAGCATCATCAGTGTTCATTTTGAGTTCTAAGTGACAGATTAGTACCAAAGGTTTTACTTTGAATTATTTTGAGGAAATAAGTTGTTTAAAATTCAGACGTTTTGAATTGTTATTATTATATATGATTTTTAACCGATTTGAAATAAAATCCAGGAATATGAATGCTGAAATTTAAATTTAACTTATAAAGTTAAATTGATTGAAATGGTAAAAGTGAATAAATAAATTGGAATTTAACTTAACTTAGTTAAATAATATTTGGATGGAATTAGAGATAATCTGGAGTGGAATTGGATTATTGAGAAAGAATATGGAATTGGGATGGGAACTGGAATTTGGCTTCGGTATAAGCGAATAATTGTATTGAGACTAAATCGATTGGAGATTGATTGAAATGACATTGGTTAATGTTGAATTTATAGCAGATGTAAGTGATAGAGTTGAGTGTCCGACAAATAGGTACAAGTTTATATTTTAATTGGATATGAAATTTTTATGAGCCATTTTGGTAAGTCACTTGGCAGTTGATTTTCTTTTGGATTGGAGAAGGCTTAGAGAGGCGAGTTGTAGTTGTACCGATTGAGTCGTGCAAAGGAGATGCTAGTAAAAAATTTCGGAGATCTAATGTGTTAGAAAATTTTCAGAATTTTTGAAAATTTTGTTAGTAAATATAAAAAATATTTTAATTGAGATTAGGTGGTTAAGTAAAACAGAAGTTAAAAAGTAAAACGAATAGATTTTTAACCAAGTTAATATGGACTGTAACAATTTTCCTACCTTAGTAAATTTAGGGACGAAACTCTTTGAAGGGGGGAAGAATGTAACATCCCGAAATTTCTGGGATTTAATAATTAATTTATTTTAATGTTTGGTAATTTAAATGGTTAGAAATTAAATATTTGAATATTTAAAATTTTATATAAATAGTTAAATAATAATATTTATCTCCCAAATAGTCGAAAATGGCTGAATTGACAATATTTTGTGATTGTGTAATTTAATAGATTTAATTCAATTTAGAATTGAATTAAAATAACGAATATATTATTTAAACGACATTGAACGTACTAATTATAATATAAATTATAATCGAGCTCGTAACGTCGTAATAGTTCGTAATTCGACGATTTGAACTTCAATTGAATACAACGAAACCCGTTTTAAGTCGGAATTCTGTGAAATAAGAAATGTTGGAATCTATTAAATTGTATTTTTCTAATGGAATTGAAAACTCGGGATTTCGTTTTATAGATTGTAAGTTATGTCCAAATCAAATTTTCAAATAGTCGCTATGAAATCGTTTATAAGCCACAGCGGTTAGTTTAATATAATTAAATATTGGTTTCGAATTTGGATAAGATTTCTAAGATGTATTTTTAATTAAATTTATAGATTTTTTCTATAATTTTTATTTTAGAAAAATAAACAACTTTTTAGTTAACGTATCTTGCACCCTAAATCAGCATTTTGGTACATCACAAAATAAATTAACCGGTCTATATTGTTATATTTTTGGGATCGTGGCACCTTACTTGTCACGATTATTTTTTTATTTTTGTCCATAGTTGTTTGTACGTGAGATGAATTTTTACTATGTACTCTAAAATATATAAACCTTTCCAAACATATCGTGTGCATGTCTCGCCCATGGACTGACCTCTTTTCATGTGTAACCTAGCGTGTCCATTCTTTGATAATGTTGTTCTTATTGGCTTTGGGTACAACTAAACAAGTAATAACTTGTTTTTTATTATATTAAAAAAACAAGTAATTTGATTTATAAACGATATTTATAAACAAAGCATAATGATTGTTATTAAATAGTTTTAAAAATATAAATTCAAGAAAAGAATTTATTTAAAAAGGAAAATGGAAATCATTTAGAAAGAAAACGATGAAATTATTTCGATATTCGAAATGGGAATAGAATTGAAACAAATCAATAAGGATTTGTAATTTAAATTCGACGATATCGAATGTTCTTAAAATGATTTATTCTTACAAAATTATATATTATAAAATTCAGTAATTGGCAAGATAGTTAATATTTCCTTTAAAACAAATAATTAGTAATTTTACAGGTAATTGAGATTAAGTTATAAACTTGATATTTATTTATCAGGAAGTTGTTCCATAAGTGGAGTATATGGAGAGAAATACGAATATGAATTTATAAAAGAACTAGATAGATGGGATTTTAAACTGTAATGGAAATATTTATTTAAATCAAGATTTAGATTTAATAAAATGAGTTTTGTTTTCTGTAAAGGAATAATATTCACATTTTAAAGTGAATAATGATTTAAAAGCAAACGTTTTGCATATTTAAATGGAGTTAAGGAAATTTGAAACTAACTAGAGACTAGTTAAGTTGAACGGCTTTCTGGGTACTGATCTCATGTTGGTTTCGACCTTTGGGGTTAATACTTAGGGAATTATATTCTCTACTAATTTACAGTTAGTGACTAATGGATAGGGAAGAGTAATGGTGCACGATAAGAAATGGAAATTTTTTCCGATATTGATAAGATATATTTTCTGAAATATAGAAAATAAATAGTTTAAATTAAATGAAAACATTTTTCCAAGAAATCGTGAAAGGCTAAGCGAGTCGGAAAATTATTTGGGAAATTGGGAAATGAAATGCTTATTGATAAATCTATTAAATGGGGTTAGTGTTGGTTGATGATTGATCGGTAAGATTTCCATTTGTTAATACGACCGTTGTTTATATATATGTTTTCCTTTGATAGTTAAATAACCGACTATCAAAGTTTTTGGCCAATTTTCTGTTGTCAATATAGAGAGACCGGGATCAGATTTATTATCTGAAAACCACTTTGTATGGCATTAGCGTTGCAGATCAAATATGATTGAAGACAAAGAATATGCAAGGGCTGTCTGCGAATCCCATGTAGAAATTACCTAAGATGGATTTACAAAATAGCGTCTTCGGTTTGTCCAGTCCCAGGATAACGTGTATGGACGAATATCTGTAAGAGTATATCTAATAGATTGCGTAAGTTGATCTCTCGAAACGTATTTACGTTGGTGGCGGAGGAATTCTTTTCTATTAGCTTATACCCCTGGTATTTTTAGGGAAATCAATTTGTGATTTGGCAGGCATGACGATGTGGCATTCAGAGTAAATGAAGATGTGATCTGTCGAGATACGTTAGACCTCAAGCCTCATCAACCGCGAAATGACGAAAATCCGGCAGACATCATGACTAAGTGGGTCACACCCAATTAGGATGTATTGTCGCCATCTAGAGAATATTCAAATTTGTTACTTCTTTCATTTCTGTATCTCCCGGGAATGGGTACGTTGGTATACCAACGTAAGGTGATAAAATATTTGGAACATTCAAGCGAAATGAATGGTCGGTCACATATGGCCGAGTTACAAGATGTTCTTGTTGAACTCCAGTGTATCACTTCTAGAGTGCACTGATCAGAAGGTGGTTCCATACCTTGTCATAGTTGGAAATTCATTAACCGATAAGAGGTCCTGGATTTTGATTGTATATTATATATGTAGAGCATGAGATGAAAGCGTTCTGCTAGATTGTTATTTACTTGGGTTAGGCATTATTATAATATCATAAAAGTATCATTTTAGAAAAGAATGTTTGGGTTATCGTAAGGTAAAAACCATCTGAGTTTATATGTGGATCATTCTTACGATTATCATTCCTTTGAAAATGATTTTGAATAAACCGAAATGTTTGGAGTTTACTCACACCAGTCACATGACTGACCCAGAGTTTATTTTGTTTTTTTTTCCCTAACTATTGGGTGCTCAACTTTGTATGGGTAGTCAGTAGTTGAGAATTTTCAGATATACTTGGAGGAGCTTGGAGAAGGAGGCTTCAGTGTTAATATATAGAGAGAGTTTATTTCCGCTATGATATACATGTGATGTACCCTAATAATATGTGTAAGAAAATAAAAATTTTGTATTTCAAAGTTATGCTATATAATATATTTTTATTCGTTCCGATGTGAGATTCGTGTTTACTCTGATTCTGTTCTGAGGTTTTCTTCTTCTTCTATTCTAACTTTCTTTCTTTCTATTAACGATCTGGTATATCCAATGCTTGATTGTCGACATAATGTGTTGTGTTGATTTTCAGGGCCGAAAATCCCTGCTCGTTACAACCTTGGTCGTTACATTCCTCCTCCCTTAAAAAAATTTCATCCCCAAAATTACCAAGGTAGAGAAATTGTTACATACCCTATTAACTAGGTTAAAAATCATTTAGTTTACTTCTAAAATTCAGTTTTGACTGAACCAATTAATTTCAATTAAAATATTAATTCATTCCTACTCATGAAAATTTTCAAAAATTCTGAAAATTTTCTGACACCTTAAATTTCTGAAAAATTTCGGTAGAATCTGCCCTGTATGGAGGGACTTCTGCGATATCGCAGGAACAACAAATATATATATATATATATATATATATATACACATCAACCTACATGGTCGAAAAATAAAATTCAAACCCCAATTTTGCATTTTTGCTTAGGCGTACCTTATATAAGCGTTAATAAGAGAATTTACTTAATTCATATGTTGTTTACGTAGCCAAAACCAAGCCAAGTAGCTCCATCTACCTGTATTACTCAATTCAATAGGCGAGTTTCAATAACTGATATTTAACAATCTAAACTAGAACAAAATTTCCAATCAATATCTTTTCATTCAATCCATATTCATTACAAAATGGTGTTAAATCAATTTATTTACTTTTCCTGGATTCAACAATTTTCTTCCCTATGGTTTCTATCAAATGGAAACTCGACTTATATTATTTTCTAATAACCCAATTTATAAATCAATTCAGCCAAGCTTCCATTCAATAGCTTACACTCAATTCACCACCCATCCATATTTAACTAAATTGATTTTGAACCAATTTATTAACTTTCAATTTGAAAACCGTGCAAATTTTTATTTTACTTGGAGTTTATCCACTTCATTTAACTTAAGTTAAATTTTTAATCTATTCGATTTACTTATATACCATTCCAATTCATTAAACTTACACAAGTTAAATAAAAACTCGAAATTCAAATTCACGGCTTTTATTTCTAGATTAATTTTGGAATCATAGAATTATACACATAACTTTATAATCATCTGTAAATTCAGAACATTTGAATTTTTAAACAACTTGTTCCTTTCAAACCAATTTTCAATAATGAATTATTATGGTAGCAATCCATCACTTAGACACTTGAAAACGAATACCGATAATGTCGCGATCCATTATCAGGATTATATTTTTGCCATTGAAGTGATTTTAATGCATAATCACTTTCAAAATCTATTTAAAACCATTCATATTCAAAAATCCTTCAAAGTAATGTTATATTACTTAAAAATACTTCAGAAAATATTTCTAAACATTCGGGATTTAAATTTCAAATTCCGGTCTGAATCTAATTTTAATTCAGCTCATTTGTACATTCTATTCATATATAAATTCAATTTGGTTTTATATAAATATTTCAATATTTTATAATTCCATCACAATCAACACACCATATACTATAATAATTCATAATTTATTCCTTTTATACCAAAATAATTTTGGTAAAATTATTTCATTCACCCATTCAAAAGCAATATTGCATCGAATTCCTTTGTTCGAGAGCTAAGAAACACCTATCGATATAGTTGTACATTCTATATTGACTAGAATTCATAAACAACTCAGCAAACCAGTCAACACAATATATAACAATTTTATATCAAATCTAAAAATACGCTCTTATATAAATACACTCAAACTCTATCTAGGGCATTTCTAACCCCATTACTATTGAGTCACGCTATAGAGCCAAGGTTAGTACTCAACCTTCAGTTTTGATACCAAATGTAATGGCCCGATTTTTCGTACCCATTAAGTTGACTAATTGCACCACACTTTCAACTCAAATTGCATAAAAATAAGAATCACTAGTAAAAAGAAGTTGGAGGATGAGAAATAGAAAGAAAAAAAATTGGAATAGAAGAAAACGAAAAACACAAATCCCATAGAGGAATGAATGGAATATATTAAATAACATAGCCTTTGAAATAAAAATCAGTAACCTAATATACATACCTTCATCAGAGTATAACATCTATTTCTGGAACAGTCATAAGCACATGTTTCCAAATACAAACATAGTATATAGCGGAAAATATGATAGTCTATAGCGACTGGTGAAGCCTCCTACTTCAAGCTCCTCCAAGTGAATCTGTAAAATCTTGGCTACTTGACTGCCCGTACAAATTTGGGCACCCAAGAGTTTAGGGTAAAACAAAATAAACTCTGGGTCAGTCATGGGACAGGTATGAGTAAACTTCAACCATTTGATTTAACTTTCAAAATACTTTCGAAAGAAATGAAAATAGATTGTCCGATCCACACATAAACACGGATGGTTTTTACCTTACAATAACCAAAACATTTTGGTATCAAAATTAAGGGATATTATAATAGTGTCTAAATCAAATAAATAGAAATATAGCGGAATGCTTGCATCTCACATTCCATATATAATATAAAACCAAAAACCGTAGGGCGCTTATTAGAGAATGGATTTCCAACTATGACAAGGTATGGGACCACCTTCCGATCAATGTACTCTAGAGAGGATACACTGAGGTTCAACAAGAACATCTTGCAACCCAGCCACACATGACTAGCCACTCATTTAACTTGCGTGTAACGAGCATATTATCACCAACGGTTGTGATCAACAACCATTACCGAAAGCATATAGCAGTTGTAACGACCCGTATTCTACACATCATAGGATCGTAGGATATTTATTTCTTTCCCATGTGAAGTCGTATGGTCATGTAACTTTGGGAAACATCTATTAGAGTCATTTCCCATGTTCATGATTTTTGTCGATTTTTAAATGACCATTTTGCCCTTAGTTGGTACCATTTTGGCCGTAACTTTTGATTGGAAAGGAATTTTGACCTGAAACCACTTCCATTAGATTCGTTTGATGGTTTACCTTTCCGTAGAGTGGTTATAATAGCCAAACGGACTTACCGTTTGGTAGATATAGCTGAAATAAGGTTTGGAGGGTGAAAAACTGCTTAACCGGGCCAAATCGGGTGATTAGTGAGTAGGCCCATAACCCATTTCGGGATTGGGGTTATGGGAAGGCTGAAATGAGATGGAGGATCATTCCATTTCAGTTTTCTAGCCTCCACTTATCACCAAGGAACCCTAAAAATGGCCTCCAACCTCTAAATCACCTCCAAATCATCTTTTGGTCAAGGATTAAGCTTAGCAACCTCTAATCAAGGAAGATCTACGCCAAATCAACATTGGAGCTGCTATTTGGCATTGGGATTCACATCAAATCAGAGATTTATTTCAGATCTTAGTTTATTTGTGGCTAAGGTGAGTGATTTGCATAGTTTTGCACTAATTATGGCTAATTAGGGGTGATTAGTGTTAATTAGCGAACTTAAACATGATAAAATTCGGGAAAAATATTTATAAAATCTGAAATGATGTTTTAGACCTCTGATATGAATTTGGGTTAATTTGGTTAAGTTTTGCTAATCTTATCATTAGTTTCACCTAAACATGCTTAAGGGGAAATATGGGGTTTTGGGGTATGTTTGATCCATTTTAACCTATCATATTGATGTTTTGATGTTTGTGGTTGATTATGCATGTTGCTATGACTGTATGAAATGCTTTGTGATTGATTTCAATAGTTAGAATGGTCCAAAACGTCGTCGAATGGCGTAAACACTTGCTAGAACAATTTCAGAAAGTAGTGCAGGTTTCGGATCGGATCGGATATGGGGGCTCGGATCGGATATGTTGAACTGGGCAAGGGGTTCGATCGGATCGGAACCTGACACTTGAGAAAATTGGCAAAAAGGAAGGCCTCGCTAACTGAACTGGGATCAGATCGGATTAAGGAGGAGGGATCGGAGCGGATAGAGGAGGATGGATCGGATCGGAGCACGTGAAGGATGAGGAGGCGGATCGGAGCAGAAGCACGAACTGGAGGGGAGATGGCACCCGACCCGACCCGAGGTGGGACACCCGACCCGACCTGAAGAAAGATACCTAACCCGAGCCGTACCAGAGGGAGACCCGAACCAACGCAATGTGGTAGACCCGACCCGAACCAATAACTTGAAGAGAATCCGACCCGACCCAGTATTGACCAATAACCCGAGATGCAAAGGTAGTCCAATATGGGAAGCTAGAGCTCAGGATCCAATTGGGAACCGATGAGTTCACTTCATGGTTGGGCTTTGCTACGGGACGTGTGCTAAGGAGTTGTCGACGTTCATAACTTCGATTCACCACTGAAAATGGATGATGGGCTACTTATCAGTGCAGTAGAGTCATTGCGACTCGAGGGGCAAGGTGATGGTAGCAAGACTACGTTATCAGTGCAGTAGAGTCATTATGACTTGAGGGGCAAGGTGATGCGTAGTAAGACTATTAGCCAGCGCAGATGGGGTGAATAACTCCATGGGGGCAAGTGGACATAGTAAAGGATTGGTAAGGCTATGAGCCAGCGCAGATGGGGTGAATAACTCCATGGGGAAATTGGACATAGCGAAGGATTAGTGGCTACGTTATCAGTGCAGTGAAGCCATTTATGACTTCATGGGGCAAAGTGATCGTAGCAAGGGTGGGTGATCGAAGTGGTGAATATCATATGCTTTACGCACTGAGTGAGAGATGTGAGGATGGATGCTATGTTTGATTGTTTGCAATCACTATGACATGCACACCTCCCCTACCTCCGTATCTTTACACCGTTTGATATGGCACCTTAGAGTGTTGTACAGTATGTAGTGCTAACTCTTTGGTTGCAGGTCCAGGTTCAGGTATGTTTTAGTCTACCTGTTATTGTTCACTTTAGATGCTTATCGCTCATACCAGGCTTTATGTCTGACCCAGAGTTTTATGTCTCCTCTTATTACTCTGGGTGCTCACACGAGCAGACTAGAGACAGGTTAGTTGGTGATGCACGAGTAGCTGATTCGGAGGCGGGCAGGAGGCTTCCACGTATGATATATATATACATATTCTCCCTGTGTCGTTGGTGGTCGCTACTTGGGCATTAGTAGTGTTCCTCCTTTATCTTACTTTTGCTTTGAGACAGTTTGAAAGTTGTAATAAGCTATATTTTGGATTTCCGTTGCTATGATGCTTAGTTCTGGTTTTTAGCTTATGCACTGTCTCTCCTGTTTTATGTCAAGTATGTTATTATTATATTTTGTTCTATGCGCTGTGAGACATTCTACAGGTTCTTTGTATGTTCATTTCCTTCTTCCTTTTTCCTTCTGACGACCCGTTCCGTGCTAACCGGACATGTGTACAACGCACCTTTGGAGAAAATGTCGGTTGGTGCGGGGCGGGCCGCCACAGCAGTGAATAGAATAAAAAGCAAATGAAATTTCTCCAGATCAGGTGATAATATCTGTAATGGGAATGACCCACTTGGCAATGTTGCTTGCCGCATTTCTGTCATTTCCTAGTTGATGAGGCTTGAAGTCACGATTATCTTTTACAACATCTTGCCACCATTTACTTTGAATATCACATCTTAAGATCCGTCAAATCACTAATTGACGTCCACAAATACACTCTTGGTGTTAAGCTGAGAGAAGTTCCATTCTCCACCACCAAACTTGGTATATTTGAAGAAATCAATGTACATGACCATCTAGAAATAGACATTTGTCCATATACGTTGTCCTAGGACTGGACAAACCAAAGGCACTATCACATCAATCCATCTTGGGAAATTTATACCTAGGATTAATAGAACATCCATTGCACTTTACTACATCTTCAATTATCTTCAGCATAAGTTGATGTGTAATGCTTATGCCAATACAAAGTTGTTTTCAGATATTAAACCCGATCTCGGTCTCGCTGTATTGACAATGGAGGTATAAAATATACTAAAACATTGATAGTCGGTGATTTAACTATCAAAGGAACATCCATTCAACCAACAATCCTATTTCCAAATGGAAATTCTACCGATCAACCATCAGACAACATTGACCATTTTTAAATCAATTTCTTATTAAATTATCATTCCCTGATTTCCCCTATCTTCCTAGATATTTCCCAAAACCCGTTTTAGCCTCTCACGATTCTTGGAAAAACATTTCCTAATATTATAAACTATTATTTTCCATACTCTAGAAAATATACGTTATGAACGTCAAAAAATATTTCCATCTCTTCACATTTTTTTCTATATTTAGAAAATATATGTTATTAATATTGAAAAACAGTTCCGATTTCCAATTCTAAACATCACGTTAATCAAATCGTTTCAGTTTCTATACTTAGAAAATATCTCTGATTTTATTTGGAAAATGACTCAACCCCTTAATTATTCGTAACTAACTGTATTAATAACCAATCTTTCACTACTGAACCTTAATCTTTCCTCCATCAATCATGAAGTCAATTAAGTTGGGGTATAATTTCCTCTCAGACCTTAACTGAACAACATTCTTAACTTTGAAATAGACAAGGCTCACAATGTAAAACTTAACAAACATTGCTAAAGCAACTCTCGGATTCAATTTAAGAATCCACATCTTTTATAGAATACATTGATTGTAACGATAGCGTTATAATCTCTCTTCCAAAATATTTTAATTCTAAAATATAACTTTGAATCATTAATTTGGTTAAATAAATGAATAAATTAATAATTTAAATATTTAAACCTTATATTTTAAAAGGAAAGTAAATAGTACTTTCCTGAATTCGATATAATCGAATTAAATAAATAATTCCTTTCGAATAATGTATATTTGATTAATATTCTGAACTACGTAATAAAATCTATCGTTTTTTTGAAAACGATTTATCATTTCCCATTTCCATTCACATTTCCATTTGAATTCATATTTCAACCCAAATTTCTTCTATAGATATTTCATTTTCAAAATATTCCATTACTCATTTCAATCGTGAATAATATTTCTTTATATGATCAAATTCGTTTGATTTTGTATAGGTAAATAAGATCTCAAATCCAAATTTCATTTGTTAACTTCAAATGGTGAAATTATTTAGGTAAACTTATTTTTATTCCTTGCACTTAAAATCTTGTTACTATTTCCTTCAAAATCGCTAAATTCAAATCCAATTACAAAAATTGGTTTCAAAACTCACTTGCACTTTTCTATATAAATTCAAACTTGAATTTATATCTCAACTTATCCAACAATACATATTTTTCTTAATTTATAAACGTTTTTATGATCAACTTCTTGTTTTTATTCATTAAAAAAGTTCCAATTTTCAAGTCCATTGGAAATTAATTTTCAATTTTGGAAATAAATTAATTTCCTATTTCAAATTCCTTTTTTCTACATTCGGAAATATTTTAAGGTATTTAATACTGAAATTCTTGGGCCAGTGATATTTAAACATTAAAAAAATCAATCACATAATATATATCAAATCATATATCACAATTAATGAAAAACATTAATATAAATGTTGAGGAATCTAGTTGGATCCCTCCAACCTGTTTCCCTGCATCCATAGATGTTAATCAATGTAAATAACATCAATTTCATTTCAATATAAGATATTATGGTAAACAGAATCAATATTCAACCAATGACTAAATTTTAGTAACCAATCAATCATTTCAACCAATGTACCAAGTATTCATCAAAACAATCATCATACAGTATAAAATTACTAAATATACATACATACATACATATATATATAACTCGTTTTCACAAAAAATATAAATAAGCCAGAGTTAGTGAATTTACTCACATAGTTTTGCAGTTGACGGTTCTGCTTTCGTTTCGTTTAAAATCAAACAGGCACTTGATTTTTTCATGAAATTCCAATAGCTTTATTCTCAGCCACTACAGTTCCACCAGGTAGACCTTGTCGTTACGAATCCAACGTAGTTTATTTCGTCCAATTCTAATCACAAACGAAATTGTTATTATAACATTTACTTTGAATTAAATTAATTTATAATTAACTAACATATCATTAAACTCTTAATTACCATGGCTAATGAACATAAATTACGGCTGACTTAATACTCATCTTTCCTAATCACAAAATAATCCGCTGTTCCTGTGACAATTTCCTTCACTATCGTACTCTCCTCCTTCCATTATTTCTATACCTCTTCATCACTATCTGCCTTAACCTATATCTTCAAATACCAGTATCCACGCACTCAACTTCTTCACCATTTACCAGTAAACCTGTTTGTATGTTTTACCATTGTTTAAAAATCCTTCATGAACGACTTTATGAATGCACATACATCACCATTGTATACACCACTATATAACGAATCTCTAATTAGTTAGCTTTGCGTTCTTGATTTATGTGTTCATTCTTTATTATAAAGATCTAACATGGCCGCGATCATGTCAAATGCACGTATATTTACCAGATATCCGACTTGACCCATAACAGCAACCCATGCTCTATTATTTACGCAACTAGATTACCCAATTGTTGGGCCTTGTTCTTCCCAGTAGAAATTATGAAACCTTCTACTTTCATATTTCAAAAAGAACATTCGAAAATCCTGCATATTTTCTCCTGTTCAGGTGCTTTTCTCACTTCTTGAAGCCATACAACAATGCCAAACTTTAACCCCAACCTCACCTACCTTCTCTTCTATAACTAAAACACAAAACATTGCCATACAACCTAAGAAAATCCACAACCATTTCCTTCCCCTCCAAAACGTATCAAACATCCCCTCACCGTCAATTTCCAAATTCATAAACTCACTATTTTCTACACTATGAAACCGACCCACACTTGCAATCCATATGACACGAACCAAACCCTCGCTCCACGGTGGCAAGGTCGGTCTTTGGAAAATAACACATTAATCACATCAGCAAATACATAATATAGCATAATACATAAAATTAGAGAATAATTTTCATCATACCATAATAGTAGAATCATAGTCATCATCAGAGTTACACAGATACAGGATCCTACTTAGCACATAACAAGTTTCATCAAATAGATAACAAGTCTACTACGGAATCAAATATAAGCATACACAAGATAGTGTTTTAAAGTTCAAAAGAAAGGATAAAAAGACAAGTCTTCATCTTCAGCCAAAAGAGCATCAATGCTACAACGCATATCCAAAAGAAAGCCAATCACCTATTCACCTGGCTGCCCGTGTAAAAATATAGGCACCCGAGTTTGGAAAGGAAAATAAACTATGAGTCAGCCATAGGACTAGTATGAGAAATCCTATAGTTACTTAACTTAATTAAGAATAAGGCAGATCGCAAGACCACGTCGTATGTCATGGAACGGGTTTACACCATTGGATTACCAGTGCATGAAATAAAGTAAGTCAAGTGAACAACGCAGTGCTTTTTAGAAAAATGAAGCCGTTATAAGAGTCAGGTCCCATCTCACAATGCAACGAAAGCCGGAGGATAGAGTTTTACCTTATAAGGGCCATATATGCTTAATACACAGAAAACATAAATCATTCGATATTATTATTAGTGTCTAGACGGTTTAAAACACTTTCAAAATAAATGTAGCAATCATAGACGGCATAGGTACCATATGTTATGCCGCCATATAGGTTTTCAATTAAAATCGCACGATGTCGTACTGGAAAATGGATTTTCTCCTATGAGTTGAGGCAAGGGATCTTCCTCAATGATTTTAGGACACTCTAGCGAATGCCTCAGGATTCAAACTCTAGTGAAACCCTTGGTTAGTGTCATGGCCGGTCCACACCTAATGTTTATGGATTATTTATTCCTGAACAGCATGTTTCCCGGTCGTATCAAACCTTTCACTTGAACCTTTTAGTCGGTTCTATATCCGAGGCGCCTTGCAATCCATCATCCACATAAGTAAAAACGTCTAGGCTCCATACCATGACATCACTCATAGCTAGAAAGAAACGCATATCCTCCCTGAGGTCCTCATTCCGTTTTTGACTCACACCGGGTTGTGAAGCTCGCGAAGTAACACTATACACAAAGCTGCGTTATTTAAAGCCATGCTTTGATCATCAACCACAAGACTTATCTTTTCAACAAAAGCCTTGATTATTGCATCTTAGTATGCCACATTGACAATTCGTGCCATACAACTGACATCTACCAATATGTAAACTCTAAGCTCGTATGTCTCAGAGAAGGATGTTAAGCAAGAGAATAAATTCTCCGCCACCAAATAGATATATATTTTATAGAAATCAAATAATATAGAACGAAACTCAATGTCAGACACAAAATCCCCTTACACATCTGTTCTGGGTTTGAACGAAGCCGGAGGCACCTTATTCCTCATTCGATATATCCAATATAGAAGAGAGGTCCTCGCATATCCAGAAAATCAACAAGTACGTCCTGATAATTACCACTATAACCCCTTCAAGGGAGATATCCATATCCAATGCATTAGTAGTAATCCATTCGATGTGAAGATATGCCGGTCTTGCGCCGTCTTCATTATTGTCGACTTCTAATCGTCGCTTAATTGTTTGAAATGAGATTTAACTCGATCTTTTCAAATATTTCTCGTATAAAGTTCCAAATCGAATTCTTTCCATTGGTTAAGTCGCTAGCCTTCATCATTCATTACCTTAGGTAAAATTGTTTAATCAAGAATTTAATTCGGCCATCGAATTAAATACTCCAATCATATCATACTCATAACTCAATTTATACGTTTCATGTCAAATCGTACTTAACCATTTTTATTTTATAAACCAAGAAAAATTGGTTTGCACACATTTTAAATCGCTTAAAATAATTTGAAATGACTTAATATATATTTTTGTTGAACTCGAGCCATAGAAATTTGCGAATTAATGAAACCGAAAGGTCACAAATAAAGGAGAATTGGGCCAAAACTCGGCAGACAGACATCTGATTCCTTTCTGGACAGATGTCTGTTCTCAGGAAACAAATTCCCGAGAGCTTGCATAGACATCTGACTATATATGGTCAGACGTCTGAGCTGATGCAATTATTTTACTCTTTCAAGAGGTTGAACAGACGTCAGACATCCCCTAGATATATGTCTGTTTACAGGGAAAATAAATTCTCGAGAATCTGAATAGATGTCTGACTATATATGGTCAGACGCCTGAGCCGATGCAATTATTTTTCTTTCTTTCAAGGCTTCAACAGATGTCTGAGCTGTTGCCTGGGCAATTGTTTGCCTAGGCAATATTTTGCTAACCATTCTCGGACGAGCTCGGATTAATGGTGATGGCTTTTAACGTTTTCTAAATAAAAATGAAGCCTCTATAACATGCTGAAGCATCTCATAACACACAACAAACATGCACAAAGCTATATACCTGAGATTTTTATGATTTCAATCATATATTCCAAAACAACAAAATTTCTAACCAAAACTGTCAAACGCGATTCAAGCCAGCACAAGATGGTTTGGCAATGCTAAAGGGAAACTATAAGGGCATGAGTGCACACTATAACTTCACCTATAGCATATACAACCCAAATGTAGATTATACTAAGATTTCCAGTACTAGAGAAGCAAGGAAATCGACAACCCAAGCAATTAACCAATGCATACGCCATATATACACAATCCAAACATGCCATAGGCATACTATACAAGCATAAAGCTTAGGGTGTTATTGTGAATTCTTGAATAATTCACCTTTGCTTGTTTACACACAAGGAATAGATCCAATAACAAGCAAAATCAACCTCTCATCCAATTTTGCATGCAAATCCCCAATCTAAACATAAACAATTAAGTCTCCTAAGAATTAGGTCATAGAAATCATCAAAATTAGAAGAGGATATAAGCTAGAGAAGAAGGAGAAGATGAAGAGGAGGCTTACCATGGTTTCCTCTTCGATTTCACCTTTGATTTGAGCCACTAATTGCAAAACCTAGCTTAGGAATTTTTATTTTCCTTTCCCCATTTTTCTATTTCTTGCTAAGTATTAGAGTGAATGAGAGAAAATGGTTGATGGAGCTCTTATGTGAGTGGGCTAGGTTGGCTAACCAAGCCTCATCTATGTCCCAATTTTCACAACCTCGAAACATTTTGAAGTTTATAGTTTTCGAACTCGTAAACGACTAGGGCTGTACATGGATACTTTCAGATACGGATAGTGCTATATCCGTATCCGTATCCGAAATCATTTTCAGATATCGGATATCCGTATCCACGGATATGGACGGTAATCGGATAATTATCCTATCCGCCAATGATCGATAAATCATGAAATATAAATGAAAATTTTATATTTTAACATAACTGTTTTTCAATTTCTTTGATCACTAAAGTGTTAAAAATAAGCATATATGATGAAATTAAATAGATTTGAGTAACTAATATGCATTTAGTGCATATGATATAAACCTTCGACTAAGCAAAGCAATAAATAAATCTGATTCATTCTACTAAAATACATATAATTTTGGGCATAATGTTAAAAATATTCGGACAGATAATTTTCGGATGCGGATATCTATATATCCATATCCGCATCCATTTTTCGGATATCGGATAATTATCCGCTTTTCGGATACGGATGCAGACGGATATCAGATTTTTTGGGTATCTGTTGCCAGCCCTATAAACGACATTTTGAACTCAATGGAAGTGGTTTCGTTGCAAACAGAGGTCGTTTGCAAAATGGCTACTTTTAAGGGCTATATATATAATATTTAAAATATATTTAAATTCCATAGCGACTATTCTAAATTTTAATTTAGGCATATCTTACAATTTATAAAGTGAAATCTCAATCTCTTACATTTGTTAGGAAATTACAATTCAAAATATTTCAACATTTCTTATTTTGTCAAATTCTGATTTATATTTAATTCTATACTTTCTTTAAGGTTTAAAATCGAATTTTCAAACTACCGCGCCATTTCGAGTTCGTTTTAATTAGATTTTAAATTTATACGTTCTAACTTCGATTAAATAAATTTTAAGTCGTTTATTCTCAAAATAATTCATCTAAAATATTTAATTTCTATGAAAATCAATTAAAAATAAATTTTAAATTGGTTCCAAAAATACAGATTGTTACACCACAATCATCTTCACTCTTTTTTTATTGGTCGACTTCCTCCTCAAAACTACCGACGCTGCTCATTCTTACTATTTGAGAAAAAAATAGAAAACCTGCTTTCCCACAATCCCCCACCAATTTCACCACTGCAAGGCCATCGGAGATCAAACGTCCACCATCATTCAATGCATCATGATCGACCATCTCCATTTGGTGCGACTCGCGCCGCCCTTCCAACCCTCAACTTCCGGCTCCGTAACCCAACAATAGAGCACAACATTGATTCGAATAGAATCCCACCAAAATCATCGAGATGAACCGCTACTCCACCCGATTCACGATGTTAACATCGAATGACTGTCCATTAATGTCACTCACAAGGGGAATGCATTAACTTCCATGGAGGTTTTAAGTAAATATAGAACAGAAAAATTACAACAAGACAGATAATAGGTAGTACTTGGAATCTAAAACTTCATTTTATTGCAGCGGAAATTAAACATGTTTGTTACATCATAAAACCATAAATCAGAGTCAAGTACAATATCCATCTTCATAAAAACAAAATACATAATCCCATTACACAAATAGCCATTAAAGTAGATAACAAGCTGGACTTTACTTCAACGGTCCAAGCTTTCCAAGAGAGATAAAGCAATTTAATCAAATTCCACTAGAGCTGGGCCCAACCTGAGAACCTGAGGGGGAAAAAGGATAGAAATGGAGGGGGTCGGACATAAAGTCTGGCGAGTATGATAATTCTAACAATACTATTATCAAAATAACCAGACTAAGGCATAAGATGGAAGACAAGTAAATGTCTATGAACTATTAGGTATGGAAGAGCAGATAAAGATAACGTTTAAGATAACGTTAAAGGTAACGTTAAAGATAACGTTAAAGGCATACCTAATTACTAACGAATAATTTCTACACTGCACCGCACCAGTCATCCTAAAGGTTGATCCCACTTGCTTCACACAGAAACTATATAAATAGCCTTACGTACCCCTAGCTGACTACATATGTGCCGTCTGCCCCTGTCTCCACTAGGTGTACCCCACTACCCACTTGCGATCGGCTCCCTACTCGTAGATACCCGTGCTGGCCCCATAGTGGGGTGTATCACTCCCCTAAAGTGGCAACCCGATACAACTTGAGAATGCACGACATATACCTACACGATGCAACAACGTCTTACCTACCAGCCCGGGTCCACACACGCATATGAAACCCGTTGGACTTGCGTTGCCACCGCTCCCCGTTTTGGCCTCTTATAGTCAAACCCAGTATGCGTGTCCCATCCTCGACTTGGGTCGAGCCCACAAAGATACGTTTGGGATACTGGTTGAAATGGGCCCCCACAAGCTACCCACCCAAGCTTGTCCACTAGTACGTCCCACTTAACCCTCTTAGTCATGTTCATTTACATGTGTGTTTGGTTAAGTCTTACTAATCGTATTTCACATGCCACTAAGGGCACCCACTAGATTCCTCATGCCATCCAAGGCACCTGCTTAACCCCCATGTCCCACCTTACATGTTTATCTGGTTAAGTATTTCTTAATTCATTCAGGCCATAACCTCATAAAGATCTCTCACATTAGACTGACATTTATGGCAGCTGGATTTGCCGGGCGGGTCCGGGCAGTCTTACACCATAAAAGAGTCTAACCTCGTGTCTTTACAACTGTTATGCTTTAGTTTAGGCCTAGGACCTCTCACATTGGGCTGACATTTGTGACCACTGGATTTGCCGGGCAGGTCCGGGCAGGTTTACGTCACAAACGAGTCCAACCTCGTGTCCTAAGAATTGATTATCACTTATAATCTTTTACCCCAGTTTTAATAATTCCCTATTCAAATTATTAATTAACTTCAATTTTAATGATGCCCATAATTGACTCAATTATGGCCATCCATTCATGGCATGCAAAATCATATCAATTGCACCCTAACTTCTTAATATTAAATCCTTAATATTACCCCTACCCCACGTTATACGTTCGCTTATTCAACGCAGAACATATGTTAGACTCGAATAGTCTAACTCATAGCACAAAGATAAATTATCGCAACATATAGACAAATAAAATAATCCAATCATAATAGGGGTGAAACTTGCATAAACTACACATGTTAAGGATCTAAAGGTGTCAACTTGTTAAATGCCACAATTTACATGATATGATCATAACCCAAATTTATGTATAAACTTGCATATGGGGTTTTAGGCAACATAATAATGGTGTGAACTAGCATAGAATTTCACATATGTCATAGCATAATTCTAGATGTCATAATAGATGTCATGGCATATGTTCATAACTTTTACTAATCAACCTAAACTTGCATATGTGACTTGTCATATAGATCAACATAGCCCAAATAGTATCAATATTATGATTTGATTAACATGAACTAATTAGCATAGACAATAACATCCTAACTTTATAACATGTATGATTCACCACAACTTAGCATAGAAAATTACAACCTATACAATATCATCATAGCATGATTTACAACATATAGGATATCATCATCACATAACATTGAATTTACAACATACATGATAGCATAAGGTTTACAACAACATATATGACAATTCACATCATTCACTCATAATCCATTCATGACCTATTCTAATTAATTTAACAATAATCTTGTTAAGATCATCATACTCACATTTAGAGAAGAAAAGAGAGTCTTTCTTTGCTTTAGAGTTGAGTAGAATTAGAATTTGATTAGGTTTTCTTCCTTCTTAGTTGGCGGCGGCTAGACTGAGTTCCATGGCGGCGGTATGACAGTGGCTATTCTATTTTTCATATGAATTAGAGTGAGAGACTACCTCAGTATTTATAGAGTTTAGGGTTTATTTAGACCGTCAGATCAACTCAGAACTAAACTGAACCGTTAATTTGCCAACTCAGCCCTAAAGACACATCAGCAGCTTAAGATTGGGCTGAGTCAAAACCCTAGCCGACTGACCAGGTCGACACCCAGGTCGACTCCCCAGTCGACCTAGGGGGGGTCGACTCCCCAGTCGACCTGTGGAGGGGAGGGGGGTCGACTCCCCAGTCGACCTGGGGTGCTGGGCGGGAAATTTCCCGCCTAGCCTGATTTGACTCCGAATTTGAATTTTAAATTTTTTGAAATCTGTTTTGAATTTTCTGAAACTTCTGATGGCCATAACTTCTTCATACGAAGTCCAATTCACGCAAACTCGGACTCTATTTCGACCAGAATTCCGAGAAGAAACACAATGGCGCAACCCGTTTCCTACAATTCTCACGTCTGAGATTAGTTATTCTTTAATTTGTGAATATTAATATTAACAGAATTACGGGGTGTTACATTCTCCCCTCCTTAAAGGATTTCGTCCCCGAAATCTTCAAGTCAAGAAGAATGTATATCCTTAACATCCAATTGTCCATCTACTCAACCATCAAACAAAGTCACCCATTGCCCTTATAGACTTCTAGTGCTTTCATGTTTAAATGCATAGTGTGTGTATATGTCCATGTCTAATGCAAAATCAGGCGGTCCATTGATTCAGTTGACCTCCTTAATGCAAACCATGATAGTGCCATGCGTCCATTATGTATGCAAAAGTTCCTTAATGCTACATATTATATCTACATGCGTGCACAATCATCATCTGAATGCAACATCCATATGATAGCACAACCATTATACATCCATTTTACTAAATACAACCATTTATATGCAATATGCAGTATGAAGTGACTGAGCCGATCTAGTGCCTAATAGTGTGTGTATATGCGTCCACGAGCAACCACTAGCAAACACTTGCATCCACTTTGCATCCATCATACATAACATGTCTCAAACACATGTTTCAACCATAGGATTATCCTAACTAAAGGTCAAGAATACTAGCGAGAGGATACTCTAAAGGTAAGATAAGTACAAGATAAGTGATAAAGGAGAAATTAAAGGACATACCCTCGAAAAGGAAAGGGTATCGTGAACGCTTCTTCTCTTCTATCTCCCAAGTAGCGTTGCTCTCATCATCTCCCCATTGTACTTTAACTAGTCTGACCTCTCGATTTCTCAGCTTCTTGATCTCCGACCCAAGAATGCATGTAGGAGCTCGTCGAATCGTCGCATCACGCTCTATCTCCACCTCTCTAAGCAAGCTCGGGTCTACCACTTCCGCGGTCTCGTGCAAGCACTTCCTCAGATGTGACACATGGAAAACGTCGTGTACACCACTAAGTCTCTCGGGCAACTCCACTCTATACGCCATCTTCCCAATCCTTTCTTTAATAGGAAACGACCCTATGAACCTTGGTGCTAATTTCCCCACAGACCCAAAGCAAACAACGTTTCGTAATGGAGACACTTTGATAAAGACCATGTCCCCAACATCAAACTCAAGATCTATTCTCCTCTTGTCCGCATAAGATTTCTTCCTATCTTGCACTGCTTTCATCCTCCTTCGAATCAAGTCGATCTTCTCCGAAGTCTCCCTAATCATATCGGGCCCAAGAAAGATCTTATCCGTAGATTCCCACCAACATGTAGGTGAACGACAAGGTCGTCCATAAAGAGCTTCGAAAGGTGCCATGCCAATGCTGGACTGAAAGCTATTATTATACGCGAACTCTACCAACGGAAGATTCTCTTCCCATGTACCCCCAAAGTCTAGGATACATAGCCTAAAAAGATCCTCTAGAATGCGATTCACCCTCTCGGTTTGGCCATCCGTCTGAGGATGATATGCGGTGCTCAAACATAACTGAATCCCTACCGCCTCTTGTAAGCTTCTCCAAAATTCGCTAGTGAAAATAGGATCGCGGTCGCTCACTATGCTAGAAGGAACACCATGCAAACGAACTATCTCTCGAACGTATACAGAAGCTAACCATGGAGCAGTCCTTTTACTCTTTACGGGAATAAAATGTGTGCTCTTAGTAAGTCTATCTACTATAACCCAAATCCCCGTATTACCCTTCCTTGATCTTAGTAATCCATCTACAAAATCCATCGAGACACTCTCCCACTTCCATAGTGGAACCTCCAATGGGTGAAGCAACCCACCGGGTTTCTTTTGCTCCGCTTTTACTCGTTGGCACACCAAGCATCTAGCGACATACTCGGCCACATCTTTCTTCATGTCGGCCCAAAAGTAAACTCGTCTCATGTCCATGTACATCTTGTCCCCGCCGGGATGAATGGTCGTCTTCGAACGATGTGCATCATCAAGAATGGTCTTCCTTAGGTCATCGTCTTTTGGTACACAAAGTCTATCGTCCCTACGTAACCAACCCTTATCATCTAGGGTATACCTACGGAGATGGCTTGATGACTCCCCTCTTTTTAGCTTTTCTACTAACTCAACCAACTGCGGGTCATCTCGCTGTGCCTCGCCAATCCGTCCCAAAAGCGTAGGTCTGACCTCCAAGGATGCTAGCAAACCGGGTACAAAGTCAATGGAAGGTCTAAAGTCAAACATCGAAATGAATTCTAAGCTTCGCCGTTCAACAAACAAAGGACTTAAGGATAATCTTTTTCTACTTAAGGCATGTGCCACCACGTTACCCTTGCCAGGGGTATATGCTATTTCGGAATCGCAGGACGCTAAGAATTCCATCCACCTTTGCTGCCTTAAGTTCAAGTCCTTCTTAGAAAATAAGTATTTTAGCGATTTGTGGTCAGTGAACAATTCGAATTTCTCGCCAAGAAGATAATGACGCCAAGACTTAAGCGCAAAAACAATAGCGGCCAACTCTAGGTCATGCGTGGGGTAATTCTTCTCATGCGCTCTCAACTGCCTTCCACCATAGGCTATTATCCTACCCTCTTGCATTAAGACTGCGCCTAGTCCTGTCCCACAAGCGTCAGTATAAACGGTAAATGGCTTACTCCCGTCTGGAAGCACTAAGACTGGGGCTGAGTCAAAGCTCTCTTCAACCGTTGGAATGCATCATCACAATCTACGTCCCATGTGAAAACTAGGTTCTTCTTCGTCAGGCGTGTCAATGGAGCTGATATCTTTGCGAAGACTTTGATAAACTTCCTATAGTAGCCTGCCAACCCCAAGAATCTTCTTACTTCGGTAGCATTTTTAGGGACCTTCCAATCTTGGATGGCCACCACCTTCGCGGGATCCACGGCTATCCCTTCTTTGGAAACCACGTGCCCTAGGAATCGTACTTCCTTCCTCCAGAAGTGACATTTGGAAAATTTAGCTTTAAGGCTATGCGCTCGTAGGGTCTCCAACACTTCCCTAAGATGTAGGGCATGCTCTTATTCATCCTTAGAAAAGATCAAGATGTCATCTACAAAGACTACCACGAATTTGTTAAGGTACTCCCTAAACACCCTACTCATCAAATCAACAAAGTATGCGGGGGCGTTTGTCAATCCGAAGGGCATCACTAGCCATTCATAGAAACCGTCCGGAGTCCTAAAGGCAGTCTTGTCTATGCTGTCCTCAGCCACTCTCAATTGATGGAAACCAGTGTCTAAGTCCAACTGCGAAAACACCAAGGCGCCAACTAACTGATCGAAGAGATCGTCAATCCTCGGCAGTGGGTGTCTGTTCTTCTTAGTAAGCTTATTAAGTTCTCTATAGTCCACACAAATTCTAAGGGACCCATCCGCCTTCGTGGCAAATACTACCGGAGCACCCCACTCCGATATACTACGTCTTATGAACCCCTTCTCAAGCAACTCCTTCACTTTCTTATCGAGTTCCCTCCTTTCACGTGGAGCCATGTGGCGTACTAGCAAAGATACTGGTTTCGCATTATCCACAAGATATATTCGTAAATCTATCTCCCGCTTCGGAGGTAAGCCCTTCACCTCCTCAAACACATCCGAGTATTCTCGGACCACTCTAACAGATTGTAGATTTTCCTCAGACGCTTCAAGCGATTCTAAATAACTTAGCGTAACGGAATCTATGGGATTACAAAAGATTTCGAGAGTGTTGCCAAGGCGAGTCATGAGCCTAACTACTCTCCTTTCATAATCAAATACTGCCCCATTTCTGGATAACCAATCCATTCCTAAAATTAGCCCATAGCCCGTGAAGCCCAAAACATAAGCATCACATCTAAACTCAACGCTAAGTGTAGAAATTTTCAAATCCAAACACATCATGGACAAATAAGCTGAGCCCCCAATTGGATTCGAAACAACTAAGGAATCCTCTACTAAATTGGTATTTAAGTGCAGTGATTCAACTAATGATGTAGAGATTCAACTAATGATGTAGAGATAAACGAATGCGATGCGCCCGAGTCGAATAAGGTACAGACAGGATGATCAAACAGAAAAACTAAGCTTTCAACAGAAATGGTTCTACCTCGTTCTTGCAGCGGTGGGACCGCGAGAGCCTGAACTTGTCCCCTTGCCTGCCCTGGTGCCATAAGAGCCTGCACCTGTCCTCCCGAGGTAGACCCTGCCCTCTGCCCCTTCTTTGGGCAGTCCTTCACTAGATGTCCTGCATTGCCACAGTGAAAACAACCAGTCTTCTTTTTCTTTCGGCAATCCTTGCTGAGATGGCCTGGTGTCCCACAGTTAAAGCATTTCTTCTTTCCCTTGCCATTATTGTCTTTACCACCCTTCTTTTTTTGCTGTTGTGGTTTCTTCTGATCCCCTTTCTTCTCGGGTGCCTTATCAGCTTTAGCGCCTTTCTCCTCGTGCATGAGTGCCATGTCTATAAGCTTCTCAAAGGTGGCCCCCATAAGGATGTGGGTCATAGCCAACCCTTGCAACGGTTCATTCAATCCATTAACGAACCTCAGAGCCTTCTTCTCCGGCGTGTTCACTAAGTCCAAGCCAAACCTTGCTAACTGATTAAATTTGTTGACATATTCTTTCACTGATGAGCTTCCTTGCTTTAATGTCAAGAACCTTTCCATATATAGATTCTCTTCTGCCCTTGAGAGAAACTTCGCCTCAAACCTACGCATGAAATCCGCCCAAGAATCAATAGGACGCTCCCCATTAGTGACCTCCCACCAAAACGAGGCCTCTCCCTTCATTAACCAAGCTGCTAATTTGACTTTCCTCCCTTCTTCTACTTCAATGATCTCTAGCAATTCTTCCACCTCCCAAAGCCAATCTCTAGCTTCCACAAACGTTTCTGACCCTTGAAAAGATTTTCCACCCATAGCCTAAAATTCCTTGCACGTCTTTGCAAAAGTATCAACGCGAGGAGGAGGAGGAACGGGTGCAACTGGTGGTGGAGGAACATTGGCCGGACCTGCGGCGCCCCTAGCCTCTAATAGCCTCCTATACCATCTTGGTATCGTTACACCGTCAGGTAGGTTAAGATCTTCAGCCATGCTGAAACGAAAAAGGAAAGATTCAAAATGGAGAATTCGAAAGATAAAGATATATGGCTATTGTGGATTATGTTTTTTTCATAAAAACTTTCCTCTTTAAATTACTCATTAAGACATGTTCTTGAAAACACTTCTTCCAAAAATACTTTAAATAGTTTTTCTAAAATTTTTATCTGTTCTGGTAACCTTAAGCTCTGATACCGCGTGTAACACCCCACGTCCATTAATGTCACTCACAAGAGGAATGCATTAACTTCCATGGAGGTTTTAAGTGAATATAGAACAGAAAATTTACAACAAGACAGATAATAGGTAGTACTTGGAATCTAAAACTTCATTTTATTGCAGCGGAAATTAAACATGTTTGTTACATTATAAAACCATAAATCAGAATCAACTACAATATCCATCTTCATAAAAACAAAATACATAATCCCATTACACAAATAGCCATTAAAGAAGATAACAAGCTGGACTTTACTTCAATGGTCCAAGCTTTCCAAGAGAGATAAAGCAATCCAATCAAACTCCACTAGAGCTGGGCCCAACCTGAGGACCTGAGGGGAAAAAAGGATAGAAATGGAGGGGGTCAGACATAAAGTCTGGCGAGTATCATAATTCTAACAATACTATTATCAAAATAACTAGACTAAGGCATAAGCTGGAAGACAAGTAAATGTCTATGAACTATTAGGTATGGAAGAGCAGATAAAGATAACGTTTAAGATAACGTTAAAGGTAACGTTAAAGATAACGTTAAATGCATACCTAATTACTAACGAATAATTACTACACTGCACCGCACCAGTCACCCTAAAGGTTGATCCCACTTGCTTCACACAGAAACTATATAAATAGCCTTACGTACCCCTAGCTGACTACATAGGTGCCGTCTGCCCCTATCTCCACTAGGTGTACCCCACTACCCACTTGCGATCGGCTCCCTACTCGTAGATACCCGTGCTGGCCCCACAGTAGGGTGTATCACTCCCCTAAAGTGGCAACCCGATACAACTTGAGAATGCACGGCTTATACCTACACGATGCAACAACGTCTTACCTACTAGCTCGGGTCCACACACGCATATGAAACCCGTTGGACTTGCGTTGCCACCGCTCCCCGTTTTGGCCTCTTATAGTCAAACCCAGTATGCATGTCCCGTCCTCGACTTGGTTCGAGCCCACAAAGATACGTTTGGGATACTGGTTGGAATGGGCCCCCACAAGCTACCCACCTAAGCTTGTCCACTAGTACATCCCACTTAACCCTCTTAGTCATGTTCATTTATATGTATGTTTGGTTAAGTCTTACTAATCGTATTTCACATGCCACTAAGGGCACCCACTAGATTCCTCATGCCACCCAAGGCACCTACTTAACCCCCATGTCCCACCTTACATGTCTATCTGGTTAAGTATTTCTTAATTCATTCAGGCCATAACCTCATAAAGACCTCTCACATTAGACTGGCATTTATGGCAGCTTGATTTGCCAGGCGGGTCCGGGCAGTCTTACACCATAAAAGAGTCTAACATCGTGTCTTTACAACTGTTATGCTTTAGTTTAGGCCTAGGAGTTCTCACATTGGGCTGACATTTGTGACCACTGGATTTGCCGGGCGGGTCCGGGCAGGTTTACGTCACAAACGAGTCCAACCTCGTGTCCTAAGCATCGATTATCACTTATAATCTTTTACCCCAGTTTTAATAATTCCCTATTCAAATTATTAATTGACTCCAATTTTAATGATGCCCATAATTGACTCAATTATGGCCATCCATTCATGGCATGCAAAATCATATCAATTGCACCCCAACTTTTTAATATTAAATCCTTAATATTACCCCTACCCCACGTTATACGTTCGCTTATTCAACGCAGAACATATGTTAGACTCGAATAGTCTAACTCATAGCACAAAGAGAAATTATCACAACATATAGACAAATAAAATAATCCAATCATAATAGGGGTGAAACTTGCATAAACTACACATGTTAAGGATCTAAAGGTGTCAACTTGTTAAATGTCATAATTTACATGATAAGATCATAACCCAAATTTATGTATAAACTTGCATATGGGGTTTTAGGCAACATAATGATGGTGTGAACTACCATAGAATTTCACATATGTCATAGCATAATTCTAGATGTCATAATAGATGTCATGGCATATGTTCATAACTTTTACTAATCAACCTAAACTTGCATATGTGACTTGTCATATAGATCAACATAGCCCAAATAGTATCAATATTATGATTTGATTAACATGAACTAATTAGCATAGACAATAACATCATGACTTTATAACATGTATGATTCACCACAACTTAGCATAGAAAATTACAACCTATACAATATCATCATAGCATGATTTACAACATATAGGATATCATCATCACATAACATAGAATTTACAACATACATGATAGCATAGGGTTAACAACAACATATATGACAATTCACATCATTCACTCATAATCCATTCATGACCTATTCTAATTAATTTAACAATAATCTTGTTAAGATCATCATACTCACAATTAGAGAAGAAAAGAGAGTCTTGCTTTGCTTTAGAGTTGAGTAGAATTAGAATTTGATTAGGTTTTCTTCCTTCTTAGTTGGCGGCGGCTAGACTGAGTTCCATGGCAGCGGTATGACGGTGGCTATTCTATTTTTCATATGAATTAGAGTGAGAGACTACCTAGGTATTTATAGAGTTTAGGGTTTATTTAGACCGTCAGATCAACTCAGAACCAAACTGAACCGTTTAATTTGCAACTCAGCCCTAATGACACATCAGCAGCTCAAGATTGGGCTCAGTCAAAACCCTAGCCGACTGATAAGGTCGATACCCAGGTCGACTCCCCAGTCGACCTGGGGGGGGGGGGGTCAACTCCCCAGTCGACCTGGGGGGGGGGGGGGGGTCGACTCCCCAGTCGACCTGGGGTGCTGGGCGGGAAATTTCCTGCCTAGCCTGATTTGACACCGAATTTGAATTTTAAATTTTCTAAAATCTGTTTTGAATTTTCTGAAACTTCCGATGGCCATAACTTCTTCATACGAAGTCCAATTGACGCAAACTCGGACTCTTTTTCGACCAGAATTCTGAGACGGACACAATGGCGCAACCCGTTTCCCATAATTCTCACGTCTGAGATTAGTTATTCTTTAATTTGTGAATATTAATATTAACAGAATTACGGGGTGTTACAATGACCCTCCAATCGCCTCTAAATTTGATGATGAACAGCCCTAGTCACTATACACGTTTGATGCCCCAAACATTTTGCGTCGAGTTCAAAATCGTGAGCACATCGCGAGCCTCTAGTTCAAACAAAAACAAGGGAGCAGAAATCATGAGCTTCCATTGAGTGATTGATTTTAAAAAAAAAATGTCTGAAGGTTTATAGGGGTGGCGTGGTTTATTTTGACAGAATGATAAAGATAAAGAGAAGGAGTTAGGGATTAGAAGGGGACGACTTGTTTTATAAGTGAAGGAAATAATATTATATTTGATTATTATATCCATTCGTGCCTATCGCCTATTGACGTTCGACATTTTAATTTCGTATGATTTAATACGATATCAGTTTGAAACATAAATGGACCTCTGGTTATGGTTTGACATTCCAGACCCAATAAAACTTATTTTGTTGAATTCCAAGTCCTATCGGAAAAATAGCAAAAATTTAAATATTGAATTCGTTAATTGATTCACATTTTTTTTCGCACGCTCACAGAATAATTTGAATTGACTCAATACTTGAAATCATAAAATAATAAAATATTTTTGACACAATGGAACTAGTTTCATCAAATTTCGAGATCATTTGGGTAAAATCCCTTTTTCATTAACAATGTAAATCGATATGTGTTTATATCTCGCGTTATGATCAAAATAGCTCCAACTGACCCCAAATTGGAAATATTACAATAATTAACCATTAAGGATTTAATAAAATTGGTTTCATTGAATTTGGACATCGTTTGAAAATTAGTTATTCTTAAGTTCCATATTATGTCGAATAAATGATTAAACAAAAATCTAGACATTCATGGTGACCGCGGGCACACACGATATCAAAACGCTATGAAATTAATTTTCATACAATAATTTAACATTAAATATCTAATGAAACTGATTTCGTCAAAAATGGAGGTCTTTCCAAAAAGGCTAAATCAGTAAAATATAAATAAATTCAAAACAATTCAATTTAAATAATAATAAATTATTATTATCATATATATTTGAATAGGACATCATATAGCTCCAAAATAAATATATCTAGATTTATAACACGATATTTCCAATTAAGACAACATTCAGATTATTTTAAATCGATTTATATATATATAATAAATCGTTATAATTTTGAAACGATTCCATAATGACTATTTGAAAATTTGATTTGGACATAATTCCCAATATACAAGAAAAAATCTCGATTTTTCACTTCCATTAGAAAATTATAATCAAATTAATCCGAACGTTTTTTGTTTCAAAGAAATCCGACTTATATTGGATTCTATATATCCAATTGAAGTTCAAAATGTAATATTATGGACTACCGCAACGTTACGAGCTCATTTTAAATTTAATTATAAACTATATGTTTTGAACATTGTTTTAATTAATAAATTCCATATAAATTTCCATTTATACATCTAATACAACATTTAAAACAATTTAAATGTTCGAAATTAAACGGCTAAAAATCTGGGTCATTACACCATGACTGACTTGTTTGTGTTCCCTTGCAAACTCGGGTGCCCATATTTTCGCACGCATGCCTAGTATCCAGGTCGTTAGCTTGGTTAATTTTGGAGTTGTGTATGGAAGCTACTGAACCTGGTTTTGGATATGGAGCTACAACAGGATTTGGATTTTCTTTTTGACCCTCTTAGCCTCTATCATGGTTATTATCTTTATTTCCGTTGTTTACCAATTTTTTTAGTAAAACTGTTATGTATAATTATGATCTGATGGGATGTGTTAAACTATGATATAACCTCTGTTGTTATCTAATATAAATTATGTATTGTAATGCAATGTTTTATCTTTAGCTGTTATATCAATGTTTTATATTCTAATGACTATTCGTCCTTTCGGGGTTCGAGAGAATGGGTTGTCACATTTGGTATCAGAGCTGAGGGTTAACCTTAGTTCTCTAAAGTATAACATATTAAAGGACACACTAGAGATAGAATCAGTAGTATTCTAGGATGAGTAACTCATTAGAGATAGGGTTAGCAATACGCTAGAATGAGTACAGAATTACACCCCTGGTACACACATTTCTATTCATATATATGTCTTTATGCTATTACAATTTCAATAATATATCTTTTCAGCTTGCCTAACTCTTTTCTTGCTATTTACAAATATAGTGGAAAATAAGTGGCAGAGGCGGAAGAGGAAGAGGAAGGGGTAATGTTGCATTTCAACAACCCAGCCCCATAAGAGCAGCTAATGAGGCGGTTGTGCCATCCCAACCAAAACCAGATTTGGAAGTTCTAATAAAGAAATACAAGAATCTGGGAGGGCTACCATTCTTGGGGAAAGAGTCAGTTGTCGAAGCACAAGAATGGATGTGTTCTTGCGAAAGAATTTTCATAGGTCTAAGATTGAATGGAGTGCAAAAAAGATACTTGGTCTCTTGGTTACTTAAGGACGAAGCTTTGATCTAGTGGGAGACAATTACAATGAGGAATCCAAATGGAAATATTACCTGAGATAGATTTAAAGAAATTTTTGAAAAAAG
Source organism: Allium sativum (assembly GCA_030737875.1). Classification (NCBI taxonomy): domain Eukaryota; kingdom Viridiplantae; phylum Streptophyta; class Magnoliopsida; order Asparagales; family Amaryllidaceae; genus Allium; species Allium sativum. Next base: position 34,258,384 of record CM060926.1, on the reverse strand, counting down.
AATCATCTCCCTAGGAGCAGTAGACCGCCTATACTATGATTTCTCCAACCTAAAATAAGAAGACATGACAATCCATGAATATTTGAATAAGTTCAACAAGCTTTCCCGATTTGGTCTAGAATTGATTCAAGCTCCGGTTAAGAAGAATATGAGATTTATTGATGGTCTGCAAAAAAGATACAAGAGTAGGGTGGCTACCCTTGTGAGGCTTCCATTTCCAAAGATGGTAGAAATGGCTTGTCGTTATGAAACTATAGACAAACAAAATGCTTTGGAAACAAAGAAAAAGGAAATCCTGGCAAGAAAAGAAGGTTTGAAAGTAAGAAACCAGAAGAAAGTAAGAAAGGAAATAAATATAAAGAGGGTTGGGTAAAGAAAGCCACATGCTTCAACTAAAACAAAGTGGGACACTTTTCAATAGACTGTAAATCTCTGCAGAAACAGAAGGGGAACGAATCCAAACCCTACAAGAAGTCTCAGGATAACCGGGAATGCTACAACTATCACAAACTTGGCCATATCAAACTAAATTGCCCACTATTGAAGAAGTCTGAAGTGGCTCATGTCTATAACATGGATGATGCTCCAACAACCTCAGATGGTATAATAGGTACGAAAGTTTTAGAAGGTACACATACCGTTAAAGATATCCCAATTAAAGTGTTATTTGATAATGGTGCATCACGTAGTTTTATTTTGAGTAATATAGCCAAGAAACTAAATATAGACCTCAAATATCTTGAAGAACTTATTTGCGTTCGAAACCCAATAGGAGGTTCGATTAACCTTTGCTTGTTCTGCAGAGTACGTATCTCTTACTTTTATTATTGTTTTCCCTTGAATTTGGTTATCTTAGATTTTATTGAATTTGGTATTATACTTAGAATGGATTTGCTGACCTGATACGAGGGGAGTGTAAGTGTGTAGAAAGAGTAGTTAGAGTAAAAATCAAATCTGGAAATTTTATAGAAATACCATGTAAAGGACCAAGTTTGAATAGGGATAAATATGGTATGCTCTCGATGTTTCCCACCTCCACTAGAAACTATCCCTATTTTAAAAAAATATGCGGATGTGTTTGAAGAAGTAAAGAGTCTTCCTCCATAAAGGGAGATTGACTTCAGGATTGATTTGGTTCTGAATGCAAGGCTACTAGTGGATCCATTTTGGAGGATGTCGATGAAGGAGAAGGAAGAGTTGAACAATCAAACTTAGCAACTTTTGCGGAAAGGTCTGATCAAGCCTAGTTCTCGAGCTGGGGAGCAATAGTGGTATTTGTTCTGAAGTCCGACGGTATGCCTAGACTATGTGTGGACTATCAAGACCTTAACAAGCAAACTCTTAAGAATAAGTACCCTCTTCCCCGCATTGATGATTTGCTGGATCGCTTGAACAGAGCTCGGGTATTCTCTAAGATGGACCTAGCTATAGGTTTTCATCAGCAAAGGATTGTAGAAAAGTGCATTCCTCAAACAGCTTTTAGGGGACCATACTTGTTTTACGAATGGTTAGTAATTCCCTTCAGACTGTGCAACGCCCCTTCTTACTTTGTACAATTGATGAGCCAGGTGTTTCAAGAGGAGATAAACAAGTTCAAACTAGTCTTTTTTGATGATATTCTTTTCTTCTCTAAGACAAAAGAGGAGCACGCAAAATATTTGGAAAAGCTATTGGGGATCCTGAGAAAGAATGTATTGGAGGCCATGTTTTCCAAATGTCAATTCTGGAAGAAAGAAGTGAAATTTCTTGGGCATGTAGTGTCGAAGGAAGGAATCTCGGTAGATCCCAGTAAGTCTGCTACCATCCAAGATTGAAAGCAACCAAGGACCCCGACTGAAGTCCAAAGTTTTCTTGGATTGGCTACTTACTATCAGAAGTGCATAAAGGATTTTTCAAAGTTATCTTGTCCTTTGACAAAGCTGACTAAGAAGCATGCTAAGTTTGTTTGGACTCCTGAGTATGAAGTAGCTTTCCAAGAATTGAAGGAAAGACTAACCACTTCCCCAATGTTAACAATTATAGATGGTAACCAAGATCTAAACGTCTATACAGATGCTTCTGGAGAAAGAGTTGGCGCAGTACTCATGCAAAGAGGTAAAGTGATTTCTTATGCAAGTAGGCAGTTGAAACTGTATGAGAAGAAATACGCCACTCATGACTAGGAGTTGCTTGTTGTGGTATTCGCCTTGAAAATTTAGAGGCACTACTTAAGGGGTGAGTAGTTTGAACTCTTTACAGATCATAAATTTATGAAGTATCTTTTACCTACAAGGATTTGAACATAAGGCAAAAATGTTGGTTGGAGTTTCTGGCGGTATACAGCCTAGATATTTTTTACACGCTAGGAAAAGCCAATGTTGTAGTAGATGCGCTCAGTAGAAAGAATGCAATTATTGCAAATCAAGTTTTTACTCTTGAGAAGATTTCTGCTCAATAAAAAGTTGATGATTTTGTTCAGAAGATTTGCAAGAGAATTCAAAAGGGCGAAGTCTCGAACTTCAAGATTAATAATAACAGAATTCTGAGATTGAAAGGTCGGATTTTCTTTCTAGATATTTTAGAGCTCAAATGAGAAGTACTAGATGTGTGCCATGAGTCCAAGCTAAGTATCCATCCAAGAGTTTATAAGACGTATCGAGATGTGAAGCGCACGTTTTGGTGGAAATCAATGAAGAGAGATATCTCGATATAAATTAGTAGGTGCCCAACTTGGCAATAAGTCAAAAGTGATCAGCAGAAGGTTGTTGGGTTACTTCAACTATTAGAGATTCCTGAATGGAGGTGGGGCCAGATATCAATGGATTTCATTGATAACTTGCCTCGAACCAAGAAAGGTAATGATAGTATTTAGGTTATAATTGACCGTCTGATGAAGAGCGCCCATTTTCTTTCGGTGAAGTCAAATAGAACAACTGATAGTCTTGCTCAATTGTATGTGAAGAAAGTGGTTTGAATGGAATATCCAAAAATATTTTTAGTAATAGAGATCTGACCTTCACTAGTAAGTTTTGGGAAGCATTTCAGTTGGTATTGGGGACAACATTGAACCTTAGAACTTTGAACCATCCCCAAAAACAAATAGGCAGATTGAAAGAGTTAATAGAGTGTTGGAAGATTTGCTGTGAGCCTGTATCCTTGATTTTGGAGGATCATGGGAAGATTACTTGCATATTGTGGAGTTCTCTTATAGCAACAGCTTCCAAGCAAGTCTTATGATGTTGCCTTTTGAAGCATTGTATAGTCGACCTTGCAGATATTCTACATGTTAGATAGAGTCTAGGAATCGACTTGTGTTAGGTCCATGCATGATTCGTGAAATAGCGGATAAAAGTGCACTTCATTAAGAAGAATTAAAGACAGCGCAAAGCAGATAGAAAAGTTATGTAGATTCTAGAATAAGAGATTTGGAATTTGTAGTTGGCGATCAAGTATATTTGAAGGTTTCTCTACTAAGAGGAGTTATCCGATTCGGGAAAATGGGAAAGTTATCACCCAAGTATATTGCTCCTTTCCTGATATTGGAAAAAGTTGGAACTGTAGCTTATAGGATTCAGCTAATAGATTGGTTACCTGAGATGCATAACATTTCCCACATTTCTCATCTTTAGAAATATGTAGAGATCTTGATTTGATTGTTGAGGAGGTAACACAAGAAGACTTGGAGAAGACTCCAAATTTAACAGTTCATAGAGAGCCTATAAAAATAATAGGCAAAGAGGTAAAAGAACTGAGAAACAAGAAAGTGAAACTAGTCAAAGTGCAATGGAGTGGAGATCCAATAGATTGTACATGAAAAATGGAGGAAAGCTTTAAAAATTCTAACCCCAGGCGCAAAGTGTATATCTCATATTAGTTCTTCAAAGAAGTAAACTTATATCTTATATATCAAATCTATTTCAGCTTTATTTTCATCCAATTTCGGGGATGAAGTTCTTTTAAGTAGGGGTGACTATAACGATTTGAAATTTTGAATCCAAATTAAAATTTATTTTAATTTATTTTCTAAGGATTTATAGTCGATTTTAAAAATTCGATAATTTAAAACTATTTCCATAGCTTAAAAAAAGACACTTTTCAAATGATCTTGAAATTAGATGAAACCAATTTTATCAGTTCCGGGACGTTGAAAGATGGTAAAAATTTCATAATTTTTGGGGTTAGTATGTGAGCGTACGAAAATTAAACGTGTACTGGGTCAACTGGTCAAAATTCAGCAAAAACGTAATAAAATAATAAGATGGATGGTCAAACAGACTCCAAATTCAACGAGACAAGATTCATTGAGTCTGTAATTACGAAATATAGCAGGGTTCAAAATTTTGTATCTATCGGATTTACCGTTTGATCATACGAGCGATAAACACATGATAGAACTAAAACAAACTTCCATTTTAAAACATGGCAAAAACACAAATGACGCTTCAGGAAAGATTCTAATCAGTCGTGTTTAGTACTGGCCGGCTCAGTCGCTTTGAGGATCACATGTGTGTGAGTCCTGGACATCTTTCTGGGGATCTCCGAATTGGATAAGAAAGATCATTTACCTTGGTTCGTGATGTAATCCAATTTCCAATACGAGCTTTGTGGTTTTCAGTTGTAAACCTATATGGCGGCATAATAGGATAGAGTGTTATTCCGTCTAAGATTGACACATTTACTTTTGAAATTGATTTCAGCACTTAGACACTAATAATAATATCAAATGATTTTCTCGTATCAAGCATGTTTGTAATCATAAGGTAAAACTTTATCCTTCGGTTTGCGTCGCAATGTGTGATCGGACTTCACTTTTATAATGGCTTCATTTTGCAAAAAAAGCACTGCATGGTTTAGTGCACTAGCATTCGTGTAGAGTAAACATGTTCCGTGTAATATGGCATAGTACCGTGATATGCCAGTCACATGACCGACTCGTAGTTTGTTTTTCCCTTGCAAACTCAGATGCCTATATTTTCATATGAGCAGCCGAATATCCAGGTTATTAGCTTAATTCCTTTTGGAGTTGTGTATGGAAGCTATTGAAGTTGGTTTTGGATATAGAATTGGAGCAGGATTTGGATTTTCTTTTGGACTCTCCAAGACTCTATCATGTTGATTATCGTTATTTCCACTATGTACCTATTTTCTTGTTCAAATTGTTATGTGTAATATGATCCAATGGGATGTGTTATACTATTATATAACCGCTGTTGTAATCTGATGAAAATTATGCATTGTATTGCAATATTTTATCTTCTACCGTTATATCAATGTGTTATATTCCAATGACTATCCGTCCTTCTAGGGATCAGGAGAATGGGGCATCAAATCAGGTATGCAAAATAATACATTGCTATCGTGAATAAATATGGGGAGATGGGATCCCCCTGGTTTAACTCTCTAGAAGAGTGAACGAAAACCTTAGGAACACCTTGAAACAAAAGAGAAAACATTGCTGTGGACATGCACTCATATATTATGTTGGTGAAATGGTTTGGGCAACCCATCTTCGACATAATGTAAAATATAAATTCATGGTTTACCCAATCGTAAGCCTTTTGTAAATTAATTTTGATGCAGAATTTCAGTGCCCTTTTTTTCTTGAAGTCACAAAGAAATTCATGGGCAAGAACAATGTTATCTCCAACATATCACTTACGTATAAAGACACATTTGTTTTCTGATATAAGATAGGGAAAAATATTAGTAACCTGTTACTTAGAACTTTCGATAAGACCTTGTAGTACATGTTGCAACATGATATCGGTTGTAGTGAGAAATGTTAGTAGGTCAGTTTGTTTTTGGTATAAAAATGATAAAAGTATGGTTCACTCCTTTAAGAATTTTACCTGATCTAAAAATATCAGTAATTGTAAGGAGAAAAACCAGATGTCGTTCCAATGTATTTTCAAAAACTTAGAGTTGATGCCATCGGGGCCTGGGATTAAGTTATCATGCACTAAGAATACCGCATCTTTAATCTCTGGAAGTGTTATTTCTTTAAGTAAAAAGGATTGCTCATGTGAATTGGTTACATAAATAGGTTGGAAAACAGGTAAATAAGTGTTTACAGGTCCATTAAACAATGTAGTGAAGCAGTTTATTGCCTCAGCCTCAATTTTTGAAGAATTGTAGAGCAATTACCCATCAGGCTGGATAAAGCCCTGCTATTGCTGAAAAAATCTCTGCTTGCCATCTTGGAATATAAAAAACTTAGAGTTAATGTCACCCTGCGGAAGCCACTTTACTTTGGTTTGTTGTTTAAGAGCTATGATTTTTTTGCTAGCTGTTGTTGGTTAAACTGTTTTTTAATATGTAGGTAATCAACAAACACCACCTCGTTTTCAAGATTCAAATCAACAACATATTCCATAGAGGACAACTGGTGTTTAAGAGATTTGAAGTAAGCGTCATCTTTCTCTCTAAGTTTGTTCAAAGATTTCAATTCTCTTTTGCAAGAATAAAAGTTGTGTTGAAATTGATAACTAGGAAACCCCCAAGTTTGTGCACTTAAACCCCTTGCAATACAAGATGAATACCCATCTTCCAAATGCCAATCATTTTTGTAGCGAAATAGGTATCCCTTCTTAGGCTGAGTAGGGAATAAGTCTAACAATATAGGATTGTGATCACTTGACAATTGAGATAACCACAATGCCTTAAGATTCACGAAATGTTGTAGACAAAAATTGTTAACGAAATTTGTGTCTATATGAGTTGCCACACCTTTTCTTCTCCATGCAAAAGAAAATTCAAGAGGCTTTAACTCCATTAGACTAGTCTGCAGCAACAGTTCTGGAATTCACGTAGTTGTTGTACGGGGAGACTTCCTTTTTTGTCAGAAAAGTGACAAAGCATTGTTGAAGTCACCGATGACTATCCATGTGTTGGAAATATTAGCCGACTGGTCCACTAGTGTTTTCCAAAGAGCCTATGGGTCATAAAAGCAGTTAATCCCGAAGACAGTAGTTAGTGTCATGCAAAACACTTCTTTATTAGTTGCTAAGACTGTTAAATGCTGAGGATAATTGTTTAGACTATCAACTGTCCACACAATGCTATCCCAAATAAGAAGGATACGACCAGTATGAGTAGTCGAATTATTTGTTAGATGTTCCCAAGATGGAGGTAATTTGGATAAAAAATAGTAAGATTATCTTAATTCAATTTGTTTCCTACTAGACCCGCTATAGTAGGTTTAGCTACATGCAAGAGGTTGAGTACATCTACAATATGAGTAGATGTATTCATCCCCCTAATATTCCAAGTAAGAATAGTCATTTTTGTGAGGAAGAGCTCCTCAAGCTTCTTTTAGGGGGATCAGAAGTGACATTAATTTTTTTAGCACGCAAATAGGAGGTATTAGTTTTTACATAACCTAAAGCATCAATATTGTTTTGCTGAGTAGGGTGCTCTTGGATGGCATCCGAAATGTGCCGAAATTTATCAAGTATAATGTCAGTGGGAAGATTTGTGGAGGAGTCATCATGTTTGTCCTGATTTTCACTTAGTTGGTTATCATGTGTAGTTTGAGCCTCGGTAGATGATGTAGTAGCCATGTCACCAGAATCTGTACGCATCCATTTGGGTCATCTTGAATATCATGAACATTGTGTGGGTGGTCAAAAACTTGGCACTTTGAACACTTCATGGGAATATACTCATATTCAACCTGAATGTCTAGTCTTGTTCCATTATGCAAGAGAATCGGAATGATTTTCTTTAGATCATTGTGCACATCGATCTGTAGTTGCACCCATGCATATTTCATGAACTTCTTCAATGTAGTATTTTCATTGATCGATATGGGTTCGGAAATAAAACTAGATACCAATTGAATTGCCTGTTTAGTCAACATTTCCATCGACAAGTTATGCAATCTAACCCAAATTTTGATGCTGCCTTTGTTAAAATTACTGAAATTATATCCAAGAGTCCATTCGTCGATGATCAGAAGCATGTCGAAATAGAAATCTGTAGTGCATTCAAGGACCTTTAAGAAATCCTTTTTCTCCTAAAAGTGGACAATGTAATTAATTATATTTTGGGTAGATGTGTATATGAAATGCAGAAGTTGGTTTCCACACTCGCGAGATATATTCTTTCAGTTTTGCCACATAAAGCCGAAAGTCTACTGGTAGGAGCATAATGGTGTTAATCCATGAATTCTGAGATTCGTTGAATATGTTTTCAGGGATGAAAACATACTCTTATGGTGGTTTGATGTATTCAAGAGAATAGTCTACAACAAGGGAGGGAGATGAGTTTCGAACAACATCAGCATAGGAGGTGGTTGGTCGGAAGATGGAAATTGCGGTTGGGGAAGATGAACATGGTTGGGGAGTTAATTTTTTCATACGTAGAGAACGTGGTTAAGTGGAGGTAGCGGGATCCACCATTTTCGAAGAAAACGTAAATGGTGTGTGTGTCCATATATATATATATATATACATGTATATATGTATATATACATATATAAAAGTAGTTATACAAACAAAAGGATTTGAAAATTTTAACGACAAAAATATTTTGTTAGACATAACATTTTTAGGGAAATGTATGTCAAATTACACACCTAAAATTAAAAAAACTTGATGAAGTAATAAAAACATTAACTTCAATAGGAATAACATTTTCGGGACCAATGGAAATAGACTCTTCAATCCTAGCAAGACATGAGTGGACAATACAAAATCCAAATGAAAACACACTCAACTTAAAACCAAATGATGTGGTCACGAATTTCTATATTTTGCAACAACCTCTAGAAACTATTATTCTAAAGAAATAAGAGATAGGCTATTTTCTGAATTACCAGGGGATTTAGGTAAAGAAATACACAATTAATGGAATGAAATGTATCCTAGAGTTCCTAAATTGAATCATTTTCACAATATTTTAAGGGTTTATCTCCTATTATTTCTATTTTTTTTAACTTACTAGTTATTTGGTTTTAGGATCAAAGGCCAACAAAAAATGAATAAGAAAACCAAATAATACATCTGAATATAAAAAGTTTGAATACTTAAACTTAGAAATACATTTTTATCACATGTCCCCTCACTTCGAAGTCAACAATGTCTTCTCATGCTTCTCTCTTGTCTCGTCTATCAACATCACCTTACTCTGTCCCTGCCGTGCCTTCCTCTCTCCTCTCTGACCCCGCCGCATCTTCCTCACTTCGCTCTGACATCACTTATCTTCTTCTTCCAAATCCTATCCCTTATGCTACTCCAATCCCTCCACCCCCTTTACCTCTACCCCTTTTTATTCCGATGCCTAATCGTCGTTCTATTCCTCCCCCAATCTCTTCTTCTACTCCAATGAAATTTTCTTCCTTGTTTTATTCTAAACTAAGGGATGTGGGTGCGTATGTCCAATCCAGTTTAATGTCAACTATAAGGGTAGCTTTGTCCCTTCGCCAAATGTGGTCTTAGATGAGGGTACAAAGTCTTGGACGGATTGTCTGGTTGGCTCTTTTCTTGCTCGTAATGTAAATTATATGGCTGTTAAATTGCATGTAGATAGAGTGTGGAAATTGAAGGGAGACTGTGAAATGTTTTACGATAAGCAAAATTATTTTTCAAATTTTCCAATCTAGAAGATAGCACACTGTGCTCAAGAGGGATCCAACCTTCATAAGGGGTCAGATGTTTATCATTGCAAATTGGATTCTGTAACGAACCATAATTTCTGTACATTTAAAATGTAAATTTTAATTAAATAAATCGTATACTATTGGTTAAATTTATATTTATTTATAGTACGAGCCTGAAATGGCGCGGTAGTTTGAAAATTCGATTTCAAACTTTGGAAAAATATATAAAATTCATTTTAAATCAGAATTGAACAAAACTGGAAACGTTGTAATCGAATTAATCATATCTTTTCAGAGAATGTAAGAAATTGAAATTTCACCGGATAAATTGCAAGTTATGAATAAATCAAAATTTCGAAAGGTCGCTATGGAATTTATATAAAGAAATTATAAGCAATTGAGATTTAAATTTGAATTCCGGATTTGTTAAATTTTAAATAATTATATATGGGAATATAAAATATGTGAAATTAATTTATAAATATTATTTAAGTTATAAATTTGTTTAATTGGGATTTTATAAGTATTTAAATTGAATTAAATCAGTTAAATGAATTTTCGAATATTTTATTTATTTAATTAACTGTGAAATTTAACTGTTTTGGCAACTGTCTCGGAATTCGACGAAACTGGCGCCATCAGAACCGGAACATCGAATTATTACTAGGTTTCAATTTTTAGAATTTTTCGAATTAATATGTGAGCGTGGCAGGTGAAAACGCGTTTTACCAGTTGACAGTTAAACTGGATCGGTCCGAAAAAAAAGCCATTTTTTCAAACAGTCTCCGAATCCAACGAAATTAGTTTCGTTGGAACCGTATTGTCGAATCATAACCAAAAATAATTTTTCTGAATTTTTCAAAGTCAGTATGTGGCCCCGGTAATATAAAATGTACGTTAAAAATTGATATGCGATAACGATGTGTTAACCGGTCTGGACCTTATATTTATATATATCAAGCCCACTTAACATACATCAGCTCATTTCCACTTTGTTCCATCCAAACCATTTTCCATGGCTGAAATTAAATTTGAAAAACCCTAGAAATAAAAATACAAGCTTGAATTTCAAATTTCTCCAAACCCTATCATATTATATATCAAATCGAAGCTCTCAACGAGTAGAGCTCAGATCTACAATTTTTTTTGACATACATTGAGCGGATTGACCAGAAATCGCGGTCAAACTCTCTGATTTTCGAAAACCCTAGCCTTAATTTGGGTATTTTTGATTTTGGCTCTAATCGCGAAATCGAACTTCTGGGTATTGTGGAGATTGACGAGGGGAGTTCATGGGTGGTGGTCGTTCGATTTATAAACATGTAAATCATCGGGAATTTCTGTTTTAGGGCGTGGAAATGGGTGGCGATTATTGGACTGGCGGCGGCGAAGGGGACCACCAGAGGTGGTGGGTCCGGTGCTGGTGCGTGCGGCGTGGAGGGAGCTTCGGCTAGGAGGTGGTTTCGGGTCAGATGGCGGCCGAAGTAGGTGGCAATCTCCGGTCAAAGATGACCTTCGAATTGGGTTCTTGTGCACCTGTTACTGTTCACGGTAGGAGGTCAACGCGAGCGGGAACGGTCCAAGGAGAGGTGCTGAGGTGTCAGCTAATGATTGGGTGGGATTTAATTTTTTTATAATTTTATATATTTTAAATTCAAATGGAAAATCACTCATATCTTTTTCATACGGACACGGATTTGGACGCCGTTTATTGCGTTGGGATCGTGGCGGAATTGCGGACGTTTTGACACTAATTTCACTGCAATTGGAGACTGTCGAATTTTGGGCCTTTTCTGGACGTTCGATTCAAATTGAAACAAAAGGTGAGTGTTTCTTCGCTCATGTAATACTAAATTTATCCCATATTTATCAAATTAAAGTATGAATAATTGATTGCATGGTTGTGTTTGATTTGATGAATGATTGCTTGAATTTGACATGCCAGTGTGTTACATGCAATAAAAATCGATAATTGGTTATTTAAATTTAGTTTGAATTTCTAATTAGAAACTTCAACACCTGTCAATTCGTATATGATTCGATTTACTGTTCGAATGAATGTTGTGATGGATGCCTCGGTTTATTTGATTTCTGAGTTTATACCGCTTGAATTATTCTGCCATTCAGTACATGATGTTGTGTGTCCATGTGACGATAAATCCTATGTACCCTTGATGTTGCGGGCATCTAATCAACCCGGGATTTATCGATAAAATGAATTAAGAACACAGAGTGAAACGATAAATCTCTGTGACCCTGATTTGGATTGAAATGATAGATCCATCCCTGGAATATCGAGAAATTAAATATTAAATCACTTGGCCATTGGATAGATAATTATATACAGACATCGGTTGGTTAAACGATTTTAATAATTGAAGTTTATTTGATAGAATTTCATTTAAAGAATGTGTCGATACTCGATTTTTTTTTTAAATTCTTTAAAGATTCTGAACTGGGATGATGATTAAAAGGGTTGAAGGAATTTTTCCAAACCAAAATAGAAATATCTAAATTGGGGTTTGGATATGAATTGAAAACTTTCCAAAATAAGAGTTGGATTAGAAGGAAAATTCTTATGGAAATCAAATTGTAGGGAATTTAGAACTCAAGGATACCTGAGTTTTTAACTTAGTTGGAATATAAATATATCTCGGAACTCTTGGAATCAAGTAGTTGTTTTGAACAAGGTTGAAACGAGATAGGGAATTAAATGGACTCCGTTGAGACCGGAGGATAAATTCAAATATTGAAATTTGGAAGGAAGAAAGGTTTGATTTGAGAAATTTATTTTAAATATTTATGCATTGATTCTAAATAATTGTTCTAGCTTTAAAACTATTAATTACCTTTACTTAATACTATTGTATTTAACTAATTTCCTTATAATTCATTTTTTTCAAAAGTTTCTAGTAAACCTTATTTTAAGTATATATATATAATATTTAAATTACTAATTTATCTTAACTATTATATTCTATATATATATCTATATATTTATTATATAAAAATTTATTATTATTATTATTATTATTATATAAACATTTGGCTTACAAGTATTTTTCAAATTTTAAATTTCTTCCGAATGGAAATGCTTGAGTTTGAACAACTGGTTCAAATGGAGTTGAGATAAGAATCCGTGATAATTGGAAACCTTTGAGGTAAATTATATTCTATTTGAATATTTCGTTTTGGAAATATTATATGATTTTAATATAATGGTATGGGATATTTTTCTAGTTTTAGAATATAATCGGTTAGGTATGATTTTGATATGTCGATATGAAAATTTTTATTCGTTGAATATAAATTGGGTTCGAAACAGAAGATGATATTTTGATAGAAAAGCGAACCTTTAAAATGTAAAAGAACCAACCGATGTGAGAAGATGTAAGCGTTGGTTGTTAAAGAGACCGGAGTCGGCATAAGTCATACTCTCTATCAGTGTCGATACCACTTTGACAACTGTGAACGTTATGACGTATCCAGAATGAGCATGATGACTTGGAGGCGATTATTGGATCGAAGAAGATGCACGATGACGAAATAGCCCTGACCTTCGGGTCAGAATTGAAATGACTAAAACAGGAGCTATACCTTGACTAACCGAGGTAGCACCTTTGATCGGACACACTTCTTCGATAATATTCCTATGACTATGATGATGATGATGATGATTTGGGCCCATTTATGACTTTGGGAGTGTGTTCCGAGGTGGGCGGTAGTGGCTGCTATGCGTTACCACCGGTCCGGGAGTGCAATTGGTAGAATCCTACCCTGGGCATTGCCTCGAGTGCCTTGTCATATATATCCTTATCGAGCCCCATACGATTTTGATTTAGCATTGCCTTCTATAGAGTGCCCTATGATAACACCAGTACGGTGAATTTACGGTACTGTATAGATTGTTGATGCCTATAAACGGCGTAAGGGTAATATGGTAATCCCGCTTACGCTATTTTCAGTATTTATACTTTACTGAATAGACATTATAATAATAGCTTATTATTATATAGATATTAGTTTAACGGATCCTCGAGAGATGGAAAAATCCCGTAACACCTCTTCAGTTACTGCACCCATGATACTGATGTTATTTCGTATTTTGATTTGACTAATATGAGATGATTTAGTGCTGATCCGAGTGTTTGTTGTGTTTTCTTTTTATGCAATATGCTCGGGTCAGCAGACATTGCAGTTACTGAAGATGACTGTGCCTTGGAGATCGAAGACGAAGATTTGTATATATATTCATCATATATAGGTATTTCCGCTGCTTATTTTGTACATATGTATGTATATGTAACTCTGATATTCATTTGAATGTTATAACCAATGTATACCTTTCAACTGCTTTAACTGCTATTTATTTATTATATGTTGTCCTTCCGATGTGAGATTCTGTGATTGGTTTTTCTCTTCTTTCTTTCTTTTTCTTCTTTATCAAATAACTGCCTGTGTTGGCGATTTGTTTGGGTCGACATGTGTGGTTTATTGTTGATTTGAACGGTAAAAAATATGGGTCGTTACATCTGGTATCAGAGCGATGGTTAGCAATAACCTTGGCTCTGTTGGGAATAAACTCATTAGAGATAGGGTTAGAAACGCCCTAGAATGAGTTGAGTGATATGAGAGAGCGTACTTGTATTTCGATATAAAATGGTTTTATATTGTGTTGGCTCATTCTGTTGAATATTTATGGATTCTGGTCGATATATGGGACGCCATAGAATCGATAGGAATTCCTAAATAGTCGAATAGAATGATCGACATAATATGGTTTTCGATTATATTTTGTATATATTATATATACTATTAGTGGTTTATAAAGGTATAAGCACTGGTCATTGGTAGGTAATAATATTAAGTTGTTACCTATTATGGTCAATTTAATAATAGATATAATAAGAAAAGCTAGCTGGTTTTATAAAAATATTCGAGAATGATATATCGTAAGCCTAGTTGGTTATAGATTATGTCTGTAACTTAAATGGAAATGAATTTGAAACTTGATCCTGGGAATACTTTTGAAATAAGTTTTGTCAAGTTTGAAATGGAAATCATATTATAAGTATTATCAAAAAGGATGGGGTTTTCACAAGTCTTTATAAACGAGTGTATAATCCCTCGCTCAGATCTTCGAAATAGCCTCGGTAATGAGTGCACGCATTATCGATGGTTATTCTGAAGAGTCTAAGTGGGGGAGAGACCATTCAATAATGATTATAATTGGGTTTGCCACAGAAATTTTGGATTTAACTTTATATCGTATAAATTTTATAAAGGCATTAGTTTACTATATTCGAAGTTTAATTTAAATTTAAACCCAGAATTTAAATTTCTTGCTTAAATTAAAGTTCGGAATTGAATTTCATATAGTATGGTTTATAAAATATATAAGTATATATGTTGTTACTTTAAACTTAGTTTGAGACCCGGAATCAAGCAATTTAAAATCACCTTAACAAATGACATTGACTTAAGGATTAAAGTAACTCGAGTCATTGAGATTTTGGATTTAAACGTTGAGGGAAAGGAACCATCGCTTAGATTCAATCGGGGACGATAATAGAGTTAAATAAGTTACTAGTTTGGTTGATAAAGGTGTAGGGAAGTTGAAATTCACTTCGAAGAAAAATTTATACCTAAGTTAATTTAAAATGAATAGAAATATTAAGTGGTGTAATAAAAATGATAACCCATGACTTGAATGATCAATAAGTATATTGAGTTAATCCGAGAAGGAGTTGGAAGAAATTCTTGTTTGTTGATAATATGTGATGGCCTATACACTAAAAATGAAGGAATTGAATGCTGAATCATTTT
This sequence comes from Allium sativum, assembly GCA_030737875.1. Taxonomy (NCBI): domain Eukaryota; kingdom Viridiplantae; phylum Streptophyta; class Magnoliopsida; order Asparagales; family Amaryllidaceae; genus Allium; species Allium sativum. Next base: position 34,242,981 of record CM060926.1, on the reverse strand, counting down.
GCACGTGAAATGAAGGTATAGAGAATCTGAATGGGGTAAACTCATTTGGACAATACCTCGAATGTAAACCTGAGTACGAATAGTGAAGTGAACGAATACAAAGCTTTTGTCGAATAAAATATAATTTAAGTCGAGTGGGGGAATCGAGCTAAATGAAGTTTAGCTCAGGAAACCGAATAAGATCGATTTGAGAATTAACATTTGAGTTAATGGAATGAAACTTAATATAAAATGAAATGGAATTGATAATATATCGGAATGGAGTGAGCAAATTTGGTGTAAATCGCATTTGAATCATATATCGAATATAAATCTAGGTGTGAAAATGGAATAAAAGGAAATATAAATACTTTTGGTCAATTGAATATAACTTAAGTTGAGTAGGACAATCAAGTTAAACAAGTTAACTTAAGAATCGAATAATAATTGATTAGAGAACTAAGTATAAGTTTGAGTTATGGACCATCCTTGATTCGAACCAAGACTTGAGAGTCGAATAAATAAGTGAATTGACTCGATGAGAGTTAACTCAAGTGGCCATGCAAAGATCAATTGGGAATAAAGCACTTATGAAGAGAATAAGTAATGGAATTTGGAAATTGATGTAAATGAGTTTGGTAAATTGATTCATGTAAAATGAGTTAAGGATGTAATATAATTAAGTTTGTAGTAAAGGGTAAAATAAATCCAAGTTTGAACTCGAACTAATGCTTGAAAATGAAACAAGAAACGAATAAAAATTTTATTGGATGAAGTAAGCGGTTGAATGAAAAAAAAAATCAAATTCTTGGATTATGAAGTAAATGTAAATGATTTAATGAACGAATAAATAAGTTGGAAATGAACATGAGTATACTTAAGCAATAAGGGTGAAACATATTCGAACGTAATGAAATGAAAATCCATTTAGATGGTTAAACTTGGCTAAAATCTTTGGAACCGGAAAGTTTGAATTTGAAATGAAATAAGTCAATGTTTATGAACAACTGAAATAGTCGATAAGCTGAAATAAAATAGGTATAACTTTTGATGGGATGTTCGGAATCTGACGATTCCGGACTTTTCGAAAACCTTAGAAACCGAGCTAAAACTTTTGTTTATAAAGCCCTGTCGAATTCCTATGTTTACTAAGCTGGAATGCAAGTTTTAGTCGTAGTTGTATGTGCAGAAAATTAAAAACTGAAGCGTATACCTATATTGTTTTGACCATAACTCCCTAAAGGAACGTCGGATTTTTATGTGCGAATACAATTCGGAAAGGCCTGAATGTAAATTAAAACTTTCCTTAATACGCTAAGTCAAATTCTGATGTCCAAGGGGTTAAAAACTGGGTTGGACAACTCAGATCTGCATTTTTTATTTTTCGGGCTGAAGCGTTCACCTCCAGTAAAACTGCCATAACTTTTAAACCGATTATCCGAATTCGATGAGTCCGGACATTTCGGAAAGCCTGAAATGAGAGCAACAACTTTTGCCTAATATGCTTTGGTCAAATTCCAACTTTGATGCGTGATAATCAACGATTTGTTCGCTGGCCTGTTACGGATATTTGGTTTTGTAGTTGAAACGATGAAATCTTGATATGTATGTTGTACACATTTGTTATATATTTTATATATGTTAAATTCGAATGTGTATGTAAGTATTTGGCAGGTAAGAAGTCGCATTTCGCTTCGAAGCTCGCTTGCGCTAAAATGCTAAACGCTAAGGTAAATAAAAATGCAATATAACGCTAAAAGAGGTACGTACTTGTGGTATATGGTTTTGAGGGTTTTATATTTTGTTTTTCCCCACTTTTGGGATGCCTCATCATTGGATGAGATGTATTTTGGGTTATATATGAAATGGGATTTTTCCCGGACCTCTCCGCACAAAGGAGATGCTGCCAAAATTTTCCGTGATTTCGGGAGTTAGAAAATTTACGGATTTTACAACTATACTTGTTTTGGAAATATTATTTTAAGTATGGATTTGAAAAAAGATATGCGCTTGATATCGTTTCGTTCTCTTTTCGAGGACGAAAAGATTTTAAGTGGGGGAGAATGTAACAAACCATAATTTCTGTACATTTAAAATGTAAATTTTAATTAAATAAATCGTATACTATTGGTTAAATTTATATTTATTTATAGTACGAGCCTGAAATGGCGCGGTAGTTTGAAAATTCGATTTCAAACTTTGGAAAAATATATAAAATTCATTTTAAATCAGAATTGAACAAAACTGGAAACGTTGTAATCGAATTAATCATATCTTTTCAGAGAATGTAAGAAATTGAAATTTCGCCGGATAAATTGCAAGTTATGAATAAATCAAAATTTCGAAAGGTCGCTATGGAATTTATATAAAGAAATTATAAGCAATTGAGATTTAAATTTGAATTCCGGATTTGTTAAATTTTAAATAATTATATATGGGAATATAAAATATGTGAAATTAATTTATAAATGTTATTTAAGTTATAAATTTGTTTAATTGGGATTTTATAAGTATTTAAATTGAATTAAATCAGTTAAATGAAATTTCGAATATTTTATTTATTTAATTAACTGTGAAATTTAACTGTTTTGGCAACTGTCTCGGAATTCGACGAAACTGGCGCCATCAGAACCAGAACATCGAATTATTACTAGGTTTCAATTTTTAGAATTTTTCGAATTAATATGTGAGCGTGGCAGGTGAAAACGCGTTTTACCAGTTGATAGTTAAACTGGATCGATCCGAAAAAAAAGCCATTTTTTCAAACGGTCTCCGAATCCAACGAAATTAGTTTCGTTGGAACCGTATTGTCGAATCATAACCAAAAATAATTTTTCTGAATTTTTCAAAGTCAGTATGTGGCCCCGGTAATATAAAATGTACGTTAAAAATTGATATGCGATAACGGTGTGTTAACCGGTCTGGACCTTATATTTATATATATCAAGCCCACTTAACACACATCAGCTCATTTCCACTTTGTTCCATCCAAACCATTTTCCATGGCTGAAATTAAATTTGAAAAACCCTAGAAATAAAAATACAAGCTTGAATTTCAAATTTCTCCAAACCCTATCATATTATATATCAAATCGAAGCTCTCAACGAGTAGAGCTCAGATCTACAATTTTTTTTGACATGCATTGAGCGGATTGACCAGAAATCACGGTCAAACTCTCTGATTTTCGAAAACCCTAGCCTTAATTTGGGTATTTTTGATTTTGGCTCTAATCGCGAAATCGAACTTCTGGGTATTGTGGAGATTGACGAGGGGAGTTCATGGGCGGTGGTCGTTCGATTTATAAACATGTAAATCATCGGGAATTTCTGTTTTAGGGCATGGAAATGGGTGGCGATTATTGGACTGGCGGCGGCAAAGGGGACCACCAGAGGTGGTGGGTCCGGTGCTGGTGTGTGCGGCGTGGAGGGAGCTTCGGCTTGGAGGTGGTTTCGGGTCAGATGGCGGCCGAAGTAGGTGGCAATCTCCGGTCAAAGATGACCTTCGAATTGGGTTCTCGTGCACCTGTTACTATTCATGGCAGGAGGTCAACGCGAGCGGGAACGGTCCAAGGAGAGGTGCTGAGGTGTCGGCTAATGATTGGGTGGGATTTAATTTTTTTATAATTTTATATATTTTAAATTCAAATGGAAAATCACTCATATCTTTTTCATACGGACACGGATTTGGACGCCGTTTGTTGCGTTGGGATCGTGGCGGAATTGCGGACTTTTTGACACTAATTTCACTGCAATTGGAGACTGTCGAATATTGGGCCTTTTCTGGACGTTCGATTCAAATTGAAACAAAAGGTGAGTGTTTCTTCGCTCACGTAATACTAAATTTATCCCATATTTATCAAATTAAAGTATGAATAATTGATTGCATGGTTGTGTTTGATTTGATGAATGATTGCTTGAATTTGACATGCCAGTGTGTTACATGCAATAAAAATCGATAATTGGTTATTTAAATTTAGTTTGAATTTCTAATTAGAAACTTTGACACCTGTCAATTCGTATATGATTCGATTTACTGTTCGAATGAATGTTGTGATGGATGCCTCGGTTTATTTGATTTCTGAGTTTATACCGCTTGAATTATTCTGCCATTCAGTACATGATGTTGTGTGTCCATGTGACGATAAATCCTACGTACCCTTGATGTTGCGGGCATCTAATGAACCCAGGATTTATCGATAAAATGAATTAAGAACACAGAGTGAAACGATAAATCTCTGTGACCCTGATTTGGATTGAAATGATAGATCCATCCCTGGAATATCGAGAAATTAAATATTAAATCACTTGGCCATTGGATAGATAATTATATACAGACATCGGTTGGTTAAACGATTTTAATAATTGAAGTTTATTTGATAGAATTTCATTTAAAGAATGTGTCGATACTCGATTTTTTTTTTAAATTCTTTAAAGATTCTGAACTGGGATGATGATTAAAAGGGTTGAAGGAATTTTTCCAAACCAAAATAGAAATATCTAAATTGGGGTTTGGATATGAATTGAAAACTTTCCAAAATAAGAGTTGGATTAGAAGGAAAATTCTTATGGAAATCAAATTGTAGGGAATTTAGAACTCAAGGATACCTGAGTTTTTAACTTAGTTGGAATATATATATCTCGGAACTCTTGGAATCAAGTAGTTGTTTTGAACAAGGTTGAAACGAGATAGGGAATTAAATGGACTCCGTTGAGACCGGAGGATAAATTCAAATATTGAAATTTGGAAGGAAGAAAGGTTTGATTTGAGAAATTTATTTTAAATATTTATGCATTGATTCTAAATAATTGTTCTAGCTTTAAAACTATTAATTACCTTTACTTAATACTATTGTATTTAACTAATTTCCTTATAATTCATTTTTTTCAAAAGTTTCTAGTAAACCTTATTTTTAGTATATATATATAATATTTAAATTACTAATTTATCTTAACTATTATATTCTATATATATATCTATATATTTATTATATAAAAATTTATTATTATTATTATTATATAAACATTTGGCTTACAAGTATTTTTCAAATTTTAAATTTCTTCCGAATGGAAATGCTTGAGTTTGAACCACTGGTTCAAATGGAGTTGAGATAAGTATCCGTGATAATTGGAAACCTTTAAGGTAAATTATATTCTATTTGAATATTTCGTTTTGGAAATATTATATGATTTTAATATAATGGTATGGGATATTTTTCTAGTTTTAGAATATAATCGGTTAGGTATGATTTTGATATGTCGATATGAAAATTTTTATTCGTTGAATATAAATTGGGTTCGAAACAGAAGATGATATTTTGATAGAAAAGCGAACCTTTGAAATGTAAAAGAACCAACCGATGTGAGAAGATGTAAGCGTTGGTTGTTAAAGAGACCGGAGTCGGCATAAGGCATACTCTCTGTCAGTGTCGATACCACTTTGACAACTATGAACGTTATGACGTATCCAGAATGAGCATGATGACTTGGAGGCGATTATTGGATCGAAGAAGATGCACGATGACGAAATAGCCCTGACCTTCGGGTCAGAATTGAAATGACTAAAACAGGAGCTATACCGTGACTAACTGAGGTAGCACCTTTGATCGGACACACTTCTTCGATAATATTCCTATGACTATGATGATGATGATGATGATTTGGGCCCATTTATGACTTTGGGAGTGTGTTCCGAGGTGGGCGGTAGTGGCTGCTATGCGTTACCACCGGTCCGGGAGTGCAATTGGTAGAATCCTACCCTGGGCATTGCCTCGAGTGCCTTGTCATATATATCCTTATCGAGCCCCATACGATTTTGATTTAGCATTGCCTTTAATAGAGTGCCCTCTGATAACACCAGTACGGTGAATTTACGGTACTGTATAGACTGTTGATGCCTATAAACGGTGTAAGGGTAATATGGTAATCCCGCTTACGCTATTTTCAGTATTTATACTTTACTGGATAGACATTATAATAATAGCGTGTTATTATATAGATATTAGTTTAACGGATCCTTGAGAGATGGAAAAATCCCGTAACACCTCTTGAGTTACTGCACCCATGATACTGATGTTATTTCGTATTTTGATTTGACTAATATGAGATGATTTAGTGATGATCCAGTGTTTGTTGTGTTTTCTTTTTATGCAATATGCTCGGGTCAGCAGACGTTGCAGTTACTGAAGATGACTGTGCCTTGGAGATCGAAGAAGAAGATTTGTATATATATTCATCATATATAGGTATTTCCGCTGCTTATTTTGTACATCTGTATGTATATGTAACTCTGATATTCATTTGAATGTTATAACCAATGTATACCTTTCAACTGCTTTAACTGCTATTTATTTATTATATGTTGTCCTTCCGATGTGAGATTCTGTGATTGGTTTTTCTCTTCTTTCTTTCTTTTTCTTCTTTATCAAATAACTGCCTGTGTTGGCGATTTGTTTGGGTCGACATGTGTGGTTTATTGTCGATTTGAACGGTCAAAAATATGGGTCGTTACAGATTCCCTCGCTATCATCGGCCAAGCAGCAGTAAGAACAGTTCCAATTTGGATACACTTTTATCGTATACCTATAATGTTGTGGTCATTAGTAGGTATAAAGTGGATAGCATATCATATTGGGAAGGTTTTGTGTTACGATGAAAACAAGGAAAAATGAAAAGATTTGAGTATGCTAAATGTTTAGGGGAAGTTAGCCATGAAAAGATTTGCCTGAATTTCTAGTGGTTGGTGATGAAACTTGTCCTAACATTTTGGTAGAATATACTTGTAAGTCAAAGATTTATACAAAATATAATATCTTCGGTCACGACTCTGTATATTGTGAGAAGTATAAAGAAAATATTGCTCATGACAGTGATTCTAAGGTAAATGTAGTGGAAGGCTACAAAGTATTTAAAGGTACTGAAGTTAGGAATAGTGGCTATGAGCACGAAACTCGAGATCGTTATACTGTTGTGCAAAGAAAAAGAAGTAGAAATAAAAAACAAATTTGGAGGAAAGTAGCAAAAGAATTAGGAAATGGTGATAAGATTATTGCGAATGTGTCCAACGTGTATGGTGCAAGTAGTCAAAAGGATAGCAAGCTTGTAAATGGTGCAAATGGTCAAGTGGATTGCATGGTTGATAATGGGGATAATAGTTAAACTAATCATGATACATTGACTACTACTGTGGTGACTCCATACTGTGGTGCTTCCACGTTGAACAAGGACATTGAATGCTCATCAATTTTTACATTTGCTGCAAATTCCAAAAAATCACCATCTTCATTAGCTAACTCAATTCCCAAATCTCCAAAATCACGTGCATCAACTCAACAATATATACAATCCCTTTGACATTTCCAATCATACTCCTTCCTCTATTACCAAAACCGTGGCTCCTAAACTATTGTTGCGGGTATTCCCTGTGCATGAAGGTGCACAGGCTGACATGTACACCCCCTCTAATGATAACCTGTACTCTTCCATTCCTAACTCGCTTCAAAGTATATCACCGTAACCTCCCTCTCTTTTCCAAATAATATTTTCAGTGATATTAACAACCATGATCTTTCTATTTTATCCCATCCTCATATCCAACAATCATTGGTTTCCTCCTCAGTTCCAAAAGACCCAAAATCTCCTACTTTCCCTAGAATCAGGGTTGTGAAAAGCAGTAGGGGTTAACCAAAAAACCACCATCAACACCTCTTGACCTGGATAGGGGTACTGAATATTCTATTAAATGAGCAGTTCTATCATTGCCTTCTCAACATATCTCTAAAATTTCATCATCTGTTGTTCAAATCAGAGCATCCTCCTCATTGTTTACTCAATGATAGACAAAATAGCATTCTGGAATATCAAAGGTGCAAATCCCTTGTCTAAACAACCTGAAGTTGCTCATTTGATATCCTCTAATAACATTCATCTTATGGCTATTGCTAAGACTAAGATGAATCGTATTACCACAAATAAAGCTTTACACAATATCAACCATACATGGAGTTCCATACACAACCTAGCTCAAGCTCCTTTTGGAAGACTATTGATACTATGAAACCCTATCTCTTTTACTCTTAATCCTATAGTTGTTCATAGACAGTACATACATTCTGAAATTACCCATCTACCTTTAAACTCTTCTTTTTTTCCTTATTGTCATATTTGTTGATAATAGTGCTGCCATTAGGAAACCTATCCTTGATTCTCTCCCCTACAACAATCATTCCCCCCTTGGATTTGTTTAGGTGATTGGAATTGCATGAAACTATCCTCTGATAAACTGGGTGGTTCTCCTCTTACTTTTAGACAAACCAGACCTCTTAATAATGCAATTTTTGATTCCAATCTGCTAACTATTCCTTCCACTGGTGCTGTTTACACATGGAATAATAGCTCTCATAATGGGCTAAGGACTTATTGTAAATTGTATAGAGCTTATCAAAATTACACTGCAGTTAGTTCTTAGCTTTCCTTTACTACCTTTATTCCACCACCATCCTTATCAGACCACTCTCCTCTTGTGTTGGACTGGGGCAAGAAATTCATGAGAAAATGTTCTTCATTTTCATTTTTAAACAAGTGGGTTGACCACCCTAATTTTTTAATCACTTTGGCTAATTGTTGGAATTATCAGGTTCATGGTAACCCTATGTTTATTGTGCAGGAGAAACTTAAAAAGATGAAGACAATCTTGAAAGTCTGGTCTAATGAAAACTTTGGAAATGGTGCAAGCCTATCAAACTCTATCCTACAGATGTTATTTCAGATTCAAAATGAAATTCAGAATTGTAATGTCAGTTCTGATATGAACAACCTGTCTGCTCAAGAAAGAAAACTGTCTTCAGATCTTGCTAATGCATTTGTTGAAGAGGCAAAGATGGCAAAGCAAAAGAATAGGATCAAGCGGAATCTATTTGGTGACAAGAATACTTTTGCCTTCCATACTTCTCTCCAAATACGTCAGATTGTGCAGGAGAAACTTAAAAAGCTGAAGACAATCTTGAAAGTCTGGTCTAATGAAAACTTTGGAAATAGTGCAAGCCTATCAAACTCTATCCGACAGATGTTATTTTAGATTCAAAATGAAATTCAGAATTGTAATGTTAGTTCTGATATGAACAACCTGTCTGCTCAAGAAAGAAAACTGTCTTCCGATCTCGCTAATGAAGTTGTTGAAGAGGCAAAGATGGCAAAGTAAAAGAATAGGATCAAGCGGAATCAATTTGGTGACAAGAATACTTTTGCCTTCCATACTTCTCTCAAGATATGTCAGATTGCTTCTAATATTTCCATCATTTTAGAAAAGGATGGTGTGACGTGCTCTGATACTTGTGTGGTGCAGTCGGCTTTTCTGGATTATTTCACTTCCATATTGGGGAATCAATATTTTACTTCTATTCATTTAGATTCTTTTACACATTTCACTTTTCCAATGATTGTTGAAGAAATGAAGTTGAATCTGATATTTGAGATTAAGGATGAAGAAATAATCAAATCCATATTCGAAATGAAATCCTCTAGCTCTCCCGAATCTGATGGTTTTAATGCTTATTTTTTCAGAAGTAGTTGGTCAATAGTTGGTGAGGATGTCATTAAGACCATAAAGAACTTCTTCAAGCATTGCAAAATGTTAAATGGTATAAATGCTATTAGGTTAGATCTAATACCCAAAGTGGACATGCCTAGTTCTGTCACTCAGTTTCGTCTTGTAGCCTATTGTAATGTCTTATACAAATGCACCGCCAAAATTCTATCTGCTCACATGAAGAAAGTTCTAATAACTGTTATCTCTCCAAACCAGAGTGCTTTTCTTCCTAATCGAGATATTGCTAATGATATTCTGCTAGCCACTAAATTAATGAAAGGTTATAACAGGGTTTATATCTCTCCTAGATGTGTGCTTAAACCAGACATTCAAAAGGCATACGACACAATTAGGTGGGACACTATTATATATATTCTAATCAAAATGAACTTTCCTATCCCCTTTCTTTGCTGGATTACACTTGCATTTCAACCATTCTTACCTTTCTAAGTGTTAATGGCTCTACTTTTGGTTATTTAAAATCGAATCAGGGATTAAGACAGAAGGATCCTGTTTCCCTCAATTTTTTCGTTTGTGTTATGGAATTATTCTCTATTTTATCTTGCAAGGCTATGATTGCAAATCATATTGATCATCATCCATACTATAAAAGAACAAATATTTCCTCTTTACTATTTGTTGATGACCTACTTCTGTTTACCTAGCCGAATAACAAATCTATTAATGGTACTAAGGTTATACTTGAGACTTTCAGAATGCTTACGGGTTTATCTATTAACATACACAAATCCTGTTTAGATGTGGTGGTATCTCAGAAGAAACTAAATCTGCTATGTATGCTCTCTCTTGTTTAAGTCCAATGCAGGATGAAGAGCAACACCTTAATGCTCCTCTCCGTAGATCTAGATTGAAGGCATCTCAGTGCTTACCCTTGCTTGAGAGTATCATTGCCAAAATATCAACTTAGCCTTCATCTAAATTTTTTATGGCTGGTAGGTTGGTAATTGTTAAATCCTTGGCAATTTCTATGTGCATTTATTATTCTCGCATGTTCATTCTACCATCAAAACTAATTGACATGGTTAGCTCTGCCCTCTTGTACTTCTTATGGCATAGCAACCCCTATTCGAAAAAGTTAATACCTATATCTTTCAAAAAGATTTGTTGCTCTTATGCAAATGGCGGATTAGGTGTTATGGATCTGAAAGCATGGAATAAATCTTCTCTATCATTTGATGTTGATAAAATATTCTGTTTCGATTTCAACCTATGGGCTACATGGTGTAGACATAATTTGGTTAAAGGTCAGCATTTCTGAACCATGGATATACCTCATAAATGCAGTAGGTCATAGCGGAATATTCTGAAGCAGAGAGTGAGATTTCTTCCAATGTTCCAATGTGGTCTTAGGCACATGCAAATGGTTTCTTTTAGGTTTGACCCATAGTATGAGAGAGGTATTATTCTTGAAATTTAATTGCTTACAATGTTCGAATAATGTCCGACATTAATGATAGAGCATCGGTGGCGACTGTTATTGTTAATGGCAATCTTTGTCTTCCTCATTCCAGTTCTTTACTACTTCGAGCAATTTGGTTGAACATGTTAAACATTCCTTTACCTTTAATCAATCTACATGCTACATGGAATATTAAAGTTCATTATGTAAGAAATGTATATTATAGGCTGCTGCTGTGTAATTCTTATTTTCCCTGGTCCTCACATATCTTGTAACGACCCAGGTTTTCGTGATCCTGGTTATCAACATAAACTCAATGTCGACTATCCAAGCATCGAAAATACCAGATAATTAATAGAAAGAAGTTAGAGGGTGAGAATAGATAAGATAGAAAATTAGAATAGAAGAAGAAGAAGATCACAACAACAGAATCAGAGTAACACGAATCTCACAGCGAAACGAATAAAATATAACCTAACTTTGAAATAAAACTAGTATATGTATAAAATAACACTTATTAGAGTACAACACTTACAACACAGCGGAAATAAACAATTGCTAAAAACCCTGAAGCCTCCTACTCCAAGCTCTCAGTATATCTGTAAATCCCGACTACTTGACTACCCGTACAAAATTGGGCACCCAAGAGTTTAGGAAAACAAAACAAAACAAACTCTGGGTCAGTCATGGGACTGGTGCGAGTAAAACAATTTAAAATAGTTTGATAAAATAAATGATAATCTTTATGTCAAAACTCTTTGGATATTATAATAGTTTCTATCAACCATAATATAATAATCATCTAGCAGAACGCTTTCAACTCACGTTCCACATACATAATATATAATAAAAAACCGCAGGCGCTTATTGGGTAATGAATTCCAACTGGCAAGGTACGGGACCACCTTCCGACAGTGTATCTCTAGAGAGGAATACACCGAGTTCAAAAAGAACATCTTGTAACCTAGGCTAAACATGACCGGTCACTCATTTCGCTTGAGTGTACCGAATGTATTATCACCAACGGTTGGGATCTGCAACCGTTTCCCGAAAGGGACAGCATCGAAATAGATTATAGAAGTAAATGGAATTTTTCTAGATCAGGCGACAATACGCCCTATTTGGCAGTTAACCACTTAGCTATGCGACCTACCCAATTTTATACCATTCACAGTTTTGAGGCTAGAGGCCATAACGTATCCTTTACAAACCACATCTTCATTCACTTTGAATGTCACATCGTCATACTCACTAAATCACAAATCGATTTCCCCAAAAATATCACGGGTAAACTGCTAGGAGAAACGAATTCCTCCGCGACCGAACATAAATACGTTTGAAGAAATCAACTTACGCGATCTATTAAATATACTCCGTCAGACATTCTTCCATACAGGTCGTCTTGGGACTGGACAGACCGAAGGCACTATTCTGTAAACATGACAGCCCTTGCATAACTTCGTCTTCATTTATCTTCATCATATTTGATCCTAATGCTAACGTCCATACAGAGTGGTTTTCATATAATGAATCTGATCCCGGTCTCTCCGTATTGACGACGGAAAATGGTCAAAAACTTTAACAGTCGGTGATTTAACTATCAAAGAAAAACATGTGTACAAACAACGGTCGTATTCCCAAATGGAAATCTTACTGATCGATCATCATTTCATTTCCCAACTTCTCATTTATCGTTTCCATATATTCATAAATTCCTTATTTTCTAAAATTAGAAAATATACGTTATTAACTATGGAAAACGTTTCCATTTCTGATTCATGCATCAATATCTTCTCAACTCTGTCAGTCTCTAACTGTAAACTAGTAAGAGAACAACTTCCAAAGTATAAACCTCGAAGGCCGAAACCAACATCAGATCGATACCCAGAAAGCCATTCAGCTCAACTAATTTTCAGTCAGTTTCTAATCGTAGTAATTCCATTTAAATTCCTAATTCAAACTCCAAATTCCTTTATAATATTTTATTGGCAAAATATTTACTTAAATCCTTTATTCACATTAAATGTGAAAAATATTTCTTCTTTGCAATCAAAAGAGTTTGATTCCGTATTTAAAACCAAATATCCAAATTCCATTTATATTTTTATTTGCAGAATCATTCATACAATCTCCTTTTTATTTCTAACACTTATATCTCATTTATAATTCCTTTATATAATTATATTTATTCTATACAAATCGTTTTATATAATTCTATTCATTTTATATAAATCCTTTTATATAATTCTATTCATTTTATATAAATCCTTTTATATAATTCTATTTATTTCATATATACATATTTCATTTTCAATATTCACTTTGAAAATTTCCTTTTTTACATTCCAGTATTTCATATGGTATTTAAAATACCAGATAACATGACCACCATCATCATAATCAATTACAAATTATATATCACATCATATATCCCAATATATGAAAACAAACAGTATTATAAATATTGAGGAATCCAGCAGAATCCCTCCAACCTGTTTCCCTGCATCCAGATGTTAAACAATATAAATTACATCGTTTTCATTTCAATATGAAATATTCTGATAAACAGAATCAATATTTGATTAATGGTTTATATATATCGTTATCTATAATTTCAAACAATACATCATTAATTCAACCAAACAATCAATACACAACAATCAATCAACATTTATCACTACTATATTATATTTATAAAAATATAAACTATACAGAGTTAGTGAGATTTACTTACATTAGACGATCATCGTTAAATAACGATAATTGTCGTTGATTTAGATCAGACAATTTATTTCACTATAAATTGTAACGAGCTTCAATTCATTCCCCGTCAGTTCCATTGTGTAGTATTTGTCGAGACGGTCGCAACGTCTCTTATTTCGCTGAATTCCGTTGACATATGAGAGAGTTATACCTTATATAAGTTCGTATATACAATTGAAATTAATTTAAACTATATTTATTCAATTATTTGGGCCTTAACCTTTTTTTTCCTTTGGCCCATCCTCTTTTGAAAACTCGACCCGTTCGTTCCCATCTTCTCCAAATACGAAACACGCTTCAGCTCCAACCATTTTCGAATACCTCCCTCGCCTCGTTCTACACCATTTCTCCACTGAGTTCAACATAAACACCACCATTCGATTCCCATTCTCGAACTCAAATCCTCCGTCATCTCGAATTCCAACTCACACCCCTCCATCAGAATAGGGGTAATTAGCTATGGGCGACAGTTATTGGGTTCGATTAGGGGTTCTACTGAAAAGGCAACTTTTTTGGGAATAAAAAAATTAATTAAATTATTTATATAACTCTACCCCTCCCCATTAATCTCTAAACCCTAGAATTAAAAGTCCACGGTCAAACGCCGCCCCTTTTCAAAATTAAAAAAAACCCGATGCTCCTTTTTTTCCCATTCGCCGTTTTTGAGACTGCCGCCCACCCCCGCATCGGCCACCGTTCCTCCGGCCACCATGATCGACGCTGCCTTCCCCCTATCGCTAGCACCACCCTACCTTCCAACTAGAGATTTCCCACAACCCTCATGCCCTGAAACCGCTCTAGCACCCCCTCGCCCATCGCCCGCCGCGGTTGGTCGGCCCAGCCACCCCCGCCACCTCGAGACGCCGACTCCCCCTCAGCACCCCTCCTTCCTCTAGTCCGTCGTGGAACCCCTCCCTCCACCAAAAAATGGATTTTTACATGATATAAGGTGAGTTTTTTGTTTTGTTTTTATTTTTGTTTTTTTAAATCTGACTTTTTTAGTTTTGTTTCTGTTAAAAACAAATTTTTTTAATCACTTTTTTTTATATAGTTAAAGAAAGTTATGATTTTTATTTAAAACAAAGTTATGATTTTTATTTAAATAAAGTTATGATATTATTATTTAAGATAGTAAGATTTTTATGTAAGTAAAAATTAGATTTTTATGTAAGTAAAAATTAAATTTTTATGTAAGTAAAACTTATATTTTTCATTGTGTAAAGATTAGCTTTTTCATGATATAAAAATATAATTTTTATATAGAAAGTAGAATTATAAAAATATAATTTTTATATTGAAAGCAGCATTATAAAAATATAATTTTTATATAGAAAGTAGCGTTGTAAAAATATGATTTTTATATAGATTACATGAAGATGAAAATATAATTTATATACATATTAGAATTATAAAAATACGATTTTTATATTGAAAGAGAGATTATAAAAATACAATTCTTATAAGAATGAAATCATTTTAAAGATGCAAATTTTTATATGAATGAAATTGTTTTAAAGATGCGATTTTTTATATGAATGAAATTATTTTAAAGATGCGATTTATATATAAATGATTTCTAGTTAGAAAAGGAATGATTTTTAGTTAGATAAAAATTCGATTTTTAGTTATATAAAAATATGATTTTTATTTTATATATATAGCGATATAAAAATGCGATTTTTAAAAATATAGACATCATATTAAAAATGTGATTTTTACTATGAACAGCGTGGAAAAGATTGCGTTGGAATTTCGGGCAAATCCAAATGGTTAAGAAATTCAGAAATGAAACTAGAGGAGTGGATCCCAAAGGTGAGAACTTCTCACTTTAATTTATTTTCTAGTTAAATATATATACTAGGATCCAGATGGTGCTTAGTAGAACCCGAAACCTTTGTTTGAAACAATGTTTATTTGGTTGATTGGTTTATTTGTTTAAATTTGGTTTGGGAATTGAAATGAATTGATTAGAATTGGTTTGTATATGGCGCGAGCCACTATTAGGCGAGGGATAAGGCTAGACCTTATTCCGGTTCTGGTATTTCGCCGTTATGCTGCTGAAATTTTCTAAAAATACTAGAACAATAAAAATATCATTTTTATCGTATAAATGAACTGTATAAAATATTCATATGTTGAAATAAATATTTTATAGTTAAAAATATAATTTTTAATGTGTATATCAGTAAAATAAATATTCATTTACAAATCGGAGGTTTGTTTATGTACACACATTTGACTGATATTGATTGAGACGATAATTTTATTGTAACACCCCGTAATTCTGTTAATATTAATATTCACAAATTAAAGAATAACTAATCTCAGACGTGAGAATTGTGGGAAATGGGTTGCGCCATTGTGTTCGTCTTGGAATTCTGGTTGAAATAGAGTCCGAGTTTGCGTGATTTGGACTTCGTATGAAGGAGATAAGGCCATCGAAAGTTTCAGAAAGTTCAAAACAGATTTTAGAAAATTGAAAATTGAAAATTCGAAGTCAAGTAGACTAGGCGGGAAATTTCCCGCCCAGCACCCAGGTCGACTGGGGAGTCGACACCCCAGGGACGAGGTCGACTGCGCAGTCGACCTGGGTGTCGACCTGGTCCAGTCGGCTAGGGTTTGACTGAGCCCAATCTTGAGCTGCTGATGTGTCTTTAGGGCTGAGTTGGCAAATTAAACGGTTCAGGTTAGTTCTGAGTTGATCTGACGGCCTAAGTAAATCCTAAACTCTATATATACCTAGGTAGTCTCTCACTCTAAACTCACATGAAAAATAGAATAGCCGCCGTCATACCGTCGCCATGGAACTCAGTGTAGCCGCCGCCAACTAAGAAGGAAGAAAGCTAATCAAAACCCTAATTTTACTCAACTCTAAAGCAAATCAAGACTCTCTTTCTTCTCTAATTGTGAGTATGATGATTTTAATAATATTATTATTAAACTAATTAGATTAAGATGTGATATGGATCATAAGAAAATGTTGTGAATTGTCATATATGTTGTTGTAAACCTTATGCTGTCATGTATGTTGTAAATCCTATGTTATGTGATGATGATATCCTATATGTTGTAAATC
The DNA here is from genome assembly GCA_030737875.1 of Allium sativum. Classification (NCBI taxonomy): domain Eukaryota; kingdom Viridiplantae; phylum Streptophyta; class Magnoliopsida; order Asparagales; family Amaryllidaceae; genus Allium; species Allium sativum. Next base: position 34,226,160 of record CM060926.1, on the reverse strand, counting down.
ATGCTATGATGATATTATATATGTTGTTGCAAGTTTCTATGCTAAGTTGCGATGTTACAAAGTCATGATGTTATTATTTATGTTATAGTTAGCTTATGCTTGATCAAATCATTATGTTGGCTATATATATGTTTGGGGCTATGATGATTCACATGATAAATCACATGTACCTATGCAAATTTAGATTGATTAGTATGTATAATCTCACATATCCTATGACATCTATTTAGATCTAGAATTATGAAATCTATTTAGATCTAGAATTATGCTATGACATGTGTGAGTTCTATGTGTTAGATGCTAGTTCACACCATCATTATGTTGCATAAACCACATATGCAAGTTTATACATGAATTTGGATTATGATCATATTATGTAAGTTGTGACATTTAACCAAACAAGTTGACACCTTTAGATCCATGACATGTGTAGTTTTATGCAAGTTTCACCCCTATTATAATTAGATCTATTTTATTTGTCTATATGTTGTGATAATTTATCTCTGTGCTATGAGTTAGACTATTCGAGTCTAACGTATATTTTGCGTTGAATAAGCGAACGTATGACGTGGGGTAGGGGTAATATTAAGGGTATAATATTAAGAAATTGGGGTACAATTGATATGATTTTGCATGCCGTAAATGGATGGCCATAATTGAGTCAATTATGGACATCATAAAAATTGGAATTAATTAATGATTTGAATAGGGATATATTTAAAACTGGGGTAAAAGATTATAAGTGTTAATCAATGCTTAGGACACGAGGTTGGACTCGTTTGTGACGTAAAACTGCCCGGACCCGCCCGGCAAATCCAGTATCACAAATGTCAGCCCAATGTGAGAGGTCCTAAGCCCAAATTAAAGCATAACAGTTGTAAAGACACGATGTTAGACTCTTTTATGGTGTAAGACTGCCCGGACCCGCCCGACGAATCCAGCTGCCATAAATGTCAGTCTAATGTGAGAGGTCTTTATAAGGTTATGGCCTTAATGAATTAAGAAATACTTAACCAGATAAACATGTAAGGTGGGACATGGGGGTTAAGTAGGTGCCTTGGGTGGCATGAGGAGTCTACTGGGTGCCTTTAGTGGCATTCGAAATACGATTAGTAAGACTTAACCAAATACACATGTAAATGAACATGACTAAGAAGAGGGTTAAGTGGGATATACTAGTGGGGACAAGCTTAGGTGGATAGCTTGTGGGGGCCCATTTCAACCAGTAAGCCAAACGTATCTTTGTGGGCTCGACCCAAGTCGAGGACGGGACACGCATACTGGGCTTGACTATAAGAGGCCAACCGGGGTAGCGGTGGCAACGCAAGTCCAACGGGTTTCATATGCGTGTGTGGACCCGGGCTGGTAGGTAAGACGTCGTTGTATCGTGTAGGTATAAGCCGTGCATTCTCAAGTTGTATCGGGTTGCCACTTTAGGGGAGTGATACACCCCACTGTGGGACCAGCACGGGTATCTACGAGTTGGGAACCGATCGAAAGTGGGTAGTGGGGTACACCTAGCGGAGATAGGGGCAAGTGGCACCTATGTTGTAACACCGCACATCCGTTCGTGTCACTCACAAAGGGAATGCACTAAGTTCTGTGGAGCATTTTGGGTAAAAGATGCAGATAAATTACAAGACAGATAAACTTTGCTTTATTGATAAAATAGTTTGTACAATGGTTTCTTTACAATATCAGAGTATAATTTGCCTTACAAAATAAAGAAGCATAAAACAACAATTATATTCCTCAATTTTAGCAAGAGCCAGCCATAGCATCTGAAAAGAGAATCCAAGCTAAACTTCGACAAATCTTCAAGCTGGGAAAGAGTGACAGTTCAACTTAACCTGAGCTATACTATTCCCTCCTTTACTACCTGGGGGGGGGGGGAACGGAAGAAAAACAGAGTCAGACATAAAGCCTGAGTAAGTTCAGTAACTTCTAGCATGTGAACATGGAAAAACAAAACGACATGAATTAACTGAATACAAGATAACACCATGATGATAGGGTTGGCAAGATTAGACAAGATTAATCACAAGATATGCTAAGCTAAGATAAACTGGATATGCTCTAACACTTTCGCCGCTTCGCTATTTCCTTGTTATACTGATTTCTATATCTCTGCACCACCTAACTGATGTCCCAACTAGTAACGCTAACGTGATCCCGATCCCTGTATTTTCCATTGCCTTCAGGCATACATTTATTATTTGTTACCTAGATCTAATCTAGGGTTTTCTATCAAGTGCTTTCTAGTTTCAACTAGAGTTTACGCTATCAGCTAAACGCTTCTCGGATTTAGGGTTTATGCCACCTAGTCCAACTAGGGATTATGCTACCTGTCGAACGATGCCCCCAAGTCTAGGACACACTACCTAGAATGGTATATGTTCCTAAACTTTCCCACGCATGTATCGTGAACCGTTATCGCTTGTCTAGATGCACATGTCCTGTAATGTGCGGCCCCAGTCCTATGTCAGGGCAAATCAAGGAATACAGAACTCGGTCGGGAGCTTTCAGATATCTGCCGATGCAGATGCTAAGGTCTGTTTTTATTCCAGTGGCTATGGTACCACTTGACCCCTCCCTCAACTACTGAAAGGCACACCTTGAACAATGAGAACTATACGCAGGCCCCCGGTGCCCCACTATCCTATGGCCATCCTCACCCATAACCAGATAGCAAGTATATGGTCTTTTGGAGTTCTCCGCCTTTCCGCTTCACGTATCTCGATTGACTCAAGATGGATGGTAGACGACGAGTTGCTATCACAGGGCTACCGTTTTCTCGCCGAATCACGCCGGTCCATCCTAGTCTTTAGGTTGCCATATATTGCAACCAAGGCATACCCCTGATTCTTCTAACGCAGACCTTAAACTCTGTGAGCCCAGGAGGATCATCTGCAGCCTCATAGAGGGATACCAAGAGTGCCCTCACATCCCCTCAAAGCCGGGCTTCGTAACCCAATTTGTTGGAGCCTTCTCAGACGGACATTCGCTCCTTCCCGTGTTATACTAAGAATTACTATTTAGTTCTACTAACTAAGGTTTACCACTTAGTTCTCTTTCGCGTCAACTTGGATTGGTTAAGTGTCATTAGTCCATTCAAGCTAACTTAACCCTCTTCATTTATCCTGATAAACTGGTTAAGTGTTATCAATAATTCATGTTGACTTAACCCTACCACAAACCAAGTTATATTGGTTAAGTATTTCTTATTACTTAACCCTACCCGTTCACCCTGTATTGGTTAAGTGTTCCTTTTTAACTTAACCTTGCCCGTCTGTTTTAACTAACATGTTATTAATGGTTAAGTATCATCCCTTCATGTTTTAGACTTAACCCTATTCCTTTATCAAAATCTGATGGTTAAGTGTTCAAGTTTACTTAACCCTACGGTCTAGCCCAGCTAACATATCAAATTGGCTAAGCGTATTAGATTTTACTTAAACCCAACCTCTAGTCTAGTTAACATGTTAATTTGGCTAAGTGTTTTCTTAGTTACTTAACCCCTACAAATCTTGTCTTGTTACCATGAGTTTGGTTAAGTGTCCCTATGGACTTAGCCCTCCCATTCTAGCTTAACTGTGCTAAGTTGGTTAAGTGTTCCTATGGACTTAACCCTCCCATTCTAGCTTAACTGTGTTAAGTGTCTGTATGAATCTAACCCCACCCACCGGTCTGGTTGTCATGTTGAATTGGTCAAGTTTCTTAGTTAACTTAACCCTACCATTCTTGTTCTAGCTTTAACTAAATAAATTGAAGCCGCGACCACTCACATTAGACAGATATTGTGGCGAATACTGGATGTGCTGGTTGGTTCCGGGCAGGTTTACATCGCAACTCAGTCTAACCTAGGGTTAGGCATATTCGTGTTTTCTATGTTCAAAGGGTTTTGATTAATTTTCAAATCAGGTTTTGTAAGCAACCATCCCGTCCGTCGGATCAGTTAGGGATAGCCAGGGAGAGCAGGAAACTTGTATTTTCCAAACCCAAGCCTAGACACTATCCTCTCTGTCACACTAGAACTTTCTGGTGTGTTATTAAAAGAGATGTCGTTAAGAAACCTTTAATTTGTCTAAATTTATACTTTCTCATTTAGGACAAACTCTATAAGTAAATTATTCCTAATTTACTTATTTCCTAATTACTCTTTTAATGTAAATTGTCCACATTTATTCCTATGGCCCATTTTCCCCCTCTATCATGTTTATGCTTTTTGGTATGTAACTATACCAAATTAAGTGTCACTAACTATGATGTTGCTAAAACATGACACTTATTCCCAATTATGGCCAATTTCAAATTTATGCCAATATACCTATTATGCCAAATTAGCTAATCCAATTCTGTTTTAACAATCTAATTACAGTTCATGTCAAACTAGACATATTATTCTAGCTCACAGTTCATGTAAATGCTAGATTTACCAGTCAATACTAGATTCAAATTACACATCCTATAATTCATGTCAAATTTAACCAATTTGCATTGCCATAATACATGTTCCCAATTCATGCCAATTTCCAAGTTTATAACTACGTCTTTAGTAAATTTCATATTTTGCCCAAATTGTATTCCCACCGTTCGTATAATCGTGATTCAGCCTAGATTATAGATAAATCTAGATTCGTAGATAATAGGGAGCGATCCAAAGATTGTTATGAAAAAGATAGACATAATAACGGGCATAAGATGACAATTTACTAATTACAGACCTAACGAATTACACAGAAATTGATCTAAAACATCGGAAGCCTATAGGTCTGAAAATCTTATGACATAAAAAGGGTTGAATAACATCGTAGGTTCAAGAACATGGGTAGACCTAACTTAATAGGTAAATTCCCAAGGTCTAAAACCAAAGAAGACCAAGAACAGACAGAATATAAAATCGGGTTTAGACCCAATTTCACAGTCACAAAACTTAAGCCACTTTCCTAGTCATGAATCATAGGTGTCTAATCACAATTATCCCTATTATGTCATAGACAATAGTTTAGGCTTCCTAGTCAAAGGCATAGGCTTGTGTTCAGAGTCAAGAAAATAATTCTCATAGTCACAGTCACAGTCATAGGCAATATCCATAGTCATAGGCAATGTTCATAGTCATAGGCACTGTTCATAGTCATAGGAAATGTTCATAGTCATAGGCAATGTTCATAGTCATAGGCAATGCCTAATTGGTCATCGATTCATAACAGTTCTTAATTAGGTCCAAAGATATAGGCATAGATTTGAATAGAAAGATTTGGCATATTATTTTATTCCTTTAATTTCATGTCACAAACAGAGAGAAACGTTCAAATCTAAAAATAACTGACTTACAGAGATTAGACTAGAATAGAAAGATGGCGTTGCTATGATTCGTGCGACGTTGCTTGAAATCGTTCGAGCTAGCCTTTGATTTTTATCTTGAAGCTTTAATCTTGATTCGAATCTCTACTTGACAAACTTGAGCAGCATTTCCTCATCTTGTTTTATTTTATATATATATTATTTATATATTTTCTCAGAGGCAGCATAAGGATAGAAAAGAATTGTGAATAGAGAAGGAGACCAGGGCTGTTTATATAGTGTAGAAGTCAATGAATCTGGATACATAGGAACGAACCAGGTTCAGAAAACTAGAAAAAGCGGGGGAGGGGGGGTCGACCTGACTACCCAGTCGACCTAGGTGACCCAGGTTGACTACCCAGTCGACCCGGGTGCCTTGGGCGGGAAAATTCCCGCCCAGCCCAATCTGGGTCCGATTTTTGAAATTTGAACCTGTTTCTGACCTGTTCGAATTTTAAATCGAATTCTGAAACTTCTGAAGACCATAACTCCTTCATACGGAGTCCGATTAACGCAAACTCGGACTCAGAATTCCGAGACGAACGTAATGGCACAACCCGTTTCCCTTGATTTTGATTTTAAAATTTAATTCTGCCTTGATTTGTGAATCTTAGTGTTACAGAATTACGGGGTGTTACATTCTCCCCTACTTAAAAGGATTTCGTCCTCGAAATCCTCAAGTTAGGAAGAATGTGTCCTACGATCCAATCACCCATCTACTCAACCATTCAATCACAGGCATTCATTGTCCTTAAAAGATTTCTAATGCTTTCATGTTCATATGCATAGTGTGTGTATATGTCTTTATCTAATGCAAAATCAGGCGGTCTACTGGTTCAGTTGACCTCCTTAATGCGAATCATGTCAGTGCCATGTGTCCAATCATGTATGCAAGCATCCCTAGTTGTGTAAATACTACATGCGTGCATAGCCATTCATCCATATGCAACATCCATATGATACCATATCAAGCTCAACTTACAAACAAATACATATCTGTAAATGCAATATGAAAGCGTCCGAACTGATCTAGTGCCTAATACGTATGCATTCACGAGCAACCATTAGCAACCACTTGCAACCATCAACCATAACATGTTTCAAATACATGTTCACATCCAAAGGAGTTTCTACCTAAGGATCGAAGGTACAACCTAGAGATATACTTTGGAAAGAGAGAAACAATTATGTGTAAAGCTCCTACAAGAAAAGAAATCAAGGATGCACCCTTAAGGAAAGGGTATGATGCTAGTGTCTAGCCTTCTTGAGCTTTACTCCACTGCATCTTAACTAATTTAAATTCATGATTGTGAAGTTTCTGACCTCCATTTCCAAAATAAACAGATGTTAACCACGGTACCAAGTATATGTACTAAGATGGTTAGAGGTCTCCCTCTTATCCGCCATGCCATAACTATAAGGGTCGAAAGGTTACTACGTCCTTTTTAGAGGGCCTGTCATAACTATTCACCTCTCACGCAAACCAACCTAGTCAAACTCGACATTCCTCAAGTACAAGCCCCAAAGGCCTAAACCAATATCGGACAAGCACCCAAGGAATATCTCCTCCGAATTTAGACGACCTACGTGAGATGATATAAGCAAACTCGATAGCTATTCTCAAATCCCTACTAACCAAAAATAAACTGGTCGGACCACCAATTGGATTTGAGACTCTAGTGGGATCTTTCTACTATACAAGTACTATGGTGAAGAGACTCAACTGTGGAAGTGGGTATGAACAAATGCGAAGCGCTAAAACCAAAGGAAAGAGTATGAACAGCAAAACTAGATTCTTTCAACAAAACTTTACTACCTTTCTCCTAGGTACGCTTGGTGGTGAAAGTATGTACTTGCCCTTCTGAAAATCTTGTTCCTCGTTCTTGCCCTTGTCCTTAATTATATACCCTATCATACCCTAGTAAAGATACTTCCTCTTGTCTTAGGTTTTATAATTTCTTCCTCCTTTGTGAGCTAAATCTACATCCATGAATTCCTCATCCTCTCCTGTGTGTAGTCATGTTGACAAATCTCTCGAAAGCTGCCTCCATCGTACGAGAAAACCTATAAGCTTGAAAGAAAACTGCCTGTAGGTGAAACAACTACGGCTATGGATGGAAGCCGGGGCACTACTTCGCCCATCGATGAGGTTACCTCGCAGAAAGCCAGGAGCCACAGAGACTCAAGAAAGAAGGAGACAAGAATTCAAACAGAGGAAGAGAAGATAGTGCGTATGGCTTTTGGGGAATATGCCTTTAAAACAAATCTTTTCTTTTTAAAATGCTTCTTTTAAAACCGTTTGAAAATAGTTTTTAAAATCTTTTATCTGATCCGGTAACCTTCAGCTCTGATACCACGTGTAACACCCCACATCCGTTAGTGTCACTCACAAAGGGAATGCACTAAGTTATGTGGAGCATTTTGGGTAAAAGATGCAGATAAATTACAAGACAGACAGAAATTAAACAGCGGAAAATAAAACTTTGCTTTATTGATAAAATAGTTTGTACAATGGTTTCTTTACAATATCAGAGTATCATCTGTCTTACAAAATAAAGAAGCATAAAACAACAATTATATTCCTCAATTTTAGCGAGAGCTAGCCATAGCATCTGAAAAGAGAATCCAAGCAAAACTTCAACAAATCTTCAAGCTGGGAAAGAGTGACAGTCCAACTTAACCTGAGTTATACTATTCCCTCCTTTACTACCTTGGGGGGGGGGGGGAACGGAAGAAAAGAAGACTAAAGAAAAACAGAGTCAGACATAAAGCCTGAGTAAGTTCAGTAACTTTTAGCATGTGAACATGGAAAAACAAAACGACATGAATTAACTGAATACAAGATAACACCATGATGATAGGGTTGGCAAGATTAGACAAGATTAATCACAAGACATGCTAAGATAAGATAAACTGGATATGCACTAATACTTCCACCGCTTCTCTATTTCCTTGTTATACTAATTTCTATATCTCTGCACCACCTAACTGGTGTCCCAACTAGTAACGCTAACGTAATCCCGATCCCTGTATTTTCCATCGCCTTCAGGCATACATTTATTATTTGTTACCTAGATCTAATCTAGGGTTTTCTATCAAGTGCTTTCTATTTTCAACTAGAGTTTACGCTATCTGCTGAACGCTTCTCGGATTCCGGGTTTATGCCACCTAGTCCAACTAGGGATTACGCTACCTGTCGAACGATGCCCCCAAGACTAGGACACACTACCTAGAATGGTATATGTTCCTATACTTTCCCACGCATGTATCGCGAACCGTTATCGCTTGTCTAGATGCACATGTCCTGTAATGTGCGGCCCGAGTCCTGTGTTAGGGCAAATCAAGGAATACAGAACTCGGTCGGGAGCTTTCAGATATCTGCCGATGTAGATGCTAAGGTCTGTTTTTATTCCAGTGGCTATGGTCCCACTTGACCCCTCCCTAAACTACTGAAAGGCACACCTTGAAAAATGAGAACTATACGCTGGCCCCCGGTGCCCCACTATCCTATGGCCATCCTCACCCATAACTAGATAGCAAGTATATGGTCTTTTGGAGTTCTCCGCCTTTCCGCTTCACGTATCTCGATTGACTCAAGATGAATGGTAGACGACGAGTTGCTATCACAGGGCTACCGTTTTCTCGCCGAATCACGCCGGTCCATCCTAGTCTTTAGGTTGCCATATATTGCAACCAAGTCATACCCCTGGTTCTTCTAACGCAGACCTTAACCTCTGTGAGCCCAGGAGGATCATCTGCAGCCTCACAGAGGGATACTAAGAGTACCCTCACATCCACTCGAAGCCTCGGGCTTCGTAACCCAATTCGTTGGAGCCTTCTTAGACGGACATTCGCTCCTTCTCGTGTTATACTAAGAATTACTACTTAGTTTTACTAACTAAGGTTAACCACTTAGTTCTCTTTCCCGTCAACTTGGATTGTTTAAGTGTCATTAGTCCATTCAAGCTAACTTAACCGTCTTCGTTTATCCTGATAAACTGGTTAAGTGTTATCAATAATTCATGTTGACTTAACCCTACCACAAACCAAGTTATATTGGTTAAGTATTTCTTATTACTTAACCCTACCCGTTCACCCTGTATTGGTTAAGTGTTCCTTTTTAACTTAACCTTGCCCGTCTGTTTTAACTAACATGCTATTAATGGTTAAGTATCATCCCTTCATATTTTAGACTTAACCCTATTCCTTTATCAAAATCTGATGGTTAAGTGTTCAAGTTTACTTAACCCTACGGTCTAGCCCAGCTAACATATCAAATTGGCTAAGTGTATTAGATTTTACTTAACCCCAACCTCTAGTCTAGTTAACATGTTAATTTGGCTAAGTGTTTTCTTAGTTACTTAACCCCTACAAATCTTGTCTTGTTACCATGAGTTTGGTTAAGTGTCCCTATGGACTTAGCCCTCCCATTCTAGCTTAAATGTGCTAAGTTGGTTAAGTGTTCCTATGGACTTAACCCTCCCATTCTAGCTTAACTGTGTTAAGTGTCTATATGAACTTAACCCCACCCACCGGTCTGGTTGTCATGTTGAATTGGTTAAGTGTCTTAGTTAACTTAACCCTACCATTCTTGTTCTAGCTTTAACTAAATAAATTAAAGCCGCGACCACTCACATTAGATAGATATTGCTGCGAATACTGGATGTGCCGGTTGGTTCCGGGCTGGTTTACATCGCAACTCAGTCTAACCTCGGGTTAGGCATATTCGTGTTTTCTAAGTTCAAAGGGTTTTGATTGATTTTCAAATCAGGTTTTGAAAGCAACCATCCCGTCCATCGGATCAGTTAGGGATAGCCAGGGAGAGCAGGAAACTTGTATTTTCCAAACCCAAGCCTAGACACTATCCTCTCTGTCACCCTAGAACTTTCTGGTGTGTTATTAAAAGAGATGTCGTTAAGAAACCTTTAATTTGTCTAAATTTATACTTTCTCATTTAGGACAAACTCTATAAGTAAATTATTCCTAATTTACTTATTTCCTAATTACTCTTTTAATGTAAATTGTCCACATTTATTCCTATGGCCCATTTTCCCCCTCTATCATGTTTATGCTTTTTGGTATGTAACTATACCAAATTAAGTGTCACTAACTATGATGTTGCTAAAACATGACACTTATTCCCAATTATGGCCAATTTCGAATTTATGCCAATATACCTATTACGCCAAATTTGCTAATCCAATTCTGTTTTAACATTCTAATTACAGTTCATGTCAAACTAGACTTATTATTCTAGCTCACAGTTCATGTAAATGCTAGATTTACAAGTCAATACTAGATTCAAATTACACATCCTATAATTCATGTCAAATTTAACCAATTTGCATTTCCATAATACATGTTCCCAATTCATGCCAATTTCCAAGTTTATAACTACGTCTTTAGTAAATTTCATATTTTTCCCAAATCGTATTCCCACCGTTCGTATAATCGTGATTCAGCCTAGATTATAGATAAATCTAGATTCGTAGAAAATAGGGAACGATCCAAAGATTGCTATGAAAAAGATAGACATAATAACAGGCATAAGATGACAATTTACTAATTATAGACCTAACGAATTACACAGAAATTGATCTAAAACATCGAAAGCCTATAGGTCTGAAAATCTTATGACATAAAAAGGGTTGAATAACATCGTAGGTTCAAGAACATGGGTTGACCTAACTTAATAGGTAAATTCCCAAGGTCTAAAACCAAAGAAGACCAAGAACAGACAGAATAGAAAATCGGGTTTAGACCCAATTTCACAGTCACAAAACTTAAGCCACTTTCCTAGTCATGAATTATAGGTGTTTAATCACAATTATCCCTATTATGTCATAGACAATAGTTTATGCTTCCTAGTCAAAGGCATAGGCTTGTGTTCAGAGTCAAGGAAATAATTCTCATATTCACAGTCACAGTCACAGGCAATGTTCGTAGTCATAGGCAATGTTCATAGTCATAGGCAATGCCTAATTGGTCATCGAATCATAACAGTTCTTAATTAGGTCCAAAGATATAGGCACAGATTCGAATAGAAAGATTTGGCATATTCTTTTATTCCTTTAATTTCATGTCACGAACAGAGAGAAACGTTCAAATCTAAAAATAACTGACTTACAGAGATTAGACTAGAATAGAAAGATGGCGTTGCTATGATTCGTGCGACGTTGCTTGAAACCGCTCGAGCTAGCCTTTGATTTTTATCTTGAAGCTTTAATCTTGATTCGAATCTCTACTTGACAAACTTGAGCAGCATTTCCTCGTCTTGTTTTATTTTATATATATTTTCTCAGAGGCAACATAAGGATAGAAAAGAATTGTGAATAGAGAAGGAGACCAGTGTTGTTTATATAGTGTAGAAGTCAACGAATCTGGTCAGAATGGCGTCTAGATACAGAGGAACGAACCAGGTTCAGAAAACTGGAAAAAGCGGGGGGGGGGGGGGGGGTCGACCCCCAGGTCGACTACCCAGTCGACCTGGGTGCCCAAGGTCGACTACCCAGTCGACCTGGGTGCCTTAGGCGGGAAAATTCCCGCCCAGCCCAATCTGGGTTCGATTTTTGAAATTTGAACCTATTTCTGACCTGTTCGAATTTTAAATCGAATTCTGAAACTTATGAAGACCATAACTCCTTCATACGGAGTCCGATTAATGCAAACTCGGACTCTATCTCATGCAGAATTCCGAGACGAACGCAATGGCACAGCCCTTTCCCTTGATTTTGATTTTAAAATTTAATTCTGCCTTGATTTGTGAATCTTAGTGTTACAGAATTACGGGGTGTTACATATGTAGTCAGCTAGGGGTACACGAAGCTATTTATATAATTTCTAAGTGAAGCAAGTGGGATCAACCTTTAGAGTGACTGGTGTGGTGCAGTGTAGTGATTAATCGTTAGTAATTCGGTGTGCCTTTAACGTTATCTTTATCTGCTCTTCCATACCCAATAGTTCATAGACATTTCCTTGTTTTCCAGCTTATGCCATAGTCTAGTTATTTTGATAATAGTATTGTTATAATTATCATACTCGCCAGACTTTATGTCTGACCCCCTCCATTTCTATCTTTCCCCCCTCCAGGTCCTCGGGGTGGGCCCAGCTCTAGCGGAGTTTGATTAGATTGCTTTATCTCTCTTTTGGAAAGCTTAGACCGCTGAAGTAAAGTCCAGCTTGTTTTCTTCTTTAATGGCTATTTATGTAATGGGGTTATGTATTTTGTTTTATTAAGATGGATATTGTATTTGACTCTGATTTATGATTTTATGATGTAACAAACATGTTTAATTTCCGCTGTAATAAAATAAAGTTTTAGATTTCCAAGTACTACTTATTATCTGTCTTGTTGTAATTTTTCTGTTCTATATTCACTTAAAACCTCCATGGAAGTTAATGCATTCCCTTTGTGAGTGACATTAATGGACGTGGGGTGTTACATTTATACATCGCATAATTGCACAAATAATAATTAGTGTTTGCTGTTTGTAAACCCCACACAGGAATTGGGATGATATTGGACATACACTAATCCTAATATTAAGCTGTATGTCAATCAATCGGTTGAAAGACTGTTGTGAGTGTTGATTATTTATATTTAATGTTTATGCAGTTGTGTAATGCACTCTGGATTATGGTTGACTATGTTTGATTATTGTTGAGTCCATATGTGTATGAAATTCATATAAATAAAATTATATGGTAATTGACTATGTTTGATTCCAATTCGGAAAGAACGAATATTTTAAATTAACGAATATTTTAAAATGACGAATAATGAATATTTTAAAATAACTAGTATTTTAAAATAATATTCAGTAATGGATCAAAATATGTTTTTGATGTTCGATTTGGGATGGACACGAAAATATTGAAATATATGAAGCCATGTTGATTAGTTTGAAGCCATTTTGATGAGAACGATATTAATATCAATTTTATTTATTTTTAATATCGAAAAGGAAATGATTTCAAAATCTGGTATTATGAAAATATTATCATTTATATATTATAATGATAAGGAAAATTCAATTTTGATTTATAATTGAAAATGAAGTTAGAATCGTTTTAAAACGAATATATAAAATACGTTTTAAATGGAAATCGACGAAATATATATAATATATATTATGTATAATTGATGGCCTGAATAGAATATGACTCGCCGCGGTAGTTCGCGAATTTCAACCATTGACTTCGAATGGACATTACGGGAGATCTGGCTGTCGGATTCTCCTTAAACCGGAGTTGTTGGGTTCGTATCGAAAAGAGCTTTCCAATGAATATAAGAGATTTTAAATATAACGGCTGGATTTGGAATTATGTCGAAATCAAATTTCGAAATGGTCGCTGTAAGTGCAATTCGATGACCGTTTGTGGAAATCGACTGTATGGGGTTGGTAAAATTATTAAAAATATTAATAATTTGTGTAAGATCATAATAAATGATTTGAAAAGAATTTGGATGAAAAATTCCACGTTTGTAAAGATAAAAATATATTTTTATCAGAATAAACTAATTATGAACTAGAATTATCATCCAATATTTTTAAATAAATAAATTGGATTTGAAGTGGTTTTAAAAATAACCAGAATTTCCAATATATGAATTGGAATGGATTTGAATTGAAATTGTCTTTGGAATATTTCGATATTGGATTCCGTGATTATACGGATATTGCGGAGGAATTTGGAAGATATATATATATATATATATATATATATCGTTATTCCCAATATGATATTTGTTGATTTCAGAATTTGATATTGAATATAAGCCGATATAATTTCTATTCAGAGCCTTGTATTTAATATTGAATTGGATTTTGGGTTGTCGTGAATGGTGTCTTCATTAACACTGTTCTTAAACCCAGTTGAGAAATGAATAAATCTCTAATTAAGATTTAGTGAAGTTTTTCCAATTAATTAATATTTAACTGGAATTGAATAAAAGAATTGGATTTTGGGTTTGTCATGAATGGTGTCTTAAATAACACTGTTCTTAAACCCCGTGTGAAAAGAATAAAACTTTTAATTAAGATTATCAGAGTTTTTAGTTAATTAATATTTAATTGGAATAAAATGGAATGCGAATTGGGTTTATTGTGAACTGTGTTTTTAACGACATTCGTTCTTTAACCCGATTTACAGTGAAATGTGATTTAGGATTTATAAATCTTTTTATTAAGATTTAATGGAAAATTTCCAAAGTAAAGTTTTCCAATTTAATATATTAAATTGGAATTGGATGGAATTCGATTGGTAATAATCGAAGTGAGCTTTTGCGGAGGAAGACTATTAATATATATGGAATTTAAAAGGCTTTGTCATTATTCCATTTAAATTATTGGTCGAATACGGAAATTGATATCGATTATATATTGATTTGTTTTTCCGTGTATATTCCATTTTTATGGAAGAGGATTTGGGTTTATCGTGAACTCTATTATAAATGACATTGGATCTTTAACCCAGTTAAAGACAGGATAACATGTCGATCATTGTATTTCGAACTGTATGGTTGATCTCTGCTAAACATATATCTATTTGGTGGTAGAGAATTTATTCTCTTGCTTAACACCCTTTTCTGAGACGTGCGAGCTTAGAGGTTATATATCGATAGACATCAGTCGCGTGGCATGAATTGCCTATGTGGCATGCTGAGATGCAAAGATCAAGTCTTCTGTTGAAAAGTAGGGTCTTGTGGTTGATGATCAAAGCATGGCTTTAAAGGGCATAGCTTTGTTTATTGCGTTAATTCGCGAGCCTTACATCCGGTGTGAACCAGAAATGGGAAAAGGATTGCAGGTGTAACGACCCATATTTTTGGCCATCAAATTTTTATTTAATTTATTATTTTAAAATATTTTTCCTGGAATATTAGTCGATTTTAATGTTGAAATCGTTATTTAAACGAAGTATGAACGTTATATATTTATATAATTTTAAATCGAGCTCGAAATGGCGCTGTAGTTCGTAATATGAAGTTTTGAACTTCAACTGAATATACAGGATCCGATATAAGTCGGATTTCTGTGAAACAAGAAACGTTGGGATCGTGTTAACTATAATTTTCATATGGGAGAGAAAAATCCAGATTTCGTGTTATAGATTGTTAGTTATGGCCAAATCAAATTTTGAAATAGTCGCTATGGAAATCATTATTAAAATATAACGTTTATTTAATATATTTAATGAGAAATTTAAATAGTTTGACTCAAATTTGACGATATTGAGCTGTGTAAATTATATCTGGAATTATATATATATATATTATAAGTTTGAATATATCTGATAAAAATAATTTATTATGATTTATTTAAATTTATTTGGAATTTATATTATATTTTAATCGATATTATATAAGTGTTAAAAATAGCCATTTTGGTAAATGGTCTCCGTTTTCTGTGAAATTAGTTTCATTGGAACCGTGATGTTAAATTATTGCATAGTATTTAATTGCGTGACAAACCGATGCCGTATGTGACCACAACAGTCGTAAACGCCCAATCAATTATATTATTTTGGTCAATTCAGACAGGGGTATCTTTAAGCGAATGAACGATTGGCCAAATGAACTCTGATTTGGACGAAACAAGATTCATTGGATCCCTATGGAAGAGGTCTACTAAAATGTCAAGGTCTCATTTTCTTTGGATTTTTCTCTGTAACTATATGAATTTTAAACACTTGATTTTTCATTGATAATTATAAAGGGCTTTTCACAAATGATGTCAGAATTCGACGGAACCTATCGCATTGGGTCCGGAATATATTTTTATGCTAGGATTGACATTTGTACAGAAGAAAACGGAAGTCGATTGTAGTTGTTTTCAAATATTTCTTCATGCAAAGTTATACTTGATAAAATAATATTATTTCCATCACATTGTCCCTATAAATACAATAGCCGTTCACCCATATTCCTAGTCAAATCCTAATTTACAGTCAACCTAAAATATAGCTACCACTAAGGAAATGGACGGCAAATTCTCCACCGCGTTTTTCCCTTGATTCCTCACAGTCTGATGACCACCGGCGAAGGAGTTCAACTTCAAACCTATAGAGCTTGGCAAGGCCGTCCAAATCAATCGGCGGTGATCGACGCTAGAGGACGGGGGTGACTGGAAATGTAGTAGGAAGGCAATGGAGTTATTTTTGAACTGGAGGTGGAATTGGTAGTGGATTGGGGTGTGACTGGGCTCGGTGAGAGGAGTAAAGAGAGGCGCAACGCCTGGCAGTCAAGGATGGAATTATGGTGACCAAAAATGGGGTGGCGGTGGAATTTGGGCTCGTGCGTGGCTTATTCTTAGAATGGAAAGGCACGAAGCCTGGGGGTTTAAAGAAGGAGCAGGACAAAATATAACAGATGGAATAAGTATTGTTCAGCCTTAACTAAGTAATTCAATGATTAATCAAGGTATTAATTATAAGTATTAAATTAAAACATATTAAATTATTTACAATTGGTTCAGTTCAAAAGAACGAAACGGAAAGATCAACAAATTGGTCCTGTGAAATTTTGAAGGGATCGTCCTTATTCTATGAAGTGAACATGAGCACCAAGTATGAGGGAGAGTGACGATCCAGTATGCTGATAACAAAGTAATTGAGTAATTGATTAGTTATACTAATTATATAATGAGTTAATATAGAATGGCTTTGAGTTTGATTAGGTAACACATGGTGTACAGGTGTAAATAGTCGAGAGCACCAAGAGCAGAGTAAAGAAAGACCAGGGAACAGTAACTCGTTTGGCCAAAATATTTTATATGTAATTACTATTAATTTAAAACGTGATTAAGTTACTGTTTAACTAAATTTGATGTTAGGGTAGTCAAGTAAATTAACTAATTTATAAGGTTTAACTTATTACAGGTCTAAACAAAATTAGCTAGAACTCTGGACTTGCAGTCATGGTTGGGAACAGCGAAAGGTAGGATCGACCAGTTAATTTAAAATGTAATTAATCTTATTAAATAATGATTTAGGATTAGTTAGTAATTAAAATAAATTAATTTAAAATCATTATTAACTTAGTCATTTAATGTCAGAATTCAACAAACTAGGTGCTGTTGGACTCTTCTTGACGAGCACTACAATGGAATAAATCTGGATGTAATTGGAATCAACCGGGATTTTTAATTAAATTAAACACTTGTTCAGTTTAATTAAAATCAACTGTTTCAACAATGAAATCAAATCAAGGTGAGTTAAACTCACTCAATTCACTCCATTTATATTTTATATAAATTAAGTTTTTATTTTGTGTGCTCAGGTTGACTGTTTGATAATTATATACCCATTTGTTGATTTAACCGATGAAATTAAACCATGTTTAATTTCAGTGAAATACCAGATCGTTATTTTAACGATTTGATCCAATGAAGGTAACTTGCCTTATTGGTCATATTTATTTATAAACTTGTTTAATCGTTCGATTTGTTTTGTTGATTGATTGATGTTAAATGGTCGTTATTTTCTGTTATAGAAATTATCAGTTAAATGGAATTGAATAATCTGATTTGAGAAATCCAGTTTGATACACGGAAGAACAGGTTGGAGGGATCCAACGGGATTCCTCAAATATATTATTTATTTTCATATTATCATATATGAAGATTGGGTGATTGACTTGATTTATGATCATTGACTAAAAAGTCAACCTGTGTTTTGTTTTAACCAATGGGAAATATTGGTCGAGTAACCGGTAGTAAATGGCCAAAGAATAAATTGTTTTGTTTTATATTGTCGTATGGTGGATCGATATAACTGGAGTTATAAAAATTATTTTATAACTGGAAATAGTTTTTGAAATATATTATTTTGAATAAAAGTTTATAAACAAGAAATAAATATTTTTTATTTATTTAATTAAATTATAATTAACTATTAATTGATTTTATAAAGTAAATTCCGATGTCAATCAGATTTATAAACAAGTGAAGATAAATTTGTCTAATGGTTAAATTTGGATAATTGTTTTATTAAGAAATAATTAAATGGAATTATTCAAAATAACTATATTATTAATTAATTTAAAGGGAAAACGAATTGGAATCGGTTAATGGGATAACCATGTTTTGAGTTGACTATATCGACCGTTTTTAATTGGGATTAAATTAGTGCATTTTGAATAGAATGGTTTAATGAATACTATTTAAATTTTAATAAGATATTTAAAAAGAGATTTACTATTTATTTTAGTTAATTAAGGAATTAACTGATTTTACAGTAGGTAATGATCAAAGTAAATTATTATATTAATTAATAATAATTTAGAAAATTACTTTTTAATTGAAAATCATTTGAAAAGTAATCGAAGGGGAAATGAAATCTAATGGAATGGTGAAAAGAGTTATGAAAATATTTTATTTTAAACCTGAGCTTTATAACGAAGTTGTAAAAGGGAAATTTAAGCGATAGCTTAAAATAAATGTGACTTAAATATTTGAATTAAGTAAAAGGGAATTAAGAATAGAAAGGGTTATGTCAAACCAGAATTTACTTAAACTAGAGTTATAAAAGCAATGAGGTGTTATATCGTTAATTATAAATTAACATTATTGAATAATGGGACTAAGTAAGAAGGGGAATTAAAATAAGATTTTCAAAGCAGGAATGGTTGAATGGATTTGGAAAGGGATAGGTAAAAGTGAATTTGGGTAAAGAAGTGGATCATAGGATTAATCCGAATTATGGAATGAAATTTTATAAAAAGGTAAAGGTTAAAAAGTGGTGTTTTATAAGGAATTACTTATTTATTAAATTAAGGAATAATGTTGTATTCGAGAAGGAGATTTTCAAAGAGATAATAAGGTTTTATGAAACTGTATTTTAAATAAAATAGTAAAATGGGAACTTGTATTGGTATTAGAATGAAGCATCGATTTTTGGATTACAACTGGTATCCATCTTATGATATGAACGTTGTCGATTAAGGTCTGAGAAGTAATTAAAATACCCCAACTTGAACGTCATCAAGATTATCTAAGGATGATATTAGTTGTAATGGTAAAAGGGATTATTAATAATTGATTATTTCCATCAAAGAAATAATAATGCAACGTGTGGTGAAAAAGTGGAGTACATATATTTTTAGATTTCCAAAATAACATAAATAAAAAAGATTTGAGTGTATATATACTGAAATCCCCAGAGTAACGGAAATAAGAAAATTAGAGAATATATATTTATATATATAATGATATTCCAAAAGTAAAAGGAAATAAAAATGGTAAGTTTTTGGAATGAGTTTATTCTAAGAATAAAGATTGGATATTGTTTTCAAGAAACACTGGTTTACGTGAAATTTGTTAAAAAACAAGGTTGGGAATAAATATAGAGAATGAATTTTAATGTATTTGAAATGGTATTGAAAAATAAAACATTATGTTAAATAAGAAGCAAAAAGCTATATTTGTAATATCGAAATATTTAAGAGTTTTAAATTTACATTTATTTTAATTAAAAGGCCAACTGATGCTGAATACTGAACTTGTGAACTCATTGGATTTTCATGATTGAATCGCTATTTATTTTGATAGTTAAATAACCGACTATCAAATCTGTCCAATATGATTGTTGGTACGGAAAGACCAGGATCGAATTTATATTCGAAAACCATTCCGACCGACAAATACGTGAAGATATCAGAAGATGATCGAGACGAAGAATTGAAGGCCATGGATCTTCATAAAACAGTAGAATTATTTATAATCTTTGGTTTTAGCGGCCAAAGATATACTGTGACTCTGTCGTTGAAATCTACGGATTTACAAGGACTACTCGCTACTAATCTATAGGGTGATTCCTTGGATGTGGTAGGAGGGTGCCTTCAGTTCATCCTGTTCCTTGATGACTTGTATGGACGGATGTCTAACAGAGTATTTCCAAAGGAATTACATACGTTGACTTCTTCAAATGCACCATAGTTGATGGCGGAGAAATGTTTTTTCTCTTGCCAAATAACTAGAGAATATTCTTGTGGCTATGTGGGTCACTCCATTACGGTGTATAATCACCTATCTAGAGAAATTCCTTTTGCTTCTTTAATCTATTTCGATGCTGTCCCTTTTCGAGAAACGGTGGTTTGAGCCCAACCGTTGGTGATATACATTCGATACACTCAAGCGAAATGAGTGGTCGGTCATGTGTGCGCCGGGTTGCAAGACGTTCTTGTTGAACCTAGTGTATTCCCCTCTAGAGATTCACCATCGGCAGGTGGTCCCATACCTTGTCATAGTCAGAATCCAATCTCCAATAAACGCCCGCGGTTTTGATTGTAACTATATATGTGGAGCGTGAGATGCAAGCGTTCTGCTAGATTGATATCTACTTGTATTTAGACACTATTATAATATCAGAAAAGATATTGATTTCAAAAATGTTTTGGGTTATCGTAAGGCAAAAACCGTCCGTATTTATTTGTGGATTTGGTCTTACGATTATCCTTTTCTTTCAAAAAGATTTTTGAACTTTAAAATTAAGTTGGATGATTCCCCTTAATACTATGCGAGTTTTTCTTACTCTGGTTCACCAGACTGATCCAGTGTTTTGTAAATGCTCGGGTTGTACAGGTTTAGTTTATCGACTGCTGTAAAGAAATGAGCCGAAAGAGTTCAAACATATAATATTACATAACTACTATTCCGCTGTGTTGTATATGAGGACATGTTATTATGACTATCTAGATGTGTGATGTACTCCGATGATTTTAAGTATTTTAAAGGCTCTCAGTAAAGTTTTATTTCAATATTATATTTTTTTTCGCTGCGATGTGAGACTCTGATTCTATGTTGTGGTGTATCTTCTTTTTCTTCTTCTATTGAAACTTTCTTTCTTATCTCACCCTCTAGTTTCTTTCTAATAACTATCCAGTGTTTTCGGTGTTTGGGAAGTCGTCCTGAGTAACGATAAATGTATTTATGTCGATTTTCGGGACCGAAAATCCTTGGGTCGTTATAGTGGTATCAGAGCTATTGGTTTAGTAATAACCTTGGCTCTGTGGTGTGACTCGGTAGAGATTGGGTTAGTAATACCCTAGATCGAGATTGAGTGTATAAATATATGAGAGCGTATTTGTAAATTTTATATGCAAATGTTTTGTATTGTGTTATTTGCTCGGTTCAAGTGTTGAGAAGCATTGAACGGTCAGTGAATACAATATTGTTTTTTAAAGAGGGTAAATGAAATAATTTTACCCAAAATATATTTTTGTGTAGAAAAGAAATAATTTTATAAATTATTGAGATATTAATGTGTTCGACTGATTTAAATGGGATTCAAATTGGATTGAAATTTGAATTAGAACTTAACCTGCTTAAGTTAAATTAAATAAATCATGTTATTGGAATTAAATTAAATAAACTGGAAATTAAATGAATAAATAATACTTATATAGAAATCAATCAGATATTAATCGATTGATATTCAAATATGTAAAACCAAAATAAAATGTTAATACTGAATGAAAATTCAATTGATTTGGTTGATTTGGTTGTGTATTGGTCATTGATTGTGAATTGTTTGTTATTGCATGATAGTTTGTTTGAATGGGAATAATCCATAATTTATTTGAGCTAAATGAATTTATAAACTAAAGAATAATTTCCAGTATAATTAAACTGGAATGAAACTGCATAGGAATTGGAATTTATGATTTAATCCCGGTATTTGATGATGAATTGATACTATCTATTTGATTTTGGAATTGGTGTAGTTACATTGTTGATTAGTGAAATATTATCTTAGAATTTCATATAAATATCACTTATATGGGAATTGAGTTATGTATAGGTGCCAGATGACTAGGAAAATTGATATTGGTTGAGTAAATCGCATATACATTGAAAAATTATGCTCAATAGCGCTCGTAAAAGGTACGCCTACGTGAAAATATGAAAATTTTGGGCTTTGATTTTGTTTTCAAACCATGTGGGTCGATGTATATATATTATGCATTCCTATGGTATCGCAGATGTCACTTTTACAGGAGAGACTCTACCAAATTTTTCTGGAAATTTAAAGTGTTAGAAATTTTTCGATATTTCTAAAAATATTTTTTTACGATATTAAATTGGTTTTTGATTAAAAAAAATTGGATTTGGAATTTAATGGGAGTTGTAGCATTTTTCTTACCTTAGCAATTTCGGGGACAAAATTATTTTAAGGGGGGAAGAATATAAAGATCGGTATTTTTGGCCATCAAATATTTTATTTAATTTATTATTTTAAAATACTTTGTCTAGAATATTAATGGATTTTAATGTCGAAATCGTTATTCAAATGAAGTATGAATATTATATATTTATACAATTTTAAATCGAGCTCTAAATGGCACTACAGTTCGTAATATGGAGTTTTAAACTTCAATTGAATATACAGGATTCGATATAAGTCGGATTTCTATGAGACAAGAAACGGTTGGGATCGTGTTAACTATAATTTTCATATGGAAGAGAAAAATCCAGATTTCGTGTTACAGATGGTTAGTTATGGCCAAGTCAAATTTTGAAATAGCCGCTATGAAATCATTATTAAAATATAATGTTAATTTAATATATTTAAATGAGAATTTAAATAGTTTAACTCAAAATTGACGAAATTGAGCTGTGTAAATTATATTAGGAATTGTATATATATTCCGTTTGAATATATATGATAAAAATTATTTATTATGATTTATTTGAATTAATTTAGAATTTATATTATATTTTAATCGATATTATATAAGTGTTAAAAATAGCAATTTTTGTAAATGGACTCCGTTTTCAGTGAAATTAGTCTCATTGGAACCGTAATGTTAAATTATTGCACAGTATTTAATTGCGTGACAAACCGATGTCGTATGTGACCACGGGAACCGTAAACGCCCAGTCTATTATATTATTTTGGTCAATTCAGACAGGGGTAATTTTAATCGAATTAACGACTGGCCAAATGAACTCTGATTTGGATGAAACAAGATTCGTTGGATCCGTATGGAAGAGGTCTAGTAAAATGTCAAGGTCTCATTTTCTTTGGAATATTTTTTTGTAATCATAGGAATTTTAAACGCTTGATTTTTCATCGATAATTATAAAGGACTTTTCAAAAACAATGTCGGAATTTGACGAAACCTGTCCCATTGGGTCCGGAATATTTTTTTATGCTAGGATTGACATTTGTACAGAAGAAAATGGAAGTCGATTGTAGGTTGTTTCCAAATATTTCTTTATGCAAAGTTATACTTAATAATATAATATTATTTCCATCCCATTGTCCCTATAAATACAGGAGTTGTTCACCCTTATTCCTAGTCAAACCCTAATTTATAGTCAACCTAAAATATAACCGCTACTTAGGAAATGGATGGAAAATCCTTCACTGCGTTTTTCCCTTGATTCCTCTCATTCTGATGACCGCTGGCAAAGGAGTTCAACTGCAAACCTATAGAACTTGGCAAGGCCGTCCAAATCAACTGGCGAAGATCGACACTAGAGGACGGGGGTGACTGGAAATGTAGTAGGAAGGCGATGAAGTTATTTCTGAATTGGAGGTGGGATTGGTAGTGGATTGTGGTGTGACTGGGCTCGGTGAGAGGACTAAAGAGAGGCGCAACTCTTGGCGGTCAGGGATGGAATTCCATGACCAAAAATGAGGCGGCGGTGGACTTTGAGCTCGCGCGTGGCTTGTTCTCAGAATGGAAAGGCATGAAGCCAAGAGGTTTAAAGAAGGAGCGGGACAGAATATAACAGATGGAATAAGTATTGTTTAGCCTTAACTAAGTAATTTAATGATTAATCAAACTACTAATTACAAGTATCAAATTAAAACCATATTATATTTTTTACAATTGGTTCAGTTCAAAAGAACAGAACGGAAAGATCAACAAATTGGTCCCGTGAAATTTTGAAGGGATCAACCTTATTCTATGAAGTAAACATGAGCACCAAGTATGAGGGAAAGTGACGATCCAGTATGCTGATAGCAAAAATAATTAAGTAATTGATTAGTTATACTAATTATATAATTAGTTAATATAGAATGGCTCTGAATTTGATTAAGTAACACATGGTACTGGTGTAAACAGTCGAGAGCACCAAGAGCAGAGTAAAGAAATACCTGGGAATAGTAACTCGTTTAGCCAAAATATTTTATATGTAATTACTATTAATTTAAAACATGATTAAGTTATTGTTTTACTAAATTTGATGTTAGGGTAATTATGTAAATTAACTAATTTATAAGGATTAACTTAATACAGTTTTAGACAAAATTAGCTAGATGTAACGGCCTGGGGAAAAACTCGACGCTCGAATTTTTGACAATAACATATAAACCCGTATTACTTGCCAAAAACACAAGTATCGAACCCCCAGATTGTTAATAGAAAGAAATTAGCGGGTGAAAATAGAAAGAAAGAATATTAGAATAGAAGAAATAATACTAGAATAGAAGAAAGAAGAAGAACACATCAGAATCTCACAGCGGAACGATTATAATATCAAATCTCTTTATACAAAAGAACTGCATATACATACCAATCATCAGAGTACAACATATATCAGGCACAGCGGAATAATAACTTTATATAACTAGCGGTGTAGCCTCCTGCTTCTAGCTCTTGAAAACTCCAAGCGAAACCTAACCTGGAACATACTTAGTCTGACCCGAGCACATTTGAAGTAAAGAAAAATACACCAGGTTAGTCTGGAATACTATCAGTGATAAATTCACAGCCCAAACAACTTGTTTAACTTTGGAAAATTCTTTATGAAATCAAAGGATTATAGTAAGACCAGCCCACACATAACCACAGACGACTTTTACCTTACTATAACCCAAAACATTTTTGAAATCCTAGCTTATTCTGATATTATCATAATGTCTAAACACAAATAATTAACAATCTAGCGGAACGCTTTCATCTAATGCTCCACATATATGTATACAAACCAAAACCGCGGGCGCTTATTGGATATTGTATTCCAACTTGACAAGGTGTGGGATCACCTTCCGAATGTGTATCTCTAGAGGCGAATACACTGGGTTCAACAAGAACGTCTTGCAACCCGGCCCACACATGACCGACCACTCATTTCGCTTGAGTGTATCGAATGTATATCACCGACGGTTGGGATCAGCAGCCGCCTCTCGGAAAGGGACAACATCGAATATAGATTTAAGAAGAAAATGGAATTTCTCTAAATAGGTGATCATACACCCTAATGGGAGCAACCCACATAGCCATGTTGCCTGCCCGTTTTTTCTCATTTCCCGGTTGAGGAGGCTTGAGGTCAGAGTTTATCTTCTAGAACATCTGGTCACCATTCACTTTGAATGCCACATCGTCAGATCCTCTGGATATCACTAATTGATGTCCACAAAAATATCCTAGTTGGGAGCTAACCAACTATGACACGTTAGAAGAGATCAATGTACGTGGCCCATTGGAAATACTTTGTCAGACATTCATCCATACAAGTCATCCAGGAACAGGATGAACCGAAGGTACTCTCCTACTGCATCCAATATAGGAATCACCCCATGAATCAGTAGCGAGTAGTCCTTGCAATCCGTAGATTTCAACCATGACAGAATCACAAACCAAATAACTCTGTTCGCAAGACAGAGAAATTCAACAAGTAGTCCTTCCGCTTTTGAAGATCCACGGTATTCAATTGCTCTGTCTTCAATCGACATCTTCACGTATTTGTCGGTCGGAATGGTTTTCAAATATAAATTCGATCCTGGTCTTTCCGTACCAACAATCGTTTTGGTCAGGTTTGATAGTCCGTGTTTTAACTATCAAATAACACAAGTGTGAATACAGTGAGTTTGCTGATTCAGTACTTGGCATGACTTGGCCTGTTTAAAATATATGTGTATGCTTAACCAAAAGGTTAATCAACTTTTAAACCTTCTAATATAATTTAAAACATTATCTTTATTCTAATTCTATTATAACAAAAACTATTTGATATGTTCTCGAGTTTGTATATACATATATACCAAACTTCCCATTTTCTTTACTATAGGGAATATCATT
This sequence comes from Allium sativum, assembly GCA_030737875.1. NCBI lineage: Eukaryota > Viridiplantae > Streptophyta > Magnoliopsida > Asparagales > Amaryllidaceae > Allium > Allium sativum. The sequence continues at coordinate 34,199,783 of CM060926.1, read as the reverse complement.
TTATTCTCCCAAACTACTTTTCCCAATTCCTTAAATTCTGGCATCACGATATATATATATATATATATATATATATATATATATACATATTTATATATATAATACTTAATGGAATAAACCAAATTAACAATTTTGATATGACAAATCAAATGTCAAATTTATAAATTTAAAATCAAATATCCTTATTTCCCTTGTAACTAATATTTATATTCAAAACTCTAGTACTTATGTTCAATATCACTCGTATGGAATAATTAACCAATTCCAACACTTTGCACTCACCACAATGAATATCATCCCTCGATAATAGTGAAGCCGTTGAAGTTGGGGTATTTTATTTACCTCTCAGACCTTGATCGACAACATTCTTATTTCAGAATAATATTAGTTCGTAACTTATCCATCTCACCAAAATCTCATTTATTCCCTTTGATTTCAAATCCATTTCTATAAGTCGTTTCTTATATTTGAAATTCACGTTCAAAAATCTTTCTACTTAATTCCTTTAATTAAGTAAGTATTCGCTAAAACATAACTTTTTGACCTAAAGCATTACTTCATTTATAACTTTAGGTTTTTATAAAAATCCCTCTTCAAATAATCTATTTCCATTTATTGGCATTCTTAAAATAACCTAATATTGGATTGACAACTAAAATCTGCTTGCTACCTTCCTTACAATAAGACCTTTTTAACTTGGATTTTTTTTTTAATTTCAAGAACTCCTTTACCAATATTTTACACCAAACAATTGCATGTATTTTCTTTTCATTTTGAAAACCTCAGTCTACTTATCGTACTTTGCTTAATTTAACTCTTTTAACTTTCTTACATATGATTTTGCTACAAAAACCAGTTAAATAATTCTTTGATAAACTTGATTAAAATATTCATTTATAAATTTCTAATTTAATTAATTATATAAAATGACTGAAAAGCTTCAGTTTGGTTATAAAATAATTTATAACTTTAAAACTGCGTCAATTCACCAACCGGTAAAACGACGACTAAAACAACACATTTTAGGCCATTCATTGCCAATTACCCAGTCAACACTGTCAGTTGATTTTAAACACAACACAGGTGAATATCTATTCAACCATCACGCTCAAACAGGTTTTTCAACCATATGGGGTTCAATCAGTTCAAATATCAACGATATAAATAAACAAACAACATATATAATATTTGAGGAATCTGGTCGGATCCCTCCAACCTGTTATTCCCTGCATCACAGCTCGTTATACATTTGATAACAATATATGAAATGAATTTCGTATGATCAACTAATTTAAAACGATGAATTAACAACAACCATTCAAACAATAATCAGCCAATAGCAACCAACCAACCAATTTATAATTTTAAAGGTAAATTATATTTTTAATATGGATTTACCACATCATAGAATTCCAGAAGGTGTGAGAATTAACTCACCAGTTCAATACGGTTGACACGTTTGTTGCATTTAATCTTGAACGGACGTTCAAAATTAGCTGAAATTTCAACGGCGTCAGACCAGTGCCTAGTCAGTGCCAACGTCTAAGTCTCATCCGTACGTTCCCAACGGATCTAGTTTCGTCAGATTTCATTAATGTATGTGGAAGTTATGCTAGTTTAAAGTTTACATTGGTTTTAAATTTAAATTAGATTGAATTAATAATTAAGATAACCATTACCTTAATTACCTGTCATTAAAGCCCCATAATCCACTAATTCACGTAAGCATTCCTAACGCGTTTTCCTGGAACCAACAACCTCAAACCCGATGGCCACTTCTTCCTCCCGATTAACCCAACAACGCCACCTTCAGCATCCAACCGCACCGCCACCATTGCGTCTGAGACCACCGGAGCCACCCCATCTGAACCGCCGCAATGTTTAACACCCACAGCCAGCGACCCCAACCCTGAACTCCCTCCGACTTCCTGGAAAATCGAATACCCCAATTCAGTTCATCCCCTAAATTCAACCGCCTCGTACCACCGTAACCAACGCCACCACCACCAATCGACAGTTCGACCTCCCCCGCTCCAAACTCCTTCATGTGCTTCCCTCCTAGCGGCCTCGTCCGGCCTCACGGCCACCAAAACCGACGTCAACAATACGGAAAAGACCCAAAAATGTAACCTCCGTTCATCCCCCTTTCATCACCACCACGGCCAACTTCAGGTCATCGACCCAAAGCAGAAAATGACCGCCTCCTCATCCTCTACAACTTCACCTTCGAACCCAACATCATTCGACAACTCAAACTCCCCAAAACCCAAGAAAAACGAAAATGAATTTCCATGGTTTATCCCCGATTCCAGCCACCTCCGACCACGATAGGTCCCTAATTTTTCTCAGCAGGTAGGTAAGGACCCGATCTACCACTTTCTCTTTGGAAGCCCCCTCGAATTCATCACGGATTTAAAGAAATAAATTAAAATGTAACTGGGCGCTTATTTCCAAATTTACTGAATAGAAAATGAAGATGGCTGGAAATTTCTGATTTTTGAGGTTTATATAATCGTGAATATTAATATTTTAAATCGATGTGACAAGCGATGTTGACTAACGATTTTTATTTCGTACCTATCGCTATTTTTAATGCTGTTTATTCGCTGTTGCGCTCACATAGAACTCTGTTCAAGATGCAAATGAACGGCATAGTATAATTTGACGATACGGTCCTAATGAAACTTGTTTCGTCGAATTCCAAGTTCGTTTGCTCGAGTGGCGCTCGTTCACGTTCAAATGGTCGTTTTTATTTGTACTTTATTTTGCCACGCTCACAAATTAAACCCGATTGATGCGCCACTTGGAATCTAGCAATATTTTACTGTTGTGGTCCCAATAAAATTTATTTCATCGAAAACTGAGGTCGTTTGAATAAAGGCCCTTTTATAACTGCCCAATTTGAATAAAATAAACCAATTTTGAAATACCTCAATATAATATTAATAAAATATTGAAATTGGCCATACACGGCCAGAATATCGTATACTACCAAGATAAAATAGCTTGGGTTGAGTTTGGAGCCAAATCGATATTATAAAAATTTAAAAACCCATTTATTTAATATAAATAACGTTATATTATATAATGAAATTCCACAGCGAACTTTTCAAAATTTGATTTGGACATAAAATAAAACCTACAACACGAAAACTCGATTTTTCTCTTTCATTAGAAAAATATTACCCAGCAGATTCGGACGTTTCTTGTTTCGAGAAAATTTGACTCATTTTGGGCCCTGTACAGCCGTTTAAAGTTCAAAACGCCAATTTACGAACTGTCGCGCCGCTACAGCTTGTTATTTAATTAATTTATAAATTAAACGTTATAACGTCATTTTAATAACGAAATCGATATTATAATTTCAATAAAAACAATATTAAACCATTTTAAAATCGCCCGATCACATTATACTGCAAATCGACATTTTCCCCAAATATGCCAAAAATAAAATATTATTATATTATTAATATAATTAAATATTCAAAATAAAATGGTCAAAATTGATTTTTTTAAATTCAAACCAATATTTTAAATAAAATAAAATATTCCAATAAAATGGCCAGAAAATACGGGACATTACACTAGAACTCCGGACTTGCAATCATGGTTGGGAACAGCGAAAGGCAGGATCGACCAGTTAATTTACCAATGTAATTAATCTTATTATATAATGATTAAGGATTTGTTAGTAATTAAATTATGTTAATTTAAAATTGTTAATAACTCAGTCATTTATTATCAGAATTCAACAAACCAGGTGCCGTTAGACACGTCTTGACGAGCACTACAATATGGAATAAATCTGGAAGGAATTGGAATCAATCGGAATTTTTAATTCAATTAAACACTTATTTAATTTAATTGAAATCAACTGTTTCAACAATGGAATCAAATCAAGGTGAGTTAAACTCACTCAGTTCACTCCATTTATATTTTATATAAATTCGTTTTTTATTTTGTGTGCTCAGGTTGACTGTCTGATAATTATATATCCATTTGTTGATTTAACCGATGAAATTAAACCGTGTTTAATTTCAGTGAAATACCAAATCGTTATTTTAACAATTCGATCCAATGAAGGTAACTTGCCTTATTGGTCATATTTATTTATAAATATGTTTAATTGTTTGAATTGTTTTGTTGATTGATTGATGTTAAATGGTCGTTATTTGCTGTTATAGAAATTATCAGTTAAATGGAATTGAATAATCTGATTTGAGATAACCAGTTTGATGTAGGGAAGAACAGGTTGGAGGGATCCAATGGGATTCCTCAAATATATTATTTATTTTCATATTATCATATATGAACTATCATGATTGGGTGATTGAATTGATTTATGATCATTGACTGAAAAGTCAACCTGTGTTTTGTTTTAACTAATGGGAAATATTGGTTGAGTAACCGACAGCAAATGGCCAAAGAATAAATTGTTTTGTTTTATATTGATTTGCCGTATGGTGGATCGATATAACTGGAGTTATAAAATTTATTTTATAACCGGAAATAGATTTGGAAATATATTATTTTGAATAAAAGTTTATAAACAAGAAATAAATATTTATTATTTATTAAATTAATTTATAATTAATTATTAATTGATTTTATAAACTAATTCCAATGTCATTCAGATTTATAAACAAGTGAAGAGAAATTAATCTAATGGTTAAATTTGGATAATTGTTTAAATAAGAAATAAATAATGGTATTATTTAAATTAATTATATTATTAATTAATTTAAAGGGAAAACGAATTGGAATCAGTTAATGGGATAACCGTGTTTTGAGTTGACTATGTTGGCCGTTTTTAATTGGGATTAAATTAGTGCATTTTGAATAAAATGGATTAATGAATACTGTTTAAATTTTAATAAGATATTTGAAAAGGGATTTACTATTTATATTAGTTAATTAAGGAATTAACTATTTTTACAGTAGGTAATGATCGAAGTAAATTATTATATTAAGTAATAATAATTTAGAAAATTACTTTTTAATTGAAAATCATTTAAAAAGTAATCGAAGTGGAAATGAAATCTAATGGAATGGTGAAAGGAGTTATGAACATATTTTATTTCAAACCTGAGCTTTATAACGAAGTTATAAAAGGGAAATTTAAGTGATAGCTTAAAATAAATGTGACTTAAATATTCGAATTAAGTAAAAGGGAATTAAGAATAGAAAGGGTTAGACCAAACCAAAATTTATTTAAAGAGGAGCTATAAAAGCAATGAGGTGTCATATAGTTAATTATAGATTAACATTACTGAATAATGGGATTAAGCAAGAAGGGGAATTAAAATAAGATTTCTAAAGCAGGAATGGTTGAAAGGATTTGGAAAGGGATTGGTAAAAGTGAATTTGGGTAAAGAAGTGGATCATAGGATTTGATAAACCAATCCGAATTATGGAATGAAATTGTTTAAAAAGGTAAAGGTTAAAAAGTGGTGTTTACAAGGAATTACTTAATTATTAAATTAAGGAATAATGTTTTATTCGAGAAGGAGATTTTCAAAGAGATAAGAAGGTTGTATGAAACCATATTTTGAACAAAATAGTAAAATGGGAATTTGTATTGGCATTAGAATAAAGTATCGGTTTTTGGATTACAACTAGTACGCATCTTATGATATGAACGTTATCGATCAAGGTCTGAGAGGTAATTAAAATACCCCAGCTTAAATGACATTAGGATTATCTAAGGATGATATTAGTTGTTTTGGTAAAAGGGATTAATGATAATTGATTATTTCCATTAAAGAAATAATAATGCAACATGTGGTGGAAAATTGGACTATATATATATTTAGATTTCCAAATTAATGGAAATAAAAAGGATTTGAGTATATATATAGTGAAATCCCCAGAGAAACGGAAATAAGAAAATTAGAGAATATATATTTACATATATAACGATATTCCATAAGTAAAAAGAAATAAAAATGGTAAGTTTTTGGAATGAGTTTATTCTAAGAATAAAGATTGGATATTGTTTTCAAGTAACACCGGTTTATGTGAAATTTGTTAAAAAACAAGGTTGGGAATATATATAGAGAATGGATTAAAATGTATTTGAAATGGTTTTGAAAAATAAAATCTTATGTTAAATAAGAAGCGAAAAGCTATATTTGTAATATCGAAATATTTAAGAGTTTTAAATTTACATTTATTTTAATTAAAAGTCCAATTGATGTTGAATACTGAATGTGTGAATTCATTGAATTTTAGTCACTATTTATTGTGATAGGTAAATAACTAATATCTAATCTGTCCAACACGATTGTTGGTACGGAAAGACCGGGATCGAATTTATATTCGAAAACCATTCTGATCGACAAATACGTGAAGATATCTGAAGATGATCGAGATGAAGAATTAAAGACCGTGGATCTTCATAAAATGGTATAATTACTTATAATTTCTGGTTTAGCAGCAAGAGATATGATGTGACTCTGTCGTGGTTGAAATCTATGGATTTGCAAGGACTACTCACTACTAATCTATAGGGTGATTCCTTGGATGTGGTAGGAGGGTGCCTTCGGTTCATCCTGTTCCTGGATGACATGTATGGACGGATGTCTAACAAAGTATTTCCAAAGGAATTACATAAGTCGTACCATAGTTGATGGCAGAGAAATGGTTTTTCTCTAGCTAAATAACTAGAGTATTTTTGTGGACATTAATTAGTGATATCTGGCGGATCTGACGATGTGGCATTCAAAGTGAACGGTGACCAGATACTCAAAAGGGACATTCAAACCTCAAGCCTCATCAACCGGGAAATGACAAAAATCAGGCAGGCAGCATGGCTATGTGGGATTAGGGTGTATAATCACCTATCTAGAGTAATTCCTTTTGCTTCTTTAATCTATTTCGATGCTGTCCTGTAACACCCCGTATTTCTGTTAATACTAAAGTAACGAATTAAAGAATAATTAGTTTTAATTGGGAGAATTAAGGGAAACGGGTTATGCCATTATGTTGGTCTCGGAATTCTGGTTGAGATAGAGTCCGATATTGTGTGAATTGAACTTCGTATGAAGAAGTTATGGCAATCGGAAGTTTCAGAAAAATTCAAACAGATTTCAAAAATTCAAATTCAGTCTCAGATTGGGCTAGGCGGCAAAATTCCCGCCAGGGGCCAGGTCGACCTGGGGGTCGACCTACCCATACAGGTCGACCAGGGGTCGACCTGGGGGTCGACCTGCCCCTCCCCCCTCCCCCCCCCCCCCCCCGGGCAATTTTGAAAGATGACGATTTTCTGACTCTTGGCTGAGCCATTAGGGCTGACTTGTCACCCTATCTTGACTGAATGGTTGTGGTTTATTCTAGGTTGATCGGATGGCCTAAATTAATCCTAAATTCTATATAAACACATGTAGACTCAAACCCTAAAATCAAATAAAAATTTAGAACCATGGCTGCTCTGTTATCACCTTGCAACCTAGAGTAGCCGCCACCATTTAGGAGAAAGAAAAGCTAATCAACTCAATTCTATTCAACTCAAATCTAAGCAACAACGAATTTGTCTTCTTCAAAGGAAAGCTAAATCAATTTCAGAACTCAGATTTCAGAAATCAAGACCTTCTTTGAGTTGTGAGTTCGATTTCTTTAATAAGATAACTAACAATTTAATTATGTTGAGTTATGATTTGGGTTATATGGTTATGTTGTGAATCATTGACCGTTACGTTATTACCTATGTTGTAAATCTTTGATGTTATTATCTATGTTGTAAAGCTGCGATGTTATTATATATGTTGAAAATATATGTTAATTGTTAGCTTATGTACAATCAATTCATAATGCTGCTTCATATGCTAGTTTGGTTATGTTTGTTGGAACTAATTCATGTGTTAAATCATATGTAAGTTTAACTTGATAATTCTATATGCAAGTTTGGATGTTAATTTAAATATGAATCTTATGCAAGTTAATGAGAATCACATACCACCTTACATGTTTCATGACATCTATTTTATGTGTAAGCTTGGATCTAAAGTTTAGGCTAAGACATGTGTGAGTTATATGCTAGTATACAAAATTCTATATGCTAGTTTACATGTAGATCTTAATTTACATGTTTAGATGCAAGTTTACACCATAGTTTATGTTGCATAAATCACGTATGCAAGAGTATGAATCATGTAATGTAAGTTTGTGACTATTGCCTATGCAAGTTTACACCTTATGATTAGATCTATGACATCCATAGTTTATGCAAGTTTGTGACTTTGGCCTATGCAAGTTTTAGATGAAAACCCTTATTCACACATGCAAGTTCACCCCTTATGTTTAGATCTAATTTTTATTCTATGCATGTTGTAATGTTTTCTCTTTATTCCATATGTTAGACTATTCGAGTCTAACTTATATTTCACGTTAAACGAACCAACGTACAACGTGGGGCAATGGGATAATATTAAAAGATTTAATATTGAGAATTGGCATAAATTCCTTAAATGTGATGTTAATTCGTATAATTTTATATACCATAAGTAGATGGACATAATTAAGGTTTTAATTATGGACATAGTTAAATTTGTAATTGATTGACAATTTGAATAGGGAAATTAATTCAAATTGGGGATAATTAATTATGTGTAATTAATTGCCTAAGACACCAGGATAGACTCTTTTGTGGTGTTAGACTTCTCGGACCTGCCCGACAAATCCAGCAGACACAAATGCCAGTCCAATGTGAGAGGTCAAGGGCATGAATTAAATGCGTAACAATTGTAAAGACACAAGGTTAGGCTCGTTTGTGGTGTAAGACTGCCCAGACCCGCCCGGCAAATCCAGCTGCCACAAATGTCAGTCTAATGTGGGAGGTCATTACAATGTTACGGTCTTAATGAATTGAGAAACACTTAACCAGATAAACATGTAGTGGGACATGAGGGGGTTAAGTGGGTGCCTTGGGTGGCATGTGGAATTCAGTGGGTGCCTTGGTTGCATTTGAAATACGATTAGATGCACTTAACCAAGATTGAAACATGTAAGAAGACATGAATAAGAATGGGGTTAAGTGGGAAAAACCTTAGAGGGGACCAAGCACAGGTGGAAAGCTTGGGTCATGCATGAGGGCCCTTTTCAAACCAGTAACCCATTAAATATCTTTGTGGGCTCGACCCAAGTCGAGGACGGGACACGCGTAATGGATTTGATTGTAAGAGGTCAAAACGGGTCAGCGGTGGCAATGCAAGTCCAACGGTTTCATATGCATGTGTGGGACCGGGTTGGTAGGTAAGACGTTGTCGCATCGTGTAGATATAAGCCATGCATTTTTGGTTGAATCAGGTTGCCACTTTGGGGAGTGATACACCCCACTGCGGGGCCAACACGGGTATCTACGAGTTAGTGAGCCGATCGAATGGGGGTAGTGGGTACACCTAGTGGAGATAGGGGCAGACGACACCTATGGAGGTAGCTAGGGGTACACGAAACTCCCATTAGTAGTATTAAGTTCTATAGGCGGGATAAATCCTTAGGGTGTCTAGTAGTGGTGCAGTATAGTAATTATCTTATAGTGATTAGGGGCGCCTTTAACATTATCTTTGTTCGTCTTATTTCCCTGTCATACCCAATTGTTCACAATCATTTCCTTATTTTCCAGCTTATGCCTTAGCCTAGTTATTTTGATAATTATATTGTTAAAGTTATCGCACTCGCCAGACTTTATGTCTGACCCCCTTTCTTTCCACCTCTTTTCTTCCTTCGCCCTCCCTCAGGTTTGCAAGGAGGGAATACTATAGCTTAGTGCCGATTTCTTTTAGTTGCTTGAAGAGAGTAGATGTATTGCTTGGGACTCTCTCATCTTTATGGCTTTGCTTATTCTTAGTGGGTATTTATGCATTTATGTTATTTAAGTATTTGCTTATTTATGTACTTTGAAGTTTTTGGAAAAGACTACTGATCCTGATGTAATGGTTTCGAAGACTACTTATGTAAACTCGTTCTGAGTTATGATGCTATGAAATAAGTTTTAACTTCCACTGTGTTGTTTTATTTATTTCTTGTTGTAATTTATTTGTTCTATACAAAAATACCGCTTCATGGACATTGATGCATTCCCTTTGTGAGTGACATTAATGGACATGGGGTGTTACACGTGGTATCAGAGCTATGGTTACAAGAACAGATAAAAAGTTTTGAAAAGTGTTTTTAAAAGTATTATTTTCCTAGAAAGTATTTTCAAAAACTTGTTTTAAAGAAGCTATTTTCAAGGAAAGATTACTTTTAAGAGCATAATCCCTGCAAGCCATACATCTCTCTTTCGCTTCCCTTGTTTTAAAACTTTTCCTTTTCTTTTCAGCATGTCTGGAGCATCTGAGATACCAGAGGGTGTTCATGAACCCGGTTGGTTTCGTCAATATCTTGAGGCTAGGGCCGCTTTTGCGGGTTCGGCCAACGTTCCTCCTCCTCCTCCCCCAGCTACAGTCATTCCTCCGCGTGGAGATACTTCCTCCAAGATATGTAAAGACTTTCGTTTGATGGGTGGAAAATCTTTTAGCGGGTCTGAAACGTTCATTGAAGCTAGAAATGGGTTGAAAGAAGTGGAGGATATGTTTGGCATTTTCGATTTGGACGATTGTAAGGCCCAATTGGCTGCTTGGTTGATGAAGGACGAAGCTTCATTTTGGTGGGAGGTCAATAATGGAGAACGTCCAGTTGATACATGGTCGGATTTCAGGTGTAGGTTTGAGGCAAAGTTTCTCTCACGAGTTGAAGAGAATTTATATATGGAAAGATTTTTGGCGTTGAAGCAAGGGAATCTATCAGTGAAAGAATACATCAACAAGTTCAATCAGTTGGCGAGATTTGGACTGGACTTGGTGAATACACCCGAAAAGAAGGCCCTGAGATTTGTTAAGGGTTTGAACAAGCCACTACATGGGTTAGCTATGACCCACATCCCTATGGGGGCCATCTTTGAGAGGCTTGTTGATATGACGCTTATGCATGAGGAGGAGAAAGGCGCCAACACTAATAAGGCACCTGAGAAGAAAGGAGATCAAAAGAAACCACAACAACAAAACAAGAAGGGAGGGAAAAACAATAATGACAAAGGAAAGAAGAAGTGATTTAATTGTGGGATACCAGGCCATCTGAGTAAAGACTGTAGGAAAAAGAAGAAGACTGACTGTTTCCCTTGTGGAGAGGCAGGTCATCTAGTTAAGGACTGCCCAAGGTAACAAGGACAAGGGCAAAGAACTTCTGGCGGGCAGCTTCAAGCTCTCGTGGCACCGGGGCAGGCAAGGGAGTAGTTCCAGGCTCTCGCGGTCCCACCGTTGCAAGAATGAGGTAGAAACATTTCCATTGAGAGTTTAGTTTTTCTGTTTGATCATCCTGTCCGTACTTTATTTGATTCTGGCGCATCACATTCGTTTATCCCTACATCATTAGTTGAAACACTGCAGTTAAATACTAGTCTTGTTGTGGATCCCATTGTAGTCTCAAATCCCATTGGTGGGTCAGCTCATTTATCCATGGTCAGTAGGGATTTGAGATTGTCGATCTTAGGCGTTGGTTTTGAATGTAATGCTTTTGTGCTTGGTTTCATGGGCAATGGGTTGATTCTAGGGATGGATTGGCGAGCCAGATATGGTGCCATCCTAGATCATGAACGAAGGGTAGTAAAATTGTTGACTCATAGTGGAAAGACCCTTGATATTTCTTGTGACCCTAGAGGATCAGTGATGCTTAGTTATCTTGAGTCACTTGACGCATCCAATGATGATTTACATTCTGTTCGTATAGTCCGTGAATATGTTGATGTCTTCGATGAGATGAGGGGTCTACCCCTAAAACGTGAGATATATTTTGTATTTATCTTGTAAACAATGCAAAACCAGTATCTCTTCTAGTACGCCACATGGCTCCTCGTGAGAGGAGGGAGGTCAATAAGCAAGTAGGAGAGTTGCTTGACAAGGGGTTCATAAGACGTAGTATATCCGAGCGGGGTGCTCCAGTAGTATTTGCCACGAAGGCGGATGGGTCCCTTAGACTTTGTGTGGACTATAGAGAACTTAATAAACTTATTAAGAAGAATAGGCACCCATTGCCGAGGATTGACGATCTCTTTGATCAGTTAGTTGGCGCCTCAGTGTTTTCGCATTTGGACCTAGCCACTGGTTTCCATCAGTTGAGAGTGGCTGAGGATAGCATAGACAAGACTGCCTTTAGGACTCCGGACGGTTTCTATGAGTGGCTTGTAATGCCCTTCGGTTTGACAAACGCCCCCGGATACTTTGTTGACTTGATGAGTAGGGTGTTTAGGGAGTACCTTAATAAATTCAAGGTGGTCTTTGTGGATGACATCTTGATCTTTTCTAAGAGCGAGGAAGAGCATGCCCTACATCTTAGGGAAGTATTAGAGATCCTTCGAGCGCATAACCTTAAAGCTAAATTTTCTAAATGTCACTTTTGGAGGAAGGAAGTGCGATTCTTAGGGCACGTGGTTTCCAAAGAAGGGATAGCTGTGGATCCCGCAAAGGTGGTGGTCATCCAAGATTGGAAGGTTCCTAAAAATGCTACCGAGGTGAGGAGTTTCTTGGGGTTGGCCAGCTACTATAAGAAGTTTATCAAGGACTTTGCAAAAATATCAGCCCCATTGACACGCTTGACGAAGAAGAACCTAGTTTTCACATGGGACGTAGATTGTGATAATGCGTTCCAACATTTAAAGAGAGCTTTGACAACAACCCCAGTCTTAGTGTTGCCAGATGGGAGTAAGACATTTACCGTTTATACCGATGCTTGTGGGACAGGACTAGGCGCAATCTTAATGCAAGAGGGGAGGGTAATAGCCTATGGAGGAAGGCAGTTGAGGGTGCATGAGAAAAATTACCCTACACATGACCTAGAGTTGGCCGCAATTGTTTTCGCGCTTAAGTCTTGGCGCCATTATCTTCTTGGCGAGAAATTCGAATTGTTCACAGACCACAAATTGCTAAAATACTTGTTCTCTCAGAAGGACTTAAACTTAAGGCAGCAAAGGTGGATGGAATTCTTAGCGTCCTACGATTTCGAGATAACATATACCTCTGGCAAGGGTAAGGTAGTGGCGGGCGCCTTAAGTAGGAAAAGGTTGTCCATGAGTCCGTTGTTTGTTGAGCGACAAAGCTTAGAGTTCATCTCTATGTTTGACTTTAGACCATCCATTGACTTTGTACCCGGTTTGCTAGCATCCTTAGAGGTCAGACCTACACTTTTGGAACGGATTAGTGAGGCACAACGAGATGACCCACAGTTGGTTGAGTTAATAGAGAAGGTCATAAGTGGGGAGTCATCGATCCATCTCAGTGGGTATACCCTAGATGATAAGGGTTGGTTATTTAGGGACGGTAGATTTTGTGTACCACGAGATGAGAACTTGAGGAAGACCATTCTTGATGATGCACATCGTTCGAAGATGACCATTCATCCAGAAGGGGACAAGATGTACATGGACATGAGACGAGTTTACTTTTGGGCCGGTATGAAGAGGGATGTGGCCAAGTTTGTCGCTAGATGCTTGGTGTGACAACAAGTAAAAGCAGAGCAAAAGAAGCCCGGCGGTTTGCTTCACCCATTGGAAATTCCACAATGGAAGTGGGAGAGTGTCTCGATGGACTTTGTTGACGGGTTGTCGAAATCGAGGAAGGGTAATACGGTGATTTGGGTCGTGATAGACAGACATAGTAAGAGCACCCATTTCATTCCCGTGAAAAGTAAGAGGACTGCTCCATGGTTAGCCTCCGTATATATTCGAGAGATAGTTCGTTTGCACGCTGTTCCTTCTAGCATAGTGACCGATCGCGATCTTATCTTTACTACCGAGTTTTGGAAGAGCTTGCAAGAGGCAGTGGGACTCAGTTATGTTTGAGCACCGCATATCATCCTCAGACGGACGACAGACCGAGAGGGTGAATCGTATTCTAGAGGACCTTTTGAGGCTATGTGTTTTAGACTTCAGAGGTACATGGGAGGAGCATCTTCCTTTTGTGGAGTTCACGTATAATAATAGTTTTCAGTCTAGCATTGGCATGGCACCTTTCGAGGCTCTTTATGGAAGGCCTTGTCATTCACCTACATGTTGGTGGGAATCTACGGATAAGATCTTACTTGGGCCCGACATGATTAGAGAGACTACGGAAAAGATCAATTTGATTCAAAGGAGGATGAATACGACACAAGATAAGCAGAAATCGTATGCGGACAAGAGGAGGTGTAACACCCCGTATGTTAAATAACTTGTTATAACATAAATCAGAGCAGAATTAAATTTAATATTCTGAATCAGGGGAAACGGGCTGTTCCATTGCGTTCGTCTCGGAAAAATACGCGAAATAGAGTCCGAGTTTTCGTAAATCGGAGTCCGTATGACCAAGTTATGGCCCGTCAAAGTTTCACGAAAAATCAAAAATGAAAACTGCTCATGTTTTGAGGCCCGGGATGAGTTTTGGGCTGTTTTTTTTGGGCCCTAAATGGTTCCTACACTTGACTTCTTCCCCAAGACATGCTTTAAAGGCTAGGATTGGTTCTAGGGTATATCCTATGGTCCTAAAACATCTAACTAATCTATATATACACCCTAATACCCCCCTTATCCTTACCAAAAATAGATCTAAGGCCATTATGCCACCACTTAGAAAATTGGAGAGCCTCCACTAAAAATCCTAAGAGGGTTTGCAAGCTAATCTACATCTTCTTCTACTTAATCATTGGGATTTGCTTCATTTAACTTGCTAATCTTGTTTTGGTGAGCTTCTATCCCCTTAATAATCAATTATTGAATTGATTATGATAAGATGTGATAAAGTATGGCTATGTTTGTGGATCCATATATTTATGCAAGCTTGATGTAGTGAATATTATGTGTTTTGCAAGTTATATGCCTTATGTCATGCAAGTTTCATAATATGTAATCATGATATTTTTATGCAAGTTGTTTCATGATGTTTATGATGCAAAACACTAAGTGAATATGGATCCATTATGCAAACATGTTATGCAAGTACGTGAGTACTTATGCAAGTCATGTATATGCTTATATGCATGTTTAACATATTATGCAAGTATATGAATGTTTATGCAAGTTATGTATATGTTGAAATGCAAGTTTAACATAATATGCAAGCCTATGCAAGTATGTGAATGTTTATGCAAGTTATGTATATGTTGAAATGCAAGTTTAACATAATATGCAAGCCTATGCAAGTATGTGAATGTTTATGCAAGTTATGTATATGTTGAAATGCAAGTTTAACATAATATGCAAGCCTATGCAAGTATGTGAATGTTTATGCAAGTTATGTATATGTTGAAATGCAAGTTTAACATGATATGCAAGCTTATGCAAGTATATGAATGCTTATGCAAGTATGTGAGTGCTTATGCAAGTTAAGTATATGCTAAAATGCAAGTTCTACATGTTATGCAAATCACATGTATGATGATATGTAAGTTCATATGCAACATGTTATGCAAATCACATGTTTGATGATATGTAAGTTCATATGCAACATGTTATGTAAGACACATGTTTGATAATATGCAAGTTTGGGTTGAATATAGTTGGGTTAATACATGCTCATATATGCAAGTTGACATCCTCTTAACCCATGATAAAGTTATATGCTAAACCCATGTTATGTGTGGTAAATCTTCCCTTTATTATGTTATGTCATAATGACGATTTACGTGGGGAACGATGGGGTTAATTAATATGTTAATTAAAAGTATGTTGAAATGGGTATGATTAAGCATACCATAAAAAAATTAATTAACATAAGTGGGAATTTACCTATTGAGTTAGGTCTACCCCATGGGAATTTACCTATTGAGTTAGGTCTACCCATTTTATGAATAAATTGATATTAATTAGGGATAATTAATATGGGGGTGATTAATTAGGTGTAATTAATCGACTAAGACACGAGGTTAGGCTCTGTTATGACGTAAGACTGCCCGGACCCTACCGGCTTAACCAGGCGGTCATAACAGCCAGTCTAATGTGAGAGGTCTTAGGCACAAATTAAATACGTGATTAAAGTAAAGACACGAGGTTAGACTCTGTTATGACGTAAGACTGCCCGGACCCTACCGGCTTAACCAGGCGGTCATAACAGCCAGTCTAATGTGGGAGGTCTTTATGGGGAATCACGGTCTTAATTAATTAAGAAACACTTAACCATATTAGCATGTAGTGGGACATGAGGGGTTAAGTGGGTGCCTTGGGTGGCATGAGGAATCTAGTGGGTTGCCTTGGGTGGCAATAGAAAATACGATTAGAATACTTAACCAAGTGAAACATGTAATTAAACATGATTAAAGGGTTAAGTGGGGAACACTAGATTAATAACAAGCTCTGGTGGGTAGCTTGTGGAGGGCCCATTACAACCAGTATCCCATATGTATCTTTGTAGCTCGGCCCAAGCCGAGGACGGGACACACATACTGGGCTTGTCTATAAGTGGCCAAAACGGGGTTAGCGGTGGCAACGCAGGCCCATCGGGTTTCATATGCGTGTGTGGGCCCGGGACTGGGAGGTAAGACGTTGTTGCATCGTGTAGGTATAACCCGTGCACCGGTGTTGCTTTTGGGTTGCCACTTTGGGGAATGATACACCCCACTGTGGGCCCAGCACGGATACCTACGTTAGGGAGCCGATCGCTTGGGGTAGTGGGGTACACCTAGTAGAGATAGGGGCAGACGACACCTATGTAGTCAACTAGGGTACAGGAAACTACTGGTTATATCTATCTTTGATATCCTTGGGTGGGATCAACCTTTGAGTAGGAGTGACTGGTGTGGTGCAGTTAGTAATTATCCTTGGGTGGGTAGATGCGTCTTTACGGTTATCTTAGTTCGTCCTGTGTTCGTGGGCAACTTAGTGTAGTCATTATCCCCAAAGATACCATACCGAGTTCATATCATACCCTAATTACTTTAATAATTGTATTATTAAGGAGATAGGGTTCACTCAGGCTTATGTCTGACCCCCGTTGTTTTTATCTTTTTCCTTCAGGTCCTCAGGTTGGGCCTAGTGCTAGTGGGCTTTGATCAGTTTGCTTTATCTATCTCTTGGAGTTTGGACCGTAGATGTAGAGCTCAGCTTATCTTATCTTTTCTGTTATGGCTATTTGTTATGAGTAGTGGGATTATGTACTTATTTTATTCAGGATGGATATTTTGTACTTGACTCTTGTTATGGTTTTATGATGTAACCAAACATGTTTTACTTTCCGCTGCTATGAGATGATGTTTTAAATTTTCAAGTATTACATTATATCTGTCTTGTTGTAATTTTACTGTTCTATACTCACTAAAAATACTCCACCGATGCTATGGCATTCCCTTAGTGAGTGACTATAGCGGGTGTGGGGTGTTACAGGAGGACAGATCTTGAATTTGATATTGGGGACACGGTCTTTATCAAGGTGTCTCCATTACGGAATGTTGTTCGCTTTGGGTCCGTTGGGAAGTTAGCACCAAGGTTCGTAGGGCCGTTTCCTATTAAGGAAAGGATTGGACAGATGGCGTATAGAGTGGAGTTGCCCTAGAGACTTAGTGGTGTACACGACGTATTCCATGTATCACATTTGAGGAAATGCTTGCACAAGACCGGGGAAGCGGTAGAGCCGAGCTTGCTTAGAGAGGTGGAGATAGAGCGTGATGCGATGATTCGACGAGCTCCTACATGTATTCTTGGGTCGGAGATTAAGAAGTTGAGGAATCGAGAGGTCAAGCTAGTCAAAGTGCAATGGGGAGATGATGAGAGCAACGCTACTTGGGAGACGGAAGAGAAGATGCGTTCATTGTACCCTTTTCTTTTCGAGGGTATGTCTTTTAATTTCTCCTTTATCGCTTAGCTTGTACTCGTTTTATCCTTATAATGTCCTCTCGATAGTATCTTTGACCTTTAGATAGGTGGTCCTATGGTTGAAACATGTGTTTTAGACATGTTATGTATGGTGGATGCATATGGATGCAAGTGTTTGCTATTGGTTGCTCGTGGATGCATATACACACACATTAGGCACAAGATCAGCTCAGTCATTTTCATATTGCATACTGCATATAAATGGATGCATTTAGTAAAATGAATGTACATTGAATGTGTGTATCATATGGATGTTGCATTTAAATGGATGGTTGTGCACTCATGTAGTAATGATATACATAGGATTCTTTGCATACATGATGGATACATGGCACTATCATTATTTGCATTAAGGAGGTCGACTGAATCAGTGGACCGCCTGATTTTCCATTAGTATACGAACATATACACACACTATGCATATGTACATGAAAAGCATTAGAAATCTTGTAAGGACCATGGTTTCTAGTGGTTGATGGTTGAGTAGATGGATGATTGGATGGTAGGATACATTCTTCTTGACTTAGAGATTTCGAGGACGAAATCCTTTAAGTAGGGGAGAATGTAACACCCCGTATTTCTGTTAACACTAAAGTAACGAATTAAAGAATATTTAATTTTAAATGAGAGAATTAAGGGAAATGGATTAAGCCATTGTGTTCATCTCGGAATTCTGGTTGAGACAGAGTCTGAGTTTGCGTGAATTGGACTTCGTATGAAGAAGTTATGGCGATCGGAAGTTTCA
Organism: Allium sativum; assembly: GCA_030737875.1. Taxonomy (NCBI): domain Eukaryota; kingdom Viridiplantae; phylum Streptophyta; class Magnoliopsida; order Asparagales; family Amaryllidaceae; genus Allium; species Allium sativum. The sequence goes on along the minus strand of CM060926.1, from coordinate 34,181,169 downwards.
AAGAAATTCAAACTGATTTCAAAAATTCAAATTCAGACTCAGATTGGGCTAGACGGGAAAATTCCCGCCAGGGGGCAAGTCGACTAGGGGGTCGACCTACCCATACAGGTCGACCAAGGGTCGACCTACCCCCTGGCCAGATTTGAAAGATGACGATTTTTTAACTCTTGGCTGAGTCATTAGGGCTGACTTGTCACCCTGTCTTGACTGAATGGCCATGGTTTATTCTAGGTTGATCGGATGGCCTAAATTAATCCTAAATTCTATATAAACACATGTAGACTCAAACCCTAAAATAAAATAAAAATTTAGAACCATGGCCGCCATGCTGTCATCTTGCAACCTAGAGTAGCCGCCACCATTTAGGAGAAAGAAAAGCAAATTAATTCAATTCTATTCAACTCAAATCTAAACAACAACGAATTTGTCTTCTTTAAAGGAAAGCTAAATCAATTTCAGAACTCAGATTTCAGAACTCAAGACCTTCTTTGATTTGTGACTTCGATTTCATTAATAAGATAATTAACAATTTATTTAGGTTGAGTTATGATTTGGGTTATATGGTTATGTTGTGAATCATTTACCATTATGTTATTATCTATGTTGTAAATCTATGATGTTGTAAAGCTATGATGTTATTATCTATGTTGAAAATCTATGTTAATTGTTAGCTTATGTACCATCAATTCATAGTGATGCTTCATATGCTAGTTTGGTTATGTTTGTTGGAACTAATTCATATGTTAAATCATATGTAAGTTTAACTTGATAATTCTATATGCAAGTTTGGATGCTAATTTAGATATGAATCATATGCAAGTTAATGAGAATCACATACCACCTTACATGTTTCATGACATCTATTTTATGTGTAAGCTTGGATTTAAAGTTTAGGGTAAGACATGTGTGAGTTATATGCTAGTATACAAAATTCTATATACTAGTTTACATGTAGATCTTAATTTACATGTTTAGATGCTAGTTTACACCATAGTTTATGTTACATAAATCACATATGCAAGAGTATGAATCATGTAATGTAAGTTTATGACCATTGCCTATGCAAGTTTACACCTTATGATTAGATCTATGACATCCATAGTTTATGCAATTGGCCTATGCAAGTTTTATATGAAAAACCTTATTCACACATGCATGTTCACCCCTTCTGTTTAGATCTAGTTTTTATTCTATGCATGTTGTGATGTTTTCTCTTTATTCCATAAGTTAGACCATTCGAGTCTAACTTATATTTCACATTAAACGAACGTACGTACAACGTGGGGGCAATGGGACAATATTAAAAGATTTAATATTGAGAATGGGCATAAATGCCTTAAATGTGATGTTAATTGGTATAATTTTATATACCATAAATAGATGGACATAACTAAAGTGTTAATTATGGACATAGTTAAATTTGTAATAGATTGACAATCTGAATAGGGAAATTAATTCAAATTAGGGATAATTAATTATTTGTAATTAATCGCCTAAGACACAGGTTAGACTCTTTTGTGGTGTAAGACTGCCCGGACCAGCCCGGCAAATCCAGCAGCCACAAATGCCAGTCTAATGTGAGAGGTCAAGGGCATGAATTAAATGCGTAACAATTGTAAAGACACGAGGTTAGGCTCGTTTGTGGTGTAAGACTGCTCGGACCCGCCCGGCAAATCCAGTCGCCACAAATGCCAGTCAAACATGAGAGGTCTTTACAAGGTTACGGTCTTAACGAATTAAGAAACACTTAACCAGTAAACATGTAGTGGGACATGAGGGGTTAAGTGAGTGCCTTGGGTGGCATGTGGAATTTAACGGGTGCCTTGGGTGACATTTGAAATACGATTAGATGCACTTAACCAAGATTGAAACTTGTAAGAAGACATGAATAAAAATGAGGTTAAGTGGGAAAAACCTTAGAGGGGACCAAGCATAGGTGGAAAGCTTGGGTCATGCATGGGGACCCTTTTCAAACAAGTAACCCATTAAGTATATTTGTGGGCTCGACCCAAGTCGAGGACAGGACACACAAACTGGATTTGATTGTAAGAGGTCAAAACGGGTCAGCGGTGGCAACGCAAGTCCAACGGGTTCATATGCGTGTGTGGGCCCAGGCTGGTAGGTAAGATGTTGTTGCATCGTGTAGATATAAGCCGTGCATTTTTGGTTGTATCGGGTTACCACTTTAGGGAGTGATACACCCCACTGCGGGGCCAACACGGGTATCTACGAGTTAGGGAGCCGAACGAATGGGGGTAGTGGGTACGCCTAGTGGAGATAGGGGCAGACGACACCTATGGAGGTAGCTAGGGGTACACAAAACTACCATCAGCAGTATTAAGTTCTGTAAGCAGGATCAACCCTTAGGGTGACTAGTGGTGGTGCAGTATAGAAATTATCTTACAGTTATTAGGGGCGCCTTTAACGTTATCTTTGTTCGTCTTATTTCCCTGTCATACCCAATTGTTCACGGTCATTTCCTTATTTTCCAGCTTATGTCTTAGCCTAGTTATTTTGATAATTATATTGTTAAAATTATCGCACTCGCCAGACTTTACGTCTAACCACCTTTCTTTCCACCTCTTTTCTTCCTTCCCCCCCCCCCTCAGGTTTGCAAGGAGGGAATACTATAGCTTAGTGCCAATTTCTTTCAGTTGCTTGGAGGGAGTAGATGTATCTCTTGGGACTCTCTCTTCTTTATGGCTTTGCTTATGCTCAGTGTGGATTTATGCATTTATGTTATTTAAGTATTTGCTTCTTTAGGTACTTTGAAGTTTTTGGAAAAGACTATTGATTCTGATGTAATGGTTTTGGAGACTACTTATGTAAACTCATTTTGAGTTATGATGCTATGAAATAAGTTTTAACTTCCGCTGTATTGTTTTATTGATTTCTTCTTGTAATTTATCTATTCTATACAACAATAACACTTCATGGACGTTGATGCATTCCCTTTGTGAGTGACATTAATGGACATAGGGTATTACATGTCCCTTTTTGGGAAATGGTGTTTTGAGCCCAACCTTTGGTGTTATACATTCGATACACTCAAGCGAAATGAGTGGTCAGTCATGTGTGGGCCGGGTTGCAAGACGTTCTTATTGAACCCAGTGTATTCCCCTCTAGAGATACACTATCGATAGGTGGTCCCATACCTTGTCATAGTCGGAATCCAATCTCCAATTAGCGCCCGCAGTTTTGATCGTATACTATATATGTGGAGCCTGAGATGCAAGCATTCCACTAGATTGATATCTACTTGTATTTAGACCCTATTATAATATCAAAGAAGATTTTGATTTCAAAAATGTTTTGGGTTATCGTAAGGTAAAAACCGTCCGTATTTATGTGTGGATTTAGTCTTACGATTATCCTTTTCTTTCAAAAAGATTTTTGAAATTTAAAATTAAGTTGGATGATTCCCCTTAATACTATGCGAATTTTTCTCACTCTGGTTCACTAGACCGACCCGGTGTTTTGTAAATGCTCGGGTTAGACAGGGTTGTATAGGTTCAGGTTATCGACTGCTGTGAAGAAACGAGCTGGAAGAGTTCAGATGTACAATATTACATAACTACTATTCCACTATGTTATATATGAGGACAGGTTATTATGACTGTCTAGAGTGTGATGTATTCTGATGATTATAAGTATTTTAAAAGCTCTCAGTAAAGTTTTATTTCTATATTATATTTTGTTCCGCTACGATGTGAAACTCTGATTCTATGTTGAGGTTTTTCTTCTTTTTCTTCTTCTATTCTAACTTTCTTTTTTTCCTATCTCACCCTCTAATTTCTTTCTAATAACTATCCAGTGTTTTCGGTGTTTGGGAAGTCGGTATGAGTAATGATAAATGTATTTATGTCGATTTTCGGGGCCGAAAATACTTGGGTCGTTACAGTAGGGAGGACAATGCGTTTCTTTCTAGCTTGGAGTGGTGTCATGGTATAAAGCCCAGACATTTTACTCATGTGGATGTTGGACATTATTTGATGGATAACGAGGCGCCTTGGATATATAGGTTACTACAGAGCCAATGGATATTGAGTCATCTGGCTCATTTACGCCCCATAGGGCGGGGAAACGCTTATTTAGGAGTTATGAATCCACCTTGCACTTACTGTGGACCGGCCCTGCAGTTACCTAAGGGTCACTCGAGCTCTGATCCTGAGACATGGTAGGCTAGAATGTCTCGAAGCGGTAAGGACGATCCCTTGCCTTGGTTCACAGGTGGAAATCCAACTTCCATTTCGTGACATTTGGGTTTTGATTATAGAGCCTAGTATTGGCGACATAGTAGCATGGGATGCTATGCCGTCTATGATTGATACATTTATATTTGAAGTTGTTTTAAACACTATGCACTTATAATAGTATCAAAATGTTTTGTTTTAAACATACCAAGCATGTTTGGCTATTATAAGGTAAAACTCTATCCTCCGGCTTGCGTTGCATTGTGTGATGGGACCTGAGTCTTATGATAACTTCATTTTTCCAAAAAGCATTGCGCTGTTTGTTATATGCACTGGTATTCTTGGGAGGAAACCCGTCCATGTTATACGGCGTGGTCCCTTGATATGTCCAATTTTAAAGTATAGTTTTAAACAACTGTTTTAGTTCTCACACTAGCTGCACCACTGCATACTAAATTTGGAAAATGCTGAAACCGCTCATTAATGTACTATCAAGGTTAAACAAGCCAAAATAGCATGCTGAAAAGTCAGTTTCAAAATTTCAAAATGAAGCCAAATGAGACAATCAATGATATATATTCACGGTTTCAAACTATTCAACATGCACTTATTGGTTTAGGACAAAAATATTCAGATTTTGATGTTGTTTCGGTAGTCCTACATTCTCTGACTAACGAATGGAAATGTATTAGCAATTGAAGAAGCTAATCACCTTTCCATCATGAAGCCAGATGAATTGATAGGAAATCTAATGTCCTATGAAGCTAATTTGCAGGCTAGAAAGGAACAGAAAGAAGAAAAGAAAATTGTAGCATTTCATGTTGGAAAAGATGAAGATGAATCAGATTTTGAAAATGAAGACTTAGTATTTATTGCAAAAGGTTTCAAACAATTCCTGAGACAATGAAAAGCTAATCGAGATAACATGAAGAAAACTGGATCAAATAAACTGTCATCATCAACTATAAAATGTTTCAACTGCCACAAAAAGGGGCACATGCGCAAGGATTGTCCGGAGCAAAAGAAGAAGTCAGAAAATGACAAATTCAAAAACAAGAAGGACAAATCAAAGAAACGAGCTTTCTCAGTTACATGGGATGATTCATACTCGTCTTCATCAGAAAGTGAAAGTGATATAGAAAATGAACAAGAAAATGTTTGTTTCATGGTAGTAGAAGATGAGGTACAAATTCCTACATTTGATGATGTACTTGATATTAATGCCGAATTGATAGTTAAATATAATGACATGAAACGACAATTCAAAGAAGCTAAAGCAGATTTGAGTAGAGCAGAGTTTGAACGAGATATGTTAAAAGACGAGAAGAAAATATTAGAAGAACAACTTGAAATTTTTTCAGGAATCATCATCTAATATTGATTCTCATTTATATCTTTTGAGTTAAGAAATTAAAACTCAAAAAAGGAAAAATGATGCTTTTACTACTGAAAATCTTGAGCTTAAGTCAATGGTCAAAATTATGGACCAGGCCAGTTTACAAACTAAGTTAGATGGTATTACTCAAAATGTTTCTAATTTCAACTATGTTCGAGAAAATTTGACAAAAATCATTAAAAGTTCACAACTTGCTTCAAACAAACATGGCTTGGGATATAAGAAACGAGAAACCAAGAAATATCTCAAGAAGAAGAAAGATGAAGCTAAGAAAAATCCTAGTTTATTATATTCCAAGTCAAAACCAAATGTGAAATTTCAAAAGAAATATGTCAAGACTATCAAGATATGGGTTCCTAAACAAATAACAATTGGATTATGAACAAATATATTCAACATTTCATGAATATTGTGCATCTTAATTCAATTTACTTATATAAAGGGGATACTGGACCCGTCTAGGTTTGGACTCCTAAGACCTAACTCTTAGGACCCTATAAAAAGGTGGGTACCATGGACTTAATCTTATTTTTTGTAGGTCCCACTTAAGAAAAGAGGAAAGTGGATATTGGACAGTGGTTGCTCAAAGCACATGACTAGATATAAGAACTTGTTGACAAATATTACATACTCAGATGGTGGCTCCGTCACTTTTTGAGATAATTCAAAAGGCTATATCATTGGCAAAGGTGATGTGAGCAATTGCGGTACATCTAACTTACCTCTTATTACCAATGTCATGCTAGTTAGAAATTTGAAGCACAATTTACTTGGTATTAGTCAGTTATGCGACAAGGGTTTTACAATTTTCTTTTCAAATAATACGTGTAGTATTTTAGATAAAGACCATAATTTAGTTTTCGAAGGTTATAGAGACAGAAATATATATATGTATATATATTATGAATATGAATATTAATCATAATTCAGATATATGTCTTATGGCTAATTATAATGATCCATGGCTATGGCACAAATGCTTCTGTCATATAAACTTCAGAACTATCGATAAGCTAGCAAAAAAAGATATAGTCAGAGGACTATCCAAAATGAGCTTTAAGTTTGACAACATGTGTGATGCATGTCAATCAGGAAAATTGACCAAATCATCTTCTAAATCCAAGAAAGTCATATCAACATTACAACCACTTGAATTACTGCATATGGATTTATTTGGACCAACTAAGGTTCAGATAATAAATCACAGTCGATATGTGTTTGTAATTGTTGATGATTACTCTCGTTACACCTGGACAATTTTCTTAAAAAACAAAAGTGACACTTTCGAACATTTTAAATCTTTCGTCAAGAGAATTCAGAAATCGAAAGGGCTTAAAGTTAAAAATATAAGATGTGATCATGGCGGAGATTTCGACAATAATGAATTTGAACATTTTTGTACAAAGAAAGGTATATATCATAATTTTTCATTTCCTAGAACTCTACATCAGAACGGAGTTGTAGAAAGGAAAAACTGGACCTTACAAGAATGTAACACCCCACCTCCGCTAGGGTCACTCACAAAGGGAATGCACTAGCTTTGGTGGAGCGTTTTAGTAGACAGAACAGAAATTTACAAGACAGATAAATAATACTTGAGAAATTATAACTTTATTACAGTGGAAAACAGAAACCGGCATGGTTACATCTTTACTAAAAACTCAGGTACATAAATATCATCCTTGTTCAGAAAACCATCGGAGTACAAAACTTTAAAATCAAAATCCCCACAGAAGCTACCATAAGGAGTCAAGCCATACTTTAAGCACCCTAAGTACTTCAAGCAGAAGAAATCCAGATCAAGCTAAAGTGTTCTCTCCTTGGAAAACCTAGGGGGGAAACGGAAGAAAATTGGGCGAAAACAAGCAAGGTCAGACATAAAGTCTGGCAAGTCCACTGACTTTCAGCATATGAACATATAATAATAATCATGAAATGAAAATAAGCTGGATAAGAGATAACACTAACAGGAGCAGCAGATGTACTTAGGTTAAACAGACGAAACAGAATAATATTACTTTTCATTTTTCTGCATTAATACTAGTATAACAGGATTAGGTGTCACCCAAATGTCTAAAATGAACCATAAACGGGAACAGAATAATTTCCACAGAAGAGAATGCAAGTAATGGGCCATTACCACCCCAACAGAAACAGACAGAAACAGAATGATAATAATGGGCCTTTACCACCCGAACAGAAACAGACAGAAACAGAAATAGATTTATCCCTACGGAAACAGAATGTAGAATTAGGTGTACACTAGTAAATGGGCCTTTACTACCCGAACAGACGGTACCACGCAGAAACAGACAGGTGTTGCCACCCAACAGAAACTAACTGTACCAACAGAAACAGACAGAACTAAGTGTACGCTAAAACCCTACCCCAAGCGATCGGCTCCCTAATACATAAATAGCCTGTGTCGGCTCCACAGTAGGGTGTATCACTCCCTAAAGTGACAACCAATTGGCACAGACCTATTTACAGATGTCACTGCGTTTTACATCCTCAGAGGCAGACCGGGATCCATGCACGCACATGACCCGGTTGGAACGCACCATCAACACCCCTCGCCATTATCAGAATGAACAACTTATAATTAGTTCAGTAAGCGTGCCCAGACCCTACCTACTGTTGGGTTAAAGTTTTGATACCAGAAAGGGTTACTGACTAATATGGGTCCCAAACAAAAGACGACACAAGTAATTTCCCTCCTAACCTTGTGTCCCCAGAATAACAGATTTCAGATTAACTTGTTTACAAGTTCAGACATACAGAGTTCAGATCAACTAGTTCACATATCAGACAAGTTTTCAGACTAACGGGTTAGATACACGGATTTAACAGATTTACAGATTTTTCTAACTTTGTAATTGGGCCTACAGATTCATGAAACCGGTTTGTTAAATTCATTAGTCCAATTGGTTTAACCCTATGCACCCAACACGTTTTAGACATCATATTTATCCCAGATTTGAATTAATTAAATATTAATGCACAGACATCTCACATTAGGTCGGTAGCTTGTGGCTGCTGGATATGCCAGGCGGTTCCGGGCGGACTTCTGCCGCAAGCCAGACCTAACCTCGTGTCTAAGCATATTTTAGTTATGCCTACGACCTCTCACATTAGACTGACAGTTTGCGGTCGATGGTTAAGCCGGTTGGTTCCGGGTAGGCTTCTGCCGCAAACAAAGTCTAACCTCGTGTCGTAGCCAATTCATTCCAATACAGATTTTTCAGATATCAGACTAATTCTGTTTATTTAACAAATTAAACTTCTTCATAGGATATAACAGATTAATCAAATTTCCATGTTCTACCAAATCTTAGGTCGAGCCTACGGATTTCCATACTCAGATTACAATTATCTAGTTTCAACAGATCATACAATTCAACAGATAGCAGATCTAGCATTTTAAGCGATTCAACAGATTTACCAGATAACAGATTTAGCAGTTTAGGCAACTCAACAGTTTATCAGATAACGGATTAGGCAATTTAACAGATTTAGCAGATAACTCTATTTACTTATCTTGCCTAATCATAAATTTAGCCTAAACTTACATACCAAAATCAAGGTTATAATTCATAATACAATATATGCCCCAAATTTTAGCCTTAATATTCCCATTTACAGTTCATGTCAAAACTAGATTTAATATTCTAGTTCACCCTTTATGTCCAAGACTAATACACATGTAAATCATTCCCTATTATAGCCTACTCAGATTATGCCAACATATTTGCTATGCCAGATTTACTTAATTAAGCTACGCCTTATCCCCGTATAACATGTTTCCACAAGTTTTCTAAATACTCATGAAATGGCCCTATAGGCTCGATGTACATAACAGTGAATGGGAATAAACTAGCAAAGTTAGATACTAAATATGAGATCAAACATCATTAAGGGAATAGGCATAAGAAACTAACTACCATAGTTATAGGCAACTAACCACAGTAGTTTCTTATTGAATGTCATAGGCAATAGTCTCATAGTCATGAATCATAGTCATAGGCAATAGTCTCATAGTCAATGAATCACAGTCATAGGCAATAGTCTCATAGGCAACAGTTTCATGTCCAATTATGCATTATTATTTGTCCCAAAATTTAGTGATCGTGCGTTAATCTCTTACGAGATTTGGCGCAGGCTCGTAGTAGCTTGGCTATAGAACAGAAAGAAGAAAAAGGTACAGAATAGTCACAGAAAAAAAGATTTGATAGATAAGAATATACATAACCTCAGATTCAGATTTATAATCATGTCACAATTATAATTACAGTTTATAGCGGAAGATAACTGTACTTGCCTTTCGTGGTTTTAAGAAAGGATAATAAACTGTTGTTGATGCAGAAATGCTAAATTATTCCTCTTTAATTGTTGTCGTAGCTCTAGACTTGGATTTGAGATTTGATTTAGCTTTTAATTCTATTCAGGTTGGAAGAAGATGCATCAGTCCAAGTTTTGATTCCAGCAGGGCAGCGACGCCATTTTTATTTTTAATTAGAACAGAGGCAGAATATAGACAGAATGAAATTGTGTAAAGAAAATGAGGCTAGGGGGCTGTTTATATAGGATTAGGCGGACGAATCTAGACAGAAACGAGACCGGATACATCAGAATGAACCAGGTTCAAAAACTGGGTTTCGAGAGCAGGTCGACCCCCAGGTCGACACTATGGTCGACCCCCAGGTCGACACTACCCCTGGGAGGTCGACACCATGGTCGACCTGGTCCATGGGCGGGAATTTTCCTGCCCAGCCTGTTCTGGGATTTTGTATTCGAATTCGAATTCGAATTTTCGAGCTGTTTTCGGTTCTGAAATTCTCCAAAACTTCGGAGGGCCATATCTCCCTCATACGGACTCTGTTTCCCGAAAACTCGGACTCGTTTCCAAGTAGAATTTCGAGATGAACGCAATGGCGCAACCCGTTTCCCTTGATTCTTATTTTATAATTTAATTATTCTCTGATTTGTTACTTATACAATCACAGAAAATACGGGGTGTTACAAAGAATGTGCAAGAAAGTTATTAAATGGAATCACTTTAGTAAAACATTTCTGGGCAGAAGCTGTTGTAACTGCATGTCATGTTCTGAATCGTGTATCCATTCGACCTCTCCCCAAGAATACGTCTTACGAATTATTTAATCAAAGAAAGCCTAACATCTCATACTTCAAAATCTTTGGTTCTAAGTCCTTTATTTTAAATACGAAATACCAGCTCGGCAAATTCGATCCAAAGGCCGATGAAGGAATATTTGTCGGTTATTCGGAATGGAGCAAGGCCTATCGTATATTTAATAAATGAACCAAAACTATTGAAGGATCACTTCATGTATCATTCAATGAATTCTATCACCACCCTCATAATATATCAAATGATGACGAAACTATAGTCTCTAATAATCCAATCATCACAAATGTTGATTCTGACTCGGAAATAATTTTGAGGATATTCCTCAAACATGTGAGTTACAATCTTCACCAAGAATATGATCTCCTCCAAGAATATTAAGAGATCGTCCGGTTCAAAATATAATCGGGGAGAACAAGGACTCAACTCCATCAAATGGGTCATGTTGCGTTTCTTTCAAATATTGAACCTAAGAATCCAAAAGATGCTGCTACAGAAGACTACTGGATCATTTCCATGCAGGAAGAACTAAATCAGTTTGAGCGCAATGATGCCTGGGAATTTGTTCCAAGACCAACTGATCAGTCAGTTATTGGTGCTAAATGGGTCTATAAAAATAAGGATGACGAACAAGAAAATATCACCAGAAATAAAGCAAGACTAGTAGCACAAGGGTATAATCAGGAACAAGGTATCGATTATGAAGAAACATTTGCACCAGTTTCTCGACTAGAAGCTATTAGAATCTTATTATCTTTTGCTTGTCACCACAATTTCAAACTTTATCAGATGGATGTCAAAAGTGATTTTCTAAATGGATTTATCAAAGAGAATGTATATGTCGAACAACCTCCTTTGTTCATACATGAAAAATATCCTGACTATGTGTACAATCTTAAGAAGGCTCGTATGGTTTAAAATAAGCACCTCATGCTTCTTATGAACGACTACGTAGCCATCTTATTAACTCAGGATTTCAAATAGGCAAAGTCGATAAAATTTGTTTATCAAACGTTCTCGAAAAGATATTTTGGTTATCCAGATATATGTAGACGACATTATCGTTGGTTCAAGGAATGATAAACTCTGCAAAGAATTTGCAAATATTATAATCAAAGAGTTTGAAATGTCTCATATGGGAGAACTATCATATTTTCTTGGACTTCAAATCAAACAACTTCTAAATGGTATTTTTATTAATCAAGAAAAATACTGCGGAAATCTTATCAAATGCTTTGGATTAGAAAACACATCTGGTAAATCTACTCCCATGAGTACAACTACACATCTTGAAAAAGATGAAAATGGTAAGAATGTTAACCAAAAATTATATCGAAGCATGATTGGTTCTCTTATTTATCTTACAGCCAGTCGTCCAGATATAATGATGAGAGTTTGTCTATGTGCATGTTTTCAAGCAGATCCAACGTAATCACATCTACGAGCAATAAAACGTATAATTCATTATCCTAATAATACCAAAGATTTCTGTCTTTTCTACCCAAAAGAATGTCCATTCAATTTGTATCATATAGTGATGCTGATTTTGGAGGCTCTCGAATGGATAGAAAGAGTACAAGTGGTACGTGCCATTTTATTGGAAAATCATTTGTCCCTTGGTTCAGTAAGAAACAGAATTGCATGTCACTATCAACGTGTGAAGCTGAATATATATCAGCGGCTCTTGCTTGTACTCAAGTAATGTACATGCAACAAACACTTCAAGATTTTGATATTCATTTATCAAATTCTATTATATACTCACTACAACAAAATGACCCTATTACAACGGTGGAACACTGTTGTAATATACATTTTACAACGGTGGGCGAACCGTCGTGTATTAAGAAGTTGTAATAGAATAATATCTTTTACAACTTTTTTGCACTGTTGCAACACCGTTGTAAAATGTATATTTTACAAATTTTTTCCACCATTGTAATAAACTTTATTACAACAACTATGCACCATTGTAATAAAATCTACTACAACTGTTATGAACCGTTGTGATTGACATTTGAATTTAAAAAAAAATAAACATCTTTTGCAACTGAAAAAAACATACACTAAGTATAGCAATAGTCCATAAGAAAATCCGATATTACATTTATTTGCAAACTAATTTATTAAAATACGGCAGTACTCGGTATTACAAACAATAAGTTTTAGACAACATTTCCTACATTATTACATACTTGACCGTTTCAAAGCAACTTAGTACAAGCACAAGTTATCCACAAAAAATGCATATCCTATGGGAGTACACCATCATCCATAATCTACTACAACTGTTATGTACAAGTTACCTGAATCTTTACACCATCATCCATAATGTCCTTATGTTCCAGTAATACATTTTCACACTCCATAGGGAGAAAATCTGGAGAAATACCCACATCATGCTTGTTGAGGCAACAATAATATATCCAATCATGGCACCCTACATAGCATTGCATACTGTGCTAAGGCACAAATTATAACATCTCCAGGCCCTAAAATAAAAAACATGATTAAGACAACCAGTGCAACTTTATCAATGAAAATACAATATACAATAGCTAAAATACTATAAGATATATCATTATTCATAGGCAACAACAGTATATTAGTGATGTCAGTAGATGTTAGCCATGGTTGAATTTTATGAAATTTAACCTGTCACGGCGTCTGTTGAGAAATCTCCTAAGGGACACCTTCCTAGCAATTAGAAGATCTGGTGTAAAAAAGAAATCATTATAGACTTCAATATAGCTTTACTGATGTTTTAAATTGAGGTAAGGACAAAATTATAAAGAAGTGAATGTCACTACAAAGCAAATTCATGTTAACAGGTTAAACAAGTACCCATTTGGGGTTTAGTATTGTTTCAAAATAAATGTGTTTGTGTACATATGCCTTTGCAAAGAAATGGACAGTGTAAATATACATATGCAGCAACACAACAATGCCCATACGATTTAGTTCAACTTGGCAATCAACATATGTGAACAAAATAGTACCGCTATAAACATGGCAAACAAAACCAGTATGCCAAGCTTTACAGGTAACTCTTTGGCAGGCAAACATTTACCCAAAATGATCGGCATAGTATAGTGAACATGATACCACATACCCATGAAAATAATCAATAAGTCAAGACCAATATGAACTATAATGTCGGTAAACTAAAACTTCAACATGGAAGGATTCTTTTTTTTTTTTTTTTTTTTTTTGTAGACAATAAGTCAAAGGCAAGGACAACTTAAATGAACTCAAGCACGATTTTTGGCAACAACGACATCACCGATCAAGGCCAAGCATTCAGCATCAAAGAATAAAAAGGGAACCCAAAATCACAAATAACAGAAGGCAACAATTTACGCAAATCAAGGCCAAGTTTTTAGGGCTAAGAATCACAAATCAGATTAGCGGAAAAAGTGGGATTCCTAAGAAGTTAAATTTACTTAAAACTCAGATTAATCATGATCTAAATACTCACCCATGTAGCGACGGTCTAAGGCAGAAATGGTTGCTTCGATTTGCAATGGGCAAGCTTCGACGTTGGTGGGTTCAGTGAGGATCTTATTCACTATTGTTGCTGCCGAGTGCAGCTTCGAAACTTGCGATAGAAATTCCAATTTGAGGAAAGCGACTAGGGCTGAGGTCATCTCTGAATTTGGGAATAGGGAGTTTTGGTAGATAATTGATGAAAGGATGATGAAGGGTTGCGATTTCAAGGCAGTGGTAGAGGCTTTGCTGACCAGCGGTGGCAGAGGCTTTGCTGACCGATGGCGGCTTCAGGTGGCTCCAGCGCCAGTTGTTGGGCGAGGATCGATGAAGCATTGGATGAAGGAGGCGCCAGATTTAGGAGGAGCCCAATTCGATTTAGGGAAGCAGATTTCAGAGGAAAACGAAAGGGTATGGGATTGGAAATTGTGAAGTTTTGATATAAAACTAAATATAAAAATAAGTGCTGGAAGCGGTTGGAAGTTTACGGAGGCTATTTTGATTTTGCGTTGGAGCCAAAAATTTCGTATGGCGGGAAACTTTCGAGATTTTTTCCAGTTGCTTTGAAAATTGTTTAGAATGATAACTTAAGTGTTGTGTTGGAGATATATGTAGACAAAAATTACCAATACAAGAAAGTGTCTTATTGATCCCATCATTTAACTATTATTTTGAAAGTTATTTAATATTATCAATTAAATATTGTGCAGTAACTATTTATTAAACTTTTATTATATTTAGAGATATTCACATCATTGAAATTTAAATATTATAAGTTAAATAGCAAATATTGATTAATAGTATTTACTGGTTTTTAATATTTTTGATTAATAATCAAGTATTATTACTTGGTTATAATTATGGATTTCTTGAGAATTTATAAGTAAAAATTTATATCAAATTTAAAGTTATAATTGAATTTCAACTATTAAAAGTTAATTATTATGTAAACGTTATTGATTATATACTATTAAATATTTAATAGTAATTTTTAAAAGGTAACTATTATTTATTAATCATCAATTAAGCGGTTTTTATCTAATCTAATAGTAATTGGTATTAATTTGTAAATTTATTATTGAATATGAATTATTCTTAAATGTTAATATTACTAATTATTAAATATAAGTTGTTATTAATATTTAATAGGTCTCTAATACAAGAAATAGAAAACGAGTTACTAAAAATAAGTTTAAACAACTTTCTAATTTAACTATTAATTATCAGAAATTAATTAATATATATTAGTTATTACAACAGACAAAATAGAAAAGCTGTGATACATATGTTTATTACAAAAGTGTTTTTTTCATAGTTGTATAAACCATTTATTACAACAGTCCATTTTGCACAGTTGTAAAAAAAATTTTATTACAACTGTGCTTTTTGCACCGTTGTAAAATTAAAGTTGTAATATGGTGTTTTTGTTGTAGTGACTGTGATAACACCAGTGCTATAAACTTATCAAAAAATCCTGTGAATCACTCTCGAACCAAACACACTAATATCCATCATCATTTTCTAGGAGACAATATCGAAAAGGGAAATATATGTCTTGAATATGTCCAAACTGATAGTCAACTAGCGGACATTTTTACTAAGCCACTACTTGAGTCTAGTTTCATTAATTTACGAAGAGAGCTTGGTCTTATCTCCAAAAAGGAACTTGATAAGTAATGTTATCACTGATGTTATATTTTTTAAGATCTTTTTTACTTTCGGTTTAAATTTTCAAAACATTAGCTATTTTTGGCTATTGTTATATTGGGAAAATTGAATATGAGCTTTTAAATCTTCTATGGCCGAGTATTCCTGGTAATTCCTAGCCTCAAGTTTATATAGAGAAAAAACTATATAAGCTTGTTATTCTCTCCATCTTAATCTCTGAAACTGATCATGGCACATATATGTGATGTATGTGCTCAAAAATCCCATATTTCTGTCACTAGTTCTGAGCCGGAAGAGTTTTACTCTCCCGAAACTCCAAAACACAAATTAAAGCATCACCAGTATAATCGTACTCCGGGCAATACGCTGAGACGACCTCGAACCCCGTATTGACGGTGGCAAGGGTAATCCTTGGAATATAACACATAAACAGAAATGAACAAATACACCAGATAATGCACAAAAGAATATACTGGATAAACGTAATCATCAGAGTTACACAGTATACAGGATCGTAGTTAGAACAAATACAGTTCAGCTATACATAAATGTCTACAGTGGAAACAAACATAATATGCACAATAGGAGCTGAACAACATAAAAAGAGATAAATGATAGAATCCATCTTCAGCTCCAGCTATCCAGAGAAAGCCAACTAAACCTGAATACAAGGCTGCCCGTGTAGAAAAAGGGGCACCCGAGTTTGAAAGTGAAACAAACTACGAGTCAGTCATGGGACTGGTATGAGAAATCTACTCAACACATTCAAAATATGGCTAATCACAGGACCACGCCACTTTCGTGGAACGGGTTTACTCCATTGGATTGCCAGTGCTTTAAAACAAATCATTCTTTTAAACATCGCAATGCTTTTTATAAAAATGAAGCCATTATAAGACTCAGTTCCCATCACACAATGCAACACAAACCGGAGGATAGATTTTTACCATATAATAGCCAAAATATGCTTGATATGAATAAAACAGAAGCATTTGATATTATTACTAGTGTTTACATGTTTCAAAAACAATTTCGAATCATAACTATCAATCATAGGCGGCATGGGTACCATATATCATGTCGCCATATATATATACAATCAAAACCGCACGATGTTGTATTTGGAAATTGGATTTCCGAACCAAGGCAAAAGATAGTCCTTACCGGCTTCGAGACTCTCTAGCCCGAGCCTCAGGCAAGTACTCAGTCAAGCCTTTGATCGTCAGGGCCGGTCCACTGATGTGGATTAAAATTCCTGAACAATGCGTTTCCCCGCCCTATGGGGCGTAAGTGAGCCAACGAATGACTCAATCGGTCCCGGATCGACCGATATTTCCGAGGTGCCTCGCAACAATAACAACCACATAAGTCAAACTCATTAGGGCGTGTAAAACCACTGACGCCACTTCTAGCTAGAAAGAAACGCATGTCCTCCCTGATGTCATTCCCGTTTCTGGTTCATACCGGGGTGTGAGGCTCGCAAATTCACGTTATACACAAAGCTACGCCACACAGGCGGTGCTTTGATCATAAATCACAAGACTTTTCTTTTCAACAGAAGCCCTGATCACTACATCTTAGCATGTCACACAGGCAATTCACGCCATGCAACCGATGGCTATCAATCACATAGAATAAATTCCGATGTCAGACACACTATCCATTTACAAGTCCTTTTTTGGGTCGGAACGAAACCAGAGGCACTATATACCTCGCAAACCCATCGATCACCACGTACGTCTGGACGATCACCACTCATTATCCATATTTCGGGATGCCTCCCAATCAGGACCTCGGTTACCATCCAAACGCGGTGAAGATCTCCGGTCTTCGACCACCGTCTTCATCTTCGATTTCTTATCGTCGATTCAGTTATTCAAAATGGGATAAACCTGGTCTTTCTGAGTAACTCGCGTATATAATAAACAAGTGCTACACAAACACTACTACGCATCATTTCAACTCATTAGTCACTAACCGTCAATCAGTAAGAGAACGATTTACCAAATATTAACCCCGAAGGCCGAAACCAACATCAAATCAATACCCAAGAAACCATTCGACTTAGCTAACCTTCAGTTAGTTTCCAAATTTCACATCCATCTCGCTTATAATATTTTATAACGATTTATCGCTATTTTTATTTATTTTAAAACAGCCAATTTATTCAAAACGACGCTTCGGGCCATAACGCGGCCGTGGCGCTGTTTTTCTTCAGATTTGATTTACACATATCTGAAAATCTAACCGTTGGATCTTCACAAAATTTACATCATTAGAAAGATCTTTTCAAAACGAATCCAACGGTTCTAGTTTCCGGAAAATCCGACGGTCGGATCTCCCGGTATAATCGTTTGAAGTTTTGATTTCAAAATACGAACTGCAGCGTCGTTATTCGATTAAATATAATTATATTTATATATATATATAAATATAATCGATTCTGGCGTTGTTTTTCTTCAGATTTGAATTAAACATTCCAGACAATCCAACCGTTGGATTTTTACAAAGTTGGTGCCGTTGGAAAGATATTTCCAAAGCGAACCCAACGGTTGCGATTTCAGGAAAATCCGATGGTCGGATCTCCCGCACTAATCGTTTGAAATCATGGTTTCAAAATACGAACTGCAGCGTCGTTTTTCGATATATTTTAATTCCATTTCTATATATATATCGATTCTTCGATTTCAAAACTATATGATTTTCATACATTTGATAAAAATGATATTTTTATCTAACTGTCTTCTATTTCAACACTTCACTATTTTTAACAATTCATGTATATAATAAAATTGTGATTTTTAATGTAAAACAATTTATTTCAAAACTCGACTATTTCATATAGTTAATATAGGTGATAAAAATAAGGTTTTTTATTTTAAAACAATTTATTTCAAAACAAGATTATTTTATATAGTTCATATTGATGATAAAAATAGGATTTTTATTATAAAACAATTTCTTTCAAAATATGAATACCATTCAACACATGAATTTCAATTCAACGAATGAATTTAGATTCAACACATGAAGGTTTTCTATAGTTTATATTTAGAGATAAAAAGGTGATTTTTATATTTAAAACACGAATACCATTCAACACATGAATTTCTATTCAATGAATGAATTTCAATTCAACACATGAAGGTTTTCTATATTTTGTATATATAGATAAAAAGGTGATTTTTATATTTAAAACACGAATACCATTCAACACATGAATTTCTATCCAACGAATGAATATCGATTCAACACATGAAGGTTTTCTATAGTTTATATATAGAGATAAAAAGGTGATTTTTATATTTAAAACACGAATACCATTCAACACATGAATTTCTATTCAACGAATGAATATCGATTCAACACATGAAGGTTTTCTATACAACGAATAAATATAGTTTCAACAAATGAAAATAATTCTAACACATGAATATTATTCAAAATTTCGGCGGCATAACGGCATGGTAGTTAAAACCGGGACTGTCCCTAGTACGGCTCCTCGCTCTACCTTAAAGCCTCGCAGCTTTTGACAACGGGGAATCATGCATCTAGTTCGCACGCAGGCGGCATGTATATTTTTTTTCATTTCCACAAACTAATCCTATGTGGTTTCAACCAAATAATTCTCAACCACAAACGGGTATCTTTCAACCACAATCAATCAATTTCAACCAAAAACAATTCTAATCAACCATTCGTAATCAACCAATTTTCACACCAATCACAACCAATAAATATCGTCCATGGTTTGTGGACAAAGGGCGTATATATGTATATATATTTATATAAGGCATTTCACTTCTATTTCAACACATATATAATTTTTACAACGCATATATAACTTATACATCGAACGTACAACTTATACAATGCTTATACAAGAGGTGTACAATGCTTATATAACTCACACATCGACTATATAATTTATACATCGTCGTTTTCCATATCGTTTATAAATTAGAAATCTCACATTGGGTTCCACTCCACCAAAAATAGCAGAAGGCTCAGAAAAATATGTGGTCTCTTCTAGAATGTAGAAGACATCCACACGGTCATGATGTTTCCTGTTTCATCGAATTTCGTCAAGAAACGAAAAAGATATGATTTTTCAAAGTTTGCAATGGTTTAAAGGTGTTAAAATCAGTTCAAAGAAAATCAGCCGTTACCTTATTTATTTCTTCAAAACTAGGTTTTTGATTATCTTCAAATCCGTTGATCGTTGCTTCGATCGGCCAGCGCCACCTTGATGGGCTAGAAGAGGCGCACGTGTGCCAGGGAAGGGGTCGAACTCGGTGGCTCCAGGTGATGGCAGCGGCGGTTTGAAACCCGCAACCTCCAGGCGTCGATTCCTTCAAACCACACAACGAAAAAATCCAAACTATATATGGATTTGAAGATCTTGAGGAGCTCTACAAAATCTTCAACTGGAGGAGGGGTTAATTTTGCGTGGATTGATCGGAAATCGAACGGGAACGATGGAATGGTTTTCCGCCTTCGATCGCTACGGGGAGCGAGAAAGTCGGGGTGGGGGGGGCTGGTGTGGACCAGTGATATTTTTTATTTATTTATAAAGTTTTAAAAATCCGAAAATACCCTTTGTGACACACGAACACCAATTCAAACCCAACGACTATCATCCCTAGCGTTTTACCCCCATTCCGAACACAATGGGATATGTTTCGTAGGCCCATTCGACTGTTTCAGTCAGTTTTCCTTTAAATTAAAATATAGAACATTCAATATTTGATTCGAATGTACATTTCAATTTGCCAGGGCCACAAACTGATTCTAAAAATTCCCGAAAAATAAATCTAGCTTTGTTTTGATGATACGGTCCCAACAAAACTAGTTTCGTCGAATTCTGAGACCGTTTGCAAAAAGGCCCATTTCTGGTCGATCCAATTTAACTATAAATGACCAAAACACGTTTTCCTTTGCCACGCTCACATACTAGCTTCAAGAATTATGAAATTTGAAACCTAGCAATAACTTCACATCCCGGATCCGACAAAAGTGGTTTCGTTGAATTCCGAGGTCGTTTGCAAAATGGCCAATTTCACGGGCTATATAAATTCCATAGCGACCTTTCTGAAAATTCATTTGGCCATAACTTTTGCTTTCCGCTATGAAACTTCGATTTTTTAGATTCGTTAGAAAGGTATTCACTAACAGATTTAAATATTTTTGGTTTCACTCAAATCCGTTTTGTTTTGCACCCGGTACAGTCATACAAAATTTGAATTCAATTTTTGAAACTACAACGCCATTTCAGGCCTTGTTTATAATTCAAAGTAATTATATTTATTTTCAACTTCGATTCAAACTTACTTTTCATTGTTATTATTTAAAATATTTATTTAAAATATTTAAAATCCATTATTTTAGCCAATTTAAAAAAATTTAATTGGTTCAGATTTTCCGGGTCGTGACATACGCCCACTTCGAAACAAGCAAAGAAAGCGTTGTTTTGTTCACCCCGCACCAGAGAGAAGATCGACAAGATTCATCATTACCAAAAACATCAAATTAATCTTCAAAGACTGCTACTTTACAAGCAAAGACTGACCTTGGATTGACTGTCTCTTTTAGAGAAAATGGCAATGTTCTTTTGTGGCTCTAATAAACAAAATGTACACGAGCCTATGCCAACCATGCCTTCATCCTCTAGAAGCCCGAATTCTTGGGAAAGAAACTATAATAGGAACGAAGGAGCAAGAGAAAATTGGTCACCTTTGACACGTATGAACGATATCAAAGAAGTTTCTACCAATCACAATTCATCATCTTCTCATTAAAATTTATGTTGTGGTTATATTCTCTTGTTTTTTATCGTGTACTAATATATATATATATGTCATATTTAAATAAATTCAATATTATATGGACAGTTAAAAATCAGAAATAAGAGCAAGAAACAGGAAAAAAAAGACTATAGGTACACTAGTCGACCGACCAAATTTCACTAGTTGATCGTATTAGTTTCTGTTTAAAAATGGTCGACCGGTGAAAATAATGCTGTTGACCGGTATTGGTTTTTTTCTATTTTTAAACATCCATATATGGTCATTTCTCCACTCCACCTCTTCACTTTTTTCAAACAGTTCCTTCCTCCAAACTTTCCAGAAACTCTAGAATTCAATTTTCTTCTTTCAAATCTATCAATATCATTCAAATGGCTCCTCTTCAGAAGAAATTGAAGAAAGCATCGACTTCTGAACTACAACCTATTGATATTTCAGTAAAGAAGTGGCTATCCAATTGTTGTCAAAAGGTGGAATAAGATGAAAGATTTCACAATTCATCCGGGTTTGTTTATTAAATTCTTCGATTTCTCTAGTTATCGTGTTCTTAGCTTAGCAAAGAGCTCTGATATTGAAACCCTCATTGATTTTGATCAAAATAATGTGGAAATTAACCATGTTATGATCAAATTATTCTATGCTAACCTGAATTTAGAGAAATACAAGCCCGAAAATTCCACATAATGCCTTTGGTCAGTTGTATGTGGCAAATAGGTGTTTATCTCTTGTGAAAAAATGGCGACTGTTCCTGGTTCTTCATTTTTAAGTCAAAAATTCTCAAGTAATTTTTGCAATATCAATGTCCGTGATCAAATTAGCCATCAATTCGTTAAAGATGACCAGGATAACACAAAATCCATTGGTTTACGACCTACGGCAAGAGTTCTTCATCACAATCTTATGCACTCTCTATTACCAAGAATAGGAAATGTTGATGTCGTCTATAAAAAAAATTTCAAAGCATTATATGCAATTTATGGGGGTATTCGTATCAATTGGATTAGTATGATCTTTGATGAGATTTTGCAAGTGAATGATTGTACTAGACCATATTTGTTCTATAATGAATATATCATGCGCCTATTGCTTGATTGTGGCATTACACCTCCTGAGTCGTCTGTTCCAAGGCCCAAGTGCATAAACAAAGCATCGATTAAACGGATGAAGCTTCCCGATCTATACTTCAATATTATGCCTTTTAAACAATGGAAGGAACAAGGACATCAAGGAGCTTCATCACGGTCATCTCGCCCAAAACCTAAAGAGGTTAAACTTCTACAATCGTCTTCTTCTACAAATGACTCGCTTACCACCATTGCTCGCAATCAATTCCAACTCTAAGCAAAACTTAAATGAATGGATACAAAGAACGAAAAACGCTTTAACAAAATTAAATCTTTCTTTGGAACTCTATAGGAAGCAATGTTGTGTGGTGCATCATCTTCTATGCAAGCTCAAGACCCTGGCAAACGTCCAGCTCTTCCTACTTTTGCTTGGACATCTTCGAAGGAGGGTACAAGCTCAGAAACTAGCCGTGGACGTGGTCATAGAAAAACTCAAATTGTTGAAGAAGAAAAAGAAAAAGAAGATGAGACGGAATCCGAATCTTCTTAGTTTATTTCTTAGTTCATCTCTTGCAATGCACTTATGACTTTATTTTGGTTTAAGACTTGATCCAGTACTTGTATCTAAATAGTGCCTTGTTTTATTCGTATTAGACTTGTGTGTGTATGATCATATTTTGTGACTCTTGGCATGACTTATGGTATTAGTTTATGTTGCTTAGTATCATTTACATCCTCACTTATTTATTTATTTGGCGACTCCTTTTTTCGATGACAAAGGAGGAGAAAGTGGTACTAACAATGTATATGCAGGAAAATGTAGTTTATATATAGGAAAAATTTCGGGGGAGATTCAGAACTATATTCTCATCAATCAAAAAAGGGGAGAATGTTGAGTCAAGGATTTCATAGTGTTTTGATTTCTGACAAAGAGATAAGCCATGATCAACAAAAAGAAAATATTCATTGGTTCGAATAGACACAAAGAGCTACATATGGTATTTTACATTAGAGGTTGATTATTCGGTGTTTTAGTAATATTACTCATGTTAAAATATATCATCAAATAATCACATACCTCAAGATTATCAATATATATACAAATATATATGTGTACACATTAATTGTGCACACTGGGTAAAACCAGTCGATTGCCTGGATTTCCACCAGTCGACCGTTTCTTCCCAGTTTGCACAATAAATGTGTACACATAAGTATAACGTATATATATATATTTAAATTTCTGTCTACCGGTCTTTTTTAACCAGTCGACCGTTTTCTTTCAGAAAGTAACCTTTCGTATAGTTACTTCCATTTCTTCAATAGTTGCTTCTCTTTATCTTCACCAACAATCATGACCATTGTTTGTAACTTCTCAAAAAGGGTTACAACTGTTTATTCTTTATATAAACAACATGAGATCAACATTTCTATCATCGATTTCTATCATACTAACTTGACTTATTGCTATCTATATTCTTGATCTCATTTCTATAATCTCAAGTGCTCCATCGCTCATATTCAATATAATATCGTTTGAATCTAGAATATATTTAATATTCTTTTGATTCAATACGATATCCACTTCCAAATATTCATATACACAAATATTCTACTTGAGGATAAGATTATAGGAAGGTTGACCACAACTGACAAATTCGAGTTATCAAGAACACATATTGTCAACAACAAATGTACTCATATTTGTTGAAGTCCTCGGTGTCGTAAGAGGCAAGTGTTGAAGTTCTCAGTGCTATTAGAGGCGTGAAATCCCGTTCGTCTGCTCGGGTGTTGTATACCTGTACCTCCGGGTGAAGTGAGGTGGTTGTTAGTGAAAATCCAGATTGAAGCCTGGAACTGGACGTAGGATGGTGCTCCGAACCAGTATAAAAATCCCTGGTATGATTTTTCTATTTTACTGTTTTTGCTGCTTTATACAGTTCTGTGATTAGCTCTTATTTCATACTTGAGTAACGTTCATCATATTACACGATCTGTGTGTACTATACTAAGCACGTACATGCATCTTCAACCTGGAGTTTACTGTTTTAACCTAAACTCTAAGGGCCCCTATTTTCACACGGGCAACCAATAGTTTTGGTTTTGCAGATATTATATTCACAGGATCCTGGTTAACAGCTGTAGCTATATTCGGAATGGTCTATAACCGTGTATTGCTTTCAGTTGTGTTTTTATTTTCTGCTACATTGTAATTTGTAAATCTCTAATATTTATCAAATGTATATTATTTATTCATAATCTGTATATTCTTGTACTTTGATGTAAATTGTTGTAATAAGCAATGGAATGTTCTTCTGTTTGTGTTCTGATTTGTCGTGTTCTCAACTCAATCCGAACTTTCCTTTATGAGGAAGTTTGGGTCATTTCATTTTTGTAACATCCCGTATTTTTACGGTGAAATAATTAATTTATTTAATTATTAAATATCGATTTGGCGACATCGATAACTTGAATGAAATAATATTTATATTTAATTAATATAAATAATAGAATAATATATTTATTTTCGAAATGGTCGAAAATAGCTAAATTCCCAATATTGAGTGAATTAGATCATTTATAAGATATAATTCAGTTTAGAGTTGAATTATAATAACGAATATATTATTTAAACGAAGTTTGAACGTATAGTTCATATTTTAATTATAATCGAGCTCGAAATGGCGCGGCAGCGTAATTTGGTGATTCGAACTTTAAACGAATATACAGAATCCATTTTAAGTCGGATTTCTATGAAACAAGAAACGTTCGAATCCATTGAACTGTATTTTTCTAATGAAAGTGGAAAATGGAATTTTCTTTGTATATATTGAAAGATATGTCCAAATGAAATATTCAGAAAGTCGCTATGAAATCGTATATCGACCGTAACGGTTTATTCGATATAATTAGATATCGGTTTCAAATTTAGACAAGATTATTTTGAGACGTAGTTATAATTTAATTTTTAGAATTTTACTTTAATTTTTAATTAATTATATACGCAACTTTTTATTTGGAGTATTTTGCACCCTATATTAAAATTTTGGGATTTCACAATATGAGTTAACCTACCGATATAATTATATTTTTGGGATCATGGCACATCGCTCGACATGATCGGATTCTTATTTCTGTCCGCAACGACTCGGACATGGACAGAATATTATGTAACGGGGTATACTATTTTTGTCTCACGAAGTAAAAGATTGATATCCGTACCATCACGTAACATCAGCTCATGACTTTTCACATGGCCTCCTACCTAACTAGAGGGCTAAGGAAAACTACATTGCAATATATTTTCATATCCTAAACTACCCTATTTGTTTACACATATTGAACACGTCATGAACTGTCACAATTCTATTCTAGTCTTAGCTGCATACCCTATATGATGTGTTCCTTCACCTGTCAAGCAAATTTCTACGAAACTAATAGATCTCGACTACTTCATGCCAAAGGAAACAATCCATGAGTTTTCAAATCAAACTATACATTAATCCCTTAGCTGTTTCCCCTGCGTGAACCTCAGTACCAAATTTCCAGCGCGACTGTACCAAGCTACACCGAAGCACATGCATATTTCCTGATTCAAGCCGGGCTACCCTACCCTAAAAACTTTACAGCAACTCATGGTTTCAAATCCATCAACAAATCGATGAGGAGAAAACTCAATACGAGTAGCAGCTATGCTATATTGCTATGAACCTAAAAATTGCATGCCACGCTGTGTAAACACTATAAATACACAGCAAAGCCGCTCCACTTCCTTGATCTCTTCTTTCCTTTCCATTCTTTTCTCCCTGAATACAAAACGCTAGACAGTGGTGGAGGATACACCGAACCCAAAAGAAAAAAAATTCAAAATAAAAAATGTACTATAAAAAAATGTGAATGGGGTTGAAGTGCTGTCGCTGTTTGCTTGAAGGTACGATGGATGTATGCCATAGAAACGTGGAAGGAGATTTCATAGGTGTAGGCGAAGAGAAATGGAATGGGTTCGGTTGAGGGAATAGCGGATGGAGGGAGAGAAGCTGCTGATAGCTGGGTTTTGTTTCAGCAGGTGCGGTTTAGTGGGAAGTTTGAAGGAGTTTGCATGCATTTCTATTTAGTGTTCGGTGTATGGCTCACTGTTTGACACGAGGAAGGAGGAAAGGCAGTTGGCCCTCAATGTGAATTTGGGTTCGCATATATAAATAGAGGGGTGTACATGCGGAAATGAAATCTGTGAAGGTTCAGTCTCATATACGGAAAGATGAGGGACGTGCTGGTAAAAAGGGAGGGAGAGTTGCATTCTAAAGCGGTATTCAAAATGAGAAGCTTGGGATCCTGAAAGTTTCGAGATGGGCTCTAGAAAGCAATGTCTGGATGGGGACGAAGTTGTTTTCTTACTGGAAGGGGTATACTGGGTGAGAGCAGCGTTTTAAGGGCCATGAGGAAGAAAGGGACTACAATGGGCCAGTCTGATTTACATTTCGGCCGATTTCATTAAAATCTCTAATGGTCAGATCCGTTAGGATCGTATGGATGAGGGCAACACCATGGCACTGAATGTGAGTGGATTCGAGCTCGTTACAATTTATGGCGAAATAAATTGTCTGATCAGAATCAACTAACGCAAATCGTTATTTAACAATTAACGCGAAAAGTGAGTAACCTCACTAACTCTGCTCAATTTATATTTTTATAAAATATTTTTAGAAATAATAATATATGGTTGTTTGTTGTGTGTTGACTGTTTGGATAAACTGCTATTCAGTTGATTGAAAATATAGATAACGATATAGATATAAATCATTAAACGAATATAAATTCTGTTTATCAGAATACTTCACATCCTCGTTATTTATGTTGATTAACATCTGTGGTTGCAGGGAAATAGATCGGAGGGACCCAACTGGGTTCCTCAACATTTATTTTAATGTTTTCCGTATATTATGTTATATGATGTGATATGAAATCTGTTATTGATTTCGTATGTTGGAATGATACTGATCATTGTTATATGGTATGTTAAACACCATAAGTTATACTGGAATGTTAAAAAGGAAATTTTCAATGTTATATTGAAAAGAAATATTTATAAAATTAAAAGATTTTATAAAAAGGAAATCTATTTATTTAGAAATAAATAGATTAAAAGGGAATACTTATTTGTTAATCAAATATAGAACCAAAAAAGAAATATTTGTAAACTATTTACAAATAGAATTGAAAAAAGATATTTATTGAAAAATGAATAGAATAGAAAGAGGAAATTTGTGTAAAGTAAATAGAAAGGGAATAGTTAGATCATCAAAGGAGTTACTTATAAAATCAATAGATTTTATAAATAGAAAATATTTTATAAAATAAATAGAATTATCAAAAAGAGGATTTATTTTGTAAACAAACAGATTATAAAAGGAATTACTTGAAAAGTGACTAAAATTGTATAAAAGGAGAATTTTACATTTGAAAAGTTTAGACCCGTGCTCCGCACACGGGTATAGCATGTTATGGATTTAAAGAAAAGATTTTAAATAGAATCTGTTCTGACCGATAAATTGAGAAGATAAATTTATAAATGATATTTTATAAATCAAATGAAATGATTATCATTGGATTAATAGAATATATATGTCAGGACTTATATAGAGAAGTAAAAATCGATTTCAACCTCGATATTTGAAACTGAATAAAAGTAGAGTCAATCAGTTAGAGTTAATCAGTTAGAGTTAATCAGATAGAGTTAATCGAATTAGAATTTATTGAATATTAGTTAATCAATTAGAGTTGATCGAATATAGTTATTTGAGATAGGGTTAGTCAACATAGTTATTTAGGATGTGTTGCCATTTCGTACGACTGCTAGCGTATTTCGCAGGGCTGCATATAGTCTACGGTGGTCGGATGTTCCTGAGGGAATCAGGCGTAACCATTGTGATCGCTGCGATCTAGAGTCAAGCGAATGGAGTTAAGTCGAATACTAGCCATTCGAAATAAAGTTAAAACAGGCATAGTTATTTGAATATAAATTAATCGAATATTAGTTATTAGATAGGAGTTAAATAAGTGGAGCTAATTAAGTTGAGTTAAATAAATTGAGTTAATCAAGTTGAGTTAATCAAGTAAGTTAATCGAGTTGTGTTAGTCAAAAGGAGTTAATCAATCCGAGTTAATCCAAATGAGTTAAATCAAAGGAGTTAGTCAAAATAATTTATTCGAATAAAATTAAGGGAGTTAATCGAATATAGTTTATTCGGAAGGAGATTAAGATGATGTAAATCACTCGTAGAAAGTTAATCGAATGTAAATCATTCGAAGAGAGATTATCGAATATAGTTATTCGAAGAAAGAGTTATCGAATATAGTTTATTCAAAAAGGAGCTATCGAATAAAGATTATTCAAAAAGAGAATTATACATTGAATTCGATTATATTGAAATTTGGGAAAGTAATATTTGCTTTCCGGTTTATTCAAGATTTACTTATTTATTAATAGATGATTGGTTTAGTTATTGAGTTAAATTAAGGATGAAAGTTACATTTTGAAGTTGGATATTCAAGAAGGAAGAAAGTATAATGCTATAGTTAAAATCAATGGTTTAAAATAAAGAAGGGGATTCATAAATAGGATCTGAGTTATGTAAGGAAGCTGTTAAAGGTTTGAAAGGTGAACTTTGTCTATTTGGTGGTTAGAAATGTTGTTCAGTTAAGGTCTGAGAGGTAATTATACCCCAACTTGATTGACTTCGTTTTTAACTAAGGAATGGGTAAGGTTCGATAGTGAAGATTGATTTAGTGAATTTAGTTAATGAGTGTAATGGTTTAAATTGGCTTAGTGATGTTTTATTTAAACATCTATTGAATAAATTTTGGAAACATTTTCCAAATCTAATCAGAGATATTTTCTAATCATAGGAAATGAAATGTTGATGAGAAAGAATACTGGAATGTCAGTAATACGTGAAACAGATATGGAAATGTTTTCCAATGATTGATGATGTATATTTTCTAAATTTTGAAAATAAGTATTTACAAATATATATAGAAATGGGAAAATGGATAAATTAAAGATAATTTAATAGAAAGAGATAAATGTGGATGATGATTGATCGATAGAATTTCCATCTGGAAATAATATCGTTGTTTGCACATCTGTTTTTCTTTGATAGTTAAATCACCAACTATCGAAGTTTTTGATCATTTTTTCGTCGTCAATACGGAGAGACCGGGATCAGATATATTATCTGAAAACCACTCTCTATGGACGTTAGTGTTGCGATCAAATATGTTGAAAATAGTTAAAGATGGAGTTAAGCAAGGGCTATCCTATTTACAGAGTAGTGCCTTCGGTATGTCCAGTCCCAGGACAACGTGAATGGACGAATGTCCGACAGAGTATATCTAACGGATTGCGTAAGTTGATTCCTTCAAAAGTACTTACGTTTGGTGGCGAAGGAATTCGTTTCCCTTAGCTTTATACCCATGGTATTTTTGAAGAAACTAATTTGTGATTTGACGGGTATGACGATGTGGCATTCAAAGTGAATGGTGGTCAAGTGTTTCAAAAGATACGTAATGCCCTCAAGCCTCATCAACGAGGAAATAACAGAAATCGGGCAGGCAGCATGGCTAAGTGGGTCGCTCCCATTAGGGTGTATATCACCTATCTAGAGAAAATCCATTTCATTATTTTATCTATTATCGATGCTGTCCCTTTTCGGGAAGACGGTGGGTAGCTCCCAACCGTTGGTGGTATACATTCGATACACTCAAGTGAAATGACTGGTCGGTCATGTGTGGGCCGGGTTGCAAGACGTTCTTGTTGAACCTAGTGTATTTGCCTCTAGAGATACACTATCGACAGGTGGTCCCATACCTTGTCATAGTTGGAATCCAATCTCCAATAAGCGCCCGCGGTTTTGTTTGTATACTATATATGTGGAACGTGAGATGGATGCGTTCTGCTAGATTGTTAATTACTTATGATTAGACGCTATTGTAATATCAGAAGAATATTGATTTCTAAAAGTGTTTTGGTTATCGTAAGGTAAAAACCATCCGTGTTTATGTGTGGATTGGTCTTACGATTATCTTTTCTTTTGAAAAAGATTTTGGAAAGTTAAACCAAATGATTTGAGTTTACTCACACCAGTCCCATGACTGACCCAGAGTTTATTTTGTTTTGTTTTCCCCCTAAACTCTTGGCTGCCCAAATTTGTACGGGCAGTCAAGTAGTTTAGGTCTTTACAGATATGTTTGGAGGAGCTTGAAGCAGGAGGCTTCAGGATCATATAGCTATTATTATTTCCGCTATGTGTATGTGTGTGCTCTGATAATGTTATTATACTGTTTTATTGCAAAGTTATGTTATATATTATATTTTGTTTGTTCCGCTGTGAGATCCACGTTTACTCTGATTGTGTTCTTCTTTTTCTTCTATTCTAATTTTCAATCTTATCTATTCTCACCCTCTAACTTCTTTCTATTAATGATCAGTTATTTTCGATGTCTGAATAGTCAGCATGGTAGTTTTGTGTTGATTTTCGGAGTCGAAAATCCCAGTTCGTTACAGTGGTATCAGAGCTGAAGGTTAAGTGATTACCTTGGCTCTGTTGCGTGACTCAGTAGAGATGGGGTTAGTAATACCCTAGATTGAGTTTGAGTGTATATATATACGAGTGAACGTATTTGTAGTTTGAATAAAAATGATTTTTATATTGTGGAGATTTATTGGTTGAGTTGTTTGTGAATTCTAGTGAATCAGTTTGATCAACTGTATCAATAGGGATTACCAAACACGTGAATACGATAAACCAACACAGTATGTTTCGAAAGAGGGTAAATGAAATAATTTACCCAAAATATATTTTGATATAAAAGAAAGGTATATCTATGAATTATCATCATATATTGGATGTGTTGGTTGATTATAATTAAAATGGTTATATAAATAACCAATTTGAGTTCGTATAATATAAAAGCAGATTAATTAAATCTGAACTAAATCAGATTGGAATTAAAATTCTGAAAACTGGGAAAAAGTGATTGTAAATAGATTTGAGCTAAGTTTAAGAAAATTTTAAAATTCTGGGAGATTTTAAATTGTTTACAAGTATCGTGAATGATATTTTGAAAAAAGATTTCAAAATGAAAGTGCTTAATATGGTTTTAATAAGTGATATAGTATTGAACTCACTTCGATCACTGGGAAATAACTCTGATGATGTTGACCACATCATCAGTGTTCATTTTCGGATCCTAAGTGACGGATTACTACCAAAGATTTTGTTTTCGAATTATTTTGGGAAAAGGAAGTTGTTTTGAATCCCAAAAGGGAATAATTTATTTTAGAAAAACTAAACTGTTTAAATCCCCAGGAAGGTTGTTTGAATTAAAACAAATTTAAAGAAATTTGTGAATGTGGATTGAATTGATACAAATTAACTGGAAATTTAATTGGAATATAAATATATCAAGTAAAATTAGATTTTGAAATACGAGATAGGAATCTGAAATGGTATTGGATTTGTGAGTTTGGAATTTGGAATCGAGAAAGGAACTCGAGTTTGAAATGGAATTTGGCTTTGGATAAGCAAATAATTGTGTTGAGATTTGATTGATTGAAATTGATTGGAAATCAATTGGTATAGATGGATATGTAATCCGCAGGTATTGAGTAGAAGCAAGTGCAAGGATATAATGATATGCCCGACACAAAGGTACATGTTTAAGTTTCCATATGAGGTTTTATGCGCCGAATCGGCAAGCCGCTTGGCTTTTTGATTTTCTTTTTGAAAGGAAAGAGCCTAAAGAGGCGAGTGGGGGTTTGAATTATTTACCGGTACAAAGGAGGTGCTGGCGAAATTTTCCGAAAATTTAAGGTGTTAGAAAATTTTCAGAATTTTTGAAAATTTTCATTAGTAGGATTAAATTAATAATTTAATTAGATTCAATTAATTTAGTTAAAACTGAAATTAAGAAGTAAACATATAATTTTTAACCCAGTTAATAGGGTCTGTCTTCTACCTTAGAAATTTTGAGGAAGAAATTATTTTAAGGGGGAAGAATGTAACGTCCCGTATTTTTACAGTGAAATAATTAATTTATTTAATTATTAAATATCGATTTTGGCGACATCGATAACTTGAATTAAATAATATTTATATTTAATTAATATAAATAATAGAATAATTTATTTATTTTCGACATGGTCGAAAATAGCTGAATTCCCAATATTGAGTGAATTAGATCATTTATAGGTTAGAGTTGAATTATAATAACGAACATATTATTTAAATGAAGTTTGAACGTATAATTTATATTTTAATTATAATCGAGCTCGAAATGGCGCGGTAGTTCGTAATTTGGCGATTCGAACTTTAAACGAATATACAAAATCCATTTTAAGTCGAATTTCTGTGAAACAAGAAACGTTCGAATCCATTGAACTGTATTTTTCTAACGAAAGTGGAAAATGGAATTTTCATTGTATATATTGAAAGATATGTCCAAATCAAATATTCAGAAAGTCGCTATGAAATCGTATATCGACCGTAACGGTTTATTCGATATAATTAGATATCGGTTTCGAATTTAGACAAGATTCTTTTGAGACGCAGTTATAATTTAATTTTTAGAATTTTACTGTAATTTTTAATTAATTAAATACACAACTTTTTATTTGGAGAATTTTGTACCCTATACTAAAATTTTGGGATTTCACAATATGAGTTAACTTACCGATATAATTATATTTTTGGGATCATGGCACATCGCTCAACATGATCGGATTCTTATTTCTGTCTGCAACGGCTCGGACATGGACAGAATATTATGTAACGGGGTATACTATTTTTGTCTCGTGAAGTAAAAGATTGATTTATATTCGTACCTTCACGTAACATCAGCTCATGACTTTTCACACTGCCTCCTACCCAACTAGGGGGCTAAGGAAAACTACGTTGCAATGTATTTTCATATCCGAAACTACCCTATTTGTTTACACATGATGAACATGTCACGAACTATCATATCTCTATTCTAGTATTAGCTGCATACCCTATATGATGTGTTCCTTCACCTGTCAAGCAAATTTCTATGAAATCAATGGGTCTCGACTACTTCATGCCAAAGGAAACAATCCATGAGTTTTCAAACCAAACTATACATTATTCCCTTAGCTGTTTCCCCTGCGTGAACCTCAGTACCAAATTTCTAGCGCGACTGTAGCAAGCTACACCGAAGCACATGCATATTTCCTGATTCAAGCCTGGCTACCCTACCCTAAAAACTTTACAGCAACTCATGGTTTCAAATCCATCAAAAAATCGATGAGGAGAAAACACAATACGAGTAGCAGCCATGCTATATTGCTATGAACCTAAAACTTGCATGCCACGCTGTGTAAACACTATAAATACACAGCAAAGCCTCTCCACTTCTTTGATCTCTTCTTTCCTTTCCATTCTTTTCTCCCTGCATACAAAATGCTAGATAGTGGTGGAGGATACACTGAACACAGAAGAAAAAAATTCTAAATAAAAAGTGTACTACAAAAAAAAAACGTGAATGGGGTTGAAGTGCTTTCGCGGTGTGCTTGAAGGTACGATGGATGTATACCACATAAATGTGGAAGAAGATTTCAGAGGTGCAGGCGAAGAGAACTGGAATGTGTTCGGTTGAGGGAATAGCGGATGGAGGGAGAGAAGCTGTTGATAGTTGGGTTTTGTTTCAACAGGTGCGGTTTAGTGGGAAGTTTGAAGGAGTTTACATGCATTTCTTTTTGGTGTTCGGTGTATGGCTCACTGTTTGACACGAGGAAGGAGGAAAGGCAGTTGGCCGTCAATGTGAATTTGGGTTCGCATATATCAGTGGAGGGGTGTACATGCGAAAATGAAATCTGTGAAGGCTTAATCTCATATATGGAAAGATGAGGGACGTGCTGGTAAAAAGGGAGGGAGAGTTGCGTTCTAAAGTGGTATTCAAAATGAGAAGCTTGGGATCCTGAAATTTTCGAGATGGGCTCTAGAAACAAACGTCTGGATGGGGACGAAGTTGTTTTCTTACTGGAAGGGGTATACTGGATGAGAGCAACGTTTTAAGGTGCCGTGAGGAAGAAAGGGAGTACAATGGGCTGGTCTGATTTACATTTAAGACGATTTCATTAAAATCTCGAATGGTCAGATCCATTAGGATCGTATGGACGAGGGCAACACCATGGCACTGACTGGGAGTGGATTCGAGCTCGTTACAATTTATGGCGAAATAAATTGTCTGATCAGAATCAACTAACGCAAATCGTTATTTAACGGTTAACGCGAAAAGTGAGTAATCTCACTAACTCTGCTCAATTTATATTTTTATAAAATATTTTTAGAAATAATAATATATGGTTGTTTACCGTGTGTTGACTGTTTGGTTGAACTGCTATTCAGTTGATTGAAAATATAGATAACGATATAGATATAAGTCGTTAATCGAATATAAATTATGTTTATCAGAATACTTCACATCCGTGTTACTTATGTTGATTAACATCTGTGGTTGCAGGGAAACAGGTCGGAGGGATCCAACCGGGTTCCTCAACATTTATTTTAATGTTTTCCATATATTATTTTATATGACGTGATATGAAATCTGTTGTTGATTTCGTATGCTGGAATGATACTGATCATAGTTATATGGTATGTTAAACACCATAAGGAATACTGGAATGTTAAAAAGGAAATTTTCAATGTTATATTGAGAAGAAATATTTATAAAATCAAAAGATTTTATAAAAAGGAAAACTATTTATTTAGAAATAAATAGATTAAAAAGGAATACTTATTTGCTAATCAAATATAGAATCGAAAAAGAAATATTTGTAAACTATTTACAAATAGAATTGAAAAAGGATATTTATTGAAAAAAGAATATAATTGAAAGAGGAAATTTGTTTAAAGTAAATAGAAAGGGAATAGTTAGATCATCAAAGGAGTTACTTATAAAATCAATAGATTTTATAAGTAGAAAATATTTTATAAAATAAATAGAATTATCAGAAAGGGGATTTATTTTGTAAATAAATAGATTATAAAAGGAATTACTTGAAAAGTGACTAGAATTGTATAAAAGGAGAATTTTACATTTGAAAAGTTTAGACCCGTGCTCCGCACACGGGTATAACATGCTATGGATTTAAAGAAAAGATTTTAAATAGAATCTATTCTGAACGATAAATTGAGAAGACAAATTTACAAATGATATTTTATAAATCAAATGAAATGATTATCATTGGATAAATAGAATGTATAAGTCAGGACTTATATAGAGAAGGAAAAAACGATTTCAACCTCGATATTTGAAACTGAATAAAAGCAGAGTCAATCAGTTAGAGTTAGTCAGTTAGAGTTAACCAGATAGAGTTAATCGAATTAGAATTTATTGAATATTAGTTATTCAATTAGAGTTGATCGAATATAGTTATTTGAGATAGGGTTAGTCAACATAGTTATTTAGGATGTGTTGCCATTTCGTACGACTACTAGCGTATTTTGCAGGGCTGCAGATAGCCTACGGCGATCGGATGTTTCCTGAGGAAATCAGGCGTAACCATTGTGATCGCTGCGATCTAGAGTCAAGCGAATGGAGTTAATTCGAATACCAGCCATTCGAAATAAAGTTAAAACAGACATAGTTATTCGAATATAAATTAATTGAATATTAGTTATTAGATAGGAGTTAAATAAGTTGAGCTAATTAAGTTGAGTCAAATAAGTTGAGTTAATCTAGTTGAGTTAATCAAGTAAGTTAATCGAGTTGAGTTAGTCAAAAGGAGTTAATAAAATCGGGTTTATCCAAATGAGTTAAATCAAAGGAGTTATTCAAAATAATTTATTGGAATAAAATTAAGGGAGTTAATCGAATATAGTTTATTCAGAAGGAGATTAAGCTAATGTAAATCGTTCGTAGAAAGTTAATCGAATGTAAGTCATTCGAAGAGAGATTATCGAATATAGTTATTCGAAGAAAGAGTTATCGAATATAGTTTATTCAAAAAGGAGCTATCGAATAGAGATTATTCGAAAAGAGAATTATACATTGAATTCAATTATATCAAAATTTGGGGAAAGTAATATTTTCTTTCCGGTTTAATCAAGATTTACTTATTTATTAAAAGATGAGTGGTTTAGTTATTGAGTTAAATTAAGGATGAAACTTACATTTTGAAGTTGGATATTCAAGAAGAAAGAAAGTATAATGCTATAGTTAAAATCAATGGTTTAAAGTAAAGAAGGGGATTCATAAATAGGATTTGAGTTACGTAAGGAAGTTGTTAAAGGTTTGAAAGGTGAACTTTGTCTATTTCGAGGTTAGAAATGTTGTTCAGTTAAGGTCTGAGAGGTAATTATACCCAACTTGATTGACTTCGTTTTTAACTAAGGAATGGGTAAGGTTCGATAGTGAAGATTGATTTAGTGAATTTAGTTAATGAGTGTAATGATTTAAATTGGCTTAGTAATTTTTTATTTAAACGTCTATTGAATAAATTTTGGAAACATTTTCCAAATCTAATCAGAGATATTTTCTAATCATAGAAAATGAAATGTTGATGAGAAAGAATACTGGAATGTCAGTAATATGTGAAACAGAGATGGAAATGTTTTCCAACGATTGATGACGTATATTTTCTAAATTTAGAAAATAAAAATTTACAAATATATATAGAAATGGGAAAATGGATAAATTAAAGATAATTTAATAGAAAGAGATAAATGTGGATTGATGATTGATCGATAGAATTTCCATCTGGAAATAATATCTTTGTTTGCACACCTGTTTTTCTTTGATAGTTAAATTACCAACTATCGAAGTTTTTGACCGTTTTTCCGTCGTCAATACGGAGAGACCGGGATCAGATATATTATCTGAAAACCACTCTGTATGGACGTTAGCGTTGCGATCAAATATGATGAAAATAATTAAAGAAGGAGTTATGCAAGGGCTATCCTGTTTATAGAGTAGTGCCTTCGGTTTGTCCAGTCCCAGGACAACGTTAATGGACGAATGTTCGATAGAGTATGTCTAACGGATCACGTAAGTTCATCCCTTCAAGCGTACTTACATTTGGTGGTGGAGGAATTCGTTTCTCTTAGCTTTATACCCATGGTATTTTTGAAGAAACCAATTTGTGATTTGACGGGTATGGCGATGTGGTATTCAAAGTGAATGGTGGTCAAGTGTTTCAAAAGATACGTAATGATCTCAAGCCTCATCAACCAGGAAATGACAGAAATCGGGCAGGCAGCATGGCTAAGTGGGTCGCTCCCATTAGGGTGTATATCACCTATCTAGAGAAAAACCATTTCATTCTTTTATCTATAATTGATGCTGTCCCTTTTCGGGAAGACGGTGGGTAGCTCCCAACCGTTGGTGGTATACATTCGATACACTCAAGCATCGGTAATGTGTGGGCCGGGTTGCAAGACGTTCTTGTTGAACCCAGTGTATTTGCCTCTAGAGATACACTATCGGCAGGTGGTCCCATACCTTATCATAGTTGGAATCCAATCTCCAATAAGCGCCCACGGTTTTGTTTGTATACTATATATGTGGAACATGAGATGCAAGCATTCTGCTAGATTGTTAATTACTTATGATTAGACATTATTGTAATATCAGAAGAATATTGATTTCCAAAAGTGTTTTGGTTATCGTAAGGTAAAAACCGTCCGTGTTTATGTGTGTATTGGTCTTACGATTATATTTTCTTTTGAAAAAGATTTTGGAAAGTTAAACCAAATGATTTGAGTTTACTTACACCAGTCCCATGACTGACACAGAGTTTATATTGTTTTGTTTTCCCCCTAAACTCTTGGGTGCCCAAATTTGTACGGGCAGTCAAGTAGTTCAGGTCTTTACAGATATGCTTGGAGGAGCTTGAAGTAGGAGGCTTCAAGATTATATAGCTATTGTTATTTCCGCTGTGTGTAAGTGTGGTGCTCTGATAATGTTATTATACTGTTTTATTGCAAAGCTATGTTATATATTATATTTTATTCGTTTCGCTGTGAGATCCGTGTTTACTCTGATTGTGTTCTTCTTCTTCTTCTATTCTAATTTTCTATCTTATCTATTCTCACCCTCTAACTTCTTTCTATTAGTGATCAGGTATTTTCGATGTCTAAATTGTCAGCATAGTAGTTTTGTGTTTATTTTCGGAGTCGAAAATCCTAGTTCGTTACAATTGTGGTATCAGAGCTTTGGTTTACAGAGCTCGGAGAACAAGACACATTCGAACGAACGAAAGAATTCATCAGAGATTGGATTAGCAATATCCAATAATAATTACTCAGTAGAGATGGGATCAGTAGTATCCTAGAACGATTGTGAAGAGTAGTGTTTATTTCAAAAATGAAAACGAATTTTGTTTTAAAAATTTAAACCATTTTATACATATTTGAATATTTATTTTATATTGAATATGGACAATCGAGTATATAAAGATTTTGCATATACGCCTTGAAAACGTATATTTGAAGTTTTAATATACTGGATAGATAAAGAGTCACACTCTAGTCGCCCGAACATAATTCTGGTGATGTCGCGACATCATCAATATTTATGTTCGAGTTTCAAAAGTGGGATGTTTATATATTTCCAATCGACTGGTGTGAGAACCAAAACATAGATAGGGTGTATTGTTGTAACTTGGCATCAAAACTGGATTTATATATATAAGCTATGTGTTTGAAATGATAATAAAGTAATTGATTGCTGATTGTGCTATTTGATTATTGGTTTTGATTAATTAAAATTTTGAACCATTAAACCAAATTGAATCAAATATTGAACTGAATTGAAAATTGATTGAAATTGCATGCATATACATGTACATACATTGAACAGGTCATAGCAAGGAGGGTAAGAAGAGGAATAAAATTGTATGCCCGACAAATAGGAACACGTTTACCAATTTATTGGGTTCAGATGATTTTATGAACCGATTAGCTAGCCACTTGGCTTTTCCTTTTTCTTTTTGGATGATGAGGGCCCTGCATGGCTAGTTGAGGTTTCAAATGTCTTCCCGTACAAAGGAGGTTATGGCGAAAATTTTCGAAAATTTATGGTGTTAGCCAAATTTTTGAAAAAATAGAAATTCTTAGAAATTGAAAAGTTGAAATGAAAGCCACAAAGTTGAGTTGGTTGGTTAAACAACTTTCAGCTCTGTTCCTTTCCGAGGATGAAAAGTTATTAAGTGGGGGAGATAGTAATAACTCGGAAAATCGGAACCAATTTAAAAAAATTATTTTGGCTAATTTAGTGGATTTTGAATATTTAAAATGTATTATTTTAAATAATAACAACTAGAAGTTTATTTTGAATAGAATTAGAACGTATAAATTTATTTAAATTCAAGTTAGAATACAAATATTTATTTTAATTATAAAAGGAATTGGAAATGGCGTGGTAGTTTGAAAATTCGATTTCAAATTTCAAATGAATACAGGATTCAAAATAAACCGAATTTCTAGTAAAACCAGAAATATTTTGATCTGTGTGAAAATATCTTTCCAACAGATGTGAAAAATCCAGATTTCATAACGGGAATAAAAAGTTATTACCAGTTGAAGATTCAGAATAGTTGCTATAGAATTTACATAAAATATAACCCTTAAAAATAGCGATTTTGCAAACGACCTCCGTTTTCGACGAGACCACTTTTGTTGGAACCGGAATGTCAAATTATTCCTTGATTCCAATTTTCATAATTTTTGGAATCAATATGTGAGTATGGTGAATTTAAACGTGTTTGGTCAATTTAGTTTGAATTTAATCGATAGGAAAATGACCCTTTTTCAAACGGTCTCCAAATTCGACGAAATTAGTTTTGTTAGGACTGTATCATCAAAACATAGCCAGATTTATCTTCTTGGAATTTTTGTGGCGCTAGTAAATTAAAATGTGCTTTCAAATTGAATATATACTGATTTAAATTTAAATGAACGAAAACAGATCGTAACGATGGAATTGGCTTACGGGGCATATCCCATTGCGTTCGGAATATGGGTAATTAGCTATGGGGGACAGTCGTTGGGTTCAATTTGGGCTTCGATTGAAAAGGCAACTTTTTTGGGAATAAAAAAAGTTAATTAAATTATTTATATAACTCTACCCCTCCCCATTACTCTCTAAACCCTAGAATTAAAAGTCCACAGTAAAACCCCGCCCCCTTTTCAAAATTAAAAAAAATCCACGACGCTCCTTTTTTCCCAGTCGCCCTTTCTGAGACCGCCGCCCACCCCCGCGCCGGCCACCGTGATCGACGCCGCCCACCCCCAATCGCCAGCAACGCCCCACCTTCCAACTCGAGATTTCCCACAACCCTCACGTCCTGAAACCGCTCCCGCACCCCCATGGCCCACCACCTCCCGTCGTTGGTCGGCCCATACACCCCCACCACCTCAAGACGCCGACGCCCCCTCAGCACCAGTCCTTCCTTTAGTTCGCCGTGGAACCCCTCCCTCCACCATAAAATGGATTTTTACATGATAAATAGTGAGGTTTTTGTTTTATTTTTTTAAATCTGAATTTTTTTGTTTTGTTTGTGTTAAAAACATATTTTTTTTAATCATTTTTTTATATAGTTATAGAAAGTTGTGATTTTTATTCAAAATAAAGTTATGATTTTTATTTATATAAAGTTATGATATTATTATTTAAGGTAATTAGATTTTTATGTAAATAAAAATTAGATTTTTGTGTTAATAAAAATGAGATCTTTATGTTAATCAAAATTAGATTTTTTATGTAAGTAAAAATTAGATTTTTCATTGTGTGACGATTAGATTTTTCATGATATAAAAATATAATTTTTATATAGAAAGTAGCATTATAAAAATATAATTTTTATATAGAAAGTTGCATTAAAAAAATATAATTTTTATATAGAAAGTAGAGTTTTAAAAATATAATTTTTATATAGAATACAAGAAGATAAAAATATAATTTTTATATATATTAGAATTATAAAAATATGATTTTTATATTGAAAGCGAGATTATAAAAATACGATTCTTATATGAAAGAAATCATTTTAAAGATGCGATTTTTTATATGAATGAAATTGTTTTAAAATGCGATTTTTATATAAATGATTTCTAGTTAGAAAAAGAATGATTTTTAGTTAGACAAAAATTTGATTTTTAGTTATATAAAAATATGATTTTTATTATATATATAGCAATATAAAAATGCGATTTTAAATATATAAACATCATATTAAAAATGTGATTTTTACTATGAACAGCGTGGAAAGATTGCGTTGGAATTTCGGTCAAATCCAAACAGTTCAGAAATTCAGAAATAAAACTGGAGGAGTGTATCCCAAAGTTGAGAACTTCCCACTTTAATTTATTGTATAGTTAAATATATATACTAGGACGCAAACGGTGCTTAGTAGCACCTGACACCTTTGTTTGAAACCATGTTTATTTGGTCGTTTGGTTTATTTGTTTGAATTTGGTTTGGGAAGTGAAATGAGTCAATTAGAATTTGGTTTGTATGTGGCACGAGCCATTATTTGGTGAGGGATAAGGCTAGACCTTCTTCCAGTTCTAGAATCGCGCCCTTATGCTGCTAAAATTTTCTAAAAATACTAGAATAATAAAATTATCATTTTTATTGTATAAAGGAACTGTATAAAATATTCATATGTTGAAATAAATATTTTATAGTTAAAAATATAATTTTTAACATGTATATGAATAAAATAAATATTCATTCACAAATCGGGCGATTTGTTTATGTACACATATTTGACTATTATTGATTGGGATGATAATTTTACACATCGCCCAACTGCACAAATAATAATCAGTGTTTGTTGTTTAAAAAACCCATATGGATATTGGGATGATATTGGACATACACTAATCCCAATATTT
Source organism: Allium sativum (assembly GCA_030737875.1). NCBI lineage: Eukaryota > Viridiplantae > Streptophyta > Magnoliopsida > Asparagales > Amaryllidaceae > Allium > Allium sativum. Next base: position 34,138,493 of record CM060926.1, on the reverse strand, counting down.
AGTTGTATGTCAATCGATGGTTGACAGACTGTTGTGAGCATTGATTATTTATATTTAACGCTTATGCAATTGTGTAATGCACTCTGGATGATGGTTGACTATGTTTGATTATTGTTGTGTCCATGTGTGTATGAAATCCATATAAATAAAATTATATGGTAATTGACTATGTCTGATTCCAATTCGGAAAGAACGAATATTTTAAATTAACGAATACTTTAAAATAACGAATAATGAATATTTTAAAATAATAATATTTTAAAATAATATTCAGTAATGGATCAAAATATGATTTTTATGTCAATATTGAAATATATGAAGCCGTGTTAATTAGATTAACGCCATTTTGACGAGAACGATATTAATATTGATTTTATTCATTTTTATATAGAATATCAAAAAGGAAATGATTTCAAAATTTGATATTTTGAAAATATTATCATTTATATATTATAATGATCACGAAAATTCAATTTTGATTTTAAATTGAAAATGAAGTTAGAATCATTTTATAACGAATTTATAAAATACGTTTTAAATGGAAATCGATGAAATATATATAATATATATATTTAATGGCCTGAATAGAACGCGCCGCGCCGCGGTAGTTTGCGAATTTCGACCATTGACTTCGAATGGACATTACGGGAGATCTGACCATCAGATTCTCCTAAAATCGGAACCTTGGGTTCGTATCGAAAAGAGCTTTCCAACGAATATAAGAGATTTGAAATCTAACAGTTGGATTTGGAATTATGTCCAAATCAATTTTGGAAAAGGTCGTTGCAAGTGTAGTTCGATGACTGTTTATGGAAATCAACTGTACGAGCCTTGGTAAAATTATTAAAAATATTAATAATTTGTGTAAAATCATAATAAATGATTGGGAAAGAATTTGGATGAAAAATTCAACGTTTGTAAAGATAAAAATGTATTGTTACCAGAATGAACTAGTTATGTACTAGAATTATAATCCAATATTTTTAAATAAATAAATTTGATTTGAAGTGGTTTTATATAACGAACAGGGATTTTCGGCCCCGGAAATCGACATAAATACCTTTATTGTAACTCATGGAGACCTGTCAACACCGAAAACACTGGACGTTATTGGGAAGAATTTAGAGGGTGAGATGAGAAAGAAAGAAATATTAGAATAGAAGAAGAAGAAGAAACACCACAACACAGAATCAGAGTCTCACATCGCAGCGGAACAAAATATAATATAGAAATACATCTTTACTGAGAGCTTTAAAATACTTACAATTATCAGAGTACATCACACACCTGGACAGTTATAATAACTTGTCTTTATATACAACACGCAACAGAATAGTAGCTATATAATATCATACGTCTGGACTCTTCCAGCTCGTCTCTTCACAGCATTCGATAACCTGAACCTGTACACCCCGGGCTAACCCAAACGTTTACAAAACACCGGGTCAGTCTGGTGAACCAGAGTGAGTAAAACTCGCACAGTATTAAGGATATGTCATCCAACAGGATTTTAAAGTTCGAAATCCTTACAAAAGAAAAGGATAATCGTAAGACCAAATCCACACATAAACACGGATGGTTTTTACCTTACGATAACCCAAAATATTTTTGAAATCAATAATTTTTTCTGATATTATAATAATGTCTAAATACAAATAAATAACAATCTAGTGGAACACTTGCATCTCACGCTCCACGTATATAGTATAAAATCAAAAACCGAAGGCGCTTATTAGAGATTGGATTCCGACCTTGACAAGGTATGAGACCACCTGCCGATAGTGTATCTCTAGAGGCGAATACACTGGGTTCAACAAGAACGTCTTGCAACCCGGCCCTCACATGACCGACCACTCATTTCGCTTGAGTGTATCGAATGTATATCACCAACGGTTGGGCTCAAACCACCGTTTCCCGAAAAGGGACAGCATAGAAATAGATTTATAGAAGCAAAAGGAATTTCTCTATATAGGTGATTATATACCCTAATGGGAGCGACCCACATAGCCATGCTGCCTGCCCGATTTTTCTCATTTACTGGTTGTGAGGCTTAAGGTCAGAATTTCCTTTACAACACCTAGCCACTCTTCACTTTGAATGCCACATCGTCAGATCCGCCAGATATCACTAATTGACGTCCACAAAATTACTCTAGTGGTTAAGCTAAGAGAATTGTCGTCCTCCGCCACCAACTATGGTACGTTTGAAGAGATCAATGTACGTGATTCCTTTGGAAATACTCTGTCAGACGTTCGTCCATACAAGTCATCCAGGAACAAGATGAACCGAAGGTACTTTCCTTTTGCGTCCAAGGAATCACCCTACAGATTAGTAGCAAGAAGTCCTTGCAACCCGTAGATTCCAGCCACGACAGAACCACAATTCATCTCTGGGAGCTAACCAGAGATTATTAGTTGTTCTTCCGTTTAATGAAGATCCACGGTCTTAAATGCTCCATCTCGACCATCTTCTGATATCTTCACGTATTTGTTGGTCGGAATGGTTTTCGAATATAAATTCGATCCCAGTCTTTCCGTACCAACAATCGTATTGGACAGCTTTGATAGTCGGTGATTTAACTATCAAAATAATCAGTGTTTCAATCATGATAATCCAATAGGTTTACTGGTTCAACATTCAGCATCACTTAGCCTTTTAATTAAAAACAAATGCAAATTTAGAACTCCCAAAGATTTTGATATTATAAATATAGTTTCAGCTTTCTATTTATCATAAGATTTTATTTTCCAAAAATACTCCAAATACATTATAATTCATTTTATATATATACATATATATGTGTTCGTAAACTCCACACACCATCAAATTGGATTTCATTTCAACTTCGAATACTTTTTAAATGGATTTCCATTAAAAAGAATTTTCTTGACTAACTCAACTTATTTAAATTAACTTGACTAATTCAACTTAATTAACTTCTATCAATTAACTAATGTTTGATTTAACTCCATTCGCTTGACTCTAGATCGTAGCGATCACAATGGTTACGCCTGATTCCCTCAGGAAACATCCGACCGCCATAGGCTATCTGCAGCCCTGCGAATTACGCTAGCAGTCGTACGAAATGTCAACTCCTTTTGAATAACTCAAATAGTCAATTCCTTAATTAACTAAAATAAGTAATAAATCCCTTTCTAAAATGTCTTATTTAAATCTAAACAATATTTTTAAACAATTAGATTAGATTAATCCAAACAAATTAACTCAATAATTAATTCCAATTAAAATGATCAATTTAGTCAACTCTAAACATTTTTATCTCATTCACCAATTCCCATTGGTTCTGTTTTTAAATTAATTAAAAATATAATTAATTTATATAATTCCATTAATTATTACTTAACAAAACAATTGTTCCAAATTTAAACGTTAAGTAAATTCTTATCCACTCATTCATAAATCTGATTAACATCAGAATTGTCTATATAAAATCAATTAATAATTTAATTATAAACTTAGTTAATAAATAATAAATAATAAATATTTATTTTTCTTTACAAAACCTATTTCCACTATAATTCAATTCAAAATCTATATCCAGTTATAAAAACAAAATTTATAACTTTATCACTGTTGATCTGCCTGACGGTAAATCACCCTAAACAAATCAATTGATTCCTTAGGCCAAATTGCCAAATACTCAACCAGTACTGCACATTGGGCTAAACTAAACAGGTGTTGAAATTTTAGTCACCAATCAAAACTAACACCCCATCAGATCAGTTTATTTATGATAGTAAACGACAACTATTGCACATCAACCAATTAACAAAGCAATTCAATCAGATCAAATAATTCCAACAATTAAACACGTTTATTTGATAAACGTGACCAACAAGGTAAGTTACCTTTATTGGAACAAATCATTAGAGTAATGATTTGGTATTTCACTGAAATTAAACAACGGTTTAATTTCATCAGTTAAATCAACAACAAATATATAACGAGCAAACAGTCAACTATTAGCAACCAGAGCACACAAAATAAAAACCCAATTTATATAAAATATAAATGGGAAAACTGAGTGAGTTTAACTCACCTTGGTTTCTGTCCGTAGAGATGTCGACTATTTCTAATTAAATTGAACGCGTGTTAAATTTAATAAACAGCTGTACCCAAATATGTCCAAACCAGCTCTATGATGTTGCGCTTGTCGATGGGGTTCCAACGTTACCCGGTATATTTTGATAACAAAATCATACAGTATAAATTTACTACGGTATTTGCTATGTAGAGGTATATAAACATTAGCTTAAACTTTCAGTTACCTTAATCCTAGGTTAGGCTCTATTAAACGAAATAAGGCACATTAGTTACTTAGACACAGTTAAGATTTGGTTTGGCATACATGCTTTTTACTGCTCATTGTTAAAACTCTACATAACTTCGTTAATCTCGATTAGGTAACATGACTTTTCGATCTAGTACTAATATAAATGATCTCAGGCACCTATACCCATCATGCATGTTATAATATTTAAACATTTGGGCACCTTCTAATTAATTTGCATGTTACGTTATAAACTAATCTTAGGAAAATTTGACAGACCTTATACAATATAACTTAATATGTTATTCACTTTAAAATCCTAGCGTTTTAACTAGGTGCAAAGACTAGGCATTTAATCTTAGATTAGGAACAATAAAAGTATATTAGGCATTGTGTTACATTACTTCTCACCGTTCAAGTCTTCACCACCTGCTAGAACTGACGCGGTGCCCATTACCTCGTCTTCGTGTTTCAAAGGCCACACACACCATCAGCCTCCTCAAGCAACCGCAGCAAGCCTCCTTCATTCCCAACGTGCTTTCTATCTCCCTGAAACTAACTCTCCAGCATACACATTCCCACTCCAGGGATTCAATCCACCATTTCAACTGCACCATCTCTTCTTCTTTTTTTCCCCTTTGATTACTGCTGTTGTTGGTCACCGCAACTTCCCATCCCCATACCAAAAATGTTGTACACCTTCCAGTGCTCACACTCCTTTCTCTAAAAAAATGGGTACCCTTCACCAGTTCGTTCTGCATTCAATACTTCAACATAAGGCATGAAGTACGCTGCTTCATCGCAACTGCACCTCACTCTCCCGCTCCGAAACTTCGTTGCTGTACTTACTGTTGTAAAACCCCAACTTCTTCATCAATTTTCTCCGTCACGTGAGCTATCCTTCCCCAACAAAGAACACGCCTGAAGCTCCCTTTGATTTACCCACCACGTTCACACTCCCATATACCATCTTCCCCATGTTCAGTTCACTAACCGCAACTCCCAGATCCAAAAAAATGAACCCCGCCACCTTATTTTACTAACCCAACTTCGAGCTCCCACCTCGTTTAACTTATAAGCTTTTTTATATTCGGTGAGGAGCAGTACAATTGAAGCAAGTAGGGAAGGAAGACATTTTCCTTTTGCTGGAAAATGCGAACGAGAAAGATCCAATATATATATATATATATATATATATATATATATATAAAGATGAATACCGTGGGGCTGAAGTAAACTTGAATAGAAAGGAACGTGTGGTGCAAGAAAAAAAATACTGTAGTCTGTTTGCCAAGTAAAGGTAGTGTGGCGTGGGGGAAAAGGAATTGTGGTGTGAGGAACAAGGAATTGGTTTTCTATTTAATTCACTAAGTTTACATGGTAAGTAGACAGGTACATCTACTTAATTTGATTAAACATATCATGGTCATTTAGTCATATATAGGCTGCATGGTTTGGTCGGTACAATTCCTTAGGGTCTGACATGTATCTTTAGGCTAGGAAGCTGGTGTACATCATACATGTATAGTGTATGACAGAAGATAGGTTAGGTCCATTCAATCATAAATTTAAATATAATGAAACTTTTGTGGTAAAGTAACATGTAAAAAGTACTAGATATGATCTCTGTTTACTGATAAAAAGGCTAATCTTGGTGTAAAAAGGTATTCCGGACCCAATGGGACAAGTTTCATCGAAATCTGAGGTCGTATGAAAAAAATTCCTTTATAAAACCAGAAATAAACACGTGTTTAAATTTTCCATGATCACTAGATAAATCAAATCAACTGGAAACCTTGAGATCCTAAAATAATTCTTCAATACAAACCCAACGGCACCAGTTTCGTCGCATTCTGAGACTGTTTCCCCGGTAGACTATTTTTACGCGCACCGCGATGCAATTTTAGACACCAAATTATCTGGTCTCTAAAAATAACAAACTATATACCTAACCTGACTAAAATCGATGCTACAAACTAAACATAACTGTTTTCGCGGCTTAATTTGATCGTCTGCTCAAGTTACACTTTAATGTCCCTTTGTTAAATTAAATACGCACTATAGAATTTGAACGAGCGTTTATGGCTGCTGTGGCCACATACGATATCGGTTTGCCACTCCATCTAACACCGTGCAATAATTTAACGTTACGGTCTCAATGAAACAAGTTTCGTCGAAAACGAAGACCGTTTGAAAAATGGCTATTTTAAAGGCCTATAATTTAATAACGATTTCCACGGCGATTATTTCAAAATTTGATTTAGCCATAACTTACAATCTATAACACGAAATCTGAATTTTTCTATTTCATATGAAAATTATCATCAACACGGTCCCAACGTTTCTTGTTTCACAGAAATCCGACTTGTATCGGATCCTGTATATTCAATTGAAGTTAAAAATTCAATATTACGAACTGCCGCGCGATTTCATGCTCGATTTATATTATAAATAAATTATAACTTTCAAACTTCATTTTAATAATGAAATCAGTATTAAAATCCTTTAATATTCCAAATAAAATATTTAAAATAATAAATTTAATTAAATACTTGACGGCCAAAAACACGGGTCGTTACAATCTTCCCCCCTTAAAATAATTTTGTCCTCGAAATCGCTAAGGTAGGAAAGAACGTTACAAACCCATTAATTTCCAAATCCCATTTAATTTACTCAAATCAAAAATACGTTCAATATCGTAAATGAACATTTAAAAATATCTAAAAATTTCTATCACATTAATTTCCCGGAAAAATTTGGCAGTCTCCCCTGCATGGAGTGACATCTGCGATATCGCAGGAATAAATAATATATATACCTCGACCCACACGGTCGGAAAACAAAAATCAAAACCCAAAATCCAAAAAAAACCGAAATTTTATATTTCACGTAGACGTACCTTTTTGCGAGCGCTATTGAACATATCTACTCAACGTATACGCGATTTACTCAACCAATATCAATCTGCCCAGCCATCTAGCACCTGTACTTAACTCAACTCATATATAAGTAACAAATATATGAAATCTTGAGTTGATATTCCACTAATCAACTGGTATAACTACACCAATTGCGAAGTAAAACACACAACATCAATTCATTACCAAATACAGGGTTAAATCGTAAATTCAACTTCATATTTAGTTCATTCCAGTTTAAGTATACCGGAAATTATTATACAGTTTATAATTTATCTAACTCCATTAAATTCTTGATTATTCCATTTCAAACAAACTATGATCCACTGTTAAACAATTCACAATCAATTCAACCAAATCAATTGAATTTTCATTCAGTATTAACATTTTATTTTGGTTTCACATTTTTGAACATCAGTCGATTTATACCCGATTGATGTCTATTCGATTATTATTCATTCAAATTCAAATTTATTTATTTAGTTTAATTCCAATATCATTATTATTTTAATTTCACTTAACCAAGTTAAATTTCAATTCAAATTTCCAATCCGATTTGAATTCTGTCCAAATCGGTCAAACACACTAATATCTCAATTATTTGATAAAATTATTCCATTTTGTACAAAATATAATTTAGGTAAAATTATTACATTACCCTATTTTCAAAAGAATAATGTATCAATTACCAGTTCAATGCTTCTCAACACTTGAACCGTTCAAACAACATAGTACAAAACATTTGTATTTATAAAATTCACATATACGCTCTCATATATACACACTTAATCTCAATCTAGGGTATTACTAGACCAATCTCTATCGAGTTATACCACAGAGCCAAGGTTATTACTAAACCAATAGCTCTAATACCACTGTAACGAACAGGGATTTTCGGCCCTAGAAATCGACATAAATACCTTTATCGTAACTCATGCCGACCTTTCAACACCGAAAACACTGGACATCATTGGGAAGAATTTAGAAGGTGAGATGAGAAAGAAAGAAATATTGGAATAGAAGAAGAAGAAGAAACACCACAATACAGAATCAGAGTCTCACATCGCAGCGGAACAAAATATAATATAGAAATACATCTTTACTGAGAGCTTTAAAATACTTACAATTATCAGAGTACATCACACACCTAGACAGTTATAATAAATTGTCTTTATATACAACACACAACAGAATAGTAGCTATATAATATCATACGTCTGGACTCTTCCAGCTCGTCTCTTCACAGCATTCGATAACCTGAACCTGTACACCCCGGGCTAACCTGAGCGTTTACAAAACACCGGGTCAGTCTGGTGAACCAGAGTGAGTAAAACTCGCACAGTATTAAGGATATGTCATCCAACAGGGTTTTAAAGTTCGAAATCCTTACAAAAGAAAAGGATAATCGTAAGACCAAATCCACACATAAACACAGACGGTTTTTACCTTACGATAACCCAAAATATTTTTGAAATCAATATTTTTTTCTGATATTATAATAATGTCTAAATACAAGTAAATAACAAACTAGTGGAACGTTTGCATCTCACGCTCCACGTATATAGCATACAATCAAAAACCGAAGGCGCTTATTTGAGATTGGATTCCGACCTTGACAAGGTATGGGACCACCTGCCGATAGTGTATCTCTAGAGGCGAATACACTGGGTTCAACAAGAACGTCTTGCAACCCGGCCCTCACATGACCGACCACTCATTTCGCTTGAGTGTATCGAACGTATATCACCAACAGTTGGGCTCAAACCACCGTTTCCCGAAAAGGGACAGCATTGAAATAGATTCATAGAAGCAAAAGGAATTTCTCTAGATAGGTGATTATACACCCTAATGGGAGCAACCCACATAGCCATGCTGCCTGCCCGATTTTTGTCATTTCCCGGTTGTGAGGCTTGAGGTCAGAATTTCCTTTACAACACCTGGCCATTATTCACTTTGAATGCCACATCGTCAGATCCGCCAGATATCAAATAATTGACGTCCACAAAATTAATCTAGTGGTTAAGCTAAGAGAACCGTCGTCCTCCGCCACCAACTATGGTACGTTTGAAGAGATCAACGTACGTGATTCCTTTGGAAATACTCTGTCAGACATTCGTCCATACAAGTCATCCAGGAATAGGATGAACCGAAGGTACTTTCCTACTGCATCCAAGGAATCACCTTTCAGATTAGTAGCGAGAAGTCCTTGCAACCCGTAGATTCCAGCGACGACAGAACCACAGTTCATCTCGGGGAGCTAACCAGAGATTATTAGTAGTTCTTCCGTTTAATGAAGATCCACGGTCTTCAATGCTCCATCTCGACCATCTTCTGATATCTTCACGTAGTTGTTGGTCAGAATGGTTTTCGAATACAAATTCGACCCGGTCTTTCCTTACCAACAATCGTATTGGACAGCTTTGATAGTCGGTGATTTAACTATCAAAATAATCAGTGTTTCAATCATGACAATCCAATGGGTTCACTGGTTCAGCATTCAGCATCACTTGGCCTTTTAATTAAAAACAAATGCAAATTTAGAACTACCAAAGATTTTGATATTATAAATATAGTTTCGGCTTTCTATTTATCATAAAATTTTATTTTCCAAAACTACTCCAAATACATTAGAATTCATTATATATATATATATATATATACATATATATGTGTTCGTAAACTCCTCTCACCATCAAATTGGATTTCATTTCAACTTCGAATACTTTTTAAATGGATTTCCATTAAAAAGAATTTTCTTGACTAACTCGACTTATTTAAATTAACTTGACTAATTCAACTTAATTAACTTCTATCAATTAACTAATGTTTGAATTAACTCAATTCGCTTGACTCTAGATCGCAGCGATCACAATGGTTACGCCTGATTCCCTCAGAAAACCTCCGACCGCCATAGGCTATCTGCAGCCCTGCGAATTACGCTAGCAGTCGTACGAAATGGCAACTCCTTCTGAATAACTCAAATAGTCAATTCCCTAATTAACTAAAATAAGTAATAAATCCATTTTTAAAGTGTCTTATTTAAATCTAAACAATAATTTTAAACAATTAAATTAGATTAATCCAAACAAATTAACTCAATAATTAATTCCAATTAAAATGGCCAATTTAGTCAACTCTAAACATTTTTATCTCATTCACCAATTCTCATTGGTTCAATTTTCAAATTAATTAAAAATATAATTAATTTATATAATTCCATTAATTATAACTTAACAAAACAATTGTTCCAAATTTAAACGTTAAGTAAATTCTTATCCACTCATTCATAAATCTGATTAACATCAGAATTGTCTATATAAAATCAATTAATAATTTAATTATAAACTTAGTTAATAAATAATAAATAATAAATATTTATTTTTCTTTACAAAACCTATTTCCACTATAATTCAATTCAAAATCTATATCCAGTTATAAAAACAAAATTTATAACTTTATCACTGTTGATCTACCTGACGGTAAATCACCCTAAACAAATCAATTGATTCCTTAGGCCAAATTGCCAAATACTCAACCAATACTGCACATTGGGCTAAACTAAACAGGTGTTGAAATTTTAGTCACCAATCAAAACAATCACCCCATCAGATCAGTTCATTTATGATAGTAAACGACAACTATTGCACATCAACCAAATAACAAAGCAATTCAATCAGATCAAATAATTCCAACAATTAAACACGTTTATTTGATAAACGTGACCAACAAGGTAAGTTACCTTTATTGGAACAAATCATTAGAGCAACGATTTGGTATTTCACTGAAATTAAACAACGGTTTAATTTCATTAGTTAAATTAACAGCAAATATATAACGAGCAAAAAGTCAACTATTAGCAACCAGAGCACACAAAATAAAAACCCAATTTATATAAAATATAAATGGGAAAACCGAGTGAGTTTAACTCACTTTGGTTTCCGTCCGTAGAGATGTCGACTGTTTCTTATTAAATTGAACGCGTGTTAAATTTAATAAATAGCTGTATCCAAATACGTCAAAACCAGCTCTATGATGTTGCGCTTGTCGATGGGGTTCCAACGTTACCCGGTTTATTCTGATAACAAAATCATACAGTATAAATTTACTACGGTATTTGCTATGTAAAGGTATATAAACATTAGCTTAAACTTTCAGTTACCTTAATCCTAGGTTAAGCTCTATTAAACGAAATAAGGCACATTAGTTACTTAGACACAGTGAAGATTTGGTTTGGCATACATGCTTTTTACTGTTCATTGTTAAAACTCTACATAACTTCGTTAATCTCGATTAGGCAACATGACATTTCGATCTAGTACTAATATAAATGATCTCAGGCACCTATACCCATCATGCATGTTATTATATTTAAACATTTGGGCCCCTTCTAATTAATTTGCATGTTACGTTATAAACTAATCTTAGGAAAATTTGACAGACCTTATACTATATAACTTAATATGTTATTCAGTTTAAAATCCTAGCGTTTTAACTTGGTGCAAAGACTAGGCATTTTAAGTTTAGATTAGGAACAATAAAAGTATATTAGGCATTGTGTTACACTATTTCTCACCGTTCAAGTCATCACCACCTGCTAGAACTGACGCGGTGCCCATTGCCTCGTCTTCATATTTCAAAGGCCGCACACACCATCAGCCTCCTCAAGCAACTGCCGCAAGCCTCCTTCTTTCCCAACGTGCTTTCTATCTCCCTGAAACTAACTCACCAGCGTACATGTTCCCACTCCAGGGATTCAATCCACCATTTCAACTGCACCGTCTCTTCTTTTTTTTTTCCTTTGATTACTGCTGTTGTTAGTCACTGCAACCTTCCATCCCCATACCAAAAATGTTGTCTACCTTCCAGTGCTCACGCACCTTTCTCTAAAAAATGGGTAGCCTTCACCAGTTCGTTCTGCATTCAATACTTCAACATGAAGGATGAAGTATGCTGCTTCATCACAAATGCACCTCACTCTCCCGCTCCGAAACTTCACTGTTGTACTTACTGTTGTAAAACCCCAACTTCTTCTTCAATTTTCTCCGTCACGTGAGCTATCCTTCCCTAACAAAGAACAAGCCTGAAGCTCCTTTTGATTTACCCACCACGTTCAAACTCCCATATACCATCTTCCCCATGTGCAGTTCACGAACCGCAACTCCCAGATCCCAAAAAAGAACCCCGCCACCTAATTTTACTAACCCAACTTCAAGCTCCCACCTCGTTTAATTTATAAACTTTTTTTTAATATTCGGTGAGGAGCAGTACAGTTGAAGCAAGTAGGGAAGGGAGACATTTTCCTTTTGCTGGAAAATGCGAACGAGAAAGATCCAATATATATATATATATATATATATATATAAAGATGAATACCGTGGGGCTAAAGTAATCTTGAATATAAAGGAACGTGTGGTGCAAGAAAAAAAATACAGTAGTGTGTTCGCCAAGTAAAGGTAGTGTAGCGTGGGGGAAAAGGAATTGTGGTGTGAGGAACAAGGAATTGGTTTTCTATTTAATTCACTAAGTTTACATGGTAAGTAGACAGGTACATCTACTTAATTTGATTAAACATATCATCGTCATTTAGTCATACGTAGGCTGTATGGTTTGGTCGGTACAATTCCTTAGGGTCTGACATGTATCTTTAGGCTAGGAAGCTGGTGTACGTCGTACATGTATAGTGTATGATAGAAGATTGGTTAGGTCCATTCAATCATTAATTTAATTATAATGAAACTTCCGTGGTAAAGTAACGCGTAACAAGTACCATGTATGATCTCTATTTACTGATAAAAAGGCAAATCTTGGTGTAAAAAGGTATTCCGGACCTAATGGGACAAGTTTCATCAAAATCCGAGGTCGTATGAAAAAATTTGCTTTATAAAACCAGAAATAAACACGCGTTTAAATTTTCCATGATCACTAGATAAATCAAATCAACTGGAAACCTTGAGATCCTAAAATAATTCTTCAATACGAACCCAACGGCACTAGTTTCATCGCATTCTGAGACTGTTTCCCCGTAGGCTATATTTACGCGCACCGCGATGCCATTTTAGACGCAAATTTATCTGGTCTCGAAAAATAACAAACTATATACCTAACCTAACTAAAATCGACCTACAAACTCAACGGAACTGGTTTCGCGGCTTAATTCGATCGTCTGCTCAAGTTACACTCTAATGTCCCTTTGTTAAATTAAATACGCGCAATAGAATTTGAACGAGCGTTTATGGCTGCCGTGGTCACATACGATATCGGTTTTCCACTCCATCTAACACTGTGCAATACTTTAACGTTATGGTCTCAATGAAACAAGTTTCGTCGAAAACGAAGACCGTTTGAAAAATGGCTATTTTAAAGGCCTATAATTTAATAACGATTTCCACAATGATTATTTCAAAATTTGATTTAGCCATAACTTACGATCTATAACAAGAAATCTGAATTTTCTCTTTCATATGAAAATTATCATCAACACGGTCCCAACGTTTCTTGTTTCATAGAAATCCGACTTGTATCGGATCCTATATATTCAGTTGAAGTTAAAAATTCAATATTACGAACTACCGCGCGATTTCAAGCAGAATTTATATTATAAATAAATTATAATGTTCAAACTTCGTTTAAATAATGAATTCAATATTAAAATCCTTTAATATCCCAAATAAAATATTAAAAATAATAAATTTAATTAAATACTTGATGGCCAAAAACACGGGTCGTTACATTTTAAAAATAACCAAAATTTCCAATATATGAATTGGAATGGGTTTGAATCGAAATTATTTTTGGAATATTTTGATATTGGATTCTGTGATTATACGGATATTATGGAGGAATTTGGAAGATATATATATATATATATCGTTATTCCCAATACGATATTTGTTGATTTCAGAATTTGATATTGAATATAAGCCGATATAATTTCTATTTAGAGCCTTGTATTTAATATTGAATTGGATTATGGGTTTGTCGTGAATGGTGTCTTCATTAACACTGTTCTTAAACCCAGTTGAGAAAAGAATAAATCTCTAATTAATATTTAGTGAAGTTTTTCCAATTAATTAATATTTAATTGAAATTGAATGAAGAATTGGATTTTGGGTTTGTCGTGAATGGTGTCTTAAATAACACTGTTCTTAAACCACATGTGAAAAGAATAAATCTTTTACTTAAGATTATTAGAGTTTCCAGTTAATTAATATTTAATTGGAATAAAATGGAATGTGAATTGGGTTTATTGTGAACTGTGTTTTTAACGACATTCGTTCTTTAACCCGATTTATAGTGAAATGTGATATGGAATTTATAAATATTTTTATTAAGATTTAATGGAAATTTTCCAAAGTAAAGTTTTCCAATTTAATATATTAAATTGGAATTGGATGGAATTCGATTGGTAATAATCAAAGTGAGCTTCTGTGGAGGAAGACTGTTAATATATATGGAATTTAAAAGGCTTTGTCATTATTCTATTTATATTATTGGTCAGATACGGAAATTGATATCGATTATATATTGATTTGTTTTTCCGTGAAGATTCCATTTTGGTGGAAAAGGATTTTGGTTTATCATGAACTGTGTTTTAAATGACATTGGTTCTTTAACCCAGTTAAAGACAGGATCACATGGCGATCATTGTATTTCGAACTGTATGGTTGATCTCTACTAAATATATATCTATTTGGTGGCGGAGAATTTATTCTCTTTCTTAACACACTTCTCTAAGACATATGAGCTCGGATGTCATATATCGGCATAAATCAGTAGTACGGTGTAGATTGTCAATGCGGCATGTCTGTGTTTCCAAAGTTAAATAATCATTAATGTTGAATTTTGGGAAGATTAAAACTAAGTGGAGTTTAAATGAATCTTTAATTAGATTGAAAAGAGAACGTGATAATTTAAATTATCAAATTTGGGAAATGATCGAGAGTGGAGTATCACCAGTTTTTCTCCAAGCGATAGTTAAATTTTTAATTAGATTTGAATGGAAAATGGTAATTAATTTTACTAATAACACTATGGAGTTAGATATGGAGTATTTCTAGTTTTGCTCCATGGGATCAATAGGTTAGGATTAGGAAATTAAACATATGATTACTTCGGTAAGGTGCGCTAATCCCAACTAGTTTGGATAAACCTTAATTTGGTTTGAATTGATATCCAAAAGAAGATTAAAGAATAAATTTAAAGAATTCATCCTTGATAAAATTAATGGGAACCTTTCCCAAAGGATATGAATATTTAAATAAAAGGATATTCAGAATTGGAATGAGGCATATGTTGTGTTTTATAGCACTTGTTCATAATATACGCGAGTTATTCGGAAAGACCAGATTTATACCCATTCTGAATAACTGATTTGACGATAAGTCGACGACGAAGACGGTGGTTAAAAACCGAAGGTCTTCACATCGTTTGGTTGATTACTGATGTCTTGATTGGGCTGTACACCCAAGACAAGGTAATAAGTGGTGATCGTCCAGACGTACTTGGAGATCGACCGGATATGCGAGGACCTCTCTCCATTATTGGACATATAAGACGAGGAATAAGGTGCCTTCGGTTTCGTTCAGACCCAAAACGAACTTGTAAATGGATGAGTTTCTGGCATTGGATTTTATTCTGTGTTGATTGATATCTATTAAATATATATATCTGTTTGGTGGCAGAGAATTTATTCTCTTGCTTAACACCTTTCTCTGAGACGTACGAGCTCAAAGGTTATATGGTGATAGACATCAGTCGCCTGGCGTGAATTGCCTGTATGGCATGCTGAGATACAAAGATCAAGGCTTCTTTTGAAAAGCAAGGTCTTGTGGTTGATGATCAAAGCATAGCCTTAAAGGGCATAGCTTTGTGTATTGCTTTAATTCGCGATCCTCACACCCCGGTGTGAACCAGAAACGGGAAAAGGAATGCAGGGAGGACAGTGCGTTTCTTTCTAGCTAGGAGTGGTGTCATGGTATGGAGCCCAGACATTTTACTCATGTGGATGTTGCATATAATTTGATGGATAGCAAGGCGCTTCGGATATATCAGTTACTTCGGAGCCAATGGATATTGAGTCATTTGGCTCATTTACGCCCCATAGGGCGGAGAAATGCATGTTCAGGAGTTATGAATCCACCTTGCACTTAATGTGGATCGGCCCTGCAGTTACATAAGTGTCACTCGAGCTCTGATCCTGAGACATGATATGATAGATTGTCTCGAAGCTGTAAGGATGATCCCTTGCCTTGCTTCACAGATGGAAATCCAACTTCCAATACATGACATTTCAGTTTTGATTGTAGAGCCTAGTATTGGTGACATAGTAGCATGGGATGCTATGCCATCTATGATTTATACATTTATATATGAAGTTGTTTTATACACTATGCACTTATAATAATATCAAAATGATTTGTTTTAAATGTACCAAGCATGTTTGGCTATTATAAGGTAAAACTCTATCTTCCAGCTTGCGTTGCATTGTGTGATGGGACCTGAGTCAATAGCTTCATTTTTCCAAAAAGCATTGCGTTGTTTGTTATATGCACTGGTATTATTGGGAGGAAACCTGTTCCGTGTTATACGGCGCGGTCCCTTGATATATCCGATTTTATAGTAAAGTTTTAAATAACTGTTTTAATTCTCACACCAGCCACATGACTGACCTAGAGTTTATTGTTTTAACCCAGACTATGGATGCCCCTATTTTCCATACGGATAGCCAGTAGTTTTGGTTTTGCAGATATTATATTCACAGGACCTTGGTTAACAGTTGGAGCTATATTCGGAAAGCTTTGTATCCGTGTATTTCTTTCAGTTGTGTTTTGTATTATTTCCGCTGCATTGTAATTTGTAAATCTCTGATATTTATCAAATGTATATTATTTATTCATACTCTGTATATTCTTGTACTCTGACATAAATTGTTGTAATAAGCAATGAAATATTCTTCTGTTTGTGTTTTGATTTGCCCTGTTTCCAACTCAACCGGGGCTTTCCTTTAAGGGGAAGTTTGGGTTGTTTCATTCTCATTAATCTTATCAAAGATTATCACTTTTAAACACACTGCTTAATCCATTTCTTTGGAAATCATTTCAAAAGATTTTATAGTATCTTTTCATAGTTTAAACCAAATTAAGATTTATCAAACTAGTCGGGATTAACGCTTTACCGAAGTAATCATTCATTTTATTATGCCATCCTAACCTATTCATCCCATGGAACGAAACTGGTAGTACTCCCTATCTAACACCACTGTGTTATCTGTAAATTCAATTATCATTTCACGTTCAAATCTAATTAAAGATTTTACTATTGCATGAAGCAAAATTGGTGATACTCCATTCTCGAACACTTGTCAAATTTGATAATTTTAATTATCCCATTTCAATCCAATTAATGATTCACTAAAACTCCTCTTAGTTTTAATCTCTAAAAAAACATTATTTAATGATTGTTTAACTTTGGGAAATCAATCACGCCACATTGACAACCTATACTATACCATTGATTTCTACCAATATATAACCTCTAAGCTTGTACATCTCAGAGAAGGGTGTTAAGCAAGAGAATAAATTATCCGCCACTAAACAGATATATATTTAGCAGAGATCAATGAATACAGCTCGCAATACAATGTCAGACATGAAATCTTGCCTTTAATAGGGTTAAAGAACGAATGTCCTTTAAAACACAGTTCATGATAAACCCAAAATTGTATATATTCGATATAAATTTCCATGTCAGACTAATAATATAAATGGAATAATGGCAAAGCCTTTTAAATTCCATGTATAATAACAACCTTCCTTCACAGCAGCTCATCTTGATCACCAAATCGAATTCCATTCAATTCCAATTTAATATATTAAATTGAAAATATTACTTTGGAAAATTCCATTAATCTTAATTAAAAGATTATAAATTCCAAATCATACTCCTCACTATTAGTTGGGTTAAAGAACAAACGTTATTTAAAACACCGTTCACGATAAACCCAAAAATCCAAATCTTTTATTTAATTCCAGTTAAACATTAATTAATTGGTAAACTTCACTAAATCTTAAAAAAAAGTTTTATTCTTTTCTCTACTGGGTTTAAGAACAGTGTTAATAAAGACACCATTCACGAAAAACCCACAATCCAATTTGATATTAAATACATGGCTCTAAATAGAAATTATATCGGCTTATATTCAATATCAAATTCTGAAACCAACGGATATTGTGTTGGGAATAACGATATCTGTAACTTCCAAATTCCTCAACAATATCCATGTAATCACGGAATCCAATATAGAAATATTTCTAAGGTTATTTCCATTCCAAATACATTCTGATTCATTCATGGGAAAATTCTGGATTTTTTAAAACCATTTTCAAAACCAATTTATTTATTTAAAAACCATTGGATTATTATTCTAGTTAATAACTAGTTCATTTTGATAAAAATATATTTTTATCTTTTAAAACTTGGAATTTTTCAACCAAAAACTTTCCAAATCCTTACCTATGATTTTACACAATTTTTCAATATTTTTAATAATTTCATTAAGGCTCGTACATTCGGTTTCCAATAACGGCCACCGAACTGCATCCATAACGACCTTTTCTGAAATTGATTTGGACATATTTTAAAATATAACCTTTAGATTGCAAATCTCCTGCATTTATTAGAAATCTCTTTTCGATACGAACCCAACGGTTCTAGTTTTAGGAGAATCCGACGGTCGGATCTCCCATTACGTCCACTTGAAGTTAATAGTTGAAATTCGCGAACGGTCGCTGCGCCGCGCGTTCTATTCAGGCTATTATATATATATATATATATATATATATATATATATATATATCGTCGATTTTCATTTAAAATGTATTTTATAAATCGTTTATAAATTCGTTTTAAAACGATTTCAACTTCATTTTCAATGTTAAATCAAAATTGAATATTCCATATCATTATAATTTTAAAATGATAATATTTTCAAAATATTAGATTTTAAAATCACTTTTTGATATTTATTATAAAATAAATAAAATCGGCAGAAAATCCCGTTCGTGTTAAAATGGCGTTTAACTACTCAACACAACTTCACATTTCAATATTTACTGAATATTATATTAAAATATTCGTTAATTCTGAATTGGAACCCGACTCAATCAATTACCATATAATTTCAGTTATATGGATTTCATACATCGCATGCATACAACAATAATGATAAACAATCATTAAAAATTCATACAACAACTAGAGTGCAATTTACAACTGTATAAGCATTAAAACAAATAAATAATGCTTATACAGTCAGTCAACCCATCGATTGACATACCACTAATCATTGGGATTATTTTATTTCAAATATCATCCCATTACCAGTGTGGGGTTTTCAAAAAAAACTGATTATTATTTATGCAGTTAGGCGATGTGTAAAATTTATCATCCCAATCAATATCAGTTAAATGGGTGTACATAAAATAACCGTCCGATTTGTAAATGACTATTTATTTTATTTTCTTTCCATGATAATTTTATATATGTTTTATATAAATAATTTTATATATACACCAATATTAATCAATGATAATCCCAATCACAATCCAAAAAATCAACCAACCATGATTTGTACAAAAAAATAGTGTCAAGAGCCACTAAGCCCCGTCTACAACCTATTATATAATAACCGTAAAATAATTTGAGTGAGAGAGAGTTCTCACAGTCGGTTTACACTCCGCCAGTGTTTGTTTCTGAATTTCTGGTATAGTTCGGGTTTGAATTTTCCTCTAATTCTATTTTGCTCCATTTCCATTATAGTTAGTTCTGAAATGTAGTATTTTTCACCACGATCTCAATGCTTCTGGTCTCATTTGATTCTGTTTCAGAATGAATGAGTTATGAACATTTTTAGTCATACGATTTAATTATAATTAATTAAATCCTAATTACTATAATAAACATTTTAATTACATTCAGATTTTCTCGGTCGACCCTTTTCCTTCATCATTCTCGACTACAGGTAAAATTTGAACCCATATTCCTGGTGAACAATCACCTGTGCGCCGCACTATGCTCGACGGGATGACCATCCAACATCGCCCCCGCGAAGCCCTTCCCATCGTCAACCACTGTAATGTCCCGTATTTTTACGATATAATAATTAATTAATTTAATTATTTAAATAATAATTTAGAGATATAAAATGGTTTAATTAAATAATATTGAATATTTAATTTAAATTTATAATATAAAAATATATTATAATTCCGAGTTTATTATAACTGAATTCACAATATTATGTGAATTGGATCATTTATGATATTTAATTCAGTTTAGAACTGAATTAGAATAACGAATATATTATTTGAATGACAGTTGAATGTATAACTTATATTATAATTATAATTGAGCTCGAAATGGCGCGGTAGTTCGTAATTTGGCGATTCGAACTTTAAACAAATATACAGAATCCGTTTTAAGCCAGATTTCTATGAAACAAGAAACGTTCGGAGCTGGTGAAGTATATTTTTCCAATGGAAGAGAAAAATAAGGATTTTATTGTGTAGATTTTGATTTATGCCTAAATCAAATTTTCGAAAAGTCGCTATGGAATTCTTTTATAATTTATAACGATTTATAAAAGGATTTAAATATAAATCAAATATCGATATAACTCTGATGATGAAACAACGAGTTGTAAATCCATATATATTTATTCTGGAGTTGTATGGTATTCTATTGTGAATATATATGATAATATAAATTTATTTATATTTAATTTAATTATTTTTAAATATATTAACATTTAAATGGGTTTACTTAAAGCCTTAGAAAATAGCCATTTTGCAAACGACCTCCAAATTCGATGAAACCAATTTTATTGGATTCGTAATGTTCAATTATTATTAGATTTCAATTTGCGTGATTTTTGGAGTTAATATGTGGCCTTACGGATTTTTGATGTGAAAAACAGTCGATAATTCGACTTTAAAAATACGTTGTGTGCACAAACGGAGTCGAAATTCGATGAAACCAGTTTCGTTGGGTCTGTAATGTCCAACTCTTGTTGTAAGTCCATTTTTGTAATTTTTGGGTATTGTATGTGATCACAGGGATTTTTAAACAAGCATGAAAATAACGATAGCATATAAATTAATATAATATTTGAATATAAAAATATTATAAATAACCTATAACTACCCTCACCCTCTAAACCTAAGTCTTCATTTTCTCTAGTCAAACTAAAATCCGCCTTACTTTTGTTTTTCCAGTAAACAAAAATCTGTCTTCAAAAATTCAAAGAAAGTGAAACAAACTCCCTAAAATCACGATTTATATATACTTGTGTTCCTCTAATGATTCTCTATGTTCTGGTATACATTTTGAGGGACTCGGCTTTGTTTGGGTTAGTGCGAAATTCAGCATGTTCTTCAGCAAATACCAGGGTTTTTATTTGTTGGTGATTTAAGCAGTAATACTTGTTTTGATTATGATTTTTAGAGTGAGGGAAGGAATCGACAGCTTGTTGGATTTTTTGGGAAAATCAGAATGATTTTGGTTTGATAGTGCCTATGTTGTGGGATTGGATGCGAGCTGTTCAAGGGGAGGCGAGCGTTTCTTGATGGTATAGGAAGAAATTGTTTGAGATGAGGAAGCTTACGGTGGCTTCAGATTTTGGAATAGCGTGTAACGAGGGATATAAGTGGAAGCTTAAATCAACGGAAATGGTGGAGTTCGCTGTAACCACTGTGTTCCGAAGAAGAGGGAGTCGCGATGTAAGAATGGTGCGCGAGCTTCTTAATTTTGGTTGGAGGATGTAAGGCGCAGTTTGCATCAGAGATTGGTGGTGGTTTGGTATATTTCGGTGGTGTATAGGAGAAGTAGTTGGTGAAGAAAGTCCAACAAATGGTTTCTGGAAGTAGGTCACGATGATAGTTGGGGAAGAAGGATTACTGTTCAACTGGGTTTAAAGTGATGGGGCGACAGTTTAAATTGTAAAGCCCGATTTGGAATTTAACTAAGTTTAAATTTAAAAGTATAATGGTGTATTAACTTTGAGTAATGATATCTTGCCCATACATTATCAAAATTGGACAAAAACAAGATCCATTGGGATCGAATGGACGACGACTAAATTGTGGAATGGACTAGGAGTGAATTGGAGCTCGTCACGATTTATAGTGAAATAAATTGTCCATCTAAATCAAGCGGCAATTATTGTTATTTAACGATGATCGTCCAATGTGAGTAAAACTCACCAACTCTACCAGTTATATTTTTATAACGTATTGTTAGAACTGATAGATGATGGTTGCCAATTGATTGGTTGGAAATATCGATATAATTATATATATATTATTAATCAAATATTGATTCTTTTTAGTAGAATATTTCATATTGAAATGAAATCAATGTCAAATATATTGTTTAACATCTGTGGATGCAGGGAAACAGGTCGGAGGAATCCAACTGGATTCCTCAACATTTATTTTATGTTTTTTCATATATTGTGTTATATGATGTAATATGAAATCTGTTGTTGATTTTGTATGTTTGAATGATACCAATCTTTGTTATATGTTACGTTAAATACCATAAGGAATATTGGAATGTTAAAAAGGAAATTTTCAATGTTATATTGAGAAGGAAATATTTATAAAATCTAAAGATTTTATAAAAAGTAACATTTTTAAAATAAATAGATTATAAAAGAAATAATTATTTGGAAAATAAATATAGAGATTATAAAAGGAAGTATTTGTAAAACATTTACAAATAGAATTGAAAAGGGAATATTTATTTGTTAGATAAATAAATTGAAAAGGGAGTATTTATTTGTTAAATAAGTAGAATTGAAAAGGAAATATTTGTTGAACAAATAAGAAAGATAAAAGGAAATATTTATTTAGAAAATAAATAAAGTTATGTAAAGGAAATACTTATATAGAAAATAAATAAAGTTATAAAAGGAAATATTTGTAAAACAAATAGAAAAGGAAATATTTGTAATCGAATAGAGTTATCAAATATAATTTATTCGAATAAGAGTTAGTTGATTAGAGTTAATTGATTAGAGTTAATCAATTAGAGTAAATCGATTATAGTTAATCAGTTAGAGTTAATCAGTTAGAGTTAATCAATTGGAGTGAATCGATTAGAGTTAATCGAGCTAGAATTAATCGATTTGAGTTAATCGAGTTATAGTTAATTGAAATGAGTTAATAAAGTTAGAGTTAATCGAGTTAGAATTAATTGATTAAAGTTAATCGAGTGTGTAACGACCCGAATTTTTGTTCGATTTATTTTAAATATTTAGTATGGTTTTAAATATTGTATTTATAATATAAATGGTATTTTATTGGGTTATCGATTAAATAATCGAAATATGATTTATTTTGATAATCATCGCAATACAAGAATTTAAAATAATTCAATTCGAAGTTAGAATTAAATCAAAACAATTCAGATGATCAGTATTAATTGTATTTGAATATAGATGATAATAAAAATATATTATTATCAGAGAATTTATTTGTTTTTGAATTTAAAGTATATTATATCAATTTAATATGGTTATTTATATATACACACTCGAAATAGATTTCAGAAAATATTCTGTTGAGTTTAGTATAATGCTGTAACATTGGAACGACGGTCGGTACGCTAAAATAGTGGTTCACGATTTTTATTAATGGACCCCGAGATATTTGATTGTGGATAGGTTTGAAATCAAATCGATATCCATTTAAAAAGAAAAAAAATCTCTTTAAGTCAAATCAAATTAAACTATATTTAAAATCGAAATCTTTTTAAATTCTTTAAAAGATTTTGCTATGTACTTAAGCCTACATCTTTTAATTACCGTGTACTACTGTCTCCCTCCTCCTCCTATAAAACCGTTCGATCCTCTCCTGTATGTTGAAAACGGAAGGAAAAAAAAAATGGCATCCTTCCTCAAATACCCAAATCCCAAAATAAAATCTAAATATCAAATTCGAATTGCCTAGGCTCGCACTGAGTACTAGGATTTGAGGATCTCAACGCTGGTTCAATAAGCTCAGATTCGAATTGGGGGAAATTGGGGGCCGCGAGAGGAGCGAGTAACGGTTGAGTTAGGGTTGTGAACAGGGGTTGAGCAGCAGGGCGAAGTGGTCTCGGTGGACATCGCGATTTCTTAGGAGGTCAAGGAGCGATTGGAAGAGAGGTAGCGATGTCGAGATCGGGATTAGGAGTGGGAGTGGCAGCGCACGAGGGTTCTGGTTCAAATCTGAAACCGACTTCGTTATGGGTTGCGATTTCAAATAGGTAACTGATGAGTGCGAACGTATTGAGTTGGAGAAGTTCGAATTGGGAACTGTGATATTTCTGATGATTGAATCAGGTGGAAATTGGGGTTCGACAGCATGGGATTGGGAGTCCTGGGTCTAGGATTGGAAAGTGAGATGCTCATGTTGGAGAATCAAACTAGAAGAAGGTAAATCCTCATTTGAAGTTGATTCTTGTTTTACTTATATTTATTTAGTAGTATATTGGTTGAAGCTAAATTTGTATATTTCTAAGAGAAAAGCAAATGACACTTTTAATCGGAATTTGGGAACTAAGAATAGAAAGTTGTTTAATAAATCATTATATATATATAGAAAATTAGATGGATGAAAAGTAAATTTTTTATATATCCTTAAGATAGAAATTTGCTAAGAAATTCGATAGCTTATCTTTAAAATTCGGGTTTTTCTTATGTTAGCATGGATCGAATGGAATCATTCGAGTGGGGTTTAGAGTCTCGGAAATCACTGAAAGGGAATTGAAATTGGTATAAGTGCAGAATAAATAATCTCGGTGAGTAAATCTCACTCACAGTTTTATATTGAAATTTATTTTTATCATAAAATAAATTTGTTGGTTGCTTGAGTGCATGAATGAATTGTTGAAATTTTTGTGGTTATTGGATATTTCCCGCAATACTATTAGCGGATACCCGCAGTATCCTTAGCGGATGACACTACGCCCACGTATATAAGTGGATCCCCTTTTATACTGCGATATCCTGCCACAAAGCAGGATGGGTATTATTTAGGTTGACTAACGTCTGTGGATGCAGGAAAACAGGTTGGAGGAATCCAACTGGATTCCTCAAAAATATATTATTTGTTTTTTATTTGTTTGCATATATATTGTCATCATAATGTGTTAGAAACTCTGAAATAAATAATTGGGTGTTTGGTGTTTAAATATCACTGGGCCTTAGTGTTGATATTTAAAAATATCATGAAAAGGAATTTCGCAGATTTAAAAGGAAATTCTATTTTTTTTTCTAAAATAGAATTTTAAATTTCAAATAAGGAATTCAAATAGAATTTGAATATGAGAAATTCAAATAGAATTTTCAATATGAGGAATTCAATGGAATTTGAATATAGAAAATGCAAGGAGAATTTCCAAAATAAGATTTTCGTTTTAAATAGATTTCAAAATAGGCTTGCTTAAATAAAACAAGGAAATTTATAAAATAGTGTTTATAAATATAATGAATAAATTATCAAGAGATAATTTGAATATTTGAATTCAAAGGAATTTAAATATGGGATTTGAATTCAAAGGAATTTAAATATGGGATTTGAATTCAAAGGAATTGAAATATGGGCTTTGAATTCAAAGGAATTGAAATATGGGATTTGAATTCAAAGGAATTTAAATATGGGATTTGAATTCAAAGTAATTGAAATAGAATTTGAATTCAAAGGAATTGAAATGGAATTTGAATAAGGAAATTCAAAGGGAAATTCAAATATAGAATTTGAATATAGAAAATATAAGGGAAATTCAAATATAGAATTCGAATACTGAAAATATAAAGAAAATTTAAATATAGGATTCGAATATAGAAATTTAAATGTAATTTGAATATAGTATTTGAATGTAGAAAATTTAAATAGAACTTGAAATAGAATTTCAAATAGAGTTGGAATGGGAATTTGAATTCAAATAGAATTTGAAATAGACTTTGAATTTAGAATTTAAAGAGTTGAAATGGAAATTGAATATAGGAAATTCAATTTGAATTGAAATGGAATCTGAATATAGAAATCCAAATGGAGTTTGAAAATAGATTTGAATATTGAATTCAAATAGAATTGAAATGGAAATTTGAATATAGAATTCAAATAGAATTTGAAATGAAATTTGAATGTAGAAGATCGAAGTATAAATAAATTATAACTGAGTAGGGAAAAATCGACGATTTTAGATAATCAAAATTTTTGAGTTGAATTGGGAAAATTGATTTGATATATATCAAAATATATATCAGAATGGAGTTGAATTTATATAAATAAAGTTTAATTTTTTTTATATATAAATATAATTAAAACGAACTCGCCGCAGTGCTGCAGTTCGTAAATTGTCGTTTCGAACTTCAATTGGGTATACAAAACTCAATTGAAGTCGGAATTCTTTGAAACAAGAAACGTCAGGACCGATTTGCTAATATTTTTCTAATGGAGGAGAAAAATCTGGATTTCGTCGAATAAATTTTGAGTTATGTCAAAATCAGATTTTTAGAAAAGTAGCGCCAAAATCGTTTTAAAACTATAACGGTTTATTTAAATAAATAAAAGTATTTTAAAGAAATAAAATCCGAATTTGCCATTAAAAAAATCCATATTGTAGATAGAAAATAAATATGAACTCCAATGAAGTAAGTGAAATGGTTTTTGAAACAAAAAAAATCAGATTTTTAACTATCGAATAAAATTAACTAATTTGGAGAATAATTAGTTAATGAAAATTTTGAATCGAAATTGAACTTTGAAAGATAAATGAGTTGTGTGTGTGTGTATATATATATATTTGAAATCGAATATAGTTAGAAATGAAACTCGACGTGATTATAAGTGAAATAAAATATATTTGAACATGATATGTTCAAACTAAAGAGAGTTGGCAAAAGAGCTAATGAAAAGAATAAATTAGCGACTTGAGTTAGAAATGACTGGATGTAACACCCCGAATTTTCTATTAACACTAAAGTTGCTAAAATAATAATAAGTGTGTAGAAGAGGGGATGTATCTAATATGAATATAAAAATATTAATAAGTGTGTAAGAGAGGGGATGTATCTAATATGAATATAAAAATATTAATAACTGTGTAAGAGAGGGGATGTATCTAATATGAATATAAAAATATTAATAAGTGTGTGAGAGAGGGGATGTATCTAATATGTATATAAAAACAATAATAAGTAAAGGGGGATGTATCTAATATGTACATTGTAGAAAAAATATATATTTATGACATGAATAGAAGTTTATTAATATGCTGAGTGTTTGCTGAGTCACTTCTGACTCATTGCTGAGTCAACAAGATAAACCCCATCTTGTCTGAACGGCTGCGGTTATTTCTAGGTTAAATCTAATGGCCTAAATGAATTCTAAAAATCTATAAATAAGTGGGTAGACCCTAGACCTAAATCACTTGTAAAATTAGAGAAGCTACCGTCATGCTGCTGCCATGGAGTTCAGCATAGCCGTCACAAATTAAGAAGAGGAAGCCTAATCATCTACAACTAAATCTACACAAATCAAATCAAAAGATCTCTCTTTCTCTAATTCTTTTCTTTTGTTGGTGAGTATGATGATTCTCACAAGACTATTACAAACTAATTTGACTCAGTTATGAATGGATCACAAGAAAGTGATGTGATTTGTAATTGTAAATTCTATATATTGTGGATCTCTTATTATGTTATTATGTTGTCGTATGATGTAAATTATATATGCTATGTCATGCTATGTTGTAAATTCTCTTATGCTATGTCGTGCTATGTTGAGAATCATGTCAAGCTATGTTATACTATCATACTATGCCATGTTATAAATCATGCTATATTATGTTGAAAAATCATGATGTTGTTGGATCATGCTTAAAGTTATGTTTTTTTTTCTTAATTTAAATGGATCTTGTTTATGGGAATTTGCCTATTAGGTTAGGTGTACCCATAAACTTGAAACTATAATTAAATAAAACTTGATTATGGGAATTTGCCTATTGAGTTAGGTGTACCCATATAAAACCATGTTGTTAAAAAATTAGATGATGTTGATTCACACATGTTCATATGTATGTTTATGAAAATTGATTGAGATCATATTAGGTGAATTTTGAACAAGTTGACACCTTTAGGTCCATGACATGTATAATCTATGCAAGTTGGACATATGCAAGTTTCACCCCTTATTATGATTCATTTGGTCACATATACATGTTGTTATTATGATAATCTCTTTTATGCTATGAGTTAGGCTATTCGAGTCTAACATATATTTTGCGAATAAAAGTTCAAACGTGGGGTAGGGGTAATATTAGGAATTAATAAATTAGGTGTAATTTTGTAAGATTTTGCATACCATGAATGGATGTCCATAATTGAGTCAATTGTGGACATTGTTAAAAATAGGAAGTAATTAATAATTCAAGTAGGGAATTATTAAAATTGGGGGAAAGTGGATTATTATTAATAATCAATGCTTAGGACACGAGGTTGGACCCGTTTGTGACGTAAACCTGCCCGGACCCGCCCGGCAAATCCAGTAGTCACAAATGTCGGCCCAATGTGAGAGGTCCTAGGCCCAAACTAAAGCATAACAGTTGTAAAGACACGAGGTTAGACTCTTTTATGGTGTAAGACTGCCCGGACCCGCCCGGCAAATCCAGCTGCCATAAATGCCAGTCTAATGTGAGAGGTCTTTATGAGGTTATGGCCTTAATGAACTAAGAAATACTTAACCAGATAATCATGTAAGGTGGGACATGGGGGTTAAGTAGGTGCCTTGGGTGGCATGAGGAATCTGGTGGTTGCCTTTAGAGGCATTTGAAATACGATTAGACTTAACCAAACACACATGTAAATGAACATGACTAAGTGGGTTAAGTGGGATGGACTAATGGGGACAAGCTTAGGTGGAATGCTTGTGGTAAATAGTGGGGGCCCATTTCAACCATTATCCCAAAACGTATCTTTGTGGGCTCAACCCAAGTCGAGGACGGGACACGCATACTGGGTTTGACTATAAGAGGCCAAAACAGGGAGCGATGGCAACGCAAGTCCAACGGGTTTCATATGCGTGTGTGGACCCGGGCTGGTAGGTAAGACGTTGTTGCATCTTGTAGGTATAAGCCGTGCATGTCCGTTGTATCAGGTTGCCACTTTAGGGGAGTGATACACCCCACTGTGGGGCCAGCACGGGTATCTACGAGTTAGGGAGCCGATCGAATAATGGGAAGTAGGGTACACCTAGTGGAGATAGGGGCAGGCGGCACCTATGTAGTCAGCTAGGGGTACGTAAAGCCATTGGGAAAGTTTCTAAGTGAAGCTAAGTGGGATGAATCTTTAGGGTGACTGGTGTGGTGCAGTATAGTGTTTATCCTTTAGTATTTAGGAGCGCCTATAACGTTGCCTTTAGCGATTGTCTATGTCCTTAATCTGCTCTTCATAGACATTTTCTTGTTTTCCAGCTTATGCCTTAGTCCAGTTATTTTGGTAATAGTATTGTAGAATTATCATATTCACCAGACTTTATGTCTGACCCCCTCTTTTCCATCCTTTTCTCCCTTCAGGTCTGCAGGTTGGGCCAAGTTCTAGTGGAGTCTAGTTGGATCGCTTATCTTCTGGAAAGCTTGGACTGCTGAAGTAAAGTCCAGCTTGTTATCTTTCTTTTTAATGGCTATTCATGTAATGGGATTATGTACTTGTTTTATCAAGATAGATATTGTACTTGACATTGAATATGGTGTTATGATGTAATCAAACATGTTTTGACTTCTGCTACAATGAAATAAAGTTTTTGAATTTCCAAGTACTATTTTATATCTGTCTTGTTGTAATTTTACTGTTCTATATTCACTTAAAACCTCCATGGAAGTTAATGCATTCCCTTTGTGAGTGACATTAATGGACGTGGGGTGTTACACGTGGTATCAGAGCATAAGGTTACCAGAACATATAAAATATTTTTTAGAAAAATATTTTTTTTCTAAAGTATTTTTGGAAGAAGTGCTTTCAAAAAAAAAAAACATGTTATTTAAAGAGAGTTTTTATGAAAAACATAATCCCAAATAGCCACATCCTTATCTTTATCTTTCGAATTCTCCATTTTGAATCTTTCCTTTTTCGTTTCAGCATGGCTGAAGATCTTAATCTCCCAGAAGGTGTGACGATTCCAGGGTGGTTTAGGAGATACTTGGAGGCTAGGGCCACCACTGCAGGCCCAGCGGATACTCCTCCACCCCTAGTTGCACCCATTCCTCCTCCTCCTCCTCCTCGTGTTGACACTTTTGCAAAGACGTGCAAGGAATTCAAGGCTATGGGAGGAAAAACTTTTCAAGGGACTGAGACGTTTGTGGAGGCCAGAGATTGGCTTAAGGAGACTGAGGAATTGTTGGATATCTTTGAAGTGGAAGATGGGAGGAAAGTCCGTTTAGCTGCTTGGTTAATGAAGGGAGAGGCCTCGTTTTGGTGGGAGGTCACTAACGGGGAACGTCCAGTTGATTCATGGGCGGATTTCAGACGAAGGTTTGAGGCAAAGTTTCTTTCAAGGGCAGAGGAGAACTTAAATATGGAAAAATTCCTGGCACTAAAGCAAGGGAGCTCATCAGTAAAGGAATATGTCAATAAATTTAATCAGTTAGCAAGGTTTGGCTTGGAGTTGGTGAACACGCCAGAGAAGAAAGCTTTGAGGTTCGTTAGAGGCTTGAATGAACCGTTGCAAGGGTTGGCTATAACCCACATCCCTATGGGAGCCACCTTTGAAAAGCTAGTAGAAATGGCACTTATGCATGAGGATAAGGCAGTTGAAAAGAAAGGGGATCAGAAGAAACCCCAACAGCAAAATAAGAAGGGTGGTAAAAACAATAATGGCAAAGGGAAGAAGAAATGCTTCAATTGTGGGACGCCTGGCCATCTCAGCAAAGATTGTAGAAAGAAAAAGAAGACTGGTTGTTTTCATTGTGGAGATGCGGGACATTTAGTGAAGGACTGTCCAAAGAAGGGGCAGATGGCAGGGTCTACCTCGGGAGGACAGGTTCAGGCTCTTATGGCACCAGGGCAGGCAAGGGGGCAAGTTCAGGCTATTGCGGCCCCACCGCTGCAAGAAAGAGGTAGAACAATTTCTGTTGAAAGCTTAGTTTTTCTGTTTGATCATCCTGTCCATACCTTATTCGATTCTGGCGCATCTCATTCGTTTATCTCTGCATCATTAGTTGAATCACTGCACTTGAACACCAGTTTAGTAGAGGATCCCTTGGTCGTTTCAAATCCAATTGGGGGTTCGGCTCATTTGACCATGATATGTTTGGATTTGAAAATCTCTATACTTAGCGTTGAATTTAGAGGTGATGCTTATGTATTGGGCTTCACGGGCTATGGGCTAATTTTAGGAATGGATTGGTTGTCTAGAAATAGGGCCATTCTTGATTGTGAAAGGAGAGTAGTTAGGCTTGTGACTCGCCTTGGTAATGCTCTCGACATCTTTTGTAATCACATAAATTCCGTTATGCTAAGTTATCTTGAATCGCTCGACGCGTCTGTAGAGAACCTGCGATCGGTAGAAGTGGTCCGGGAATATCCGGATGTGTTTGAGGAGGTGAAGGGCTTACCTCCAAAGCAGGAGATAAACTTTCGAATTTATCTTGTGGATAATGCTAAACCCGTATCTTTGCCAGTGCGCCACATGGCTCCTCGTGAAAGGAGGGAACTCAATAAGCAAGTAAAGGTGTTGCTTGAGAAGGGGTTCATAAGACGTAGTATATCGGAGTGGGGTGCTCCAGTAGTTTTTGCCACAAAGGCGGATGGGTCTCTTAGACTTTGTATGGACTATAGAGAACTAAACAAGCTTACTAAAAAGAACCGACACCCACTGCCGAGGATTGACGATCTCTCTGATCAGTTAGTTGGCGCCTCAGTGTTTTCGCAGTTGGACTTAGCCACTGGCTTTCATCAACTGAGAGTGGCTGAGGATAGTATAGATAAGACTGCTTTTAGGACTCCTGACGGATTCTATGAATGGCTAGTGATGCCCTTTGGTTTGACAAACGCCCCTGCATATTTTGTTGATTTGATGAGTAGGGTGTTTAGGGAATACCTTAACAAATTCGTGGTAGTCTTTGTGGATGACATCTTAGTCTTTTCTAAGAATAAAGAAGAGCACTCCCTACATCTTAGGGAAGTGTTGGAAACCCTTCGAGCGCATAACCTTAAGGCAAAATTTTCTAAGTGTCACTTCTGGAGGAAGGAAGTACGGTTCTTAGGGCACGTGGTTTCCAAAGAAGGGATAGCAGTGGATCCCGCAAAGGTGGTGGCCATCCAAGATTGGAAGGTCCCTAAAAATGCAACCGAAGTAAGAAGTTTCTTGGGGTTGGCTGGCTATTATAGGAAGTTTATCAAAGACTTCGCAAAAATATCAGCTCCATTAACACGGTTAACGAAGAAGAACCTGGTTTTTACGTTGGACAAAGATTGCGATGATGCGTTCCAACGTTTAAAGAGAGCCT
The DNA here is from genome assembly GCA_030737875.1 of Allium sativum. Lineage (NCBI taxonomy): Eukaryota > Viridiplantae > Streptophyta > Magnoliopsida > Asparagales > Amaryllidaceae > Allium > Allium sativum. The sequence goes on along the minus strand of CM060926.1, from coordinate 34,105,736 downwards.
TAACTTCAGCCCCAGTCTTAGTGCTGCCAGACGGGAATAAACAGTTTACCATCTATACTGATGCTTGTGGGACGGGACTTGGCGCGGTCCTCATGCAAGAGGGAAGAGTAATAGCCTATGGTGGAAGGCAGTTGAGGGTTCATGAAAAGAATTACCCCACGCATGACTTAGAGCTAGCCGCAATTGTTTTCGCGCTTAAGTCTTGGCGTCACTATCTTCTTGGTGAGAAATTCGAACTGTTCACTGACCACAAATCATTAAAATACTTATTCTCTCAGAAGGATTTGAATTTAAGGCAGCAACGGTGGATGGAATTCTTAACCTCCTACGATTTTGAAATAGCATATACCCCGGGCAAGGGTAACGTGGTGGCAGACGCCTTAAATAGGAAAAGGTTGTCCTTGAGTCCATTGTTTGTTGAACGAAAAAGCTTAGAATTCATCTCTATGTTTGACTTTAGACCCTCCGTTGACTTAGTACCCGGTCTGTTAGCATCCTTGGAGGTTAGACCTACACTTCAAGGACGGGTTGGTGAGGCACAGCGAGACGACCCACAGTTGGTTGAGATAGTAGAAAAGCTCAAAGGGGGGGAGTCATCAAGCCATCTTCGTAGGTATACCCTAGACGATAAGGGTTGGTTACGAAGGGATAATAGACTTTGTGTACCACAAGACGAAGACTTAAGGAAGGCCATTCTTGATGATGCTCATCGCTCAAAAATGACCATTCAGCCCGGCGGGGATAAGATGTACAAAGATATGAAGCGGGTTTTCTTTTGGGCCGGTATGAAAAAGGATGTGGCCGAGTACATCGCTAGATGCTTGGTGTGCCAACGAGTTAAAGCAGAACAAAAGAAACCCGGTGGGTTGCTTCACCTATTAGAAGTTCCACTATGGAAATGGGAAAGCATCTCAATGGATTTTGTGGATGGATTACCAAGATCAAGGAAGGGTAACACGGGGATTTGGGTTATAGTAGATAGACTTACTAAAAGCGCCCATTTTATTCCCGTGAAAAGTAAGAGGACTGCTCCGTGGTTGGCTTCTGTATACATTAAGGAGATAGTTCGTTTGCACGGTATTCCTTCTAGTATAGTAAGCGACCGTGACCCCATCTTTACTAGCGAATTTTGGAAGAGTTTACAAGAGGTGGTAGGGACTCAGCTATGTTTGAGCACCGCATATCATCCTCAGACAGACGGCCAGACCGAGAGGGTGAATCGCATTCTAGAGGATCTTTTAAGGCTTTGTATCCTAGACTTTGGGGGTACATGGGAAGAGCACCTTCCGTTAGTAGAATTCGCATATAATAATAGCTTTCAGTCTAGTATTGGCATGGCACCTTTCGAAGCTCTTTATGGAAGGCCTTGTCGTTCGCCTACATGTTGGTGGGAATCTACCGATAAAATCCTACTTGGGCCCGATATGGTTAGGGAAACCTTGGAGAAGATTGAGTTGATTCGAAGGAGGATGAAAGCAGCACAAGATAGGCAAAAATCGTATGCTGATAAGAGGAGGACAGATCTTGAGTTTGACATTGGGGACATGGTTTTTATCAAAGTATCTCCGTTACAGAATGTTTTTCGCTTTGGGTCCGTGGGGAAATTAGCACCAAGGTTTGTAGGGCCGTTTCCTGTAAAAAAACAGGATTGGGAAGATGGCATATAGGGTGGAGTTGCCTGAGAAACTTAGTGGAGTACACGACGTATTCCATGTATCACATTTGAGGAAGTGTTTGCACAAGACCGCGGAGGTGGTAGAGCCGAGCTTGCTTAAAGAGGTGGAAATAGAGCGTGATGCAACAATTAGACGAGCTCCTACATGCATTCTTGGGTCGGAGATCAAAAAGTTGAGGAATCGAGAGGTCAGACTGGTTAAAGTGCAATGGGGAGATGATGAGAGCAACGCAACTTGGGAGATAGAAGAGAAGATGCGTTCGTTGTACCCTTTTCTTTTTGAGGGTATGTCTTTTAATTTCTCCTTTATCGCTTAGCTTATCTTATCTTATCTTTAGTATGTCCTCTCATTAGTATCTTTGACCTTTAGTTAGGATAATCCTATGGTTGAAACATGTGTTTGAGACATGTTATGTATGATGGATGCAAAATGGATGCAAGTGTTTGCTAGTGGTTGCTCGTGGATGCATATATACACACACTTTAGGCACTAGATCGGCTCAGTCACTTCATATTGCATATTGCATATATATGGATGTATTTAGTATAATGGATGTATAATGGTTGTACCATCATATGGATGCTGCATTCGGTTGAATGGGTGTGCACGCATATAGAAGTAGTTTGTAAGCAATTAGGATCTTTTGCATACATAATGGATTCATGACACTTACATAATTTGCATTAAGGAGGTCAACTGAATCAGTAGACCGCCTGATTTCACATTAGGTAAGGACATGTACACACACTTGCATATGATCATAAAGCATTAGAAGTCTTTTAAGGACAATGGATGCCTGTGTATGATGGATGAGTAGATGGACGTTTGGATGGTAGGATATACATTCTTCCAGACTTGAAGATTTCGGGGACGAAATCCTAAAAGGAGGGGAGAATGTAACACCCCGAATTTTCTATTAACACTAAAGTTGCTAAAATAATAATAAGTGTGTAGAAGAGGGGATGTATCTAATATGAATATAAAAATATTAATAAGTGTGTAAGAGAGGGGATGTATCTAATATGAATATAAAAATATTAATAACTGTGTAAGAGAGGGGATGTATCTAATATGAATATAAAAATATTAATAAGTGTGTGAGAGAGGGGATGCATCTAATATGTATATAAAAACAATAATAAGTAAAGGGGGATGTATCAAATATGTACATTGTAGAAAATATATATATATTTATGACATGAATAGAAGTTTATTAATATGCTGAGTGTTTGCTGAGTCACTTCTGACTCGTTGCTGAGTCAACAAGATAAACCCCATCTTGTCTGAACGGCTGCGGTTATTTCTAGGTTAAATCTAATGGCCTAAATGAATTCTAAAAATCTATAAATAAGTGGGTAGACCCTAGACCTAAATCACTTGTAAAATTAGAGAAGCTACCGTCATGCTGCTGCCATGGAGTTCAGCATAGCCGTCACAAATTAAGAAGAGGAAGCCTAATCATCTACAACTAAATCTACACAAATCAAATCAAAAGATCTCTCTTTCTCTAATTCTTTTCTTTTGTTGGTGAGTATGATGATTCTCACAAGACTATTACAAACTAATTTGACTCAGTTATGAATGGATCACAAGAAAGTGATGTGATTTGTAATTGTAAATTCTATATATTGTGGATCTCTTATTATGTTATTATGTTGTCGTATGATGTAAATTATATATGCTATGTCATGCTATGTTGTAAATTCTCTTATGCTATGTCGTGCTATGTTGAGAATCATGTCAAGCTATGTTATACTATCATACTATGCCATGTTATAAATCATGCTATATTATGTTGAAAAATCATGATGTTGTTGGATCATGCTTAAAGTTATGTTTTTTTTTCTTAATTTAAATGGATCTTGTTTATGGGAATTTGCCTATTAGGTTAGGTGTACCCATAAACTTGAAACTATAATTAAATAAAACTTGATTATGGGAATTTGCCTATTGAGTTAGGTGTACCCATATAAAACCATGTTGTTAAAAAATTAGATGATGTTGATTCACACATGTTCATATGTATGTTTATGAAAATTGATCGAGATCATATTAGGTGAATTTTGAACAAGTTGACACCTTTAGGTCCATGACATGTATAATCTATGCAAGTTGGACATATGCAAGTTTCACCCCTTATTATGATTCATTTGGTCACATATACATGTTGTTATTATGATAATCTCTTTTATGCTATGAGTTAGGCTATTCGAGTCTAACATATATTTTGCGAATAAACGTTCAAACGTGGGGTAGGGGTAATATTAGGAATTAATAAATTGGGTGCAATTTTGTAAGATTTTGCATACCATGAATGGATGTCCATAATTGAGTCAATTATGGACATTGTTAAAAATAGGAAGTAATTAATAATTCAAGTAGGGAAATAATAAAATTGGGGGAAAGTGGATTATTATTAATAATCAATGCTTAGGACACGAGGTTGGACCCGTTTGTGACGTAAACCTGCCCGGACCCGCCCGACAAATCCAGTAGTCACAAATGTCGGCCCAATGTGAGAGGTCCTAGGCCCAAACTAAAGCATAACAGTTGTAAAGACACGAGGTTAGACTCTTTTATGGTGTAAGACTGCCCGGACCCGCCCGGCAAATCCAGCTGCCATAAATGCCAGTCTAATGTGAGAGGTCTTTATGAGGTTATGGCCTTAATGAACTAAGAAATACTTAACCAGATAATCATGTAAGGTGGGACATGGGGGTTAAGTAGGTGCCTTGGGTGGCATGAGGAATCTGGTGGTTGCCTTTAGAGGCATTTGAAATACGATTAGACTTAACCAAACACACATGTAAATGAACATGACTAAGTGGGTTAAGTGGGATGGACTAATGGGGACAAGCTTAGGTGGAATGCTTGTGGTAAATAGTGGGGGCCCATTTCAACCAGTATCCCAAAACGTATCTTTGTGGGCTCGACCCAAGTCGAGGACGGGACACGCATACTGGGTTTGACTATAAGAGGCCAAAACAGGGAGCGATGGCAACGCAAGTCCAACGGGTTTCATATGCGTGTGTGGACCCGGGCTGGTAGGTAAGACGTTGTTGCATCGTGTAGGTATAAGCCGTGCATGTCTGTTGTATCAGGTTGCCACTTTAGGGGAGTGATACACCCCACTGTGGGGCCAGCACGGGTATCTACGAGTTAGGGAGCCGATCGAATAATGGGAAGTAGGGTACACCTAGTGGAGATAGGGGCAGGCGGCACCTATGTAGTCAGCTAGGGGTACGTAAAGCCATTGGGAAAGTTTCTAAGTGAAGCTAAGTGGGATGAATCTTTAGGGTGACTGGTGTGGTGCAGTATAGTGTTTATCCTTTAGTATTTAGGAGCGCCTATAACGTTGCCTTTAGCGATTGTCTATGTCCTTAATCTGCTCTTCATAGACATTTTCTTGTTTTCCAGCTTATGCCGTAGTCCAGTTATTTTGGTAATAGTATTGTAGAATTATCATATTCACCAGACTTTATGTCTGACACCCTCTTTTCCATCCTTTTCTCCCTTCAGGTCCGCAGGTTGGGCCAAGTTCTAGTGGAGTCTAGTTGGATCGCTTATCTTCTGGAAAGCTTGGACTGCTGAAGTAAAGTCCAGCTTGTTATCTTTCTTTTTAATGGCTATTCATGTAATGGGATTATGTACTTGTTTTATCAAGATAGATATTGTACTTGACATTGAATATGGTGTTATGATGTAATCAAACATGTTTTGACTTCTGCTACAATGAAATAAAGTTTTTGAATTTCCAAGTACTATTTTATATCTGTCTTGTTGTAATTTTACTGTTCTATATTCACTTAAAACCTCCATGGAAGTTAATGCATTCCCTTTGTGAGTGACATTAATGGACGTGGGGTGTTACACTGGATTTAGTTGAATTGAATTGAAAACGGGTGAACAGGTGTCAGACAGGTATGGAATGAAGTATATAAAGATTTTTAATGCGTGTGGCCGACAAAAGGTACATGTTTAAATTCCATATGAGGTTTTATGCGCCGAATCGGGAAGCCACTAGGCTTTTCTTTATTTTCTTTTTGAATGGAAAGGGCCATGGGAGGCTATTTGAAATATCCCGATGCTCCCGGTACAAGGGAGGTTATGGTGAATTTTTCTGGGAATTTAAGGAGTTAGAATATTTTTAAGATAATTTGATAGTTAGAAATCAATGTATCGACATATATAGAATTCGATAAGGAAACGAATTTAAAAATAGAATATTGTAAACAAAAGGGGAAATCTATAAATTAGAAATAGAAAGCGAACCATCTACATGTTTTAAAACTGAATAATTGGGTTTTATAGTGTGTTTATTCGAGGTAAGTGGTTTTGCCATTTTGAAGTTGAGGATGTTTTCAGTCAAGGTCTGAGAGGTAATTTTACCCCAACTTGATTGATTTCATTTTTAATTGATAAATAGAAAGATCCAGCCTCGAAGAGAAGTGTTGGAAAATAGTTAGTTGAATAAAATATTTTGGGTTGTTGTAACGATGTTTTACATAGCATTCTTTTGAACACAAGTGATGGAATTTTGGAAATATAAAAGTAAATATTTCCTGAGTATAATTAAAGTAGTCGGGAAGAGATAAGTGATTGAAATTGTTTCAATTTCAAATTGATTATATTTTCTAAGTGTAGAAATAAAAGAAGGCAAGATGTAGAAATGTTTTCCAAAGAATGTAAGAAACCGAGATGATAATTGGAAATATTTGTTTAACAAATATTGATAAGGAAATGGAAAGGGTGATATAATAAATGAATGGTAATCAAGGGGCCCAGTGATTGTTTGATTGTTTTGAATGGATGTTTGCTTTTCTTCGATAGTTTAATAACCAACTATCGAAGTGTTTGCCAATATCATTGTCAATATGGAGAGACCGGTTGGATTATTATCCGTGAATCACTCTGTATTGGCAGTAGCATTGCGAATCAGATTATATGAAGATAATCGAAGATGGGGTGAAGTGCAAGGGCTTTTTCTATTAATAGAAATTATGCCTTTGGTTTCGTTCAGTCCCAAAAGGAACGTATATAGATGAATGTCTGACAAAGTATTTCCAATGATCGAATATGTTGGTCTGTATAAATATATATGGTTGCAACGGATTTATTCCCTTAGCATAACATCCAGAATATTTGTGCAAATCAATTAATGATTAACGGATCTGACAGTGTGGCATTCAAAGTGATTGTGCTATCAATGAATGGAAAGTAATCGTAGCCTCTGGCCTCCACAACCGGGAAATGACAAAAATCGGGCAGGCAGCATGGCTATGTGGGTCGCTCCCATTAGGATGTATAATCACCTATCTAGAGATTCATTTAATTTCTTATTATATTCGATGCTGTCCCAATCGGGAAACAGTTGCTGATCCCAACCGTTGGTGATATACATTCGATACACTCAAGCGAAATGAGTGGTCGGTTATGTATGGGCCAGGTTGCAAGATGTTCTTGTTGAACCCCAGTGTATCTCCTCTAGAGTACACTGATCGGAAGGTGATCCCTTACCTTGTCATGTTGGAAATCCAATCCCCAATAAGCGCCCTATGATTTTTGATTTTATACTATGTATGTGGAGCGTGAGATGCACGCGTTCCGCTAGATTCTATTTATTTGATTTAGACACTATTACAATATCACTGGATTTTTGTATCAAAGTGTCTTGGATCATATTAAGGTAAAAACCGTCCATGTTTATGTGTGGGCTGGTCTTATTATTATCTTTTCTTTCGAAAGGATTTTGAAAGTAAAAAAATTGGTTGGAGTTTACTCACACCAGTCCCATGACTGACCCAGAGTTTATTTTGTTTGTTTTCCCTACACTCTTGTGTGCCCAAATTTGTACGGGCAGACAAGTAGTCAAGATTTTTCAGATTCACTTGGAAGAGTTGGAAGCAGGAGGCTTCACCAGTTAGCTATAGACAATCATATATTCCGCTGTGAACCATGTTTGTATCTGGAAACAGATGTTTATAACTGTTCCAGGAATAATGTTGTGCTCTGATAATGGTACGTATATACAGTTACTGATTTGTATTTCAAAAGTTATGTTATTTAATATATTTTATTCGTTCCGCTGTGAGATTTAACTTCTTTGTTTTCTTCTATTCTAATATTTCTTTCTTTCTATTTCTCATCCTCTAACTTCTTTCTAGTAATGATTCGTATTTCTGTGAAATTTGGGTTGGACGTGTGGTGTTATTAGTCAACTCAGATAGTACAGATTTGCGGGCCTTTACAGTTGGCATCAGAGCTTAGGTTGAGCGAATACCTAGGCTTGTGTGGCATTTGCTCATTAGAGATAGGGTCATTAGTACTCTAGAGTGAGTTGAGTGTGTATATATGAGAGTGCGTATTTGAACATTGATATAAAAAGTATTTTATATTGTGTTGGCTAGTCTGTTGAGTGATTTATGAATTCCGATTGAATCGTGGGACGCCACGACGTCGATAAGAGTTTGTAAATACTTGAACAGAAGATTGAACACGATATTGTTTTAAAGTGGGTAAATGAAATAATTTTGCCCAAAATTCTATTTTTATAGAAAAGAAATAATTTTTTTGAACTATTTTATTATATGGATGTGTTGATTGTTATTATTATAATCCAATGAAATTATAAAATTGAAATGGTTATATATAACCAAAATAGAATTTTTATATGAATTAAATATACAAATGAGATGAATTAGAATTTAATTCAAACCAGAATTTGGAATTTAAATCCTGGGAAGTGGGAAAATATTTTCTGAAGTATATTAAAATAATATAGCTTTGTTTTGAAAGGGATTTCGAAAGTGATAAAGCACTGAACTCACTTCAGTGGCTGGGAAATAATTCTGATGATTGTCGCGACATCATCAGTGTTCATTTTCGAGTTTCTAAGTGATGGATTGCTACCTTAGAAAAAGTTTTGATGGAAATTTTTTTGAAAGAAAACAAGTAGTTTGAAAATTCAATTGTTTTGAATTTGAATGGAAATAAATATATGTACATATTTAAGTGATTTCAAAAGAATTTGAAATAAAACCCAGGAATTTGAATTATGAAGTTTAAATTTAACTGAAGCAAGTTAAATGGATCGAGGTAAATAAATTAATGTAATTCAAATTGAATAAGATTGAATAGAATTTGAATTGGGTGAAGATCATTTAGATTGAATGTGTGAAAACCAAAAGTTTTGGTTAGAGCTAATTTGTTGAAACATGAAGAGGTGAGTTTCAACATAAGTGAGATTTTGAAATATAATGGATTTGTACCATTTTTCCTACCTTGGCTATTTCGAGGACGAAATTATTTTAAGGGGCGAAGAATGTAATGACCCGGATTTTTGGTCGATTTATTTTAAATATTTAGTATGGTTTTAAATATTGTATTTATAATATAAATGGTATTTTATTGGGTTATCGATTAAATAATCGAAATACAATTTATTTTGATAATCATCGTAATACAAGAATTTAAAATAATTCAATTCGAAGTTAGAATTAAATCAAAACAATTCAGATGATCAGTATTAATTGTATTTGAATATAGACGATAATAAAAATATATTATTATCATAGAATTTATTTGTTTTTGAATTTAAAGTATATTATATCGATTTAATATGGTTATTTATATATACACATTCGAAATAGATTTTAGAAAATATTCTGTTGAGTTCAGTATAATGCTATAACATTGGAATGACGGTCAGCACGCTAAAATAGCGGTTCACGATTTTTATTAATGGACCCCAAGATATTTGATTGTGGATAGGTTTGAAATCAAATCGATATCCATTTAAAAAGAAAAAAAATCTCTTTAAGTCAAATCAAATTAAACTATATTTAAAATCGAAATCTTTTTAAATTCTTTAAAAGATTTTGCCATGTACTTAAGCCTGCATCTTTTAATTGCCGTGTACTACTGTCTCCCTCCTCCTCCTATAAAACCGTTCGATCCTCTCCTGTATGTTTAAAACCGAAGAAAACAAAATGGACTCCTTCCTCAAATACCAAATCCCAAAATAAAATCTAAATATCAAATTCGAATTGCCTAGGCTCGCACTGAGTACTAGGATTTAAGGATCTCGATGCTGGTTCAATGAGCTCAGATTCGAATTGATGGAAATTGGGGGCCGCGAGAGGAGCGAGTAACGGTTGAGTTAGGGTTGTACAGGGGTCGAGCAGCAGGGTGAAGTGGTCTCGATGGACATCGTGATTTTTGAGGAGGTCAGGGAGCGATTGGAAGAGAGGTAGCGATGGTCGAGATCGGGGTTAGGAGTGGGAGTGGCAGCGCACGAGGGTTCTGGTTCAAATCTGAAACTGGCTTCATTATGGGTTGCGATTTCAAATAGGGAACTGATGAGTGCGAACGTATTGAGTTGAAGAAGTTCGAATTGGGAACTATGATATATCTGATGATTGAATCGGGTGGAATTTGGGGTTCGGCAGCATGGGATTGGGAGTCCTAGGTCTAGGATTGGACAGTGAGTTGCTCATGTTGGAGAATCAAACTAGTAGAAGGTAAATCCTCATTTGAAGTTGATTCTTGTTTTACTTATATTTATTTAGTAGTGTATTAGTTGAAGCTAAATTTGTATATTTCTAAGAGAAAAGGAAATGACACTTTTAATCGGAATTTGGGAACTAAGAATAGAAAGTTGTTTAATAAATCATTATATATATATATATAGAAAAATAGATGGATGAAAAAGTAAATTTTTTATATACCCTTAAGATAAAAATTTGCTAAGAAATTCGATAGCTTATCTTTAAAATTCGGGTTTTTCTTATGTTAGCATGAATCGAATGGAATCATTCGAGTGGGTTCGGAGTCTCAAAAATCGCTGAAAGGAAATTGAAATTGGTACAAGTGCAAAATAAATAATCTCGGTGAGTAAATCTCAATCACAGTTTTATATTTAAAATTATTTTTATCATAAAATAAATTTGTTGGTTGCTTGGGTGCATGAATGAATTGTTGAAATTTTTGTGGTTAATAGATATTTCCCGCAATACTATTAGCGGATGCCCGCAGTATCATTAGCGGATGACACTACGCCCACATATATAAGTGGATCCCCTTTTATACCGCGATATCCTGCCACGAAGCAGGATGGGTATTATTTATGTTGACTAACGTCTGTGGATGCAGGAAAACAGGTTGGAGGAATCCAACTGGATTCCTCAAAAATATATTATCTGTTTATTATTTGTTTGCATATATACTGTCATATATCATGTGTTAGAAACTCTGAAATAAATAATTGGGTGTTTGGTGTTTAAATATCACTGGGCCTAAGTGTTGATATTTAAAAATGTCATGAAAAGGAATTTCACAGATTTAAAAGGAAATTCTACTTTTTTCTAAAATAGAATTTTAAATTTCAAATGTGGAATTCAAATAGAATTTGAATATGAGAAATTCAAATAGAATTTTGAATATGAGGAATTTAATGGAATTTGAATATAGAAAATGCAAAGAGAATTACCAAAACAAGATTTTGGTTTTAAATAGATTTCGAAATAGGCTTGTTTAAATAAAACAAGGAAATTTATAAAATAGTGTTTATAAATATAATGAATAAATTATCAAGAGATAATTCGAATACTTGAATTCAAAGGAATTTAAATATGGGATTTGAATTCAAAGGAATTTAAATATGGGATTTGAATTCAAAGGAATTGAAATATGGGCTTTGAATTCAAAGGAATTGAAATATGGGATTTGAATTCAAAGGAATTTAAATATGGGATTTGAATTCAAAGGAATTGAAATAGAATTTGAATTCAAAGGAATTGAAAGAGAATTTGAATTCAAAGGAATTGAAATGGAATTTGAATAACGAAGTTCAAAGGGAAATTCAAATATAGAATTTGAATATAGAAAATATAAGGGAAATTTAAATATAGAATTAGAATATTGAAAATATAAAGAAAATTTAAATACAGGATTTGAATATAGAAATTCAAATGGAATTTGAATATAGTATTTGAATGTAGAAAATTTAAATAGACCTTGAAGTAGAATTTCAAAATAGAATTTCAAATAGAGTTGGAATGGGAATTTGAATTCAAATAGAATTTGAAATAGACTTTGAATATAGAATTTAAAGAGTTGAAATAGAAATTGAATATAGGAAATTCAATTTGAATTGAAATGGAATTTTAATATAGAAATCCAAATGGAGTTTGAAAATAGATTTGAATATTGAATTCAAATAGAATTGAAAAGGAAATTTGAATATAGAATTCAAATAGAATTTGAAATGAAATTTGAATGTAGAAGATCGAAGTATAAATAAATTATAACTAAGTAGGGAAAAATCGACGATTTTAGACAATCAGAATTTTTGAGTTGAATTGGGAAAATGGATTTGATATATATTAAAATATATATCAGAATGGAGTTGAATTTATATTAACGAAGTTTATTTTTATATATATATAAATATAATTAAAACAAACTCGCTGCAGCGCTGTAGGTCGTAAATTGTCGTTTCGAACTTCAATTGGGTATACAGAACTCAATTGAAGTCGGAATTCTTTAAAACAAGAAACCTCAAGATCGATTTGATAATAGTTTTCTAATGGAGGAGAAAAATCTGGACTTCGTCGAATAGAATTTGAGTTATGTCAAAATCAAATTTTTAGAAAAGCAGCGCCAAAATCGTTTTAAAACTATAACGGTTTATTTAAATAAATAAAAGTATTTTAAAGAAATAAAATCCGAATTTGCCATTAGAAAAATCCACATTGGAGATATAAAATAAATATGAACTCCAGTGAAGTAAGTGAAATGGATTTTGAAACAAAAAAATCAGCTTTTTAACTATCGAATAAAATTAACTAATTTGGAGAATAATTAGTTAATGAAAATTTCGAATCAAAATTAAGCTTTAAAAGATAAATGAGTTGTGTGTGTGTGTATATATATATATATTTGAAATCCAATATAGTTAGAAATGAAACTCGACGTGATTATAAGCGAAATAAAATATATTTGAACATGATATGTTCAAACTAAAGAGAGTTGGCAAAAGAGCTAATGAAAAGAATAAATTAGCGACTTGAGTTAGAAATGACTGGATTTAGTTGAATTGAACTGAAAACAGGTGAACATGTGTTAGACAGGTATGGAATGAAGTATATAAAGTATATGAAGATTTTTAATGCGTGTGGCCAACAAAAAGGTACACGTTTAAATTCCATATGAGGTTTTATGCGCCGAATCGGCAAGCCACTTGGCTTTTTTTTATTTTCTTTTTGAATGGAAAGGGCCATGGGAGGCTATTTGAAATATCCCGATGCTCCCGGTACAAGGAAGGTTATGGCAAATTTTTCCGGGAATTTAAGGAGTTAGAATATTTTTAAGATAATTTGATAGTTAGAAATCAATGTATCGATCTATATAGAATTCGATAAGGAAACGAATTTGAAAATAGAATATTGTAAACAAAAGGGGAAATCTATAAATTAGAAATAGAAAGCGAACCATATACATGTTTTAAAAATGAATAATTGGGTTTTATAGTGTGTTTATTTGACGTAAGTGGTTTTGCCGTTTTGAAGTTGAGGATGTTTTCAGTCAAGGTCTGAGAGGTAATTTTACCCCAACTTGATTGATTTCATTTTTAATTGATAAATTGCAAGATCCAACCTCGAAGAGAAGTGTTGGAAAATAGTTAGTTGAATAAAATATTTTGGGTTGTTGTAACGATGTTTTACACAGCATTCGTTTGAACCCAAGTGATGGAATTTTGGAAATATAAAAGTAAATATTTCCTGAGTATAACTAAAGTAGCCGGGAAGAGATAAGTGATTGAAATTGTTTCAATTTCAAATTGAGTATATTTTCTAAGTGTAGAAATAAAAGAAGGAGAGATGTAGAAATATTTTCCAAAGAATGTAAGAAACCGAGATGATAATTGGAAATATTTGTTTAACAAATATTGATAAGGAAATGGAAAGGGTGATTTAATTAATGAATGGTAATCAAGGGGCCTAGTGATTGTTTGATTGTTTTGAATGGATGTTTGCTTTTCTTCGATAGTTAAATAACCGACTATCGAAGTGTTTGTCAATATCGTTGTCAATATGGAGAGACCGGTTGGATTATTATCCGTGAACCACTCTGTATTGGTAGTAGCGTGTAACAACCCGAAAATCTGGGCCAGTTTAAAATTTTTATTTTGGCAATTTTAGCGAATTTTGAAGATTTAAAATAGATTATTTTAAATAATATCGGCGGGAAATTTATTTTGAATAGAATTCGAACGTATATATTATACGCGTCGTCGTTAGAATATAAATATTTATATATAATTATAAAAGGAATTGAAAATGGCGCGGTAGTTCGATAATTCGATTTCAAACTTCAATTGAATGTACCGGGTGCAAAACAATCCGGATTTTAGTGAAACCAAAAACAATAGGATCTAGTTGATGATATCTTTCCAATGAATCAGAAAAATCAAAATTTCATAGCGGGAATCAAAAGATATGTCCAGTTGAAAATTCTGAATAGTCGCTATGGAATTCAGGCCCTTAAAAATGGACATTTTGCAAATGACCTCGGATTTCGACGAAACCAGTTTTGTTGGATCCGCAGTGTCAAATTATTGCTAGATTCCAAATTTCATAATTTTTCGAATCAATATGTGAGCGTGGCAAAGAAAAACGCGTTTGACCAGTTTAAGTTGATTTTAATCGACTGGAAAATGGCCATTTTTCCAACGGTCTCAGAATTCGACGAAACTAGTTTTGTTAGGACCGTATCGTCAATACGAAGCTAGAAAATATTTTTCAGGAATTTTTAAAGTTCGTATGTGACCCCGGTAATTTGAAATGTACGTTTAAAATTCAATATAGTGATTTAAATGTAAATTCAAAGGAAACTGATTCAAACGATCAAATCAACCTACGATGCATATCCCATTGTGTTCGGAATGGGGGTAAAATGCTATGGACGACAGGCGGTGGGCCTCGTTTCGAGGTCGTATGTGAAAGTCAACTTTTTGGTTGAAAATTAAAATATAATAAACTAATTAAATAATGGCCCACACCCCCTTTACCCCTACATCCCGGTAAAACCGCTCAGCCCCCTCCTTTACTTACATTGTGAAATCGATTTCATAACCGAAAAAAAAAAAAACTTCGACTTCGACGGAGCGGACTTGGAGGCCGCCGCCCATCTCATCCCCTACACCGTCGAGCACGCCACCTTAGGGGACCCCCACAGCCCCCCTGCGCCCTCCTCCGTTCGAAGACCTACACCCCCCCCCCCCAATTTGAAACCCTAGCCGCTGGAGCAGCCCCTGGAGCCACCATCCGCCACCCACACGACTCCCACCGCACCCACGACCCTCCTCTACCCCCTCCAATGGTCCACAGTCCACCCCCCCCCCCCTGTAAAACCAACAGTGAGTTTTATTTTATTTATATTCATTTATTCTATGTAATTAGTTTATATATATATATAAATCAGTTTTTTTTTCCTTTCTTTTCTTTGTTATAAAGTTAACATTTTTATTATATAAAGTTGAATATTAGATTTTTAAAGTAGCAAGGAATTGATTTTTAAGAATAGAAAAAGGTAAGATTTTGTTTATATATAATATAAAAAAAAAGTTATGCTTTCTATTCATAAAAAGAATATATTTTTAAATGTGAAAGGTCAGATTTTTATAATGTAAAAGATCGGATTTTTATTAGTTGAAAGTTATGATCTTTCATTAGGGAAAGGTTAGATTTTTCATAATAGAAAAATACGATTTTTGTTGATATAAAAATATAATTTTTACCTATGTTGAGTAGCGAGAAAAATATAATTTTTATATATTGAACATCGAAGTAAAAATTTGATTTTTATATATCGAATAGCGTTGTTAAAATTTGATTTTTATATAGAAGTTAGAAAAGTAAAAATTCGATTTTTACATATATGAAGTAGCGTTATAAAAATATAGTCTTTATTAAAAGAAGAGCGATATAAAAATATAATTTTTATAATTAAGTAGCGGATTAAAAATATGATTTTTATATACTAGAGAATATAAAAATGTGATTTTTATATCTGTAGTGAATACGGGCGACGAAAGTGACGAAAGACAAACAACGGCGAAGATTTCTATCATTTGAAGTGTCGCGAAGTTGGATAGCTTTCGGTGAGAATTTCTCACCTTTCAATTTCTTTTTCTAGTTATATATATACTAGGATGCAGACGGTGCTTAGTAGCACCCGACACAATCGTCCACAGACCATGGACTTGTTTGTTTGGTTGCATAAATTAATTTGATGATTTGGTTTGAATTGAATTGTTTGGTGAGATGAAATTGATATGATTGATGTGTGAATGGCGTGGGTCTTCACTAGACCGGGGATAAGGCTAGGCCTTGTCCCGTTTCTAGTATCGTGCCGTTATGCCGCCGAAATTTTCTAAAATAAGTTAGAAAAATAAAAAAATATCATTTTATTTAAAGAATGAACTGAATAGAAATTCATATGTTGGAATAAAATGTTTTATCGTTAAAAATATAATTTTTAACGTGAAAGTAAATAAATAAATATTTATAAACAAATCGGCCGATTTGTTTATATACACTGATTTGACTGATATTGATTGGGTCGATAAATTTTACACATCGCCCAACTGCACAAATAAAAATAAATGTTTGTTGATTTGAAACCCCACACGGGTGTTGGGATGAAATTTGAAGTTCACTCATCCCGATTGATTCAATATGTCGATTGATTGATTGACAGGCTGTTATAAGCGTTAGATATCTATATTTGATGCTTATACCGTGTAGTGCACTTTGGTTGATGGTTGATTATTTTGCAATGCTATTATATGTGTGTAATGTATGAAAATCCATATAATTAACATTATATGGTGATTGATTGGGCCTCATTCCAATTTAGAAAATAAAGAATAATATATAATAAAGGTTCATGTGTTGACAGTACTCATCCATTGAGATTGGTCATGTGTTGGACGAAATCTTTTGATAATAACAACTATTTTGAAAAAGAAATATTTGAAATAGAATATTTGAAAATAGAAATTCATGAAGCCGTGTTGGGTAGATTGACACCATTTTGACGTAAACGATATTTATATCGATTTTATTCATTTCGAAATGAATTGAATTGAAAACAATTTCGAAATGAATTGAATTGAAAACGATTTCGAAATGAATTGAATTGAAAATGATTTCGAAATGAATTAAATTGAAAACGATTTCAAAATGAATTGAATTGAAAACGATTTCGAAATGAATTGAATTGAAAACGATTTCGAAATGAATTGAATTGAAAACGATTTCGAAATGAATTGAATTGAAAACGATTTCGAAATGAATTGAATTGAAAACGATTTCGAAATGAATTGAATTGAAAACGATTTCGAAATGAATTGAATTGAAAACGATTTCGAAATGAAGTGAATTGAAATGAATTCAAATTGAATTGAAATTTAAATTGAATAGAAATGAATTTTAAAACGAATTTATAAAGAAGAATTCAATTCTGATTTGAATTGAAATGGAAGTTGGAATTGCTTTTGAAACGAATTTAAAACTATTTATATAATTCGTTTTAAATAGAAATCGACGAAATATATATTATATATATTATATATATAATATAATGGCCTGAATAGAACGCGCCGCGCCGCGGCAGTTCGTGAATTTCGACCATTTATTTCAAACGGACATTACGGGAGATCCGACCGTCGGATTCTCCTAAAACCGGAACCGTTGGGTTTGTATCGAAAAGAGCTTTCTAACGAATATTAGAAATTAGAAATCTAACGGTTTGATTTGGAATTATGTCCAAATCAAATTTGAAAAAGGTCGCTGTAAGTGCAGTTCGATGACCAATGATGGAAATCGACTGTACGGGCCTTGATAAAATTATTAAAAATAGTAATAATTTGTGTAAAATCATAAGAAATGATTTAGAAAGGATTGGGATGAAAAACTCCATATTTGGAAAGATAAAAATAGATTTTTATCGAAATGAACTAGTTTTGAACTAGAAATATAATTCTATTTATTTTTAAATAAATAAATTGAATTTGAAAAGGGTTTTAAAAATAACCAGAATTTCCAATGATTGCATTGGAGTGGATTTGAATCGAAATTGTCTTCGGAATATTTCGATGTTGGAATTCGGGATTATACAGATGTTGTTATGGGAATTTGAAAGATATATATATTTATATCGTTATTTCCAATACGACATTTGTTAGTCGTAGAATTCGATATTGAATATAAGCCGGGATATTTTCTATTCAGAGCCTTGTATTTAATATCAAATGTGATTTGGGTTTGTCGTGAATGGTGTCTTCATTAACACTGTTCTTGAACCCAGTTGAGAAATGATTAAATCTTTTTATTTAGATTTAATGAAGTGTACCAATTAAATAATATTTAATTGGAATTGAATTGATATTGATTTTTGGGTTTATCGTGAACAGTGTTTTAAATAACACTTGTTCTTTAACCCGATAATTAATGAATGTGACTTTGGGTTTATCGTGAACCGTGTTTTCAAATGATACGGATTCTTTAACCCAGTTAACGATTAAAACTAAGTGGAGTTTTAATGAATCTTTAATTAGATTGAAATAATCGAAATGGAGTATCACCAGTTTTGCTCCAGGCGTTAGTTAAATCTTTAATTAGATTTGAACGTGAAATGGTAATTGAATTTACAGATAACACCGTGGTGTTAGATATGAAGTACTACCAGTTTTACTTCATGGGATGAATAGGTTGGGATTGGGAAATTAAAACCAATGATTACTTCGGTAAGGTTCGTTAATCCCGACTAGTTTGAATTGATTTTCAAAAGTAGATTAAAGAATAAATTAAAGAATTTATCTTTGATAAAATTAATGGGAACCTCTCCCTATGAATGTGAAATTTAGAAACTAACTGTCGGTTAGCCAAGCAGAATGGTTTTCTGAATATTGATCTGATGTTGGTTTCGGCCTTCGGAGTTAATATTTGGGGAATTATTCTCTTGCTTAATTTACGGTTAGTGACTAATGAATTGGAATGAGGCGTATGTTGTGTTTGTGTAACACTTATTTAAAATATACGCGAGTTATTCGGAAAGACCGGGTTTATCCCATTCTGAATAACTGATACGACGATAAGTCGAAGATGAAGACGATGGTCGAAGACCGGAAGTCTTCACGTCGTTTGGGTGTTTACTAATGATCTTGATTGGGCTGTACACCCAAGAAGATGGAAACAGTTGGTGATCGTCCAGACGTACTTGGAGATCGATGGATATGCGGGGTACTAGGTGCCTCCGGTTTCGTTCAGACCCAGAACGGACTTGTAAATGGACTGTGTGTCTGACATTGGATTTTAGTCCGTGTGATTGATCTCTATTAAATATATATCTGTTTGGCGGCGGAGAATTTATTCTCTTGCTTAACGCCCTTCTCTGAGACGTACGAGCTCAGGGGTTATATATTGATGGATATCAAACGCCTGGAGTGAATTGCCTGTGTGGCATGCCTAAGTGGCAATTGATCGAGGCTTCTGTTGAAAAGCAAAGTCTTGTGGGTGATGATCAAAGCACGGCCTTTGTGGCGTAGCTTTGTGTAACGGTTACCTCGCGTGTTTCACACCCGGTATGAACCAAAAACGGGAGACGGACCTCAGGGAGGGCATGCGTTTTCTTCTAGCTAAAAAGTGGCGTCAGTGGTTTTACATGCCCTGACGAGTTTGACTTACGTGGTTGTTGCTGTTGCGAGGCGCCTCGGATTGATCGGTCGTTCTCGAACCGATGGAGTCATTTAGTTGGCTCATTTACGCCCCAAAGGGCGGGGAAACGTAGTGTTCAGGCATAATAATCCACATCGGTGGACCGGCCCTGTCGCTCCAAGGCTTGCCTGCGCGCTTGCCTGAGACATGGGCTAGATTGTCTCGAATCGGTAGAGGACTATCTTTTGCCTCGGTTCATAGACGGAAATCCAATTTCCGAATACGTGACATTTGCGGTTTTATTTGTAGAGCCTAGTATGGCGACATAGTGGGATGGGGCGC
This sequence comes from Allium sativum, assembly GCA_030737875.1. Classification (NCBI taxonomy): domain Eukaryota; kingdom Viridiplantae; phylum Streptophyta; class Magnoliopsida; order Asparagales; family Amaryllidaceae; genus Allium; species Allium sativum. The sequence continues at coordinate 34,085,998 of CM060926.1, read as the reverse complement.
TCATGCCGCTTATGATTGATACTTATGATTTGAAGTTGTTTTATACACTATGCACTTATAATAGTATCAAACGATTTGTTTTAACCGTATCAAGCATTCTTTGGCTGTTATAAGGGAAAACCCTATCCTCGGCTGCGTTGCATTGTGTGATGGGACCTGGGTCTTATAACAGCTTCATTTTTCTTTATTTAGCATTGCGCTGTTTATTTATGCACTGGTATTCTTGGGAGGAAACCCGTTCCGTGTTATACGGCGTGGTCCCTTGATTTACCTAATGATTTAAAATAAAGATTAATAACTGTTTTAGTTCTCACACCAGTCACATGACTGACCTGGGGTTTATTGTTTTAACCTAAACTATGGGTGCCCTTATTTTGACACGGGCAGCTAGTAGTTTTGGTTTTGCAGATTTATATTCACAGGATCCTGGATTACAGCTGGAAAGATATCCGGAAAGCTTTGTATCCGTATATCTCTTCTAGTTGTGTATTGTATTATTTTCCGCTGCTATGTATTTAAATGTAATTTAAATCTCTGATATTTCTGTGTAATATTCATTTGTACTCTGTATATTCTTGTATTCTGATGCATTGTTGTAATATACAATGAAATGTTCTTCTGTATGCGTTCTGTTTTGTCCTGTTCTCAAACGATAGGGCGTTTTCGAACGGTTTGGGTCGGTTTAGCGACTGGTTCGGACCGAGCGAAATTCCTTCTCGTCACAGTTGGTATCAGAGCTTTGGTTTACAAAGCAGAGAACAAGGCACATTAGAACCGTACGAAAGAATTCATCAGATATTGGATTCGTAATATCCAATGGGAATGACTCGTTAGAGATGGGATCAGTAGTATCCTAGAACGAGTGTGAAGAGTATATTTTTGAAAATGAAAACAAATCTTGTTTTGAAATATAAATCAATTATTCGTATTCGGTTATTTATTTATATTGATTTGGACAGTTCAGTATATAAAGAATTTGCATATACGCCTTGCAAACGTATATTCAAGGTTTTAATATACTGGATAGATATGGAATCACATTTTAGTCGCCCGAAGATGGTACTGATGATTGTCATGACATCATCAGTATTTATGTTCGTGTTTCGAAGGTGTGATTTTCTATATGTTTCCATTAGACTGGTGTGAGAACCAAAATTAGATAGGGCTTATTGTTGTGATTTGACATCAAAAATTTGATTTTTGACTATGTATCAAAGTTATGAATTTCAAAAGCTAATCAACTAATTGATTGATGTTTGTGTTGTTGTTTATTTGTTTGGTAACTTTGAACCATTTAGACTAATTGAACCAAATATTGAATTGTATTGAAAATTGGTCGCATATGCTTGCATATATATGTACTTACCTTGAACAGGTCATAGCAAGGAGGCTAGAGCAGAGAATAAAATTTGTTTGCCCGACAAATAGGTACATGTTTACTACATAATTTACTGTTTTGCTTGGGTGATGATGATTTTATGAGCCTATTGGCTAGCCGCTTGGCTTTTTCTTTTTCATTTTGAGATCTGAAGGACCGGGGAAGCCATTTGAAATTCCCCGATGCTCCCGGTGCAGGGGAGGTTATGGCGAAATTTTTCGAAAATTTAGGGTGTTAGCCAAATTTTTGAAAATTTGAGAATTCTCAGAAACTGAAAAGTTGGAGAATGAAAGCCAGATCGAACGTAGTGTTGATTAATCAAACCACTTTCGACTTTGTTCCTTTTCGGGGACGAAAAGTTTTAAGTGGGGGAGATTGTAACAACCCGAAAATCTGGGCCAGTTTAAAATTTTTATTTTGGCAATTTTAGCGAATTTTGAAGATTTAAAATAGATTATTTTAAATAATATCGGCGGGAAATTTATTTTGAATAGAATTCGAACGTATATATTATACACGTCGTCGTTAGAATATAAATATTTATATATAATTATAAAAGGAATTGAAAATGGCGCGGTAGTTCGATAATTCGATTTCAAACTTCAATTGAATGTACCGGGTGCAAAACAATCCGGATTTTAGTGAAACCAAAAACAATAGGATCTAGTTGATGATATCTTTCCAATGAATCAGAAAAATCAAAATTTCATAGCGGGAATCAAAAGATATGTCCAGTTGAAAATTCTGAATAGTCGCTATGGAATTCAGGCCCTTAAAAATGGACATTTTGCAAATGACCTCGGATTTCGACGAAACCAGTTTTGTTGGATCCGCAGTGTCAAATTATTGCTAGATTCCAAATTTCATAATTTTTCGAATCAATATGTGAGCGTGGCAAAGAAAAACGCGTTTGACCAGTTTAAGTTGATTTTAATCGACTGGAAAATGGCCATTTTTCCAACGGTCTCAGAATTCGACGAAACTAGTTTTGTTAGGACCGTATCGTCAATACGAAGCTAGAAAATATTTTTCAGGAATTTTTAAAGTTCGTATGTGACCCCGGTAATTTGAAATGTACGTTTAAAATTCAATATAGTGATTTAAATGTAAATTCAAAGGAAACTGATTCAAACGATCAAATCAACCTACGATGCATATCCCATTGTGTTCGGAATGGGGGTAAAATGCTATGGACGACAGGCGGTGGGCCTCGTTTCGAGGTCGTATGTGAAAGTCAACTTTTTGGTTGAAAATTAAAATATAATAAACTAATTAAATAATGGCCCACACCCCCTTTACCCCTACATCCCGGTAAAACCGCTCAGCCCCCTCCTTTACTTACATTGTGAAATCGATTTCATAACCGAAAAAAAAAAAAAACTTCGACTTCGACGGAGCGGACTTGGAGGCCGCCGCCCATCTCATCCCCTACACCGTCGAGCACGCCACCTTAGGGGACCCCCACAGCCCCCCTGCGCCCTCCTCCGTTCGAAGACCTACACCCCCCCCCCCCCCAATTTGAAACCCTAGCCGCTGGAGCAGCCCCTGGAGCCACCATCCGCCACCCACACGACTCCCACCGCACCCACGACCCTCCTCTACCCCCTCCAATGGTCCACAGTCCACCCCCCCTGTAAAACCAACGGTGAGTTTTATTTTATTTATATTCATTTATTCTATGTAATTAGTTTATATATATATATATATATAAATCAGTTTTTTTTTCCTTTCTTTTCTTTGTTATAAAGTTAACATTTTTATTATATAAAGTTGAATATTAGATTTTTAAAGTAGCAAGGAATTGATTTTTAAGAATAGAAAAAGGTAAGATTTTGTTTATATATAATATAAAAAAAAAGGTTATGCTTTCTATTCATAAAAAGAATATATTTTTAAATGTGAAAGGTCAGATTTTTATAATGTAAAAGATCGGGTTTTTATTAGTTGAAAGTTATGATCTTTCATTAGGGAAAGGTTAGATTTTTCATAATAGAAAAATACGATTTTTGTTGATATAAAAATATAATTTTTACCTATGTTGAGTAGCGAGAAAAATATAATTTTTATATATTGAACATCGAAGTAAAAATTTGATTTTTATATATCGAATAGCGTTGTTAAAATTTGATTTTTATATAGAAGTTAGAAAAGTAAAAATTCGATTTTTACATATATGAAGTAGCGTTATAAAAATATAGTCTTTATTAAAAGAAGAGCGATATAAAAATATAATTTTTATAATTAAGTAGCGGATTAAAAATATGATTTTTATATACTAGAGAATATAAAAATGTGATTTTTATATCTGTAGTGAATACGGGCGACGAAAGTGACGAAAGACAAACAACGGCGAAGATTTCTATCATTTGAAGTGTCGCGAAGTTGGATAGCTTTCGGTGAGAATTTCTCACCTTTCAATTTCTTTTTCTAGTTATATATATACTAGGATGCAGACGGTGCTTAGTAGCACCCGACATAATCGTCCACAGACCATGGACTTGTTTGTTTGGTTGCATAAATTAATTTGATGATTTGGTTTGAATTGAATTGTTTGGTGAGATGAAATTGATATGATTGATGTGTGAATGGCGTGGGCCTTCACTAGACCGGGGATAAGGCTAGGCCTTGTCCCGTTTCTAGTATCGTGCCGTTATGCCGCCGAAATTTTCTAAAATAAGTTAGAAAAATAAAAAAATATCATTTTATTTAAAGAATGAACTGAATAGAAATTCATATGTTGGAATAAAATGTTTTATCGTTAAAAATATAATTTTTAACGTGAAAGTAAATAAATAAATATTTATAAACAAATCGGCCGATTTGTTTATATACACTGATTTGACTGATATTGATTGGGTCGATAAATTTTACACATCGCCCAACTGCACAAATAAAAATAAATGTTTGTTGATTTGAAACCCCACACGGGTGTTGGGATGAAATTTGAAGTTCACTCATCCCGATTGATTCAATATGTCGATCGATTGATTGACAGGCTGTTATAAGCGTTTGATATCTATATTTGATGCTTATACCGTGTAGTGCACTTTGGTTAATGGTTGATTATTTTGCAATGCTATTATATGTGTGTAATGTATGAAAATCCATATAATTAACATTATATGGTGATTGATTGGGCCTCATTCCAATTTAGAAAATAAAGAATAATATATAATAAAGGTTCATGTGTTGACAGTACTCATCCATTGAGATTGGTCATGTGTTGGACGAAATCTTTTGATAATAACAACTATTTTGAAAAAGAAATATTTGAAATAGAATATTTGAAAATAGAAATTCATGAAACCGTGTTGGTTAGATTGACGCCATTTTGACGTAAACGATATTTATATCGATTTTATTCATTTCGAAATGAATTGAATTGAAAACAATTTCGAAATGAATTGAATTGAAAACGATTTCGAAATGAATTGAATTGAAAACGATTTCGAAATGAATTAAATTGAAAACGATTTCGAAATGAATTGAATTGAAAACGATTTCGAAATGAATTGAATTGAAAACGATTTCGAAATGAATTGAATTGAAAACGATTTCGAAATGAATTGAATTGAAAACGATTTCGAAATGAATTGAATTGAAAACGATTTCGAAATGAATTGAATTGAAAACGATTTCGAAATGAATTGAATTGAAAACGATTTCGAAATGAAGTGAATTGAAATGAATTCAAATTGAATTGAAATTTAAATTGAATAGAAATGAATTTTAAAACGAATTTATAAAGAAGAATTCAATTTTGATTTGAATTGAAATGGAAGTTGGAATTGCTTTTGAAACGAATTTAAAACTATTTATATAATTCGTTTTAAATAGAAATCGACGAAATATATATTATATATATTATATATATAATATAATGGCCTGAATAGAACGCGCCGCGGCAGTTCGTGAATTTCGACCATTTATTTCAAACGGACATTACGGGAGATCCGACCGTCGGATTCTCCTAAAACCGGAACCGTTGCGTTCGTATCGAAAAGAGCTTTCTAACGAATATTAGAAATTAGAAATCTAACGGTTTGATTTGGAATTATGTCCAAATCAAATTTGAAAAAGGTCGCTGTAAGTGCAGTTCGATGACCATTGATGGAAATCGACTGTACGGGCCTTGATAAAATTATTAAAAATAGTAATAATTTGTGTAAAATCATAAGAAATGATTTAGAAAGGATTGGGATGAAAAACTCCATATTTGGAAAGATAAAAATAGATTTTTATCGAAATGAACTAGTTTTGAACTAGAAATATAATTCTATTTATTTTTAAATAAATAAATTGAATTTGAAAAGGGTTTTAAAAATAACCAGAATTTCCAATGATTGCATTGGAGTGGATTTGAATCGAAATTGTCTTCGGAATATTTCGATGTTGGAATTCGGGATTATACAGATGTTGTTATGGGAATTTGAAAGATATATATATTTATATCGTTATTTCCAATACGACATTTGTTAGTCGTAGAATTCGATATTGAATATAAGCCGGGATATTTTCTATTCAGAGCCTTGTATTTAATATCAAATGTGATTTGGGTTTTTCGTGAATGGTGTCTTCATTAACACTGTTCTTGAACCCAGTTGAGAAATGATTAAATCTTTTTATTTAGATTTAATGAAGTGTACCAATTAAATAATATTTAATTGGAATTGAATTGATATTGATTTTTGGGTTTATCGTGAACAGTGTTTTAAATAACACTTGTTCTTTAACCCGATAATTAATGAATGTGACTTTGGGTTTATCGTGAACCGTGTTTTCAAATGATACGGATTCTTTAACCCAGTTAACGATTAAAACTAAGTGGAGTTTTAATGAATCTTTAATTAGATTGAAATAATCGAAATGGAGTATCACCAGTTTTGCTCCAGGCGTTAGTTAAATCTTTAATTAGATTTGAACGTGAAATGGTAATTGAATTTACAGATAACACCGTGGTGTTAGATATGAAGTACTACCAGTTTTACTTCATGGGATGAATAGGTTGGGATTGGGAAATTAAAACCAATGATTACTTCGGTAAGGTTCGTTAATCCCGACTAGTTTGAATTGATTTTCAAAAGTAGATTAAAGAATAAATTAAAGAATTTATCTTTGATAAAATTAATGGGAACCTCTCCCTATGAATGTGAAATTTAGAAACTAACTGTCGGTTAGCCAAGCAGAATGGTTTTCTGAATATTGATCTGATGTTGGTTTCGGCCTTCGGAGTTAATATTTGGGGAATTATTCTCTTGCTTAATTTACGGTTAGTGACTAATGAATTGGAATGAGGCGTATGTTGTGTTTGTGTAACACTTATTTAAAATATACGCGAGTTATTCGGAAAGACCGGGTTTATCCCATTCTGAATAACTGATACGACGATAAGTCGAAGATGAAGACGATGGTCGAAGACCGGAAGTCTTCATGTCGTTTGGGTGTTTACTAATGATCTTGATTGGGCTGTACACCCAAGAAGATGGAAACAGTTGGTGATCGTCCAGACGTACTTGGAGATCGATGGATATGCGGGGTACTAGGTGCCTCCGGTTTCGTTCAGACCCAGAACGGACTTGTAAATGGACTGTGTGTCTGACATTGGATTTTAGTCCGTGTGATTGATCTCTATTAAATATATATCTGTTTGGCGGCGGAGAATTTATTCTCTTGCTTAACGCCCTTCTCTGAGACGTACGAGCTCAGGGGTTATATATTGATGGATATCAAACGCCTGGAGTGAATTGCCTGTGTGGCATGCCTAAGTGGCAATTGATCGAGGCTTCTGTTGAAAAGCAAAGTCTTGTGGGTGATGATCAAAGCACGGCCTTTGTGGCGTAGCTTTGTGTAACGGTTACCTCGCGTGTTTCACACCCGGTATGAACCAAAAACGGGAGACGGACCTCAGGGAGGGCATGCGTTTTCTTCTAGCTAAAAAGTGGCGTCAGTGGTTTTACATGCCCTGACGAGTTTGACTTACGTGGTTGTTGCTGTTGCGAGGCGCCTCGGATTGATCGGTCGTTCTCGAACCGATGGAGTCATTTAGTTGGCTCATTTACGCCCCAAAGGGCGGGGAAACGTAGTGTTCAGGCATAATAATCCACATCGGTGGACCGGCCCTGTCGCTCCAAGGCTTGCCTGCGCGCTTGCCTGAGACATGGGCTAGATTGTCTCGAATCGGTAGAGGACTATCTTTTGCCTCGGTTCATAGACGGAAATCCAATTTCCGAATACGTGACATTTGCGGTTTTATTTGTAGAGCCTAGTATGGCGACATAGTGGGATGGGGCGCTCATGCCGCTTATGATTGATACTTATGATTTGAAGTTGTTTTATACACTATGCACTTATAATAGTATCAAACGATTTGTTTTAACCGTATCAAGCATTCTTTGGCTGTTATAAGGGAAAACCCTATCCTCGGCTGCGTTGCATTGTGTGATGGGACCTGGGTCTTATAACAGCTTCATTTTTCTTTATTTAGCATTGCGCTGTTTATTTATGCACTGGTATTCTTGGGAGGAAACCCGTTCCGTGTTATACGGCGTGGTCCCTTGATTTACCTAATGATTTAAAATAAAGATTAATAACTGTTTTAGTTCTCACACCAGTCACATGACTGACCTGGGGTTTATTGTTTTAACCTAAACTATGGGTGCCCTTATTTTGACACGGGCAGCTAGTAGTTTTGGTTTTGCAGATTTATATTCACAGGATCCTGGATTACAGCTGGAAAGATATCCGGAAAGCTTTGTATCCGTATATCTCTTCTAGTTGTGTATTGTATTATTTTCCGCTGCTATGTATTTAAATGTAATTTAAATCTCTGATATTTCTGTGTAATATTCATTTGTACTCTGTATATTCTTGTATTCTGATGCATTGTTGTAATATACAATGAAATGTTCTTCTGTATGCGTTCTGTTTTGTCCTGTTCTCAAACGATAGGGCGTTTTCGAACGGTTTGGGTCGGTTTAGCGACTGGTTCGGACCGAGCGAAATTCCTTCTCGTCACAGTTGGTATCAGAGCTTTGGTTTACAAAGCAGAGAACAAGGCACATTAGAACCGTACGAAAGAATTCTTCAGATATTGGATTCGTAATATCCAATGGGAATGACTCGTTAGAGATGGGATCAGTAGTATCCTAGAACGAGTGTGAAGAGTATATTTTTGAAAATGAAAACAAATCTTGTTTTGAAATATAAATCAATTATTCGTATTCGGTTATTTATTTATATTGATTTGGACAGTTCAGTATATAAAGAATTTGCATATACGCCTTGCAAACGTATATTCAAGGTTTTAATATACTGGATAGATATGGAATCACATTTTAGTCGCCCGAAGATGGTACTGATGATTGTCATGACATCATCAGTATTTATGTTCGTGTTTCGAAGGTGTGATTTTCTATATGTTTCCATTAGACTGGTGTGAGAACCAAAATTAGATAGGGCTTATTGTTGTGATTTGACATCAAAAATTTGATTTTTGACTATGTATCAAAGTTATGAATTTCAAAAGCTAATCAACTAATTGATTGATGTTTGTGTTGTTGTTTATTTGTTTGGTAACTTTGAACCATTTAGACTAATTGAACCAAATATTGAATTGTATTGAAAATTGGTCGCATATGCTTGCATATATATGTACTTACCTTGAACAGGTCATAGCAAGGAGGCTAGAGCAGAGAATAAAATTTGTTTGCCCGACAAATAGGTACATGTTTACTACATAATTTACTGTTTTGCTTGGGTGATGATGATTTTATGAGCCTATTGGCTAGCCGCTTGGCTTTTTCTTTTTCATTTTGAGATCTGAAGGACCGGGGAAGCCATTTGAAATTCCCCGATGCTCCCGGTGCAGGGGAGGTTATGGCGAAATTTTTCGAAAATTTAGGGTGTTAGCCAAATTTTTGAAAATTTGAGAATTCTCAGAAACTGAAAAGTTGGAGAATGAAAGCCAGATCGAACGTAGTGTTGATTAATCAAACCACTTTCGACTTTGTTCCTTTTCGGGGACGAAAAGTTTTAAGTGGGGGAGATTGTAACAACCCGAAAATCTGGGCCAGTTTAAAATTTTTATTTTGGCAATTTTAGCGAATTTTGAAGATTTAAAATAGATTATTTTAAATAATATCGGCGGGAAATTTATTTTGAATAGAATTCGAACGTATATATTATACACGTCGTCGTTAGAATATAAATATTTATATATAATTATAAAAGGAATTGAAAATGGCGCGGTAGTTCGATAATTCGATTTCAAACTTCAATTGAATGTACCGGGTGCAAAACAATCCGGATTTTAGTGAAACCAAAAACAATAGGATCTAGTTGATGATATCTTTCCAATGAATCAGAAAAATCAAAATTTCATAGCGGGAATCAAAAGATATGTCCAGTTGAAAATTCTGAATAGTCGCTATGGAATTCAGGCCCTTAAAAATGGACATTTTGCAAATGACCTCGGATTTCGACGAAACCAGTTTTGTTGGATCCGCAGTGTCAAATTATTGCTAGATTCCAAATTTCATAATTTTTCGAATCAATATGTGAGCGTGGCAAAGAAAAACGCGTTTGACCAGTTTAAGTTGATTTTAATCGACTGGAAAATGGCCATTTTTCCAACGGTCTCAGAATTCGACGAAACTAGTTTTGTTAGGACCGTATCGTCAATACGAAGCTAGAAAATATTTTTCAGGAATTTTTAAAGTTCGTATGTGACCCCGGTAATTTGAAATGTACGTTTAAAATTCAATATAGTGATTTAAATGTAAATTCAAAGGAAACTGATTCAAACGATCAAATCAACCTACGATGCATATCCCATTGTGTTCGGAATGGGGGTAAAATGCTATGGACGACAGGCGGTGGGCCTCGTTTCGAGGTCGTATGTGAAAGTCAACTTTTTGGTTGAAAATTAAAATATAATAAACTAATTAAATAATGGCCCACACCCCCTTTACCCCTACATCCCGGTAAAACCGCTCAGCCCCCTCCTTTACTTACATTGTGAAATCGATTTCATAACCGAAAAAAAAAAAAAACTTCGACTTCGACGGAGCGGACTTGGAGGCCGCCGCCCATCTCATCCCCTACACCGTCGAGCACGCCACCTTAGGGGACCCCCACAGCCCCCCTGCGCCCTCCTCCGTTCGAAGACCTACACCCCCCCCCCCCCAATTTGAAACCCTAGCCGCTGGAGCAGCCCCTGGAGCCACCATCCGCCACCCACACGACTCCCACCGCACCCACGACCCTCCTCTACCCCCTCCAATGGTCCACAGTCCACCCCCCCTGTAAAACCAACGGTGAGTTTTATTTTATTTATATTCATTTATTCTATGTAATTAGTTTATATATATATATATAAATCAGTTTTTTTTTCCTTTCTTTTCTTTGTTATAAAGTTAACATTTTTATTATATAAAGTTGAATATTAGATTTTTAAAGTAGCAAGGAATTGATTTTTAAGAATAGAAAAAGGTAAGATTTTGTTTATATATAATATAAAAAAAAAGGTTATGCTTTCTATTCATAAAAAGAATATATTTTTAAATGTGAAAGGTCAGATTTTTATAATGTAAAAGATCGGGTTTTTATTAGTTGAAAGTTATGATCTTTCATTAGGGAAAGGTTAGATTTTTCATAATAGAAAAATACGATTTTTGTTGATATAAAAATATAATTTTTACCTATGTTGAGTAGCGAGAAAAATATAATTTTTATATATTGAACATCGAAGTAAAAATTTGATTTTTATATATCGAATAGCGTTGTTAAAATTTGATTTTTATATAGAAGTTAGAAAAGTAAAAATTCGATTTTTACATATATGAAGTAGCGTTATAAAAATATAGTCTTTATTAAAAGAAGAGCGATATAAAAATATAATTTTTATAATTAAGTAGCGGATTAAAAATATGATTTTTATATACTAGAGAATATAAAAATGTGATTTTTATATCTGTAGTGAATACGGGCGACGAAAGTGACGAAAGACAAACAACGGCGAAGATTTCTATCATTTGAAGTGTCGCGAAGTTGGATAGCTTTCGGTGAGAATTTCTCACCTTTCAATTTCTTTTTCTAGTTATATATATACTAGGATGCAGACGGTGCTTAGTAGCACCCGACACAATCGTCCACAGACCATGGACTTGTTTGTTTGGTTGCATAAATTAATTTGATGATTTGGTTTGAATTGAATTGTTTGGTGAGATGAAATTGATATGATTGATGTGTGAATGGCGTGGGCCTTCACTAGACCGGGGATAAGGCTAGGCCTTGTCCCGTTTCTAGTATCGTGCCGTTATGCCGCCGAAATTTTCTAAAATAAGTTAGAAAAATAAAAAAATATCATTTTATTTAAAGAATGAACTGAATAGAAATTCATATGTTGGAATAAAATGTTTTATCGTTAAAAATATAATTTTTAACGTGAAAGTAAATAAATAAATATTTATAAACAAATCGGCCGATTTGTTTATATACACTGATTTGACTGATATTGATTGGGTCGATAAATTTTACACATCGCCCAACTGCACAAATAAAAATAAATGTTTGTTGATTTGAAACCCCACACGGGTGTTGGGATGAAATTTGAAGTTCACTCATCCCGATTGATTCAATATGTCGATCGATTGATTGACAGGCTGTTATAAGCGTTTGATATCTATATTTGATGCTTATACCGTGTAGTGCACTTTGGTTAATGGTTGATTATTTTGCAATGCTATTATATGTGTGTAATGTATGAAAATCCATATAATTAACATTATATGGTGATTGATTGGGCCTCATTCCAATTTAGAAAATAAAGAATAATATATAATAAAGGTTCATGTGTTGACAGTACTCATCCATTGAGATTGGTCATGTGTTGGACGAAATCTTTTGATAATAACAACTATTTTGAAAAAGAAATATTTGAAATAGAATATTTGAAAATAGAAATTCATGAAACCGTGTTGGTTAGATTGACGCCATTTTGACGTAAACGATATTTATATCGATTTTATTCATTTCGAAATGAATTGAATTGAAAACAATTTCGAAATGAATTGAATTGAAAACGATTTCGAAATGAATTGAATTGAAAATGATTTCGAAATGAATTAAATTGAAAACGATTTCGAAATGAATTGAATTGAAAACGATTTCGAAATGAATTGAATTGAAAACGATTTCGAAATGAATTGAATTGAAAACGATTTCGAAATGAATTGAATTGAAAACGATTTCGAAATGAATTGAATTGAAAACGATTTCGAAATGAATTGAATTGAAAACGATTTCGAAATGAATTGAATTGAAAACGATTTCGAAATGAAGTGAATTGAAATGAATTCAAATTGAATTGAAATTTAAATTGAATAGAAATGAATTTTAAAACGAATTTATAAAGAAGAATTCAATTTTGATTTGAATTGAAATGGAAGTTGGAATTGCTTTTGAAACGAATTTAAAACTATTTATATAATTCGTTTTAAATAGAAATCGACGAAATATATATTATATATATTATATATATAATATAATGGCCTGAATAGAACGCGCCGCGGCAGTTCGTGAATTTCGACCATTTATTTCAAACGGACATTACGGGAGATCCGACCGTCGGATTCTCCTAAAACCGGAACCGTTGCGTTCGTATCGAAAAGAGCTTTCTAACGAATATTAGAAATTAGAAATCTAACGGTTTGATTTGGAATTATGTCCAAATCAAATTTGAAAAAGGTCGCTGTAAGTGCAGTTCGATGACCATTGATGGAAATCGACTGTACGGGCCTTGATAAAATTATTAAAAATAGTAATAATTTGTGTAAAATCATAAGAAATGATTTAGAAAGGATTGGGATGAAAAACTCCATATTTGGAAAGATAAAAATAGATTTTTATCGAAATGAACTAGTTTTGAACTAGAAATATAATTCTATTTATTTTTAAATAAATAAATTGAATTTGAAAAGGGTTTTAAAAATAACCAGAATTTCCAATGATTGCATTGGAGTGGATTTGAATCGAAATTGTCTTCGGAATATTTCGATGTTGGAATTCGGGATTATACAGATGTTGTTATGGGAATTTGAAAGATATATATATTTATATCGTTATTTCCAATACGACGTTTGTTAGTCGTAGAATTCGATATTGAATATAAGCCGGGATATTTTCTATTCAGAGCCTTGTATTTAATATCAAATGTGATTTGGGTTTTTCGTGAATGGTGTCTTCATTAACACTGTTCTTGAACCCAGTTGAGAAATGATTAAATCTTTTTATTTAGATTTAATGAAGTGTACCAATTAAATAATATTTAATTGGAATTGAATTGATATTGATTTTTGGGTTTATCGTGAACAGTGTTTTAAATAACACTTGTTCTTTAACCCGATAATTAATGAATGTGACTTTGGGTTTATCGTGAACCGTGTTTTTAAATGATACGGATTCTTTAACCCAGTTAACGATTAAAACTAAGTGGAGTTTTAATGAATCTTTAATTAGATTGAGATAATCGAAATGGAGTATCACCAGTTTTGCTCCAGGCGTTAGTTAAATCTTTAATTAGATTTGAACGTGAAATGGTAATTGAATTTACCGATAACACCGTGGTGTTAGATATGAAGTACTACCAGTTTTACTTCATGGGATGAATAGGTTGGGATTGGGAAATTAAAACCAATGATTACTTCGGTAAGGTTCGTTAATCCCGACTAGTTTGAATTGATTTTCAAAAGTAGATTAAAGAATAAATTAAAGAATTTATCTTTGATAAAATTATTGGGAACCTCTCCCTATGAATGTGAAATTTAGAAACTAACTGTCGGTTAGCCAAGCAGAATGGTTTTCTGAATATTGATCTGATGTTGGTTTCGGCCTTCGGAGTTAATATTTGGGGAATTATTCTCTTGCTTAATTTACGGTTAGTGACTAATGAATTGGAATGAGGCGTATGTTGTGTTTGTGTAACACTTATTTAAAATATACGCGAGTTATTCGGAAAGACCGGGTTTATCCCATTCTGAATAACTGATACGACGATAAGTCGAAGATGAAGACGATGGTCGAAGACCGGAAGTCTTCACGTCGTTTGGGTGATTACTAATGATCTTGATTGGGCTGTACACCCAAGAAGATGGAAACAGTTGGTGATCGTCCAGACGTACTTGGAGATCGATGGATATGCGGGGTACTAGGTGCCTCCGGTTTCGTTCAGACCCAGAACGGACTTGTAAACGGACTGTGTGTCTGACATTGGATTTTAGTCCGTGTGATTGATCTCTATTAAATATATATCTGTTTGGCGGCGGAGAATTTATTCTCTTGCTTAACGCCCTTCTCTGAGACGTACGAGCTCAGGGGTTATATATTGATGGATATCAAACGCATGGAGTGAATTGCCTGTGTGGCATGCCTAAGTGGCAAATGATCGAGGCTTCTGTTGAAAAGCAAAGTCTTGTGGGTGATGATCAAAGCACGGCCTTTGTGGCGTAGCTTTGTGTAACGGTTACCTCGCGTGTTTCACACCCGGTATGAACCAAAAACGGGAGACGGACCTCAGGGAGGGCATGCGTTTTCTTCTAGCTAAAAAGTGGCGTCAGTGGTTTTACACGCCCTGACGAGTTTGACTTATGTGGTTGTTGCTGTTGCGAGGCGCCTCGGATTGATCGGTCGTTCTCGAACCGATGGAGTCATTTAGTTGGCTCATTTACGCCCCAAAGGGCGGGGAAACGTAGTGTTCAGGCATAATAATCCACATCGGTGGACCGGCCCTGTCGCTCCAAGGCTTGCCTGCGCGCTTTCCTGAGACATGGGCTAGATTGTCTCGAATCGGTAGAGGACTATCTTTTGCCTCGGTTCATAGACGGAAATCCAATTTCCGAATACGTGACATTTGCGGTTTTATTTGTAGAGCCTAGTATGGCGACATAGTGGGATGGGGCGCTCATGCCGCCTATGATTGATACTTATGATTTGAAGTTGTTTTATACACTATGCACTTATAATAGTATCAAATGATTTGTTTTAACCGTATCAAGCATTCTTTGGCTGTTATAAGGGAAAACCCTATCCTCGACTGCGTTGCATTGTGTGATGGGACCTGGGTCTTATAACAGCTTCATTTTTCTTTATTTAGCATTGCGCTGTTTATTTATGCACTGGTATTCTTGGGAGGAAACCCGTTCCGTGTTATACGGCGTGGTCCCTTGATTTACCTAATGATTTAAAATAAAGATTAATAACTGTTTTAGTTCTCACACCAGTCACATGACTGACCTGGGGTTTATTGTTTTAACCTAAACTCTGGGTGCCCTTATTTTGACACGGGCAGCTAGTAGTTTTGGTTTTGCAGATTTATATTCACAGGATCCTGGATTACAGCTGGAAAGATATCCGGAAAGCTTTGTATCCGTATATCTCTTCTAGTTGTGTATTGTATTATTTTCCGCTGCTATGTATTTAAATGTAATTTAAATCTCTGATATTTCTGTGTAATATTCATTTGTACTCTGTATATTCTTGTATTCTGATGCATTGTTGTAATATACAATGAAATGTTCTTCTGTATGCGTTCTGTTTTGTCCTGTTCTCAAACGATACGGCGTTTTCGAACGGTTTGGGTCGGTTTAGCGACTGGTTCGGACCGAGCGAAATTCCTTCTCGTCACATAGCGTTGCGAATCAGATTATACAAAGATAATCGAAGACGGAGTGAAGTGCAAGGGCTTTTTCTATTAATAGAAATTGTGCCTTCAGTTTCGTTCAGTCCCAAAACGAATGTATATAGACAAATGTCTGTCCAATGATCGAATATGTTGGTCTGTATAAATATATATGGCTGCAACGGATTTATTCCCTTAGCATAACATCCATAATATTTGTTCAAATCAATTAATGATTAACGGATCTGACAGTGTGGCATTCAAAGTGATTGTGCTATCAATGAATGGAAAGTAATCATAGCCTCTGGCCTCAACAACCGGGAAATGACAAAAATCGGCCAGGCAGCATGGCTATGTGGGCCGCTCCCATTAGGATGTATAATCACCTATCTAGAGATTCATTTAATTTCTTATTCTATTCGATGCTGTCCCAATCGGGAAACGGTTGCTGATCCCAACCGTTGGTGATATACATTCGATACACTCAAGCGAAATGAGTGGTCGGTCATGTGTCGGCCCGGTTGCAAGATGTTCTTGTCGAACCCCAGTGTATCGCCTCTAGAGTGCACTGATCGGAAGGTGGTCCCATACATTGTCATGTTGGAAATCCAATCTCCAATAAGTGCCCTGCGGTTTTTGATTTTATACTATGTATGTGGAGCGTGAGATGCACGCGTTCCGCTAGATTCTATTTATTTGATTTAGACACTATTATAATACCACTGGATTTTTGTATCAAAGTGTTTTGGGTCATAGTAAAGTAAAAACCGTCCATGTTTATGTGTGGGCTGGTCTTACTATTATCTTTTCTTTCGAAAGGATTTTGAAAGTAAAAAAATTGGTTGGAGTTTACTCACACCAGTTCCATGACTGACCCAGAGTTTATTTTTTTTATTTTCCCTAAACTCTTAGGTGCCCAAATTTGTACGGGCAGACAAGTAGTTGGGATTTTTCAGATTCACTTGGAAGAGCTGGAAGCAGGAGGCTTCACCAATTAGTTGTAGACTATCATATATTCCGCTGTGAACCATGTTTGTACCTGGAAACAGGTGTTTATAACTATTCCAGGAATAACTGTTGTGCTCTGATAATGGTATGTATATATAGTTACTGATTTTTATTTCAAGAGTTATGTTATTTAATATATTTTATTCGTTCCGCAGTGAGTTTTGTCTTCTTTGTTTTCTTCTATTCTAATATTTCTTTCTTTCTATTTCTCATACTCTAACTTCTTTCTAATAATGATTCGTATTTCTATGCAATTTGGGTTGGACGTGTGGTGTTATTAGTCAACTCAGATAGTATGGATTTGCGGGCCATTGCAGAGTTAGAGTTAATTGAAAGGAGTTAGTCGAGTAAGATGTAATCAAATTAGAGTTAATCGATTAGAGTTAATCGAGTTAGAGCTAATTGAATAGAGTTAATTGAACAAGAGTTAGTCGAATATTAGTTATTCGAATAGAGTTAGTCGGATTATAGTTAGTTGAATTAGAGTTATTCTAATATAGTTTATTCGAAAGGAGTTAATCGAATATAGCTTATTCGAAAGGAGTTATCCAATATAGTTTATTCGAAAGGAGTTATCGAATATAGTTTTTTCTAAAGGAGTTAATCGAATATAGTTTATTCGAAAGTAGTATTTGAATATAGTTTATTCGAAAGGAGTATTCGAAAATAGTATTCAAAAGGAGTTATCGAATATAGTTTATTCGAAAGGAGTAATCGAATATAGTTTATTCGAAAGGAGTTATCGAATATAGTTTATTCGAAAGGAGTTATCGAATATAGTTTATTCGAAAGGAGTAATCGAATATAGTGTTCGAAAGGAGTTATCAAATACAGTTGATTTGAAAGGAGTTATCGAATATAGTTTATTCGAAAGGAGTTAATCGAATATAGTATTCGAAAGGAGTTAATCGAATATAGTTTATTCGAAAAGGAGCTATCGAATAGAGATTATTCGAAAGAGAGTTATACGTCGAAATTCGATTATATCGATTTCGAGAAAGTACTATTTACTTTCTTGTTTTTAAATCAAGATTTATTTATTCAGTTATAAATTGTCTATTTAGTTATTTAGTTAAATTAAGGAATAAAAGTTATATTTTGAAGTTAGATATTTCAGAAGTAGGGATTATAAAACTATTGTTATAAACAAAATGTGTTCAACAAAGAAGTGGATTCATAAATAGAATCCGAGAGTTATGTAAGGAAGTTTGTTAAGGATTTAAAGGTGAACTTCGTCTATTTTGAGGTTAGAAATGTTGTTCAGTTAAGGTCTGAGAGGTAGTTATACCCTAACTTGATTGGCATTTTTTTACTAAGGATTGGTTAAGGTTCGATAGTGATGGTTGGTTAATTGAATTTAGTTAATGAGTGTAAAGTTTTGAGTTGGCATAGCGATGTTTTATTTAAACATCTATTAAAATCCAAATGTAGGAGTTTTGGAAATGTTTTCCAAATAAGAATCAGAAATGTTTTCTAATATAGAAAACAAGAAATGGAAATGTTTTCCAATATTAATAACTTATATTTTCTAGATTTAGAAAATAAGAAATGTTGAATATATGAAAACAAGAGATGGAAAAAATGAATAAATTTACGAACTAAAGAGATAAATGTTCAGTGATGATTGATCGATATAATTTCCATTTGGAAATAATATCATTGTTTGCACACGTGTTTTTCTTTGATAGTCAACTCACCGACTATCGAAGTTTTTGACCATTTTTCCGTTGTCAATACGGAGAGATCGGGATCAGTTATATTATCTGAAAACCACTCCGTATGGCATTAGAGTTGCGATCAAATATGATGGAGATAATTGAAGACGGAGTTATGCAAGGGCTATCTTGTTTACAGAATAGTGCCTTCGGTCCATCCAGTCCCAATTCGACCTGTATGGAAGAATGTTTGACAGAGTGTATTTAATGGATCATGTAAGTTGATCTATTCAAACATATTTACATTTGGTGGCATAGGAATTCGTTTCTCTTAGCTGTATACCCATTGTATTTTTGGGGAAATCAATTTGTGATTTGGTGGGTATGAAGATGTGACATTCAAAGTGAATATATGTAAGATCTATCAGAGTTAAGCGTGGCCTCTAGCCTCAAGCCGAGAAATGACAAAAAATCGGGCAGGCGGCATGGCTAAGTGGGTTTCTTCCAATTATGGTGTATTTTCACCTGATCTAGAGTTTCATTTACTTCTTTAATCTATTCGATGTTGTCCTATTCGGGAAACGGTTGCTGATCCCAACCGTTGGTGATATACGTTCGATACACTCAAGCGAAATGAGTGGCCGGTTATCTGTGGCCGGGTTGCAAGATGTTCTTGTTGAACCCAGTGTATTCCTCTCTAGAGGTACACTACCGGAAGGTGGTTCCATACCTTGTCGTAGTTGGAAATCCATTACCCAATAAGTGCTCGTGGTTTTGACTGTATACTATGTATGTAGAACGTGAGATAAAAGAGTTTCTGCTAGATGATTATTATATTGTGGTTGATAGGCACTAGTATAATATCAAAAGAATTTTGATATAAAGATTATTTTGGATTCTCATAAGGGAAAAATCTGTTCTGTTATACGGCGTGGTCTTATGAGATATCGTTTTACTGCTCAAGCTGTTTTAAATTGCTTTACTCACACCAGTCCCATGACTGACCCATAGTTTATTTTGTTTTGTTTCCCCTAAACTCTTGGGTGCCCAATTTTGTACAGGAAGTTAAGTAGTCAAGATTTTACAGATATACTTGGAGAGCTTGGAGTAGGAGGCTTCAGGATAATATAGCTATTGTTTATTCTGCTGTGTTGTAAGTGTTGTACTCTGATAATGTTACTGTATACATATACTGATTTTATTTCAAAGATATGTTATCAATTATATGTTGTTCGTTCCGTTGTGAGATTCGTGTTACTCTGATGTTGTATGTTCTTCTTCTTCTTCTTCTATTCTAAGTTCCTATCTTATTTATTCTCACCCTCTAATTTCTTTCATGGACTATCCGGTGTTTCCGATGCTTGAATAGTCGACATAGTGTTGTATGCCGATATCCAGGATCGCAAATTCCTCAGGTCGTTACAGTGGTATCAGAGCTGAAGGTTAAATAATTACCTTGGCTCTGTGGCATAACTCAATAGAGATGGGGTTAGTAATACCCTAGATTGAGTTGAGTGTATATATACGAGTGAACGTATTTGTTATTTGATGTAAAATGGTTTTATATTGTGGAGATTTGTTGGTTGAGTTGTTTATGAGTTCTGATCGATCAGTTTGATCCACTGTATTGGTAGGAGTTTCTAAACACTCGAATACGATGAACCGACATGATATGTTTTGAAAGGAGGGCAAGTGGAATAATTTTACCCGAAGTATATTTTGTTATAAAAGAAATATATATCTTGGAGTTATTATAATATATTGGATATATTGGTTGTTATTATAATCTAATAAGATTATAGAACGTAGAATGGTTATGTCAATAACCAATCATAATTTATGTAAGGATGATATATGAAATCAGATAATTAAATCTAAAAATGAAAAATCGGAATTGGAATTAAAATTCCTAAAATTTGAATAAGTGTTTGTAATTCGATTTGGATTAAATATATGAGAATTTTAAAATCCTAGGAGATTTTAAATTATTTTACAAGCATGGTGAATTGAAATTTATTTCAAAATGGAAATGTTTAAATATGGTTTTGAAAAGTGATGTAGTATTGAACTCACTTCGATCGCTGGAAAATAAATTCTGATGATGACAGCTGCATCATCAGTATTCATTTTCGAGTTGCTATGTGGCGAATTACTACTAAGGATTTTGTTTTTGAATTGTTTTGTGAAAATCAAGTTGTTTTGAATCCTAAAAAGGGATATCTGGTTTTAGAAAAGCTAAACTGTTTGAAATTCCCTGGGAAAGATTATTTGAATTAGAACAAATTAAATTAGAATTTGTAAAAGCAAATAGAAATAGAAACTGAATTGAAACTAGTTAAGTGGAAAATGAATTGAAATAGAAAATATCGAATTAGATTGGATTAGAGACAATCCGAAATGGAATTGGACTGGTAAGTTAGGAGTTGAAATCAAAAATGGAATCTGAGTTAAGAACAGAATTCGGCTTGGGTATAACCGAATGATTGGGATGACATTAGTATATGCAGAATCGGTAACACATGGAAAGGATATATTGATATGCCCAACAAAAAGGTAAAAGTTTATATTATATATGGGTTTGAGATTTTGATGAGGCGAATTGACAAGCCACTTAGCTGTTTGATTTTCTTTTGGGTTGGAGAAGGCCCAGAGAGGCGAGTTGTAGTTGTAACGATTAAGCCGTACAAAGGAGGTAGTGGCAAAAAATTTCAGAAAGTTAAGGTGCTAGAAAATTTTCAGGATTTTTGAAAATTTTCGTTGGTAAGAATTGATTAATAATTTAGTTGAAATTAATTGGTACAGTGAAACTTAAGTTAAAGAAGTAAAAATAATTTTAGACCCAGTCAATAGGGTTTGTTTTCTACCTTAACAATTTCGAGGACGAAATTATTTTAAGGGGGGAAGAATGTAATGTCCCATATTTTTAGGGTATAATAATTAATTTATTTAATTATTCCAATAGTAACTTAGAGAGATAAAATGGTTTAATTAAATAATATTGAATATTTAATTTATATTTATAATATAAAAATATATTATAATTTTGAGTTAGTCGAAAATAACTGAATTCACAATATTGTGTGAATTGGATCATTTATGATATTTAATTCAGTTTAGAATTGAATTAGAATAACGAATATATTATTTTAACGACAGTTGAACGTATAATTTATTTTAGAATAATAATTGAGCTCGAAATGGCGTGGCAGTTCGTAATTTTGGCGATTCGAACTTTAAACGAATATACAGAATCCGTTTTAAGCCGTAGTTTTGTGAAACAAGAAACGTTCGGAGCTGGTGAAGTATATTTTTCTAATAGAAGAGAAAAATTGGGATTTCATTATGTAGATTTTGATTTATGCCCAAATCAAATTTTCGAAAAGTCGCTATCAAATTCCTTTATAATTTATAAAAGGATTTAAATATAAATCGAATATCGACATAACTCTAATGATGAAATATCGAGTTGTAAATCCATATATATTTATTCTGGAGCTGTATGGTATTCTATTATGAATATATACGATAATATAAATTTATTTATATTTAATTTAATTATTTTTAAATATATTAATGTTTAAATGGGTTTATTTAAAGCCTTAGAAAATAGCCATTTTGGAAATGACCTCTAAATTCGATGAAACCGATTTTGTTGGATTCGTAGTGTTCAATTATTGTTAGAATTCAATTTGCGTGATTTTTGGAGTCAGTATGTGGCCGTACGGATTTTTAATGTGAAAAACAGTTGATAATTCGACTTTGAAAATACGTTGGGTGAGCAAACGGAGTCGGAATTCGACGAAACCAATTTTGTTGGGTCCGTAATGTCGAACTCTTGTCGTAATTCCATTTTCGTGATTTTTGGGTATTGTATGTGATCACATGGATTTTTAAACATGAATGGAAATAACGATAGCATATAAATTAATATAATATTTGAATATAAAAATATTATAAATATCCTATAAATACCATCGCCCTCTAAATCTAAGTCTTCATTTTCTCTAGTCAAACTACAATCCGCCGTTACTTTTGTTTTTCCAGTAAACAAAAATCAATCTTCAAAAATTCAAAGAAAGTGAAATAAATTCCTTAAAATCATGATTTATATATATGTGTGTGTTCCTCTAATGATTCTCTACATTCTAGTACGAATTTTGAGGGACTCGGCTTTGTTTGGGTTAGTGTGAAATTCAGCGTGTTCTTCAGCAAAGACTAGGGTGTTTATTTGTTGGTGATTTAAGCAGTAATACTTGTTTTGATTATGATTTTTGGAGTGAGGAAAGGAATCGACAAATTATTGGATTTTTTTTATCGGGGTGATTTTGGTTCGATGGTGCCTTTGTTGTCTGATTGAAAGCAAGCTGTTCAAGGGGAGGCGAGCGTTTCTTGAGGGTATAGGAAGAAATGGTTTGAGATGAGGAAGTTTACGGTGGCTTCAGATTTGGAATAGCGTGAAAAGAGGGATATAAATGGAAACTTAAATGGACGGAAATGGTGGAGTTCGTTGTAACCACTGTGTTTCGAAGAAGAGGGAGTCGCGATGTAAGAATGGCACGCGAGCTTCTTAATTTTGGTTAGAGGATCTAAGACGCGGTTTGCATCAGAGATTGGTGGTGGTTTGGTATATTTTGGTGGTGTATAGGAGAAGTAGTTAGTGAATAAAGTCCGACAAATGGTTTCTGGAAGCAGGTTGCGATAATAGTTTGGGAAGAAGGATTACTGTTCAACCAGGTTTAAAGTGATGGGGTGACAGTGAAAGGACCCGTAACTTCCCCGTGAAGGAAAGAACGGATTACCTTGAGGATAGGACAAAATAGAATGCAGACAGAAGAACATTTCATTGTTATTACAACAATTCCATCAGATACAAGAATATACAGAGTATAAATGAATAAATTACATTCGATAAATATCAGAGATTACAATAAATTACATAGCAGCGGAAAAAAAATATAAAACACAACTGAAAGTAATGCAAGGATACAGAGCTTTTCGAGCATCGTTCCAGCTGTAAATCAGGATCCTATGAATATAAATCTGCGAAACCAAAACTACTAGCTGCCCATGTCGAAAATAGGGGCACCCAGAGTTTAGGTTAAAACAATAAACTCCAGGTCAGTCATGTGACTGGTGTGAGAACTAAAACAGTTATTTAAAACTTTACTTTAAAAGAGAGTAATTCAAGGGACCACGCCGTATAACACGGAACGGGTTTGCTCGCAAGAATACTAGTGCATAGGATAAACAACGCAATGCTTTTTCAGAAAATGAAGCTATTA
Organism: Allium sativum; assembly: GCA_030737875.1. Classification (NCBI taxonomy): domain Eukaryota; kingdom Viridiplantae; phylum Streptophyta; class Magnoliopsida; order Asparagales; family Amaryllidaceae; genus Allium; species Allium sativum. The sequence goes on along the minus strand of CM060926.1, from coordinate 34,062,001 downwards.
TAAGACCCAGGTCCCATCACACAATGCAACTCAAGCCGAAGGATAGGGTTTCCCTTATAATAGCCAAGCATGCTTGGTACGTTTAAAACAAATCATTTGATACTATAATAAGAGTATAGTGTCAAAACAATTTCAATCATAAATATCAATCATAGACGGCACAGGTACCATATATCATGTCGCCATACTAGGCTCTACAAATAAAACCGAAATACACGTATTGGAAATTGGATTCCCGTCATGAGTCGAGGCAAGGGGCAAGCTCCTCTCCGCTTTCGAGGCACTCTAGCAAATGTCTCAGGACTACACACTCTGGGCAATCCTTGGATCTTCAGGGCCGGTCCACACTTACGTTAGTGGATTAGTATTCATGAACACACGTTTCCCGGTCCTTACAGACCTAAAATCGAGGCGCCTCATCCAACAACCACATAGGTGAAAAGTATATAAATGTCAGGGCTGGTAAGTCACTGACACCACCAAAGCTAGAAAGAAACGTCATGCTCTCCCTGCAGTCCTTATCCCGTTTTTAACTCATACCGAGGTGTGAGGCTCGCGAATTCATGTTATACACAAAGCTACACCACAAAAGCCGTGCTTTGATCATCAACCACAAGACTTTGCTTTTCAACAGAAGCGTTGATCAACTGCCACTTAGGCGTGCCACACAGGCAATTCATGCCATGCGACTGATGTCCATCGATGTACAACCTCTGAGCTCGTACGTCTCAGAGAAGGGTGTTAAGCAAGAGAATAAATTCTCCGCCGCCAAACAGATGTATATTTAATAGAGATCAATCAACACAGAATAAAATCCAATGTCAGACACACAGTCCATTTACAAGTTCGTTCTGGGTCTGAACGAAACCGGAGGCACTTTCCTTGCATATCCATTGATCTTCAAGTACGTCTGGACGACCGCCAACTATTTCCATCCTCTTGGGTGTACAACCCAATCAGGATCATAAGTAATTATCCAAACGATGTGAAGACTTCCGGTCTTCGACCACCGTCATCATCTTCGACTTATCGTCGAATCGATTATTCAGAATGGGTATAGACCCGGCCTTTCTGAATGACCCGCGTATATATTAAACAAATGTTACACAAACACAACATACGCCTCATTCCAATTCATTGGTCACTAACCGTAAACTAGCAAGAGAACAATTTCCAAAGTATTAACCCCGAAGGCCGAAACCAACATCAGGTCAATACCCAGGAAACCATTCTTCTTAGCTAACCTACTGCTAGTTTCTAAATTTCATATTCTTAGGGAAAGGTTCCCATTAATTTTATCAAAGATAAATTCTTTAAAATTTACTCTTTAATCATCCTTTGGATATCATTTCAAACCAAATTATGGTTTTCCAAACTAGTCGAGATTAGCGAACCACACCGAAGTAATTATTTATTTTATTTCCCAATCCCAACCTATTCATCCCATGAAGTAAAACTGGTAATACTCCATATCTAATACCACGGTGTTATCGGTAAAATTAATTACCATTTCACGTTCAAATCTAATTAAAGATTTGACTATCGCTTTGGAGCAAAACTGGTGATACTCTATTCTTGCTCACTTTCCAAATTTGATAATTTTCATTATCAATTCACATTTCAATCTAATTACAGATTCATTAAAACTCCTTTTACTCGGTTAAAGAACTAATGTCATTTAAAACACAGTTCACGATAAACCCAAATCACATTCTATTTATTATCGGGTTAAAGAACAAGTGTTATTTAAAACACCGTTCACGATAAGCCCACAAATCAATTCTATTTAAAACCCATTTCAAATCCAATTTATTTATTTAAAAATAAATGGGTTTTAATTTCAGTTCAAAACTAGTTCATTTTGAAAAAAATCTATTTTTATCTTTTAAAACAAGGAGTTTTTCATCCCAATTTTTCCCAAATCAATTCTTATGATTTTACACAAATTATTACTATTTTTAATAATTTTATCAAGGCCCGTACAGTCGATTTCCATCAACGGCCATCGAACTGCACTTACAGCGACCTTTTCCAAATCTGATTTGGACGTATCTCCAAATCCAACCGTTAGATTTCAAATTTCTAATATTCGTTAGAAAGATCTTTTCGATACGAACCCAACGGTTCTGGTTTTAGGAGAATCCGACGATCGGATCTCCCGTAATGTCCGTTTGAAATCAATTGTCGAAATTCACGAACTGCCGCGGCGCGTTCTATTCAGGCCATTATATTATATATATAATATATATAATATATATTTCGTCGATTTCTATTTAAAACGAATTTTATAAATAGTTTTAAATTCGTTTCAAAAACATTTCTACTTCCATTTCCAATTCAAATCAAAATTGAATTTTTCCTTATAAATTCGTTTTAAAATTCATTTCAATTCAATTCAAATTGAATTCATTTCAAATCGATTTTTATTCTATTTCAATTCATTTTCAGTTCAATTCGAATTCGTTTTATATTCAATTCAATTCGAATTCTTTATATATTCAATTCAATTCGAATTCGTTATATATTCAATTCAATTCGAATTTCTTTATATATTCATTTCAATTCGAATTTCTTTTATTAAATCTCTTTTCAATACTCATTATAGAACGAATATAATCGATATAAATATCGTTCGCGTCAAAATAGCGCATCTCTAATCAACACGGCTTTATATATTTCAACAATTCTGTTATTCAATTCAACAAATGAATATGCATCCTATTCAATACGTGAATCTATATTTTTGTCAACACATGACTAATCTCAACGAATGAGTACTGTCCACGTTTGACTATTTTTGTTATTTAATATATTTTATAAAAATTATGGTATTTATCCTTTGATTTCAAATCTGACTCCAACCGTAAATTAGTAAGAGAACGATTCCCTGAGTATTAACCCCGAAGGCTAAAACCAACATCAGATCAATATCCAGGAGACCACTTATCTTACCTATTTTCCAGTTAGTTTCTAATTTTATATATGATAAAGATGTAAATTTTATTGTTAAAATATTTCGTTCAACACATGACTAATCTCAACGGATGAGTATGGTCAACACATGAACCTTTATTTTATAATATTAAAGATGTAAATTTAATTGTTAAAATATTCCGTTCAACACATGACTAATCTCAACGAATGAGTACGGTCAACACATGAACCTTTATTTTATAATATTAAAGATGTAAATTTTATCGTTAAAATATTTCGTTCAACACATGACTAATCTCAACGGATGAGTACGGTCAACACATGAACCTTTATTTTATAATATTCTTTATTTTCTAAATTGGAATGAGGCCCAATCAACCACCGTATAGCGTTAACTATATGGATTCCATACAATACATGTATATAATAGCAACGATAAATAATCAACCATCATCCAAAGTGCACTACACTGTATAAGCATCAAATATAGATATCTAACGCTTATAACAGCCTGTCAATCAATCGATCGACATACAACTAATTATTGGGATTAGTGTATGCCGTATTTTATCCCAATACCCGTGTGGGGTTTCAAATCAACAAACATAGATTTTATTTGTGCTGTTGGGCGATGTGTAAAATTTATCGTCCCAATCAATGTCAGTCAAATCAGTGTACATAAACAAACCGTCCGGTTTGTAAATGAATATTTATTTATTCACATTCACGTTAAAAATTATATTTTTAACGACCAAAATATTTTATTCAACCAATGAATATTCTATTCGGTTCATTTATTAAATAAAATGATATCTTTATTTTTCTAATTTATTTTAGAAAATTTCGGCAGCATAACGGCATGATACTAGAAACGGGACAAGGCCTAGCCTTATCCCCGGTCTAATAATGGCCCACGCCATACACATATCAATCAAATCCGTTCCATTTCACCAAACAATCAAATTCAAATCAAATAATCTAACTAACTACACAACCAAACAAACAAGTCAATGGTCTGTGGACGATGGTGTCAGGTGCTACTAAACACCGTCTGCATCCTAGTATATATTTTTAACTAGGAAAAGAAATTTAAAGTGAGAAGTTCACACCTTGGGGTTCCACTCCACCATTCTTTATTTCTGAATGGTTCGGATTTTGTTTAGCTTATCGTCGGTTCCATCGCAATCTATTTTACTCTGTTCATAGTAAAAATCACATTTTTATTATTCCTTTTTATATATAAAAATCATATTTTTACATTGCTACTTCTATAAAGATCACATCTTTATCTTCACTTCATGTATATAAAAATCGAATTTTTATCGCTACTTCATATATGTAAAAATTGAATTTTTATCTTCACTTCATATATATAAAAACCGAATTTTTATTTCACTTCGTATATAAAAGATCATATTTTTATTACTCTACCTAAATAAAATCATATTTTTAAAACGAAGTCTTTTATGTAAAAACCATATTTTTTCCATGTTTCATATAAAAAAAAGTGCTATTCAATTTAAAATTACAACAAAAAAAAACAATATTATACAAATTTTAAAATCACGTTTCTGTCTAATTAGATTAATTACGGGGTTTAAAAGTATACCCTATCGCCGCTTCTTCTTCCTGTAGAAAGCCGCACCCTCGTCGAATGGAGCTTCCAACCTAGGCCTTCACATTTCTTTTACCACAGCCGTCGTTGACCAGATGGGTGTACGCCATGATGAAGCCCAAACAAATCTGCGCCTATACCCTTGAGTTGCGTGCCGCTCGACGCCGTCAATCGCTAGGAAACGACGATCGAACTAAGCAACTTCGAAGCGACGCCCTGGCCACCACGATGGTCCACTTCCGATCATACTTGAATGGAGTTGAAGCCGGGAGAATTCTCTTCAATATTCGCTCAATAACATGTGTGAATTACTTCATGGATTGGAGGAATTTTAAGGGAGAACGGGGGAGCGATAATCGCCCTTCATCAGATGAGAACGACGGCTTTGACCAGGAGAAAGTAAAAGAGGGGTTTGACCTGGTCTAAGCTATATATAAATATATTTAAATATTCTTTAATTCGAAAATTACTAGTTTATCCTCCTCAACTCGAAATCAAACCTAACACTATCGTCCCTAGCTAATTACCCCCATTTCGAACACAATGGGACATGTATCGTGAGCTGATTTGGCCGTTACGATCAGTTTCAGTTGAATTTAAAATATAAATCAATGTATATTGAATTTGAACACACATTTCAATTTACCGGGACCACATACGGATCCCAAAAATTACAGAAAAATTATTTCTAGCTTCGTATTGACGATACAGTCCCAACAAAACTAGTTTCGTTAAATTCTGAGACCGTTTGAAAAATGGCCAATTTCCAGTCGATTTAAATCAATGAAAATGGTCAAATGCGTTTTCCTTTACCACGCTCACATATTGATTCGAAAAATTATGAAAATTGGAATCTAGCAACAACTTGACATCGCGGAACCAAAAAAATTGGTTTCGTCGAAATCCGAGGTCGTTTGCAAAATGGCTATTTTCAAAAGCCGAAATTCCATAGCGACCATTCTGAAAATTCATTTGGACGTATCTTTTTATCCCCGCTATGAAATTTTGATTTTTCGGATTCGTTGGAAAGATATTCTCAAATAGATTCAACCATTTTTGGTTTCACTAAAATCCGGTTTATTTTGCACCCGGTATGCTCAAATGAAATTTGAAATCGAATTATCGAAGTACCGTGCCATTTTCAATTCCTTTTATAATTATATATAATTATTTATATTCTAACGACGACGTATATAAATATATACGTTCTAATTATATTCAAAATAAATTTATCATCGATATTATTTAAAATAAATCATTTTAAATGTTCAAAATTCGCTAAAATTGCCAAAATAAAAATTTTAAACTGGCTTGCATTTCTGGGTTGTTATATTCTCCCCCACTTAAAACTTTTCGTCCCCGAAAAGGAACGAAGTCGAAAGTTGTTTACTAATCAACTCAACTATCATTATTTTGATTACGGCTTAAGTTCTTCAACTTTTCAATTTCTAAGAACTTTTCAAATTTTTCAAAAATTTGGCTAACACCCTAAATTTTCGAAAAATTTCGCCATAACCTCCCCTGCACCGGGAGCACTGGGAAAATCCCGAAATTGCCATACAGGCCTTCTGATCTCAAAAAGAAAAAGAAAAAGCCAAGCGGCTAGCCAATCAGCTCATAAAATCATCATCACCCAAACAAAACAGTAAATTATAGTAAATATGTACCTATTTGTCGGGCAAACAAATTTTATTCTTCTGCTCTAGCCTCTTTGCTATGACCTGTTCAGTAGATATACATGTATATGCATGCAAGTTTCAAGAAATTTTAAATGCAGTTCGATATTTGGTTCAATTAGGCTAAATGGTTCAAAATTCAATTAGAAAAACAATAATCAAACAACACAAACATCAATCAATTAGTGAATTAGAATTTCAAATTCATAATTTTGATACATATACAAAAATCACATTTTTGATGCCAAATCACAACAATAAATCTATCTATATACGTTTTGGTTCTCATACAGTCTAATGGAAATATATAGATATCATACCTTCGAAACACGAACACAAATTCTGATGATGATATATCAATCATCAGAATCATCTCCGGGTGTCTAGAATGTGATTCTATATCTATCTAGTATATTAAAACTTCGAATATACGTTCATGACGCATATATGAAAAATCTTTATATATTGGATTGTCCAAATTCAAAATAAATAAATATTCAAATACATATAAAACGATTTAAATTTCAAAACAAAATTTTTTTCATTTGAGAAATATACTCTTCACACTCGTTCTAGGATACTACTGATCCCATCTCTAACGAGTCATTCTAATTGGATAGTGCTAATCTTTCGTATGGTTCTAATGTGTCTTGCTCTCGAGCTCTGTAAACCAAAGCTCTGATACCAAATGAAAGGACCCGTAACTTCCCCGTGAAGGAAAGAACGGATTACCTTGAGGACAGGACAAAATAGAACGCAGACAGAAGAACATTTCATTGTTATTACAACAATTCCATCAAATACAAGAATATACAGAGTATAAATGAATAAATTACATTCGATAAATATTAGAGATTACAATAAATTACATAGCAGCGGGAAAACATTATAAAACACAACTGAAAGTAATGCACGGATACAGAGCTTTCCGAGCATCGTTCCAGCTGTAAACCAGGATCATGTGAATATAAATCTGCGAAACCAAAACTACTAGCTGCCCGTGTCGAAAATAGGGGCACCCAGAGTTTAGGTTAAAACAATAAACTCCAGGTCAGTCATGTGACTGGTGTGAGAACTAAAATAGTTATTTAAAACATTACTTTAAAAGAGAGTAATTCAAGGGACTACGCCGTATAACACGGAACGGGTTTCCTCCCAAGAATACTAGTGCATAGGATAAACAACGCAATGCTTTTTCGAAAAATGAAGCTATTATAAGACCCAAGTCCCATCACATAATGCAACACAAGCTGGAGGATAGGGTTTTCCCTTATAATAGCCAAACATACTTGGTACGTTTAAAACAAATCATTTGATACTATAATAAGAGTATAGTGTCAAAACAATTTCAGTCATAAATATCAATCATAGACGGCATGGGTACCATATATCATGTCGCCATACTAGGCTCTACAAATAAAACCGAAATACATGTATCGGAAATTGGATTTCCGTCATGAGTCGAGGCAAGGGGCAAGCTCCTCTCCGCTTTCGAGACACTCTAGCAAATGTCTCAGGACTACACACTCCGGGCAATCCTTGGATCTTCAGGGCCGGTCCACACTTACGTTAGTGGATTAGTATTCCTGAATACACGTTTCCCGGTCTTTACAGACCTAAAATCGAGGTGCCTCATCCAACAACCACATAGGTGAAAAGTATATAAATATCAGGGCTGGTAAGTCACTGACACCACCAAAGCTATAAAGAAACGTCGTGCTCTCCCTGCAGTCCTTATCCCGTTTTTAACTCATACCGAGGTGTGAGGCTCGCGAATTCACGTTATACACAAAGCTACGCCACAAAGGCCGTGCTTTGATCATCAACCACAAGACTTTGCTTTTCAACAGAAGCCTTGATCAATTACCACTTAGGCGTGCCACACAGGGAATTCATGTCATGCGACTGATGTCCATCGATATACAACCTCTGAGCTCGTATGTCTCAGAGAAGGGCGTTAAGTAAGAGAATAAATTCTCCGCTGCCAAACAGATGTATATTTAATAGAGATCAATCAACATAGAATAAAATCCGATGTCAGACACACAGTCCATTTACAAGTTCGTTCTGGGTCTGAACGAAACCGGAGGCACTTTCCTCGCATATCCATCGATCCCCAAGTACGTCTGGACGACCATCAACTATTTCCATCCTCTTGGGTGTACAGCCCAATCAGGATCATCAGTAATTATCCAAACGATGTGAAGACTTCCGGTCTTCGACCACCGTCATCATCTTAAACTTATCATCGAATCGGCTATTCAGAATGGGTATAGACCCGGCCTTTCTGAATGACCCGCGTATATAATAAACAAATGTTACACAAACACAACATACGCCTCATTCCAATTCATTAGTCACTAACCGTAAACTAGCAAGAGAACAATTTCCCAAATATTAACCCCGAAGGCCGAAACCAACATCAGGTCAATACCCAGGGAACCATTCTTCTTAGCTAACCTACAACTAGTTTCTAAATTTCATATTCTTAGGGAAAGGTTCCCATTAATTTTATCAAAGATAAATTCTTTAAAATTTACTCTTTAATCATCCTTTGGATATCATTTCAAACCAAATTATGGTTTTCCAAACTAGTCGAGATTAGCGAACCACACCGAAGTAATTATTTATTTTATTTCCCAATCCCAACCTATTCATCCCATGAAGCAAAACTGGTAATACTCCATATCTAATACCACGGTGTTATCGGTAAAATTAATTACCATTTCACGTTCAAATCTAATTAAAGATTTAACTATCGCTTTGGAGCAAAACTGGTGATACTCCATTCTCGCTCACTTTCAAAATTTGATAATTTTCCTTATCAATTCACATTTCAATCTAATTACAGGTTCATTAAAACTCCTTTTACTCGGTTAAAGAACTAATGTCATTTAAAACACAGTTCACGATAAACCCAAATCACATTCTATTTATTATCGGGTTAAAGAACAAGTGTTATTTAAAACACCGTTCACGATAAACCCACAAATCAATTCTATTTAAAACCCATTTCAAATCCAATTTATTTATTTAAAAATAAATGGGTTTTAATTTCAGTTCAAAACTAGTTCATTTCGATAAAAATCTATTTTAATCTTTTCAAACATGGAGTTTTTCATCCCAATTTTTCTCAAATCAATTCTTATGATTTCACACAAATTATTACTATTTTTAATAATTTTATCAAGGCCCGTACAGTCGATTTCCATCAACGGCCATCGAACTGCACTTACAACGACCTTTTCCAAATTTGATTTAGATGTATCTCCAAATCCAACCGTTAGATTTCAAATTTCTAATATTCGTTAGAAATCACTTTTCGATACGAACCCAACGGTTCTGGTTTTAGGAGAATCCGACGGTCGGATCTCCCGTAATGTCCGTTCGAAATCAATGGTCGAAATTCATGTACTGCCACTGTAACGACCCGCATTCTACGCATCGGGGGATCGTAGAATATTTATTTCTTTCCCGTATGAAGTCGTATGGTCATGTAACTTTGGGAAACATCTAATATAGTCATTTCCCATGTTCATGATTTTTGTCGATTTTTAAATGACCATTTTGCCCCTAGCTGATCTTGTTTGGCCATAACTTTTGATTGGAAAGGAATTTTGACCTAAAACCACTTCCATTAGATTCGTTTGATGGTTTACCTTTCCGTAGAGTGGTCATAATAGCCAAACGGACCTACCGATTGGGAGATATGGCTGAAACGAGTTTTGGAGGGTGAAAAACTGCTTAACAGGGCCAAATCGGGTGATTAGTGAGTAGGCCCATAACCCATTTCGGGATTAGGGTTATGGGGAGGCTGAAATGAGATAGAGGATCATTCCATTTCAGTTTTCTAGCCTCCACTTATCACCAAGGAACCCCAAAAATGGCCTCCAACCTCTAAATCACTTCCAAATCACCTTTTGGTCAAGGATTTGGCTTAGCAACCCCTAATCAAGGAAGATCTACACCAAAGCAACATTGGAGCTGCTGTTTAGCATCGGGATTCGCATCAAATCAGAGATTTATTTCAGATCTAAGTTTTGTTTGTGGCTAAGGTGAGTGATTTGCATTGTTTTTCACTAATTAAGGCTAATTATGGTAATTAGCGAAGATTAGCGAATTTGTGCATGTTAAAAATCTGGAAAAATGTTCATAAATTCTGAAATATTGTTTTAGACCTATGATATGAATTTGGGTTAATTTGGTTAAGTTTTGTTAATCCTATGGTGAGTTTTACCTAAACATGCTTAAGGGGTTTTGGGTATGTTTGATCCATTTTACATGCTATGATTTATGTTTTGGTGTTTGGGGTCCATACTATATGTTGCTATGACTGTATGGTATGCTTTGTGATTGTTTAGAAGTGTTAGATTGGTCGAAAATGCCGTCGAATGGCGTGAAACAAGTCGCAGGGAAGCGGTGCAGGGACCAGATCGCGGATCGCCCCTATGTGCCACGACCCGGACCGGGGACCACGATCCGATGGTGGGATGAGCTCGAATTCGAACCGCATCACGCGCTAGAGCACCCGATCGCATGCCATCTCCACGATCCGATCCCCTCCATTCGTGAAGAGTCATCACGAGCCGCACCACCATGACGATCTGCTCCACTTCGAAGGCCACGAACGAGGGACTGATGCTACGAGTCACTTCAAGCTCGCGATCTGAACTAGAGGAGGATGAAGGAGCTCACGATGCGATGAGTACCAGGGTGTCACGACCCGACCCGACAGGGGTGCCACGAACTGATGAAGCACGATCCGATGATGGCGACCCGACATGGAGAGCATATCACAATCCGACCTGGCGAAGGTAGCACGATCCGAGCTGGAGTATCATCACGACCTGGAGCTTGACCACGAGCTTGTGACTGCGAACCGAACCAGGAGGTTATGAACTGAATGAAGACCGATCCGGAGGAGGAGACTAAAACCCGAGATGCAAAGGTAGTCCAAATGGAAGTTAGAGCTCAGGATCCAGATGGGAACCAATGAGTTCACTTCGTGATTGGGCTTTGCTGCGGGACGTGTGCAAAGGGGTTGTCAGTATTCATAACTTTGGTTCACCACTGAGAGATGGATAGTGGGCTTGTAGTGATAGTTACACGGGATTGGATTCCGTCATGGCCCAAAGTATTAGGTGACCAAAGTAGTGGATATCGTATGCTTTACGCACTGAGTGAGGGATGTGAGGATGATTGCTATGCTTGATTGTTTGACATCACTATGACATTCACACCCCCACCCCCGTTATCTTTACACCATTTGAAAGGGCACCTTAGAGTGTTGTACAGTATGTAGTGCTAACTCTTTGGTTGCAGGTCCAGGTTCAGGTATGATTGGATTATACCTGTTATTATTCTGTTTAGATGCTTATCGCTCATACCAGGTTTTATGTCTGACCCAGAGTTTTATGTCTCTTCTTATTACTCTGGGTGCTCACACGAGCAGACTAGAGACAGGTTATGGTTAGCTGGTGATGCGTGAGTAGCTGATTTGGAGGCGAGCAGGAGGCTTCCACATATGATATATAGATATTCTCCTTGTGTCGTTGGTGGTCTCTACTTGGGCATTAGTAGTGTACCTCCTTTATCTTGCTTTTGCTTTGAGACAGTTTTAAAAGTTGTAATAAGCTATATTTTGGATTTCCGCTGCTATGATGCTCAGTTCTGGCTTTTAGCTTATGCACTGTCTCTCCTGTTTTTTGTCAAGTATGTTATTATTATATTTTGTTCTATGCGCTGTGATACATATTACAGGTTCCTTGATTAGCCCATTCTCTTCTTTCTTTTTCTTCTGGCAACCGTCCCGTGCTAACTGGATACGTGTACAGCGCACTTTTAGAGTAAATGCCGGTTGGTGCGGGGCGGGCCGTCACACTTGGTATCAGAGCCAGGTTGCGTAGTTAACCTAGGGAAAGACACTAGGGAGAGTTAGTACGTATATGAGAGTGCGTATTTGTGATTATTTTGGTTTTCAAAAGCTATGTATATATATATATTATTAGTAGTATAAGAATGAAGTCGCACTGCACTAGCACCACTATGGGGTCATTAATCGTTTCCCTTTTTCAGATTGACGATGAGCCGAGATACGAGGGGTGCTGGTAGAGGGACCAACCAAGGGAATGCCGCTGACATGAGGGCGATGTTTACTAACCTCATGAGAGACATGCTTAGAGAAGTGCAAGGGGCAGTTCCCAATCCCGGGGTTGGTGTTGGCCCAGTAGTGCAGGCGCCTAGGGTCGATTTCGCCAAGTTGTGCAAGGATTACACTAATTTTGGTGGAAAGCCGTTCCACGGAACGGAGTCGGCCATAGATGTTCAAGATTGGATGGATAGCTGTGATCGTATCTTTGACGACTTGGGTCTTGAGGATGCGATGAAGAGAAGGCTAGCGTCTCGTCAGCTGCAAGGGCGAGCGATGAATTGGTGGAATGCCATTAGAACAGCTACTCCAGAGGACCAGGTTACTTGGGTTCAGTTCAAGGCTCGCTTTAGCGAGAAGTTTATCCCAGCTGCCCAGAAGTCAGTATTGTTTAAGAGGTTCTTGGAACTCAAGCAGAACGGAAGGGCAGTTTCTGATTATATTGCTGAGTTCGACACTTTGTCGAAATACGGACTATCTCTTATCGATACTCCTGAGAAGAAGAATGAGAAGTTCATTACTGGCTTGGATGGATACTTGGGGGAAAGGCTTATTAATCACATCGATGAGACTTTTGAATCGATCGTGGGGAAAGCTTTGAGATCAGAGAGTCTTTACCCTAAGTCAAAGACTGATGCTGCATCTGCAGAAGGGCCAAAGCCGCAAGCAGGCGGTGGAGGCAAGAATAATTCTCAGAATAAGAGGAAGCAAGACCAATCTAAAGGTGGCTAGAAAAAGAGAAAGAAAGATGTTGAGTGCTTCAGCTGTGGAAAGAAAGGCCATTATGCTAAAGATTGTCGGGTCAAGCCAGCGGATAAGAAGTGCTTCAACTATGGTCAAATGGGACATTTCAAGGATAAGTGTCTGCAACCTCTTAAGGAGAAGCAGATTGTGAAAGCATATGCTATTGATGTTGTTCCTTCTTCGTCGAATGCCCCAACTGCGGCGGAGAAAGGAAAGAACGTTGTTATTCAAGGTATGCTTTCTATTTATGATGTACCAGTTCAAGTTTTTTTGATACTGGGGCTTCCCGTTCCTTCATATCTAGTGAACTGGTAGATAGGTTGGGACTGGAACCCGAGATAGTCGATAGACCATTGGTTGTGACGAACCCAATTGGTGGTTCGACTAGCCTTAGTATGATTTGCAGGAATTTGGTCTTATCGAGTCATGGATGTATGTTTGTTTGTGATTGCTTTGTTTTGGGCTTTACTGGGTATGGCATTATATTGGCAGTCGATTGGCTCCAAAGATACGGGGTGGTGGTAGACTGTGAGGGCTTTTTGGTGACAGTGAGGGCGGATGATGGGCGGAGGGTAGTGTTTGGTAGTCTACCTAGTGATGGGGTTATGGCTACTTTTGTAAATTCCCTCGACATCCCGCAGGATGAGTTGTCAGATGTGCCCGTGGTTGGCCAGTATCCGGACGTCTTCGAGGAGGTGACCGGGCTTCCACCACACCGAGAGATTGAGTTCCGTATTGATTTAGTGAAAGATGCCAGACCTATAGTGATGCCACTTCGTCGTATGGCACCAAGGGAGAAGCGAGAGCTCGGGGTGAAAGTCAGCAATCTTTTGAAGAAGGGATTTATTAGAAGGAGTGTCTCCGAGTGGGGAGCACCAGTTGTGTTTGCCACTAAGGCAGATGGTTCCCTTCGTTTGTGTTATCGCGAGTTGAATAAGGTAACGAGGAAGAATAAGTATCCTCTACCGGGGATAGATGATTTGTTTGATCAACTGGAAGGAGCAAGAGTGTTCTCCCAGTTGGACCTCGCGACAGGATTTCATCAGCTTAGAGTAGCAGATGAGAGTGTTCCAAAAACGACATTTAGGACGCCGTCTGGATTTTATGAGTGGTTGGTCATGCCATTTGGGTTGACCAATGCACCAGCCTACTTTGTGGATCTTATGAATCGAGTATTCAGGGATCAGTTGAATAAGTTTGTTCTTGTGTTCGTGGATGATATCCTTGTTTACTAAAGGACAGAAGAGGAACACAAGGGACACTTGAGGATAGTGATGGAGGTGTTGAGGAAACACCAATTGAAAGCGAAATTCTCTAAGTGTCATTTTTGGAGAAGGGAAGTAAGATTCTTGGGTCATGTTGTTTCAGAGAGTGGTATTGCCGTGGACCCTGCGAAGGTGGCTACGGTACAGGATTGGCCTACACCCAAGAATGTAACAGATGTGAGAAGTTTGTGCTTGGACCAGATGTGGTGAGAGAAACTTCGGATAAGATTAAGATCATTCAGCAACGAATGAAAGCTGCTTAAGATAGGCAGAAGAGTTATGCCGATAAGAGGAGAAGAGACTTGAAATTCTCCGTTAGTGACTTGGTGTTTGTCAAGATCTCTCCGTTGAAGAGCGTGATACGATTTGGCAGGAGAGGCAAGTTGGCACCAAGATTTGTTGGCCCATTCCCTGTTCTTGAACTAGTCGGGAATTTGGCATATAGAGTTGGCTTACCAGAGAAAATGGCGGGAGTTCGCAATGTATTTCATGTTTCCCAACTAAGGAAGTTCGTTCACGACTCAGATATGACTATTTCACCTGATCAGTTAGAGGACTTCGAAGTAGAACCCGAGGCGGTTGGGAACCGCAAGCCGATTCGTATTGTGGGACACGATACGAAGCAACTTCGAAGGAAGGCGGTGAAGCTAGTCAAGGTTCAGTGTGGGTGAGGACGAGAATGATTGTACTTGGGAGACAGAGGAGAGCATTAGGAAGGCATATTCAGAACTCTTTGCCTGGTAAGATTTACTTTGCAATTTAGTTTTCCGCATGCTAGGGTAGACTTGTTTTGCTTGTTTGCATGTTTGATTGTTGTTTTATGATTAATAGGCATGCGGGACCTTTGTGTGCGCTTTGATTAGGGAATTTCGGGGGCGAAATTTCTTAAGGGGGGAGAGTGTAACGACCCGCATTCTACGCATCGGGGGATCGTAGAATATTTATTTCTTTCCCGTATGAAGTCGTATGGTCATGTAACTTTGGGAAACATCTATTAGAGACATTTCCCATGTTCATGATTTTTGTCGATTTTTAAATGACCATTTTGCCCCTAGCTGATCTTGTTTTGGCCATAACTTTTGATTGGAAAGGAAATTTGACTTGAAACCACTTCCATTAGATTCGTGTGATGGTTTACCTTTCCGTAGAGTGGTCATAATAGCCAAACGGACTTACCGTTTGGGAGATATGGCTGAAACAAGGTTTGGAGGGTGAAAAACTGCTTAACCGGGCCAAATCGGGTGATTAGTGAGTAGGCCCATAACCCATTTTCGGGATTAGGGTTATGGGGAGGCTGAAATGAGATAGGGGATCATTCCATTTCAGTTTTCTAGCCTCCACTTATCACCAAAGAACCCTAAAAATGGCCTCCAACCTCTAAATCACCTCCAAATCACCTTTTGGTCAAGGATTTGGCTTAGCAACCCCTAATCAAGGAAGATCTACACCAAAGCAACATTGGAGCTGCTGTTTAGCATCGGGATTCGCATCAAATCAGAGATTTATTTCAGATCTATGTTTTGTTTGTGGCTAAGGTGAGTGATTTGCATTGTTTTTCACTAATTAAGGCTAATTATGGTAATTAGCGAAGATTAGCGAATTTGTGCATGTTAAAAATCTGGAAAATGTTCATAAATTCTGAAATATTGTTTTAGACCTCTGATATGAATTTGGGTTAATTTGGTTAAGTTTCGTTAATCCTATGGTGAGTTTTACCTAAACATGCTTAAGGGGTTTTGGGTATGTTTGATCCATTTTACATGCTATGATTTATGTTTTGGTGTTTGGGGTCCATACTATATGTTGCTATGACTGTATGGTATGCTTTGTGATTGTTTAGAAGTGTTAGATTGGTCGAAAACGCCGTCCAATGGCGTGAAACAAGTCGCAGGGAAGCTGTGCAGGGACCGGATCGCAGATCGCCCCTATGTGCCACGACCCGGACCGGGGACCACGATCCGATGGTGGGATGAGCTCGAATTCGAACCGTGTCACGCGCTAGAGCACCCGATCGCATGCCATCTCCACGATCCGATCCCCTCCATTCGTGAAGAGTCATCACGAGCCGCACCACCATGACGATCTGCTCCACTTCGAAGGCCACGAACGAGGGACTGATGCTATGAGTCACTTCAAGCTCGCGATCCGAACCAGAGGAGGATGAAGGAGCTCGCGATGCGATGAGTACCAGGGTGTCACGACCCGACCCGACAGGGGTGCCACGAACTGATGAAGCACGATCCGATGATGGAGACCCGACCTGGAAAGCATATCACGGTCCGACCTGGCAAAGGTAGCACGATCCGGGCTGGAGTATCATCACGACCTGGAGCTTGACCACGAGCTGGTGACTGCGAACCGAACCAGGAGGTTATGGACTGAATGAAGACCAATCCGGAGGAGGAAACTAAAACCCGAGATGCAAAGATAGTCCAAATGGAAGTTAGAGCTCAGGATCCAGATGGGAACCAATGAGTTCACTTCGTGATTGGGCTTTGCTGCAGGACGTATGCAAAGGGGTTGTCAGTATTCATAACTTTGGTTCACCACTGAGAGATGGATAGTGGGCTTGTAGTGATAGTTACACGGGATTGGATTCCGTCATGGCCCAAAGTATTAGGTGACCAAAGTAGTGGATATCGTATGCTTTACGCACTGAGTGAGGGATGTGAGGATGATTGCTATGCTTGATTGTTTGACATCACTATGACATTCACACCCCCACCCCCGTTATCTTTACACCATTTGAAAGGGCACCTTAGAGTGTTGTACAGTATGTAGTGCTAACTCTTTGGTTGCAGGTCCAGGTTCAGGTATGATTGGATTATACCTGTTATTATTCTGTTTAGATGTTTATCGCTCATACCAGGCTTTATGTCTGACCCAGAGTTTTATGTCTCTTCTTATTACTCAAGGTGCTCACACGAGCAGACTAGAGACAGGTTATGGTTAGCTGGTGATGCGCGAGTAGCTGATTTGGAGGCGAGCAGGAGGCTTCCACGTATGATATATAGATATTCTCCCAGTGTCGTTGGTGGTCGCTACTTGGGAATTAGTAGTGTACCTCCTTTATCTTGCTTTTGCTTTGAGACAGTTTGAAAAGTTGTAATAAGCTATATTTTGGATTTCCGCTGCTATGATGCTCAGTTCTGGTTTTTAGCTTATGCATTGTCTCTCCTGTTTTATGTCAAGTATGTTATTATTATATTTTGTTCTATGCGCTGTGAGACATATTACAGGTTCCTTGATTAGCCCATTCTCTTCTTTCTTTTTCTTCTGGAGACCGTCCCGTGCTAACTGGATATGTGTACAGCGCACTTTTAGAGTAAATGTCGGTTGGTGCGGGGCGGGCCGTCACAGCCGCGGCGCGGCGCGTTCTATTCAGGCCATTATATTATATATATAATATATATTTCGTCGATTTCTATTTAAAACGAATTTTATAAATAGTTTTAAATTCTTTTCAAAAACATTTCAACTTCCATTTCCAATTCAAATCAAAATTGAATTTTTCCTTATAAATTCATTTTAAAATTCATTTCAATTCAATTCAAATTTCAATTCAATTTGAATTCAATTTGAATTCAATTCAAATTTCAATTCAATTTGAATTCAATTCAAATCGATTTTTATTCTATTTCAATTATTTTTCAATTCAATTCGAATTCGCTTTATATTCAATTCGAATTCATTATATATTCAATTCAATTCGAATTCGTTATATATTCAATTCGAATTCGTTATATATTCAATTCAATTCGAATTTCTTTATATATTCAATTCAATTCGAATTTATTTTATTAAATCTCTTTTCAATACTCATTATAGAACGAATATAATTGATATAAATATCGTTCGCGTCAAAATAGCGCATCTCTAATCAACACGACTTTATATATTTCAATAATTCTGTTATTCTGTTCAACAAATGAATATGTATCCTATTCAATACGTGAATCTATATTTTTGTCAACACATGACTAATCTCAACGAATGAGTACTGTCCACATGTGACTATTTTTGTTATTTAATATATTTTATAAAAATTATGGTATCTATCCTTTGATTTCAAATAAGACTCCAACCGTAAATTAGTAAGAGAACGAATCCCTGAGTATTAACCCCGAAGGCCGAAACCAACATCAGATCCATATCTAGGAGACCACTCATCTTACCTATTTTCCAGTTAGTTTCTAATTTTATATATGATAAAGATGTAAATTTTATTGTTAAAATATTTCGTTCAACACATGACTAATCTTAACGGATGAGTACGGTCAACACATGAACCATTATTTTATAATATTAAAGATGTAAATTTAATTGTTTAAATATTTCGTTCAACACATGACTAATCTCAACGGATGAGTACGGTCAACACATGAACCTTTATTTTATAATATTAAAGATATAAATTTTATTGTTAAAATATTTCGTTCAACACATGACTAATCTCAACGGATGAGTACGGTCAACACATGAACCTTTATTTTATAATATTTTTTTATTTTCTAAATTGGAATGAGGCCCAATCAATCACCATATAGCGTTAACTATATGGATTCCATACAACACATGTATATAATAGCAACGATAAATAATCAATCATCATCCAAAGTGCACTACACTGTATAAACATCAAATATAGATATCTAATGCTTATAACAGCTTGTCAATCAATCGATCGACATACAACTAATTATTGGGATTAGTGTATGCCGTATTTTATCCCAATACCCGTGTGGTGTTTCAAATCAACAAACACAGATTTTATTTGTGCAGTTGGGCGATGTGTAAAATTTATCGTCCCAATCAATGTCAGTCAAATCAGTGTACATAAACAAACCGTCCGGTTTGTAAATGAATATTTATTTATTCACATCCACGTTAAAAATTATATTTTTAACGACCAAAATATTTTATTCAACCTATGAATATTCTATTCGGTTCATTTATTAAATAAAATGATATCTTTATTTTTCTAATTTATTTTAGAAAATTTCGGCAGCATAACGGCACGATACTAGAAACGGGACAAGGCCTAGCCTTATCCCCGGTCTAATAATGGCCCACGCCATACACATATCAATCAAATCCATTCCATTTCACCAAACAATCAAATTCAAATCAAATAATCTAACCAACTACACAACCAAACAAACAAGTCCATGGTCTGTGGACGATGGTGTCGGGTGCTACTAAACACCGTTTGCATCCTAGTATATATTTTTAACTAGGAAAAGAAATTTAAAGTGAGAAGTTCTCAACTTGGGGTTCCACTCCACCATTCATTATTTCTGAATGGTTCGGATTTTGTTTTGCTTATCGTCGGTTCCATCGCAATCTATTTTACTCTGTTCATAGTAAAAATCACATTTTTATTATTCCTTTTTATATATAAAAATCATATTTTTACATTGCTACTTCTATAAAGATCACATCTTTATCTTCACTAATTCATATATATAAAAATCAAATTTTTATCGCTACTTCATATATGTAAAAATCGAATTTTTATCTTCACTTCATATATATAAAAATCGAATTTTTATTTCACTTCGTATATAAAAGATCATATTTTTATTACTCTACCTAAATAAAAATGATATTTTTAAAACGAAGTCATTTAAGTAAAAACCATATTTTTTCCATGTTTCATATAAAAAAAATATAATACTATTTAATTAAAAATTACAAAAAAAACAATATTATACAAATTTTAAAATCACGTTTCTGTCTAATTAGATTAATTACGGGGTTTAAAAGAATACCCTGTCGCCGCTTCTTCTTCCTGTAGAAAGCCGCACCCTCGTCGAATGGAGCTTCCAACCTAGGTCTTCACATTGCTTTTACCACAGCCGTCGTTGACCAGATCGGGGTACGCCATGACGAAGCCCAACCAAATCTGCGCCTACACCCTTGAGTTGCGTGCCGCTCGACGCCTTCAATCACCAGGAAACGGCGATCGAACTGAGCAACTTCAAAGCAACGTCCTGGCCACCACGATGGTCCACTTCCGATGATACTTGAATGGAGTTGAAGCCGTAAGAATTCTCTTCAATATTCACTCAATAACATGTGAGAATTACTTCATGGATTGGAGGAATTTTAAGGGAGAACGAGGGAGCGATAATCGCCCTTCATCAGATGAGAATGGCGGCTTTGACCAGGAGAAAGTAAAAGAGAGGTTTGACCTGGTCTAAGCTATATATAAATATATTTAAATATTCTTTAATTCGAAAATTACTAGTTTATCCTCCTCAACTCGAAATCAAACCTAACGACTGTCGTCCCTAGCTAATTACCCTCATTTCGAACACAATGAGACATGTATTGTGAGCTGATTCGGCCGTTACGATCAGTTTCAGTTGAATTTAAAATATAAATCAATGTATAATGAATTTGAACACACATTTCAATTTACCGGGACCACATACGGATCCCAAAAATTACAAAAAAATTATTTCTAGCTTCGTATCGACGATACAGTCCCAACAAAACTAGTTTCGACAAATTCTAAGACCGTTTGAAAAATGGCCAATTTCCACTCGATTAAAATCAACTGAAAATGGTCAAACGCGTTTTCCTTTACCACGCTCACATATTGATTCGAAAAATTATGAAAATTGGAATCTTGCAATAACTTGACATCGCGGATCCAACAAAAGTGGGTTCGTCGAAATCCGAGGTCGTTTGCAAAATGGCTATTTTCAAAAGCCAAAATTCCATAGCGACTATTCTGAAAATTCATTTGGACATATCTTTTTATCCCCGCTATGAAATTTTGATTTTTCGGATTCGTTGGAAAGATATTCTCAAATATATTCAACCATTTTTGGTTTCAGTAAAATCCGGTTTATTTTGCACCCGGTATGCTCAAATGAAATTTGAAATCGAATTATCGAACTACCGCACCATTTTCAATTCCTTTTATAATTATATATAATTATTTATATTCTAACGACGACATATATAAATATATACATTCTAATTATATTCAAAATAAATTTCTCGTCGATATTATTTAAAATAAATCATTTTAAATGTTCAAAATTCTCTAAAATTGCCAAAATAAAAATTTTAAACTGGCTCGCATTTCCGGGTTGTTACAGACAGTTTAAATGGTAAAGCCTGATTTGGACTTTAACTAAGTTTAAATTTAGAACTATAATGGTGTATTAACTTTAAATAATGATATCTTGCCCATACATTATCGGAATTGGACAAAACAAGATCCGTTGGGATCGCATGGACGGCGGCTAAACAGTGGAACTGACCGGGAGTGAATTGGAGCTCGTCACGATTTATAACAAAATAAATTATCCGTCTGAATCAAGCGACAATTATCGTTATTTAACGATGATCATCCAATGTGAGTAAAACTCACCAACTATGCCAGTTATATATTTATAACGTATTTTTAGAACTGATAGATGATGGTTGATTCTGTGTGTTGACTGTTTGGATGTACTGCTAATTGATTGGTTGGAAATATCGATATAATTACATATATATATATATATATATTGTTAATCAAATATTAATTCTGTTTAGCAGAATATTTCATATTGAAATGAAATTGATGTTTTATATTGCTTAACATCTGTGGATGCAGGGAAACAGGTCAGAGGAATCCAACTGGATTCGTCAACATTTATTTTACTGTTTTTCATATATTGTGTTATATGATGTAATATGAAATCCGTTGAGATTTTTTATGTTTGAATGATACCGATAATTGTTATGTGGTACGTTAAATACCATAAGGAATAGTGGAATGTTAAAAAGTAAATTTTCAATGGTATATTGAAAAAGAAATATTTATAAAATCAAAAGATTTTATAAAAAGAAACATTTTTAAAATAAATAGATTATAAAAGAATAATTTATAAAATCAAAAGATTTTATAAAAAGAAACATTTTTAAAATAAATAGATTATAAAAGAAATAATTATTTGGAAAATAAATATGGAGATTATAAAAGGGAATATTTGTAAAACATTTACAAATAGAATTGAAAAGGGAATATTTATTTGTTAAATAAATAGAATTGAAAAGGGAATATTTATTTTTTAGATAAATAGAATTAAAAAGGGAATATTTATTTGTTAAATAAATAGAATTGAAGAGGAAATATTTGTTGAACAAATAAGAAAGATAAAAGGAAATATTTATTTAGAAAATAAATAAAATTATATAAAGGAAATATTTATTTAGAAAATAAATAAAGTTATAAAAGAAAATATTTATATGAAATAAATATAAACAAATAGAAAAGGAAATATTTGTAAAAAAATAGAGAAAAAAATATTTGTAATCGAATAGAGTTAGTCAAATAGAGTTATCAAATATAATTTATTCGAATAAGAGTTAGTTGATTAGAGTTAATCGATTAGAGTTAATCAATTAGAGTATATCGATTAGAGTTAATCAATTAGAGTATATCGATTAGAGTTAATCAATTAGAGTTAATCGAGTTAGAATTAATTAATTAGGTTAATCGAGTTAGAGTTAATTGAAAGGAGTTAATCGAGTTAGAGTTAATCGAGTTAGAGTTAATTGAAAGGAGTTAATCGAGTTAGAGTTAGTCAAATTAGAGTTAACCGATTAGAGTTAATCGAGTTAGAGTTAATTGAATAGAGTTAATCGAACAAGAGTTAGTCGAATATTAGTTATTTGAATAGAGTTAGTCGGATTAAAGTTAGTTGAATTAGAGTTATTCGAATATAGTTTACTCAAAAGGAGCTAATCGAATATAGCTTATTCGAAAGGAGTTATCGAACATAGTTTATTCGAAAGGAGTATCGAATATAGTTTATTCGAAAGGCGTTAATCGAATATAGTTTTTCGAAAGGAGTATTCAAATATGGTTTATTCGAAAGGATTATTCGAATATTGTATTCGAAAGGAGTTATCGAATATAGTTTATTTGAAAGGAGTAATCGAATATAGTTATTCGAAAGGAGTTATCGAATATAGTTTATTCGAAAGGAGTTATCGAATATAGTTTATTCGAAAGGAGTAATCGAATATAGTTTATTCGAAAGGAGTAATCGAATGTAGTTTATTCGAAAGGAGTAATCGAGTATAGTTTATTCGAAAGGAGTTAATCGAATATAGTATTTGAAAGGAGTTTATTGAATATAGTTTATTCGAAAAGGAGTTATCGAATAGAGATTATTCGAAAGAGAGTTATACGTTGAAATTCGATTATATCGATTTCGAGAAAGTACTATTTACTTTTTGTTTTTTAAATCAAGATTTATTTATTCAGTTATAAATTGTCTATTTAGTTATTTAGTTAAATTAAGGAATAAAAGTTATATTTTGAAGTTAGATATTTCAAAAGTAGGGATTATAACACTATTGTTATAAACAAAATGTTTTCAATAAAGAAATGGACTCGTAAATAGAATCCGAGTGTTACGTAAGGAAGTTTGTTAAAGATTTAAAGGTGAACTTTGTTTATTTTGAGGTTAGAAATGTTGTTCAGTTAAGGTCCGAGAGGTAGTTATACCCAACTTGATTGGCTTCGTTTTTTACTAAGGAATGGTTAAGGTTCGATATTGAAGATTGGTTAAGTGAATTTAGTTAATGAGTGTAAAGTTTTGAGTTGGCATAGCAATGTTTTATTTAAACATCTATTTAAATCCAAATGTAGGAGTTTTTGAAATGTTTTCCAAATAAGAATCAGAAATGTCTTCTAATATAGAAAACAAGAAATGGAAATGTTTTCCAATATTAATAACTTATATTTTCTAGATTTAGAAAATAAGAAATGTTGAATATATGGAAACAGGAGATGGAAAAAATGAATAAATTTATGAACTAAAGAGATAAATGTTCAGTGATGATTGATCGATATAATTTCCATCTGGATATAATATCATTGTTTGCACACGTGTTTTTATTTGATAGTTAACTCACCGACTATCGAAGTTTTTGACCATTTTTCCGTTGTCAATACGGAGAGATCGGGATCAGTTATATTATCTGAAAACCACTCCGTATGGCATTAGAGACGCGATCAAATATGATGGAGATCATTGAAGACGGAGTTATGTAAGGACTGTACTGTTTACAGAATAGTGCTTTCGGTCTGTCCAGTCCCAGGGCGACCTGTATGGAAGAATGTCTGACAGAGTATATTTAATGAATCACGTAAGTTGATCTCTTCAAACGTATTTACATTTGGTGGCAGAGGAATTCGTTTCTCTTAGCTGTATACCCGTTGTATTTTTGGGGAAATCAATTTATGATTTGGTGGGTATGACGATGTGACATTCAAAGTGAATAAATGTGTTATCTGTCAGAGATAAGCGTGGCCTCTAGCCTCACAACCGAGAAATGACAAAAAATAGGGCAAGCAGCATGGCTAAGTAGGTTGCTTCCAATTAGGGTGTAAACGGTTGTTGATCCCAACCATTGGTGATATACATTTGATACACTCAAACGAAATGAGTAGTCGGTCATGTGTGGCCGAGTTGCAAGATGTTCTTATTGAACCCAGTGTATTCCTCTCTAGAGGTACACTATCGGAAGGTGGTTCCATATCTTTTCATAGTTGGAAATCCATTACCCAATAAGTGGTCGCGGTTTTGATTGTATACTATGCATGTAGAACGTGAGATGAAAGCGTTTTGCTAGATGATTATTATATTGTGGTTGATAGACACTATTATAATATCAAAAGAATTTTGATATAAACATTATTTTGGATTCTCATAAGGGAAAAACCTGTTCCATTATACGGCGTGGTCTTATGAGATATCGTTTCATTGCTCAAAATGTTTTAAATTGTTTTACTCACACCAGTCCCATGACTGACCCAGAGTTTATTTTGTTTTATTTTCCCTAAACTCTTGGGTGCCCAATTTTGTACGAGAAATCAAGTAGTTAGGATTTTACAGATATACTTGGAGAGCTTGGAGAAGGAGGCTTCAGGATTATATAGCTATTGTTTATTCCGCTGTGTTGTAAGTGTTGTACTTTGTATACATATACTGGTTTTATTTCAAAGATATGTTATCTGTTATATGTTGTTCGTTCCACTATGAGATTTGTGTTACTATGATGTTATATGTTCTTCTCCTTCTTCTATTCTAAGTTTCTATCTTATCTATTCTTACCCTCTAATTTCTTTCATGGACTATCTGGTATTTCCGATGCTTGAATAGTCGACATAGTGTTGTATGCCGATATTTAGGATCGCAAATTCCCCGGATCATTACAACCACCGCCCTCCTTATCGCCGAGCTCGAGTTCCTCCCTTCACCAGAAAATGGGAGCGACTAATGGCAGTTTGAGGCATGAAATCGGCCACTCTGATGATTAAAACCTGATCATGTCCATACAAAATTAAAGGCCTCGCTTTGCTCTTCGAATTTGCAGTTACAAGTTTTCAAAATTGCTTGTTGGATTTGAAGAAAAAAAGGAGCAAAAATTGGAGGATGCCAGCCATCGATTTAAGGAAGTGGCGGCTCTTATTGTTGAAAAAAATTAGCGTTTTAAAACCTTTATTTATACCCATTTTTATTTAATATTTTATTCATTTATTTTCAAATCTCAAAGTTTATCGTCCCGAACTCTGAATGAACCCCAATGAATGTCGCCTCTAGCCAAATACCCTCATTCCGAACACAATGGGATATGTTTCGTAAGCCAATTCGACTATTTAGATCAGTTTTTCAATAAATTAAAATATAAATCAAGATATATTGAATTTTAATCGTACATTTTAATTTACCGGGGTCACATACTGACTCCAAAAATTACAGAAAAATAAATCTAGCTATGTTTTGATGACACTAACTCAACTTTCATTCTTCAAATTTTCAGTTTGTAAGAATTTTGTAATTTCTCGAAAAATTGGCTAACACTCTAAATTTCGAATTTTTTTGCCATAACCTCCTTTGCACAACCCTATCGGTAAACCCACAACTTGCGTCACAAGGCCCTCATTAATCCAAAATAAAAAGAAAAATACCAAGCGGCTAGCCAATCGGCTCATAAAATCAACGAACCCAATGAATATAGTAAACATGTACCTATTTGTCGGACATACAATTTTATTCCTCTTCTTAGCTTCCATGCTATGACATATTTAATTATATATACATGTGCATGTATGCAATTTCAATCAAGTTTCAATTTATTTCCATATTTGATTCGATTTGGCTAAATTTTACCCTTTCGTTTAAATATTGGTTCTATTACTCCAATATTTTTAATTAGTCCAACTAATAATCATACATCACAACCAGCAATCAATTAGTTGATTAGCTTTTCAAATATATATAACTTTTATATATTTAAAATCATATTTTCTAAGATCGGATTATATATGTAATCACAAATATGTTAATCATAAACTTGTCGCTCTGAACTCATTCTAGGGCATCTCTAACCCCATCTCTAACAAGTTTCTCAATCTAGGATACTATTGATCCTATCTCTAATGAGTTTTCTTTTATAGGATATAACTAATCCTATCTCTGATGTGTCTTCTATTCTGTTCTAAATAGTTACACCCTAAAGATTTGAGTTAACAAAAGCTCTGATACCATATGTAAAGACCCTCCTTCTCGTTTGACCCAAATCGATCGTTAAACCGACTTAAATCAAACCAAAAAGGCGGATATGCTAACTTTGGGCGCACAACACATCAGAACAAACAACAAAATAATTTTATAAACAACATAATAATGTTACACCAGAGTAAAGGATATCAGAGTATCGAAAATAATACAGCGAAAATAAATTTTCAATAATGAAATACAATGCAGCGGAAACAAATAAACTAACACAACGGAAGACTATCAATGCTCTGGACAGGATAAACAAATAAACTTTTATGTAACAACCCGGAAAATCAGAACCAATTTAAAATTTTTATTTTGGCAATTTTAATGGATTTTGAATATTTAAAATGATTTATTTTAAATAATAATGACAAAAAATTATTTTTATCGAGTCGGAATGGGGGTAATTAGCTAGGGGCGATGGACATTGGGTTCGATTTGGAATTCAAATAAAAAAATGACTTTTTGAATTCAATTAAATAATTAAATAAATTATTATAAAAGTGTATAACCCTAATCTCTTTACTCAGAAACAAACCACGCCGAAAAATCTAAAACCCATCGTCTTTCCTCAAAGCCCTACCCAAATCGCGACGCTCACATACTAGCTTCAAAAATTATGGTCGATCTAATTTAACAGAAATCGACCAAACACATTTTCTTTTGCCACGCTCACATACTAGCTTCAAAAATTATGAAATTTGAAACCTAGCAACAGTTTGACATCCCGGACCCAACAAAAGTGGTTTCGTCGAATTCCAAGGTCGTTTGCAAAATGTCTATTTTCAAGGGCTATATATTCTATATAGCGACCTTTCTGAAAATTCATTTGGCCATAACTTTTGATTACCGCTATGAAACTTCGATTTTTCGGATTCGTTAGAAAGATATTCATAAACAGATTTAAATATTTTTGGTTTCACCAAAATCCGTTATATTTTACACCCGGTGTAGTCAGTCAAAGTTTGAATTCAAAATTTCAAACTGACACACTATTTCTAATTCATTATTTTATTGAAATATTCTATTTCAATTGCTCCAATTCCATTGAAATAACCAATTTAAAATTTTCAAATTGGCTCGTTTTTTCCGGGTTGTTACAGTCATGGTATGGAGTCCAGGTATTTGTTATATTTTTACCTATGTGGATGATGGATTGCGAGGCGCCTCGGATATATCGGTAACTACGAAGCCGATGGATAGGTCCGATAGCACCAGGAAATGTGTATTAAGGAATAATTAATCCTCAAACGTAAGAGAGGATCGACCCTAAAGCATCCAAGGGTTACCCAGATTTTGTAGTCCTGAGACATTTGCTAGAGTGTCTCGAAGCGGTGAGGAGCCATCCCTGGCCTCGACTCATAGGTGGAATCCAATTTCATACGTGGCATTCTGATTTTAACTGTAAACCTATATGGCGACATAGTAGCATGGGATACTATGCCGTCTATGATTGATACATTTATATTTGAAGTTGTTTTGACACTATATACTTATAGTAATATCAAAATGATTTGTTTTAACTGTAGCAAGCATGTTTGGCTATTATAAGGTAAAACTCTATCCTCCGGCTTGTGTTGCATTGTGTGATAGGACCTAGGTCTTATAATAGCTCCATTTTTTCAAAAAGCATTGCGCTATTTGTTTTATGCACTGGTATTCTTGGGAGAAAACCCGTTCCATGTTATACGGCGTGGTCCCTAGATTTACTTTATTTCCAAAGTAAAATTTTAAATAATTATTTTAGTTCTCACACCAATCACATGACTGGCCTGGAGTTTATTGTTTTAACCTGAACTTGGGTGCCCCTATTATTCACATGAGCATCTAGTAGTTTTGGTTTTGCAGATATTATATTCACCGTATCCTGGTTTACAGCTGGAGCTATATTCAGAATGCTCTGTATCCTTGTATTTCTTACAGTTGTGTTATGTATTATTTTTCTGCTGTTAAATGAAATTTAAATCTCTGATATTTTCTGATGTATAATATTTATTCATACTCTGTTATATTCTTGTACTCTGATGAAATTGTTGTAATAAGCAATGAAATGTTCTTCTTTTTGTATTTTAATTTGTTTTTTCTCAACTCAATTCGGGCTTTCCCGTAAGGTCGAGTTTGGGTCGTTTCATCGTGGGAT
This sequence comes from Allium sativum, assembly GCA_030737875.1. Taxonomy (NCBI): domain Eukaryota; kingdom Viridiplantae; phylum Streptophyta; class Magnoliopsida; order Asparagales; family Amaryllidaceae; genus Allium; species Allium sativum. The sequence goes on along the minus strand of CM060926.1, from coordinate 34,032,898 downwards.
CGGAGCTTTGGTTTACAGAGATTGAGAACAAGACACCTTAGAATCAAACGAAAGAATTCATTAGAGATTGGATTAGTGATATCCAATGAGAATGACTCTTAGAGATGGGATCAGTAGTATCCTAAAACGAGTGTGAGGAGTGTTATTTTTAAAATAAAATTGAAAACAAATTTTGTTTTGAAAATTTAAACCTTACTATACGTATTTGAATATTTATTTTAAATTGATTTGTCTATCGGGTATGTGGAGATTTTGAATATACGTCTAATCCACGTGTATACGAAGCCTCAAATATACTGGATGGATATAGAATCACACTCTGGTCACTCGGGGATAATTCTGGTGATGCCCAGGCATCATCAGTATTTATGTTTGAGTGACGAAAGTGGGATATCTATATGTTTCCAATTGACTGGTGTGAGAACCAAAATTTAGATAGGGTTATTGTTGTTATTTAGCACCAAAAAGATGATTTTTGAATATATATTAAAGTTAGGCATTTGAAAAGCTAATCAACTAATTGATTGCTGGTTGTATTGTATGATTATTAGTTTGACTAATAAATATATTGGATTGATTAAACCAATAAGAGAACGAATGATAAGTAAGGCCAAATTGAATCAAAATATTGAACTGATTGGAGAATTGATTCGAAAAGCACACATATAAATTTATATACATTGACCAGGTCATAGCAGGGAAGCTAAGCAGAGGAATAAAATTGTATGCACGACAAATAGGTACATGTTTACTAATTTATTGGGTTTGGATGATTTCATGAGTCGATTGGCTAGCCGCTAAGCTTTTTCTTTCTCTTTTTCATTGATGAGGGCCCTACGTGGCTAGTTGCGGTTTTAAATGTCTCCCCGTACAAAGGAGGTTATGGCGAAATTTTTCGAAAATTTAGGGTGTTAGCCAAATTTTTGAAGAATTTGGAAATTCTTAAAAACTGAAAAGTTGAAGAATGAATGCAAAAAAGAAAATTGAGTTGGTTAGTTAAAGAACTTTCCGCTCCGTTCCTTTTGGAGGACGAAAAGATTTTAAGTGGGGGAGATTGTAACAACCTGGAAAATCTGAACCAATTTAAAAATTTTATTTTGGCAATTTTAATGGATTTTGAATATTTAAAGTGATTTATTTTAAATAATAACGACTAAAATTTTATTTTTATCCAAGTTAGAACGTATAAATTTATTTTAATTATAAAACGAGCCTGAAATGGCGTGGTAGTGTGAAAATCGATTTTCAATTTTAATTGAATGTACATAATTCAAAATAAATCGAATTTCAATAAAGCCAGAAATATTAGAATTTGTTTAACAATATCTTTCTAACTAATGTGAAAAATTAATATTTCATTATGGTAATAAAATGTTATATCCAGTTTAAAATTTAAAATAGTCGTTGTGGAATTTATATATATATTGTATAATATATAGCCCTTAAAAATAGCTATTTTGCAAACAGTCTCCAAATTCGACGAAATTAGTTTTGTTAGGACCGTATCGCCAAACCATAGCTAGATTTATTTTTCAAGAATTATTGAAGTCAGTATGTAACCCCAATAAATTAAAATGTACGTTTAAATTAAATTTACATTGATTTATATTTTAATTTAAAGAAAAACTGAGTGAAACAGTCGAATTGGCTTAAGGGACATATCTCATTGCGTTCAGAATGGGGGTAATTAGCTAGAGGCGATGGTCGTTGGGTTCGATTTGGAATTCAAATAAAAAATTGACTTTTTGAATTCAATTAAATAATTAAATAAAATATTCTAAAAGGGTATAACCCTAATCTCTTTACTCAAAAACAAGCCGCCCCCAAAAATCTAAAACCCGTCGTCTTTCCTCAAAGCCCTACCCAAATCGCAATGCCGCTCCTGGCCATCGCTTCGCCAACCCCAGACCACCGCAACCCCTTCTCTCTCCCCTCTCCTCCTCTCTCGTGCCTAAATCGAGATACCCCACCCAAAACTGCCGCGAGACAGCCTGCGCCGCCTCCAGCCAGCATCACCAAGCTCCGCCGCCCCTCTATCCAATCACGACCGCGGTTGGGCCCCCTCCTCTGGAGAATCGAATTCAAAGTAAATTTTTTTATGTATAGTTTAAAAAAATCAGTTTTTTTATAAGAACATTGGGATAAAAATATAATTTGTAGTTAGATAAAAATTTGATTTCTATTATATAAGTAGCCATATAAAGATGTGATTTTTTCATGATAGTTTTAGATTAAAAATATTATTTTTAGCAATATAAAAATATGATTTTTATAGAAATGGAATAGCGTATAAAAATTAGATTTTTATATATGTAGCGAATTAAAAATATGATTTTTATATATGTAGCGAATTAAAAGTATGATTTTTATTGTTTGAATGGTAATATGAAAATATGATTTGTATAACATAGATTTTAAATAAAAATCTGATTTTTATCATATGAATAGCGATATAAAAATATAAAATTTTAATGGTATAAAAATATGATTTTTAGTGATGTAAAAATAAGATTTTTATTGTAGGAAGAAAATATTTTTGGCAAGTTAAAAATATGATTTTTTTAACTAGTGTATGGCATGGAAATATTTTTAGAAATATAAAAATACGATTTTTAATGTATACATGGCATTGTAAAGATATGATTTTTATATATATAGCAACATAAAAATGTGATTTTTATAATGTAAACATCATAATAAAAATTTTATTTTTATTATAAGGATAGCAGTATAAAAGATGTGATTTTTATATATATAACAATAAAATAAAAATGTGATTTTTATTTATAAAGTAGCAAAATAAAAAAATGTGATTTTTTTTATGTGAATAGCATAATAAAAATATGATTTTTATATATGTAGTAGCATTATAAAAATATGATTTTTAGTATAGATGGCACTGTATTAAAAATGTGATTTTTAATATAAACCGCGTGAAATAGATTGCGATGGAACTGACTGGAAACAAATCCAAATCGTTCAAAAATAAAGAATGGAGGAGTGGATCCCAAAGGTGAGAACTTCTCACTCAAATTTTAGTTTCTAGTTAAATATATATACTATGATGTAGACGGGGCTTAGAAGCACCCGACACCTTTGATTGAAACCATGGATGTTTAGTTGTTTGTTTTGATTGATAAATTGGTTGAATTTGATTTGGGATGTAAATTGAATTGATTAGATTTGGTATGTGTATGGCGCGAGCCAGTATTAGGCGAGGGATAAGGCTAGACCTTATTCTGGTTCTAGTATCGCGCCGTTATGCTACCGAAATTTTCAAAAATGTTAGAACAATAAAAATATAATTTTTATTGTATAAATGAACTGTATAAAATATTCATGTGTTGAAATAAATAATTTATCGTTCAAAATATAATTTTTAACGAGTATATGAATGAGAATAAATATTCATTTACAAATCGGACGATTTGTTTATGTACAATTATTTGACTGATATTGATTGGGACGATGTATTTTACACATCGGCCAACTGCACAAATAAAATCAGTGTGTGTTAATTGAAACCCCACATGGGTATTGGGATGATATTTGACGTACACTAATCCCAATTGTTTAGTTGTATGTCAATCGATTGGTTGACAAACTGTTGTAAGTGTTAATTATTTATATTTAACGCTTACGCAATTGTGTAATGCACTCTGGATGATGGTTGACTGTGTTTGATTATTGTTGTGTACATGTGTGTATGAAATCCATATAAATAAAATTATATGGTAATTGACTGTATCGGATTCCAATTCGGAAAGAACGAATATTTTAAATTAACAAATATTTTAAAATGACGAATAATGAATATTTTAAAATAACTATTATTTTAAAATAATTTTTAGTAATGGGTCAAAATATGATTTTGATGTCTGATTTGAGATGGACACGAAAATATTGAAATATATGAAGCCATGTTGATTAGATATCCGCCATTTTGACGCGAACGGTATTCATATCGATTTTATTCGTTTTTATAATGAATATTGAAAAGGAAGTGATTTCAAAATCTAATGTTTTGAAAATATTATCATTTATATATTAATTATATGGAATATATAGTTTTGATTTGAAATTGAATATGAAGTTCAAATCGTTTTTAAAACGAATTTAAAATGATTTATAAAATATGTTTTAAATGGAAATCGACGAAATATATATACATATATATTAAATGGCCTGAATAGAACGCGTCGCACCGCGATCGTTCACGAATTTCGACCATTGACTTCGAGTTGACCTTACGAGAGATCTAGCCGTCGAATTCTCTTAAAACCGGAACCATTGGGTTAGTATCGAAAAGAGATTTCCAATGAATATAAGAGATTGAAATCTAACGGTTGGATTTGGAATTATATCGAAATCAAATTTGGAAAAGGTCACTGTAAGTGTAGTTCGATGACCGTTTATGGAAATCGATTGAAAGGGCCTTAATAAAATTATTAAAAATATTAATAATTTATGTAAAATATAATAAATGATTTAGTAAGAATTTGGATAAAAAATTCCACTCTGCAAAGATAAAAATATATTTTTATCAAAAAGAACTAGTTATTAACTAGATTTGAATTCCAATAATTTTTAAATAAAATAAATTGGATTTGTGAATGGTTTTAATATAACTAGAAATTTCCAACAAGCAAATTGGAATGGAAATAATCTTTGGAATATTTCGATATTGGATTCTGTGATTATACGGATATTGTTATGGAAATTTGGAAGATATATTTATATCGTTATTTCCAATACGGTATTTGTTGGTTTCAGAATTTGATATTGAATATAAGCCGATATAATTTCTATTCAGAGCCTTGTATTTGATATCAAATTGTATTTTGGGTTTGTCGTGAATGGTGTCTTCAGTAACTCTATTCTTAAATCCCGACGAGAAAAGAATAAATCTTTTAATTAAGATTTAGAGAAGTTTTCCAATTAATTAATATTTAATTGGAATTAAATGAAAGAGTTGGATATTTGGGTTTATCATGAATGGTGTTGTAAATAACACTTGTTCTTTAACCCGATTAACAGTGAAATGTGATATGGAATTTATAAATCTTTTTATTAAGATTTAACCGGAATTTTCCAAAGTAAAGTTTTCCAATTTAATATATTAAATTGGAATTGAATGGAATTCGATTTGATAATAATCGAAGTGAGCTTCTGTGGAGGAAGACCGTTAATATATATGGAATTTAAAAGGCTTTGTCCTTATTCCATTTATATTATTAGTCGGATACAGAAACTGATATCGACTATATATTGATTTGTTTTCCGTGAAGATTCCATAATTAATGCAATGTGATTTGGGTTTATCGTGAACTGTGTTTTAAATGACATTAGTTCTTTAAAACAGTTAAAGACAGGATTACATGTCTAACATTGTATTTCGAACTGTATTGTTGATCTCTGCTAAATATATATCTATTTGGTAGCGGAGAATTTATTCTCTTTCTTTACACCCTTCTCTAAGATGTACGAGCTTAGAGGTTATATATCAGCGGAAATCAATAGTGCGGTGTAGATTGTCAATGCGTCATGTTTGTGTTTCCAAAGTTAAACAACCATTAATATTGATTTTTAGGAAGATTAAAACTAAGTGGAGTTTTAATGAATCTTTAATTAGATTGAAAAGAGAATGTGATAATTTAAATTATCAAATTCGGGAAATGATCGAGAATGGAGTAACACCATTTTTACTCCAAGCGATAGTTAAATCTTTAATTAGATTTGAATGGGCAATGGTAATTAATTTTACCGATAACACCGATGGAGTATTACCACTTTTTCTCCATGGGATGAATAGATTGGGATTGGGAAATAAAACAAATGATTGCATCGGTAAGGTGCGTTAATCCCGACTAGTTTGGGTAAACCTTAATTTGGTTTGAATCGATATCCAAAGGAGGATTAAAGAATAAATTTAAAGAATTTATCTTTGATAAAATTAACGCTAACCTTTCCCAAAGTATAAGAATATTTGAATAAAGGAATATTCTGGATTGGAATGAGGCGTATGTTGTGTTTATATAGCACTTGTTTATTATATACGCGAGTTATCCGGAAAGGCCAGATTTATACCCATTCTGAATAACTGATTCGACGATAAGTCGAGGATGAAGACGGTGGTTGAAGACCGGAGGTCTTCATATCGTTTGGATGATTACTAATGCCTTGATTGGGCGGTATGCCTAAGACTAGGTAATAAATGGTGATCGTCCAGACGTACTTGGAGATCGACCGGATATGCGAGGACCTCTCTCCTGTATTGGACATGGGACGAGGAATAAGGTGCCTCCAGTTTCGTTCAGACCCAGAACGAACTTGTAAATGGACTGTGTGTCTGACATTGGATTGTATTCTGTGTTGATTGATCTCTATTAAATATATATCTGTTTGGTGGTGGAGAATTTATTCTCTTGCTTAACACCCTTCTCTGAGACGTATGAGCTCAGAGGTTATATATCGATTGACATCAGTTGCATGGCGTGAATTGTCAATGTGGTATGCTGGGATGCAAATGATTAAGGCTTCTATTGAAAAGCAAAGTCTTGTGGTTGATGATCAAAGCATGGCCTTAAAAAGGGCATAGCTTTGTGTATAGCGTTAATTCGCGAGCCTCACACCTCGATATGAGTCAAAAACGGGATAAGGAACCCAAGGAGGACATGATGTTTCTTTCCAGCTATGGGTGATGTCATGTTATAGAGCCCAGACATTTATAATATTTTTACCTATGTGGATGATGGATTGCGAGGCGCCTCAGATATCGATTGCTACGGAGCCGATGGATAGGTCCGATAGGACCGTGAAACGTGTGTTCAGGAATAATTAATCCTCAAATGTAAGAGAGGAACGACCCTGAAGCATCCAAGGGTTTCCCAGAATGTGTAGTCCTAAGACATTTGTTAGAGTGTCTCGAAGCGGTGAGGAGCCATCCCTGGCCTCGACTCATAGATGAATCCAATTTCATATGTGACATTTCGGTTTTAATTGTAAACCTATATGGCGACATAGTAGCATGGGATACTATGCCGTCTATGATTGATACATTTACATTTGAAGTTGTTTTGACACTATACACTTATAGTAATATAAAATGATTTGTTTTCAACGTACCAAGCATGTTTGGCTATTATAAGGTAAAACTCTACCCTCCGACTTGCGTTGCATTGTGTGATGGGACCTGAGTCTTATAGTAGCTCCATTTTTCCAAAAAGCTTGCACTGTTTGTTTTATGCACTGGTATTTTTGGGAGAAAACCCGTTCGGTGTTATACGGCGTGGTCCCTAGATTTACTTTATTTACAAAGTAAAGTTTTAAATAATTGTGTTAGTTCTCACACTAGTAATATGACCGACCTGGAGTTTATTGTTTTAACCTGAACTCTGTGTGCCCCTATTTTCCACACGAGCAGCTAGTAGTTTTGGTTTTATAGATATTATATTCACCGGATCCTGGTTTACAGCTGGAGCTATATTCGAAACGCTCAGTATCCATGTATTTCTTACAGTTTTTTATGTATTATTTTTCCGTTGCTATGTATTTAAATGAAATTTAAATCTCTGATATTTTATGATGTATAATATTTATTCATACTCTGTTATATTCTTGTACTCTGATGAAATTGTTGTAATAAGCAATGAAATGTTCTTCTGTTTGTATTCTAATTTGCCGTGTTCTCAACTCAATCCGGGCTTTCCCGTAAGGGCGAGTTTGGGTCGTTTCATTTTATATATTTAAAATCGTATTTTCTAAGATCGGATTATATATATATAATCACAAATACGTTAATTATAAACTTGTCGCACTCAACTCATTCTAGGGCTGTAACAACCCGTAATTTCTTAACCAATTTAAAATTTTAACTTTGGCAATTTTAACGGATTTTGAATATTTAAAATGAATTATTTTAAACAATAACGACCAAAATTTTATTTAAATTGAAGTTAGGATGAAGAATTTTAATTTAATTTTAGAAGGAGGTTAAAATGGTGTGGCAGTTCGAAAATTCGATTTCAAATTTCAATTGACTGTACAGGATTCAAAATAAATCGGATTTCAGTGAAACAAAAAAACTTTTAATCTGTTTAACAATATCTTTCCAACGAATCCGAAAAATTGAAATTTCATAGTGGGAATCAAAAGTTATGTCCAATTCAAAATTTAAAATAGTCGAGGTAGAATTTATATATATATATTTTTTAATATTTAAAATAGCCATTTTTCAAATGACCTCCATTTTCGATGAAACTACTTTTGTTGGATCCGAAATGTCAATTTATTGTTAGATTCCAATTTTCATAATTTTTGGAATTAATATGTGAGCGTGGCAAAAGGAAATGTGTTTTGTCAGTTTCGGTCAAATTGGAACGACCAGAAAATGGTCATTTTCCAAATGGTCTCCAAATTCGACGAAATTGGTTTTGTTAGGACCGTATCATCAAAACAAAGCTAAAAATAATTTTTCTGGAATTTTAAGAGTCAGTATGTGGCCTCCGTAAATTAAAATGTTCGTTTAAATTAAATAAACATTGATTTATATTTTAATTTTTTAGAAAAACCTATCGAAACAGTCAAAATAGCTTACCATACATGTTTTATTGTGTCCCGGTCGGGGGTATTTGGCTAGGGGTGACACTCGTTGGGTTTAATTTGGAGTTTGTACCAACATACGGATATTTTTAGAAAATAAATTAAAATAAAATACTAGTATATATACCCCTAAGTATACACCGTACTCTGTAGAACCCAAATCCATTCCTGTAGCCGCCACAAACAAAGAACGAACGACTCATGTCCTCCAATACGCGATCCAAATTTTCTCTCAATCCCACTTCAAACTCGAACAACTTCTGAAGCAAAAAGATTCGCCTCAGGGAGATCTTCGATGCCAACGGAGATGAGGGGTTATCGATCATCATGGAGGCGGAAATTGGGGCTTAAAAGCAGCGCCTTGGGTCAGGAAATCAAGGCAAATGGTGATGTCGAGTTTGACCGTGTTTAGGGAGGAGGAAGGTGGCTCTAAGGCGGTCGAAGGGGCAGATTCAGATGTTGCTCTGGCGGCCTCGGTGAGCGTGTGCAGGTGGTGATGAGGGGGGAGTGTTGTTCGATCGTGAGAAGACACGGTAGAAGGGATTGACTCTTAACAATGTAATTAAGGTTTTTAATTAAAATAAGGTTTTTAATTAAATTAAGGTTTTTAATTAAATTAAGGTTTTTAATTAAATTAGGGTTTTTAATTTAATTTTAACTATGGTATTAAAGTTTTAAGTAAAATAGTCTTGTAAATTAAAAATATAGATTTTAAAATAAAATTTACATTGTTTTGTAAATGTAATATCCATTGTTTTGTAAAAGAAAATCTACATTGTTCTAAAATAAAATTAACAATGTTTAGATCACAAAATAACGTTGTTTAGATCATAAAAGTAACATCGTTTCGATAACAAAAGTAACATTGTTTCGATCACAAAAATAGCATGATTCGTGAAAAGAAAATAACATATGTTTTTGGTATAAAAATCTGAAATTTATATTTATGTTTTTGTGATAGAAATGTAATGTTTTTAAAGAGAAAGATTAACATCGCTTTGTAATGAGAAAATTAACATCGCTTATATATGTAAAGTAGAACATTGTTTATAAAAGAAAAATAGAACATTGTTTTAATATGAAGATTGCATGGTTCTTAATACAAAATCACATTGTTTTAGAAATGAAATTGACATTGTTTTTAAAAGAGGAAAAATATAACATTGTTTTCAAAATCATCGTTTTAAATATAGAATTGTTTTAAATGAAAATAGGATTGTTTTACAAAAATAAACATAGAATTGTTTTGTAAAATGAAAACATACATTGTTTGGTCAAATGAAAACATACATTATCTTACAAATAAAATTAACATTATTTTGTAAATAAACATTGGTTTGAAAAATAAAATATACAATGTTTTTAATGTTAAAATATACAATGTTTTGATCATAAAAGGAACAATGTTTTGAAATAAAAAATACAATGTTTTGGATTAAAACATACATTGTTTTAAACTATAAAAAAAAGCATTGTCTTTAAAAAATAAAAAGCATTGTTTTCTAAATATTGTTTTTTTAAATAAAAGAAAAGATATTGTTTTTGTAGATAAAAGAAAAGAACATTGTTTTTGAATTAAAAAGAACATTAGTTTAAAAATATGATTTTTATATAGAAGTGTTATGAAAACATGATTTTTAATATGTATACCGCGTGAAACAGATTTCAATGGAACTGACTAGAAGCAGAACTGAATCAAAATCATCAGATAAAGAATGACGGAGTGGAAACGAAGGTGAGAACTCCTCACTAAAAATTCTACATATTTATTTATTTATTTTTATAAATAAAAAATACATAGGATTGCCAGTTTAGATTTTTATCAGTCAAATCACTATAAACTGTACACTGTGCTTGATTAGATCACTCCCCTCGTCCATAAACCATGGATGATTTAAATTGACTATATTATATGTTGTGTTGTGATGTTGAAATGATTAAAAATAATGTTAACATAAATTTGGTGGTTGAAATTAGATTATAAATATTTATTTATAATTTGAACAGTGAAATTTGATTAAATTTATTAACCAATAATTTGTGTAAATAAACTGTTGTTGGTTGAAAACCCCACACGGGTAAGGGGATGATAATTTTTCACATCTCCCTTGAATTTATTTATATGTCAATCGATGGATTGACAGTCTGTGATGAGTGTTATTCATTTATTTTAATGCTCACACAGTTGTAAATGTCACTCTGGACGTGAATGGACTGTTTGATGATTATTTGTCATTTTTGTTGCATGCAAACCGATGTATGAAACCCATATAACTAAAATTATATGGTAACTGTTCGAGTCGAATTCCGATTCAGAAATAAATAAGGTTTATAAATATATTCTATAAACATATTTTATAAACATATTTTATAAATAATGTTTTATGTTAAAAGAATCATTGTTATGTTAAAGAAACATTTCTAATGAAAAAGAACATTTATAATGTAAAATAACATTTCTAATGCAAAAAAAATACATTTAATGTAATGAGATATTTTAATGTAATGAAACATTAAAATGAAACATTTTATGAAATAAATATTTCATGTAATAAGACATCTTAAGGTAATGAGAAATTCTGATGTAATGAAACCTTTTAATGAAATGAAATATTTTAATGTAATGAAATATTTTAATGTAATGAAACATTACAATGAAACATTTTTAGTAATGAAGCATTTTATGAAATAAACATTTTAAGTAACGAAACATTTTATGTAACGAAACATTTTATATAATGAACATTTTTAATGACAAGATTCATTTTTAATGTAAGGAATCCATTTTAATGAAAGGAATCATTTTAATGTAAATAATATAAAGAATTATTTTTTATGTTGAACAAACATTTTATGTAAAAGAATATAAAAAGACATTTCAATGTAAAGAACATTTTAATGTAAAAGACTATTTTGAGATAAAGAATATTTTAAACTAAAGTATATTTTAAAATAAACAATATTTTAAAACAATATTCAGTGAAGAATAAAATCATGATTTCAATATCCGATTTTGGATGGACACAAAATATTGAAATATGAAGCCATGTTATGTAGCAAACGCCATTTTGTCCCAAACGGGTTTATCGATCGATTTTAATTCATTTTAATGAATGTTGAAAAGAAATGATTTTAAAATATAATATTTTGTAAATATTATTATTTTAACATGATAAAGATATAGAATATTTAATGTTGATTTAAAATTGAAAAATGAAGTTGAAATCGTTTTGAAACGAATTTATAAACAATGTATAAAATGCGTTTTAAAAGGAAATCGATGAAATAAATATATATAGTATATATATTATATATATTTAATGGCCTGAATTGAATGCGTCGCGCAGCGACCATTCGCGAATTTCGACCATTAACTTCAAATTGATGTAACGAGAGATCCGACCAACGGATTCTCCTAAAACTGGAACCGTCGGGTTCGTATCAAAAAGAGCTTTCCAATGAATAACATGAAGTTTGAAATCTAATGGTTGGATTTGGAATTATGTCCAAATCAAATGTGGAAAAGGTCGCTTTGGATGCAGTTCGGTGGCCGTTATTGGAAACCGACTTTACGAGCGATAATAAAATAATTAAAAATATGGAAAAATTATGTAAAATCATAATAAATGATTTGGAAAGAATTTGGATGAAAATTCCAATTTTATAAAGATAAAAATATATTTTTATCAAAAATGAAATAGTTGTTAACTAGAATAAAAATCCAATTAATTAATATTTAATTGGAATTAAAGAGAACCAATTGGATTTTGGGTTGTCATGGACGGTGTCTTTAATAACATTGTTCTTAAGCCCGATAAGAATAAATGTTTTAAATAAGATTTAATGAAGTTTTCCAATTAATTTTTAATTGGATTTAAATAGAATATAATTTTGGGAATTTATAAATCTTTTAATTAAGATTATTAGATCTTCCAATTATATTGTGTAATTGGAATAAAATGAAATATGAATTGGGTTTATCGTGAACTGTGTTTTTAACGACATTTGTTCTTTAACCCAATTGGCAGTGAAAATATAATTTGGAAGTTATAAATCTTTTATTAAGACTTAATTGGAATTTTCCAAAGTAAAGTTTTCCAATTTAATATATTAAATTGGAATTGAACGGAATTCGATTTAATAATAATCGAGATGAGCTTCTGTGAATGAAGGCCGTTACTATATATGGAATTTAAAAGGTTTTGTCGTTATTTCATTCTATTATTGGTCTGATACGGGAATTTATATCGATTATATATTGATCCGATTTGTGTGAAGATTCCATTTTTAATGGAAGATGATTTTGGGTTTATCGTGAACTGTGTTTTAAATGACGTTGGTTCTTTAACCTAGTTAAAGTTAAGATTAATTTCTTAAATTTGGATAATTAGATTTATCAAATTCTTGAAATGATCGAAATGGAGTACCACTAGTTTTACTCTACACGATAGTTAAATCTTTAATTAGATTTGAACGTGAAATGATAATTAAATTTATCGACACTGTGGGTGTTAGATATAGGGTACTTCCAGTTTTGCTCCATGGGATGAATAGGTTGGGATTGGGATTAATAATAAATGATTACTTTGATAAGGTTCGTTAATCCGGATCAGTTAAATAAATCTTTTGAAAATGATATTCAAAGGTAGATTAAGGAATAAATTTAAAGGATTTATCTTTGATAAAATTAATGGGAACCTTTCCCTATTAATATGAATATTTTATTTAAAGAATATTCTGAATTGGAATAAGGCATATGATGTGTTTTATATAGCACTTGTTTATAAAATACGTGAATTATTCGGAAAGACCGGTTTCAACCCATTCTGAATAATCACTACGACGATCAAGAGTCGAAGAAGAAGACAGAGGTTGAAGACCAGAGATCTTCACATCAGTTGGGTGATTACTGATGTCTTGATTGGGTCGTACACCCAAGCCAAGGTAATAAGTGGTGATCGTCCAAGCGTACTTGGAGATCGATGGATATGCGAGGAATAAGGTGCCTCCGGTTTCGTTCAGACCCAGAACGGACTTGTAAATCGATGGTATGTATGACGTTGTATTCCTTTATGTTGTATTCGTTGATCTCTACTAAATATGTATATGTTTGGTGGAGAAGAATTTATTCTCTTTCTTAACACCCTTCTTTGAGACAAGAGGTTATATATTGGCAGAAATCAATGGTATGGTATGGATTGACAATGTGGCATGCTAAGATGCAAATGATCAAGGCTTTTGTTGAAAAGAAGAGCCTTGTGGTTGATGATCAAAGCATAGCTTTAATTAGCATAGCTTTGTTTATAGCGTTACTTCGCGAGCCTCACACCCCGGTATGAACCAGAAACGGGAGAGGACAGCAGGGAAGGCATTGCGTTTCTTTCTATCTAGGAGTGGTGTCAGCGTTTTGCAAGCCCTAGCATTTTATTCATGTGGATGTTTCTTATTATTACTTGATGGATAGAGAGGCACCTCAGATATATCCGGCTACTGTGGGAGCCGATGGAGTCATTTGGCTCATTTACGCCCAATAGGGTGGGGAAACGCATGCTTAGGAATTATGAATTCACTGTTGCACTTAGTGCGGACCGGACCTACATGTTACCTAGGTACAGCTGCGGCTGAAGCCTGAGGCATGTGCTAGAGTGTCTTGAAACGGAAGGATTGCACATTGCCTTGGTTCATAGATGGAAATCCAACTTCCAATACAATATTTTGGTTTTGACTGTAGAACTAGTATGGCCACATGATATATGGTACCCATGCCACCTATGATTGATATATTTATATTCGAAGTTGATTTCTTCACTTATAGTAATAATAAAAGACGAAATTTCGCATATCAAGCATTTTTGGCTATTATAAGGGAAAACTCTATCCTCCGACTGTGTTCATTGTGTGATGGGACCTGAGTCTTATAATAGCCTCATTTTTCAAAAAAGCATTGCGTTGATTTATTTTAAACTAAGATTGTAACGACCCAGCGGTTTTTGGCCTCGAAAATCAACATAAATACCTTTACCATTACTCATGCCGATCCTCCAAGCACCAAAACACTGGATAGTTATTAGAAAGAATTTAGAGGGTGAGATAAGAAAGAAAGAAATATAAGAATAGAAGAAGAAGAAACAACACAACACAGAGTCTCACATCGCAGCGGAACAAAATATAATACAGAAAAAAATCTTTATTGAATGCTTTGGAAATACTTATAGTATCAGAGTACATCTCACAATGGGACAGTTATAAAGACCTGTTCCCATATACAACACACAGCGAAATAGTAACTATATAATATCATACGTCTGGACTCTTCCAGCTCGTCTCTGGCCTTCCCAGCATTCGATAACCTGGACCTGTACACCCCGGGCTAACCCGAGCATTTACAAAACACCGGGTCAGCCTGGTGAACCAGAGTGAGATAAACTCGCACAGTATCAAGGGTGTCACACAACCTGATTTTAAAGTTCAAAAATCCATTCAAAAGAAAAGGATAATCGTAAGACCAAATCCACACATAAACACGGACGGTTTTTACCTTACGATAACCCAAAACAATTTGAAATCAATATCTTGTCTGATATTATAATAATGTCTAAATACAAGTAAATAACAATCTAGTGGAACGCTTGCATCTCACGCTCCACATATATAGTATACAATCAAAACCGCGGGCGCTTATTGTAGATTGGATTCCATCTCTGACAAGGTATGGGACCACCTGCCGATAGTGTATCTCTAGAGACGAATACACTGGGTTCAACAAGAACGTCTTGCAACCCGGCCCTCACATGACCGACCACTCATTTCGCTTGAGTGTATCGAATGTATATCACCGACGGTTGGGATCAGCAACCATCTTCCGACAAAGGACAGCATCGAAACATAGATTTAAGAAACAAATAGGATTTTCTCTGGATAGGTGATTCTACACCCTAATGGGAGCGACCCACATAGCCATGCTACCTGCCCGATTTTTGTCATTTCCCGGCTGATGAGGCTTGAGGTCAGAGTTTTATTCTTGAAACATCTGATCACCATTCACTTTGAATGCTACATTGTCAGATACGTCAGATATCACAAATTGATATCCACAAAAGTACTCTAGCTGGAAGCTAAGAGAACGGCAACTTCCCCGCCAACAACCATAGCACGTTTGAAGAAATCAACGTACGTGACCCTTTGTAAATACTTTGTCAGACATCCGTCCATACAGGTCATCCAGGAACAGGATGAACCGAAGGCACTCTCCTACCGCATCCATATAGGAATCACCCAATGGATCAGTAGCGAGAAGTCCTTGCAACCGTAAAATCCAACCACGACAGAATCACAACTTATCTCTGCATGTCAGGCAGAGAATATTAGTGGTTCTTCCGTTCATGAAAATCCACGGTCTTCAATGCTCCATCTTGATCATCTTCTGATTTCTTCACGTATTTGTTGGTTGGAATGGTTTTCGAATATAAATCCAATCCCGGTCTTTCCATACCAACAATCATATTGGACAGATTTGATAGTCGGTGTTTTAACTATCAAAATAAACAGTGTTTCAATCATGACACTCCAATGAGTTCACTGGTTCAGTATTCAGCATCACCTGGCCTTTTAACACTTGATTTACTTTGTTAAATCAAAACTTCTAACTCTGTTAATATTTAAAAATACGATATTTGAATAACTCTAATTCGATTTAACTCTTATCGATTAACTCCAATTGATTAACTCAAAGTGGTTAACTCTAACTGATTAACTCGACTTCTTTAACCCTATCGATTTACTACTATTTACTTAACTCCATTCGCTTGACTCTAGATTGCGGCGATCACAATGGTTACGCCTGATTCCCTCAGGAAACATCCGACCGCCGTAGGCTATCTGCAGCCCAGTAAATTACGCTAGCAGTCGTACGAAATGGCACTCATCTTGAAAAAACTATGTTTGATTAACTCTAGCTCGAATAACTATATTCAATTTCCCACTTAAATCTTCCTTCCAATCATCTTTTAAATTCGGAAATCCATTAGTTTAAACATAGAAATTTATAGCACATATTTTATAACAATAGCGTTATAATTACTATTTAGATTTACAAAACAACAGCGCTATAATCGCTGTTTAGGTTTACAACCCATTTACTATAGCAAAAGCGCTACAATCGCTATATTAGATTTGCAAAACATATATTATGACAACAGCGCTAAAATCGCTGTTTAGATTTCCAAAACTTATTTTTATCTATTAATCATAAACAGTGCTACGTAATATTGCTTATTCCATTCTTGAACCATAACTAATAGTCGTTAGTATAAAATAAACTAACTTTATTTTCCCTTTACTTCGAGTCTCTCGTTATATGTATATATGTATATATATACTAAATTTCCACCGAACGTTGCATTATTATTTCCCATTGGAAATAATAAATTTTCACTAACGTCTCTTACGATTACCAACTAATACTACCTTCAGATAATCCCGATGTTGTTCAAGTTGGGGTATTTTATTTACCTCTCAGACCTTGATCGAACAACGTTCTTATCCTCAGATAAATATCAGTTGTAACCCAAACACCAAAATTCCATTTCAAAATTCAAAACAATTTCCATCATGACTGGGATTTGGTTATACAACCCATAACTCACCTCTTTTACTAGATTCACTTATTTCCAATCTCCTTTCAAACTATTTGACCCTTTTCCACTTTGGAAATCCTATTTCCATTCTTTTCCTTTCCCTTGATTTAAATGTTACTTCGATTACTTTTGAAAAGTAATTTTCTAAATTATTTAAAATATAATTTACTTCGATTATTAACTACCTCAGTAGTTAAATCTTTATTAACTAAAGTAAATAGTAATTCCTTTCAAAACTTTATCTAAATTCAAACAACATTCATCAAAACCCAATAATTTGATACTCAATTCCAATTTAAAATGATCGATTAAACTCACTTTAAAACGCGGCTATTCCACTAACTGATTCCAATTAATCCTCGTTTAAATTAATTAAAAATATAATTAATTTAAATAAAATTTCATTTATTGCTTTCCTTACAAAACAATTACCAAATTTTAACCATTTGATTCGTCTCTTATTTTACTACTTGTAAATGATTAACATCAACATTTACTTTGTAAAATAAATTAATAACCAATCAAGGTCTTAAATAAATAAAATATTCATTTATTTTACTTAAATAACTTTGATTCAAAATAACATAATTCAAAAATCTAACTCTGGTTATAAAATAAATTTTATAACCTCAACTCTATCGATTCTCCTGACGGTGAATCAATATCTATAACCCGATTGATTTTAAAGGCCATACTCTGCCAAACACTTGACCAATACCGCCCACTAGTTTAAACCAAACAGATGTTGAGTATCCAGTCAATAAACAACAACCCAATCAATCACATTTAACTGATAATAAATAACAACCATTTAACACCAACCAAATAACAGACCAATTCAAACAACTAAGCACGCTTATAAATAAACGTGACCAACAGGGTGAGTTACCTCTGTTGAATCAAATCGTTAACATAATGATTTGGTATTTCATTGAAATTAAACACGGTTTAATTTCATCGGTTAAATCAACTGATAAATATATAACTAGCAAATAGGCAACCATCAGCAAGCAGAGCACACAAAATAAAAACCCAAATTATATAGAATATAAATGGGAAAAACTGAGTGAGTTTAACTCACCTGATTTTGCTTGTCAATGAGCTGTTCGTTTAAATAAATTAAACCATTGTTTAATTCCATTAAAATTCTCAGATCATTCCCGAACTGTCCAGACTGGCTTCACAGTGGAGTGTTCGTAACCATGGTCCAATGCATTTCGTCCCGTCCAATTTTGATCACATAGGCATGAGTTACACAAATTATAATCTATAAGATATAATTTAATATAAATTTCTTGATTAAAAATATTATTAAACTAATTTTAATTACTTTGAATTAGGTATATTGGCCGATTATTCCTGATACTCGGTTCGTCCAAACATCCTTCATGTTGCACGCCTGCAAATCATTTTATCTTGGTAAATAAAATTTTAATTATTAATTAATTAATCTGTAATCATTATTTAAACTAAACTAATTACATTTTAAAAAAAAATGGGCTGATCTACAAATTATCCACTCCTAGGTCTTCCTTTTTGTTGAAAACCCACAGTTATGATAACATCCCTTTCAACCCGCTGTTCATCCCAAAATGCCATGATTCAACCCCCTGTCATGTTTCACAAATTAAAACTTTATTATATATGTTAATTAACTAATTAGAGGTTATTAAATTCTAATTAAAATTCATGAATTACGTTGTTAAAAATCTCAGCTGATTATATTGGTTCCTCTCCCACATCCATGCTTGCTACAGCCTCATACCCCAATAGCGGTTAGAAGAGATTAAGGCCGGCTTTCAATCTATCGTTCCAGGAATTTCTCGTTTGAACCGAACCCTTTCTTTCTCCTTTTTCTTCCAATATTGCTTTTCTCCCTTCCAGATCGGCATCGCGACCTCATATCCACGTTCGACCTCCCGCTGCCTTAGTAGTTCATCGGACTTCGACTAGTTCAGTTTGGACCACGCGCCCTTCCATGCTCCATTGAAGAACCCGCAGCCCCACTCGGCATCATGGACCCGTCACCAACTCCATGCGGTTGCCGCCACCTAGCCTTAACCGGACTCTGATCGGAACCCACAGCCTTTCTCGCCTTCACCTATTGCAGCGCCGAAAGCTGCTGTTATCACGTCCCAGGTCAGTACGTATTCCATTTCATACGAGATAGGGTATAACAGGGTGGGGTATGGATTGGTTAAAAATTATAGTGACTTGCGTTTTGTTTGAAGAGGAAGAAGGATTCTGTTTCGTTCATATTGTGATGGAGATGACAGGGTTTTGTGCTTCAGGAGGACGAAGGGGTTAAAGGGAAAAGGAGTGGCGAGGTCCTTTTATAAGAGAAACAACGTGGAGGCCAAGTCATTTAGTTTATAGGATTTCAGCAAAATGGTAGGATAGCTGTTTGATGGGGCGTGTCTCAGAACGTGGTCGGCAAGGCATTGGTAATTTGGCTCCCAACCTTTTCAGATGGGTAGATTATCGCGAGGTCCATTGTGCTGAAAATCTTGTTTGCATGATGGTAAAAGTTCATACTGTGAAGACATCGCATGTGTTTGCTGATCCGTATGATAGTGATAACACAGAGTGTAGCTGTGCTATTTGTATTCATAGGTCTACTGTATTGTTTTATCACTAAAAGATTGAAAAGAAAATGTGGGCGAAGGATAAGTAGCTGTGGTAGTATGTTTTCTCTTTTCTTCCTTTTAAATCCAGACATCGTGATGTTTAATCATACATGCCATGTGCTGTGTATTGACTTGTGAAGGCAGGGTTGGAAAGAAAATATGAATACTTTATTATATCGAAATTTCGTCCTAAAGTAATGCGATGAAACCACTACAAACAACTTCTGTCTTCTGATAAAAAAACTAATCTTAGTGTAAAAAGGTATTCCGAATCCAATGGAACAAGTTTCGTCAAAATCCGAGGTCATATGAAAAATTTTCCTTTATAAAACCAGAAATAATCACGCATTTAATTTTTCTACGATCACTAGATAAATCAAATCAACTTAAAACATTGAAATCCTACAATAATCTGTTGATACGAACCCAACGGCACAAGTTTCGTCGCATTCTGAGACTGTTTCCCTGATAGGCTATTTTTACCCCGAACCGCCCTACCCTTTTTAACGCCAAATTTCTCGATCTCTAAAAATAACAAACTATATACCTATCCTGACTCTAATCGACGATACGAACTCAACAGAACCGGTTTCGCGGCCTAATTCGATCATCTGCTCAAATTACGTCCAAATATCCCTTTATAAATTTAATTACGCGTTATAGAAAATAACTGGGCGTTTATGGCTACTGTGGCCACATACGACATCGGTTTTCCATGCCATTCACCACCGTACAATAATTTAACGTTACGGTCCCAATGAAATTGGTTTCGTCGAAATCTGAGTCCGTTTGCAAAACGGCTATTTTAAAGGTTTATAATTAAATAACGATTTCTACAGCGTTTTTTTTTTCCAAAATTTGATTTAGCCATAACTCGCAACCAATAACACGGAATCTGGATTTTTCTCTTTCATATGAAAATTATCATTATTACGGTTCCAACGTTTCTTGTTTCACAGAAATCCGACTTATATCGAATCCTGTATTCTTAGTTGAAGTTCAAAACTCCAATTTACGAACTGCACGCCATTTTCAAGCTCGAATTTATATTATGTATAAATTATAACGTTCAACTTCGTTTAAATAACGAATTCAATATTAAATTCCATCGATATTCCAAAAATAATATTTAAATTAAATAAATTAAATTACATATTCGAGTGCCAAAAACACGGGTCGTTACAAAGATCATGTGGAGTAAACCCGTTCCGTGTTATACGGCATGGTCCCATGATTTACTTAACTTTAAAATCAAGTTAATGAATGTTTTTGTAACACTCTACGTCCATTAATATCACTCACAAAGGGAATGCATTAATTTCCATGGAGCGTATTTAGTGTATAGAACAGAATATAACAAGACTGATATAAATAATGGTACTTGAAAATTTTAAAACAACTTTTATTGCAGCTGAGAAATAGTTCGATTACAACAACTTCATAAACCAAGTACACTTAATATCCATCTTGATAAATTGTTTCAGAGTACATAAAATAAAAAAACCCAACACAAGTAGCCATAAAAGAGATGAGCTGAACTTTACTTTCAGCAATCCAAGCACCTCCAAAAGAGAGAAAGAGATCCAAGATCAAGCTCCACTAGTACTAGTCCCACCCTGAGAACCTGGGGGGGGGGGGGGGGGAGGAAGAAAAGAGGTGAAAACAAGGGGGCCAGACATAAAGTATGGCGAGTATAATAACTTTAAAAATATAATATTAAAGTAACTAGGATAAGGCATAAACTGGTAAGATAAGATATGACCATGAAAAAAGTGGGCATGACAAAGAAAATAAGAGGAATAGTCTGGTGTTAATCTCGTTCCTAATCACTATAGGATAGTTACTATACTACACCACCACTAGTCACCCTAAAAGTTGATCCCGCCTACAGAACTTAATAATGATAATGATAGCTTTGTGTACCCCTAGCTGCCTTCATAGGTGCCGTCTGCCCCTATCTCCACTAGTTGTACAACTACCCCATTCGATCGGCTCCCTAACTCGTAGATACCCGTACTGGTCCTACAGTGGGGTGTATCACTCCCCAAAGTGGCAACCCGATACCACCAAAAATGCATGGCTTATATCTACACGATGCAACAATGTCTTACCTACCAGCCCAGGCCCATGCACACACATTAACCCGTTGGACTTGCGTTGCCACCGCTAACCTGTTTTGACCTCTTACAATCAAATCCAGTAAGCGTGTCCCGTCCTCGACTTGGGTCGAGCTCACAAAGATACTTAATGGGTTATTGGTTTGAAACGGGCCCACGTACTTAACACAAGCCTTCCACCTATGCTTGGTCCCAACTAAGGTGTCCCCACTTAACCCCATTCTTATTCATGTCTTCTTACACGTTTCAATCTTGGTTAAGTGCATCTAATCATATTTCACATGCCACCCAAGGCACCCCCTTAATTTCACATGCCACCCAAAGCACCCACTTAACCCTCCATGTCCCACCACATGTTTATTGGGTTAAGTGTTACTTAATTCATTAGAACCGTAATCTTTAAAGACCTGCCACATTAGACTGGCATTTGTGGCTGCTGGATTTGCCGGGTGGGTCCGGGCAGTTTTACACCACAAACGAGCCTAACCTCGTGTCTTTACAATTGTTACGCATTTAATTCGTGCCTTTGACATCTCACATTAGACTGACATTTGTGGCTGTTGGATTTGCCGGGCGGGTCCGGGCAGTCTTACACCACAAAAGAGTCTAACCTCGTGTCTTAGGCGGTTTATTATTGCACATCTTTTTTTAACCCCAAATTGGATTATTATCCTTATTCAAACTTGTCAATAAATTCCAAATTTATTTATGTCCATAATTGTCTCTTAAAATTATGTCCATAAATACCAATTATGTCAATTAATGTCTCAAATTAATTATATGCCTTTTTAAGGCCATTTTATGCTAATTCACAATTTTATGTATATTCAATATTATCCCATCATCCCCACGCTATTCGTACATTTTCATATGACATGTGTTAGACTCGCAAATATTCTAACTTATAAAAAGAAAAACAACATCACATAACACATAAAATACATCTTAGGATCATGAAACAAACTTGCATATGAATTTCATTCAAACTAGCATATGAAAGGAAACTAGCATAGGTAATGTGCATAAACTTACATAACTTATGAACTGCTATAGATCCAAACATAAAGGTGTGGACTTGCATTTGGATCCAAACATAAAGGTGTAAACTTGCATATGGATCTAAACATAAAGATGTAAACTTTCATATAGATCTAAACATAAAGATGTAAACTTGCATATAGATCTAAACATAAAGGTGTAATCTTGCATATAGATCTAAACATAAAGGTGTAATCTTGCATATAGATCTAAACATGTAGATTAATGTCACATAAACTAGCATATGCATATACATGTTTCACATATATTTCAACAACCCAAACTTGCATAAGATTCATACATGTATATATGATCCAATCATCACAAACTTGCATAAGATATATGATTCAACTTGCATAAGATATATGATCCAACATGCATAAAATTCATGTAAGAACTAACATATGATCAAACACCACAACCATACATCACATGATTCAAAATCACATTCTCATATTCCCAATTATATCTTATCATAATTAAATTAATGAATTATTTTGTGAAAGCTATCATGCTCACAATTAAAAGGAATAGTCTTGTCTTTCTGGGATCTGTATTCAGAAACCGAATTGCTCACCTTCGATGTAGACTTAGTTGTTATTTAGATTTGGTTTGATTTTGATTCAAGCCTCTATCTTGCTTTAGGGTTGAAAGTGTATGGCTGCTACTCTAGGTTCTCCATTGACGGCATGGCGGCTCTTGTTATGAATTTGTGTGATTAGGGTTGAGAGTTTAGGGGTGTTTTTATATAAGATTAGTTAATTAAGAGCCATCATATTAACCTAGAATCAATCAATACCATCCGGTCAAGATGAATGATACCTCAGCCCTAATGACTCAGCACTGAGTCACAAAATCGTCATCTTTCAGATCTGCCCGAGGGGGCAGGTTGACCCCCAGATCGTCACTAAGGTCAACCTGTATAGGGGGAGGTCGAAACTAGGGTCGACCACCTAGTCGACCTGGTCCCTGTTTTGAATTCAAATTTTGAATTCTTGAATCCTGAGCTGTTTTTAATTTAATTAATTTCTCAAATTTCGGAAGGCCATAACTTCTTCATACGAAGTCCAATTCACACAAACTCGGTATCTCAAGAAGAATTCCGAGACGAACGCAATGGCGCAACCCGTTTCCCTTAGTTCCCACATTTGAAATTAAGTATTCTTTAATTTGTTAACTTTAATATTTAAAATTACGGGGTGTTACATTCTCCCCTCCTTAAAGGATTTCGCCCTTGAAATCTCCAAGTTACGGAGAATGCATATCCTAACATCCAATCATCCATGTACTCAACCATCAAACACAGGCATCCATTGTCCTTACAAGATTTCTAATGTTGTATGAACATATGCAAAAAGTGTGTGTATATGTTCCTTATCTAATGCAAAATCAGGCGGTCTACTGATTCAGTTGACCTCCTTAATGGAAATCATGATAGTGCCATGCGCCCATTACGTATGTGAAAGAATCCTATCGACACATATTATTTCTACATGTGTGCACAACCATTCATAAAAATGCAGCATCCATATGATAACACAACCATTATACATCCATTAATTTAAATATGCACACACATTTATATGCAACATGAAGGTGATTGAGCCGATCTAGTGCCTAAGTTGTGTGTACATGCATCCACGAGCAACCACTAGCAACCACTTGCATCCATTTGCATACACCAAATATAACATGTCTCAAACACATGTTTCAACCATAGGGTTCTTCCTAACTAAAGATCGAAGATTCCATCACAAAGATAATACTAAAAGATAGGACAAGTGTCAACAAAGCGATAGAAAAAGGAGAAATTAAAAAATACCCTCAAAAAGGAAAGGGTACAACGTACGCATCTTATCTTCCGTATCCTAAGTCGCCTCTCTTTGATCATCTCCCCATTGCACTTTGACCAACTTGACCTCTTTGTTGCGAAGCTTTTTGACCTCCGATCCGAGAATGCGTGTAGGAGCTCGTCTGATTGTGGCATTGCGCTCTACTTCCACTTCTTCGAGCGTGCTCGGCTGTACCACGTCTGCCATATCGTGTAAACACTCACGCAAATGCGAAACGTGAAACACGTCATGGACTCCGCTGAGCTTCTCTGGTAACTTTACTCTATACGCCATCTGTACAATCCTCTTTTTAATTGGATAGGGTCCTACGAACCTTGGTTCCAACTTCCCTACTGATCCAAAACGAACTACGTTTGTCAATGGTGACACCTTAATAAAAACCATGTCCCCAACATTAAATTTAAGATCGTTTCGTCTTCTATCAGCATAT
Organism: Allium sativum; assembly: GCA_030737875.1. Lineage (NCBI taxonomy): Eukaryota > Viridiplantae > Streptophyta > Magnoliopsida > Asparagales > Amaryllidaceae > Allium > Allium sativum. The sequence continues at coordinate 34,007,596 of CM060926.1, read as the reverse complement.
GACTTCTGTCGATTCTGCGCTGTCTTCATTCGCCGACGGATCAGGTCTATCTTCTCCGAGGTCTCCCCAATCGTGTCGAGTCCAAGAAAAACCTTATCAGTGGATTCCCACCAACATGTACGTGATCGGCATGGTCGTCCATAAAGAGCCTCAAAAGGTGCCATGCCAATGCTAGCCTGAAAACTATTATTATAGGCGAACTCCACTAGTGGAAGGTGTTATTCCCATGTTTCTCCAAAGTCTAGGATGCATAGTTTCAGAAGGTCTTCTAGAACCCGATTTACTCTCTTGGTCTGGTCGTTGGTATGAGGGTGATAAGTGGTACTTAAGCATAATTGCGTTCCAACAGCCTCTTGTAAGCTTTTCCAAACTTCGTTTGTGAAAATGGGATCTCTATCGCTCACAATGCTATACGATATTCCTTGCAAATGAACTATCTCTCGAAGGTAAACAGATGTTAACCATGCGGCGGTCCTTCTACTTTTAACGAGAATAAAATGGGCACTTTTGGTAAGTCGGTCTACAATTACCCAAATCCCCGTATTACCCTTCCTTGATCTTGGTAACCCATCTACAAAATCCATGAAAATGCTTTCCCATTTCCAAAGAGGAACCTCTAACGGATGGAGAAAACCTCCAGGTTCTTTTGCTCTGCCTTGACTTGTTGGCTCACTAAGCATTTAGCAATGAACTCGGCCATGTCCTTCTTCATTCCGGCCCAAAAGAAAACTCGCTTCATATCCCTATACATCTTATCGCCACCGGGATGTATGGTCATCTTAGAGCGATGTGAGTCTTCAAGAATTGCCTTCTTCAAACTCTCATTTTGTGGTACGCAAAGTCTTCCATCTTTATGTAGCCAACCTCTCTCATCTATAGCATATCTATCAAGATGACTCGAGGACTCCCCTCCTATAAGCTTGCCAAATATCTCAACCAACTGTGGGTCATTTTGGTGTGCCTCTCCAACTCAACCCAAAAGTGCAGGTTGCACCTCTAATGATGCCAATAATCCGGATACATAATCGACAGAGGGTCTGAAGTCAAAGGAAGATATATACTCCAAACTCTGCCACTCTACGAACAAAGGACTTAAAGTTAACTTCTTTATACTTAAGGCGTCGGCTACAACGTTACCATTGTCGGGGGTATATGCGATCTCAAAATCGTAGGATGCCAAAAACTCCATCCATCTCTGTTGCCTTAAGTTTAGATCCTTCTGAGAGAATAAGTACTTTAGCGATTTATGCTCTGTATACAACTCAAACCTCCCACCAAGCAAATAATGATGCCATGACTTAATGCAAGAACTATGGCCGCCAACTCTAAGTTGTGGGTAGGGTAATTTTTCTCGTGGTCTTTCAACTGTCTTCCACCATAGCATATCACCCTTCCCTCTTGCATTAAAACTGCGCCAAGCCCTGTCCCGCAAGCATCGCTATATACAGTGAATGTCTTACTCCCGTCTGGCAAAACTAAAACTGGAGCTATCGTGAAAGCCCTCTTCAGACGTTGGAAAGCATCATCACAGTAAACGACCCAAGCAAAAGTCAAATTCTTCTTCGTTAATCGAGTGAGAGGGGCTGATATCTTTGCGAAGTCCTTAATGAACTTCCTATAATAACCATCCAGCCCTAAAAAGCTTCTTACTTTTGTTGCGTTCTTAGGAGTTTTCCAATCTTGGATTGCAACTACCTTAGCGGGATCCACAGTTATCCCTTCCTTAGAGACCACGTGTCATAAGAACCTCACTTCTTTTCTCCAAAAATGTCACTTGGAGAACTTAGCTTTATGTTGATGCGCTCGAAGGGTCTCTAAGACTTCCCTAAGATGTAGGGCATGCTCTTCTTCATTTTTAGAGAAAACCATAATATCGTCTACAAAGACTACCAAAAACCTGTTCAGAAACTCCCTAAACACCCTACTCATTAAGTCAACAAAGTATGTGGGTGCATTCATCAAACCAAAAAGCATGACCAGCCACTCAAAGAAACCGTCAGGATTTCTAAATGCAGTCTTATCGATGCTATCTTCAGCCACCCTTAGCTGATGAAACCTTATAGCCAAATCCTGTTGCGAGAAAACTGAAGCACCCACCAACTGATTGAATAAATCGTCTATCCTCGGTAATGGGTGTCTGTTCTTCTTTGTTAGCTTATTCAGCTCTCTATAGTCCACGCAAAATCTAAGTGAACCATCGGCTTTCGTAGCAAAAACGACTGGAGCACCCCACTCCGAAATACTTCTTCTTATGAACCCCTTCTCAAGCAACTCTTTCACTTTCTTACCGAGTTCTCTTCTCTCTCTCGGAGCCATGTGGCGCACTGGTAATGCAACTGGCTTCGCATTATCTACTAAGTATATTCAAAAGTCTATCTCACGCCTTGGGGGTAAACCTCGAACCTCATCGAAGATGTCACTATATTCACGGACCACACAAACAGATTTCAAATCATCATCAGATGTGTCAAGGAATTCTAGGTAGCTAAGCATTACTGGACCTCTTGGGTCACAAGAAATATCAAGGGTCTTTCCACAACGAGTCAACAATCTAACTACCCTTCTTTCACAATCTAGGATGGCCCCATATCTAGTTAGCCAATCCATACCTAGAATCAAGCCGTAGCCCATGAAGCCAAGAACGAAAGCGTTGCACTCAAACCCAACGCCCAAGATAGACACTCTCAAATCCCGAAAAATCACAGAAAGATGAGCCGAACCACCAATAGGATTTGAGACTACTATGGGATCCGTAACTAGACTAGTATTTAGGTGCAGTGTTTCGACTAACGAAGAAAATACAAATGTGTGTGAAGCGCCAAAGTCAAACAAAGTATGAATAGGATGATCAAATAGAAAAACTAAATTTTCAACGGAAATGTTTCTACCTCTCTCATGTCCTAATGCCATGAGAGCCTGAATCTGCCCTCTTGCCTGCCCTGGTGCCATGAGAGCCTGAAGCTGTCCTATAGAAGTGGACCCTTCTCTTTGCCCTTGCCCCTGTTTCCTTGGGCAGTCCTTAACTAGATGACCTGCCTCTCCATAGTGGAAATAGCTAGTCTTCTTCTTTTTCCTACAATCCTTGCTCAGATGGCCTGGTGTCCCACAATTAAAGCACTTTTTCTTTCCCTTGCTATTATTGTTCTTCCCGCCTTTCTTATTTTGCTGTTGTGGTTTCTTTTGGTCTCCTTTCATCCCCGGTGCCTTATTAGCGTTAGCATTCTTCTCTTCTTTATGCATAAGCACCATGTCAACTAATCTCTCAAAAGTAGCCCCCATCGGAATGTGGGTCTTAGCCAACCCATGTAGCGGCTCATTCAAGCCTTTAACGAACCTCAGGGCCTTCTTCTCGGGTGTGCTTACCATTTCCATGCCAAATCTCGCCAACTGATTGAACTTGTTGACGTACTCCTTTACTGATAAATCCCCTTGCTTCAACGCCAAGAATCTTTCCATATATAAATTCTATTCCGCTCATGAGAGAAACTTCATTTCGAACCTACGCTTGAAATCCATCCATGTCTCCACCGGACGCTCTCCGTTCGTGACCTCCCACCAAAACGGGGCTTCATCCTTTATTAACCAAGCAGCCAATTGGACCTTTCTTCCATTTTCCACCTCGAAAATACCAAATAGATCTTCCACCTCCTTAAGCCAATTTCGAGCTTCCACAAACGTCTCTGATCCGTGAAAAGGTTTCCTACCCATTGCCCTAAAGTCTTTGCATATCTTTGCAAAAGTATCAACATGGGAAGGAGGAGGAGGGGGGAGGAGGAGGAGGAGCATTTGCTGGGCCTGCGACATTGGCCCTACCTTCCAGATACCTTCTAAACCATCCAGGTATTGGTATCCCCTAGGGTATCTCGGGAATTCCAGACATGCTGAACAGAAAATGAAGAGATTCAAAACGGAGAATTCGAAAGAAATATATGTGGATCTTGGGGTTTTTTTTTAAAACAAACTTTTCTCCTGAAAATAATTTCCTTAAAACATACTTTTGAAAGTATTTCTTTATAAAATGCTTTTAGAAAAATAGTTTTTCAAAATTCGTATCTGGTCTGGTAACCTTCAGCTCTGATACCACGTGTAACACCCCACGTCCATTAATGCCACTCACAAAGGGAAGAATGCATTAATTTCCATGGAGCGTATTTAGAGTATAGAACAGAATGTAACAAGACAGATATAAATAATGGTACTTGAAAATTTTAAAACAACTTTTATTGCAGTAGAGAAAAAGTTTGATTAGAACAACTTCATAAACCAAGTACACTTAATATCGATCCTGATAAATTGTTTCGGAGTACATAAAATAAAGGGCATAAACCCCAACAAAAGTAGCCATAAAAGAGATGAGTTGAACTTTACTTTCAGCAATCCAAGCACTTCCAAAAGAGAGAAAGAGATCCAAGATCAAGCTCCACTAGTACTAGTCCGACCCTGAGAACCTAGGGGGGAAAGGAAGAAAAGAGGCGAAAACAAGGGGGTCAGACATAAAGTCTGGCGAGTATAATAACTTTAACAACATAATTATTAAAGTAACTAGGATAAGGCATAAACTGGTAAGATAAGATATGACCATGAAACAAGTGGGCATGACAAAGCAAATAAGAGGAATATTCTGGCGTTAATCTCGTTACTAATCACTATAGGATAATTACTATACTGCACCACCACTAGTCACCCTAAAAGTTGATCCCGCCTATAGAGCTTAATAATGATAATGGTAGTTTCGTGTACCCCTACCTGCCTTCATAGGTGCCTTTGACCTCTCACATTAGACTAACATTTGTAGCTGCTGGATTTGTCGGGCGGGTCCGGGCAGTCTTACACCATAAAAGAGTGTAACCTCATGTCTTAGGCGGTTTATTGTTACACATCTTTATTTAACCCCAAATTGGATTATTATCCCAGTTCAAATTTGTCAATAAATTCCAAATTTATTTATGTCCATAATTGTCTCTTAAAATTATGTCCATAAATACCAATTATGTCAATTAATGTCTCAAATTAATTATAAACCTTTTAAGACCATTTTATGCCAATTCACAATTTTATGTATATTTAATATTATCCCATCATCCCCACGCTTTTCGAACGTTTTCATATGACATGTGTTAGACTCGCAAATAGTCTAACTTATAAAAAGAAGAACAACATCACATAACACATAAAATAGATCTAAGGATCATGACACAAACTTGCATATGAATTTCATTCAAACTAGCATATGATAGGAAACTAGCATAGGTAATGGGCATAAACTTGCATAACTTATGTGCTGCTATAGATCCAAACATAAAGGTGTGAACTTGCATATGATCTAAACATAAAGGTGTGAACTTGCATATGGATCTAAACATAAAGATGTAAACTTTCATATAGATCTAAACATAAAGATGTAAACTTGCATATAGAACTAAACATAAAGGTGTAATCAAGCATATAGATCTAAACATAAAGGTGTAATCTTGCATATAGATCTAAACATGTAGATTAATGTCACATAAACTAGCATATGCATATACATGTTTCACATATATTTCAACAACCCAATCTTGCATAAGATTCATACATGTATATGTGATCCAATCATCACAAACTTGCATAAGATATATGATTCAACTTGCATAAGATATATGATCCAACTTACATAAAATTCACATAAGAACTAACATATGATCCAACACCACAAACATACATCACATGATTCAAAATCACATTCTCATATTCCCAATTATATCTTATCATAATTAAATTAATGAATTATTTTGTGAAAGCTATCATACTCACAATTAAAAGGAATAGTCTTGTCTTTCTGGGATCTATATTCTGAAACTGAATTGCTCGCCTTTGATGTAGACTTAATTGTTATTTAGAATTGGTTTGATTTTGGTTCAAGCCTCTATCTTGCTTTAGGGTTGAAAGTGTATGGCGGCTACTCTAGGTTCTCCATTGACAGAATGGCGGCTCTTGTTATGAATTTGGGTGATTAGGGTTGATAGTTTAGGGGTGTTTTTATATAAGATTAGTTAATTAAGAGCCGTCAGATTAACCTAGAATCAATCAAGACCATCTAGTCAAGATAGAATGACACCTCAGCCCTAATGACTCAGCACTGAGTCACAAAATCGTCATCTTTCAGATCTGCCTGAGGGGACAGGTCGACCCCCAGGTCGACACTAAGGTCGACCTGTCTAGGGGGAGGTCGACACCAGGGTCGACCCCCTGGTCGACTTGGTCCCTATTTTGAAATCAAATTTTGGATTCCTGAATCCCGAGCTATTTTTGATTTATTTAATTTTTGAAATTTCGGAAGGCCATAACTTCTTCATACAAAGTCCAATTCACACAAACTCGGACTCCATCTCAAGAAGAATTCCGAGATGGACGCAATGGCGCAACCCATTTCCCTTAGTTCCCACATTTTAAATTAAGTATTCTTTAATTTGTTAACTTTAACATTTAAAATTACGGGGTGTTACATTCTCCCCTCCTTAAAGGATTTCACCCTGAAATCTCTAAGTTAAGGAGAATGCATATCCTAACATCCAATCATCCATCTACTCAACCATCAAACACAGGCATCCATCGTCCTTACAAGATTTCTAATGTTATATGAACATATGCAAAAAGTGTGTGTATATGTTCCTTATCTAATGCAAAATCAGGCGGTCTACTGATTCATTTGACCTCCTTAATGCAAATCATGATAGTGCCATGCGTCCATTACGTATGTGAAAGAATCCTATCGACACATATTATTTCTACATGTGTGCACAATCATTCATCAAAATGCAGCATCCATATGGTAACACAACCATTATACATCCATTAATTTAAATATGCACACACATTTATATGCAACACGAAGGTGATTGAGCCGATCTAGTCCCTAAGGTGTGTGTACATGCATCCACGAGCAACCACTTGCATCCATTAGCATCCACCAAATATAACATGTCTCAAACACATGTTTCAACCATAGGGTTCTTCCTAACTAAAGATCGAAGATGTCAACGCAAAGATAATACTAAAAGATAGGACAAGTGTCAAAAAAGCAGTTGAAAAAGGAGAAATTAAAACCTACCCTCAAAAAGGAAAGGGTACAATGTACGCATCTTATCTTCCGTCTCCCAAGTCGCGTCTCTTTGATCATCTCCCCATTGCACTTTGACCAACTTGACCTCTTTGTTGCGAAGCTATTTGACCTCCGGTCCGAGAATGCGTGTAAAAGCTCATCTGATTGTGGCATTGCGCTCTACTTCCACTTCTTCGAGCGTGCTCGGCTCTACCACTTCCGCCATATCGTGTAAACACTTACGCAAATGCGAAACGGGGAACATGTCATGGACTCCGCTGAGCTTCCCTGGTAACTTTACTCTATACACCATCTGTCCAATCCTCTCCATAATTGGAAAGGGTCCTATGAACCTTGTTTCCAACTTCCCTACTGATCCGAAACGGACTACGTTTCTCAATGGTGACACCTTAAAAAAAACAATGTCCCCAACATTGAATTTAATATCGGTTCGTCTCCTATCAGCATATGATTTCTGTCGGTTTTGTGCCGTCTTCATTCGCCGTCGAATCAGGTCTATCTTCTCCGAAGTCTCCCTAATCATGTCAGGTCCAAGCAAAACCTTATCAGTGGATTCCCACCAATATGTAGGTGATCGGCACGGTTGTCCATAAAGAGACTCAAAAGGTGCCATGCCAATGCTAGCCTGAAAACTATTATTATAGGCGAACTCCACTAGTGGAAGGTGTTATTCCCATGTTTCTCCAAAGTCTAGGATGCATAGTCTTAGAAGGTCTTCTAGAACCCAATTTACTCTCTCGGTCTGGTCATCCGTCTGAGGGTGATAAGCGGTGCTTAAGCATAATTGCGTTTCAACCGCCTCTTGTAAGCTTTTCCATAATTCGCTTGTGAAAATGGGATCTCTATCGCTCACAACGCTAGAGGGTATGGCGTGCAAACTAACTATCTCTCGAAGGTAAACAGATGCTAACCACATGGTGGTCCTTCTACTTTTAACGAGAATAAAATGGGCACTTTTGGTAAGTCGGTCTACAATTACCCAAATCCTCGTATTACCCTTCCTTGATGTTGGTAACCCATCTACAAAAACCATGGAAATGCTTTCCCATTTCCAAAGCGGAACCTCTAAGGGATGGCGCAAACCTCCAAGCTTCTTTTGCTCCGCCTTGACTTGTTGGCACGCTAAGCATCTAGCAACGAACTCGGCCACGTCCTTCTTCATTCCGGCCCAAAAGAAAACACCCTTCATATCCCTATACATCTTATCACCACCGGGATGTATGGTCATCTTAGAGCGATGTGAGTCTTCAAGAATTGCCTTCTTCAAACTCTCGTTTTGTGGTATGCAAAGTCTTCCATCTTTATGTAGCCAACCTCTCTCATCTATAGCATATCTATCAAGATGACTCGAGGACTCCCCTCATATAAGCTTGCCTACTATCTCAACCAACTGTGGGTCATTTTGCTGTGCCTTTCCAACTCAACCCAAAAATGTAGGTTGCACCTCTAACGATGCCAATAATCTGGATACATAATCGACAGAGGGTCTGAAGTCAAAGGAAGATATATACTCCAAACTCTGCCGCTCTATGAACAAAGGACTTAAAGTTAACTTCTTTCTACTTAAGGCGTCGGCTACAACGTTACCCTTGCCGGGGGGATATGAGATCTCAAAATCGTAGGATGCCAAAAACTCCATCCATCTCTGTTGCCTTAAGTTTAGATCCTTCTGAGAGAATAAGCACTTTAACTATTTATGTCTGTATACAACTCAAACCTCTTGCCAAGCAAATAATGATGCCATGACTTAAGTGCAAAAACTATGGCCGCCAACTCTAAGTCGTGGGTAGGGTAATATTTCTCGTGGGCTTTCAACTGTCTTCCACCATAGCATATCACCCTTCCCTCTTGCATTAAAACTATGCCATGCTCTGTCCCGCAAGCATCAGTATATACAGTGAATGTCTTACTCCTGTCTGGAAAAACTAAAACTGGAGCTATCGTCAAAGCCCTCTTCAAACGTTGGAAAGCATTGTCACAGTCAACATCCCATGAAAAAGTCAAATTCTTCTTCGTTAATCGAGTGAAAGGGGCTGATATCTTTGCGAAGTCCTTAGTGAACTTCCTATTAACCAGCCAGCCCTAAAAAGCTTCTTACTTTTGTTGCGTTCTTAGGAGTTTTCCAATCTTGGATTGCAACTACCTTAGCGGGATCCATAGCTATCCCTTCCTTAGAGGCCACGTGTCCTAAGAACCTCGCTTCTTTTCTCCAAAAATGGCACTTGGAGAACTTAGCTTTAAGTTGATGCGCTCGAAGGGTCTCTAAGACTTCCCTAAGATGTAGGGCATGCTCCTCTTCATTTTTAGAGAAAACCAGAATATCGTTTACAAAGACTACCAAAAACTTGTTCAGAAACTCCCTAAACACCCTACTCATTAAGTCAACAAAGTATGCGGGTGCATTCGTCAAACCAAAAGGCATGACGAGCCACTCAAAGAAACCGTCAGGAGTTCTAAATGCAGTCTTATCGATGTTATCTTCAGCCAACCTTAGCTGATGAAACCCTGTAGCCAAATCCAGTTGCGAGAATACTGAAGCACCCACCAACTGATCGAATAAATTGTCTATCCTCGATAACGGGTGTCTGTTCTTCTTTGTTAGCTTATTCAGCTCTCTATAGTCCATGCACAATCTAAGTGAACCATCAGTTTCGTAGCAAAAACGACTGGAGCACCCCACTCTGAAATACTTCTTCTTATGAAACCCTTCTCAAGCAACTATTTCACTTGCTTACTGAGTTCTCTTCTCTCTCTCGGAGCCATGTGGCGCACTGGTAATGCAACTGCTTCACATTATCTACTAAGTATATTTAAAAGTCTATCTCATGCCTTGGGGGTAAACCTCGAACCTCATCGAAGACGTCACTATATTCACGGACCACACGAACAAATTTCAAATCATCATCGGATGTGTCAAGGTATTCTAGGTAGCTAAGCATTACCGAACCTCTAGGGTCACAAGAAATATCAAGGGTCTTTGCGCATCGAGTCAACAATCTAACTACCCTTCTTTCACAATCTAGGATGGCCCCTTATCTAGTTAGCCAATCCATACCTAGAATCAAGCCATAGCCCATGAAGCCAGGAACGAAGGCATTGCATTCAAACCCAATGCCCAAGATAGACACTCTCAAAACCCGAAAAATCATAGAAAGATGAACCAAACCAACAATAGGATTTGAGACTACTATGGGATCCGTAACTAGATTAGTGTTTAGGTGCAGTGTTTCGACTAACGAAGCAGATACAAACGAGTGTGAAGAGCCAAAGTCAAACAAAGTACAAACAGAATGATCAAACAGAAAAAATAAACTTTCAATGGAAATGTTTCTACCTCTCTCATGTCCTGGTGCCATGAGACCTTGAATCTGCGCTCTTGCCTGCCCTGGTGCCATGAGAGCCTGAAGTTGTCCTCCAGAAGTGGACCCTGCTCTTTTCCCTTGCCCCTGTTTCCTTGGGCAGTCCTTAACTAGATGACCTGCCCCTCCATAGTGGAAACAACCAGTCTTCTTCTTTTTCCTACAGTCCTTGCTCAGATGGCCTGGTGTCCCACAATTAAAGCACTTTTTCTTTCCCTTGCTATTATTATTCTTCCCGCCTTTCTTGTTTTGTTGTTGTGGTTTCTTTTGGTCTCCTTTCTTTCCCGGTGCCTTATTAGCATTAGCACCCTTGTCTTCTTCATGCATAAGCGCCATGCCAACCAATCTCTCAAAAGTAGCCCCCATCGGAATGTGGGTCTTAGCCAACCCATGTAGAGGCTCATTCAAGCCTTTAATGAACCTCAGGGCCTTCTTCTCAGGTGTGTTTACCAATTCCATGACAAATCTCGCCAACTGATTGAACTTGTTGACGTACTCCTTTACTGATAAATCCCCTTGCTTCAACGCCAAGAATCTTTCCATATATAAATTCTCTTCCGGTCGTGAGAGAAACTTCATTTCGAACCTACGCTTGAAATCCATCCATGTCTCCACCGGACGCTCTCCATTCATGACTTCCCACCAAAACGAGGCTCCATCCTTCATTAACCAAGCAGTCAGTTAGAGCTTTCTTCCATCTTCCACCTCGAAAACACCAAATAGATCTTCCACCTCTTAAGCCAATTTCGAGCTTCCACAAACGTCTCTGATCCGTGAAAAGGTTTCCCGCTCATTGCCCTAAAGTCTTTGCATATCTTTGCAAAAGTATCAACTCGGGGAGGAGGAGGAGGGGGAGGAGGAGAAGGAGGAGCATTTGCTAGGCCTGCAACATTGACCCTAGCTTCCAGATACCTTCTAAACCATCCTGGTATCGGTATCCCATCGGGTATCTCGTGAATTCCAGACATGTTGAACAGAAAATGGAAAGATTCAAAAAGGAGAATTCGAAAGAAAGATATATGGCTCTTGGGGGTTATGTTTTTAAAACAAACTTTTCTCTTGAAAATACTTTCCTTAAAACATACTTTTGAAAGTATTTCTTTATAAAATGCTTTTTGAAAAATAGTTTTTCAAAATTCATATCTAGTCTGGTAACCTTCATCTCTGATATCACGTGTAACACCCCACGTCCATTAATGTCACTCACAAAGGGAATGCATTAATTTCCATGGAGCGTATTTAGTGTATAGAAAAGAATATAACAAGATAGATATAAATAATGATAGTTGAAAATTTTAAAACAACTTTTATTGCAGCGGAGAAATAGTTTGATTACAACAACTTCATAAACCAAGTACACTTAATATCCATCTTGATAAATTGTTTCAGAGTACACAAAATATAAAGCATAAACCCCAACACAAGTAGCCATAAAAGAGATGAGCTGAAATTTACTTTCAGCAATCTAAGCACTTCCAAAAGAGAGAAAGAGATCCAAGATCAAGCTCCACTAGTACTAGTCCCACCAGAGAACCTAGGGGGGAAAGGAAGAAAAGAGGCGAAAACAAGGAGGTCAAACATAAAGTCTGGCGAGTATAATAACTTTAACAATATAATTATTAAAGTAACTAGGATAAGGCATAAACTGGTAAGATAAGATATGACCATGAAACAAGTGGCCATGACAAAGCAAATAAGAGGAATATTTTGGCGTTAATCTCGTTCCTAATCACTATAGGATAATTACTATACTGCACCACCACTAGTCACCCTAAAAGTTGATCCCGCCTACAGAACTTAATAATGATAATGGTAGTTTCGTGTACCCCTACCTACCTTCATAAGTGCCGTCTGCCCCAATCTCCACTAGTTCTACCCACTACCCCCATTCGACGGCTCCCTAACTCGTCGATACCTGTGCTGGTCCCACAGTGTCGTGTATCACTCCCCAAAGTGGCAACTGATACCACCAAAAATGCATGGCTTATATCTACACGATGCAACAACGTCTTACCTACCAGCCCGGGCCCACACATGCACATGATCCCATTGGACTTGCGTTGCCACCGCTAACCCGTTTTGACCTCTTACAATCAAATCCAGTAAGCGTGTCCCATCCTCGACTTAGGTCGAGCTCACAAAAACACTTAAGTTACTGGCTTGAAAAGGGCCCCCGTACTTGACACAAGCCTTCCACCTATGCTGTAACACCCCGAATTTTCTATTAACACTAAAGTTGCAAAAATATTAATAAGTGTGTAAGAGAGGGGATGTATCTAATATGAATATAAAAATATTAATAAGTGTGTAAGAGAGGGGATGTATCTAATATGAATATAAAAATATTAATAAGAGTGTGAGAGAGGGGATGTATCTAATATGTATATAAAAACAATAATAAGTAAAGGGGGATGTATCTAATATGTACATTGTAGAAAATATATATATATTTATGACATGAATAGAAGTTTATTAATATGCTGAGTGTTTGCTGAGTCACTTCTGACTCATTGCTGAGTCAACAAGATAAACCCCATCTTGTCTGAACGGCTGCGGTTATTTCTAGGTTAAATCTAATGGCCTAAATGAATTCTAAAAATCTATAAATAAGTGGGTAGACCCTAGACCTAAATCACTTGTAAAATTAGAGAAGCTACCGTCATGCTGCTGCCATGGAGTTCAGCATAGCCGTCACAAATTAAGAAGAGGAAGCCTAATCATCTACAACTAAATCTACACAAATCAAATCAAAAGATCTCTCTTTCTCTAATTCTTTTCTTTTGTTGGTGAGTATGATGATTCTCACAAGACTATTACAAACTAATTTGACTCAGTTATGAATGGATCACAAGAAAGTGATGTGATTTGTAATTGTAAATTCTATATATTGTGGATCTCTTATTATGTTATTATGTTGTCGTATGATGTAAAGTATATATGCTATGTCATGCTATGTTGTAAATTCTCTTATGCTATGTCGTGCTATGTTGAGAATCATGTCAAGCTATGTTATACTATCATACTATGCCATGTTATAAATCATGCTATATTATGTTGAAAAATCATGCTGTTGGATCATGCTTAAAGTTATGTTTTTTTTTCTTAATTTAAATGGATCTTGTTTATGGGAATTTGCCTATTAGGTTGGGTGTACCCATAAACTTGAAACTATAATTAAATAAAACTTGATTATGGGAATTTGCCTATTGAGTTAGGTGTACCCATATAAAACCATGTTGTTAAAAAATTAGATGATGTTGATTCACACATGTTCATATGTAAGTTTATGAAAATTGATTGAGATCATATTAGGTGAATTTTTAACAAGTTGACACCTTTAGATCCATGACATGTATAATCTACGCAAGTTGGACATATGCAAGTTTCACCCCTTATTATGATTCATTTGGTCACATATACATGTTGTTATTATGATAATCTCTTTTATGCCATGAGTTAGGCTATTCGAGTCTAACATATATTTTGCGAATAAACATTCAAACGTGGGGTAGGGGTAATATTAGGAATTAATAAATTGGGTGCAATTTTGTAAGATGTTGCATACCATGAATGAATGTCCATAATTGAGTCATTTATGGACATTGTTAAAAATTGGAAGTAATTAATAATTCAAGTAGGGAATTATTAAAATTGGGGGAAAGTGGATTATTATTAATAATCAATGCTTAGGACACGAGGTTGGACCCGTTTGTGATGTAAACCTGCCCGGACCCGCCTGGCAAATCCAGTAGTCACAAATGTTGGCCCAATGTGAGAGGTCCTAGGCCCAAACTAAAGCATAACAGTTGTAAAGACATGAGGTTAGACTCTTTTATGGTGTAAGACTGCCCAGACCCGCCCGGCAAATCCAGCTGCCACAAATGCCAGTCTAATGTGAGAGGTCTTTATGAGGTTATGGCCTTAATGAACTAAGAAATACTTAACCAGATAATCATGTAAGGTGGGACATGGGGGTTAATTAGGTGCCTTGGGTGGCATGAGGAATCTGGTGGTTGCCTTTAGAGGCATTTGAAATACGATTAGACTTAACCAAACGCACATGTAAATGAACATGACTAAGTGGGTTAAGTGGGATGGACTAATGGGGACAAGCTTAGGTGGAATGCTTGTGGTAAATAGTGGGGGCCCATTTCAATCAGTTTCCCAAAACGTATCTTTGTGGGCTCGACCCAAGTCGAGGACGGGACACGCATACTGGGTTTGACTATAAGATGCCAAAACAGGGAGCGGTGGCAACGCAAGTCCAACGGGTTTCATATGCGTGTGTGGACCCGGGCTGGTAGGTAAGACGTTGTTGCATCATGTAGGTATAAGCCGTGCATGCCCGTTGTATCAGGTTGCCACTTTAGGGGAGTGATACACCCCACTGTGGGGCCAGCACGGGTATCTACGAGTTAGGGAGCCGATCGAATAATGGGAAGTAGGGTACACCTAGTGGAGATAGGGGCAGGCGGCACCTATGTAGTCAGCTAGGGGTACATAAAGCCATTGGGAAAGTTTCTAAGTGAAGCTAAGTGGGATGAATCTTTAGGGTGACTGGTGTGGTGCAGTATAGTGTTTATCCTTTAGTATTTAGGAGCGCCTATAACGTTGCCTTTAGCGATTGTCTATGTCCTTAATCTGCTCTTCATAGACATTTTCTTGTTTTCCAGCTTATGCCTTAGTCCAGTTATTTTGGTAATAGTATTGTAGAATTATCATATTCACCAGACTTTATGTCCGACCCCCTCTTTTCCATCCTTTTTCTCCCTTCAGGTCCGCAGGTTGGGCCAAGTTCTAGTGGAGTCTAGTTGGATCGCTTATCTTCTGGAAAGCTTGGACTGCTGAAGTAAAGTCCAGCTTGTTATCTTTCTTTTTAGTGGCTATTCATGTAATGGGATTATGTACTTGTTTTATCAAGATAGATATTGTACTTGACATTGAATATGGTGTTATGATGTAATCAAACATGTTTTGACTTCTGCTACAATGAAATAAAGTTTTTGAATTTCCAAGTACTATTTTATATCTGTCTTGTTGTAATTTTACTGTTCTATATTCACTTAAAACCTCCATGGAAGTTAATGCATTCCCTTTGTGAGTGACATTAATGGACGTGGGGTGTTACACGTGGTATCAAAGCATAAGGTTACAAGAACAGATAAAAAAATATTTTAGAAAAATATTTTTTTCTAAAGTATTTTTGCAAGAAGTGCTTTAAAAAAAACATGTTATTTAAAGAGAGTTTTTATGAAAAACATAATCCGAAATAGCCACATCCTTATCTTTATCTTTCGAATTCTCCATTTTGAATCTTTCCTTTTTCGTTTCAGCATGGCTGAAGATCTTAATCTCCCAGAAGGTGTGACGATTCCAGGGTGGTTTAGGAGATACTTGGAGGCTAGGGCCACCACTGCAGGCCCAGCGGATACTCCTCCACCTCTAGTTGCACCCATTCCTCCTCCTCCTCCTCCTCGTGTTGACACTTTTGCAAAGACGTGCAAGGAATTCAAGGCTATGGGAGGAAAAACTTTTCAAGGGACTGAGACGTTTGTGGAGGCCAGAGATTGGCTTAAGGAGACTGAGGAATTGTTGGATATCTTTGAAGTGGAAGATGGGAGGAAAGTCCGTTTAGCTGCTTGGTTAATGAAGGGAGAGGCCTCGTTTTGGTGGGAGGTCACTAACGGGGAACGTCCAGTTGATTCATGGGCAGATTTCAGACGAAGGTTTGAGGCAAAGTTTCTTTCAAGGGCAGAGGAGAACTTAAATATGGAAATATTCCTGGCACTAAAGCAAGGGAGCTCATCAGTAAAGGAATATGTCAATAAATTTAATCAGTTAGCAAGGTTTGGCTTGGAGTTGGTGAACACGCCAGAGAAGAAAGCTTTGAGGTTCGTTAGAGGCTTGAATGAACCGTTGCAAGGGTTGGCTATGACCCACATCCCTATGGGAGCCACCTTTGAAAAGCTAGTAGAAATGGCACTTATGCATGAGGATAAGGCAGTTGAAAAGAAAGGGGATCAGAAGAAACCCCAACAGCAAAATAAGAAGGGTGGTAAAAACAATAATGGCAAAGGGAAGAAGAAATGCTTCAATTGTGGGACGCCTGGCCATCTCAGCAAAGATTGTAGAAAGAAAAAGAAGACTGGTTGTTTTCATTGTGGAGATGCGGGACATTTAGTGAAGGACTGTCCAAAGAAGGGGCAGAGGGCAGGGTCTACCTCGGGAGGACAGGTGCAGGCTCTTATGGCACCAGGGCAGGCAAGGGGGAAAGTTCAGGCTGTTGCGGCCCCACCGCTGCAAGAAAGAGGTAGAACAATTTCTGTTGAAAGCTTAGTTTTTCTGTTTGATCATCCTGTCCGTACCTTATTCGATTCTGGCGCATCTCATTCATTTATCTCTGCATCATTAGTTGAATCACTGCACTTGAACACCAGTTTAGTAGAGGATCCCTTGGTCGTTTCAAATCCAATTGGGGGTTCGGCTCATTTGACCATGATATGTTTGGATTTGAAAATCTCTATACTTAGCGTTGAATTTAGATGTGATGCTTATGTATTGGGCTTCACGGGCTATGGGCTAATTTTAGGAATGGATTGGTTGTCTAGAAATAGGGCCATTCTTGATTGTGAAAGGAGAGTAGTTAGGCTTGTGACTCGCCTTGGTAATGCTCTTGACATCTTTTGTAATCCCATAAATTCCGTTATGCTAAGTTATCTTGAATCGCTTGACGCGTCTGTAGAGAACCTGCGATCGATAGAAGTGGTCCGGGAATATCCGGATGTGTTTGAGGAGGTGAAGGGCTTACCTCCAAAGCGGGAGATAGACTTTCGAATTTATCTTGTGGATAATGCTAAACCCGTATCTTTGCCAGTGCGCCACATGGCTCCTCGTGAAAGGAGGGAACTCAATAAGCAAGTAAAGGAGTTGCTTGAGAAGGGGTTCATAAGACGTAGTATATCGGAGTGGGGTGCTCCAGTAGTTTTTGCCACAAAGGCGGATGGGTCTCTTAGACTTTGTATGGACTATAGAGAACTAAACAAGCTTACTAAAAAGAACCGACACCCACTGCCGAGGATTGACGATCTCTTTGATCAGTTAGTTGGCGCCTCAGTGTTTTCGCAGTTGGACTTAGCCACTGGCTTTCATCAACTGAGAGTGGCTGAGGATAGTATAGATAAGACTGCTTTTAGGACACCTGACGGATTCTATGAATGGCTAGTGATGCCCTTTGGTTTGACAAACGCCCCTGCATATTTTGTTGATTTGATGAGTAGGGTGTTTAGGGAATACCTTAACAAATTCGTGGTAGTCTTTGTGGATGACATCTTAGTCTTTTCTAAGAATAAAGAAGAGCACTCCCTACATCTTAGGGAAGTGTTGGAATCCCTTCGAGCACATAACCTTAAGGCAAAATTTTCTAAGTGTCACTTCTGGAGGAAGGAAGTACGGTTCTTAGGGCACGTGGTTTCCAAAGAAGGGATAGCAGTGGATCCCGCAAAGGTGGTGGCCATCCAAGATTGGAAGGTCCCTAAAAATGCAACCGAAGTAAGAAGTTTCTTGGGGTTGGCTGGCTATTATAGGAAGTTTATCAAAGACTTCGCAAAAATATCAGCTCCATTAACACGGTTAACGAAGAAGAACCTGGTTTTTACGTGGGACAAAGATTACGATGATGCGTTCCAACATTTAAAGAGAGCCTTAACTTCAGCCCCAGTCTTAGTGCTGCCAGACGGGAATAAACCGTTTACCATCTATACTGATGCTTGTGGGACGGGACTTGGCGCGGTCCTCATGCAAGAGGGAAGAGTAATAGCCTATGGTGGAAGGCAGTTGAGGGTTCATGAAAAGAATTACCCCACGCATGACTTAGAGCTAGCCGCAATTGTTTTCGCGCTTAAGTCTTGGCGTCACTATCTTCTTGGTGAGAAATTCGAACTGTTCACTGACCACAAATCATTAAAATACTTATTCTCTCAGAAGGATTTGAATTTAAGGCAGCAACGGTGGATGGAATTCGTAGCCTCCTACGATTTTGAAATAGCATATACCCCGGGCAAGGGTAACGTGGTGGCAGACGCCTTAAGTAGGAAAAGGTTGTCCTTGAGTCCGTTGTTTGTTGAACGACAAAGCTTAGAATTCATCTCTATGTTTGACTTTAGACCCTCCGTTGACTTAGTACCCAGTCTGTTAGCATCCTTGGAGGTTAGACCTACACTTCTAGGACGGGTTGGTGAGGCACAGCGAGACGACCCACAGTTGGTTGAGATAGTAGAAAAGCTCAAAGGGGGGGAGTCGTCAAGCCATCTTCATAGGTATACCCTAGACGATAAGGGTTGGTTACGAAGGGATAATAGACTTTGTGTACCACAAGACGAAGACTTAAGGAAGGCCATTCTTGATGATGCTCATCGCTCAAAAATGACCATTCATCCCGGCGGGGATAAGATGTACAAAGATATGGAGCGGGTTTTCTTTTGGGCCGGTATGAAAAAGGATGTGGCCGAGTACGTCGCTAGATGCTTGGTGTGCCACCGAGTTAAAGCAGAACAAAAGAAACCCGGTGGGTTGCTTCACCCATTAGAAGTTCCACTATGGAAATGGGAAAGCATCTCAATGGATTTTGTGGATGGATTACCAAGATCAAGGAAGGGTAACACGGGGATTTGGGTTATAGTAGATAGACTTACTAAAAGCGCCCATTTTATTCCCGTGAAAAGTAAGAGGACTGCTCCGTGGTTGGCTTCTGTATACATTAAGGAGATAGTTCGTTTGCACGGTATTCCTTCTAGTATAGTAAGCGACCGTGACCCCATCTTTACTAGCGAATTTTGGAAGAGTTTACAAGAGGCGGTAGGGACTCAGCTATGTTTGAGCACCGCATATCATCCTCAGACAGACGGCCAGACCGAGAGGGTGAATCGCATTCTAGAGGATCTTTTAAGGCTTTGTATCCTAGACTTTGGGGGTACATGGGAAGAGCACCTTCCGTTAGTAGAATTCGCATATAACAATAGCTTTCAGTCTAGTATTGGCATGGCACCTTTCGAAGCTCTTTATGGAAGGCCTTGCCGTTCGCCTACATGTTGGTGGGAATCTACCGATAAAATCCTACTTGGGCCCGATATGGTTAGGGAAACCTCGGAGAAGATTGAGTTGATTCGAAGGAGGATGAAAGCAGCACAAGATAGGCAAAAATCGTATGCTGATAAGAGGAGGACAGATCTTGAGTTTGACATTGGGGACATGGTTTTTATCAAAGTATCTCCGTTACAGAATGTTGTTCGCTTTGGGTCCGTGGGGAAATTAGCACCAAAGTTTGTAGGGCCGTTTCCTGTAAAAAAAACAGGATTGGGAAGATGGCATATAGGGTGGAGTTGCCTGAGAAACTTAGTGGAGTACACGACGTATTCCATGTATCACATTTGAGGAAGTGTTTGCACAAGACCGCGGAGGTGGTAGAGCCGAGCTTGCTTAAAGAGGTGGAAATAGAGCGTGATGCAACAATTAGACGAGCTCCTACATGCATTCTTGGGTCGGAGATCAAAAAGTTGAGGAATCAAGAGGTCAGACTGGTTAAAGTGCAATGGGGAGATGATGAGAGCAACGCAACTTGGGAGACAGAAGAGAAGATGCGTTCGTTGTACCCTTTTCTTTTTGAGGGTATGTCTTTTAATTTCTCCTTTATCGCTTATCTTATCTTATCTTATCTTTAGTATGTCCTCTCATTAGTATCTTTGACCTTTAGTTAGGATAATCCTATGGTTGAAACATGTGTTTGAGACATGTTATGTATGATGGATGCAAAATGGATGCAAGTGTTTGCTAGTGGTTGCTCGTGGATGCATATATACACACACTTTAGGCACTAGATCGGCTCAGTCACTTCATATTGCATATTGCATATATATGGATGTATTTAGTATAATGGATGTATAATGGTTGTACCATCATATGGATGCTGCATTCGGTTGAATGGGTGTGCATGCATATAGAAGTAGTATGTAAGCAATTAGGATCTTTTGCATACATAATGGATTCATGACACTTACATAATTTGCATTAAGGAGGTCAACTGAATCAGTAGACCGCCTGATTTCGCATTAGGTAAGGACATGTACACACACTTGCATATGATCATAAAGCATTAGAAGTCTTTTAAGGACAATGGATGCCTGTGTATGATGGATGAGTAGATGGACGTTTGGATGGTAGGATATACATTCTTCCAGACTTGAAGATTTCGGGGACGAAATCCTAAAAGGAGGGGAGAATGTAACACCCCGAATTTTCTATTAACACTAAAGTTGCAAAAATATTAATAAGTGTGTAAGAGAGGGGATGTATCTAATATGAATATAAAAATACTAATAAGTGTGTAAGAGAGGGGATGTATCTAATATGAATATAAAAATATTAATAAGTGTGTAAGAGAGGGGATGTATCTAATATGAATATAAAAATATTAATAAGAGTGTGAGAGAGGGGATGTATCTAATATGTATATAAAAACAATAATAAGTAAAGGGGGATGTATCTAATATGTACATTGTAGAAAATATATATATATTTATGACATGAATAGAAGTTTATTAATATGCTGAGTGTTTGCTGAGTCACTACTGACTCATTGCTGAGTCAACAAGATAAACCCCATCTTGTCTGAACGGCTGCGGTTATTTCTAGGTTAAATCTAATGGCCTAAATGAATTCAAAAAATCTATAAATAAGTGGGTAGACCCTAGACCTAAATCACTTGTAAAATTAGAGAAGCTACCGTCATGCTGCTGCCATGGAGTTCAGCATAGCCGTCACAAATTAAGAAGAGGAAGCCTAATCATCTACAACTAAATCTACACAAATCAAATCAAAAGATCTCTCTTTCTCTAATTCTTTTCTTTTGTTGGTGAGTATGATGATTCTCACAAGACTATTACAAACTAATTTGACTCAGTTATGAATGGATCACAAGAAAGTGATGTGATTTGTAATTGTAAATTCTATATATTGTGGATCTCTTATTATGTTATTATGTTGTCGTATGATGTAAAGTATATATGCTATGTCATGCTATGTTGTAAATTCTCTTATGCTATGTCGTGCTATGTTGAGAATCATGTCAAGCTATGTTATACTATCATACTATGCCATGTTATAAATCATGCTATATTATGTTGAAAAATCATGCTGTTGGATCATGCTTAAAGTTATGTTTTTTTTTTCTTAATTTAAATGGATCTTGTTTATGGGAATTTGCCTATTAGGTTAGGTTTACCCATAAACTTGAAACTATAATTAAATAAAACTTGATTATGGGAATTTGCCTATTGAGTTAGGTGTACCCATATAAAACCATGTTGTTAAAAAATTAGATGATGTTGATTCACACATGTTCATATGTAAGTTTATGAAAATTGATTGATATCATATTAGGTGAATTTTGAACAAGTTGACACCTTTAGATCCATGACATGTATAATCTATGCAAGTTGGACATATGCAAGTTTCACCCCTTATTATGATTCATTTGGTCACATATACATGTTGTTATTATGATAATCTCTTTTATGCTATGAGTTAGGCTATTCGAGTCTATCATATATTTTGCGAATAAACGTTCAAACGTGGGGTAGGGGTAATATTAGGAATTAATAAATTGGGTGCAATTTTGTAAGATGTTGCATACCATGAATGAATGTCCATAATTGAGTCAATTATGGACATTGTTAAAAATTGGAAGTAATTAATAATTCAAGTAGGGAATTATTAAAATTGGGGGAAAGTGGATTATTATTAATAATCAATGCTTAGGACACGAGGTTGGACCCGTTTGTGATGTAAACCTGCCCGGACCCGCCCGGCAAATCCAGTAGTCACAAATGTCGGCCCAATGTGAGAGGTCCTAGGCCCAAACTAAAGCATAACGGTTGTAAAGACACGAGGTTAGACTCTTTTATGGTGTAAGACTGCCCGGACCCGCCCGGCAAATCCAGCTGCCATAAATGCCAGTCTAATGTGAGAGGTCTTTATGAGGTTATGGCCTTAATGAACTAAGAAATACTTAACCAGATAATCATGTAAGGTGGGACATGGGGGTTAAGTAGGTGCCTTGGGTGGCATGAGGAATCAGGTGGTTGCCTTTAGAGGCATTTGAAATACGATTAGACTTAACCAAACACACATGTAAATGAACATGACTAAGTGGGTTAAGTGGGATGGACTAATGGGGACAAGCTTAGGTGGAATGCTTGTGGTAAATAGTGGGGGCCCATTTCAACCAGTATCCCAAAACGTATCTTTGTGGGCTCGACCCAAGTCGAGGACGGGACACGCATACTGGGTTTGACTATAAGAGGCCAAAACAGGGAGCAGTGGCAACGCAAGTCCAACGGGTTTCATATGCGTGTGTGGACCCGGGCTGGTAGGTAAGACGTTTTTGCATCGTGTAGGTATAAGCCGTGCATGTCCGTTGTATCAGGTTGCCACTTTAGGGGAGTGATACACCCCACTATGGGGCCAGCACGGGTATCTACGAGTTAGGGAGCCGATCGAATAATGGGAAGTAGGGTACACCTAGTGGAGATAGGGGCAGGCGGCACCTATGTAGTCAGCTAGGGGTACGTAAAGCCATTGGGAAAGTTTCTAAGTGAAGCTAAGTGGGATGAATCTTTAGGGTGACTGGTGTGGTGCAGTATAGTGTTTATCCTTTAGTATTTAGGAGCGCCTATAACGTTGCCTTTAGCGATTGTCTATGTCCTTAATCTGCTCTTCATAGACATTTTCTTGTTTTCCAGCTTATGCCTTAGTCCAGTTATTTTGGTAATAGTATTGTAGAATTATCATATTCACCAGACTTTATGTCTGACCCCCTCTTTTCCATCCTTTTTCTCCCTTCAGGTCCGCAGGTTGGGCCAAGTTCTAGTGGAGTCTAGTTGGATCGCTTATCTTCTGGAAAGCTTGGACTGCTGAAGTAAAGTCCAGCTTGTTATCTTTCTTTTTAATGGCTATTCATGTAATGGGATTATGTACTTGTTTTATCAAGATAGATATTGTACTTGACATTGAATATGGTGTTATGATGTAATCAAACATGTTTTGACTTCTGCTACAATGAAATAAAGTTTTTGAATTTCCAAGTACTATTTTATATCTGTCTTATTGTAATTTTACTGTTCTATATTCACTTAAAACCTCCATGGAAGTTAATGCATTCCCTTTGTGAGTGACATTAATGGACGTGGGGTGTTACATAAGCTTTGTCCCCACTAAGGTTTCCCCACTTAACCCCGTTCTTATTCATGTCTTCTTACATGTTTCAATCTAGGTTAAGTGCATCTAATCATATTTCACATGCCACCCAAGGCACCCCTTAATTTCACATGCCGCCCAAGGCATCCACTTAACCCCCCATGTCGCACCACATGTTCATCTGGTTAAGTGTTACTTAATTCAATAGAACCGTAACCTTATAAAGACCTCCGACATTAGACTGGCATTTGTGGTTGCTGGATTTGTCGGGCGGGTCCAGGCAGTCATACACCACAAACGAGCCTAAACTCGTGTCTTTACAATTGTTACGCAGTTAATTTGTGCCTTTGACATTGTAACAACCCGAAAATTTGGGCCAGTTTAAAATTTTATTTTGGCAATTTTAATGAATTTTGAATATTTAGAATAATATTTTAAATAAAAACGACGAGAAATTTATTTTGAATAGAATTCAAACGTATATATTTATATAGCTCAACGTTGGAATATAAATAATGATTTATAATTATAAAAGGAATTGAAAATGGCGTGGTAGTTCGATAATTCGATTTCAAACTTCAAATGGACGTACATGATTCAAAATAAACCGGATTTTAGCGAAACCAAAAATATTTGAATCTAATTGAGAATATCTTTCCAACGAATCTGAAAAATCAAAATTTCATAGTGTGGATAAAAAGTTATGTCCAGTTGAAATTTCAAAATAGTCGCTATGGAATTTCGGCCCTTTAAAATGGAAATTTTGCAAACGACCTCGGATTTCGACGAAACCACTTTTGTTGGATCTGTGATGTCAAATTATTGCTAGATTCCAATTTTCATAATTTTTCAAATCAATACGTGAGCGTGGAAAAGGAAAACGTGTTTGACCAGTTTCAGTTGATTTTAATCAACTGGAAATTGGCCATTTTTCAAACGGTCTCAGAATTCGATGAAACTAGTTTTGTTAGGACCGCATCGTTAATACGAAGCTAGAAAATATTTTTCTGGAATTTTTCGAGTTAGTATGTGACCCTGGTAAATTGAAATATGCGTTCAAATTCAATATATAGAGTTATATGTTGATTTTGACGAAAACTGATCAAAACAGCCGAACTGGCTTACGATACATATCCCGTTGTGTTCGGAATGGGGGTTTTACGCTAGGGATGACAGTCGAAGGGTTTGATTTCGAGTTCAAAATAAAAAGGTACTTTTTTTGAAATAAATAATTAAATAATAAAATAAAATTCTCTCTCCCTCACTCTATACTCCCTCAGCCCCGTTGACCCAATTCATTCGAAATTAAAAAAAAAAACCGATGCGTTCTCGTCCAGCCTCCCTCCTCACCACCGCGCCGCCGCTACTGGCGCCAGGCCCCTCCCCGATCCGCTTCCCCCTCTGTCTCCTCCAATCCGTTATTAGCCCACCCCCTTTCGAAGTCCGCCGCCACTGCCTGGGGACCACCACCGCCCTGCTATCCTCGCCCTCCATCATACAACCCCCTCCCTTCTAAATCGCAAAGCCCTCCATCGTGTGACCGACCCCGAGCTCCGCCTGAAGACCGTCACCGTGCGCCAGTCCACTCGCCCAGTAAAACCGCCATTGTGGCCGGAGCAGGAAGGCATCGTGAAGGGCCAGAGATGGTGAACTCCGATGGGCGGCGCAAGGCTCTTATAGGCAGTAATTTTCAACCCTAGATTCGAAGCAAATTGGTTCATCGGCTTGTGCTTATTGCTGTAGATGAAAACAGTGAGTTTTTAGGGGTATAACATTTATTTTAAATAACTTTTTTTGTATGACATTTATTTTTAATTCAGTTTTTTTTTATATAACATTGATATAAAAATGAGATTTTTCATTACATAAAAATGAGAAAGGAGATATTTTTAGCGAGTAAAATTTGATTTTTATTAAAAGGAAAGTTTATGTTTTTATGAAGTTAAAGATCATATCTTTAATTATAGAAAGACCGGATTTTTATCACGAAGAGAGTGGTATAAGAATACAATTTTTATTATACAGAAAGATTAAAAATATAATTTTTATAATACAAAAAGGTTAAAAATATAATTTTTATAATACAGAAAGGTTAAAAATATAATTTTTATAATACAGAAAGGTTAAAAATATAATTTTAATACTAGTGGCATATTAAAAATATGATTTTTATATATTGAATAGAGAAGTAAAAATTCGATTTTTATATATTGAATAGCGAAGTAAAATTCGATTTTTATGTATTGAATAGCGAAGTAAAAATTCGAACTTTATATATTGAATAGCGAAGTAAAAATTCGATTTTTATATATTGAATAGCGAAGTAAAAATTCGATTTTTATTTATTGAATAGCGAAGTAAAAATTCGATTTGTATATATTGAAGAGAAGTTAAAAATTCGAATTTTATATATGTAGTGATTACGGATGATGAAAGTGACGAAAGAAGAAACGGCGAAGATTTCCTACCTAAGAAGAGTCGTGGCGTTTGATTTAGCTATTCGGTGAGAATTTCTCACTTTTTAATTTTATTTCTAGTTGAAATATATACTAAGATGCAGACGGTGTTTAGTAGCACCCAACACCCGTCGTCCACAGACCATGCACGGCTTGTATGCTTGTTTGTTTGATTTTGATGTGTAGTTGATTGTGTGATGCGATGTGAAATGAAATAAAACATTTATATAGTTGAAATAAAATATTTTATAGTGGAAAATATTTTATAGTTAAAAATAGAATTTTTAACGTGTATATGAAATGAAATAAAAATAAACAAATCGGACGATTTGTTTATATACACACATTTGACTGATATTGATTGAGACGATAAATTTTACACATCGCCCAACTGCACAAATAAAATCTGTGTTTGATTATTTGAAACCCCACACGGGTATAGGCATGATATTTGACGTACACTAATCCCGATTGTTTAGTTGTATGTTGATCGATTGATTGACAGACTGTTATAAGCATTAAATATTTATATTCAATGCTTATACAGTGTAGAATGCACTTTTGATGATGGTTGATTATTCATCGTTGTTATTGTATACATGTGTTGTAGAAAATCCATATAATTAACATTTTATGGTAATTGATTGGGCTTCATTCAATATTTGAAATAGAAATATTTGAATAGAAATATTTGAAATAGAAATATTTGAATAGAAATATTTGTAAAAGAAATATTTGAATAGAAATATTTGAAAAAGAAATATTTGAAATAGAATATTTGAAAATAGAAATATATGAAGCCGTGTTGATTAGATTGACGCCATATTGACGTGAACGATATTTATATCGATTTATTCAATTTTCAATGTATATTGAAAGTGTTTTTCGAAATTTTCAATGTATATTGAAAGTGTTTTCGAAATTTGAATTATATTGAAAATAATCGAAATCCAAATTGAAATCGAAAGGAATTGAATTCAAATTGAAATTGAAAAGAAATACGAATTAAATTGAAATTGAATTGAAATCGATTTGAAATGAATTTAAAACGAATTTATATTGGAATATTCAATTTTGATTTGAAATTGAATATGAAGTTGAAACCGTTTTGAAAATGAATTTAAAACGATTTATAAAGCACTTTTTGAATTGAAATCGACGAAGTATATATTATATATATAATATAATGGCCTGAATAGAACGCGCCGCACTGCGGCAGTTCGCGAATTTCGGCCATTGACTTCGAACGGACATTACGGGAGATCCGACCGTCGGATTCTCCTAAAACCGGATCCATTGGGTTCGTATCGAAAAGAGATTTCTAACGAATATTAGAAATTTGAAATCTAATGGTTGGATTTGTAATTATGTCCAAATCAAATTTGGAAAAGGTCGCTGTAAGTGCAGTTCGATGGCCGTTGATGGAAATCGACTGTACGGGCCTTGATAAAATTATTAAAAATAGTAATAATTTGTATAAAATCATAAGAAATGATTTGGGAAAAATTGGGATGAAAAACTCCATATTTGAAAAGATAAAAATAGATTTTTATCGAAATGAACTAGTTTTGAACTAGAACTATAATTCTATTTATTTTTAAATAAATAAATTGAATTTGAAAATGGTTTTGAAAATAACCAGAATTTCCAATAATTATATTGGAATGGATTTGAATCGAAATTGTCTTCGGAATATTTCGATGTTGGGTTTCGTGATGATACAGATATTGTTATGGGAATTTGAAAGATATATATATATATATCGTTATTTCCAATACGATATTTGTTGGTCGTAGAATTTGATATTGAATATAAACCGGTATATTTTCTATTCAGGGCCTTGTATTTAATATCAAATGTGATTTGGGTTTGTCGTGAATGGTGTCTTTATTAACACTGTTCTTGAACCCAGTTGAGAAAAGATTAAATCTTTTTATTTAGATTTAATGAAGTGTACCAATTAAATAATATTTAATTGGAATTGAATTGATATTGATTTTTGGGTTTATCGTGAACAGTGTTTTAAATAACACTTGTTCTTTAACCCAGTAATTAATAGAATGTGATTTTGGGTTATCGTGAACGGTATCTTCAATAATACTGTTCTTAGATCCAAAGGAGTTAAGAAAATCAGAAACTAACTAGAGATTAGTTAAGTTGAATGGTTTCTGGGGTATTGATCTGATGTTAGTTTCGGCCTTCGGGGTTAATACTTAGGGAATTGCTAACTTGCTGATTTATGGTTAGGGTCTGATTGAAATGTAATGTAATTTTGGGTTTATAGTGAACCGTGTTTTAAATGACACTGATTCTTTAACCCAGTTAAGTATTAAAACTAAGTGGAGTTTTAATGAATCTTTAATTAGATTGAAAAGATCGAGAATGGAGTATCACCAGTTTTGCTCCAAAGCGATAGTTAAATCTTTAATTAGATTTAGACGTGGAATGGTAATTAATTTTACCGATAACACCGTGGTATTAGATATGGAGTATTACCAGTTTTGCTTCATGGGATGAATAGGTTGGGATTGGGAAGTAAAATAAATAATTACTTCGGTGTGGTTCGCTAATCCCGACTAGTTTGGAAAACCATAATTTGGTTTGAAATGATATCCAAAGGAGGATTAAAGAATAAATTTTAAAGAATTTATCTTTGATAAAATTAATGGGAACCTTTCCCTAAGAATGTGAAATTTAGAAACTAACTGTAGGTTAGCTAAGAAGAATGGTTTCCTGGGTATTGATCTGATGTTGGTTTCGGCCTTCGGGGTTAATATTTGGGAAATTGTTCTCTTGCTGATTTGCGGTTACTGACTGATGAATTGGAATGAGGCGTATGTTGTGTTTGTGTAACATTTGTTTACTATATACGCGGGTTCTTCGGAAAGGCCGGGTTTATACCCATTCTGAATAACCGATTCGACGATAAGTCGAAGATGATGACGGTGGTTGAAGACCGAAAGTCTTCACATCGTTTGGGTGATTACTGATGATCTTGATTGGGCTGTACACCCAAGATGAGGGAATCGGTTGGTGGTCGTCCAGACGTACTTGGAGATCGACGGATATGCGAGGAAAGTGCCTCCGGTTTCGTTCAGACCTAGAACGGACTTGTAAATGGATGGTGTGTCTGACATTGTATTACTTTATATTGTATTCGTTGATCTCTGCTAAATATATATCTGTTTGGCGGTGGGGAATTTATTCTCTTGCTTAACGCCCTTCTCTGAGACATACAAGCTCAGAGGTTATATACTGGCAGAAATCAGTGTTACGATATGGATTGATAGTGTGGCATGCTGAGATGCAGTGATCCAGACTTTTGTTGAAAAGCAAAGTTCGGTGGATGATGATCAAAGCGCAGCTTTAATATAGCGTGGCTTTGTGTATAGCGTTGATTCGCGAGCATCACACCTCGGTATGGTGGTAAACTGATGGTTTGATCAGTATGCTTTTTAGTGGATGGGCACCTTAGTGGTGTCGTGGATTCGGTCGACCGAGATAAGCTTAGTGCTCAGGGATAGAGTAAGCGGTGTTTTGTCTCGCTGGGACGTAAGCCGCGGTGATACTCTGTTCCCAAAAGTGCGTATGTGCAGACGGTGTTTTCTCTTGTTGGGACCTAAGCCGTGGGGATTGCATTACGCGATCGATCTTTCGAATCTGGAGCCACCATGACGGAAATCCAATTTCCAATACGCGATATTGCGGTTTTAATTGTAGAACTAGTATGGCGACATGATATATGGTACCCATGCCGTCTATGATTGATACTTTTGATTTGAAGTTGTTTAACACACTATGCACTTATAGTAGTATCAAATGATTTGTTTTAAACGTACTAAGCATGTTTGGCTATTATAAGGGAAAACCCTATCCCCCGGCTTGCGTTGCATTGTGTGATAAGACCTGGGTCTTATAATAGCTTCATTTTTGCCAAAAAGCATTGCACTGTTTTGTTATATGCACTGGTATTCTTGGGAGGAAACCCGTTTCGTGTTATACGGCATGGTCCCTTGATATATCTGATTTAAAGTAAAGTTTTAAATAACTGTTTTAGTTCTCACATCAGTCACATGACTGACCTAGAGTTTATTGTTTTAACCTAAACTCTGGGTGCCCTTATTTTCGACACGGGCAGCTAGTAGTTTTGGTTTTGCAGATTTATATTCGCAGGATCCTGATTTACGGCTGGAACGATGCTCGGAAAGCTCTGTATCCGTGTATTATTTTCAGTTGTGTTTTATATTGTTTTTCCGCTGCAATGTAATTTAAAATCTCTGATATTTGTTGAATGTAATTTATTCATTTATACTCTGTATATTCTTGTATCTGATGGAATTGTTGTAATAACAATGAAATGTTCTTCCGTTTGTGTTCTGATTTGTCTTGTCCTCACAGTAATTCGTTCTTTCTCATCTCTTCGGAGACCGGGGAAGTTCGGGTCGCTTCATTTGGTATCAGAGCTCTGGTTTACAGAGCTAGAGAACAAGACACATTAGAACCATGCGAAAGAATTCATCAGAAATTGGATTAGTAATATCCAACGGGAATGACTCGTTAGAGATAGGATCAGTAGTATCCTAGAACGAGTGTGAAGAGTATATTTTTAAAATGAAAACAATTTTTGTTTTGAAAATTTAAATCAATTATTCGTGTTTGATTATTTATTTATATGAATTTGGACAATTCGGTATATATAAATTTTGCGTATACGTCTGATCCGCGTGTATTTGAAGTTTTAATATACTAGATAGATATAGATTCACACTTTAGTCGCCCAGAGATGATTCTGATGATTGTAGCTACATCATCAGAATTAGTGTTCGAGTGTCGAAGGTGTGATATTTATATATTTCCTATTGACTGGTGTGAGAACCAAAATTAGATAGGGCCTATTGTTGTGATTTGGCATCAAGAATGTGATTTTTGACTATATTACAAAATTATGTGTTTGAAATGCTAATCAACTAATTGATTGATGGTTGTGTTGTTTGATTATTGGTTGATTAATTAAAATTTTAACCATATAGCCAATTTGAATCAAATAGTGAACAATATTGGAAATTTGGTCACATTTGCTTGTATATACATGTACTTACATTGAACAGGTCATAGCAAAGAGGCTAGAGCAGAAGAATAAAATTGTTTGCCCGACAAATAGGTTCATGTTTACCATAATTTACTGTTTTGTTTGGGTGATGATGATTTTATGAGCCGATTGGCTAGCCGCTTGGCTTTTTCTTTTTCTTTTTGAGATCAGAGGGCCTATATGGCAATTTCGGGATTTTCCCGGTGCTCCCGGTGCAGGGGAGGTTACGGCAAAAAATTTCGAAAATTTAGGGTGTTAGCCAAATTTTTGAAAAATTTGAAAAGTTCTTAGAAACTGAAAAGTTGAAGAACTTAAGCCGTAATCAAAATAATGGAAGTTGAGTTGATTTGTGAAACAACTTTCGGCTTCGTCCCTTTTCGGGGACGAAAAGTTTTAAGTGGGGGAGATTGTAACAACCCGAAAATTTGGGCCAGTTTAAAAATTTTATTTTGGCAATTTGAATGAAATTTGAATATTTAAAATAATATTTTAAATAAAAACGACAAGAAATTTATTTTGAATAGAATTCAAACGTATATATTTATATAGCTCGACGTTGGAATATAAACAATTTTTTATAATTATAAAAGGAATTGAAAATGGCGCGGTAGTTCGATAATTCGATTTCAAACTTCAAATGGATGTACAGGATTAAAAATAACCGAATTTTAGCGAAACCAAAAATATTTGAATCTAATTGAGAATATCTTTCCAACGAATCCGAAAAATCAAAATTTCATAGCGTGGATAAAAAGTTATGTCCAGTTGAAATTTCAGAATAGTCGCTATGGAATTTCGGCCCTTAAAAATGGAAATTTTGTGAACGACCTCGGATTTCGACGAAACCACTTTTGTTGGATCCGCGATGTCAAATTATTGCTAGATTCCAATTTTCATAATTTTTCAAATCAATATGTGAGTATGGCAAAGGAAAACGTGTTTGACCAGTTTCAGTTGATTTTAATCGACTGGAAATTGGCCATTTTTCAAACGGTCTCGGAATTCGATGAAACTAGTTTTGTTAGGACCGTATCGTTAGTACGAAGCTAGAAAATATTTTTCTGGAATTTTTCGAGTTAGTATGTGACCCCGGTAAATTGAAATATGCGTTCAAATTTAATATATAGAGTTATATGTTGGTTTTGACGAAAACTGATCGAAACAGCCGAACTGGCTTACGATACATATCCCATTGTGTTCGGAATGGGGGTATTACGTTTGGGATGACAGTCGGCGGGTTTGATTTCGAGTTCAAAATAAAAAGGTACTTTTTTTTGAAATAGATAATTAAATAAAATCCTCTCTCCCTCACTCTATACTCCCTCAGCCCCGTTGACCCAATTCATTCGAAATTAAAAAAACCTGATGCGTTCTCGTCCAGCCTCCCTCCTCACCACCGCGCCACCGCTACTGGCACCAGGCCCCTCCTCGATCCGCTTCCCCCTCTGTCTCCTCCAATCCGTTGCTAGCCCACCCCCTTTCGAAGTCCGCCGCCACTGCATGGGGACCGCCACCGCCCTGCTATCCTCGCCCTCCTTCATCCGACCCCCTCCCTTCTAAATCGCGCAACCCTCCATCGTGTGACCGACCGCGAGCTCCGCCTAAAGACCGTCACCGCGCGCCAGTCCCCTCGCCCAGTAAAACCGCCGTTGTGGCCGGAGCAGGAAGGCATCGTGAAGGGCCAGAGATGGCGAACTCCGATGGGCGGCGCAAGGCTCCTATAGGCAGTAATTTTCAACCCTAGATTCGAAGCAAATTGGTTCATCGGCTTGTGCTTATTGCTGTAGATGAAAACATTGAGTTTTTAGGGGTATAACATTTATTTTAAATCAGTTTTTTTGTATGATATTTATTTTTAATTCAGTTTTTTTCATATATAACATTGATATAAAAATGAGATTTTTCATTACATAAAAATGCGAAAGGAGATATTTTTAGCGAGTAAAATTTGATTTTTATTTAAAGGAAAGTTTATATTTTTATGAAGTTAAAGATCAGATCTTTAATTATAGAAAGACCGGATTTTTATCACGAAGAGAGTGGTATAAAAATACAACTTTTATAATACAGAAAGGTTAAAAATATAATTTTTATAATACAGAAATGTTAAAAATATAATTTTTATAATACAGAAAGGTTAAAAATATAATTTTTATACTTGTGGCATATTAAAAATATGATTTTTATATATTGAATAGTGAAGTAAAAATTCGATTTTTATATACTGAATAGCGAAGTAAAAATTCGATTTTTATATATTGAACAGCGAAGTAAAAATTCGATTTTTATATATTGAATAGCGAAGTAAAAATTTGATTTTTATATATTGAATAGCGAAGTAAAAATTCGATTTTTATATATTGAAGAGAAGTTAAAAATTCGATTTTTATATATGTAGTGATTACGGATGATGAAAGTGACGAAAGAAGAAACGGCGGAGATTTCCTACCTAAGAAGAGTCGTGGCGTTTGATTTAGCTATTCGGTGAGAATTTCTCACTTTTTAATTTTATTTCTAGTTGAAATATATACTAGGATGCAGACGGTGTTTAGTAGCACCCGACACCCGTCGTCCACAGACCATGGACGGCTTGTATGCTTGTTTGTTTGATTTTGATGTGTAGTAGATTGTGTGATATGAAATGAAATAAAACATTTATATAGTTGAAATAAAATATTTTATAGTTAAAAATAGAATTTCTAACGTGTATATGAAATGAAATAAAAATAAACAAATCGGACGATTTGTTTATATACACACATTTGACTGATATAGATTGGGACGATAAACTTTACACATCGCCCAACTGCACAAATAAAATCTGTGTCTGATTGTTTGAAACCCCACACGGGTATTGGGATGATATTTGACGTACACTAATCCCGATTGTTTAGTTGTATGTCGATCGATTGACTGACAGACTGTTATAAGCATTAAATATTTATATTCGATGCTTATATAGTGTAGAATGCACTTTGGATGATGGTTGATTATTCATCGTTGTTATTGTATACATGTGTTGTAGGAAATCCATATAATTAACATTACATGGTAATTGATTGGGCTTCATTCAATATAGAAATATTTGAATAGAAATATTTGAAAAAGAAATATTTGAAATAGAAATATTTGAATAGAAATATTTGAAAAAGAAATATTTGAATAGAAATGTTTGAAAAAGAAATATTTGAAATAGAATATTTGAAAATAGAAATATATGAAGCCGTGTTGATTAGATTGACGCCATTTTGACGTGAACGATATTTATACCGATTTATTCAATTTTCAATGTATATTGAAAATGTTTTTCGAAATTTTCAATGTATATTGAAAGTGTTTTCGAAATTTGAATTATATTGAAAATAATCGAAATTCGAATTGAAATCGAAAGGAATTGAATTCAAATTGAAATTGAAAAGAAATACGAATTAAATTGAAATTGAATTGAAATCGATTTGAAATGAATTTAAAACGAATTTATATTGGAATATTCAATTTTGATTTGAAATTGAATATGAAGTTGAAACCGTTTTGAAAATGAATTTAAAACGATTTATAAAGCACGTTTTGAATTGAAATCGACGAAGTATATATTATATATATTATATATATAATATAATGGCCTGAATAGAACGCGCCGCGCTGCGGCAGTTCGCAAATTTCGACCATTCACTTCGAACGGACATTACGGGAGATCCGGCCGTCGGATTCTCCTAAAACTGGAACCGTTGGGTTCGTATCAAAAAAAGATTTCTAACGAATATTAGAAATTTGAAATCTAACGGTTGGATTTGGAATTATGTCCAAATCAAATTTGGAAAAGGTCACTGTAAGTGCAGTTCGATGGCCGTTGATGGAAATCGACTGTACGGGCCTTGATAAAATTATTAAAAATAGTAATAATTTGTGTAAAATCATAAGAAATGATTTGGGAAAAATTGGGATGAAAAACTCCATATTTGAAAAGATAAAAATAGATTTTTATCGAAATGAACTAGTTTTGAACTAGAACTATAGTTCTATTTATTTTTAAATAAATAAATTGAATTTGAAAAGGGTTTTGAAAAAACCAGAATTTCCAATAATTATATTGGAATGGATTTGAATCGAAATTGTCTTCGGAATATTTCGATGTTGGATTTCGTGATGATACAGATATTGTTATGGGAATTTGAAAGATATATATATCGTTATTTCCAATACGATATTTGTTGGTCGTAGAATTTGATATTGAATATAAGCCGGTATATTTTCTATTCAGAGCCTTGTATTTAGTATCAAATGTGATTTGGGTTTGTCGTGAATGGTGTCTTTATTAACACTTTTCTTGAACCCAGTTGAGAAAAGATTAAATCTTTTTATTTAGATTTAATGAAGTATACCAATTAAATAATATTTAATTGGAATTGAATTGATATTGATTTTTGGGTTTATCGTGAACAGTGTTTTAAATAACACATGTTCTTTAACCCGATAATTAATAGAATGTGTTTTTGGGTTGTCGTGAACGGTATCTTCAATAATACTGTTCTTAGATCCAAAGGAGTTAAGAAAATCAGAAACTAACTGGAGATTAGTTAAGTTGAATGGTTTCTGGGGTATTGATCTGATGTTGGTTTCGGCCTTCGGGGTTAATACTTAGGGAATTGCTCACTTGCTGATTTATGGTTAGGGTCTGATTGAAATGTAATGTGATTTTGGGTTTATAGTGAACCGTGTTTTAAATGACACTGATTCTTTAACCCATTTAAAGATTAAAACTAAGTGGAGTTTTAATGAATCTTTAATTAGATTGAAAAGATCGAGAATGGAGTATCACCAGTTTTGCTCCAAAGCGATAATTAAATCTTTAATTAGATTTGGACGTGGAATGGTAATTAATTTTACCGATAACACCGTGGTATTAGATATGGAGTATTACCAGTTTTTCTTCATAAGATGAATACGTTGGGATTGGGAAATAAAATAAATAATTACTTCGGTGTGGTTCATAATCCCGACTAGTTTGGAAAACCATAATTTGGTTTGAAATGATATCCAAAGGAGGATTAAAGAATAAATTTTAAAGAATTTATCTTTGATAAAATTAATGGGAACCTTTCCCTAAGAATGTGAAATTTAGAAACTAACTATAGGTTAGCTAAGAAGAATGGTTTCCTGGGTATTGATCTGATGTTGGTTTCGACCTTCGGGGTTAATATTTGAGAAATTGTTCTCTTGCTGATTTACGTTTAGTGACTGATGAATTGGAATGAGGCGTATGTTGTGTTTGTGTAACATTTGTTTACTATATACGCGGGTTGTTCGGAAAGGCCGGGTTTATACCCATTCTGAATAACCGATTCGACGATAAGTCGAAGATGATGACGGTGGTTGAAGACCGAAAGTCTTCACATCGTTTGTGTGATTACTGATGATCTTGATTGGGCTGTACACCCAAGATGCGAGAATCAGTTGGTGGTCGTCCAGACGTACTTGGAGATCGACAGATATGCGAGGAAAGTGCCTCCGGTTTCGTTCAGACCTAGAACGAACTTGTAAATGGATGGTGTGTCTGACATTGTATTCCTTTATATTGTATTCGTTGATCTCTGCTAAATATATATCTGTTTGGCAGCGGAGAATTTATTCTCATGCTTAATGCCCTTCTCTGAGACATACGAGCTCAGAGGTTGTATATTGGCAGAAATCAGTGGTACGATATGGATTGATAGTGTGGCATGCTGAGATGCAGTGATCCAGACTTTTGTTGAAAAGCAAAGTTTGGTGGATGATGATCAAAGTGCGGCTTTAATATAGCATGGCTTTGTGTATAGCGTTGATTCGCGAGCCTCACACCTCGGAATGGTGGTAAACTGATGGTTTGATCAGTATGCTTTTTAGTGGATGGGCACCTTAGTGGTGTCGTGGATTCGGTCGACCGAGATGAGCTTAGTGCTCAGGGATAGAGTAAGCGGTGTTTTCTCTCACTGGGACGCAAGCCGCGGTGATACTCTGGTCCCAAAAGTGCGGATGTGCAGACGGTGTTTTCTCTTGTTAGGACGTAAGCCGTGGGGAATTGCATTACGCGATCGATCTTTCGAATCAGGAGCCACCATGACGGAAATCCAATTTCCAATTTGCGATATTGCGGTTTTAATTGTAGAACTAGTATGGCAACATGATATATCGTACCCATGCCGTCTATGATTGATACTTATG
Organism: Allium sativum; assembly: GCA_030737875.1. Classification (NCBI taxonomy): domain Eukaryota; kingdom Viridiplantae; phylum Streptophyta; class Magnoliopsida; order Asparagales; family Amaryllidaceae; genus Allium; species Allium sativum. The sequence goes on along the minus strand of CM060926.1, from coordinate 33,970,141 downwards.
ATTTGAAGTTGTTTTACATGCTATGCACTAATAGTAGTATCAAATGATTTGTTTTAAACGTACTAAGCATGTTTGGCTATTATAAGGGAAAACCCTATCCCCCGGCTTGCGTTGCATTGTGTGATAGGACCTGGGTCTTATAATAGCTTCATTTTTGCCAAAAAGCATTGCGCTGTTTTGTTATATGCACTGGTATTCTTGGGAGGAAACCCGTTCCGTGTTATACGACGTGGTCCCTTGATATATCTGATTTAAAGTAAAGTTTAAAATAACTGTTTTAGTTCTCACACCAGTCACATGACTGACCTGGAGTTTATTGTTTTAACCTAAACTCTGGGTGCCCTTATTTTCGACACGGGCAGCTAGTAGTTTTGGTTTTGCAGATTTATATTCGCAGGATCCTGATTTACAGCTGGACCGATGCTTGGAAAGCTCTGTATCCGTGTATTATTTTCATTTGTGTTTTATATTGTTTTTCTGCTGCAATGTAATTTAAAATCTCTGATATTTGTTGAATGTAATTTATTCATTTATACTCTGTATATTCTTGTATCTGATGGAATTGTTGTAATAACAATGAAATGTTCTTCCGTTTGCGTTCTGATTTGTCTTGTCCTCACAGTAATTCATTCTTTCTCATCTCTTCGGAGACCGGGGAAGTTCGGGTCACTTCAGACATCTCACATTAGACTGACATTTGTAGCTGCTGGATTTGTCGGGCAGGTCTAGGCAGTCTTACAACACAAAAGAGTCTAACCTTGTGTCTTAGGTGGTTTATTATTACACATCTTTATTTAACCCCAAATTGGATTATTATCCCTATTCAAATTTGTCAATAAATTCCAAATTTATTTATGTCTATAATTGTCTCTTAAAATTCTGTCCATAAATATCAATTATGTCAATTAATGTCTCAAATTAATTATATGCCTTTTTAAGACCATTTTATGCCAATTCACAATTTTAAGTATATTCAATATTATCCCATCACCCCCACGCTATTCGTACGTTTTCGTATGACATGTTTTAGACTCGCAAATATTCTAACTTATAAAAAGAAAAACAACATTACATAACACATAAAATAGATCTAAGGATCAGGACATAAACTTGCATATGAATTTCATTCAAACTAGCATATGATAGGGAACTAGCATAGGTAATGGTCATAAACTTGCATAACTTTTGTACTGCTATAGATCCAAACATAAAGGTGTGAACTTGCATATGGATCTAAACATAAAGATGTAAACTTTCATATAGATCTAAACATAAAGATGTAAACTTGCATATAGATCTAAACATAAAGGTGTAATCTTGCATATAGATCTAAACATAAAGGTGTAATCTTGCATATAGATCTAAACATGTAGATTAATGTCACATAAACTAGCATATGCATATACATGTTTCACATATATTTCAACAACCCAAACTTGCATAAGATTCATACATGTATATATGATCCAATCATCACAAACTTGCATAAGATATATGATTCAACTTGCATAAGATATATGATTCAACATGCATAAGATATATGATCCAACTTACATAAAATTCACATAAGAACTAACATATGATCCAACACCAAAAACATACATCACATGATTCAAAATCACATTCTCATATTCCCAATTATTTCTTATCATAATTAAATTAATGAATTATTCTGTGAAAGCTATCATACTCACAATTAAAAGGAATAGTCTTGTCTTTCTGGGATCTGTATTCTGAAACTGAATTGCTCGCCTTTGATGTAGACTTAGTTGTTATTTAGATTTGGTTTGATTTTGATTCAAGCCTCTATCTTGCTTTAGGGGTGAAAGTGTATGGCGGCTACTCTAGGTTCTCCATTGACAGAATGGCGGCTCTTGTTATGAATTTGTGTGATTAGGGTTGAGAGTTTAGGCGTGTTTTTATATAAGATTAGTTAATTAAGAGCCGTCAGATTAACCTAGAATCAATCAAGACCATCCAGTCAGGATAGAATGACACCTCAGGCCTAATGACTCAACACTGAATCACTAAATCGTCATATTTTAGATCTTCCCGAGGGGACAGGTCGACCCCCATGTCGACACTAAGGTCAACCTGTATAGGGGGAGGTCGACACTAGGGTCGCCCCCCTGGTCGACCTGGTCCCTGTTTTGAATTCAAATTTTGAATTCCTGAATCTTGAGCTGTTTTTAATTTAATTAATTTCTGAAATTTCGGAAGGCCATAACTTCTTTATACGAAGTCCAATTCACACAAACTCGGACTCTATCTCAAGCAGAATTCCAAGACGAACGCAATGACGCAACCCGTTTCCCTTAATTCCCACATTTGAAATTAAGTATTCTTTAATTTGTTAACTTTAATATTTAAAATTACGTGGTGTTACAGTTTTGAGTTCTCATACCAGTCTCATGACTGACCTGGAGTTTACTGTTTTAACCTAAACTCTTGGTACCCATATTTTCCACACGGGCAGCTAGTATTTTTGGTTTTGCAGATATTATATTCACAGGATCCTTGTCTACAGCTGAAGCGATATTCGGAAAGCTCTGTGTTCGTGTATTTCTTTTCATTATATTTTGTATTATTTTTCCGCTGCTATTTAAATGCAATTTAAATCTCTAATATTATTTTCTATTGTATATTATTTATTTATACTACGGAATGTTCTTGTACTCTAATGTAATTGTTGGAATAAACAATGAAAAGGTTCTTTCATTTGTGTTATGATGAGTATTGTTCTCAAAACAATCCAAGCTTTCCTTTACGGGGAAGTTTGGGTCGTCACATTTGGTATCAGAGCTTTGGTTTACAAAGCTCGAGAACAAGAAACATTTGAACCAAACAAAAGAATTCATCAGAGATAAGATCAGTAACATCCTATAAGAATGACTCGTTAGAGATAGGATCAACAGTATCCTAGAATGAGTTCGAAGAGTGTTATTTTTAAAATAAAAATGATAACAAATTTAATTTTGAAAATTTTATCTTAAAATATGTATTTGAATATTACTATTTTATTGGGACAATTGAGTATATAGAGATTTGCATATATGCCTGGCTAGCGTGTATACGAAGCCTCCAATATACTGGATAGATATAGAATCACACTCTAGTCGCCCGGGGATAATTATGATGATTGACGCGTCATCATCAATATTTATGTTCGAGTATTCGAAAGTGGTATATCTATATATTTCCATTGACTGGTGTGAGAACCAAAACTAGATAGGGTATATTGTTGTGATTTGTACAGAAATATGATTTTGACTATATATAAAAATTAGATATATTTAAAAAGTTAATCACCTAATTGATTGCTAGTTGTGATGTTTGATAATTAATTTAACTAATTGGAAAGATAATTAATTTAACCAATATGAGAAAGAATGATAGATTTATCTTATTCATGGAAAGGTTCTCATTAATTTTATCAAAGATTATCACTTTTAAACACAATGCTTAATCCATTTCTTTAGAAATCATTTCAAAAGATTTTATAGTTTCTTTTCATGGTTTAAACCAAATTAAGATTTATCAAACTAGTCGGGATTAACGCCTTACCGAAGTAATCATTCATTTTATTATCCCATCCCAACCTATTCATCCCATACAGCAAAACTGTTATTACTCCATATTTAACACCACAATGTTATTGGTAAATTCAATTACCATTTCACGTTCAAATTTAATTAAAGATTTAACTATCGCATGATGACAAACCGGTGATACTCTATTCTCGAACACTTCTCAAATTTGATAATTTTAACTATCCTATTCCTATTTCAATCCAACTAAAGATTCATTAAAACTCCTCTTAGTTTTAATCTCTAAAAAAATCATTATTTAATGATTGTGTAACTTTAGGAAATCAATCATGCCACATTGACAATCTAAACTATACCATTGATTTCTACCAATATATAACCTCTAAGCTTGTATGACACGACCCGAACTTCCCCGTGAAGGAAAGCACGGATTGCTTTGAGAACACGACAAATCATAACACAAACAGAAGAAAATTTCATCGCTTATTACATCAATTCCATCAGAATACAAGAATATACAGAGTATGAGTAAATATTACACATTCGATAAATATCAGAGATTACACTACAATACATAGCAGCGGAAAAATAATACGATACACAACTGAAAGTGATAAATGGATACAAAGCTTTCCGAATATCGTTCCACCTGTAAACCAGGATCCTGTGAATATAAATCTGCAAAACCAAAACTACTAGCTGCCCATATAGAAAATAGGGGCACCCAGAGTTTAGGTTAAAACAATAAACTCCGGGTCGGTCATGTGACTGGTGTGAGAACTAAAGCAGTTATTAATTCTTTACTTTAAAGATAAGGTAAATTAGAGGACCATGCCATATAACACGAAAAGGGTTTCCTCCTAAGGACACCAGTGCATAAAACAAACAGCGCAATGCTTTTTGAAAAAATGAAGCTATTATAAGACTCAAGTCCCATCACACAATGCAACGCAAGCCGGAGTATAGAGTTTTACCTTATAATAGCCAAACATGCTTGGTACGTTTAAAAAAAATCATTTTGATACTATTATAGTGTAAAGCGTATGGAAACATCTTCAAATATAAATGTATCAATCATAGACGGCGTAGTATCCCATGCTACTATGTCGCCATACTAGGCTCTACAAATAAAACTGAAATGTCACGTATTGGAAATTGGATTTCCGTCATGAGTCGAGGCAAGGGGCAAGCTCCTCACCGGCTTCGAGACACTATAGAAAATGGCCCAGGACTACACACTTTGGGTAGCCCTTGGAATCGGTCGGGCTGGCCCTCCATTACGTTTGAGGATTGGCAATTCCTGAACACACGTTTCCCGATCCTATCAGACCTATCCATCGACTCCGTAGAGACCGATATATCCGAGGCGCCTCGCATTCCAACATCCACAAAGGTATATAATCAACGATGTCAGGGCTAGTAAAACGTTGACACCACCCATAACTAGAAAGAAACAACGTGTTCTCCCAGCGGTCCATATCCCTTTTTAACTCATACCGAGGTGTGAGGCTCGCGAATCAATGATATAAACAAAGCTCGCTATATTAAAGTCGTGCTTTGATCATCAACCACAAGACTCTACTTTTCAACAAAAGCCTTTGATCACTGCATATCAGCATGCCATACAGGAAATTCATGCCATGCGATTGATATCTATTGATATACAACCTCTGAGCTCGTACGCCTCAGAGAAGGGCGTTAAGAAAGAGAATAAATTCTCCACCGCCAAACAGATATATATTTAATAAAAATCAATCAGCACAGAATAAAATCCAATATCAGACACACAATCCATCTATAAATCCGTTCTGGGTCTAAACCAAACCGAAGGCACCTTATTCCTCCCCTACATGTCCAATACAGGGGAGAGGTCCTCGCATATCCGTCGATCTCCAAGTACGCCTGGACGGTTACCACTTATTACCTCGGCTTGGGTATACAGCCCAACCAAGACATCAGTAATCATCCAAACGATGTGAAGACCTCTGGTCTTCAACCATCATCTACATCGTCGACACATCGTCGAATCCATTATTCAGAATGGGTATAAACCTGGCCTTTCTGAATAACTCGCGTACATAATAAACAAGTGCTATAAACCACAACATATGCCTCATTCCAATTTTGAATATTCTGTTATTCAAATATTCACATACTTTGGGAAAGGTTCCCATTAATTTTATCAAAGATAAATTCTTTAAAATTTATTCTTTAATCTTCCTTGGGATTTCCATTCAAACCGTATTTTGTCTTTAACTGGGTTAAAGAACCAGTGTCATTTAAAACACGGTTCACAATAAACCCAAAATCGCATTCCATTTCATCAGCCTTTAACCGTAAATTAGCAAGTGAACAACTCCCTAAGTGTTAACCCCGAAGGCCGAAACCAACATCAGATCAATACCCAGGAAACCATTCAACTTACTAATCTCCAGTTAGTTTCTGATTCTCTTAACTCCATTGTCAATCGGGTTAAAGAGCTAGTGTTATTTAAAACACTGTTCACGATAAACCCAAAGACCAATTTCAACTCAATTCCAATTAAATATATTAAATTGGAAAACTTTATTTTGGAAAATTCCCGTTAAATCTTAATAATAAGATTTATAAATTCCAAATCTTATTTCACTATAAATCGGGTTAAAGAATGAATGTCATTGAAAACACAGTTCACAACAAACCCAAAATCCAATCAGTCTCTAACCGTAAATTAGGAAGAGAACAATTCCCTAAGTATTAACCCCGAAGCCCGGAACCAACATCAGATCAATATCCAGGAAACCATTCAACTTAACTAACCTCCAGTCAGTTTTGAATTTTCTTAACTACCTTCAGTTCAAGAACAATATTATTAAAGATACCGTTCATGACAAACCCAAAATCCAATTTGATATTAAATACAAGGCTCTGAATATAAAATATATTGCCTTATATTCAATGTAACACCCCACATCCTTTAGTGTCACTCACAAAGGAAATGCACTAAGTTCTGTGGAGCATTTAGGGTAAAAGATGCAGATAAATTACAAGACAGACAAAATTAAAACAGCGGAAAATAAAAATTTACTTTATTGATAAAATAGTTTGTACAACAATTGTTTTCCAATATCAGAGTATCATCTGTCTTACAAAATAAAGAAGCATAAAATAACATTTATATTCCCCAATGTAGCATAAGCCAGCTATAGCAACAGAAAAAGAGAGTCCAAAACACTTTGTCAAAGAATCTTCGAGCTTGGGAAGAGTGGCGGTCCAATCTAACCTGATCTATACTATTCCCTCCTTAACTACCTGGGGGCGGGGGGGGGGGGGGGGGGGAAGAAAAGAAGACAAAAGAAAACTGGGTCAGACATAAAGTCTGGTAAGTTCAGTTACTTCTAGCATGTGAACAAGGAAAAACAAAACGACATGAATTAAATGAATACAAGACAATACCATGATGATATGGCCCACAAGATAGGATAAGATTAACACAAGATATGCTAAGACAAGACAAACTGGATATGCTTTAATACTTTCTCCGCTTCGCTATTAACCTGTTATTATGGTTTCTATGTCTCTGCACCACCTATCTAGTGTCCCAACTAGTAATCTGTCTAAAATGATAATGCGATCCCAATCCTAGTAATTGTGGTTGCCTTTAAGCGTACATTTATTATTTATTACCTAGATATAATCTAGGGTCTTATATCAAAGTGCTTCCTAGATTCCACTCGGGTTTACGCGGCTTATCTAATGCTTCACAGATTCAGGGTTTATGCCACCTAGGTCCAACTAGGGATTACGCTACCTGTCGAACGATGCCCCTAGTCTAGGACACACTACCTAGAGCGGTATATGTTCCTAGACTTTCCCCAAGTATGTGTCGTGAATCGTTTATCGCTGTCTAGATGCACATGTCCTGAAATGTGCGACCTGAGTCCTGTAGCAGGGCTAATCAAGAAACATGGAACTCGGTCGGGAGCTTTCAGATATCTGCTGATGCAGATGCTAAGGTCTGTTTTTCCAGTGGATATGGTCCCACCTGACCCCTCCCTCAACTAATGAAAGACACACCTTGAAAAATGAGAACTATACGCAGGCCCTCTATGCCCCCACTAACCTATGGCCATCCGCACCCATAACTAGATAGCAAGTATATGGCCTGTTGGAGTTCTCCGCCTTTCTGCTTCACGTATCTCGATTGACTCAAGATGGTAGGTAGACGACGAGTTGCTATCACAGGGCTACTAGTCTCGTCGAATCACGCTGGTCCATCCTAGTCTTTAGGTTGCCTTATATTGCAACCAAGGCATACCCTTGGTTCTTCTGATGCAGACCTTAACCTCTGTGAGCCCAGGTGGATCATCTGCAACCTCACACAGGGATACCAAGAGTACCCTCACGTCCCTTTGAAGCTACATGCTTCATCACCCAGCTTGTTTGAGCCTCCCTTAAGATCAGATGGACGTTCGCTCCTTTTTGCGTTCAACTAAGGATTACTACTTAGTTCTCCTAACTAAGGTTTACCACTTAGTTTCCTGAATCGTGGTTTTCCTTTAACCAAGGTTTATTACTTAGCCCCCTTTAGCTAAGGTTTACTACTTAGTTCTCTTTTCTCATCAATTTGGATTGGTTAAGTGTCATTAGTCTATTCAAGTTAACTTAACCCATTCATTTGTTCTGTTAAACTGGTTAAGTGTTATCAGTATTTCATGTTGACTTAACCCTACCACAAATCAAGTTATATTGGTTAAGTATTTCTTATTACTTAACCTCACCCCTTCATCTTGTATTGGTTAAGTGTTCCTCTTTAACTTAACCTTGCCTATCTGTTTTAACGAACATGTTTTAACGGTTAAGTGTACCCTTAGTTAACTTAACCCTAACATTGGTTTGACTAACATGCTCTAATGGTTAAGTATTGTCCCTTCATGTTTTTAACTTAACCATATTCATTTATCACACTCTGATGGTTAAGTGTTCAAGCTTACTTAACCCTACGGTCTAGTCCAGCTAACATATTAAATTGGCTAAGTGTATTAAATTTACTTAACCCCAACCTCTAATCTAGTTAATATGTTAAATTGGCTAAGTGTATTAACTTTACTTATCCCCAACCTCTAGTCTAGTTAACATGTTAAATTGGCTAAGTGTATTGAATTTACTTAACCCCCACTTTCTAGTCTGGTTAACATATTAAATTGGCTAAGTGTTTTTCTTAGTTACTTAACCCCTACAAATCTTGTCTTGTTACCATGTTAAGTTGGTTAAGTGTTCTAGTTAACTTAACCCTATCGTTCTAACTTAACTGTGTTAAGTTGGTTAAGTGTTCCTATGGACTTAACCCTCCCATTCTAGCTTAACTGTGTAAAGTTGGTTAAGTGTTCTTATGGACTTAACCATCCCATTCTAGCTTAACTTTAATTGTCTTATTAAAGCACCAGCCACTCACATTAGACAGGTATTGTTGTGGCTGCCGGTATGCCGGTTGGTTCCGGGCAGTCTTACGCCACAACTCAGTCTAACCTCGGGCCTTTATCGGGCTCAATGCCTTAACCTCCCATATTGTATAGGTATTGTTGTGATCACTGGACAGCCGGGCGGGTCCGGGTAGGTTTACATCACAACTCAATCCAACCTCGGGTTTAGCATGTTCGTATTGTCTAAATTTACTTTTCTCATTTAGGATAAATTCTATAAGTAAATTTTCCCTAATGTACTTATTCCATTATTACTCTTTTAATGTACATTGTCAACATTTATTATTATGGCCCATTTTCCTTATATATCATATTTATAGTTTTTGGTATGTAAATTATACCAAATTAAGTGTCACTAACATGATTATTCTAAACATGGCAATTACTCACAATTGTGACTAAATTCAAAATTTGTGCTAATATACTTATTATGCCAAATTAACTTTAATTGACCCAATTCTGATTTAACATCCTAATTTATAGTTTATGGCAAGATTAGAATTATTATTCTAGTTTACCGTTTTCGCCTAAAACTTAGCTTACTTGCCAATACTAAATTTAATATGTCAAATTACATATTCCATAATTCATGTCAAATTTTCAAATTTTCTTTCTAATAAACATGCCATAATACATGTTCTAAATTATGTCAATCACAATTATGTTCATGTTTCAAATTATGCCAATTTTCAAGTTTACAAATACATTTTAGTCAATTTCATGTTTTCACAAATCGTGTTCCCACCGTTCGTATAATCGTGATTCATCCTAGATTATAAATAAATATAGATTCATGGATAAAAGGGAATGAACCAAAATGCCATGAAAATATAGACATAATAACTGGCATAAGATGATAATTCACTAATTCACTAAATTCAGATCTAACAAATTACACTGAATAAGTTGATTTAAAGCTTCGAAGGCCTATAGATCTGATAATATTATGACATGAAAAGGGTTGAATAAATAACATAAGTTCATGTATATGGGTAGATCTAACATAATAGATAAATTCCCATAATCAAGATCTAAGGATAAATAAGAATAGACTGGAATAGATAATCAAGTTTAGATCCAATTTCACAGTCATAAGGCAATAATATCATGTTCATGAATCATAGGTAATTATCCACTATTGTCCTTCTCATAGTCATAGGCATTGGTTTATGCTCCTAGTCAAAGGCTTATGTTCATAGTCAAAGGCTTATGTTCATAGTCAAAGGCATATGGTTTCAAAGGCCACACTTCCATAGTCATAATCTTAAGCATTGGCAATTTAGTCACAATGTGTTCTAGGCCATAATCAAGAATCAGATCCAAAGTCATAAACAAGCACAGATTCAATGAAATGATAAGGCATATTTCTTATATTCTTTTAATTTCATGTCACAAATAGAAAAAGGCGTTCAAATCTAAAAAGTAACCGACTTACATTGGTTGGATCTAGAAAAGAATAGAAAGATAGCGTTGCTTGAAGCCGTTGAATCTTTACTTGAATCCTAACTTGTTTTGAATCTTCTCTTGAAAGACTTGAGCAGCATATCCTCGTCTTGATTTATATTTTATTTTAATCTATTTATTTAGATTTAGAGGAAGAAGAAGAAGCCATGTCCATCAAGAATTTGTGCAGCATAAGGTTAGAGAAGAATGGTGCAAAGAGAAGGAGACTAGGGGACTGTTTATATAGGATTGCAAGTTAATTTGAGCCGTCGATGAAGCCAAGGTTAATTAAAGCCATCCGTTCTAAAGAGAAGCCAATTATGTTCACAATTACTTTCTTAATGTACATTATTAACATATATTATTAAATTTGTATGCACATTAGATACATCTCCCCTTTACACATTTATTATTAAATTTGTATGCACATTAGATACATCTCCCCTTTACACATTTATTATTAAATTTGTATGCACATTAGATACATATCCCCTTTACACATTTATTATTAAATTTGTATGCACATTAGATACATCTCCCCTTTACACATTATATTAAGCATTGGTTATTCTTAAATTAGTAACTTATGTGTTAACAGAAATACGGGATGTTACATTCTCTCCTCCTTAAAGGATTTCGACCCCGAAATCTTCTATTCAAGAAGAATGTAAATCCTACCATCCAATCATCCATCTACTCAACCATCAAACACAGGCATCCATTGTCCTTAAAGACTTCTAATGCTTGTATGTTCATATGCATAGTGTGTGTACATGTCTTTATCTAATGCAAAATCAGGCGGTCTACTGATTCAGTTGACCTCCTTAATGCAAATTATGTCAGTGCCATGCGTCCAATATGTATGCAAATCCTAATGATACATATTATTTCTATATGAGTGCATAATCATTCACTCAAATGCGACATCCATATGATGACACATTAAGTTCAATTCATAAACAAATACATATATGTAAATGAAATATGAAGGCGTCTGAGCTGATCTAGTGCCTAATACGTGTGTATATGCATTCACGAGCAACAACTAGCAACCATTCGCAACCATCAACCATAACATGTTTCAAATACATGTTTACATCCAAAAGGGTTTCTACCTAAGGATCGACGATACGTCCTAGAGGATATACCTTAAAAGCTAGAAATTAGTATGCATAGAATTCCTAAAGAAAGGAATCAAGGATGTACCCTTAAGAAAAAGGGTATGAGGCGCGTATGCCTTATCTTCAATCTCCCGTATCACGTCTTCTTGAGCTTTACTCAACTGTACCTTAACAGATTCAACTTCACGATTGCGAAATTTCTTGACCTCCATTTCCAAAATAAAAAAATGTCAACCATGATACTGAGTGTATATACTAGGATGATCAGAGGTCTCTCCTCTTAGCTTATCCATCATGCCATTACTATGTGGGTCAAAATGTTACTACGTACTTTTTACCTCTCTTACGGTTAGTCCTTCTCTATATAGAGCGCCTGCCACAACTATTCATCTCTCAAGCAAACCATCCTAGTCGAACTCGACATCCCTCAAGTATAAGCCCCAAAGGCCTAAACCAATATCAGACAAGCACCCGAGGAATGTCTCCTCCAAATTTGGACGATCTACGTGAGATGATCTAAGCAAAAACAACCAAACACTTGAGCACTAGTTGGGATCATTTACTATACAAGTACTAAGGTGCATAGACTCAACTATGGAAGCAAATATGAACAAATGCGAAGTGCTAAAACCAAAAGAAAGGTTACAAACAGAAAAGCTAGACTCTTCCAAAAGAACTTTACTACATTTCTCCTAGGTACGCTTAGCGGTGAAAGCATGTACATGCCCTTCTGAAAATCTTGTCCTTTGTTCTTAATTATATGCCCTATTCTGCCATAGTAAAGATACTTCCTATTGTCTTAGGTTTTATAATCCCTTCATCCTTCGTGAGCCAAGTCAACATCCATGAATTCCTCATCCTTGGGTTGTGCTCCTTAGCCAAACTCCTCATCCTCTTTCGTGTGTAATCATGTTGACAAATCTCTCGAAAGCTGCCTCCATCGTACAGAAAACCCTACTAAGCTTGAAAGAAAACTAGCCGCATGTGAAACTACTATGGTTATAGATGGAAGTCAGGCACTACTTCGCCCTTCGATGAGGTTACCTCCCAGAAAGCCAGGAGCCCCAGAGACTCAAGAAAGAAGGGGACAAGAATTCAAATAGAGAACCAGAAGATAGTGCATATGCCTTTTGGGGAATATGCCTTTAAAACAAAACTTTTCTTTTGAAAATGCTTCTTTTAAAACTGTTTGAAAATAATAATTTTTTTCAAATCTTTTATCTGATCCGGTAACCTTCAGCTCTGATACCACGTGTAACACCCCACATCCTTTAGTGTCACTCACAAAGGGAATGCACTAAGTTCTGTGGAGCATTTAGGGTAAAAGATGCAGATAAATTACAAGACAGACAAAATTAAAACAGCGGAAAATAAAACTTTACTTTATTGATAAAATAGTTCGTACAACAATTGTTTTCCAATATCAGAGTATCATCTGTCTTACAAAATAAAGAAGCACAAAATAACATTTATATTCCCCAATGTACATAAGCCAGCTATAGCAGCAGAAAAAGAGAGTCCAAAACACTTTGTCAAAGAATCTTCGAGCTTGGGAAGAGTGACGGTCCAATCTAACCTGAGCTATACTATTCCCTCCTTAACTACCTGGGGGGGGGGGGGAACGGAAGAAAAGAAGACGAAAGAAAACTTGGTCAGACATAAAGTCTGGTAAGTTCAGTTACTTCTAGCATGTGAACAAGGAAAAACAAAACGACATGAATTAAATGAATACAAGACAATACCATGATGATAGGGCCCATAAGATAGGATAAGATTAACACAAGATATGCTAAGACAAGATAAACTGGATATGCTTTAATACTTTCTCCGCTTCGCTATTAACCTGTTATTATGGTTTCTATTTCTCTGCACCACCTATCTAGTGTCCCAACTAGTAATCTGTCTAAAATGATAATGCGATCCCAATCCCAGTAATTGTGGTTGCCTTTAGGCGTACATTTATTATTTATTACCTAGATCTAATCTAGAGTTTTATATCAAAGTGCTTCCTAGATTCCACTCGGGTTTACGCGGCTTATCTAATGCTTCACAGATTCAGGGTTTATGCCACCTAGGTCCAACTAGGGATTACGCTACCTGTCGAACGATGCCCCTAGTTTAGGACACACTACCTAGAGCGGTATATGTTCCTAGACTTTCCCCAAGTATGTGTCGCGAATCGTTAATCGCTGTCTAGATGCACATGTCCTGAAATGTGCGACCCGAGTCCTGTGGCAAGGCTAATCAAGAAACCCGAAACTCGGTCGGGAGCTTTCAGATATCTGCTGATGCAGATGCTAAGGTCTGTTTTTCCAGTGGCTATGGTCCCACCTGACCCCTCCCTCACCTAATGAAAGACACACCTTGAAAAATGAGAACTATACGCAGGCCCTCTATGCCCCACTAACATATGGCCATCCGCACCCATAACTAGATAGCAAGTATATGGTCTGTTGGAGTTCTCCGCCTTTCCGCTTCACGTATCTCGGTTGACTCAAGATGGTAGGTAGACGACGAGTTGCTATCACAGGGCTACTGGTCCCGTCGAATCACGCTGGTCCATCCTAGTCTTTAGGTTGATTTATATTGCAACCAAGGCATACCCTTGGTTCTTATGACGCAGACCTTAACCTCTGTGAGCCCAGGCAGATCATCTGCAGCCTCACAGAGGGATACCAAGAGTACCCTCACGTCCCCTTGAAGCCGCATGCTTCATCACCTAGCTTGTTTGAGCCTCCCTTAAGATCAGATGGATGTTCGCTCCTTTTTGCGTTCAACTAAGGATTACTACTTAGTTCTCCTAACTAAGGTTTACCACTTAGTTTCCTGAATCGTGGTTTTCCTTTAACCAAGGTTTATTACTTAGCCCCCTTTAACTAAGGTTTACTACTTAGTTCTTTTTTATCATCAATTTGGATTGGTTAAGTGTCATCAGTCAATTCAAGTTAACTTAACCCATTCATTTGTACTGTTAAACTGGTTAAGTGTTATCAGTATTTCATGTTGACTTAACCCTACCACAAATCAAGTTGTATTGGTTAAGTATTTCTTATTACTTAACCTCACCCCTTCATCTTGTATTGGTTAAGTGTTCCTCTTTAACTTAACCTTGCCTATCTGTTTTAACTAACATGTTTTAACGGTTAAGTGTTCCCTTAGTTAACTTAACCCGAACTTTGGTTTGATTAACATGCTCTAATGGTTAAGTATTGTCCCTTCATGTTTTTAACTTAACCCTATTCATTTATCACACTCTGATGGTTAAGTGTTCAAGCTTACTTAACCCTACGGTCTAGTCCAGCTAACATATTAAATTGGCTAAGTGTATTAAATTTACTTAACCCCAACCTCTAGTCTAGTTAATATGTTAAATTGGCTAAGTGTATTAACTTTACTTATCCCCAACCTCTAGTCTAGTTAACATGTTAAATTGGCTAAGTGTATTGAATTTACTTAACCCCCACTTTCTAGTCTGGTTAACATATTAAATTGGCTAAGTGTTTTTCTTAGTTACTTAACCCCTACAAATCTTGTCTTGTTACCATGTTAAGTTGGTTAAGTGTTCTAGTTAACTTAACCCTATCGTTCTAACTTAACTGTGTTAAGTTAGTTAAGTGTTCCTATGGACTTAACCCTCCCATTCTAGCTTAACTGTGTTAAGTTGGTTAAGTGTTCTTATGGACTTAACCCTCCCATTCTAGCTTAACTTTAATTGTCTTATTAAAGCACCATCCACTCACATTAGACAGGTATTGTTGTGGCTGCCGGTATGCCGGTTGGTTCCGGGCAGTCTTACGCCACAACTCAGTCTAACCTCGGGCCTTTATCGGGCTCAATGCCTTATCCTCCCACATTGGATAGGTATTGTTGTGATCACTGGACAGCCGGGCGGGTCTGGGCAGGTTTACATCACAACTCAATCCAACCTCGGGTTAAGCATGTTCGTATTGTCTAAATTTACTTTTCTCATTTAGGATAAATTCTATAAGTAAATTTTCCCTAATGTACTTATTCCATTATTACTCTTTTAATGTACATTGTCAACATTTATTATTATGGCCCATTTTCCTTATATATCATATTTATAGTTTTTGGTATGTAAATTATACCAAATTAAGTGTCACTAACATGATTATTCTAAACATGACAATTACTCACAATTATGACTAAATTCAAAATTTGTGCTAATATACTTATTATGCCAAATTAACTTTAATTGACCCAATTCTGATTTATCATCCTAATTTACAGTTTATGGCAAGACTAGAATTATTATTCTGGTTTACCGTTTTCGCCTAAAACTTAGCTTACTTGCCAATACTAAATTTAATATGTCAAATTACATATTCCGTAATTCATGTCAAATTTTCAAATTTGCGTTCTAATAAACATGCCATAATACATGTTCTAAATTATGTCAATCACAATTATGTTCATGTTTCAAATTATGCCAATTTTCAAGTTTACAAATACGTTTTAGTCAATTTCATGTTTTCACAAATCGTGTTCCCACCGTTCGTATAATCGTGATTCATCCTAGATTATAAATAAATCTAGATTCATGGATAAAAGGGAATGAACCAAAATGCCATGAAAATATAGACATAATAACTGGCATAAGATGATAATTCACTAATTCACTAATTTCAGATCTAACAAATTACACTGAATAAATTGATTTAAAGCTTCGAAGGCCTATTAGATCTGATAATATTATGACATGTAAAGGGTTGAATAAATAACATAGGTTCATGTATATGGGTAGATCTAACTTAATAGATAAATTCCCATAATCAAGATCTAAGGATAAATAAGAATAGACTGGAATAGATAATCAAGTTTAGATCCAATTTCACAGTCATAATCTTAGGCAATAATATCATGTTCATGAATCATAGGTAATTATCCACTATTGTCCTTCTCATAGTCATAGGCAATGGTTTATGCTCCTAGTCAAAGGCTTATGTTCATAGTCAAAGGCTTATGTTCATAGTCAAAGGCATATGGTTTCAAAGGCCACACTTCCATAGTCATAATCTTACGCATTGGCAATTTAGTCACAATGTGTTCTAGGCCATAATCAAGAATCAGATCCAAAGTCATAAACAAGCACAGATTCAATGAAATGATAAGGCATATTTCTTATATTCTTTTAGTTTCATGTCACAAATAGAAAAAGGCGTTCAAATCTAAAAAGTAACCGACTTACATTGGTTGGATCTAGAAAAGAATAGAAAGATAGCGTTGCTTGAAGCTGTTGAATCTTTACTTGAATCCTAACTTGTTTTGAATCTTCTCTTGAAAGACTTGAGCAACATATCCTCGTCTTGATTTATATTTTATTTTAATCTATTTATTTAGATTTAGAGGAAGAAGAAGAAGCCATGTCCATCAAGAATTTGTGCAGCATAAGGTTAGAGAAGAATGGTGCAAAGAGAAGGAGACTAGGGGACTGTTTATATAGGATTGCAAGTTAATTTGAGCCGTCGATGAAGCCAAGGTTAATTAAAGCCATCCGTTCTAAAGAGAAGCCAATTATGTTCACAATTACTTTCTTAATGTACATTATTAACATATATTATTAAATTTGTATGCACATTAGATACATCTCCCCTTTACACATTTATTATTAAATTTGTATGCACATTAGATACATCTCCCCTTTACACATTTATTATTAAATTTGTATGCACATTAGATACATCTCCCCTTTACACATTATATTAAGCATTGGTTATTCTTAAATTAGTGACTTAGGTGTTAACATAAATACGGGGTGTTACATTCAATATCAAATTCTGAAACCAACAAATATTGTATTGGAATAACGACATATATATCTTCCAAATTCCTCCACAATACCAGTATAATCACGAAATCTAATATCGAAATATTCTAAAGATAATTTCGATTCAAATCCATTCCAATTTATATGTTGGAAATTCTGGTTATTTTTAAAACAATTTCAAATCCAATTTTTTTATTTTAAAAATATTGGATTTATTATTCTATTTCAAAACTAGTTCATTTCGATAAAAATATATTTTTCTCTTTTCAAATATGGTATTTTTCATCCCAATTCTTTCCAAATTATTTATTATGATTTTACGCAAATTATTGATATTTCTAATAATTTTATCAAGGCCCGTACAGTCGATTTCCATAAATGGCCATCGAACTACACTTACAGCGACCTTTTCCAAATTTGATTTGGACATGATTATCCAACCGTTAGATTTCAAATCTCTAATATTCGCTAGAAATTTCTTTTCGATAAGAACCCAATGGTTCGATTTTAGGAGAATCCGACGGTCGGATCTCCCGTAATGTCCATTCGAAGTCAATGGTCAAAATTCGCAAACTGCCGCAGCGCGTCGTGTTCTATTCAGGCCATTATATTATATTATATATATTATATATAATATACATTTCCTCGATTCCCCTTTAAAACGTATTTTATAAATCGTTTTGAATTCGGTTTCAAAACAGTTTCAACTTCATCTTCAATTCCAAATCAAAATTGAATTTTCCATTATAAATTCGTTTTAAATTCATTTCAAATTGATTTCAATTTAATTTCAATTTCAATTCGTTTTGAATTCACTTCAAATTTATTTTAATTCAAATTCAGTTCATTTTGAATTCACTTCAAATTGATTTCAATTCAATTTCAATTTTTTTTGAATTCATTTTAAATCGATTTCAATTCAATTTCAGTTCATTTTGAATTCACTTCAAATTGATTTCAATTCAATTTCAGTTCGTTTTGAATTCATTTTAAATCGATTTCAATTCAATTTCAATTCATTTTGAATTCATTTTAAATCGATTTCAATTCAATTTCAGTTTCAATTCAAAATTGAATATTCTATATCATTTCAATATTTTCAAAACATCATATTTTGAAATCACTTTTCGATAAAATGGCGTTTAACTACTTAACACGGGTTCACATTCCCATATTCACTGAATATCATTCTAAAATATTTGTTAATTCCCAACTGGAATCAGACTCAATCGATTATCATATAGTTTCAGTTATATGGATTTCATCCAATACATGTGTACTACAATGACGATAAAGAATCACTAAAAATTCAAACAACATCTAGAGTGCATTCTACAACCGTATAAGCATCAAAATAAATAAATAATGCTTATACAGTATGTCAACCCATCGATTGACATATCACTAATTACTGGGATCAGTGTACGTCAAATATTATCCCAATACCCATGTGGGGTTTTCAAACGACAAATACTGTTTATTATTTGGGCAGTTGGGCAATGTGTAAAATTTATCGTCCCAATCAATATCAAATAAATTGGTGTACATAAACAAACCGTTCGGTTTGTAAATGATTATTTATCTCAACATATGAATATTTTATTCAGTCCATATATACAATAAAAATGATAATTTTATTATTTAAATATTTTATTCAACTTGAATATTTTATTTACTTTACATGCACAATAAAAATGTGATTTTTATTGTTCAAACTATTTATTCACATATGAATATTTTTAACACTTCATTCCACATCACAAAATCAATTTTCATAACACAACAATCAAACAAACAAGTCATCCATGGTCTGTGGACGACGGGTGTCGGGTGCTGCTAAGCACCGTCTGCATCCTAGTATATATTTCAACTAGAAAATTAAATAAAAGTGAGGAGTTCTTACCTTTGGGTTCCACTCCGTCATTCTTTCCTTCTGAACGGTATGGATTCTATTTTGATTTCATTCCGTTCTATCGCAGTTTGTTTTCACGTTGTTCATTGTAAAAATCACATTTTTAGTATGAAGTTTACCTTAAAAAGTTCACATTTTTATAACGATGTTTATATATTAAAAATCATATTTTTATAAGCTATTCATATATATAAAAACCAAATTTTTATTTAGCTACAACATATATAAAAATCGTATTTTTATTATGGTACATATATAAAAATTATATTTGTATAGTGCTACTTTCCATTTAAAAATTATACTTTTATATCTCTAATGTCATAATAAAAGTCATATTTTTGTTTCTCTAACTTCAGATTAAAGATCATATGTTTATCATAATGAAAACATTATAAAAATCGTATTTTTTCGTATAAAAAAATAGATTTTTCATATTAAAGAAAATCAAAATTTTCTATCTTAGAAAATCTCATTTTCATTTCAAAGAAAATTATATTTTCAAAATCAAAGAAATCTTATTTTTCAAAATCAGAGATAATACTTCTATACGCACAAAATCATATTTTTAAACTATTCGTATATAGCTAAAAATCAAATCTTTTTAATTATATTATGAAATGAAAATACATTCCATGCTTTATATATGGTTATATAAATAAAAATCATTTTTTTATTTTGCCTCTATATATTTAAAAATCATTACTTTGTATAAATAAATAAATAAAAATCGAATCTTTATATATAATACGTAATTTATATTTCAGCTGTGCTAACATATAAAACTGAATTTTTTTTACGCTTTAAAATTAATTACTTAAAAGAAATAAAAATAAATAAACAACAAAAAAAACCACTTACAGTCGAAAATGGAGGAGGGGGTTCTCTGGCGCGCGTCAGTCGGAGGGGTGGTGCGCGGCTCGCAATTGCAGCGGCAGAGCGTTCTCGGGCTGTGGAGGGGGGTGCGGTTTCTTCTGAGGGGTTGGGGGGTTGCGCGAAGCGCTCGAGGGGAGGAGGGAGGCTTGGGGGAGGTGCGACGCCAGGGAAGGGGAGGCGCGACGACCAACGACGACGGTTAGGGTTCCGTCGCCCCTTTCTCTCTTCTTTTTTTTAATTTCCTCAATTTTTAACTGAACGGGAAAGATATTAGAGAGGGGGGTTATGTAATTTTATATAATTTTATTATTATTTTTTCAAAAATGTTGACTTTCCATTTGACCTCCAAACGAGACCCACCGACTGTCGTCCTTAGCTAATTACCCTCATTCCGAACACAATGGGATATGTATTGTCAGCCAGTTCGGCTGTTTCAATCATTTACGTCAAAATCAAAATATAAATCAATATATTTAATTTAAACACACATTTCAATTTACCGGGGCCACATACGGACTCTAAAAATTCCCGAAAAATATTTTCTAGCTTCATATTGACAGTACGGTTCCAACAAAACTAATTTCGTCAAATTTGGAGACAGTTTGAAAAATGGCCATTTACTAGTCGATTTAAATTGACTTAAGCTGCCAAAACACGTTTTCTTTTTCCACTCTCACATATTGATTCGAAAAATTATGAATTTTGGAATCTGGCAATAACTTGACATCCCGGATCCAACAAAAGTGGATTCGTCGAAAACAAAGGTCATTTGCAAAATTTCCATTTTTAAGGGCCCAAAATTCCATAGTGACTATTCTGAATTTTCAACGGGGTATAACTTTTTATTCCCGCTATGAAATTTCAATTTTTTGAAATCGTTGGAAAGATATTTTCAAATATGTTCTAATATTTTTGGTTTCGCTAAAATCCGGGTTATTTTGAATCCTGTACATTCATTTGAAACTTGAAATAGAATTTTCAAACTACCGCGCCATTTTCAATTTCTTTTATAAATAAAAATAAATATTTATATTCTAACGTCGATTAAAATAGATATATACATTCTAATTCTATTCAAAATAAGTTTCTTGTCGTTATTATTTAAAAAAAATCATTTTAAATATTCAAAATTCATTAAAATAGCCAAAATAAAAAAAATTAAATTGGTTCGGATTTCCGGCTTATTACAATCTCCCTCACTTAAAATCTTTTCGTCCTCGAAAGGGAATGGAGTTGAAAGTTGTTTTACAAACCAACTCAACTTTCAATTTTTTCAAAAATTTGGCTAGCATCCTAAATTTTTGAAAAATTTCACCATAACCTCCCATGTACGGGAGCACCAGGAAAATCCTGAAATTGCCACACAGGCCTCTCCAATCCAAAAAGAAACAGAAACAAACAAGCGGCTAGCCAATCGGCTCATAAAATCATCCAAAACTCAAGAAATTGATAAACATGTACCTATTTACCGGGCATACAATTTTATTCCTCTGCTCTAGCCTCGTTGCAATGACCTGTTCAATGTATGTACATGTATATGCATGCAATTCCAAACAATTTTCAATACAATTTAATATTCGATTCAAACTGGCTAAATTTACCTTTCATTCACATAATGGTTTAAATAAATAATCACACAACACAATCATCAACCAATTAGTGAATTAACGTTTCAAAATCATAATTTTGATACATATACAGAAAATCATGTTTTTGATGCCAATTTACAACAATAAACCCTATCTAGTTTTGGTTCTCACACCAGTCAATTGGAAATATATAAATATCCCACTTTTCGAAACTCGAACACAAATTCTGATGATGTAGCTACAACATCGGAATCATCTCCGGGCGACTAGAGTGTGATTCCATACCTATCCAGTATGTTAAAACTTCGAATACATGTTTTCAAGGTGTATATGCCAAATCTTTATATATTGGATTTTCCAAGTCAATTTAAAATAAATATTCAAATACGTATAACCCGATTTAAAATTTCAAAACAAAGCTTGTTTTAATTTTTATTTTTAAAACACTACTCTTCACACTCATTCTAGGATACTACTGATCCCATCTCTAACGAGTCATTCTTATTGGATATTACTAATCCAATCTCTGATGAATTCTTTCATTTGGTTCTAATGTGTCTTGCTCTCGAGCTCTGTAAACCAAAGCTATGATACCAAAATGACACGACCCGAACTTCCCCGCGAAGGAAAGCACGGATTGCTTTGAGAACACAACAAATCAGAACACAAACAGAAGAACGTTTGGTCACTTATTACAACAATTCCATCAGAATATAAGAATATACAGAGTATGAATAAATATTATACATTCGATAAATATCAGAGATTACAATACATTTCATAGCAGCGGAAAAATAATACGATACACAACTGAAAGGGATAAACGGATACAGAGCTTTTCGAATATCGTTCCAGCTATAAACCAGGATCCTGTGAATATAAATCTGCAAAACCAAAATTACTAGTTGTCCGTGTGGAAAATAGGTGCACCCAGAGTGTAGGTTAAAACAGTAAACTCCGGGTCAGCCATGTGACTAGTGTGAGAACTAAAGCAGTTACTAAATCTTTACTTTAAAGATAAGGTAAATCAAGGGACCACGCCGTATAACACGGAAAGGGTTTCCTCCCAAGGACACTAGTGCATAAAACAAACAGTGCAATGCTTTTTGAAAAAATGAAGCTATTATAAGACTTAGGTCCCATCACACAATGCAACGCAAGCCGGAGGATAGATTTTTACCTTATAATAGCCAAACATGCTTGGTACATTTAAAACAAATCATTTTGATACTATTATAGTGTAAAGAGTATGAAAACAACTTCAAATATAAATGTATCAATCATAGACGACATAGTATCCCATGCTACTATGTCGCCATACTAGGCTATACAAATAAAACTGAAATGTCACGTATTGGTAAATGGGTTTCCATCATGAGTCGAGGCAAGGGGCAAGCTCCTCACCGGCTTCGAGACACTCTAGCAAATGCCCCAGGACTACACACTTTGGGTAGCCCATGGAATCGGTTGGGCTGGTCCTTCGTTATGTTTGAGGATTGGCAATTCCTGAACACACGTTTCCCAGTCTTATCATACCTATCCATCGGCTCCATAGAGACGGATATATCTGAGGCGCCTCGCATTCCAACATCCACAAAGGTATAATAATCAACGATGTCAGGGCTAGTAAAATGCTGACACCACCCATAACTAGAAAGAAACGTCGTGTTCTCCCAGCGGTCCATATCCCGTTTTTAACTCATACCGAGGTTTGAGGCTCGCGAATCAACGCTATACACAAAGCTACGCTATATTAAAGTCGTGCTTTGACCATCAACCACAAGACTCTGCTTTTCAACAAAAGCCTTTGATCAATGCATCTCAGCATGCCACACAGGAAATTCATGCCATGCGATTGATATCTATCAATATACAACCTCTGAGCTCGTACGTCTTCGAGAAGGGCGTTAAGCAAGAGAATAAATTCTCCACCGCCAAAAAGATATATATTTAATAAAAATTAATCAGCACAGAATAAAATCAAATGTTAGACACACAATACATTTATAAGTCCGTTCTGGGTCTGAACCAAACCGGAGGCACCTTATTACTCCCCCACATGTCCAATACAGAGGAGAGGTCCTCGCATATCCGTCGATCTCCAAGTACGCCTGGACGATCACCACTTATTACCTCGGCTTGGTTGTACAGCCTAGCCAAAACATCAGTAATCATCCAAACGATGTGAAGACCTCCGGTCTTCAACCATCATCTTCATCATCGACACACCGTCGAATCCATTATTCATAATGGATGTAAACCTGGCCTTTCTGAATAACTCGCGTACATAATAAACAAGTGCTATAAACCACACCATACGCCTCATTCCAATTTTGAATTCTTTTATTCAAATATTCACATACTTTGGGAAAGGTTCCCATTAATTTTATCAAATATAAATTCTTTAAAATTTATTCTTTAATCTCCCTTTGGATTTCCATTCAAACCTTATTCTATCTTTAACTGGGTTAAAGAACCAATGTCATTTAAATTATGGTTCACGATACCCAAAATCGCATTCCATTTCATCAGCCTTTAACCATAAATTAGCATGTGAACAATTCCCTAAGTGTTAACCCCGAAGGCCGAAACCAACATCAGATCAATACCCAGGAAACCATTCAACTTAACTAATCTCCAGTTAGTTTCTAATTCTCTTAACTCCATTGTTAATCAGGTTAAAGAACAAGTGTTATTTAAAACACCGTTCACGATAAACCCAAATACCAATTTCAATTCAATTCCAATTAAATATATTAAGTTGGAAAACTTTATTTTGGAAAATTCCCATTAAATCTTAATAAAAAGATTTATACATTCCGAAACTTATTTCACAGTAAATCGGGTTAAAGAACGAATGTCGTTGAAAACACAGTTCACAACAAACCCAAAATCCAATCAGTCTCTAACCTTAAATTAGTACGAGAACAATTCCCTAAGTGTAAACCCCGAAGGCCAAAACCAACATCAGATCAATACCCAGGAAACCATTCAACTTAACTAACCTCCAGTCAGTTTCTAATTTTCTTAACTACATTCGGTTCAAGAACAATATTATTAAAGGTAACATTCACGACAAACCCAAAATCCAATTTGATATTAATACAAGGCTCTGAATAGAAAATATATCAGCTTATATTCAATATCAAATTTTGAAACCAACAAATATTGTACTGGAATAATGATATATATTTCTTTCAAATTCCTCCATAATACCCGTATAATTACGAAATCCAATATCGAAATATTCTGAAGATAATTTTGGTTCAAATCCATTCCAATTTATATACTGGAACTTCCGGTTATTTTTAAAACCATTTCAAATCCAATTTATTTATTTTAAAAATATTGGATTTATTATTCTATTTCAAAACTAGTTCATTTCGATAAAAATATATTTTTGTCTTTTCAAATATGGAATTTTTCATCCTAATTCTTTCCAAATCATTTATTATGATTTTACGCAAATTATTGATATTTTTAATAATTTTTTCAAGGCCCGTACAGTCAATTTCCATAAACGGCCATCGAAGTGCACTTACAGCGACCTTTTCCAAATTTGATTTGGACATTATTCCAAATCCAACCGTAGATTTTAAATCCTTAATATTCGTTAGAAAGCTCTTTTCGATACGAACCCAAAGGTTCTAGTTTTAGGATAATCCGACGGTCCGATCTCCCATAATGTCCATTCGAAGTCAATGGTCGAAATTTGCAAACTACCGCAGCGCGGCGCGTTCTATTCAAGCCATTAATATATATATATATATATATATATATATATATATATATATATATATAAGTGAATATTAGGCTCACGTCCCTATTTTGAAACTTAATTAGGCTCACATCCGGTCATAAACTTAATATAAATTAGGTCCCTGTTTTCAAAACTTATAAAATAATAATTAAAAAAAATAAAAAAAATTCGTATATTAGTTATAAAATAAATTATGCATTATACAAAAAATTCAGTTCAAAAAACAACAAAAATAATGTCAGAAAGAAGAAAACAGAAAAAACTGTAGTTAAATGCATAATATTATGCACCTTTTTGATTTTATTGCATGCATATATGCAATTATTGCAGTTCTTCCAGCGGATAGATTTAACTTAATATTTCAGTTCATTTTTATTTGCGTCCAAATGTGCAAATTTCTCAAAAAAAATGCACACATGTGTGCAACATTTTTATTGGATAAAAGTAGGGACCTAATTTATATATATATATAAAAAGATTTGAAAAATTTAAACCCGCCCCTTATTTTATTACTTCCGCCTTTTTTTATTTTTTTTAAAAAAAGTACGTTCCTTCATAAAAATAAAAAAAAATTCTAAAATATGGAAATAATTTCAGGATTCTACGGAAATAAAAAAAATAGTTGCATACATTTATGCAATTATTACTGATAATTGCATATATGTATGCAACTTTTCAGTAAGCTGTGTTCGGTTTGAAAATTTGAAACTAAACCTGCACAAATGTGTGCAAATATTGTGTATATTTGCACACATGTAAGCATGTTTTTGTATGAATAAAAATCAACGAAGATGTATGTAGTGAAAAATATGCACGGATGTATGCAGGAAAAGGATATATGTGCATACTATTATGCATTTAACTAAAAATTTCGTTTTTTTTTTTTTTTTGACGCCTTCTTTGATGGTTTTTTGTTCTGAATTATTTTAGTGTTTACATGTTTTATTTAAATACGAATTTACGTGATTTTTTTTATATTTTTTTAATGACTTTTCAAATTTATTTCAATTTAATTTCAATTTCAATTCAATTTCAATTCAATTTCAATTCATTTTGAATTCACTTCAAATTGATTTCAATTCAATTTCAGTTCGTTTTAAATTCACTTCACATTGATTTCAATTCAATTTCAGTTCGTTTTGAATTCATTTTAAATCGGTTTCAATTCAATCTCAGTTTGTTTTGAATTCACTTCAAATTGATTTCAATTCAATTTCAGTTCGTTTTGAATTCATTTTAAATCAGTTTCAATTCAATTTCAATTCAATTTCAATTTGTTTTAAATCGATTTCACTTTAATTTCAGTTTCAATTCAAAATTGAATATACTGTATCATTTCAATATTTTCAAAACATCAGATTTTGAAATCACTTTTCGATATTCATTATAAAATGAATATAATCGACCAAATTCCCGTTTGTGTTAAAATGGCATTTAACTACTTAACCTGGCTTCACATTCCAATATTCAATGAATATCATTTTAAAATATTCGTTAATTCCGAAACGGAATCAGACTCAATCAATTACCATAATTTCAATTATATGGATTCCATCCAATACATGTATACTACAATGACGATAAACAATCATTAAAAATTCAGACAACATCTAGAGTGCATTCTACAACCATATAAGCATTAAAATAAATAAATAACACTTATACAGTCTGTCAACCCATCGATTGACATATCACTAATTACTGGGATCAGTGTATGTCAAATAGTATCCCAATACCCGTGTGGGGTTTTCAAACGACAAATACTGTTTATTATTTGTGCAGTTGGGCGATGTGTAAAATTTATCATCCCAGTCAATATCAAATAAAGTGGTGTACATAAACAAACCGTCCGGTTTGTAAATGAATATTTATCTCAACTTATGAATATTTTATCCAGTCTATATATACAACAAAAATGATATTTTTATTAGTTAAATATTTTATTCAACTTGAATATTTTATTTACTTCATATACACAATAAAAATGTGATTTTTATTGTACAAACTATTTATTCACATATGAATATTTTTAACACTTCATTCCACATCTCAAAATCAATTTTCACAACACATCAATCAAACAAACAAGTCATCCATGGTATGTGGACGAGGGTGTCGGGTGCTGCTAAGCATCATCTGCATCCTAGTATATATTTCAACTAAAAATTTAAATAAAAGTGAGGAGTTCTCACCTTTGGGTTCCACTCCGTCATTCTTTCCTTCTGAACGGTATGGATTCCGTTTTGATTTCATTCCATTCCATCGCAATTTGTTTTCACGTTGCTCATAGTAAAAATCACATTTTTATTTTTGAAGTTTACCTTATAAAGTTCACATTTTTATAACGATGTTTATATATTAAAAATCATATTTTTATAAGCTATTCATATAAATAAAAATCAAATTTTTATTTAGCTACAACATATATAAAAATTATATTTTTATTTCGATACATATAAAAATTATATTTTTACAGTGCTACTTTCCATATAAAAATTATATTTTTTATATCGCTAATGTCACAATAAAAAACATATTTTTTGTTTCTCTAACTTTAGGTTAAAGATCGTATTTTTGAAGTACTGTGGAGGGGGTGCGGTTTCTTCTGAGGGGTTGGGGGGTTGTGCGAAGCGCTAGAGGGGTGGAGGGAGGCTTGGGGGAGGCGTGACGCCATGGGAGCGGATGCGCGACGGCCAACGGCGGCGGCTAGGGTTCCGTCACCCCTTTCTCTTTTTTTTTAATTTCCTCGATTTTTAACTGAACAGGAAAGAGAATAGAGAGGGGGTGTTATGTAATTTTATATTATTTTATTATTATTTTTTCAAAAATGTTGACTTTCCATTCGACCTCCAAACGAGACCCACCGACTGTCATCCCCAGATAATTACCCCCATTCTGAACACAATGGGATATGTATCGTAAGCTAGTTCAGCTGCTTCGATCAGTTTCCATCAAAATCAAAATATAAATCAATATATTTAATTTGAACGCACATTTCAATTTACCGGGGCCACATATGGACTCTAAAAATTCCCGAAAAATATTTTCTAGCTTCATATTGACGGTACGGTTCTAACAAAACTAATTTCGTCAAATTTGGAGACCGTTCGAAAAATAGCCATTTTCTGGTCGATCCAAATTGACTGAAACTATCAAAACACGTTTTCTTTTGCCATGCTCACATATTGATTCAAAAAATTATGAATTTTGAAATCCGGCAATAACTTGACATCCCGGATCCAACAAAAGTGGTTTCGTCAAAAACGGAGGTCGTTTGCAAAATTTCCATTTTTAAGGGCCCAAAATTCCATAACGACTATTCTGAATTTC
The DNA here is from genome assembly GCA_030737875.1 of Allium sativum. Lineage (NCBI taxonomy): Eukaryota > Viridiplantae > Streptophyta > Magnoliopsida > Asparagales > Amaryllidaceae > Allium > Allium sativum. The sequence continues at coordinate 33,941,315 of CM060926.1, read as the reverse complement.
CAACTGGGCATAACTTTTTATTCCCACTTTGAAATTTCAATTTTTTGGATTCATTGGAAATATATTTTCATATAGGTTCTAGTATTTTTTGTTTTGCTAAAATCCGGTTTATTTTGAATCATGTACGTTCATTTGAAATTTGAAATCAATTTTTCAAACTACCGCGCCATTTTCAATTCCTTTTATAAATAAAAATAAATATTTATATTCTAACATCAATTCAAATAAATATATATGTTCTAATTCTATTCAAAATAAATTTCTTGTTGTAATTATTTAAAATAATTCATTTTAAATATTCAAAATTCATTAAAATAGCCAAAATAAAAATTTTAACTTGGTTCGGATTTCCGGGTTATTACATCGTACGTCTCAGAGAAGGGTGGTAAGCAAGAGAATAAATTCTCCATAATCAAACAGATATATATTTAGCAAAGATCAAGAAATACAGCTCGAAATACAATGTTAGACATGGAATCATGTCTTTAATAGGGTTAAAGAATGAATGTCCTTTAAAGCACAACTCATGATAAACCCAAAATCGTATTCCATCAAACTGGAACATTCACGGAAAATAGATCAGTTTATATTCGATATAAATTTCCATATCAGACTAATAATATAAATGGAATAATGGCAAAGCCTTTTAAATTCCATTATAATAATGGTCTTCCTTCACAGAAGCTCATCTAGATTATCACCAAATCGAATTCCATTCTATTCCAGTTTAATATATTAAATTGGAAATCTTTACTTTGAAAAATGTAATTAATATTAATTAAAAGATTATAAATTCCAAATTATATTCCTCACTATTAATTGGGTTAAAGAACAAATGTTATTTAAAACACCATTCACGATAAACCCAAAAATCCAATTCTTTTATTCAGTTCCAATTAAATAATTGGTAAACTTCACTCAATCTTAAATAAAAGATATATTCTTTTCTCAACTGGGTTTAAAAACAGTCTTAACAAAGACGCCATTCACGATAAACACAAAATCCAATTTGATATTAAATACAAGGCTCTGAATAGAAATTATATCGGCTTATATTCAATATCAAATTCTAATACCAACGGATATCGTTTTGGGAATAACAATATCTGTATCTTCCAAATTCCTCAACAATATCTATGTAATCACAGAATCCAATATTGAAAGATTTCGAAGATTATTTCCATTCCAAACCCATTCTGATTCATTCGTGGGAAAATTCTGGTTATTTTAAAACCATTTTCAAAACCAATTTATTTATTTAAAAACCATTGGATTATTATTCTAGTTAATAACTAGTTCATTTTGATAAAAATATATTTTTATCTTTTCAAACTTGGAATTTTTGATCCAAAAATTTTCCAAATCATTAATTATGATTTTACACAATTTTTCCATATTTTTAATAATTTTATTAAGGCCCGTACAGTCGGTTTCCAATAACGGCCAGCGAACTACATCCATAGCGATCTTTTTTGAAATTGATTTGGACATATTTTAAAATCTAACCATTAGATTTCAAATTCATTGGAAAGCTCTTTTTGATACGAACCCAACAGTTCCATTTATAGGAGAATCCGGCGGTCGGATCTCCCGTTACGTCCATTTGAAGTAAATGGTCGAAATTCGCGAACGGTCGTTGCGCGGCGCGTTCTATTCAGGCCATTATATATAATATATATAAAAATATGTTGATAGTTTCCATTTAAAACGTATTTCATAAATCGTTTATAAATTCATTTTAAAACGATTTCAGGTTCATTTTCAATTTTAAATAAAAATTGAATATTCCATATCATTATAATATTAAAATGATAATATTTTCAAAATATTAGATTTTGAATCATTTTTCGATATTTATTATAAAATAAATAAATTCGACAGAAAATCCCGTTCGTGTTAAAATGGCGTTTAACTACTTAACACGGCTTCATATTTCCATATTTACTGAATATTATTTTAAAATATTCGTTAATTCTGAACTATAATCAAACTCAATCAATTACCATATAATTTCAGTTATATGGATTTCATATATCGCATGCATACAACAATAATGATAAATAATCATTAAAGATTCATACAACAACCAAAGTGCATTTTACAACTGTATAAGCATTAAAATAAAGAAACAACGCTTATACAGTCTGTTAACCCATCGATTGACATACCACTAATTATTGGGATTAGTGTATGTCAAATATCATACCGATGCCCATGTGGGGTTTTCAAACAACAAATACTGATTATTATTTATGTAGTTGGGCGATGTGTAAAATTTATCATCCCAATCAATATCAGCTAAATGGGTGTACATAAACAAATCGTCCGATTTGTAAATGAATATTTATTTTCTTTTCTTTCCATGATAATTTTATATACATTTTATATAAATAATTTTATATATACACCAATATCAATCAATGATAATCCCAATCACAATCCAAACAAACAATCAACCATGGTTTGTACAAAAAAATAGTGTCAGAAGCTACTAAGCCTCGTCTGCGACCTATTATATAATAGCTGTAAAATAATTTGAGTGAGAGAGAGTTCTCACAGTCTGTTTCCACTCCTCCAGTGTTTGTTTCTGAATTTCTGGTACAGATCGGGTTTGAATTTGCCTCTAATTCTGTTTTGCTCTGTTTCCATTCTGCTTAGTTCTGAAATGTAGTATTTTTCACCATGATCTCAACACTTTTGATCTCATGTGATTCCGTTTCTGAAAAAAGATTTATGAACGTTTTTAGTCATACGATTTAATTATAATTAATTAAATCCTAATTATTATAATAAACATGTTAATTACATTCAGAATTTCCTAGCCGACCCTTTTCCTTCATCGTTCTCAACTACAGGTAAAATTCGAACCTATCTTCATGGTGAACAATCACCTGCGCACCGCCCTATGCTCGACGTGATGACCATCCAACACCGCCCCCTCGAAGCCCTTCCCATCGTCAACCTCCACCCTTCTTAACGCCGAGCTCAAGTTCCTCCCTTCACTAGAAAATGGGAGCGATTGTGTAATACCCCGCGAATTCTATAACTGTGAAATTAACAAATTAAAGAATAATTAATTTGAAATCAAAGAACTAAGGGAAACGGGATACGCCATTACGTTCGTCTCGGAAAAATACGCGAAATAGAGTCCGAGTTTTCGAAAAACGGAGTCCGTATGAAGAAGATATGGCCTTCGGAAGTTTTGAATTAAATTTAAAATTCAAACAGAATAAAATAAGCTCAGAAAACAAAAATGGGGCCCAATGGGCCAGGGCGGAAAAAGTCCCGCCTGACGCACCCAGGTCGACTGGGCTGTCGACCTGGTCTAACCAGGTCGACAGGCCTGTCGACAGGGCTGTCGACAGGGGTGTCGACCTGGTCCAGACCAGGTCGAACCCAGTCTAACCCGGCTGGCCTATTCTCTGTTGGTCGATTTTCTGTGGTCTGCTTTGTCATTAGGGCTAGGTGGCAAGCTCTAATTGGTCTCTCCTTAGGATGAATGGCTATGATCAATCCAGGCAACATCAATGGCTCTAATCAATTCATAAACCCTATAAAAAGGACCCTAGACTAAACCCTAATCTATTCATTCATAAATAAGAACAAAGCCGCCATGTTGCTGAGGAGCGTCTAGGAGTAGCCACCAAATTGGAGAGAAGATTAGGAGGAAAATTCTAAAGCCTAAAGCAATTCAAACGAATCAAATCAACGCCTACGTCAAAAGGAGTCGCATCTCTAATTTCCTAAATTAGAGAATTCGCTACAACCATTGTAAGTAGAGTATTACTTTGGTATGAACAAATAATTGTGTTGGTTTGTATGCTTGAATTGTGGCAATAAAGTAATTCATATTTGTGCGTTCTTATCAATTTGAAATATTATATATGTTTGGATATTCTTGACTTATGTTATTCAATTATAAAGAACTACATGCGGTAGTTCTATGCAAGTATACGTTTGGAATATTTCGCAAATTATGTAATCCATGTTGAAGCTACATGTATGTAGTTGATTTAAATTCATGCAAGTTTGGGGCTTTGCTACTATTCCATCATAATGTGTATTTTTATACAAACGTCATTTTTATGAAGTAATTGGAATAGGTTTGGGTTATCATAATCCATATGAAATTATGTTGAAAATTGGGCATCATGTATTAAGCCATGCTTTTGTACTAGAAAACCTATTTGCAAACTTATGAATATGGCTAGGCTATGAATGATATTTGGCATAATTGAAATCCATGATTAAGTCTATCTTGTTTACAAGAATTTTATGATGACATATGTGGTACATAGCTAGGTTAGGCTCAAAAATCCCTTTTTGTAAGTTTACATGACTAAAGTAAAAATCATGATTTCATGTTAGAAATATTTATGCCATGGTTATGTGAACAAATTTAACTATACTTATGCCATGCTTATGTTTGATATTATGCCATGTTTATGTTGACATTATGCCATGCTTATGTTAGAGATATTTATGCCATGCTTATGTTTGACATTATGCCTAAATAAAAATATAGGTTCATGTGTCAATAATGATACCCAATTTAGATTCTTATCTCAACTACAAGTTCACATGCTTTGATTCATGTCACCTACACTTTATGACCAAAGTATATATGCAAGTACACAAGTTTCTATTTTGTATTTCCAACGTCATATTGCAAGTTCATGCGCTCACCTTCCCCTCTTTGTGTATGTAATCACGCTTTAAGCCTCCCCTTTTCGCATGGCTAAATTGGGCTTTAAAAGGCTAAGCCCAATATATATGTAATAAACGGACGTGTAAAACGGGGGAAAATAACGTTGGGTTAAAATTACTAATGAATGGAAATATAAAATAGAAGGGCCCAAATTCAAGTATGGGTTGGGCCCATGATTGGTGTAACCTTTACACCATTAACTTAATAATGGGCCGCAAATATTTACATATAAGAAAATAAAGAAGAAAGACAAAATATGTAAATGTAGAACATACGATGTGTTTAACCCGAGGTTGGATTGAGTTGTGATGTAAACCTGCCCGGAACCGCCCGGCTGTCCAGTAGTCACAACAATACCTATCCAATGTGGGAGGTTAAACATGGAGCCCAATGAGGACCCGAGGTTAGACTGAGTTGTGGCGTAAGACTGCCCGGAACCAACCGGCAACAGGCAGCCACAACAATACCTGTCTAATGTGAGAGGTCAGGGCCTTAATAAGACAATTAAGGCTGAGTCAGGATTGTTAGGATTAAGTGAACTAAAGACTTAATCAAAATGGAACATGCTAAACTAAACGGACTGGTGGGGGTTTGGTTAGGAAACACTTAACCAACTTAGCATGTTGGCTAGAGATAGAAAACCTAGTAACGGGGGACCCTTTTCAGCAGTAACCCTAGAAGGTGTATCAGGATACCCTGAAACTAGGCAGGGTGGGACACGATTACTGGGCTGATTGTAAGAGGTCAAATCGACGGCGGTGGTGTAGCAGTGTAGGTTCTAACGGGGTGCGGGCGTGCACACACTCCGGCGCAGAAAAATAAGGCACTGGGCACCAGTAGCATACCTGTGCGTTCTAAGGTTGTGTCGGGCCGCCACCATGGGACTTGATACACCCCACGGTGGGACCAGCATAAGTAACTACAACATCGGGGGCCGTAAGACACATGTAACTATGCGAGTAGGAGCCGATCATCATAGAATGGATCACATCACCCTGATTATGGGGTGCCAGTTGGAAACTAGTTTATACGGGTTCAGAGATTAACAGGGGGTACGATAGCATATTCGACCCTAGACAACTTAACCAAGTTTATAGTGCTTGCCCACTTCTTGTTTATACTTATCATACCCAGCTCTTTAGTCATAGACAAAATAGTACTAGACTTACTCAGGCTTTATGTCTGACTCTACTTTTCTTTCGTCTTCTTTTCTTCCGTTTCCCCCCCCCCCCCCCCAGGTCCACAGGGAGGGAACACAGCAGCTTGACCATCCTTAACATCCAGCTTGAAGAAGAGAAATGTATTGCTTGGACTTTCCTATTTTGAACTATGGCTTTGGACAATCCACTATGGGGACTTTTGCAGTTTTATCTATGTTTTCTTTATGCTTCTTTAAATAATGTAATCAAGACAAATTATGAAAGTGTTATGTTTTTGGAAAAGATGTAAGACAATTATGGTGATGTTGTTGTAACACGTATTTGCTTTTATGAAATAAAAGTTATTGTTCTTCCGCTGTTTACAAATATGTGTTCTTATATCTGTCTTGTATATCTGTGACATATACTTATAAACCTCCACCAAAATTAGGGCATTCCCTTTGAGAGTGACCCTAACGGAGGTGGGGTGTTTCACTTGGTATCAGAGCATAGGTTTACCAGATAAGATAAAAAGTTTTGAAAAATTATTTTCAAAAAGGAAATTTAAGGAAGCATTTTTAAAAGAAAAATATTATTTTATTTTAAAAAGGCAAAGTCCACTCCCCAAAGCCATAGGAACTATCTCTTATCCTTCGTTTTGAATCTATCCTTTTTGTTTCAGCATGTCCCAAGAACTTAACTTGCCGGAAGGGGTGCCAATACCTGGTTGGTTTAGACGGTTCTTAGAAGCAAGGGCCACTCAGCCAGGTCCTACCGTTCCTCCTCCCCCAGCTGAAGGAAATCATCCAGCTGCAGCAGCACCTTTTCCTCCACCTCCTCCTCGGGGAAACACGTTTTCTAAGATATGTAAAGATTTTAAAGCTATGGGAGGAAGGGATTTCCATGGAACTGAGTCCTTCGTAGCAGCTAGGAATTGGCTGAAAGAAACGGAAGACCTATTCATCATCTTTGAGGTAGAGGATAGACAAAAAGTACAACTGGCGGTGTGGCTATTGAAGGGCGAGGCTTCCTAATGGTGGGAAGTCACTAATGCTGAAAGACCAGTGGAGATATGGGAGGACTTTAGGGCAAGGTTTGAGACAAAATTTCTCTCAGATGCAGAAAGAAGTTTGCAGTTGGAAAAATTCTTATTTCTTAAACAAGGGGACAAGACAGTCAGAGAGTATGTGAATCAGTTCGATGAGCTGGCTAGGTTTGGGCTTGACATAGTCAACACCCCGCACAAGAAGGCTCTCCGGTTCGTCAAAGGGTTGAATGAGCCATTACACAGTTTGGCCATGACCCATATACCCATGGGAGCCACGTATGAAAGATTGGTGCAAATGGCATTGCTGAATGAAGAGGATAAGGGCAAGAAGGAGACAAAGGCAGAAAGCTCTCAAGGGAAGAAAGAGGGTTTGCAGCCTAAGAAGACAGACTTTAAGAAGGGCGGGAAAGGCAACAAAGAGAAGAGGAAGTGCAATTTCTGTGGCAAAGTGGGGCACTTAGTAAAGGACTGCCGGAAAAAGAAGGCCAAGGAGAATGGTGGGTGCTTTTCTTGCGGTGAGACGGGCCACAGGGCTAAGGACTGCCCAAAGAAACGAGGACAGGGGCAGAGGGCTGGATCCACCCCAGGGGCACAGGTTCATGTGCTGGAAGCGCCACCTCTGCAACAGCGAGGTATAAATACTTCTGTAGAAAGTGTAGTTTATCTTTATGATCACCCCGTTCGCACTTTGTTTGATTCTGGCGCATCACACTCCTTTATCTCGTTTGCTTTAGTAGAATCTCTGCACCTAAAAACTAGTATGGTAGAGGACCCCTTAATTGTTTCAAACCCAATTGGGGGCCCAGCTCATTTGTCTATGATCTGTGTGGTATTGAAAATTTCTATTCTAAGCGTAGAATTTCAATGTAGTGCCTTTGTTTTGGGCTTTTCGGGTTATGGTTTGATTTTGGGTATGGATTGGCTATCCAGTAATGGGGCCATCCTTGATTGTGAGAAAAGGGTTGTTAGGCTCCTAACCCAGCTCGGTAATACTTTGGAAATTTCTTGTAATCCCTCGTATGCGGTTATGCTTAGTTATCTCGAATCGCTAGATGCCTCTGTTGAAAATTTGAAATCAGTTAAAGTGGTCCGGGAATATCCGGATGTCTTCGAAGAGGTGAAGGGCTTGCCTCCGAAGCGGGAAATAGACTTCCGCATATATCTCGTAGATAATGCAAAGCCCGTTGCGTTGCCCGTTAGACACATGGCTCCACGAGAAAGGAAAGAGCTCAGTAAACAGATTAAAGAGCTTCTAGAGAAGGGGTTCATTAGGAGGAGCATTTCAGAATGGGGCGCTCCGGTGGTGTTCGCTACAAAGGCGGATGGTTCACTCCGTCTATGTGTTGACTATAGGGAGCTCAACAAGCTAACGAAAAAGAATAGGCACCCTCTCCCTAGAATTGACGATTTATTTGACCAGCTTGTAGGAGCGTCTGTTTTCTCCCAGCTCGATTTAGCAACCAGTTTTCATCAGCTAAGGGTGGCTGAAGATAGCATCGATAAAACGGCGTTCAGAACCCCAGACGGCTTCTTTGAATGGCTTGTCATGCCTTTCGGTTTGACAAATGCACCTGCTTACTTCGTGGACCTAATGAGTAGGGTATTTAGAGATTTCCTCAACAAATTCGTAGTGGTCTTCGTAGATGATATCCTTATCTTCTCAAAGAGTGAAGAGGAACATGCTCAACACTTACGGGCAATCATGGAAACTTTGCGAGTCCATCAACTAAAAGCCAAATTCTCCAAATGCCACTTTTGGAGAGAAGAGGTGAATTTCCTTGGGCACATAGTATCCAAACAAGGGTTAGCAGTGGACCCTGCGAAGGTAGTGGCGGTACAGGATTGGAAGACACCAAGGAATGCAACTGAGGTCCGAAGCTTTCTAGGACTAGCGGGTTTCTATCGAAAATTTATAAGGGATTTTGCGAAAATCTCAGCTCCGCTCACGAAATTGACTAAGAAGAATCTAGTGTTCAATTGGGACTTGGATTGCGAATTTGCTTTCCAACGACTGAAAAGGGCTCTCACAACAGCCCCAGTTTTGACGCTGCCCGATGGGAGCAAGATGTTCACTGTTTATACGGATGCATGTGGGACAGGGCTAGGCGCCGTCTTAATGCAAGAAGGAAGGGTAGTAGCTTATGGCAGGAGGCAGTTGAAGGTGCACGAAAAGAACTACCCAACCCACGATCTTGAGTTAGCCGCCATCGTCTTTGCACTCAAGTCTTGGCGACACTATCTCCTAGGTGAGAAGTTCGAACTTTACACTGACCATAAATCGTTGAAATATCTTTTCTCGCAGAAGGATCTTAACTTGAGGCAACAGAGATGGATGGAGTTTCTTGCCTCGTACGATTTCGAAATCTCCTACACTCCGGGCAAAGGCAACGTAGTGGCAAACGCGTTGAGCCGAAAGAAATTGACCCTAAGCCCGTTGTTTGTTGAAAGACAAAGCCTAGAGTTTATAGCCAGCTTCGACTTTAGGCCCTCCTCCGATTTCGTACCAGGCTTGCTAGCATCTCTCGAAGTGCGCCCAACTTTAGTGGATTCAGTAGGGACAGCACAACGCGAAGACCCTCAGCTTGTGGAAACAATTGATAGGCTAATTAGGGGTGAGACTTCAAGTCACCTCAACAGATACTCCATCGACGATAAAGGTTTGCTAAGGCGAGACGGAAGACTATGCGTCCCACAGACAAAAGATTTAATAAAGAGGGTTCTCGAGGAAGCACATCACTCCAAGATGACGATACACCCAGGCGGAGATAAAATGTACAAAGACATAAAAAGGACTTTCTTCTGGAACGGCATGAAAAAGGACGTGGCAGAATTCGTTTCTAAGTGTATGGTGTGCCAACAGGTTAAGGCGGAACAGAAAAAGCCTAGCAGACTGCTACATCCTCTAGAGGTCCCGCAGTGGAAGTGGGATAGCATCTCAATGGACTTCATCGATGGGCTGCCTAGGTCTAGGAGAGGCAACACTAGCATTTGGGTAATAGTGGATAGGCTTACTAAAAGCGCCCACTTTTTACCTGTCAAAAGTAAAAGAACTGCCTCATCCCTAGCATCACTTTACCTTAAGGAAATCGTTCGACTCCATGGAATACCATCTAGCATTGTTAGTGACCGAGACCCCATCTTCACCAGTGAGTTTTGGCGGAGTCTGCAAGAAGCAGTAGGAACGCAGTTATGCTTGAGCACACCCTATCATCCCCAAACCGATGGCCAAACAGAGAGAGTAAACAGAGTTTTGGAAGACCTTTTAAGACTATGCGTCCTTGACTTCGGAGGGACATGGGAAGACCACCTTCCTTTGGTGGAATTTGCCTACAACAACAGTTATCAAGCAACCATCGGAATGGCGCCCTTCGAAGCTTTATATGGAAGACCGTGCCGATCGCCCACTTGTTGGTGGGAGTCTACTGATAAGCTCATAATTGGACCAGATATGATCCGAGAGACTTCAGAGAAAGTAGACTTAATACGAAGAAGGATGAAGACGGCCCAAGACAGATAGAAGTCCTATGCCGACAAGAGAAGGACCGACCTTGAATTTGAGGTTGGAGACAGAGTTTTTCTCAAGGTATCACCGCTAAGAAACGTTGTTCGTTTTAGAACCACAGGAAAGCTAGCGCCAAGGTTCGTAGGACCATTCCCTATCATCGAGAAAATTGGGAAAATGGCCTATAGATTAGAGCTACCAAAGAAGTTGGCTGGAGTCCACAACGTTTTTCACGTTTCACATCTCCGAAAATGTCTACATGAGTCTGCTGAGGTGGTAGAGCCAAACATCCTCGAAGAGGCCGAAATGGAGCGCGAAGCAACCATAAGAAAAGTTCCAACCCGCATATTAGGAACGGAAGTGAAGAAGCTACGCAACCGCGAAGTCAAGCTCGTCAAAGTTCAGTGGAGCGACGCCGAGGGAGACGCGACTTGGGAAACTGAAGCTAGAATCCGTACAGCCAACCCTTTTCTGTTCGAGGGTACATCCTTGATCTTTCCTTTTCCTTAAGTTGCGCTTTTATCTATCTTTTTAGGTATATTTCCTCGACCTTATCTTTTAGGTAGAAACCCTTTGGATGGAAACATGTAATTGAAACATGTTATGGATGATGGTTGCAAGTGGTTGCAAGTGATTGCTAGTGGTTGCTCGTGGTTGCATATACACACACAATCTAGGTTTAAATCGGCTCAGTCACTTCATTTTGCATATGCATATATGTTTGCATTCGTATATGGTTGAACTCTAATGTGTTGTCATGTGGATGTTGCATTTGTATTGAATGATTGTGCACTCATGTAGAATCAAGAATAGGGAAGTTTGCATACATAATGGATTCATGGCACTTACATAATTCGCATTAAGGAGGTCAACTGAATCAGTAGACCGCCTGATTTTGCATTAGATAAGTTCATGTACACACACACTTTGCATATGATCATGAAGCATTAGAAGTCTTTTAAGGACAATGGATGCTCGTGTTTGATGGATGAGTAGATGGATGATTGGATGTTAGGATATACATTCCTCCTAACTTGAAGATTTCGGGGACGAAATCCTTTTAAGTGGGGGAGAATGTAACACCCCGCAAATTCTATAACTGTGAAATTAACAAATTAAAGTATAATTAATTTGAAATCAAAGAACTAAGGGAAATGGGATACGCCATTGCGTTCGTCTCGGAAAAATACGCGAAATAGAGTCCGAGTTTTCGAAAAACGGAGTCCGTATGAAGAAGATATGGCCTTCGGAAGTTTTGAATTAAATTTAAAATTCAAACAGAATAAAATAAGCTCAGAAAACAAAAATGGGGCCCAATGGGCCAGGGCGGAAAAAGTCCCGCCTGACGCACCCAGGTCGACTGGGCTGTCGACCTGGTCTAACCAGGTCGACAGGCCTATCGACAGGGGTGTCGACCTAGTCCAGACCAGGTCGAACCCAGTCTAACCCGGCTGGCCTATTCTCTGTTGGTCGATTTTCTGTGGTCTGATTTGTCATTAGGGCTAGGTGGCAAGCTCTAATTGGTCTCTCCTTAGGATGAATGGCTATGATCAATCCAGGCAACATCAATGGCTCTAATCAATTCATAAACCCTATAAAAAGGACCCTAGACTAAACCCTAATCTATTCATTCATAAATAAGAACAAAGCCGCCATGTTGCTGAGGAGCGTCTAGGAGTAGCCACCAAATTGGAGAGAAGATTAGGAGGAAAATTCTAAAGCCTAAAGCAATTCAAACGAATCAAATCAACGCCTACGTCAAAAGGAGTCGCATCTCTAATTTCCTAAATTAGAGAATTCGCTACAACCATTGTAAGTAGAGTATTACTTTGGTATGAACAAATAATTGTGTTGGTTTGTATGCTTGAATTGTGGCAATAAAGTAATTCATATTTGTGCGTTCTTATCAATTTGAAATATTATATACGTTTGGATATTCTTGACTTATGTTATTCAATTATAAAGAACTACATGCGGTAGTTCTATGCAAGTATACGTTTGGAATATTTCGCAAATTATGTAATCCATGTTGAAGCTACATGTATGTAGTTGATTTAAATTCATGCAAGTTTGGGGCTTTGCTACTATGCCATCATAATGTGTATTTTTATACAAACGTCATTTTTATGAAGTAATTGGAATAGGTTTGGGTTATCATAATCCATATGAAATTATGTTGAAAATTGGGCATCATGTATTAAGCCATGCTTTTGTACTAGAAAACCTATTTGCAAACTTATGAATATGGCTAGGCTATGAATGATATTTGGCATAATTGAAATCCATGATTAAGTCTATCTTGTTTACAAGAATTTTATGATGACATATGTGGTACATAGCTAGGTTAGGCTCAAAAATCCCTTTTTGTAAGTTTACATGACTAAAGTAAAAATCATGATTTCATGTTAGAAATATTTATGCCATGGTTATGTGAACAAATTTAACTATACTTATGCCATGCTTATGTTTGATATTATGCCATGTTTATGTTGATATTATGCCATGCTTATGTTAGAGATATTTATGCCATGCTTATGTTTGACATTATGCCTAAATAAAAATATAGGTTCATGTGTCAATAATGATACCCAATTTAGATTCTTATCTCAACTACAAGTTCACATGCTTTGATTCATGTCACCTACGCTTTATGACCAAAGTATATATGCAAGTACACCAGTTTCTATTTTGTATTTCCAACGTCATATTGCAAGTTCATGCGCTCACCTTCCCCTCTTTGTGTATGTAATCACGCTTTAAGCCTCCCCTTTTCGCATGGCTAAATTGGGCTTTAAAAGGCTAAGCCCAATATATATGTAATAAACGGACGTGTAAAACGGGGGAAAATAACGTTGGGTTAAAATTACTAATGAATGGAAATATAAAATAGAAGGGCCCAAATTCAAGTATGGGTTGGGCCCATGATTGGTGTAACCTTTACACCATTAACTTAATAATGGGCCGCAAATATTTACATATAAGAAAATAAAGAAGAAAGACAAAATATGTAAATGTAGAACATACGATGTGTTTAACCCGAGGTTGGATTGAGTTGTGATGTAAACCTGCCCGGAACCGCCCGGCTGTCCAGTAGTCACAACAATACCTATCCAATGTGGGAGGTTAAACATGGAGCCCAATGAGGACCCGAGGTTAGACTGAGTTGTGGCGTAAGACTGCCCGGAACCAACCGGCAACAGGCAGCCACAACAATACCTGTCTAATGTGAGAGGTCAGGGCCTTAATAAAACAATTAAGGCTGAGTCAGGATTGTTAGGATTAAGTGAACTAAAGACTTAATCAAAATGGAACATGCTAAACTAAACGGACTGGTGGGGGGTAGGTTAGGAAACACTTAACCAACTTAGCATGTTGGCTAGAGATAGAAAACCTAGTAACGGGGGACCCTTTTCAGCAGTAACCCTAGAAGGTGTATCAGGATACCCTGAAACTAGGCAGGGTGGGACACGATTACTGGGCTGATTGTAAGAGGTCAAATCGACGGCGGTGGTGTAGCAGTGTAGGTTCTAACGGGGTGCGGGCGTGCACACACTCCGGCGCAGAAAAATAAGGCACTGGGCACCAGTAGCATACCTGTGCATTCTAAGGTTGTGTCGGGCTACCACCATGGGACTTGATACACCCCACGGTGGGACCAGCATAGGTAACTACAACATCGGGGGCCGTAAGACACATGTAACTATGCGAGTAGGAGCCGATCATCATAGAATGGATCACATCACCCTGATTATGGGGTGCCAGTTGGAAACTAGTTTATACGGGTTCAGAGATTAACAGGGGGTACGATAGCATATTCGACCCTAGACAACTTAACCAAGTTTATAGTGCTTGCCCACTTCTTGTTTATACTTATCATACCCAGTTCTTTATTCATAGACAAAATAGTACTAGACTTACTCAGGCTTTATGTCTGACTCTACTTTTCTTTCGTCTTCTTTTCTTCCGTTCCCCCCCCCCCCCCCCCAGGTCTACAGGGAGGGAACACAGCAGCTTGACCATCCTTAACATCCAGCTTGAAGAAGAGAAATGTATTGCTTGGACTTTCCTGTTTTGAACTATGGCTTTGGACAATCCACTATGGGGACTTTTGCAGTTTTATCTATGTTTTCTTTATGCTTCTTTAAATAATGTAATCAAGACAGATTATGAAAGTGTTATGTTTTTGGAAAAGATGTAAGACAATTATGGTGATGTTGTTGTAACACGTATTTGCTTTTATGAAATAAAAGTTATTGTTCTTCCGCTGTTTACAAATATGTGTTCTTATATCTGTCTTGTATATCTGTGACATATACTTATAAACCTCCACCAAAATTAGGGCATTCCCTTTGAGAGTGACCCTAACGGAGGTGGGGTGTTTCAGATTGCCAATGGTTTGAGGCAAGAAATCGGCCAATCTGATGATTAAAACCTGATCATACCCATACAAAATTAAAGGCCTCGCTTTGCTCTTCAAATTTGCAGTTACAAGTTTTCAAAATTGCTTGTCGGATTTGAAGAAAAAAGGAGCCAAAATTGGAGGACGCCAGCCTTCGATTTAAGGAAGTGGCGGCTCCTGCTGTAGAAACAAATAAGGGTTTTAAAACCGATATTTATACCCATTTTTATTTAATGTTTTATTCATTTATTTTCAAATCTCAAAGTTTACCGTTCCAAACTCGGAATGAACCCCAACGAATGTCACCCCTAGCCAAATACCCCCATTCTGAACACAATGAGATATGTTTTATAAGCCAATTCGACTGTTAAATCAATTTTTCTTTAAATTAAAATATAAATAAATATATATTGAATTCTAATCGTACATTTTAATTTACCGAGGACACATACTGACTCCAAAAATAACAGAAAAATAAATCTAGCTATGTTTTGACGATACGGTCCTAACAAATCTAATTTCATTGAATTTGGAGACCATTTGAAAAATGGTCATTTTCTAGTCGATTAAATTCAAGGGTGCATTTTTTTCACAGGTCTCTGTTAAGTTTTTAAATTAGGCTCACATCTGGTCATAAACTTATTGTAAATTTAGTCCCTGTTTTCGGAAATTCATCAAAAAATATAAAAAAAAAAATCACGTAAACTCGTATTTGAATTAAATGTGTACTCGCCCAAAAATTCAGCTTATAAAAAAATCAAAAAATGCATCAAAATCAAAAATATAAAGAAAACAAAAAAAAATTGCAGTAATTCGCGTTAAATCATGCACATATTTGAAATTCTTGCATTCGTTTGTGCAAATATTTCACTGTTGAATCTGTATTGGCTTTTTTTCGTACATGTAAGCATGTTATACAGATTCTTACTTACAAATGTGCAATAATCTACATGCAAAATTTCAGTTCAGTTTTCTTCATGCAATACTTGCATAATGTGTGCAAGTATTCCAAATAGTTGCATATATGCATGCAAGTTAAGCTCCAGATTTTCAGTAAAAAACAACATATGCAACAGGTGCATACATGTATGCAACTGTTGGCAAAAGTTGCATACATGTATGCAACTTTTTTTTTAAAATTTCCATAAACTTCTGTGAATATTTCCATATTTTAGAAGAAAAAAAATAGCTTGTAGCGCCAAAAATTTTGGCCAGAAAATGAAAATGGCAAAACTACAAAAATAGGGGGCGGGTTTACATGTAAACTTAGGGATGGATGTGAGCCTAATTAAGTTTTCTTTTAGGGATGTATGCCTAATTTTCACTAATTTCAAACTAAAATGCCAAACACGTTTAAGTTTACCACACTCACATATTAAACCCAAAAATTATGACATTTGAAATCTAGCAATAATTTGACATTCCGGATCCAACAAAAGTGGATTCGACTAAAACGGAGGTCGTTTGCAAAATGGCTATTTTAAGGGCTATATATTATATTAAAAATATATATACATTCCATCGCGAATATTTTAAAATTTATATTGGACATAGCTTTCATTTTATATTATGAAATCAGGATTTTTCACATTCGTTAGAAAGATATAATTAAACAGATTCAAATATTTCTGGTTTTACAGAAATCTGATTTATTTTGAATTCTGTATATTCAATTGAAATTTAAAATCGAATTTTCAAACTATCGCGCCATTTCAGGCTCGTTTTATAATTAAAATAAATTTATACGTTCTAACTTCGATTTAAATAAATTTTAAATCGTTATTATTTTAAATAAATCATTTTAAATATTCAAAATCCATTAAAATAGCTAAAATAATATATTTAAATTGGTTCAGAAATTCCGGGTTATTACAAACAAAAACATAGTTGTTATCTAAGAAATAATAAATACTTACACTTATTAAATTCTGAAGATAAGCATCCAAATTCTGTCATAGATTTAATAATCGAATTAGGAGATTCTTTACAATGGTACAATAACAAATTTTATAAACTGGTAGAACTTATTTCTAAAAGAACGTCTTCTAGAAACTAGAAACTACAACAAATACAAGATAATCAAGATTACATAAAAATCTATTTGCAAAAGATAGATGAATTTGACATTATTGTAAGAAAATTAAACAAGAAATTTAAGGCTTTAAACCTTAAAAGCTTTCCAAACAAAACAGATATCATTTCTTTAAAACAATTAATAGAAAAATAAACCAAAAGTAATCGAGATACAATCTAAAGATTTTATACTACAACCAACCTAAAATAAATAAGCAATATTTTCAAAAACAAATACTAAAAGTTGAGCAAATATTAGAAGAAATTAAATATCTACAATTAAATTAATATGGGATATGATAACTGTTTGAATCAAAAATAATGACTCAAACACCAATGGTGTAAAATCACACTTCACCAATTATGGTTAGAAATTGAAAGAGCCGCAATCACAAAATAATCGGATAAAAAACAAATAAGAGACACGGGATTTTTATAGTGGTTCGATTCAAAATGAATCTACGTCCACTTTTCAAGTATTTTTCATCATTATGGAGAGAATTACATGGTCTATCATCTCATACATTTTGTTTACTACACTTGATCACTTTTGCGATAATTCTCTGCTTTATGCTCTCTTTCCTCTTTAGATCTCACTTGGATTCGATAAGGAATGGATTGGATCATGTAATTATATACTTTTCCTTGGCTCCATCATGGAAATGGTGCTATATCCGTGCATCGAAGAGGAGCAATGGCGATTGGAGATCAATTGGAGTGGATCGGAATGTGAATTAATGGTGCTCGGAGAAGATGAGATCCATTTCATGTAGGAGGAAGAAGGAGAGAATTTTGGCAGCCATTAATGGAGTTTTTAGAAGCTTTAGAATGGTCGAGAAATGATTTTGGCATTCCTTCAGGGTCGTGGAATCGGTTCCTTGAAGTGTGGAGGAATGGGCTACTTACAGGTGTAGTTTGGGGGTAGTGACAGTCCCATAATTATGGAGTGCAGAGTTTGGATCAGCCTAAAACTTATTTACAGAAATGCCACTGGTCCACTTTACAGTTGTCACCAGCTGGCGCATTTAATAAATTACAGTTCTTCCACCGCATTTTATTTATGTACTTATCCACTTTTGCATTCACTTTTACCCTGACTAGCACTGTTCAAAGAATGCACCGAACAGCTCTAGAATTTATGTACTGACCCGTTTATATTTTAATGAACCGATCCAAATATTTACATGCATGCCACCGCCTGATATTTAGGACCGACCCATTCATTTGCTCCTTTACTTCACTGTCGTCCAAGAGTATATGGATATGGATGACATAACTGTAAGCATTTCATGTCCATGTGTCCGACTTTATCATCACAAGATAATGAGATGTTGTCAGTTTGACTTCCCATGCATGACGTATTATACAATTCAAGACAATGATTTTAACTTAACACATGCTGATGTTCTCATTACACTTGCTATATGCGTATAAATAATATGGGTCTCATATTGCTTATGTTTCACGCAGCACTATTTTAATCTTTTGATTAAGGTACCGACCCATAGTGCCATTTAGGTGTTGACCCGTTCTTATACACATTAACGGTCCATTCACGTGGTGCGTTACCCATATGCGAAATATTTGTTGATACATATACCTCACTTGTTGAGCAATATACCGAACAATTTATATCAACTGAAGTCATTCCATGTTTTGTTGTATATCACGTAGACAATGATCCATGCGGAGAGACAACAATGTATATTCATGAATCACATAACACCTCACGTTGATTATTGTAAAGGCATTATAGTCGGCTCAAAATGGTCGATCAACATAATCAGCTCATAACTAATACATGAGCATGCTATAAGTTTGCCCTTGCATGGAACAGAATGTATTGGTTGATTCATGAATGATGTCCAGAATAAATGGTGCCGACCCAGTTTGTGGTACTGACCGACTCGGTCAATTAATACCGACCGACCTGGTGCCTTGCAAATGACCGACCCGATGTAGTGACCGACCTGGTGCTTTGCAACTAACCGACCCAATCCACTCTGAATGGACCCGACCCGTTCTAAAGGAAATGGACCGACCTAATGCTTTGCAGAATAGGCCGACTTGCTGTTGTGTAAACATGGCTGATCTGTTTTCTTTTTGCCTGACTGATCCATCACCTAAACACTAATTTTTAGTGGGTTAACATTTTCCCTTCGAAGCTTGTATTTTTTGCTTACGGGAAATGCAGGCTTCGAAATGAACATTGTTGTTGATATATTTTGCACTGAGATCTGATTACAGTTATTTGTTTTCTATTGCGGACCACACATTGAATTCATTTGCCTCATGCTACCTGTTCTGTAATTAAAACAAGCACTTGCATGATTTTGGGCTTATACTTCATCGTCGTCCGTCCACATCGACAGTGGATTAGTTAATCATTAAAAATGATTTATAGCGAATTTGGTTTTGAATAGAGTATTTGTGCTGAATTTGTTTTATTCAACGATTTAAAAATTATTTGCACAAATACGATATTCTATCAACTAATCGACTAAAGCCAACTGTGGATTTCAAACGCTATTGTTCTAATGACTTATACGATGGCACAAAACATTTCTCAATTAGGAAATGCATATCGGTGATTTGTTCTCTACTTCCTTTTCTGAGAAGCTTTGTATATTTGTGCCCCTGTCTAGGGATCTTTATCCATTATTATGAGGAGTATTTTGGATTACGTGCCCCTGCTTAGGCTAAAATCTAACACTCGTCATGTCCAAGATTTTCAGACACAACACAAGTTAATTGGTTAAATCCGAATTCCATCTGTAATCCAGCTTGGTTAATTCAGGTATTGGGGACTTTGGTCACTCAGTTATATTGTTTAATCCAAGCGTTGGTCGATTCAGAAGGAGTGCCACCGGAAATGACTTTGGTTAAAACCCCAATGTTTGTCGTTATTGCATCAGGTGCTTCCTGATTCTGACGACAATCGGGTGCCCTCAGAGAGGACTTTGGTTAGAAACCCAATGTTTGTCGTTAACGCATCAAGTACTTCCTGATTTTGATGATCAATTGGGTTCCCCAGAGAGGACTTTGGCTAGAACCCCAATAATTGTCGTTATCGCACCAGGTACTTCCTGATTCTGATGATCAATTAGGTTCCACCGGAGAGGACTGTGAGTAGAGCCCCAATGTTTGTCGTTATCGTATCAGGTACTTCCTGATTCTGACTATCAATTGGGTGCCCCGGAGAGGACTTTGGTTTGTGTTAGTCCTTCCAGCATGTTTGTCAGTCCTTCCGGCCTGATGTTGGTACTTCCAACATCAGGTTTGTCGGTCCTTCGGACTTGGTTATGGTCCTTCTAGCGTGTTAATATCTATAGCACTTGGCACTTGAATTAGCGTTGCTGGGGTCGCGATGTTACAGGGACAAGCGCTCAACAGATGGCCTGCAATATGAAATCACATTTAATCAAGTTTTGACTTAACATGAAATTTGCAAGCTAAAAATTCATTTAAACAGATATGCTCTTCATCGTAGAGCTAATGTTTAGTGCATCACTTGTAGATTATTACAGACTGTTTACAAGAAGTTTTGAATACAACAGAAAGTAAAACATGAAGTAAAGCATGAACTAAAGCAGGAAAAATAGCATGAAGTAAAATGGTGGCGATGATGATCGCTTATTCTGAGCCATTGAAACTAGAGCACAACCAATGGTTTCTAGTTGATGATCAGCCTTGGCATGGTTTGAACAAGAGCTTCATTGCTTGTCGCCCCTTGGCCCTGGGGAATCGTAATAGCGTTTAAGGATTGTGGATCTTTCACGTGTTGTTGCAGATGATTCTTCCTAATCAGCTCTTCGATGAGTGACCTCAGATGCCTACACTCGTTGGTGTTGTGGCCTGGCTTATTATGGAATCGGCAGAACTTTCCAGAGTTCGCTTGTTTGCAACTTACTCTCTAAAGTTCTGGAATTAGATACATATATTTTGTTGTTGCGAAGATGTTTTCTGGAGTATCATTTAAAGTTCTTAGCTCTGATGGGTTGGAGAAACGAAGCTTCTTGTTGTCTCGATTGTTTTTCCCGTCGCCTCCCCTTTTCTAACCTCCATCATTTTTCTGATTGTACGGAGTAGTAGCATTTTTGAGAGCTTTAAGAGGTTGGTTTGAATTAGTAATCTGAAGAGGTCCAGGCTTATTCTCCAATCTCATGTACTCCTCGGCCTTTTTATAGAATTTGTTAAGTGTATTTGGCTCCTTCATTTTGATCCATTTTCCAAATTGTCTATTCTCATCTATGGCGTCGATTAGAGATATTAAAATCATGCAGGGCTCGGGTTTTCCTACTTCGGATACAACAACATCGAATCTTTTAAGGAAAGCTTTGACGGACTCCCCTGGTTTATGTTTCATTACGTAATAGAATCCTTCGCCTTTGTAGCTTGCAGCCTGAGCAGCTCTTTGAATTTCATAATCAAATCATCAAATTGGTTGATGGATTTGGGCCGTAGCCTTGTGAACCATAATGATGCAACACCTTCTAGATTGAGAGGGAAGCATAGGCATTTGATCTTGTCTGTTGCTTTAGCTCCATTCATATACCATTCGTATTTGTAGGAAGTGATTCGGATCAGAAATCCCGTTGTACGGAGGCAAAGCAGGATAAGCGAACCTCTTGGGAAATTCAGCCTTGCAGATCCTCTTTGTGAATGGATTTTTACCGAGAGAGAAGTTCCATTCCCTTTCACTATCCTTGCGAGGCATGTTGTCTTTCATGATTTGTTTTATCACATCCGCGATATGTTCCTTCGAGTTGTGTCGTTCCGGGTAGGGGACTTCAATCTCTTTTCGAGATGCTCGTCATGGCGAGCGATCACGTTTAGAGGATCTAGGTCTTTTACTTCTGCTATGGGAAGTTTCCCCCTTGACGGGACTTGCAACTCGTTGGTTATTTCGATCGGAGTAGTTTATAGCGTTTAACTTTAAGTCTTCGACATTATCGTTGTCTTTGCCAACAAATACTTCTAACTTGTCATTATGTGAATCGGAGGCTGATGAATTTGCATTCTCTTCAAGGCTGACATGGATTTTCGGAGGAGGAGCCACATTTGCTTGAGCGTTTAGGAGAGCGCTCACCTTATCCATCAAAGCTTGATTAACATCCACGAGATTTCTATTAGCCTAGATTAAAGCTTGGTTGGAGACTTCCATGCGTTGACTCAAGTTAGCGACAGCGACGTCTAATTCGGCTTTAGTCGCTCTAGCTCCGGCCATTGAATTTTCTCCAGCTTCAAAGCGATTGGCAAGTGGAGTAGTCTCGTTGTTAGCAACATTGTTGTTTTCTTCAACGGCATTGCTAGAGGTTTTATTAGACTTTGCCATGATCTCGAACAAGGCCTTGAATTTTGATGGCAACTCGTCAATTGGCCTAGATCTTAGATTTGTGGCATCTATGGTAGAAGTGGGCTCAGAACTTCAATGTGAAGGTAGGAGATGCGAAAGCGGCCCCATGGTGGGTGCCAAATGTTTGAATAAAAAATAATGACTCAAACACCAATGGTGTGAAATCACACTTCACCAATTACAGTTAGAAATTGAAAGAGCGGCAATCACAAAATAATCAGATAAAAACCAAATAAGAGACACGGGATTTTTATTGTGTTTCGATTCAAGATGAATCTACATCCACTTTTCAAATATTTTTCATCATTATGGAGAGAATTACATGGTTTATCATCTCATACATTTTGCTTACCACACTTGATCACTTTTGCAATAATTCTCCGCTTTATGCTCTCTTTCCTCTTTAGATCTCACTTTGATTCAAGAAGGAACGGATTGGATCATGTATTTATATACTTTGCCTTGGCTCCATCATGAAAATGGTTTTAGATCCATGCTTCGAAGAGGATCAATGGCGATTGGAGATCACTTGGAGTAGATGGAAGTGTGAATTAATGGTGCTCAGAGAATATGAGATCCATTTCATGGAGAAGGAAGAAAGAGAGAATTTTGGCGGACATTAATGGAGTTTTTAGAAGCTTTAGAATGGTCGAGGAATGATTTTGGCATCCCTTTGGGGTCGTGGAATCGGTCCCTTGAAGTGTGGAGGAATGGACTATTTATAGGTGTAGTTTGGGGGTAGTGACAGTCCCGTAATTATGGATTGCAGATTTTGAATCGGCCTAAAACTTATTAACAGAAATGCTACTGGTCCACTTTATAGTTGTCACTAGCCGGCGCATTCCATAAATTATAATTCTGCCACCGCATTTTATTTATATACCGGTCCACTTTTGCATTCACTTTTACCCCGACCAGGACTGTTCAAATAATGCATCGATCCATTCTAGAATTTATGTACCGACCCGTTTATATTTTAATGAACCAATCCAAATAATTTACATGCATGCCACCGCCTGATATTTAGGACCGACCCATTCATTTGCTCCTTTACTTCACTGCCGTCCAAGAATATATGGATATGGCCGACCCAGCTACAAGCATATCATGTCTACATGTCCGACTTTATCATCACAAGATAACGAGATGTTGTTAGTTTGGCTTCCCATGCATGACGTGTTATACAATTCGAGACATTGATTTTAACTTAACACATGTTGATGTTCTCGTTACACTTGTTGTATGTGTATAAGTAATATGGGTCTCATATTGCTTATGTTTCACGCAGCACTATTTTAACCTTTTGATTAAGATGTCGACCCATAGTACCATTTAGGAGCCGAACCGTTCTCATACACATTAACTATCCATTCACGTGGTGTGTTACCCATATGTGAAGTATCTGTTGATACCTATACCTCACGTGTTGAGCAATATACCGAACAGTATATATCAACTGAAGTCGTTCCATGTTTTGTTGTATATCATGTAGACAATGATCCATGAGGTGAGACAACAATGTATATTCATGAATCACATAACACCTCACGTTGATTATTGCAAAGGCATCATAGTCAGGTCAAAATGGTAGATCTATATAACCAACTCGTAACTAATACATGAACATGCTACAAGTTTGCATTTGCGTGGAGCAGAATGTATTGGTTGATTCATGAATGATATCCAGAATAAATGGTGCCGACCCATTTTGTGGTACTGACCGACTAGGTCCATTGATACCGACCGACCCGGTGCCTTGCAACTGACCGACACAATGTAGCGACCGACCCGGTGCTTTGCAACTAACTGACCTGATCCACTCTGAATGGACCGACCCGTTCTGAAGGAAATGGACCGACCTGATGCTTTGAAGAATAGGCTAACCCGCTATTGTGTAAACATGGCCGATCCGTTTGCTTTCCGCCTGACCGATACATCACTTAAGCACTAATTTTTAGTGGGTTAACAATAATAAATATTATGCAGAAGCAATAAACCATGTAAATATGACACTCAAACTATTCAAAACTTTATCAGGAGGATAACAAAGATAGTTTTACAAGCAGATCAGACAATACAATATGCCTAATGTGTATACAATTATTGCAATGAAAACCCGACTGCATGATAGATTAGACTTATAGACAAACAAATTACAAAATTAAGTTTGGAAATGTGAGAAAAGGATAATGATATTAATCTGCTTCGGAAAAACTATCAAACTTAAATTTAGGACCACCAGAAGATGACCCTAAAAAAGACAAGGTAACTAAATTTAGCTTCCTAACTTTCAAAAAATTAGACAATACACAATGAATATAAGACCATTTGCTAGAACGTCTATAACCATCACAAATTGTGATAGACCTACAAAAAGCAATAGTCTATCCACGAATACATAGATAGTTAGTATGCTAAGAATATCTATTAACTCATAATCCCAATTAGAAGAACTCATAATCGCAGACAGTGATTTAGAAGTATTTTCAAATAATCATCTAAATACTTGAAATCTCAGAGAACTATATAGAATAGAAGTATTTACCATAAATACTAGATTAAACAGACACCATAGAGAATAAATATCTATATATCTATTATATTATATGAAAGCACAATCCATCCTCAAAGTCCTTTCATTTCCACTTTTGTCAAAAAATCAAGATCATGACACCTGTCCTCAAAAGAGAATCGTTCGGCCTGGATTTCCCATTGAGTCCCGACTATTTCTTCTTGACATTTACACCAATAATCGCTCCCTTCGCCTTCCCACCGTTAGCACAGATCATTTTCACCCAAATTCCATAACCCTAACAAATCGACCCAAGCATCATCCTCTATCTCAACCTGATTCCTTGGCTACAGCCTGCGCCACCCATTTCAATCTTCCTCGTATCCCTCGACATTGACGTCGACGGATCCCAATCTTCCTTTGTTGCTCAATTCTGGCTGCTAGCGCACTCTATCTTCGGTCGACTCCTCCAACGCAGGTTGTTCTGTCCATTAGCTTCCTTTTTTCCTTTACTACCCTACTTCTCTACCCTATTAGAGGTAAAAAAATCTTCTTGCCTTTCAATTTACACGATATTGTTTGTGCTTCATCACCGAGCTTTGTGTAGATTGCTTTTATATATACATAGATGTTCACTCGTGGTCGTGCTGAGATCGGTCTCATTTCCACCCACAGGTTTATTTGATTATATTTTTTTTACTGCTAGCAATTCTATTTGAACATTGATAAAATACATGTTAGTATAAATCCTACTTCTAACCTAGGTTTTCTGTATTGATTTTACTGCTAGCGTAATAATTTTTTACCAAAATGAAAATTTTACATAGCAGGTGAACATCTATTATCTTAGTACTTTGATTTATATTATTTGATATAATTTGGCTTACTATGATTTTCATTGTCTATTTGTCCTTATTTTTCTCCAATTGCCTAATTCTTGTCCTTTTCCAAATGTTATTTTGCAGCAGTGCACTAAATGGGTAAAAAATTCGGCACATGTTTTGTTATGACCTCTGGGCAATTGAATATTTTTCTGCATTTCATTGTCACTACTACTATTACTGTTTAGTTAACTTGATGTATTTTTAATAGCCATTTTCTCTTGCTTTGTTCATTCGAAATTTAGTCGACAAGTGCACGAAAAGGATACATTCTAACTTCTTTTGACTCAAATTAAAAATATTGTTTTGAAAAATATTTTTTAATAGAAGGTCAGGTTGTTTAATGGCAAAATCTTCTTGATCATCTTAACTTTGCTTAGATTTTGTTTTTCAAGTAATTTAGTTTCATATCAAAAGGCACATAAATATTAATATCATTTGAATCTGGAGTAATTATATCTTTACTACTTGAATCTAACAACATCTCTTATTCTTTTTCGTATTTTTTGGTAGCCTAGCCATTTTCCTTTCCTCAGATGGATTTTAATGTTCGTCTTTGTTGGTTTATTATTTTTATAACCAACTCAAAATGTTTTTCCACTCACTTTTATTAGGTTCAATTTGACTTAATATAATAAGGTTATGATTTTTGTGGTTTTAAAAGCGATTCCATTCAAAATCCACTACTAACAAATTCCTTTTACTTATGATTTGGTGTTAATTTACAGCCATCACCGACTCTTTTAATCTGTTCCATTATAATTTCCATCCCATGGATTCAAAGCTTGAAGGACAAGAGACTGAACTTATAATTACAAATATGATGTTATCCTTTCTAGAATTTAGGTTCAACTAATTATTTCTCTCCTTGAAGTGAGAAGAGAAGTGTTCCGAGTGATTTCTCAAGATTATTGTTTAAATTATATGGATGAGCTCGTATCAAAGTCTGTATTGAAATGCTATAATATGTATCTTCGGATCTTAGTTAAATTTCAGATTAAGAAATCTGATGTACGTTTTTTGCAACATTTTAAGTATGCTTTAAGTTTTGCACCGACCTAATGGTATATTGTTATTATAAGTAGGCTAATTAAGTGCAAATAACGATTAAAGGACCACAACGAATTAAAGCTGGATTGCATTGGAAATGCACACATTGTACTTTTGAGACTAGGTATGGTGGTACCTTTGAAGTACTTTTCATTGTTTTCTTGGAAATGGAAAATTTTTATGGATTATTTGGATGCATGAATTCTTTTGGTCTTGAGTAATAAACATGGACCCAACGTGTCCCGTAGCATTAATTGTATGCATGACCATATTTTGATATAACTTAAGTTACTAAAATGACCAGCCTTAGACAAGTATGCATGGAAATGTCCTTTTCCGCTTCCAGGTCTACTTTAGATGGTGAGTATGAAAAAACAACTATTTAACATTATGTTGGATTACTAAAAACAACCATTTAATTTTGCTGGCCAAACCTTTATGCATATTTACCATGTTTTAAAGTTACTACATTATTAATTTTCCTTAAAGCTATAATGCACTATTTAGCTTCTTATTAATTACTTCAATGATTGTATTTTATAAAATCCGGGTCACTATCTGGAAAATTCTTCGTAATTTAGCTGAGAAGTACTGAATTTCAAGCTGAGGTTTCCATGCTTATGGATATATTTGTCAACTCTTTGTACTGCAATCACTACATTTTATTGAGAGAACTCAACTCGAATACCTCAGTTGATAGTTTGAACTTATATCAACATAGTAGTTTTGGCAAATAATCATATAACTATCTTTACTATGACCTTGCATACTATTCATGTTTCAATCAAGCATTAGATTGGGTGAGTTTTTTGATTTACCTAATAGTAATCGAAAGGGGTAAGTGATAGCTCTAAGCTTAATCCAGGATTTTACATTAAAATTACTGCATGGAATATGAGTAATTTTGTAGAGTATCTCCCCTGACAGCATCTCTATCAGAGACGAAGGTCGGTATTGGTTAATGAAATTATTATCAAAAACTTAAGAATAATTTCCTACCAAGAAAACTAGGTACCACTGATGAACACACTCATTATTTTAACTAATTCGTGTTTTATCATGTAAAAGTTGTTTATAGCTTTTGTCGTGAATACGTAGGTGGGAAGTGACCTGAACTAAGTTGGTAATATGGTGGTGGAGTCTACTTCCCATATCTGTTTGAAAAATATATTGAGGTCATAAGCAAGTACATGATAACTGGTAAGGATGTATGTGTGGTATTCTGGTCTTTATGAAAGTCTGGCTATAGTTTCACAAGATACATACTATTTCACCTGCTAGATATGTTTGAGAATCTATGGCTGGCTGATGGAGCTTTTGTATTCTTTGAGGATATAGGGAATGATTTACAAGGATGTGGATTAGAAATTCTCCTACTTCTCCGGGAAGAAGACAAAATTTCTTGAAGAATATAAATTAAAGGTCAGTATGCTTAAATATTTTTCTTCTATCTAAAACATCTTCTGTTTCATGCTAAAAGAATAAAGGTGTAATCATTCTGATGCACACCTAATGAAGAGAAAATTTTTGTCGGGCTGTCGGTGAAACAACATATGCTTTCTTAGTAACTAACTTTATTTCCAGTAACATGCTTCCAAACAACAACAATAAGAGCAAGAAAGTTGTCAATTAGTAATGGCGAAAAACTACTTTTAAACTGTTTTATAATACGTTCATATGCACTCATGTAACAGGAATATGCATGCTATATAGGTTTAGAACCAATATGCAAACGCTAACCTAAAATTTCTTATTTGTCAGTAAGCACGTTATCTATCTACAAAATTTACACACAACGACATATCTTATAAATGTATATGCAATAAGTAAATAGAAAATTAGTCTGAGCCCATCACAATTAATGATTTTGTTGTAGACCAAAATTAGTCCCATCAAATTTCGATGATTCTTTGGTGTAAGCTACTCTAAAATTAAATATACTTTTTATTTATTAAGAGGTAGTTGAAGGTTAGAGATTAGCACAAACGATGGCCGCTAATTCAACAGGAGTGGAATCATCCTAACACACGTACATTATTCCAAATGAAAACACTAAAGAAACAATCTTTTAATCTCTTGGCATTAACATCAAAAAACTCCCTCATACAACTATCGCTTCTAGCTTAAAAACAAATCTGGTGTTCCATGTAGATCCAGTCGAATATACTTGAAGAGCACAGCTTCATTAGAAGTCAATACATATCTCTGTATATGTTTAAACTTGCATGGTATATTACATAATTAAATAATACAACTGCACTAAACAGTTATAACCAAAACCTTCTCTTTCATTCAAACTGACACACAATGCATAATCAAAGCACATCTGTTTTTGTTATGAAAAAAAGAAATTAACTTTAGCCTAACCTGACAAATTACTTGCCATGAAACTTTTTCCTTCTTCCTTATTTTCAAAATTTTGAGTCAACAAACCATGCAAACTAAACACTACTACTGTAATTTAGGGTCAGGCTTCCTACTCTTATCTGGGAAAGACAACAATGAAGGTTTTCTGGTGGCAGAAAAGAGATTCCTTCCTTGGTGCTAAACTAGGTATACATCCGTATATGCTTTTTAAGTTGAATAATAATATATGATTTTTAAGTTGAACATCCATATATTTTAACCCAATTAGTCATGTGCATTTTCCTTCTTGATGTCATTAAAAGGTGCAAACAGGTCCACTCTGTTTCATTTCTAATTGTCACCACACATTTTTCTTTCTACACCATTTACTATTATTTATATTTACAACAGTTTATTTATTATTGTGTCATAATTGGTGACTGTGTACCAAATGAATATCCCAAATTCATAATAGCTTCTTACTTAGTAGCATTGCAATCTCTAACAAGGTCAGTTTGGAGCCAGGTTATGTTTTCAATTCTTCATCAAATATGACAAACTCCTATAAGATAAGTTCTTATCAATAAATACTCGAGTAGTTTGATAGTACTCAAAATGAAGCAAATAAACTATTTACAATTAAAGAAATGCCACCTATTAATAGGAATCACAAAGATAGGAGTTGTGAAGAGTTTTAATTTCCATAGTTAAGTGCACTTGCATAGATTTTAGGAATAATTATAGTAATGACGGCTAATACATTTAGAAATAAATAACTACGATTTGGGCTTGGTTGAAAATTTTAAGTCTTTAATCTAGATATATTTTATTAATTCATATTATTGCCATTGAGAAATAATGCAGTATATTTAAAACGGTTTATTGTTGGTATAACTTAGGTTTGGTAGTAGTGCATCCCTTGGTATGATGTAAATCTAACATTATGATTTATCTCAAACTCATAGTCTTTTGATTCAAATTTTTGAAAAATACTAATATTTAAATTTCAAACATTTGGTCTGTAATATTATGAATGCAAATGTTCAATTGCTATAAAGCTTCTGTGGCTCATGCACGTAGCAGTGTCTACTGTTCGTTTCCACTCTCCATTAATAGTATTTTTACTCCAAGTCAGAATATTTTTTTTCCCAGTTTTCCACTTCGTGTGTACATGTGTGTATGGTTAGAGTATCAATCCTACTCTGTACGTTTAATATAAAATTTCCTACTTGACATCATTTCAATTTTCCTTTCCACACATATTTAATGCATTAATTATATAGAAAATGCATAAATGTTGAATTACTAATTTTTCACCATATATATCCTGGAGCACTACAAAATGTACCTTCAAAAATAGCTACCCCAATCACGTAGTATTGATCATTTAGCCGAACTTAGTACATGGACAGACCGCAAAGGACAATACACTATCTATTAGTTTTAGTTTGATGACCTTTTTAATTTTTCATTCCCGTTTCCTGCACTTTGCACTATATTCTTATGCAATTATATGCTTAAACTTATAGGTAATATACCATATTAGAGCTATGTTTAAGACTTCACAAGTAGACTACTTAAAATAGGAAGTTATCCTTAGTTAATCAGGTGTTCGATTACCATTGTATTTATTTTAAATATTTCATTCTCTAGATCTTTCATGAATTATTACATGTACATGTAAAATCTTTATTACTTAGTTATAATAAACTTTTTACTATCTTGATTAAATTTTTACATTGTTTACACAAATACTGCATTTTCAACTTTTCTACGGTGATTGGTTTTGTTTTTCAAAAATGTTACTGACGAAAGAGTTACAAGTTTCGAGTGGAAAAATTCTAATTTGATAATCTATAGTTGATATGATATGACGGTAATAAGCATCCTAACAATAATAGTATTCTTTATGTGTTAGTTCTGAGTATATTTTTTGAATTATAATGATGGTATTGGTTTCGACAAATTAGCTATAAATCATTTCCTAGACTAAAATTTAACAAAATTTAGCATTTTAATTTAATCTATGCCACATTTACTTCATATAATAGAAAGAATATGAATATAAGCATTTATTTAGCTCAAATTATTAATGTCACTTTCTTCCAATGTAGAAGTTGATCGTGTGGATAACTTTTACATAGTTGAATCATAGTCATTTCTCAAAAATAAAATATTCAAAACTAGAATACTTTCAAGTGGTTTTCCTTTTAAACATTAAAGTTTTACCCTACTTCTTATTTGGAAACAAATGTAATTTGATGTTAAAAGAGATTTATGGTGTAACTTATGTGAATAATAATTCAGTTAGCATTTTTCTTAAAATAAAATACCCCTGTGGACATGATTACCAAGCTAACTTCGCCATAGCTTATTCTCGGATAGTGCACTTACAAAGGAGAACTAAAACATATTTATTCTAATTGGTGCGCATTATTGCTCTAGATTTCCTCAACTATTTTATTTGGTTGTATATTTGGTCAATCCTTATAGCGATGTTCTATGTGTATATCTTTCCTGACTGAAAAATTGATTTTTCTCAATGGATGTAACATAATCCTGAAATTTAAATAGTCTGCCGACCTCCAGTTATGACAAGACTTTGAAACTTTGTCTCCTGAATCTACCCTACGTATAGAAATTGAATGGCCTTCAATAACAGGAATGCTATAGAAGTGCATATTTGCATCACTACACATTAATTGAAATAATGAGGTAACAAAAATAGAAAACGGCTCTTAATTAATCATGGAGCCATAATTTTCTATATACAAATCGTGATAAGTCATTTATTTTTAGTATTACTTTTCGACATCTTTTAAGAAGCGTTGGAAGATGTGTACTTAAATTTATTATTATTTAGTAATCCGGTAATATATACCTGTTGGATTATTTGTTCGTTTGATGTAGGTGTAACAACCAGAAAAATCAGAACCAATTTAAAATTTTTAATTTGGCTATTTTAGTGGATTTTGAATATTAAAAATAAATTATTTTAAATAATAACGACTAAAAATTCTTTTGGATCGTAGTTATAGCGAATATTTTTATTTTAATTATAAAACAAGGCCTGAAATGGCGCGGTAGTTTGAAAATTTGAATTCGAACTTTGACTGACTGTACAGGATGTAAAATAAATCGGATTTTAGTGAAACCCAAAATATTTAAATCTGTTTAAGAATATCTATCTTTCTAACGAATCTGAAAAATCAAAATTTCATAGTGGGAATCAAAAGTTATGGCCAAATGAATTTTCAGAAAGGTCGCTATAGAATTAATGTAGCCCGTGAAAATAGACATTTTGCAAACAACCTCCGTTTCCGATGGAACCACTTCGGTTGGATCCGGAAAATCAAATTATTGCTAGGTTTCAAATTCCATAATTTTTGGAGTTAATATGTGAGCGTGGAAAAAGGAAATGTGTTTGGTAAATTTCAGTCAATTTGGGTCGACCAGAAAATGGCCATTTTTCAAACGGTCTCCAAATTCGAGGAAACTAGTTTTGTTGGGACCGTACCATCCAAACATAGCAAGATTTATTTTTCTAGAATTTTTGGAATCAGGGCGTGGCCCCGGGAAATTGAAATGTACGTTCAAATCCGTATTTGAATGTTTTTGTAATGACCCAAAAATCTGGTCCAATTTGAGATGACCAAAAACACAAGTCCTACCCCAAATTAAACTGAAAATTAGGAAATTAATAGAAAGAAAACAGAGGGTGAGGGAAGATAAGATAGAAACTTAGAATAGAAGAAGAAGAACACAATATCAGAGTAACACGAATCTCACAGCAGAACGAAAAAATATATTTCATAACATAACTTTGAAATACAAATCTGTACTTGAATATACATATCATTATCAAAGTACAACACTTACAACATAGCGGAAATAACTATAGCTATATGATCCTGAAGCCTCCTGCTCCAAGCTCTTCCAGTATATCTGTAAATCCTGACTACTTGACTGTCCGTACAAAATTGGGCACCCAAGAGTTTAGGGAAAACAACAAAATAAACTCCGGGTCAGTCATGGGATTGGTATGAGTAAAACAGTTCAAGCAGGAAATCGATATTGTTAGCCTGCTTTATGACCAGGCTACCCAAAGCAAAGATCATGTTGACACACCTCTGGGTAAATGCTGTCTCATATGGAATCTCTGGATAACATCGCTCTCCGGCATTGGAAGCATCATCAGAAGACACAAGGCAGTTAGGTCAAAATCACAACATCAGTATAAACTGGCCCGAAACCCCAATCAAATGACCTCATTTGGATCTATTCTCCTCATATACTCGTAGCCCTTTGAATTAGCTTCAGTTTGAGCTTTGGTTTGGCTCAATCGGACTTACGGTTTGAAAGTTACGCCGATTTCCGTGAACAAGTGTAAGCTGGCATATGACCGCGATCCGATCCGCCCTTGCCTACGCGATCCGATCCGCCCTTGCCTACGCGATCCGACTTATGACTGCGATCCGACCGATGACCGCGATCCGACCTATGACCGCGATCCGAACTTCGGACCTGTTCACACGCAGCTTGTTTTGACCTATTCTCAAGGCTACTGGCTCTCCTATTTTTCTGGATCGCCTGCCACGTACCCCATCACGAACCAGTCCTCCCAGGAACTTTCCTACAGCTATAAATACATCTTCAGAGGGCATTTTCAGAGGAGTTTTGGCATCTCAACTTCCATGGCTGCCATGGCCAACACTTCTCCATGAATAACCACCATCTTCCTCAATAAATTCAATGGATTCGGAGAGAATTATTCATTGAATTCAAGTGATTGAAAGACAATATTCACTGTAATTGTAATCTATGAGTGAAATGAGAAAATATGAAGTGGACGTAGGCTTGCTAACGCCGAACCACTATAAAAATCCTGTTGTCTTGCTTCTCTCTTATTTTTCAGTTATTTCTTCATATCCTACGCTCTAAATATGATAATTTGGGTGTTAGGACCATTTTTTGGTCTAACATTTTGGTGCTTTCATTGAGAACCGAATTCTCAACCTATCGGATTGCTATTCTACTATTTGGATTTGAAAGTTCGAAGAAAACAGTCCGCGTTTCTACCATTTTTGAATATTTCGTTGATTTCAGAAAATCAGAGCTTCATACCTTCGAAAAAAAAGCTAAGGGTTCACAAGCTTCACGACCAAATGAGGATAATAAAGAAAATATGCTAGAGCAGGTCGAGGGGATCGTGGATCGCGGATCGCGGATCGTGGATCGCGAATCGCGGGGAGACCACGTTCCGGTCTCAAGATGAACCCACGACCCGACCGAGCAAGGAAGTCGCGTTCCGACCCGGTGATACTTCCACGACCCGACCTGGAGCAATTGTTGTGAACATATCCACGAACCGGAGAAGTCCACGAACCGATCCGAAGCTGGAAGGTTGAAGTATCCCGATCGCCAAGCTGGACCACGAACCGGAGGACAGTAGCGAACCGCGATCACGACCCGATCCAAAAAAGTGACAATTTTTGGAAAAAATACAATTTTCAGATCATTTCAGAAAAGGCTCCATGTTCCAAAATAAAAAAAATCATGCGGTGCCCACATTTTCGACGCCACCGGGACTGCGGGGCCCCGGACCCCCGCCGGCGCTGCGCCCGGACCCGCTGACGACCTCGCCTTCGGCTCGGAGCACGGCCTCGCCTTCGGCTCGGAGCATGGCTCATCTTCAGCTCAACATATATATTAGCCAATAGCATTCATCAAAGCTTGTCAATGAAGAATAAACGGATTGTCAAAGAATTTGACAACGGAATGGCAACAATTAGAATTCCTCCAGAAGCCATGACCCCTATCTACCGATGTTATTGAATGTGAGGAGTTGTTGAAAAGATTCGACACGCTGACTATGGCAGTATACAAAATAATGATGGTCTCATAACAGCCTCCTCTTCCAGAGCCCCGATGGTGTAAAGATCTCCCCAATGCAACCGATGATGTTCCTGAATGATATACACGTAAATGTGTATATTTTATCCGCTTATTTATCTTATTTTCCCTTTAAAATAATTGATACTTTGTATTTATAACTGTATTTTCAGATTGTTGACAAGAAGCATGGTTTAGAGCATTTGAGGGATAAAGCATGAAGAATTTGCTTAAAAAGAGTGAAGTTTAAAATTGCTAAAGCTTGAAGAGTCTAAAGCTTGAAGAATTGTTGCAATTATATTTCAGTTAAGAAGATTTGGCTCAATAAAGACTCAAACTGCATTCACATTAGCTCATTTGGAAGGCCTCTTACTCATGTTGCGTTCACACTAGCCTATTTGCTAGACCACTCACTCTAAAGCTGCGTTCACACTGGCTTATATGTTATTTGGGTTATTTCTTTAGTCCCACATTATGTAATTAGCTAGCTTGCCTTTGTCATATCAGCTATAAATACATTGTATCTTAGTCTTGTAAAAAAACACATTAGGTTTTATTCTGTAATTCTCTTCTTGGAATAAAATCATTCTCTCCCTTTCTTTTTACTTTTTGTTTATTTTATTTATGTTCATGTTATTTATTTTCTTTTTCTCTTCTTCTTTAGCTATGTCTAGCTAATCCCCTTTGATTAGGGGGTGATGACGCTGATAGTATGATTCAACATGAATCACATAGCCAAAAGATGAGGACTGTATACATGTAGATCTGGATCTGAATTAAGGGTTAGATCTGAACCTTCATATTTTGTGTCGTTTAAGAGCTATGCTCCTTCACAGGATATATTCGTGTTCGATCTAACGTTTATCAGATCTAGATCTAATTTTAGGGTTTTAGAAATTAATTAGTGAATCTGTCCTGATAGTCTATGGTTGTAGAGCTGAGCTCCTGCATAGGCTATGCTTGTCGTTATTTACATATTTGTTTCTAAAAACCTATTATCGTTGATTCATGTTTGTGACAGAAACATGTATTTGATCTGGTTAATCTTTTGGCTATTGATGATTATGAATCTGATCTATGTCATTATCCCCTAATTTCTTTCACTTATTGTTAAAACTCTCTTTTATTTAATTTCTGCTATTTTCTTTGTTTTCAACCAATCAAAAGTTAGGGATAACTTGATTGGATTTATTAATAAAATAATTTGGTCCCAGAGTTCGACACCCTCTACAACGATCCTTGTTGTTTAGGAAAGACGAACGGATTTTACAGTTGTTTACAATTGTATAATTTGTTCGCAAAATAAATTTTGGCGCCGTTGCCGGGGACCAAAATAACTTTTATTTTTAAATCCTTCGGGTTGTAATTTTTAATAGCCTCTCCAATTTTTATAATTTTTATTTTCTTTCTTTCCAAATATTGTCA
Organism: Allium sativum; assembly: GCA_030737875.1. Classification (NCBI taxonomy): domain Eukaryota; kingdom Viridiplantae; phylum Streptophyta; class Magnoliopsida; order Asparagales; family Amaryllidaceae; genus Allium; species Allium sativum. Next base: position 33,904,984 of record CM060926.1, on the reverse strand, counting down.
AATTTTGATTTTATTTCCTTCCTTCATTTTTTTTCTTTTCCCTTTTTACAATTTTTTTTTCCTTTTCTCCCTCTTCTATTTTCACAACAGCAGAAAAAAAAAATCTTGTTAAAATCTCCCGATCCTATTTCCCTTTTTCTCATCTATTTCTTTCTTTTTCTAAAATTTCTTTTCTTTTAACACAAGAAAAAAAAATCCTTTTTTGTATTTTTTTTTCTTCACTCTGATTTCTTCCATAAATACCGTACCACAAAAATACTCCAACAGCCGATCCTCCTCCATATATTCCACTGCATACACAGCAAAACCATCCACCAACCACTCCTTCCTCAATAAATCCACAAAACCTCACTCAAACCAGTTCTTTCATACACCACCTGATTGCAAACACATATCAGTACGCCCCGTTCAAACAATCTTCTTCACGCAACATCGCCACACCAAACTGCATTCCTCACGTTCAAAAACCATACAGCTCCTCTCCCCTCACAAACACCCAACACAGTTCCTAACCCCATCTTCACGTTCAAAAAAAAAAAATCTCCAAACCATCTGAAATCTCCACGTCCGCAACTTGATATAAGCAAAAACAAACACCCCCCCTCCCCCCGCAGCCGCAAATTCCCCCCATCAGCCATCCATACCCGAAACCAGTTAAACCCAAATCACAATTTTCACAATCCGAACCCGAAAATCCCCAAATCAATTGCAAATCGGTAGCGGGTATATAGGAGACGAACAAGATTTGCTATTGACATTCTAGCGATAGTAATTTTTACCTCTCGGCTCTCGATTTCTAAAATTCAACGCCTTTGATTTAGAGTGGATTGGCGTGGTGTGTGTTCCAAAACTTCTATTTAGCTTTGTTTGTTCAGGGGTCCAGTAGACCTATAGTGGGTTGGACTTTAATTTGTGGCTTAGTCCCGTGAATTTTCACGTTTCTTTTGTTTTGTTTGTGTTAGACAGTGAGTTTTAATTGTGCCAATTGTAGTTTAGCTTTAGTCTAATTCTTATTTTAGCTTTTGGTGATCATTAAAAAAAAAAGTCAAAAACAGGTATAGTGGTATTTTGAAAAAGGCCTTAACCCGTGCCCGTGCCGCAGCGCAGTCAAGCAAATAATAGGAGGCGACAACAATTAAAGGACAGCGGACTATTCAGTGTTCGAGCGGTTGCACACCAAGTGGGGTGTGAACGCGCTAGCGTTACTCAACTGCACTGGACGGACTGTCGATCAAGGTGAGTATTTTCTATCTCTACAGGGACCGCTGCTGCAAATATATATATATATATATATATATTGCTTGTAAAAATCTTCTGCAGGGCATCGGCTTGCTTGTAAAAAAAAAATTGTTTTTATTTATTTATTTATTTCTGCAATTGACTGTTCTGTGACTATTCTGAGACTGTTCATTCTGTGATTGATTAAAAAAAATTTGCATTCATCTTAGTTTTGTTTTTATTTTCTAAGGACTTCATTATATTTTGACAATTTGGTTTAGTTCAAACGGATTATTTCTCGGTGTCTAGACTACGGCAGAGTAATAACTGTTTATAAATATTACGGTGATTCGTAAATATTATATCGGTTGTTCCTCTGAAGGTACTTAAACCTTCGGCTGCATTGCTAGGGTTATTCCTGGTGCACCGATAACTCCTGTCCGTTAACTGGCTGAGAAGTCTTTTGTTGAAATAAATCAAACCGTCATTATATAATTCTAGAAATTGTAAATCGCATTAGGTTCATTTAAAAAAAAAACTTTTGTGTCTAATTCTTTTTCTTTAAAAAAAAATTTAAAATAATTCTCGTTTTGTAAAAAAAAAAAAAAAAATTCGCGTCTCAAATTTGTTTTTTCTCGTCTTCCCTTATTCTTCTCGCTAGTGCATGCGTCATTGGACTCGTGATCCTTCAGATAATCGTCTAGTTCGAACAAACAGTTCTTTAACCATGGCCGAAGAAAATCCCCCTCGATCTCTTATGGATAGATACTTCCCCGATCGGGTTTCTATTCCTTCTTGCATTATATTGCCCGCCCCAACGGGTAACCACTTTGAAATTCATTCGAATCACATAAATACTCTTCCAAAGTTCGGCAATTTAGAAAGTGATGATCCGTATATTTTCTTGACCAAATTTGAACAAGTTTTTGCAACCATGAAATTTCAACAATTAAGTGACGATGGAATCAAACTTAGGTTAATTCCATTTGCACTTACCGATTATGCTGAGAAATGGTTGTATAGCTTGCCTTCAAATACGATTGGAACATGGGGTGAATTTGTGAACATTTTTCTAAAGAAATTTTACCCTCTGGAAAAAACATCTAAAATTCGAAACGAAATCGTCAATTTTCGTCAATTTGGGGGTGAATCCTTTGCAAAATATTTTGAAAGATTTAAAGAGCTTCTAGTCAAATGTCCACATCACAATTTTGAAAAATGGACTCTTTGTCAAATTTTATATGATGGACTTGAAAATAACTCTCGAACCATGCTCGAATCGATGTGCCAGAAATTTTCTAGCCCAAGATCACAATGCCGCTTGGCAATTTCTCGAAAATTTGGCCCAAAAATCAGCTCAATGGGAAAGATCTAACGAGAAATCAATTTATTCCCATTCTAACGCTCATTCGGTAGGATCATCAGTAGCCTTAGAAGCAAAAATAGACGCAATGATATCCAAATTCGATAATGTCCTTTCATCAACTCAAATAAATCAAGCTCAAGCGTCTCAGACCTCATGTTACAAATGTAACGATCCTAACCACATAGCTGATCAATGCCCACATTCATTGGAACAGCTCAACGCATTTAACAAAGCTAGGAACGACCCATTCTCCCCAACATACAGTCCAGGATGGAGAAACCATCCTAACTTCTCTTGGACCCAAAACAATGCAAATTCGAATGTGGTTCGACCTCCTTTTCAGTCATTTTCGAATAATCCTTTGAAACCTCCCTTTCAACAAACTCAATTCCAACATCCTGCGCTACCTTCTCAAAATCAAGCGCAACAATCTTTTGTTCCCCAAGATGATAAACGATTGACATCACTTGAGAAAACTCTCGAAGAATTGACTAAAGCGATGACTCAAAATCTCCAATCAAATACCAATCTTCAAAATTTATTGACTTCGCACATGCAAAACACGAGTCAATCGATCGCTAAACTTGAAATGCAAATGAGTCAGTTAGCCACTTCGGTAAGCGAACGGGAAAGAGGCACTTTCCCGAGTCAACCCATTCCAAACCCCAACCGTCAAAATCCTAACTCCAACCAAATTCACATCATTCAAGATTCAAACGTGAGTCACTTGAATGCGGTCACGACTCTTAGATCCGGCAAAAAGATTGACAACCATGTGGTCAACCCAAATGCTTTACCGGACAATCTTCCAAACCCTACCGAAAATTCAACCAACTCAGATCAAAACATTGAGCCAATTTCTGACAAGGACCATCCTCAAACTCAAGTAGCTCAACCTACTGAGTTGTCTGCTCCATTTCCTCATAGACTCCGACCTAGGAAAAAGACGGATCAGCTAGAAAAAATCCTTGAAATATTTAAGCAAGTTAAAGTGAACATTCCTCTTTTAGATATTATACAACAAGTTCCACAATACGCAAAATTTCTAAAAGATATGTGCACTCAAAAACGTCATACACATGTACCTAAGAAAGTGTTTCTAGCGGCAACTCTAAGCGAAGTCTTGTCCCAATCGATGCCAGTGAAATACAAAGATCCTGGCTGCCCCACAATATCATGTACTATTGGGGACAAGAAAATCGATAGATGCCTGCTAGACTTAGGTGCTAGTGTTAACTTGCTTCCATATTCCGTCTATCGCCAATTAGGGCTAGGAGAATTGAAACCCACCAAGGTTACCCTTCAGCTTGCTGACCGATCAATTAAGAAACCTGTGGGAGAAATCGAGGATGTGTTGATCAAAATTGGCGAATTCATCTTTCCAGTTGATTTCATTGTCTTAGAAACTCAACAAGTTAGCAATCCTGCAAACCAGATCCCTTTGATTCTAGGACGACCCTTCTTAGCAACCTCTAATGCTCTCATCAACTGTAGAAATGGGTCTATGAAACTTTCTTTCGGTAATATGACTGTCGAGCTAAACATCTTCAGAACTGAAAACTCTCCTAACTCTTATGTGGACCAGTTTTCTGAAATCCATGCTATCCACGATAATGAATCTGAGCTCGACCATCTGAATAACGAAATTGAATCGAATTACGAAACCTTATTTCAAGATATTCCCGAAAATGTCTCTGATTCGATTCCTGTCGAGCCTCTCACAAATGAGTCTATCCCTCAACCAATTTCTTTAGTTGAGTCGCCCCCAAAGTCTGAACTCAAAGTGTTGCCCATTCATCTTAAGTACTCTTACTTAGGAGACAATGAAACTTTTCCTGTCATCATCGCTTCTGACCTTACTTTAGAGCAGGAACAATTGCTCCTTTCCATTCTTAAGAAAAATAAGGAGGCAATTGGTTGGTCCATGGCTGATATTAAGGGGATTAGTCCTTCGATAGTCCAACATCGAATCCACCTTATAGATGATGCCAAACCCACTCGTGATCCCCAACGTCGACTAAACCCTATCATGAAAGAAGCAGTTCGTGCTAAAATCCTTAAATGCCTTGACAATGGAATCATCTACCCAATTTCTGACAGTCAATGGGTTAGTCCAATTCATGTCGTACCTAAGAAATCAGCGATTACCGTGATCCAAAATGAAGCTAACGAGCTTATCCCAACCCGCACCCAGACCGGTTGGCGTGTTTGCATTGACTATAGGAAACTTAACGCTGCAACACGTAAGGATCATTTCCCTCTGCCATTTATCGATCAAATGTTAGAACGACTAGCTGGTCATGAGTACTACTGTTTCCTTGATGGGTACTCGGGCTATAATCAAATCCCTATCGCTCCTGAGGACCAAGAGAAAACCACTTTCACTTGTCCGTTTGGTACATTTGCGTACCGACGTATGCCTTTTGGTCTCTGTAATGCACCTGCAACCTTTCAGAGGTGCATGATTAGCATTTTTTCTGATATGATCGAGCGATTTTTGGAAGTGTTCATGGATGATTTTTCCATATTTGGTGATTCCTACTCTGAGTGTTTACATCATCTCGATCTTGTTCTTAATCGCTGTAAAGAGAAACACTTAACGCTTAATTGGGAAAAGTGTCACTTCATGGTTAAACATGGCATTGTTTTGGGACATGTCATCTCTAACAAAGGAATTGAAGTTGACAAAGCCAAAATCGAAGTTATCTCTAATCTTCCCATTCCCAAATCTGTTAAGGACATCCGATCCTTTTTAGGTCATGCTGGCTTCTATCGTCGCTTCATAAAGGATTTCAGCAAAATCACTCGACCTCTGACTAACCTTCTTGGTAAGGATGTTCCTTTCGACTTCAATTCTGAGTGCATTTCATCGTTTGAGCATCTTAAAAATAAACTTGTCTCTGCTCCGATCATTTGCTCTCCTAATTGGAAGCTGCCTTTTGAAATCATGTGTGATGCCTCGAATTTCGTTGTTGGCGCTGTCCTAGGACAACGTATCGATAAGATTCTTCACGTCATTTACTATGCGAGTAAGACTTTGAACGATGCCCAAATCAATTATACGACCACTGAAAAAGAACTTTTGGCAGTTGTTTTTGCTCTAGAAAAATTCAGGCCTTATCTAGTTGGCTCACACATCACGGTTTATACTGATCATTCCGCACTTAGGTACCTTTTCTCTAAAAAGGATGCTAAGGCTCGTCTCATTCGTTGGATCCTTCTACTTCAAGAATTTGACCTTACCATTAAGGATAAAAAAGGATCCGACAATGTTATTGCAGACCACTTGTCTCGTCTTCCAAATGCCCCGTCTTCTTCTCTTCCGATCAACGAGAATTACCCCGATGAACAACTGTTTTCTCTATCCACTGATCCTTGGTTTGCTGACATTGTCAACTACTTAGCCACTAAGCAGACCCCTTCTTTTTGGTCTAAGCAGGATAAACACAAATTCTTTTCTCAAGTGAAACATTTTTATTGGGACGACCCCTATCTTTTCAAGTATTGTCCCGACCAAATCATTCGAAGATGTGTTCCTGACACTGAAATTCACAGTGTCCTCTCTTTCTGTCATGACCAAGCATGCGGTGGTCACTTCGGTCCTAAAAAGACAGCCGAAAAGGTTCTCCAATCGGGTTTCTACTGGCCCACCCTTTTCAAAGACGCATACGAATTTTGCAAAACTTGTGATCGATGTCAATTCTTAGGGAAAATTTCTAAACGGAATATGATGCCCCTAAACCCCATTTTAGAGGTCGAAATTTTTGATGTGTGGGGTATAGACTTCATGGGACCCTTCCCTAATTCTTTTGGGAACCATTACATTCTCTTAGCTGTTGATTATGTTTCCAAATGGGTCGAAGCTGTACCGTGCAAAACAAATGATAACAAGGTTGTTGTGCGCTTCTTGAAAGAAAACATCTTTTCTAGGTTTGGCACACCTCACACAATAATCAGTGATAATGGTACACACTTCTGTAATCGTTCTTTTGAAGCTCTCATGAGAAAATATTCGATAACCCACAAGTTATACACTCCTTATCACCCTCAAACTTGTGGGCAAGTTGAAGTATCGAATAGGCAGATTAAACAAATCCTTGAGAAAACCGTGAATCGAAATCGTAAAGATTGGTCTCAAAAGTTAACCGACGCTCTTTGGGCTTACCGCACCGCTTTCAAAACAAATTTGGGTATGTCCCCTTATCGGTTGATTTTTGGTAAACCATGTCACTTGCCAGTTGAACTAGAACATAGGGCGTTATGGGCAATAAAAACTTTGAATCTTGATTTAGAGCAAGCAGGTGAACATAGGAAGCTTCAACTTAATGAACTTGATGAAATTCGAAATGATGCCTATGAAAATGAACGAATTTACAAGGACAGAACAAAAGTTTTTCATGATAAATCAATTTTACGTAAAACTTTCATGCCAGGTCAAAAAGTTCTGTTGTATGACTCAAAACTGCATTTATTTCCGGGTAAGTTAAAATCTAGATGGACAGGACCTTACACTGTACGGAATGTTTTTCCGTATGGTGCGGTAGAAATTGAGAATCCAACTGACGGATCATCCTTTAAGGTCAATGGTCAACGCCTTAAACTTTACTTGGAACCAATACCCAACCAAGAGGAGGAGCTCATGGTCCTCCATGAGCCACATTACATTCGGTAAGACGCACTAACCCTCTTTTGTACATATGTAAATATTCTCTTGTTTGTTTTTCCCTTTCACTAAGATATGTCTGATTAAGACTGTGCGGACACAGTCACACTCAAGTGTGGGGGGAATTTACATTACATCAACAATCAAATTTTATGAAGTAGGTCATTCATTGAACAAGGATTAACTTAAATTCATAAATAACACCTTGGTTCTTGTTTGATAAGTTGAATTTTTGGGTGATGGGAATGAACATTATTTATTCATTGAATTGTAATGTGTCTTTTTAAGATGCTAGCTTGAGACTGTGCAGACGTTAGTCGTGTTCTGGAGTAAGCGTGTCAACATTATTTATTCATCAGCAATCAAATTTTATGAAGTAGGTCATTCATTGAACAAGGATTAACTTAAATTCATAAATAACACCTTGGTTCTTGTTTGATAAGTTGAATTTTTGGGTGATGGGAATGAACATTATTTATTCACTGAATTGTAATGTGTCTTTTTAAGATGCTAGCTTGAGACTGTGCAGACGTTAGTCGTGTTCTGGAGTAAGCGTGTCAACCTTTGTTATACGTGTTAGAATGTGCAAGTAAAAAAATCAAAAAAAAAAAATCAAAAAAAAAAATCATGAAATAAAAGGATTTTGCACCTACATTTGTTGGATTTTCTGAGTTCGTTTTCATGCATAATATTTTCCTTTCCACTCAAATTTTCAAAATCGTAAGTTCTAAAATCCACTTGGCCCAATTAAGAAGAAATGACTCATTGTAGCGTTCTTCTTCGATACCCCACATTATTCAAACCCAAGTTTTAGTCGATTTACATCCATGTGTCGACAAGTTTATCTTATATTGGTATACTCAAGAACCTTTGTTTAAAGGTCAAAAACGTCACTTTTTATATACCAATATTACACTACCCATTCCGTACTTGTTTTAAGGTAGGATAACCATATACCACATCTTATTTTATATGGGTTATCTATCTTACGGAACTTTGTTTATCATTCCTTTCAGCTTTTTGTATAACATCAATTCAGACTTGTGTGTTGAATTAAGGTTATAGAAATAGAGTAACTAGGGCACAAAACTTTCCTCTCATGAAGTGTTGGTAGTAGAGGAGGAATCAAATGAAATCAAGTACGTCATCATTCCATCTCCATTCATCATTCATCACACCAAAAAAAAAAAAAAAAAAAAAAAAGAAGAAAAAAAGAATAGAAAAAAAAGGAAAAAAAAAGAAAAAGAAAAAAGAAATAAAGAGAGAGTCTCTTTGAATAAAATAATCTTCATCATTCTTGACTATGAAGCATCCATTTCCATTCCATCCACATCCATCATACCGTACTTAGAAGCAAGGATTGTATTAGAGGATATGAAAGGAAATAAAAATGTTCATATGTGCCTTAGTATTACTTTATCTTTTGTAGCTTGAAATTCAACTAATACACTTGCCCTCTTATCTAGAATATTTTTAGAACTTACAAAAAAATTCTCCTTCATCTATGCATAACTCATATCCAATACATTACAGTTACATTGGTGCAAAATTATTCAAAAGAAAAAAAAAAAAAAGAGAATAATGAAATGATTGGGTGCACATTGTCGATGTGTAGAACTTTGGTTGACACCACACTCTTAACCTTCAAGACAATTACAGTGTTATCAAGGAATTACGATTCAGTTTGAAAATTTTTGTTCATTTTTGCACCAATTATGGGACGGACAATTTGGGGCTAAACCGTTATTATTAAAGTTAGGTGAAATTCTTGGAATATGAAAGACCTTAAATATATTGTTTGATTAATCCGCGTACATAAGACGCTTTGGATTTTGTGGGTAGTATCCGCTGAAAACCCTCACGAGACAACACTCGTCCTACTGGGGACACCCAGAGGTTTAACGGCTTGTTGCATACGCTAAATGCAATCGTGTTTCCTACGAAAGTGTGACATATCTTAGTTTAGTTTATTCGAGGACGAATAAAAAGATAAGTGTGGGGGTATTTGATATACACGTAAATGTGTATATTTTATCCGCTTATTTATCTTATTTTCCCTTTAAAATAATTGATACTTTGTATTTATAACTGTATTTTCAGATTGTTGACAAGAAGCATGGTTTAGAGCATTTGAGGGATAAAGCATGAAGAATTTGCTTAAAAAGAGTGAAGTTTAAAATTGCTAAAGCTTGAAGAGTCTAAAGCTTGAAGAATTGTTGCAATTATATTTCAGTTAAGAAGATTTGGCTCAATAAAGACTCAAAGTGCATTCACATTAGCTCATTTGGAAGGCCTCTTACTCATGTTGCGTTCACACTAGCCTATTTGCTAGACCACTCACTCTAAAGCTGCGTTCACACTGGCTTATATGTTATTTGGGTTATTTCTTTAGTCCCACATTATGTAATTAGCTAGCTTGCCTTTGTCATATCAGCTATAAATACATTGTATCTTAGTCTTGTAAAAAAACACATTAGGTTTTATTCTGTAATTCTCTTCTTGGAATAAAATCATTCTCTCCCTTTCTTTTTACTTTTTGTTTATTTTATTTATGTTCATGTTATTTATTTTCTTTTTCTCTTCTTCTTTAGCTATGTCTAGCTAATCCCCTTTGATTAGGGGGTGATGACGCTGATAGTATGATTCAACATGAATCACATAGCCAAAAGATGAGGACTGTATACATGTAGATCTGGATCTGAATTAAGGGTTAGATCTGAACCTTCATATTTTGTGTCGTTTAAGGGCTATGCTCCTTCATAGGATATATTCGTGTTCGATCTAACGTTTATCAGATCTAGATCTAATTTTAGGGTTTTAGAAATTAATTAGTGAATCTGTCCTGATAGTCTATGGTTGTAGAGCTGAGCTCCTGCAAAGGCTATGCTTGTCGTTATTTACATATTTGTTTCTAAAAACCTATTATCGTTGATTCATGTTTGTGACAGAAACATGTATTTGATCTGGTTAATCTTTTGGCTATTGATGATTATGAATCTGATCTATGTCATTATCCCCTAATTTCTTTCACTTATTGTTAAAACTCTCTTTTATTTAATTTCTGCTATTTTCTTTGTTTTCAACCAATCAAAAGTTAGGGATAACTTGATTGGATTTATTAATAAAATAATTTGGTCCCAGAGTTCGACACCCTCTACAACGATCCTTGTTGTTTAGGAAAGATGAACGGATTTTACAGTTGTTTACAATTGTATAATTTGTTCGCAAAACTGAACGAGTGGTGATCACCTAGTTACGTGGCTTAAACATGTCCAACAGGCGGAGTCCTAGATGCCATTGACATAGAACGATCCATACACTACTCTAAAGGTGACTCAGAAGATCCCAATGGCCATGATTCTCAATGATGGGATATCCAATAGCAAGAAAGGATCCTAGCACTACAAAGTTACCCTTCGCTTGAATGGCATGGTGAAAAATATATGTCCCACAGTTCACTCCTTGAAAAGCTTAGCTAACATTTGCAATGCCTATTTGTCGTCAACCGCATCAAGGAAGACTGATTTCCATAGAATGAAGGGTAGATCAATGTACTTTGGTGCCCAGAGTTAGGTACCAATTGAACCACCGTGGGCCATGATCGGGCATATGGATCCTTGCCCGGGCGATAGCAATTTGACTGCTCACCAGCCATCATACGCTCTCGGTTGAGAGATGAGAACTTGAGATCAACACAAATATGAACCAACCATTAGCTATCCACTTCATACAACAGTTATGACAGAATGTATGAACATTACTTGAAGCCTTGCAAGCCATGCTATTGCATTCAAGCTTATCTGATCGTGGTCTCAACCAACCAGGTCTAGCGGAATTCAGAGCCTACATTGCACCCTAGTGCCTATTGCTAAATATGCCAACCGAAGATGGAGCGGGAATGGTCTATGGTGACCAAGTTATTAAAGAAGCCGATTATTTGCCTGGATGGAATATGCTACGCAGTAAAGATGGCGTGAAACCCAAAGATGCTTCCCCTCTAGATGAAATGGAGTGTGAAGGAGGTATCAATATTGCGAATAATGGGAGCATCACAAAAGGAATTGCCCAAGGATCTGTCTGAAGATCTAGATCCCAGCAAGGATCATCATTCGGGATGCAGAAGGGTGACATCTAATGACGCAACTGCACGTGTTCCGACTGGTGACGCCGACCTCACTAAGGTCTTCACATCGGATCTCCTTTAGACCTCTTCCGAACGAGAGAACTTATATGCTTTCTGTAGGCGAGCCTGGATGTGTTCGTTTGGACCAGTGCTGATATTTGCGGGATTTTATCCCAAATTATGAGTCATTTCTTGAGTATAAACCTGAAGTGTGCTCCTGTCAAGCAAATAAGACGTATGCAGTAAGTTCACTATCGCGGGATTTTATATGGAGTTGCCATTCGAAATGAAAGATGAAATCAAGCACCTGGAAGTTGTATACAGACGGTGCAAGAAATGATCGGCAATCCAACGTCGAAGTTTTGCAGATAACCCCTGAAGGACGACTCGAAAGGAATTCCAGTCGGACAAACCACAACTCGCAGCTTACCTAGAATGGGCAGAAGAGTTATTGGATGGGTTGGAACGTTACAACATACCTCATATTTCATACACAGAAGATCTAAAGTCGAATCATCTGGTCGAATAAGAAAGTTCCGATAATCTAGAAAAGATAGAGATGATCCCCATCAAGACACTATGAAATACAACCATTGATAAAATGGAAGTTGATCCAACGTTGGAGACCAAACCCAGAAGAGAGTCATGGTTAATTCCATGATAAACTTCCTACAGCACAGAATGCATCTAACAAGGTGAAGTGAAAGGCGTGCAATCGTTCTTTATGCCTCGGGATATGACATGCAATTCGACATTGCCTATTTCTCTTGGAAGATTGTCCCAAAACAAAAACTAACGAGTGCGATTGCCGAATTCACCGCCCTGAATGATTCGACCAAATCACCAGTCAGCCACCCATTAGATGGGAGATGTACATGAATGAAACTTCTGGCGAACGGCGTTCTGAAGTTAGAAAGTGAAGACTCATACTTCCACTCTTTTCATCGATTATCTGCCAAGTGACTCACTCCCCTAAGGCTGGGGGCAACTACAGATTTGAGCATAAATTGCTCGAGATTACATCATCTAATTCAGAGCTGATACATCAAGAATTTGCCTGGCCAATTGACTTAGTCTTGCTTGAAAGTTAGCGAGTTGAAGATCTAGAACGCTTACGCATGAATGCTGGTTGATTGTCGGCGCACTAACCCTTGTCCCCGATATGGGATCGAGGGTATATCAGCAAATTTATGTGATATTATTATCCCACCAGCAGTAATATCCTATTTCCTAGCATGGAAAGTGCAAAAATTTCGATAAGCATGAATCCATTGTTCTCATGCTAATTTACAACCTAACACCAATGCAAAGATGTGCTACCATTAGTAATCCAATCACGACTTCCTGACACTCCATCCTTACCCTCAATACGGGGGCAAAAAGATGATTTGAAGGAGATGCGACCTCATCACTCGCTTATAGTACCTACCTAGACGCTATTGCCATCTCAAGACCCCGACCAAGGTCTATTCATTTTTTGGGACTGCCACCCCCATGATAATCTGAAAAGATACCCCTCATCAACTAAAGGACTTTGGCAGCCCTTTATTGGCAGAGATAGGGCGAAGTCAAATGGACCTGCAATGAATATGCAACGCCATTTTTCACTCAGAATGATACTCATTCCTTTAACAGGATTATTCTATAACCATGACTCTTATATTTGCATGATTTATGAGTTATTGATGTAATTAACTCAGATGAATTAATATGTGGATGGTGTAGGTATCCAGGATTTGCTACCGATCAAACTTGTAACACCCGCATATAGAGCCATAGAGCAATACTATAACGAGCTCGACTGAACTGTTCGTTTACAAAGCCACGCTCTTCGTCTAAAGAATGCTGTATAGCTCAAGATGGATCCGGGATGACCATCCAATCCTTGGCTCACACGTGGCAGACCACAAGACAATTGAACATAAATCATTGAGTTACAATGTCATAGTCCGACTCCAGATGGACGCGGTGTGACCGCCTACATGGCTCGATCCTATGCTCGACGCCACCAGATTACATGAATTCAAATAAAGGAGGCAACACTGCCTCTTAATTTGCTTACTTTTCAATCCTAAAATTTGCTTTCACATGCTTTCCGAGTTACTGACGTGACTAATTCGTGCGGTTTGAATAATGCAGGTACCCGAAGTCTGGTGCCAACCATTCATCCCGTAGACTGTTCGGAGGAACTCAAAGCCTTGGCAAATGCTCCAACTGCTTGTCCGACTGGTTTTAATCCTCGGAACTTGGATTAAAATGTAAACCTAGGACGAGTTTGATGAGCGTGCATGATTGCATACCGCTTGATCCGTGACTCTAACTCTCCAGAGCTGAGAGAGAGTATAAAGGACGCGAAGATGACGTCCACAAGGCATGGCGGTGTACCATGATCAGAGCCGCTTGAGCAAAAGTATAACCTTGGCGACCGCCAGGAGAATATAAAAGCGTCCATGATTTGGCGCTGAGAAAGGACTCTTACCCCGTTGAAGGATCGGGGAGCGATGGAACAGCTGAGTCCCAACTCTAACTCTCCAGAGTCGAGAGAGAGTATAAAAGCGTCCATGATTTGGCACTGAGAAAGGACTCTTACCCCGCTGAAGGATCGGGGAGCGATGGAACAGCTGAGTCCCAACTCTAACTCTCCAGAGTCGAGAGAGAGTATAAAAGCGTCTATGATTTAGCGCTGAGAACTTCTGCTCCGCTGAAAGATCGTTGAGCAGATCATGAACCGAGCTCGAACTCTAACCCGCTGAAGGATCGGGAGAGTATAAAAGCGCTAGAGATTCAGCGCCCCAGCAACTCTAACCTGCTGAAGGATCGGGAGAGTATAAAAGCGCTAGAGACTTAGCGCCACGGGAAAATTCCTCCCCCGTTAAAAGATGGGGGGGGGGCAGGATGGAAGCTGATCCCAAATCCTCCATGTCCGGACATGGGGGCAACACAGTTATGGTCCTAATCAATCCTCAACAAGACCTGGCCAGGCACTAAGTTAATGATTGATTGGGGGCGTACCTATACATACATACTACTTTACTGCACTTTCACTTATAAGTTGCACTGATAACTTATAATGTTTCATGACTTGTTAGCTTATTTGCGTTTCAAATGTTTAAATGCAAAACTAATTATGGAATGCTCGCAGGTACAGGATAATGCGAAAGGACTCTCACCCCGCTGAAGGATCGGGAGCGACTGAACAGCTGAGTCTGAACTCTAACCTTGGCGAACGCCAGGAGAGTATAAAAGCGTCTCCGATTGAGCGCTGAGAAAGAACTCTTACCCCGCTGAAGGATCGGGGAGCGACAGAATAGCTGATTTCGAACTCTAACCTTGGCGACCGCCAGGAGAGTATAAAAGCGTCTATGATTAAGCGTTGAGAAAGGTGCTGAAGACTCAGCACCCCCCATAATTTCTGCTCCGCTGAAGGATCAGGTGAGTATAAATGCATGACGACATATGCCACTCAAGGGATCCTATCCCGTCACACGACTGGGACCAAGAATGAAAATGGAGCTCGAACCACTCGTTTCCGGGAATGGGGGACAGCACACGAATACAGCAGTACAAAAAGAAATGGAATTTCATTCACTAAGTACAGGCTCACAAAACAAAGCTGGACAAAATGCGAGATCCGAACTCGCACAACAACAGCAGACCAGTAGGGAATAACTAAAGGGCCGCGTCCAGAAGGATGACGCAGGCGTATAATTATAATTCTAAGCTGCCTGTGCGACTCACGGCGACGACAGAAAAAGAAGCCTGGATAGTGAATTGTTCAGCAAAATGTTATACAACTTCATACTCGCAACTGGAAGGACCTGGCGAGGCCCTGAGATTTTTTTATGTCTACCCTACCTTAGTACGATCTTGAGCGATCATTGATTCCTTGGCCTTAATACGATTCGACGTAATCGTGGAATTCTGGACATTTATGAATTACAGGCTTCTTGTACCATCCCAAACACGTCCTACTCCATGCTTGGATAGTATGATCGCTTGAATTCTGAAAGTGACTTCCTCTTCTCATGTATACATGTCTGAATTCGAAAGTGAAGTGATCCGACCGCATGTCTTTCGCACTTACCCTATAACTGGGGCCATGGCTATTGAAAATATTTATAAACGGAATAACTTAAGTGCCTGTGTTTAACTTGTGTTGTGATCCTAATAGCCCCCCTTGAGGACCAAGAAACAAATGCAAAGGGAATGTCCATCTGCTGATCCCAACCGACTTCTAGAATGGGAAGCTCATATAAGGCTGAATATATCCCATACAGCAATTGGACAAGATGCAGCTATTTCGCCTCCAACCTCTCCCTTCATGCAGAAAGCAAGTGGGAACACCCGAGATAAACACGAACCAATCAGCAGTCACACAACGTGCTGCTTCGATTCAGAACGTCGTTGATGGAAACATGGGCGATGGAACGGCTACCTGCAACTTCCTAGATGAGAATGCAAGAATCACAATGAACTTAGGTCATGCACGACCAACTTCAGCTCTAGCTCGAATGGGTACTCAAGCGCTAGAGTACGCTCAACTCCAAGATGGAACGCAACAATTCGAAGAACAGAAGCCCGATCGAGTCGAATGACTCGACCCGTGACTTGGGAGTAACATCGATGCGGAAATAAGAAATCCACAAAGACCCCCTTGTAATTTCAGATTCAATACTGGGGGCACTAGCTATGATCTTGAAAATATGCAGCAATTCTTTGACGGTGATCTGCTCGACAGTTTAGTTTGGCACCTCTCGAGGAGCGGTACTCCTCTAGTTGATGTGGATAACAACAATTACAGCCCTCACACGTGGGACGTCAGGATCCCCAGTTATTCCCCCGGACTTTAAATTTTCTCTATAACAAGACTTGCTCAGAGATTTTGATGAATTCAACCCTGAAGTGGATTGACTTTCATGACAAAAAGGTGTTAATGTCGAGACGAATGACCTAGATGCCTTCCTGACTAAAGAATGGAGTACCTTCTAATTCCTGAAACGATAAGGACAAAGGAAAAGCCCTGGAAAACAATGACAAGAATGTGCAATTCCAAAGAGAATCTATACCACTTATCGAGCCCATGATCTTGTTTGTCAAGCTCGATTGAACCGAGCATGAGAAAGAGACTCAATAAGACTGTGATAACCATTTCAGACTATGCTGAAGCATAAACGGTGGAGCCCAACTAACTTCATAACGACATTTATTCATTCGCATTCGACAACCTTACTTGACTCTGCAACTGATCTGATGAGAGTAACCGAAGTCGCTGATGCCCAATGAGGCAATCCTCACTATCTGACTAAAGAGAAGAGATGATATCAAAGCAAACGTGGTTCAACCATTTGCATATACAATTCCGATTTTTGCTAAATTGAGAAACAGTACAGAATGATCTGGGTCGGCTACGATTGCTGAACCTGCAACTCTTACCAGATGCAACGACAGGAAGTATAAAATCTTTAAGATTAAATGCCTTATTGACTCAATTCAACCCCCATCGATACTGGGGGCATAAGTACTGACCTCGCTTGTCCTCCGATGGCGCTGAGAGCACAAGTGTCGGTTCATAGACTAACTTTGAAGACAATCCTGGCATGAAATGGGATTCAAAACATGTACGTCATGCCTTCGGAGTACAACCTTACTCATCTTTGCCGACCAAGCGAGCTAGCTTGTGGATCGAATGTGAACTTAAAGACTCAAACTACACCAAATGGAAGGTGTGACAAACCTATCTACTACCTTGCGATGGTGACAATCCTATAGGCACTGGTCCACATAATTTTAATAACGTCCCTTACTGACTACTTCATATGTGAATATTGGATTAAGAAATGATCCGTAACAGTTGTGGATTCTCTCGACTACGATCCAGAGTGATCATGGCTTTTGAATTCCTCACTATTACGATTCAATGCGATTTTAAGATCCTGAATCAATATCAAGATATCAGGCTAGTCCAATCTTGAGTACAAATGACAAATTCGTATGTTGATTTTGATGTGCTTTATCTCAATAGTCCAGTTGTTAGCTCAGAGCCCAAGGATTCTTACATTGCCCCATGATTTGGTTGGCTACTTCTTACATTGGCTCATATGAAAAAGAAAGTCCAACCCTACCACGCGCTTGGCTTGCATAGAGTGATGATGTTGTTTGGCGACGACCTATGCGTAGGATCACGCTCGGGAGCCGACAATTTAGCATGACTTCTGACGGATGAATTAGATCTTTTGATTTGACAAGGTTTATACAATTTCTTGATTGTCTCGAATACTCCTCTCATAGAACTTAGCCTGATTAGCTCCAATGGAAGCAATGCAACAATTGGATAAAGCCTTCTCAAGAACAAATGATATTCCAGAAAGATTTAGCTCAACATATTCAAAGCACATCTCATCCTCGATAAGATGTACTTTGGGGGGCAAAATTTTAGCCTGCTTTGTGACCAGGCTACCCAAAGCAAAGATCATGTTGACACACCTCTGGGTAAATGCTGTCTCATATGGAATCTCTGGATAACATCGCTCTCCGGCATTGGAAGCATCATCAGAAGACACAAGGCAGTTAGGTAAAAATCACAACATCAGTATAAACTGGCCCGAAACCCCTATCAAATGACCTCATTTGGATCTATTCACCTCATATACTCGTAGCCCTTTGAATTAGCTTCAGTTTGAGCTTTGGTTTGGCTCAATCGGACTTACGGTTTGAAAGTTACGCCCATTTCCGTGAATGAGTGTAAGCTGGCATATGACCGCGATCCGATCCGCCCTTGCCTACGCGATCCGATCCGCCCTTGCCTACGCGATCCGATTCGCCTTTGTCTACGTGATCCGACTTATGACCGCGATCCGACCGATGACCGCGATCCGACCTATGACCGCGATCCGAACTTCGGACCTGTTCACACGCAGCTTGTTTTGACCTATTCTCAAGGCTACTGGCTCTCCTATTTTTCTGGATCGCCTGCCACGTACCCCATCACGAACCAGTCCTCCCAGGAGCTTTCCTACAGCTATAAATACACCTTCAGAGGGCATTTTCAGAGGACTTTTGGCATCTCAACTTCCATGGCTGCCATGGCCAACACTTCTCCATGAATAACCACCATCTTCCTCAATAAATTCAATGGATTCGGAGAGAATTATTCATTGAATTCAAGTGATTGAAAGACAATATTCACTGTAATTGTAATCTATGAGTGAAATGAGAAAATATGAAGTGGACGTAGGCTTGCTAACGCCGAACCACTATAAAAATCCTGTTGTCTTGCTTTTCTCTTATTTTTCAGTTATTTCTTCATATCCTACGCTCTAAATACGATAATCTGGGTGTTAGGACCATTTTTTGGTCTAACAGATATCTCATAAGACCACGCTGTATAACGGAACGGGTTTTTCCCTTATGAGAATCCAAATATCTTTATATCAAATACCTTTTGATGTTATAATAATGTCTATCAACACAATATAATAATCATCTAGCAGAAACGCATTCATCTCACGTTCTACATATATGGCATACAATTGTTAGCCCACTTTGTGAACTGGGCAACACAAAGTCGAGATGTGAAACATTGAAGAACTTGGAAAGCATTATAGCGGGTCGGATCGGAGAGATGTAACGGGTCGGATTGGAGAAGTTTTGCTGTTCGGATCGGTGAGCTGTTATTGTTGGAATCAGAGAGGCATAGCTGTTCGGATCGGAGAGCAACCTACTGCCAGTTGGAGCGGAGGGCTACCTGCTGCAGAGACGGATCGGAATGGAGTAAAAGTGGATGAAGACTTAGCCTTGGGACAATCCGGATCGGATACCCCGATCCGAACCCCTCTTGCATGCTCCTCCGATCCGAACCCATATTCCACATCACACTCCCCCACGATCGCCTGATTATGCGGAGCGGGTATGACCAGTTCCTGCCCACAACGTTCACTGCTCTGTTGCGTTGTCAACACTGAAATCCATCCGAACCCGAGACTGATGGGATGGAAGACACGTGGCTCCGATCCGGATCGGGTTCTGAGCAAATTTTCACCTATAAATACCCTTTCTAGAGACAATAAAAAGGATCTTCTTTTTGGCACTTTGAGAGTTGAACCACTTTCATAAACCGAATTCCAGCACTCCCGGATAATCCAAATCTTTTTTCAACATTTGTTTTGAAACAATTAAGTGAATGTATGTGAGTTGTGACTGAAATTGAGTGAATATCTCATTGTAATTGCGACTCTATCGTCGAGAATAGTGATTGACAAGTGGACGTAGGCTCTTTAACGCCAAACCACCATAAATTCTGTGTTTCCATTTTACTTTTGATCTTATTTCATTCTGCTTTTAGTCAGTTTGGGTGTTAGAACCACTTTTTGGTCTAACATTTTGGTGCTTTCACCGAGAACCATCTGAATTCTTTGTTTTTCGGGATTATCGTTCTACTTTTTGGACCGTTGAGTTCAAAGAAGTTAATCCTCAAGTTTCGACGCTCTTGAATATTTGTTGAATTGATTGTTGAAGAACCATGGCCAAAGGAAAAGGTAAGGAAGTTCAAACTAGTCGAGGAAACGGAGTTGGTGAAGATCAGTAAAATGCAGTTGTGACAAGATCTCGTGGGCAGAGCTCAGTAGCAGAACGGACTGATACAGGAAATCCGAACCGCACTCAGGGGGAGAGCTCCGATTCGATCCGGGTAGGAGAATCTGAAGCATTCCCGATCTTGTCCTAAGGTGAACTTTTTTGTCCTAAGGAGAATCTGAAGCACTCAGGGTGAACTTTTTCGATCCGGGTAGGAGAATCTGAAGCACTCAGGGGGTGACTGCTACTGGTCATACCCCTTTCTCTCTCTCTTTCGGTTCAGAAGCAGTAATTCCAGTAGAGCTTGAAGTTCCTTCCCACCGGGTGACGTATTATGACCCGATGACGAATCGGGCACTCTTACTCGAGTCTCTTGATGAAATTGAAGAAAAAAGGGACGAAGCGGATTTGCGTGCGGCAAGACATCGACATCAGATGGCACGCTATTACGACAAAAAAGTTCACCTTAGGACTTTTGAACCAGGAGATTTGGTGCTAAAGAGATTTGCTGCTGCTCCTGACGTAGTGAAGTGTAAAGCATTCCCGATCTATTTAGAAGATGTGGCACTGCTATGGTTTACCCGACTTCCCCCTCGTTCGATATCGAATTACAGGGAATTGAGCGAACGTTTTATGAATCAGTTCCGACTCCATACCCGAAAGGCTAAGAGTGTAATTGAATTATCAAGAATTAAGCAGGCGCCAGGAGAGTCTTTGAGGTCATATCTCGACCGTTTCAACTTAGTTGTGACTGAAGTTAGTGACCCGCATGAGCCCACCATCTTGATAGCTTTGATGGAAGGAGTCGATCCTGACTCCGAGTTTGGAGATTACCTTTCTGGAAAGACACCCTCCACGAGAGAGTTATTTTATGAAAAAGCCGATATTCACTTAAAACGAGAGGAGGCCAGGGCAAACCGAAAGAGAAAGTCTGAAGCGGCTTCAAAAGAAAATGTTCAGAGTAACGTCGTTGTGAAGCAGTCTGGGGAAAGTTCCGGAAAAGTTGAAGTGAATGTGGGAAACAAGAGTGGAAACGACAATTCTGGAAACGGGGGCAACAACAATAACCGTAACGCGAATGGTAACAGAAGAAATAGAAATAGGGGAAGTGATCCTAACAAAAGACCCCGATTCCAGACTTATGAGAATTATACACCGTTGAACGACACTCTGGAGAACATTTACTTGGATACATACAATGTTTTGCAATATAAAAGACCGCCACCTCGCGACTTAATGGAGAAGGAAATGGCAACTGGGAAGTTTTGTTTGTTTCATGGAACTCATGGGCATTCAATCAATGAATGTCGACATTTGACAGACGTGATTGAGAAGCTGTTGTGCGAAGGAAAACTGGATGAATATAAGGCTGCCCCGAGGGACAGGGGGCAAGGAGAGCAGGCTCCAAAACAGATTCAATCTGCTCCCAAGCCTACGGCACAGCAGAAAGGCAAGGGAATTGTTATCAACTCCATAGTGGGTGGACCCCATCCGGCAATCCGTAGTTTTAGAGCGATGGATCAATACGTAAATGCTGCCAAGCATGTAGATGTGGATGAATGTGATGATTTGGAAGATATCGCTCCCATAAAGCAACAGAAGACAATGTTTGACGACGTGGTATTCCGTAGCAGAGATAATACTGAGATCCCGTCACCTACCGATGATCCGTTGGTCATTACTACCACCATTGGGCCGGCCTTGGTTCATAAGGTGTTAGTGGACAACGGAAGCTCTGTTAATATTTTATTTAAAAAGTCATTTGATCAATTGAAGCTTGAATCTGAAGATTTGAAGCCATGCGAAGGTTGGATCCGAGGCTTCAACGGGGCGTCGACAGCCCCAATGGGGTACATAGAATTGCCCGTAACCTTGGGACAAGGAGAACACCGAAGAGTACGGATGCTTCAGTTCGTAGTGCTGGATGTAGATTCGCCTTATAATGCATTTTTGGGAAGGCCTGCCCTTGCTGAGTTCAGGGCTTGCATCGCCCCTTGGTGTTTATTGCTTAAGTTCCCAACTAAAGCCGGAACTGGAGTAATGAGAGGGGATCAAGTCTCCGGGCAGGCCTGCTATGTTGCCGAATTAAAGATGTTGATGAAAGGACTTAACATCGAGAGTAAAGATGCCTCGCCTCCTCCGAAGGAGGACTCGGCGTAGCAATTAGAGGGATCGACCCCGAAGGAGTTGCCCAAAGGAACGCCTGAAGACCTGGATCCCAGAAAAGACGAGGAACCAGAGACTAGAAATGCAACTCCTAATGAAGCGACAGTGGACATTCCTATTGATGAAGCTGATCCAACAAGAGTTTTGAAGATTGGATCTCAGTTGGATCCACGTCGGGCCGAAGAACTAACGGACTTCTTGAAGGCAAACTTGGACGTGTTTGCCTGGACCTACGCTGACATGTGTGGGATATCGCCATCCATCATAAGTCACTCACTAAATGTAAACCCGAAACACCCGCCTGTGAAGCAAAAGAGACGTATGTTGGGCCCAGAGAGGTCGGCTGCTCTCAAAGAAGAAGTGGAGAAGATGAAACAGAACGGATTTATTAGAGATTCGACATATCCCGACTGGATATCGAATCCCGTCTTAGTAAAGAAGCCGAATGGAAAGTGGCGGACTTGCATTGATTTTTCAGATTTGAACAAAGCTTGCCCGAAAGATAGTTTCCCACTTCCCAGGATTGACCAGCTTGTAGATTCGACAGCGGGACATGAACTTCTCTCTTTCATGGATGCATATTCCGGATACAACCAAATTCCTATGCACGTGCCAGATCAAGAACATACGAGCTTCATTACAAATTTGGGGTTATATTGTTATGTTGTAATGCCATTCGGATTGAAAAACGCCGGAGCCACTTATCAGCGCTTAGTGAACAGAATGTTTTATAATCAAATAGGGAAGACTATGGAAGTTTATGTAGATGATATGCTTGTCAAATCGAAACTGTCCTCCCGCCATACGCAAGACTTGGCAGAAATGTTCGGTATCCTGCGAAAGTATCGGATGAAGTTGAATCCTTTGAAGTGTTCATTTGGAGTGGCATCGGGAAAGTTTCTAGGCTTCATTGTGAGCTCCGAAGGAATTGAAATCAATCCCAGCCAAATAGCAGCGATTAGAAACATTGAAGAGCCGAGAAGAATTAAAGATGTCCAAAGTCTTGCAGGGAAAGTAGCCGCGTTGAGTAGATTTATCTCCAAAGCCACAGACAAATGCGTCCCATTTTTTGATTTGATTAAAAGGGGAAAGAAGAACTTCGAGTGGACTCCGGACTGTGTTGAGGCCTTTCGAAATTTATTGGAACTACTAGAAAAACCGCCAATTCTGTCAAAGCCAGTGGATCACGAAGAATTGTTTGTTTACTTGGCAGTCTCGGCTAAAGCTGTTAGCACACAGCCTTGGTTCGAGAAGAAGACAAAGTGCAAAGGCCAGTATATTATGTAAGCAAGAAATTGGCAGCGGCAGAACGCAACTACCCAAAGATTGAGAAGCTCGCTTACAGCCTCCTAATTGCATCCCGAAAACTTCGTCACTATTTCCAAGCTCATCCAATAACCATATACACTGACCAGCCTCTAAGGCAGGTGTTGCAGAGACCCGAAGCATCAGGAAGGTTTATCAAATGGAATATAGAATTAAGTCAGTTTGATTTAAATTTTCAGCCACGAAGGTCGATCAGGGGGCAAGCTCTGGCAGACTTTATAGCAGAGTTCACTATCCCAGAGGAGGAAGTGATCGATGACAGGGTGGTCAAGTCCGAAGATGAGTTAAAGATAGATTCATGGAAGCTATACACAGATGGAGCCAAAAACGACCGAAGGTCCGGAGCTGGAATCGTCTTAGTTACTCCTGAAGGGTGGTCGTTATATTACGCTCTACGATTAGAATTTTCGGCGACTAACAATGACTCTGAATACGAAGCCCTGATTGTCAGGCTGAAGCTTGCTAAATACCTCGGAATAAAAATGTTGGACATATTCTGCGACTCCAAAATCGTTGTTTGCCAAGTGCGAAAGGAATTTGTGGCTCGGGGACCTCGACTCATCGCCTACCTCGAGAAAGTGGAAAAGCTGTTGAGCAACCTGGAGCGGTACAGAATAACGCATATCCCAAGAGCCAAAAACCAGAAGGCAGACAGGCTGGCAAAGCTAGCTAGTTCCGACAACCCAGAGGAAATTGAAATAATTCCAATTGAAATGTTGGAATCACCAAGCTTTGAATCGATGGAAATTGAGTTCGCTTTCGAAGCGGAACCGGAGAAGGAGTCATGGATGACCCCAATTAAGAACTTACTTAAGAATGAGACACTCCCATCAAAGAAGAGTGAGAGTAGGGCTATAGTTCGCAAGGCTACCAGATATGTCCTACAAGATGATACTCTTTATAGGCAAGGATTTTCTATGCCCCTGTTACGATGTATAGCACACGACGACATCAGACGTGTACTAAGAGAAGTACACGAAGGTGAGTGTGGAGATCATACAGGAGGTCAGACTTTAGCGAAAAAGATATTGCGGTATGGATACTTCTGGCCCACAATTAATAAAGATGCAGCTGATTATTCACGACGCTGCGATAAGTGCCAGAGATTCGCCAAAATCCCCAGAGCACCGTCGACCCAACTCAAATCGATGGTGAGTCCTTGGCCTTTTGCCACGTGGGGAATTGATATTATCGAAGTTCTACCGATTGCTAAAGGAGGGGCGAAATATGCAATAGTCGCTGTGGACTATTTTACGAAGTGGGTGGAAGCTGAGCCCTTAACCAAAATCACGGCGAGAAAGGTGATAAGTTTCGTGGTTAGAAATATTATATGTCGATTCAGGATCCCAAGGACCATTATAACTGACAACGGAACCCAGTTTGATGGAACTGAATTCAGAAATTCCTGCCAGAAATATAAGATCGACAAACGGTATACTGCGGTTGCTTATCCGCAGTCGAACGGGCAAGTTGAAGCAATAAACAAAGTTATAAAATCCATCCTCAAGAAACGGCTAGAGCACGCAAAAGCAAAATGGGTTGATGAATTGCCCTTAGCTTTGTGGGCATATCGAACAACATTTAAGACTGCTACTGGTCATACCCCTTTCTCTCTCTCTTTCGGTTCAGAAGCAGTAATTCCAGTAGAGCTTGAAGTTCCTTCCCACCGGGTGACGTATTATGACCCGATGACGAATCGGGCACTCTTACTCGAGTCTCTTGATGAAATTGAAGAAAAAAGGGACGAAGCGGATTTGCGTGCGGCAAGACATCGACGTCAGATGGCACGCTATTACGACAAAAAAGTTCACCTTAGGACTTTTGAACCAGGAGATTTGGTGCTAAAGAGAGTCTTTCCATCCCTTCCTCACCTCGATCCAAAGTGGGAAGGACCCTTTGTCATCCAACGGAAACTTGAAAAAGGAACCTTCAAGTTAACGACCGTAGATGGCGAAAAAGTACCTAGGGCATGGAATGCCCAACACTTGATGCGATATTTGGATTAGAAATGTTGTACTCTTTGTTATTTTTCTTATGAACTCTGTAAAAAGGCACGACTTGCCTTAGGAAAATCTGATGATATGAATAAAAGACTATAAAGTGGATGTAGGCTACGACTTAGCCAAACCACTATAAAAATATCATGTGTCATTTACTTTCATGCATTATATATATACCTTCATCTACTATTCTGTTGCGATTATGGAATATAAGATGATTTAAAACCTGAAAGGTTGAAAACAGTTTATATGCAAGAAAAAGCACAACGACTATTTGTGCGACAAGACATAAAAGAATGGGAAAACGACATTCTTAACTCTAACTCTCGAGAACTGAGAGAGAGTATAAAAGGACGGGAAGACGACGTCCTCTGAGGCGTGAAGGTGCACCCAGACAAGAGACCGCCTCAGTAAGAACTCTAACCTGAGTATAAGACAGGAGAGTATAAAAAAAATGCCAGAAAAAATGACAGGCATTGACGACACAGAAAATGCAATCCCGTCAGAAAATCGGGGACATTCAGACTACTTGATTAAGTCTTGAATAGTTTTTTGAGATCGACTGGGGGCATACATGTATATACATATTTCCCCCTATCATAACTTCATTACACAACTATAGTAAAACATGCATTCTTACATAAGTGCAGAACTAATGGCTAACAGACATTGCAGAAAATGAATTATTTTTTATTTACGAATGAATGAATTTGTACAGGAAAATAGCCAAAAAGAAGGTGCAAGAGCCACCCTTATAGCAGCAATTGTTGGTCTACCAAATGTTAAAACAACGCAGGACAACCCACTATTTAGATTTCGAGTGAGGCTCGGACTTCTTGGCGGCTTTCTCCGCATCCTTTGCCTCTTTCTCGGCCTCCGTCAAGATGCGCTTTGATTTTTTCTTTCCTGAAGATGCAGCGCTGGAATCGGTTGACTTATTCCCGGAGGGCGGAGCGCTGGAATCAAGAGAAGATTTTTTAGCGAGTTCCTCTGTAATAGATCTAGTTGAAAGCTTAACAACTAACCTTGATGCCGCATCCACAACTGCTAGAGGCTTGAGGATTTCAGGGTCTAAGTCTTCAGCTTTTAACTGCAAGCGTTTATCTTGGTCAGCTTTCATTGCAGCCAAAGTAACATCATCTGCACTTTTCGACTCCCCGACTATTGCCACCTCTGGATCTTCCTCATGTCCTCCGTCGCCGCTATCATCCTTTAAGGCTGCTATCATTTCTTCATCATGGGGAATGTCAGCCTTAGACGGTTCGCTTCCTTCTCCCAAATCTATAGGAGCAGCCTTGTCCTTCCCCCCTTTTGCCTTCTCCGTAGGCTCTGCCCCAGAGGCGGCTCCCTGAGTCACATCTGTCTTTCCGGATGGCTCAATACCTGCAGAGTGAGAAGCAACAGTTATCAACTCAGGAGAAAATAATGGGTTTTTCATCGATTGCTCAATCACGTAGCGAAAGGTAGAAATAGCCTTGACGAATTGAGGAGAAAATGTAGGGATACCTTCCGAAGACTTCTTGGCAGGGGTAACTGCTGTCGCTGATGCCATTTCGGGGATAGGGGATAGCAGAGTTGTTCGAGGGATTCCTGGGTTTTCAGGATCACACCCCTCCACTTCAGAAGTGGCGGGGGCAGTAGAAGAGGAACCAGCCTCAGGAACGTTCTTCTGTTTAGTCCTCCGCCTCTCTTCTTCCATAGCATTAGCAATGAGGCGGCGCCCTTCAGCTAGGCGTTCTGGCTCATCATCCCTTAAGTATTTCTCCATCAGCTTGTCTTCATCGATGGAATCAACCTTGAGCTCCTCTTTTTCCCACTCAATGATCTGACTCCATACTTGGACTAGAGTAGATGGATAATCCTCAATCCAAGAAATGTTCCGGCGACGGATGATATGTGCAAAGAATTCAATCATTAGTTCGCCGAAACCCTGAATCTCTGCCTCCGCCTCTGACAATTGTTTGCGGGCCTCCTCAGCGGATTTGATAGCACATTCGACGTTACCCTCCGCCAGGGTAGCTCTGTTCTCCGCCTCCATTAGCTTAGAAGCCAAGTCAGCATTTTTCTTTTCTAGCTCAGCATTCCTCTTTGTTAACTCGGCATTTTTTCGTTCAAGGTCAGCATAAGCAAGGCGCGTTTTAGCGGCATCTGACTTAGCATCTTCAGCTTGCTTTTTTAACTCAGAACGCTCTTGAGTGTGAGATTCAAGCAAATCATGATAACGTTTTTGCATATTTTCGAATTGTTGTTTAAAGCTAGTAGCGTCCCTTTGAGCAACAGCAAGCTGGGCCTGTGTGTCCTCCAAATCTTTTCCTAGATTCTTTAAGGCCTTTGCATCTTCTTCCGCGGTTTTTTGCATCGAATCAGCATTCGTGATTAGAGTACGAATGATTCTGGAAAGGTTGCGTGAATATTTGAACATTTCAGAATACTGTTTTTCGACCGCATCTATCTTTGCTTTGGCCTCATCTGCCCACCTGGAAGAAATAGGCTCGAGGGCAGGTAAAAAAGTCAAGGTTTCGAAGTAATGTTCGGGAAATTGCTCCTCCAAATATGCCCGTTTGATTGTGGTTTCAACATCTAGTGGTGGAGGGGCGGGGATCGTCAACTCAGTATCCCTGTGCGTGGAGGATTCAATAGTCTCTTTATCTGTTCTAGGCCGTTTAACAGGGACCTTGAGTTTACTTCGCGACTCAGTATCTTTTGGCGGGCTTCTTTCTCTGCTGCGCTTTTCTTGAGAAGAGGTGGAGTCTTTTGGTTGCGGCCTGTCCTCTTCCCTACGACCTTGATAACCTTTATATCTCTCTGGGTCCGACCGAACGGGAGAGCGAGAACGCAAGGTTCGAGAGCGATAGGGTTCATAAGGCCTTCTCTCCTCCCTACTGCGATCGTCGCGGCGATCATACTCAGTGTCATAAGGTGTATTAGACATGCTGCGGCGGAGCTTTCGGATATCATAGTAAGATCGGGACATCGTGCCTGCGCAATAAGACAAATGAAATTCAGAACCAATAGTTTCACAGAGAGAGAGAGGTGCAATGAGTGGTAATGCTATTGTGTAAAGTGTGTCCTAAGTGGTGTGTTTCCCCCCACCAACCCGAGTCCGAAGCTAGACTAGTACGGGCAGGCTCTTTGGCCTTAGCAGGAGTAGTCTCTTCAGAAGAGGTGAAAACTAAAGGATTCTTCCTAAAATCCTCTGAAGTGTATATAGTTTCAGGTAAGGGGGAGATCCCCCAAACCCTAAAATAATGGGTCATCAGTACTAGGAACATCTCCCTCGGAAGCATCAATTAGCGACTCTTTGGAAGACGTTGACTTTTCTGGAGAAATGGCATCCTCAGGAGCAGTATACCCTTCACGATGCTTTTCGGCCAAGTTAGCCAATTCATCATCTTGAGTAGAGGATGGAGAAGGTGAAGTTTGAAGAGGCACTGTAGGAGCTCCTGAACCTTCTCCTGTCTCTGGGACTACATCCACTGAAGGAATATATACGTATGGAGCCGTCCTATGACCGATACTACGAGTAACAGATAGCAGCCCATGAAAATGGAGATATTCGTCCTTAAGGACTTCATCAATAGTCAGGAACTTCTGATCGCCATTAAGGAGCTGGTGCATCCAGTCAAAGAACACCTGGTCTGATATTTGTTTTGGGTTGTCAACTGCAAACAAAAAGAAAAACGAGTTAAGGCGATGACTTGAGTGTATAGAGCCCAGATTTAGAAAATCAGTGCTTTACTTGATTTCGTCCACCTCCTGGCACACCCAGGCTGTCGCTTCACATAGAACCATTCTAGTCTGGAATCTCCAGCTTTAATACTGAATGGCGCTGAAATTATCTTCCTCTTAGGGACAGACTCAAAATAGCAGAAAGAAGGAGTTTCTCGAGTCCGATGCTTGAAGTTGTAGAAGAAATGGACGTCACCGAAAGTGAGCTCTATGCCTAAGATCTCACGGTATGCTATATATAAGGTGTGTAAGTAAGCATAAGAATTGGGATGTAGCTGCATAGGGGCAATCCGCATTTGTCTTAGAAAATCAACGATGAAGGGAGAAAATGGAGGGATAGCACCGACCATGCACATCAACCGAGTGATTGCCATATATCCTTCTGGAGGGTTGTGGGGACGGTCAGATCTCGAAGGCACTAGAGTGTCCCTTTTTAGTATCCCGTATTTCAAACAAATTCGGATAAGTCTGTCGTTGTCGATTGTTGATTCAACAGAATCTTGGGGTGATTCCAATATGATAGCCGATTCAAACTCATCAGGAGCCCGGTCGTCACCAATCCCTCCTTCCTCTTCAAAACCTATAGAAACTTCATCCTCCGAAGACACATTGTCAATTTCGCGATTTCCAACCTCGTAATCTGAACCCTCATCATTCCATTCCGGATCCGAAGGGGAAGATATGTCCTCGAGAGTAACTTTGTTGGATGTCTCCGGGGCCTCTTTCTTCGCAGCTAGTCTAGAAGAGCGTCTGGGTCTCATGGTCATAAAACTATTGAAGAAGCAATAGCACAAATTAGAGTAAATTAGCCCGTATCCCCCCGTGCATGTGTGCAAACTAAAGTGTAACCAGTGTATGCGGAGAGTGTAAAGTAAATGTTTAAAAGTGCGATGCAAAAGTTTGGCAAAGTATAAAGAATTGAAGTAGTTCTTGATGTCTAGTTACGTTCGCAAGGCACTATCCTAACTGTCCATTAAGTTGAAGACTATGCCAAAAGTCGATTGGGCCAGTTAAACAAGTTTTTATGCATTAAGATGGACTGCCCTTCGGTTCGGTTCGGGCGCATTCATTGGGGTCGGATCGGGGGCGTGGCCTTGTCTTTGGTTCGGATAAACTTTGAAACTCAGAAATCAAAGTCGGATCGGCTCGGAGGTAGATTCCCTTAATGGTTCGGATCGGACCACGTAGTCATGCTTCTCCTCCTTTATTTTACAGTCCGACCCGATCCGGTTAGGTGAACACCCTTCTCTTCCTTTTCACTTTCCGGTCCGATCCGATTTTGAGAATCCTCTCCGACCTGATCCGGTCAAATGAGCTTTGTTTCCATCTTTGACCTTTATCCCAACCCGATCCGGACTTGTGAACCTCTCTTCTTTTCCTTCTTATCCATCTTCTATACTCCAACCCGAACCGATCCCCTCAATCCCCTTCTTCTTCTCCCCCTTCCTCAACCACAGTCAAATCCACATCCATCTCCAAAGCTTCCAGTTAAAGACCGCTTTTTGCTTCATTTAACCTGTCAGCGCCTCGAGATGGTGGTAGAACCACCCACGACGACGGCAGGGTAGAAGGGAGACACGACATCGAAGCAGGAGAGGATCAGTGCTCAAATCATTCGAAATCAACCGCAAATCTCAATTGAAACCCATTGTTACAAAATTAATTGAAGTTTTAAAACCTACCGAGGTGTTTTAATCGAAGATTGGCGAGATAATTTCAGATTTTCTAAAATCCTGAAAGTTAGAGTTTCAGAGTGGAATCAGTCGGGCGAAGAGCAATAAAGAAAGAAAGAAAGGAAAGAGGAGGCGGACGATGGATTTATATACAGTCGAGGTGACTATTTGTATTCCCATCCTGTTTTTCCGTTCGGACCAGTTCGAAGGCCCAGTGGTGTAGCCTGGCCCGCTAGTCCAAAGTGCAATAGAGTTGGAAGGGGATCCGTTCGGGTCGGAATCCGAACCAAACAGGGTGTCATATCTTAGCTTGGCCCGCTAGTCTAATGAGAAATAGAAGGAAGAGGTGGATCTGTTCGGATCGGGATCCGAACCGGACGGAAGGTTGTAACCCAGCCTGGCATATGAATTAAATTAAAATTTGAAGAAGAGGATGAAAGCATGAGGAAAGTCGAAGGAAAGATTACCTAGCAGGCGATATGCAATGATAATCAAAGCATGCTCCGTCTCCAACAGAAGCATCCTTTGAGGGGGCAAAATGTTAGCCCACTTTGTGAATTGGGCAACACAAAGTCGAGATGTGAAACATTGAAGAACTTGGAAAGCATTATAGCGGGTCGGATCGGAGAGATGTAGCGGGTCGGATTGGAGAAGTTTTGCTGTTCGGGTCGGTGAGCTGTTATTGTTGGAATCAGAGAGGCACTGCTGTTCGGATCGGAGAGCAACCTACTGCCAGTTGGAGCGGAGGGCTACCTGCTACAGAGACGGATTGGAATGGAGTAAAAGTGGATGAAGACTTAGCCTTGGGACAATCCGGATCGCATCGGATACCCCGATCTGAACCCCTCTTGCACGCTCCTCCGATCTGAACCCATATTCCACATCACACTCCCCCACGATCGCCTGATTATGCGGAGCAGGTATGACCAGTTCCTGCCCACAACGTCCACTGCTCTGATGCGTTGACAACACTGAAATCCATCCGAACCCGAGACTGTTGGGATGGAAGACACGTGGCTCCGATCCGGATCGGGTTCTGAGCAAATTTTCACCTATAAATACCCTATTTGGAGACAATAAAAAGGATCTTCTTTTTGGCACTTTGAGAGTTAAACCACTTTCATAAACCGAATTCCAGCACTCTCGGATAATCCAAATCTTTTTTCAACATTTGTTTTGAAACAATTAAGTGAATGTATGTGAGTTGTGAGTGAAATTGAGTGAATATCTCATTGTAATTAAGACTCTATCCTCGAGAATTGTGATTGACAAGTGGACGTAGGCTCTTTAACGCCGAACCACAATAAATTCTATGTCTCCATTTTACTTTTGATCTTATTTCATTCTGCTTTTAGTCAGTTTGGGTGTTAGAACCACTTTTTGGTCTAACAACAATCAAAACCGCAAGCACGTATTGGTTAATGGATTTCCAACTATGACAAGGTATGGAACCACATTTCGCTAGTTTACCTCTAGAGAGGAATACACTGGGTTCAACAAGTACATCTTGCAACCTGGCCACACATGACTGACCACTCATTTCGCTTGAGTGTATCGAATTTATATCACCAACGGTTGGGATCAGCAACCGTTTCCCGAATGGGACAGCATCAACAATAGATTTTTAGAAGTAAATGAAACTCTAGATCAGGTGATTATACACCCTACTTCGGTGCGACCGACTTAGCCATGCTGCGTACCCGATTTCTGTCATTTACCGGTTGTGAGGCTAGAAGCTACGCTTTATCATCACACCAGATTCACTTTGAATGCCACATCGTTAAATCCATCAAATCACCGATTGACGTCCTCAACCATACATTATGTGTTAGCTAAAAGAAGTTTCCTTCTCCCCTTCCACTATTGGTACGGTTGGAGAAATCAATATACATGATCGTCTGGAAATACTCTGTCAGACATCCGTCCATACAAGTCATCCAGGAACAGGATGAACCGAAGGCACTATTCTGTAAACAGGATAGCCCTTGCATAACTCCGTCTTCAATTTCCTTTGGCATATATGATTCGCAACGCTTATGCCAATACAGAGTGGTTCTTTGGATAATAATCCAACCGGTCTCTCCATATTAACAATGTTAAAATGGTCAAAACTTCGGTAGTCTGTGATTTAACTATCGAAGAAAAATAGTTGTGCAAACAACGATATTATTTCCAAATGGAAATTTATATCGATCAAACATCATTCAACATTTATCTCTTTATTTCATTAATTTACTTATCTCCTGTTTCTCTATATTTAACATTTCTTATTTTCTAAATTTGGAAAATATACGTTATTAACAATGGAAAACATTTCCATTTCTTGTTTTCTTTATTAGAAAACATTTCTGGTTTCTTATTTGGAAAACATTTCCAAAGCTTCTTCATTGGACTTAGACAGATGTTTAAACAAACCATCGCGATGCCAACTCAAACCATTTCCTTTAATTACTAAATTCACTTAACCATCCTTTACTATCGAACCTTAACCATTCCTTAGTTAAAATGAAGTCAATCAAGTTGTGGTAATACTACCTCTTAGACCGTAACTGAACAACGTTTCTAACCTTGAAATAGACAAAGTTCACCCTTCTAATTCTTTAACAAACTTCCTTACGTAACTCTCTTTCAAATCTTTTCTATTCGATAATTCTTTCCTTCGATAAGGTATATTCGATAACTCTATTCAATTTATTCTATTCACTTAACTCTTTTGATTTAACTCTAACTCTATTCACTTAACTCCTATCGAATAAACCATATACGATAACTCTTTTAATTCTATTTGAATAAACTATATATTCGATTAAATCCTTTTACTCTATTCGAATAAACTATATTCGATTAACTCCTTTATTCTATTTGAATAAATTATATATTCGATTAACTCCTCTAACTCTATTCGAATAAATTATATTAGATTTATTCCTTTAACTCTATTTAACTCTATTCGAATAACTAATATTCGATAACTCTATTTAACACTTCTTCGAATAACTAATATAACTCCTTTTACTTTATTCGAATTACTAATATTTGATTAACTCAATTGATTCTATTTGGATAAACTATATTCGATTAACTCCTTTATTTTAACTCTATTCGATTAATTCTAACTAGTTAACTCTTATTCGAATAACAAATATTCGATTAACTCTATTCAGCTAACTCGACTCGACTAACCCCTTTTCGAATAACATATTCGATTTACTAACTTTCGAATAACTTATTCGATTGACTCCCTTCAAATACCATATTCGATTTAACTCTATTCGAATAACTAAATTCGATTAACTCCTTTACGAATAAACTGTTCATTTATAAAGATTTACTTTTAGTAACGGTTCTTCACATTATAAATGGTTTCCTTCTTATAACATCCTATTCGGTTATAAACAGATTTCCTTTTCAAATCTATTCTTTGATTTTATAATTCCCTTTTTCTAAATATCTCCTATTTATAAATATTCCAATTTATAAATATTTTGTTTTCAAATATCACTTTGAAAATATTCCCTTATCAACATTTCTGTATGTTATGGTATTCAACATATCAAATCACGATGATCAGTATCGTTCAAACACATATAATCGATAACAGATTATATATCACATTATATATCACAATATATGAAAAATAATAAAATAAACGTTGAGGAATCCAGTTGGATTCCTCCAACCTGTTTCCCTACATCCACAGATGTTATACAATATAAAATCAACATCACTTTTAGTTCCATATGATATATTCTGTTAAACAGAATCAATATAGAAATTTAACTAACTGACTAGCAGTTCAATCAAACAGTCAACACATAGTCAATCGGCCAATATTTAACAGTTCTAAAAATACAACATGAAATTATAAACTGTTTAGAGTTAGTGAGATTTACACACTTTGGCAGTTCATCGTTAAAGAACGATAAACTGTTATTTGATCTGAATCAAACAATTTAATTCGCCATAAATTCAGACGAGCTCCACTCCCAGTCAGTTCCAGTGCGTAGCCACCGTCAATACGATCCTGTCGGATCTTGTTTTGTCACATTCTGATAACGTATGGAGAAGTTATTACATTTTCAAGTTTATACACAATTATGAATTAAAATAAACTTTAACTAAATTTTTACCGGGCCTTATAAATTAAATTCGGCCCAATACCCCTTCTGGATTTCCACGACCTAAATTCCACTTTCTTCCTCACCGAACACTTAGAACCAATTCCTCTTTGCCACGCTGTTTTCTCCAATCCAAAACCGCTCCTCTTCCATTGATAGTTCCTCCTACCCATCGACTATTTCACTAACCGAACTCATCCTTCCACTTCCCTCGCACAAACATCCATTCCGTACACTCCATCCCTAACTCGCGACATCAACAGCCAACCTCGGCAACAGTATCGACATCCTTCAAACCGTAATCACCCAAGAAGAATCATACAGGTGCGGTTTCCACTACTGAACCCAAATATGAAACTCGAACATCACTCGGTGCTCCTTACCTCCAAATATAACGAACCCTAGATCCACCATTTCGAACTTAAGGGTAATCGAACCCTTTAGATGCGGTATCAAAATGAAGAGGAACACAAGAGGAAGCAAATGAAGTTTATTTGAAGAATTTAGAGAATTTCCTGGAATTGTTAATTTTTTTGAAAGTGGCGACTTTGTTTTTTAGATGAAGAACTGTCGGCGTGATTTTCTTTTGACTAAAGAATGACTTTAGGGTTTAGGGTAGGATGTAAGGATATTTTATAGTGAATTTTTAATATATTTTTTATTTGAATATTATATTAATTTATAATCAACTACTGTGTTTGTTTATCCTCTAAAATTCTTGTAATCGCATATGCCATCTAAAAATCACGAAACTGGACATGTAGCTAGAGTTTGACCTTACGGTCCCAACGAAACTAGTTTCGTCGAATTCCGACTTCGTATGCTCACACAACGTATTTTTAACTATCAAAATACTAATTGTTTTTCACTCTAAAAATCCGTACGGCCACACAGTGACTCTAAAAAATCACGAAACTGGAAATCTAACAACTATTTGACATTGCGGATCCAACAAAATTAGTTTCGTCGAATTCGGACTCCGTTTGCAAAAGTGGCTTATTTTTACGGCTCTAAATGACCCATTTAAATATATAAATATAATTAAATTAAATGTAAATAAATTTATATTATCGTATATATTCACATTGGAATACCATACAGCTCTAGAATATTCCTATATGAATTTCTAACTTGATATTTCAATCTGGGTCAACCCGATATTCGATTTATATTGAAATTCCTTTTTAAAATATAAATAATTCCTTTATAAATTATAAAGGAATTCCACAGCGACTTTTCTGAAATTTGATTTGGACGTGAATCAAAATCTACACGACGAAATCCTGATTTTACTCTTCCACTAGAAAGATATACGCCACCAGCTGCACACGTTTCTTGTTTCACAGAAATTCGGCTTAAAACGAATCATGTACATTCAGTTGAAGTTCGAATCGCCAATTTACGAACTACAGCGCCATTTCTAGCTCGATTTTAAGTATAATATAATTCTACGTTCAAACTGTCATTTATATAATATATTCATTATTCAAATTCAATTCCAAGCTGAATTAAATATCACAGATGATCCAGTTCACAACATATCGCCATTTCAGCCAATTCTGATTATTTCAGAATTAAATATATTATTTAATTTATTATTTTAATTAAATATTCACCATTATTTAATTCCACGACCATTTAATTCACTATATCACTATTTATATAATTAAATAAATTAATTGTAATACCTCTGCCAATGCCGGTCATTACAATCTTTCCCACTTAAAATAATTTCGTCCTCGAAATTGATAAACGGTAGAGGACGACCCTGTCGACTGGTTAGAACATATTTGTTCACTTCTAAATCTTCAGTTTCAACTGAACCAATTTAATTTCAATTAAATTATTAATTAATTCTTATCAACGAAAATTTTCAATATCCTGAAACTTTTCTAACGCCTTAACTTTTCGAAAAATTTCGCCAGCACCTCCTTTGTACTGGTCAATCGGTCAAACTCCAACTCGCCTCACTGGGCCATCTCCATCCCAAAAGAAAATCAAATAGTTAAGCAGCTTGCCAATTCGGCTCATAAATCTTATATCCAATAGAAATATAAACTTGTACCTTTTGTCGGCATATCATTATATCCTTTCCACCTGTTATCAATTCAGCAGATACAAGGGTCATCCCAATCAAATTCCAATCTATTTTTATCCACAACACTCCCATTCGCTTATATCCGAGCCAAATATCATTTTAACTCGAGTTTCTTCTCAATTCCCAACTCTTAACTTGATTATCCCATTACACTTCAAATTTGAATCTCACAATCCAATTTGTCTTGATATCATTCTAATTCAATCTCAGTTACCACTTTACTGGCTTTACTTTAATTCAAATTTGCTTTCACAAATTTCTGTTAAATTTGTTTTTAATTCAAACAGTCTTTCCTTGGGAGTTTTTAAACAGTTTACTCTTTTCAAAAATCAAATTTTCCTTTTGAACATGTCACTGAGCCTTTAATTAATATTCCATTAGATAAATCACTTATCTATTTCTTTATCAATATCTGTTAACCAAATATTTTCAATAACCATATTGGCCTTTTATGTTATTTGGAAAACATTTCCAAATATCGCCTTCCTTTATTTTCTAAACTTTAGAAAATATATGCTATTTATAATTGGAAAATATTCCAATTACTTATCTCTTTCCTGATCTCATTTATTTCTATACTTAGGAAATATTCTTCATTATATTTCCAAGCTTACTCTTATTTGGGTTAAAACGGATGTTGTGTAAAACATCGTTACGACAACCCAAATACTATATTCAACTAACTCTTATTCAACATTGATCTTCGAGCCTGAAATCTTACTATTTATTTGTTAATATGAAATCAATCAAGTTGGGGTATAACTATCTCCCAGACCTTGACTGAATAACATTTATAACGTCAAAACAGATATGACTACTTACTCAAATAATCAATACCATACAACTACTTATTCACTTTTAAACACGTATACGCTTCCTCTTTCTATTCTTACTAGATTTTATTCTTAGTCTTCCTTTTTGATTTTACTATTCTATTTCTAAGTTCGTTTCCTTATCGACTTCTTTATATATCGATACGTTGATTTCTAACTATCAAATTATCTTAAAAATATTCTAACTCCTTAAATTCCCGGAAAAATTCGCCATAACCTCCTTTGTACCAGGAGCATCGGGATATTTCAAATAGCCTCTCATGGCCCTTACCAATCCAAAAGAAAAAGCTAAGCGGCTAGCCGATACGGTGCATAAAATCTCATATATGAATTTAATACATACCTTTTCATCGAGCATTCTATTTATGTACCTTCATACCTTATCCATACCTATCTCATGTATATTTATACATGCCCAGTCTATTTTAACTATACCTGATCGTTTTAACTCAATTCGTTAATTAATTTGTTACTTAACTCTTTAGTCTATTTCACTTTTTATATTTGAACATGACATGTTCAAATATATTTTAACTTGCTTATTAACTAATTTGAATTCCAATTTCAAATTAAAGTTCTATATTCGATTACGAATATCCAGTTGCAAATCCAATTCACCTTTCAAAGTTCAATTTCAAACTCAAAACTCGATTAACTAATTCCTCTTCGACTTAGTTAATTTTATTCAATTTCTATTCAAATTTTATATCACTTCTATTATTCAAATCTATATATCAAATTCTATAATTTAATTTCCATTTGAATTCTATATTCAAATTCTATATATTCAAATCCTATGTATCAAATTCTATTCAAATTCTATTCAAAATCTATATATTCAAATCCTATATTTGAATTCCATTTGAATTCTATATTCAAATTCCCTTTGAATTTCTATATTCAATTCTATTTCAATTCCATTGAATTCATATATTCAAACTCCCCTTGAATTTCTATATTCAATTCTATTTCAATTCCATTGAATTTCATATATTCAAACTCCCTTTGAATTTCTATATTCAATTCTATTTGAGTTCTCTTTATTCAAATTCTATATTTAAATCTATTTGAATTCTCTTTATTCAAATTCTATATATAAATCTATATATCCAATTCTATATTATAAATCCCATTTTGAAATTCAACACACTTGTCTTTCCCAAAACAAATTCAAAACAGTATCTCTGGTAGTAATTCGTCACTTACAACTCGAAAATGAATACTGATGATGTAGTTGTCATCATCAGAATCTATTTTCCAGTGATCGAAGTGAGTTCAATACTATAAAACCAATTCTAAACATTTCCACTTTGAAATTCAATTCTAAATATAATTTACACTGCTTGTAAAACAATTTAAAATCTCCCAGGATCTTAAATTTTCCTTATTTTTAATCCAAATCCATTTACAAACACTTATCCAATTTTCCGGATTTTTAATTCATTTTCTGGTTTAAATTTCAGATTTAGCTCATCTGATTTCACGTATTTCACTTAAATGAATTCTGATTAGTTATTTACATAACCATTTAATTTATAATCTTACTCAATTACAATAACAACCAATATATCCACTATATTAAAATTTTGATATATATATCTTCTCTATACCAAGATATACCTTGGGTAACTTATTTTAATTTACCCTCTTTTCAAAACATATCGTGTCGACCCATCGTATTCGAGTGTTTATAAACTCCTACCGATACAGTGGATCAAACTGATCGACCAGAACCCATAAACAACTCAACTAATAAATCTTCACAATATAAAACAAATTTTTATATCAATAACAAATACATTCACTCGTATATATACACTCAACTCAATCTAGGGTATTACTAACCCAATCTCTACTGAGTCACGCCACAGAGCCAAGGTAAATCACTTAACTTAAGCTCTGATACCAACTGTAATGACCTAAAAATCCGGTCCAATTTGAGCTAACCAAAAACACAAGTCCAACCACAAATTAAACTGAAAATCAGGAAATTAATAGAAAGAAAACAAAGGGTAAGGAAAGATAAGATAGAAACTTAGAATAGAAGAAGAAGAAGAAGAAGACAATATCAGAGTAACACGAATCTCACAGCGGAACGAATAAATATATTTCATAACATAACTTTGAAATACAAATCTTTACTTGAATATACATATCATTATCAAAGTACAGCACTTACAACACAGCGGAAATAACTATAGTTATATGATCCTAAAGCCTCCTGCTCCAAGATCTTTCAGTATATTTGTAAATCCTGACTACTTGACTGCCCGTACAAAATTGGGCACCCAAGAGTTTAGGGAAGACAACAAAATAAACTCCGGGTCAGTCATGGGACTGGTATGAGTAAAACAGTTCAAGCAGGAAATCGATATCTCATAAGACCATGCCGTATAACGGAACGGGTTTTTCCCTTATGAGAATCCAAATATCTTTATATCAAAAACCTTTTGATATTATAATAATGTCTATCAACACAATATAATAATCATCTAGCAGAAACGCTTTCATCTCACATTCTACATATATGGTATACAATCAAAACCGCAAGCACGTATTGGGTAATGGATTTCCAACTATGACAAGGTATGGAACCACCTTTCGCTAGTGTACCTCTAGAGAGGAATACACTGGGTTCAACAAGAACATCTTGCAACCCGGCCACACATGACCGACCACTCATTTCGCTTGATTGTATCGAATGTATATCACCAACGGTTGGGATCAGCAACCGTTTCCCGAATGGGACAACATCAAAAATAGATTTTTAGAAGTAAATGAAACTCTAGATTAGGTGATTATACACCCTACTTCGGTGCGACCGACGTAGCCATGCTGCCTACCTGATTTTTGTCATTTACCGGTTGTGATGCTAGAAGCTATGCTTTATCATCACACCAGATTCACTTTGAATGCCACATCGTTAAATCCATCAAATCACCGATTGACATCCTCAACCATACATTATGTGTTAGCTAAAAGAAGTTTCCTTCTCCGCTTCCACTCTTGGTATAGTTGGAGAGATCAATATACGTGATCGTCTGGAAATACTCTGTCAGACATCCGTCCATACAAGTCATCCAGGAACAGGATGAACCGAAGGCACTATTCTGTAAACAGGATAGCCCTTGCATAACTCCGTCTTCAATTTCCTTTGGCATATATGATTCGCAACGCTTATGCCAATACAGAGTGGTTCTTTGGATAATAATCCAACCGGTCTCTCCATATTAACAACGTTAAAATGGTCAAAACTTCGATAGTCTGTGATTTAACTATCGAAGAAAACAGGTGTGCAAACAACTATATTATTTCCAAATGGAAATTTATATCGATCAAACATCATTCAACATTTATCTCTTTATTTCATTAATTTACTTATCTCCTGTTTCCCTATATTTAATATTTCTTATTTTCCAAATTTGGAAAATATACGTTATTAACAATGGAAAACATTTCCATTTCTTGTTTTCTTTATTAGAAAACATTTCTGGTTTCTTATTTGGAAAACATTTCCAAAGCTTCTTCACTGGACTTAGACAGATGTTTAAACAAACCATCGCGATGCCAACTCAAACCATTTCCTTTAATTACTAAATTCACTTAACCATCCTTTACTATCGAACCTTAACCA
The DNA here is from genome assembly GCA_030737875.1 of Allium sativum. NCBI lineage: Eukaryota > Viridiplantae > Streptophyta > Magnoliopsida > Asparagales > Amaryllidaceae > Allium > Allium sativum. The sequence continues at coordinate 33,863,466 of CM060926.1, read as the reverse complement.
TTCCTTAGTTAAAATGAAGTCAATCAAGTTGGGGTAATACTACCTCTCCGACCTTAACTGAACAACGTTTCTAACCTTGAAATAGACAAAGTTCACCCTTTTAATTCTTTAACAAACTTTCTTACGTAACTCTCTTTCAAATCTTTTCTATTCGATAATTCTTTCCTTCGATAAGGTATATTCGATAACACTATTCAATTTATTCTATTCATTTAACTCTTTTGATTTAACTCTAACTCTATTCACTTAACTTCTATTGAATAAACCATATACGATAACTCTTTTAATTCTATTTGAATAAACTATATATTCGATTAACTACTTTTACTCTATTCGAATAAACTATATTCGATTAACTCCTTTATTCTATTTGAATAAACTATATATTCGATTAACTCCTCTAACTCTATTCGAATAAACTATATTCGATTTATTCCTTTAACTCCATTTAACTCTATTCGAATAACTAATATTCGATAACTCAATTTAACTCTTCTTCGAATAACTAATATTTGATAACTCCTTTTACTTTATTCGAATTACTAATATTCGATTAACTCAATTGATTCTATTCGGGTAAACTATATTCGATTAACTCCTTTATTTTAACTCTATTCGATTAATTCTAACTGTTTAACTCTTATTCGAATAACAAATATTCGATTAACTCTATTCAGCTAACTCGACTCGACTAACCCCTTTTCGAATAACATATTCGATTTACTAACTTTCGAATACCTTATTCGATTGACTCCGTTCAAATACCATATTTGATTTAACTCTATTCGAATAACTAAATTCGATTAACTCCTTTTCGAATAAACTATTCATTTATAAATTTACTTTTAGTAACAGTTCTTCACTTTATAAATGATTTCCTTCTTATAACATCCTATTCGGTTATAAACAAATTTCCTTTTCAAATCTATTCTTTGAATTTATAATTCCCCTTTTCTAAATATCTCCTATTTGTACATATTCCAATTTATAAATATTTATTATTTATAAATATTCCATTTATAAATATTTTGTTTTCAAATATCACTTTGAAAATATTCCCTTATCAACATTTCGGTATGTTATAATATTCAACATATCAAATCACGATGATCAGTATCATTCAAACACATATAATCGACAACAGATTGTATATCACATCATATATCACAATATATGAAAAACAATAAAATAACTATTGAGGAAGCCAGTTGGATTCCTCCAACCTGTTTCCCTGCATCCACAGATGTTATACAATATAAAATCAACATCACTTTCAGTTGCATATGATATATGCTATTAAACAGAATCAATATAGAAATTTAACTAACTGACTAGCAGTTCAATCAAACAGTCAACACACAGTTAATCAGCCAATATTTAACAGTTCTAAAAATACAACGTGAAATTATAAACTGTTTAGAGTTAATGAGATTTACTCACTTTGGCAGTTCATCGTTAAAAAACGATAAACTGTTATTTGATCTGAATCAAACAATTTAATTCGCCGTAAATTCAGACGAGCTCCACTCCACTCCCAGTCAGTTCCAGTGTGTGGCCACCATATATACGATCCTGTCGGATCTTGTTTCATCACATTCTGATTACGTATGGAGAAGTTATTACATTTTCAAGTTTATACACTATTATGAATTAAAATAAACTTTAAATAAATTTTTACTGGGCCTTATAAATTAAATTCGGCCTAATACCCCTTCTGCATTTCCACGGCCTAAATTCCACTTTCTTCCTCACTGAACACTTAGAATCAATTCCTCTTTGCCACGCTGTTTTCTCCAATCCAAAACCGCTCCTCTTCCATTGACGGCTCCTCCTACCCATCGACTATTTCACTAACCGAACTCATCCTTCCACTTCCCTCGCACAAACTTCCATTCCGTACACTCCATCCCAAACTCGGACATCAACAGCCAACCTCGGCAACAGTATCGACATCCTTCAAACCGTAATCACCTAAGAAGAATCATACAGGTGCGGTTTCCGCTACTAAACCCAAATATGAAACCCGAACATCACTCGGTGCTCCTTACCTCCAAATACAGCGAACCCTAGATCCACCATTTCGAACTTAAGGGTAACTGAACCCTTCAGATGCGGTATCAAAATGAAGAGGAACACAAGAGGAAGCAAATGAAGTTTATTTGAAGAATTTAGAGAATTTCCTGGAATTGTTAAATTTTTTGAAACTGGCGGCTTTGTTGTTTAGATGAAGAACTGTCGGCGTGATTTTCTTTTGACTAAAGAATGAATTTAGGGTTTTGGGTAGGATGTAACGATATTTTATAGTGAAGTTTTAATATTTTTTTATTCGAATATTATATTAATTTATAATCAACTACTGTGTTTGTTTGTCCTTTAAAATTCCTGTAATCACACATGCCATCTAAAAATCACGAAACAGGACATGTAGCTAGAGTTCGACATTACGGTCCCAACGAAACTGGTTTCGTCGAATTCCAACTTCGTATGCTCACATAGCGTATTTTTAATCGTCAAAATAATGATTTTTTTCACTCTAAGAATCCGTACGGCCACACAGTGACTCTAAAAATCATGAAACTGGAAATCTAACAACTATTTGACATTGCGGATCCAACAAAATTAGTTTCGTCGAATTCCGACTCCGTTTGCAAAAGTGGCTTATTTTTACAGCTCTAAATGACCCATTTAAATATATAAATATAATTAAATTAAATGTAAATAAATTTATATTATCGTATATATTCACAGTGGACTACCATACAGCTCTAGAATATTCCTATATGAATTTCTAACTTGATATTTCAATCTGGGTCAACCCGATATTCGATTTATATTGAAATTCCTTTTTATAATATAAATAATTCCTTTATAAATTATAAAGGAATTCCACAGCGACTTTTCTGAAATTTGATTTGGACGTGAATCAAAATCTACACGACGAAATCCTGATTTTTCTCTTCCACTAGAAAGATATACTCCACCAGCTCTACACGTTTCTTGTTTCACAGAAATCCGGCTTAAAACGGATCATGTACATTCAGTTGAAGTTCGAATCACCAATTTACGAACTCCAACGCCATTTCAAGCTCGATTTTAATTATAATATAATTCTACGTTCAAACTGTCGTTTATATAATATATTCATTATTAAAATTCAACTCCAAGCTGAATTAAATATCATAGATGATCCAGTTCTCACCATATCGCCATTTCAGCCAATTCTGATTATTTTAGAATTAAATATATTATTCAATTTATTATTTTAATTAAATATTCACCATTGTTTAATTCCACGACCATTTAATTCACTATATCACTATTTATATAATTAAATAAATTAATTGTAATACCTCTGCCAATGCGGGTCATTACAGTTTTATATTTTAATTTGAAGAAAAACTGACTGAAACAGTTGAATGGTCCTATGAAACATATTCCATTGTGTTCGGAATGGGGGTAATTAGCTAGAGGAGACAGTCGTTGGTTTGGAACTGGAGTTCGTATGGACCGAAGGGTATTTTCGGATTTAAAATAAATAAATATTTACATATAAACTCCGGCCAATCATAATTTTCCACTTCATCTTCTCTCTCCCCGTAAGCTCCTCACGAACGACGGAAACATCTCATCCCCTTCTCTCTTCGATTTCTCCTCATCCACTCATTAAGATCACTCCACCCAGTTGAGATTTTTGTAGAGCTCGACGAGAGCTTCAAATCCCTACCAAGTGCAGAATTTTTCATTGAGTATTGTGCCCGAATCGAGCTCGGGAAAGTCAGTCGTACATCGCCAGAATCCTCCCTCGATCTGCGTTCAAGTTCACCGCCTCCACCATTGATCTACGCGCCTCTCGAAGCTCTTCAAGGTGGCGCAACCTGATCTCGAACTCATGCTTCAGATTTGAGGAAATTTCTAAACCTAGTTTTGAAACTTTTCAGAGAGGTATCGGGTTTATTTAATTTAATTTTTTATAACACTTTAAAACTGTTACAAACTTATAAAACTCATATCTTTTTGTTATGTGGTCGAAATCCAGTGAAACAGGAAACGTTGGACTCGTGTGGACGTCTTCTACATTCTAGAAGAGACCGGAGAATTTTTGGAGCTTCCCACAATTTTTGGAGTGGAACCCAATGTGAGATTTCTAAATTATAAACGATATGGAATGGCGATGTATAAATTATATAATCGATGTGTAAGTTATATAAGCGTTGTACACCTCATGTATAAGCGTTGTACAAGTTTAATGTGTGATGTATAAGTTATATATATCATATGTGCGTCGAATGGAATTGAAATGATATTGAAATGAATTCGAAATATATTTATATACGTATATATATAATCCCCTCGTCCATAGACCACGGATGATATATATTGGTTGTGATTGTTTAGATTTTGGTTGACGTGTAATTTGGTTGATAAATGCGAATGGTTGATAATGATTGTTGCGGTTGAAACAAAATTGGAATTGTTTGCGGAAAAATCCGTTGTGATATGAAAATGATCGAAATATTTAGATTATAAGGATAAGCCACTTAGGGAGCGCTGCGAGGCGTAAGGTAGTGCGAGGAGCCGTACTTGGGACGGTGCCGTTTTTAAATCCCCTGCCGTTATGCTATCGAAATTTTCTGAAATATTCATGTGTTTGATTTATATTCACGTATTGAAATATATTGATGTGTTGGAAAAATATATATGTTTGAAATAAATTGTTTTAACAATAAAAATCACATTTTTATAATATATATGAATCGCTAAAAATATCCATATTTGAAATAAATTGTTTTAACAACAAAAATCACATTTTTAAAATATACATGAATCGCTAAAAATATCCATGTTGGAAATAAATTGTTTAAACAATAAAAATCACATTTTTATAACATATATGAATCGCTAAAAATATCCATGTTGGAAATAAATTTTTTAAACAATTAAAATCACATTTTTATAATATATATGAAGTGTTAAAAATAGTCATGTGTTGAAATAAATATGTGCTGGGTAAAAATATTATTTTTATCAAATATATGAAATGAAAATGGTTTGGAAATCGAAGAATGGATTATATATATAATTAAAATAAATCGAATAATAAAGCTGTAGTTCGTATTTTGAAATTGTGATCTTAAACGATTATTGCGGGAGATCCGACCGTTGGATTTTCCCGAAACCGAAACAGTTGGGTTTGTTTTGAAAATATCTTTTCAACGATATCAAATTTGTAAAGATCCAACGGTTAGATTGTGTGAAATGTTTAATTCAAATCTGAATGAAAATAGCACCTGAATGATATATATATATATATATATATATATATATATATATATATGAATATAATTAAAATAAATCGAATAACGACGTTGCAGTTAGATTTTGAAATCGTAACTTTAAACGGTTGTACCGGGGGATTTGACTGTTCGATTTTCCTTAAATTGGAACCGTTGGATTCGTTTTAAAAAGATCTTTCCAATGATATAAAATTTGTAAAGATCCAATGGTTAGATTTTCATATATGTGTAAATCAATTCTTAAAAAAAACAGCGCTATGGCCGCGTTATGGCCTGAAGTGTCGTTTGAATAAATGGGCTATTTTTAAATAAATAAAAATAGCGATAAATTGTTATAAAATATTATAAACGATATGAAATGGAAATAAACCGAATTTACTCGATTTATTGGATATTTGATGGTTGAATGTGTTTGATGTGAAAATTACATTAATGAACTGAATTATGGATGTCAAATAATTTAACCATGGAATTGATTTGAATTCTAAGTATACGTGAATAATTTGAAAAGGCCGAGTTAAATCTCATTTCAAATAATTGGTCGACGATTAGAAGTCGAAGAAATGAAGACGGTGCAAGACCGATGATCTTCACATCGAATGGATGGCTATTGATGCCTTTGATGAGAGTTGTTGCCCTGGAGGGGTTACAGTGGTGGTTGTCCAGATGTACTTGTTGATCATTCGGATGTGCGAGGGCCTCTGTCCTGTATTGGACATACGGGAGAGGAATAAGGTGCCTTCGGTTTCGCTCAGACCCAGAATGGACTTGTAAATAGACTATGTGTCCGACATTGGATTTCATTCTGTGTGATTGATATACTTCAGTTGCATGGCGTGAATTTCCTGTGTGGCATGCTGAGATGCAGTGATCAAGGCTTTAGTTGAAAAGCAGAGCCTTGTGGTTAATGATTAAAGCAGGTCTTTAAATAGCTAGCTTTGGTTTGGCATTGATTCGCGGGCCTCACACCCTGGTATGAACCAGAAACGGGAGAGGACTTCAGGGAGGACATGCGTTTCCTTCTAGCTCGGAGTGGTGTTTTGGGTTTTACACGCCCGGACATTTTACTTATGTGGATGATGGATAGCGAAGCGCCTCGGTTATATCGGTCGTTATGGGGCCGATAGTTTGGTCGGGATATGACCAGTTTATGCCCCATAGGGGGGGAAACATAGTGTTCAGGCATTTTAATCCACTTTGTGTGGACCGGCCCTGACAATCCAAGGGTCGATGCGTTCTGATCTCGAGGCTCGGGCTAGAGAGTCTCGAAGTGGTAAGGACGATCCCTTGCCTTGGTTCATGACAAAAATACAATTTCCAAATATGACATCGTGCGGCTTTGATTGTATACCTATATATGGCGACATAGTGGTATGGGGCACTTATGCCGTCTATGATTGATACTTATGATTGAAGTTGTTTTTGGAACATATAAACACTAGTAATAAAATCAAATGCTTTTGTTTTATTCGTATCAAGCATATTTTGGCCATTATAAGGTAAAACTCTATCCTGCGGTTTGCGTTGCATTGTGTGATGGGAACTGAATCTTATAATGACTTCATTTTTGTAAAAAACATTGCATTGTTTTAAATGATTTACTTATTTTAAGAACTAGCAATCCAATGGAGTAAACCTGTTCCGCGTTAGCGGTATGGTCCTGTGATTGGCCTTATTATTAAATAGGTTAAGTAGATTTCTCATACCAGTCCCATGACTGACTCGTAGTTTGTTTCACTTGCAAACTCGGGTGCCATATTTTCTACACGGGGAGCCTTGTATTCAGGTTTTAGCAGGCTCTTTCTGGATAGCTATGGAGCTGAAGATGGATTCTATCACTTCTTTCTTTTTATGTTGTTCAGCTCCTGTTGTACATATTATGTTTTGATTCTGCTGTAGATATTTTATGTAAAGCTGAACTGTATTTTGTACTAAGTATGATCTTGTATACTATGTAACTCTGATGATTATGTTTATCCAGTGTATTCTGTTGTACATTATCTGTTGTATTTATATATTTTTGTTATGTTGTTATATGTTTATATGTTATATTCCAAAGATTACCCTTGCCACCATGGAACGTGGGTTTGGGGTCGTCACAGTAGGCGTGTAAGATAAATTTACTAAAGAATATAGTTCCCTAGATAACATATGCTTTTCCATTTTAGTTTACATATTTCATGGCATAAATTCTTTTTTAGAATTAAATATCAATCATTACTTTACATGTACTAATTACTAAACTTGAAAAGAAGATATCACTAGCAAAAGATAACCAATACAAAAAGAAAGGTGGATGAGTTAGAACGGTAGAGATTACTTTTTTAGTTGCAATATATTGGAGTTCCTTGGTTTGCGGGTCCCATTTCAAAATTATTTGAGTTATGGGAGTATTCCCTATTTAGCCAAAATTACAATTTGAGTTTGAAGTTTACTATTTCACTTCTAACGTGTAAATATGAATATCTTTTATGACTTAATATTTTTGCACATCATCCAAACAAAATAATGATTAAGTAATTTGTATACAAGCGGAATACTTATCATTGCAATGGATACCTTGATATCGCCCATCTTTGGTATAGCAATATTCTAGTGAAGGTGATGGCTATTGTTTTGAATTTACTAATTCAGTCGATTTGATTACTGTATTTGTCACATGGTAGCAATAGCCATTGCGGAAACAAGAATGATATGCCTTAGTTCCTTTTCCTTATATGATATACATGATTATATTATTGTGCGGTCTTAATTGAATGAATTTTTTCCACCTTCAAGGGGTCAACATGACGTATTTTAGAGTTGGGTGAAGCTTTCTTTCACCGATCGGTCCTCATGTCATGTGAGCACTTGAATTTTACTAAACATAAATAGAATCCTTCAAAAGTTTATAGGGTATATGTAGTATAACTATTTATGATAATTGCTACGATGATCAGCAGGGTCAGAAAAATGATTATTATACAATATATTTTACAATTTGACATAATTGATAGTATTTGATAATTTAAATTATATGTAATATAGTTTAGAAAATTTTGGCAAGCATTGGTAAGTTGCAAGGTAGGAGATAAGAAGGGGCACTTGCAAACGAACATGCCATGGTGCATGTTGTAAAATGCTATAAACTGACATTGTTGGACTAGAAACCAATATGCATTAGCTTCTCAATATGACAGTTTGTTGGCAAATAATAATGTCAATCCTATTTTAAAATCCACAATCATGTATGGTGTAATAAATTCAGCATGCATTGTGTATGTTTATAGAAAATTCATTCAAATAATTTATACCTACAAAATATTGTATTGATAATAAACAAATTTGTCATTTATGTTTCTATATGAAGAAAATAGGTCCATTGCATAATAAAATAAGTGTTATTCGCATAAATATAATTACCTGTAATATATTTCGAGAAACTTGCTAGATCTATTGCTCTCATTTCTAACAACATCCATGTTTCTTATGTATACAGTGCAAACATACTTTTGTTGATATTTGGCACATCTAAATTTTGTGACATATTTGGATTCTAATTAAAAAAAATGCATGAAAAATGACAACTAACATTCTTTACACTCAACTTCTTCAGCTACAACAATTCAATTAAAAAATATGCAAATGGTAATGTTGTTGTAACAATCCGGATTCCGACAGACCGAATTTTTCAAATTCTATCCATCCAGACCCGAGTTGGGTGCTCTGGTATCCTGTAGAAAAAGACAGAGATAAAGAAACATGTCAGAACTCGTAAAGAATCTCACAGCGGAAGGAATTAAAATATAATATATTCAAAAATAGCTATACCTTATATATCATACTGACTAACTAGTATCCAAATCTATACCATCTCTATCATGAACCTAACCTGGAAGTATGTAATGGGGATGGGGTCAAAACATAAGTTCCGGTGACTAGACTTAGAATAAACTTATGTATAATCCTACATATACCGTTTAGTTATATTTTCTTGCTTATTAGGTTATTCGCGATATTAGCTGTCTAGGCTATACTCATGTCCCACTAGTAGGTTAACCTAATACAGTGTATATGTAGATACCCCATACTCGTCTAATCCTTTCCATGTATATATACAGTCCGTTGCCGTATGTCGCATGGGCTTCATCATGTAAATCTATACTACTTTAGTGTAGTGCCACTATTCTCGAAATCGTTTGGACTGCCACTCAAGATCTTGCTAGATTCCGTGTATCATCTAGATCTAATCTAAGGTTTACTATCGAGCGCTTCCTGGATTCAACCAGGGTTTACACTGCCCAGGGCCACTGGGGTTTATGCTACCTATTGAACGCTTCTCGGATTCAGGGTTTACGCGACCTAGGTCCAATTAGGGAATATGCTACCTATCGAATGATGCCCCTAGTCCAGGACACACTACCCAGAGTGATATATGTTCCTAGACTTTCCCCACGTACGCGTCGTGAATTGTTATCGATGTCTAGTTGCACATGTCCTCTATATGTGCGGCCCGAGTCCCGTGGCAGGGCTAATCAAGAAACACGGACTCGGTCGGGAGTTTTAAGTTATCTGCCGACGGAGATGCTAAGGTCTGTTTTTATCTGTGTGTGGCTATGGTCTCACCTGACCTCTCCCTCAACTAATGAACGACACATAAGAAAATCAAGAATGAGAACTGTATGCAGGCCCGCTATGCCCTCCCAAACCTATTGGCCAACCTCACCCATAACTAGATAGCAAGTATATGGTCTTTTGGAGTTCTCCGCCTTTCCGCTTCACGTGCTCGATTGACTCGGGATGGTTGGTAGATGACGACGTGCTATCACAGGGCTAAACAAGATATCGCCGCCTCACGCTGGTTCATCCTAGTCTTTAGGTTGCTTATATTGCAACCAAGGCATACTCTTGGTTCTTCTAACGCAGATCTTAAGCTCCGTGAGCCCGGATGATCATCTGCAACCTCATAGAGGGATACCAAGAGTACCCTCACGTCCCCTCGAAGCCGCGTGCTTCGTAACCCAGACCTGTTGGAGCCTTCTTCATGATCAGATGGATGTTCGCTTCTCCTCGTGTTCTACTTGGTTTTCTTGACTAAGATTTACTACTTAGTTCTCTTAACTAAGGTTTACTACTTAGTTTCCTGAATTGTTCATCTTCTTAACTAAGGTTTACTACTTAGTTTCTCTCAATCGTTCGTTTTCTTAACTAAGATTTACAACTTAGTCCTCTTAACTAAGGTTTACTACTTAGTTTCCTGAATCGTTCGTTTTCTTAACTAATGTTTACTACTTAGTCCTCTTAACTAAGGTTTACTACTTAGTTCTCTTTCTCGTTATTTACTTAGTTCTCTTAACTAAGGTTTATTACTTGGTTCTCTTAACCAAGGTTTGATACTTAGTTTCTGTTACTTAGTTCTCTTTAACTAAGGTTTGTTACTTAGTTCCTTTTAACTAAGGTTTACCTATGAATTCAAGCATGACTTAAGTTCTCTTTGTCAAATGATAGCGTACGGGTGTTCTCCCACATTTTTAGCTTAGATTAACTTATTTCATAGTATAAGTAGTCCCACCCTTCAAGTCTTGTATTAAATCTTAAGTCAAATTCTTCCCTAGTCCCTAGAACAAGTTTACCTATTATTTAATTTTACATTACCACTGCTCTGGTTTATAATAGGTAGTTATCATTCCCCCATTACCGTGTCATTAATTTTTGATTTGACTCAGTCCCCCATCACATATTTTGTTCAACCCACGTGCCATGTCAAATTGGTTAAGTGTTATCTATCGGTTCATGTTGACTTAACCTACCCATATATCATGTCAAATTGGTTAAGTGTTATCCAGCCGTTCACGTTGACTGAACCCACCCATATATCGAGTCAAATTTGTTAAGTGTTATCTAGCGGTTCACATTGACTTAACCTACCAATATATCATGTCAAATTGGTTAAGTGTTATCTATCAATTCGTGTTGACTTAACCTACCTATATATCATGTCAAACTGGTTAAGTGTTATCTAGCGGTTCACGTTGACTTAACCCACCCATATGTCGAGTCAAATTGGTTAAGTGTTGTCTAGTATTTCATGTTGACTTAACCTTACCATATTAGCGTGTGTCATTAGCATTAATTAATTATTAATGCCCAACCTCTCACATTGGACTTATTGTTGTGGTCACTGGATGTGTTGGTTGGTTCCAGGCAGGATTACACCACAACTCAATCGAACCTCGAGTTTCAAGCACGTTATGACTAACTTATCACATTAGAACCTATTGTTTGCGGTCACTAAATGTGCCGGGCGGTTCCGGGCAGGATTACACCGCAAACTCATTCTAACCTCAAGTTAGCCATGTTTCATGTTTAGTTCATGTCCATTCTAGATGTCATATGTCAATTATCAATTCACAAGCATGTTCGTGTTTGTTCTAGATATCATATGTCAATTATCAATTCCAAATCATGTTCGTGTGGCCCAAATTCAACTTAATTACAATTCACTTTTTATGTCTATTTCCACTTTGCCATTAACTACGCCAATTACATATGACTAGCCAAATTTCATATTACCCAAATTCACGAATTCCATGTTATTTTTATCTAAACATGCCAATTTCCAAAATCCCATTATACCCAATTTCATAAAATCAATATTTTCCTAATATATTTCCCCACGTTTATACATATAATCTAATTCACCTTTTAGGCTTAATTTCAAGTTACAAACAAGTTCCACCAATTGTCCCAATATTTGCAATAATAATTGTTATGCCATAATTCCCCAAATTTCAGATTATATTCCACGATTGCTTAAAATAAGTTATGCCCCAGTATTCCCATATTTCAATCGTACGTATGTATAATAAGATTTCGTCTAGGTTCGAGATAACCTAGATCCAAAAATAAAAGGTAAGGAGAATTAAATAACAATTATTATAGCATAATTCTTGCATTGAATTTATAACTGGGGAAATGACGAACGATACTTATACCATTATGCAACAAGTTTATTATAATTCCACTCACCTTGACTGGATTGGAGAAATAAGCGATTTGCCATTGATGTAGAACGCTGATTTAATCTTCTTATTTGATTATTGGTGAACAGCATGAATTGTTGATGAAGACCTTTGCTACTTGACTTGATTAAACCCCAAAGTTGATGAAGAACTTGCAATTTAATTTAGAGTTTTGGGGCGTCGGCTATGTTTGTTTGAAGTTTGGTGGCATGGACGCGTCTTAAGGAATTGTTATGAATTACAGTTAGGTCTTGCTATGTATTTATAGGCGTAGAGAGTGTTTTAGATCCCTTAGATTGACCTAGAAGCCATCAGATATGTACAGCACATCAAAAGCATGTCACAAGAATTAAAATCGCCCAGGTCTGGGGAAAGATCGACCCCTAGGTCGACCTCCCTAGGGGTAGGTCGACCCCCTGGTCGACTTGTTCCCCAGGTCGACCCACATATCGACCTGCCTGGTTTTGGCAGGAAATTTCTCGCCCAGCTGCCTGGGTCAAATTTCGAACTGTTTTGAATTTTTGTTGAATATTCTAAAGGCCATAACTCCTTCATACGGAGTCCGATTTATGCAAACTTGGACTCTATTCCAAGCATAATTTCGAGACGAACGCAATGGTGATGTATGTTTTACTTAATTCCTGGTATTTAAATTAAGTATCCTTATTTTATTATCTTTTCCGTTACGCACACTGTTATCGAATTAATTTTTCCTTCTCTTCCATATATTAATTAATTTTCATTATACATCACCATTATTTACCTATCTATGCATATACACATATTTTTACATATTTTTAATTATATTAAAAATGAGAGGTGTTACATTCTCCCACCCTTAAAGAATTTCGTCCCCAAAATTCGATAAGAGTAAAAATAGATAACCCCTCGCAATATCCATCCATCAAGTGTGCATCCAATTGTTGCAAACATTGTGCACATGTGCAAAGTGAGATACATCATAGTAAAGTATGTATGCCTAATTTGGATCCACCTGTATGTATGCAAATTTTAAAAACTCTTTCAAAACATGATGCTCACATCCTAAATATACTTGCACATCTATATGAATGCAATATTCTTGAAAAATCAAAATATTTTTCATCCAAGTTTTCCCACACTCTTATAGAATAAGAGCATAGTCCACCCAATTGTCGCATCCAAAACCCAACCATCCATCATTAAATTCGAAATTTAGAAAAAACTAATTTTTCAAATTCGATTTCCTTGTGTTACGAAAAGATATAAAACAGAAAAATTCACATCCTCCGTTTTTCTTTTCTAATCGTACTTGGATTTTTATATGACTATTCTTTGAAGATTTCCTATTTTCCTATTTAAGCACAACCCCATAAGAATATTTCTTCTCTTTTTCCACTTATCTTGGAAAAAAATTCATATTTATTCATCTTTTTCTTAAGATTTTCATTTACTTTTCCCGTCACATTTGTTGCCTTACTGAATTTACTGTTTCTTGTTAGGTAGGCTTTTCTATGTCTTAGCTTATTTGACTTAATCCAATTACTTAAGTTTATTATTTCAGATAAGCTTTTTTTTTGTTTTCAACTCAAACAGCATCCTACACAGCTACTACTATGGGCCAAGAATCTTAGGACTTTGTCATCTCAGACAATTGCGAGTCCACATAACAGGAACTACCCACTTACTTGCCCTTTACTATTTAGTAGTCCCTACTAGTCCTTGCTGTGTACTACTAGCCTTTCTTTCTTTTTTTCTCCAGCAACAAACCTAGGTTTCTCAATGCTTATGCGATCTACAGGAAATTTTCCCTTAGTTTAATATTAGTTAATCCCTTACTGTAAATTGGAAAGATAGTAACTCCCTAAGTATCAACACCGAAGATCGAAATCAACATCAGATTGACACTTAGAGAATCACTCAACTCAACCAATCTCTAGTTGGTTCCAATTTTTTAATTCATAGCTTTAACTTTGTCTCGTTCTTCCTAGACCCTAATCCTCACCTACTCCATTCTTTTTAAAACATGGTTTGGCTTTCTTTCTTTACATTACATTTTTCTTTCAAAAAATTTGAAGTGTTAAAACTTCATTTTCTTCTCCAAAACGTGTCTTTGCCAAACTGTAACAACCCGAATTTTTAATAACATGTTAAAACAAGAAATCACGGCAGAATTAAATCATAAGTTAAGAATCAATGGGAACGGGTTACGCCATTGCGTTCGTCTCGAAATTCCGCTTGAAAACGAGTCCGAAATTTTGTAAATCGGAGTCCGTATGACCAAGTTATGGCCCATAGAAGATTTCAGAAAAATTCAAAATTCAGCCCGAAATTCAAATTCAGCTTCAAGCAGATTGGGCGGGAAATTTTCCCGCCCTACCCCAGGTCGACAAGGGGGTCGACTGGGGAGTCGACCTGCCCCCCCCCCCCCCCAGGTCGACTGGGGTGTCGACCTGGAGGTCGACCTCCCCTGGTCGGACCCTGTTGGTCTGGTGCACCAGGTTGCTCCTTTGGTCTGGTCAGTTGGCCTGTGACGGGATTTGATGGTTCAGATCTAAACTAGGGTTAATCCTATGGCCTAAACTAGTCTCTACACCTATAAAAACACCCTAATACCTAGCCTAAACCATCACAAATCAACCTAACAACTAAATTCTGACAAAATGCTCCCTAATCATGGCCTCCATCTTCATCTTGAGAGCTTTTAAGGCAAAAAGGAGCAAGCTTTCTTCTTTCTATCAAAGGAGCTACTTATTCTCAAGGCTTCTACTGTTGCTACATCATTCCTAGAGCTTCTACAACGTCTCTATCTTGTTCTATTTGGTTCTAGTTCTCATGTCCACGCTTTGTAAGCCTCACTCTACTCTTAGATTTAAACTATGAAGTTAATATGATCATGTAGCAAGTTGAAATGGGACTTTTGGTATAATACTTGTCTTGGGGCTATATTTGTATGCATAGATCCATTTGTGACTCTTTTGATCTATGATTGTGGCACTATCATGAACCTAGTACCATTTACCTTGAATTTTGGGTAGAAAGCTATGAGCTTTATGTAGGGATTATGCATAATGCAACCTAGAACCCCTCATAACCTTGATGTAAACTTGCTTATGATGTTGAACTACATACTACCCACAAGTTTATCACTCTATGTCAACTATTATCATGTTATCACCTTGCCTATGATGTTGAACTACATGCTACCCACAAGTTTATTTGCTAAGTTTGATGTCATACATGTTTTGAGGCCAATAATCCTATATGCTAGTTGTGATGAACACCTTTGCCTCAAATATCATCATGTTTAACTTATGACCAACTTTACCAACCTTATGCCCCTCTTGGTCATATTTTTATGTTCCTTGATTCACTTGTATTGATGCGAATTTACGTGCGATGGGGATACGTTATGGGTAGTTAGGCAAACTTGAAATGACATGAAAAACATGACTTGAAATGTGACATGAAACTTTATTATGCTTGAAAACTTGAATATGGTCATGACATGTAGAAAACCATAAAGTGGCCAACTCGAGGTTGGGTTGAGTTTGTAGCATAAATCTGCCCGGAACCGCCCGGCAAATCCAATGGCTACAAACAATAGGACCCAATGTGAGAAGTTGGTCATATCGCACTTGAAACCCAAGATTAGATTAGGTTGTGGTGTAAAGCTGCCCGGACCCGCTCGGCATATCCAGTAACCACAACAAAGTCTAATGTGAGAGGTTGGGTGCATTAAATTAATTAATGCCACATGTTACGGTTAAGTCATGAACCACTTGGAAACACTTAACCAACTTGATACATGATTGGATGGGGTTAAGTCATGAACCACTTGGGTACACTTAACCAACTTGATACATGATCGGATAGGGTTAACCACACTTAACCCGTTAGAAACCCTAGTTACGTGGTCCTTTTCAGTAGTAACCCTCTTGGATGTATCAACGATACCCTAGGGACTAGGCTAGGGTGGGGCACGATTACTGGGCTGATTGTAAGCGACCAAAATAACGGCAGAATTTGGTGCGCCATTGTAGGTTCAGGCGGACTATGGTCGTGCATGTAGTCCGGAGTTGAAAAAGCAAGCGTGGGCACCAGTAGTTGTACACTGTGCGTGCTTGGAATGGTGTCAGTGGTTGGCACCCTAGGGCTTGATACACCCTAGGGTGGACCTAGCACAGAGTAGCTACATTCGTGATTGGGCCATATGACACTGACACTCGACGAGTTAGGCTTATAGGGAGCCGATCGACTAGTTGGACCCCGACCTGGGTCATCTCATGATATTGGGCCAAGGGATCATTTCTTGTTTATACTTGACATGGGTTGGATTACTAGTACTATTGGTGCAAAACTAAACCTTGTATATGCGATGCCACACTTGATCTACCTTGTTATCTATTTATCATGCCAGTTTGTTACCATCTTTATGTTTCATCTCAGTTTCTCATGTTTAGTTAACTTTATTAGTTTTTATACTAATAGTAGGTAGGACTTACCAGTCTTTTTGACTGACCCTTTTTCTTTCGCCTCTTTTCTTCCATTCCCCCCCCCCCCCAAGGTTCTCAGGGAGGGAACACTAGTGCTTAGCTTGGACATTTGGCTTGCTTTCTTGACAGCTCATGTACGGTTTGGACTTGAGCTTGCTATGGCTTCACCACATCTATCTTGGGGATAGTTTACTTTATGTTATTTTCAGTTTATGTTTTTCTAGACTTGTGGTAGTTGGAAAATAATGACTAAGTACTTTGATGTAAGTTGACTATTTGGTTTTGAAATGGTTAACCATGGTTTTTAAATTTTTACCGCTGCTTTACTTATTTATTTATCTATGTTCTGTCTTGTGATATCTCTGTGCATGTTTACCTAGACAACACCCCTCCAAAGCTAGTGCCAGCACTCGTGAGTGTGGCCCTGGCGGAGGTGGGGTGTTACATTTGGTAACAGAGCATGAGGTTTACTAGACCGGACAAAAGTTTTAAAAACCCTTTTTAAAAACTAGTTTCAAAACCAATTAAGTATTTTTCCAAGAAAAGTCTAGTTTATTTTAAAAGGCTATTCCCCAAAAGCCATTAGCACTATCCTTTGTTTCCTCGTTCTAAGTCTATCTTTTCCTTTTTCAGCATGGCCGATCTTAATCTTCCCGAGGGAGTACCCATACCCGGATGGTTCCGAAGGTACTTGGAAGCTAGGGCTAACGATGTGGGCCCAGCAAACACTCCCACTCCTCCTCCCGTACCTGAGGTTCCTCCTCCTCAGCGTCCACAAGCGGATTTCGCGAAGATTTGCAAAGACTTTAAGGCGATGGGTGGCAGGAATTTTGTTGGGACAGAGACTTATGTGGAGGCAAGAAACTAGTTAAAGGAAACTGAAGACCTTTTTGCTATCTTTGATGTGGAAGACCGTAGGAAAGTCCTGTTGGCAGTATGGCTATTGAAGGAGGAAGCTGCTTATTGGTGGGAGGTCACCAACGCTACTAGGCCTATAGAGACTTGGGCCGACTTTAGTATGAGGTTTGGGCTTAAGTTTCTATCACCTGCTGAAGAGAATTTGCAATTGGAGAGGCTTATATCTTTGAAGCAAGAGGACACGACCGTGATGGAGTATGTGAATAAGTTTAACCAGCTTGCTCGATTCGGTTTAGACATGGTTAACACACCTCAAAAGAAGGATCTACGCTTTGCTCGAGGATTGAATGAGCCATTGCATAGTTTGGCCATGTCTCATATACCCATGGGGGCCACTTTTGAGAGCTTAGTGGATATGGCCTTGCTCCAAGGAGATGATAAGAATGGCAAGAAAGAAGTTAAGCTTAATGAGACTCAAACCAAGAAGGCGGACTCCAAGTGGGGAGGCAATCAGAACAATCAGAGCAACCAGAACAACAAGACCAACAAGGGTAACAAGGCCAACAACAACAAGGCAAGGGAGACAAGGAAGTGCAACTTCTGTGGGATCACTGGACACATAGCCAAAGATTGTAGGAAGAAGAAGAGGAAGTTGGGAGAATGCTTTCATTGCGGAGAGTCTGGACACTTCAGTAAGGATTGCCCAAAGAAGCAAGGACAGGGGCAAGGACAGACTCGGCGAGCAGGACCTTCTAGAGGGCAGATGCACGCTCTCAACACTACTCCAGCTCCGGACCGAGGTAGTATTTCTGTAGAAAGCCTTGTTTATATTTATGGTTTTCCCGTTCGAACTTTATATGATTCTGGAGCATCGCATACCTTTATTTCTTCTGACATTGTTGAAAGTTTGCACCCAAGTACTAGTCTAGTTGAGGATCCCGTTAGTGTTTCAAATCCAATTGGTGGTTCCGCCCATCTATCTATGATTTGTATGGATTTGAGGATTTCTATCTTGACCGTAGAATTCACATGTAATGCTTATGTTCTCGGGTTCATGGGATACGGGTTGATTTTGGGCATGGATTGGTTGTCCACTTATGGAGCCATTCTCGATTGTGAGCATAGGGTAGTGAGGCTTATGACTCGCCTTGGCAATACCCTAGAGATTTCTTGTAACCCTCTGGATCCCGTCATGTTATGTTATCTTGAATCCCTCGACTCGTCTATTGACAATCTTCAATCTGTGAGGGTGGTCCGAGAATATCCTGATGTTTTTGATGAGGTGAAGGGGTTACCCCCTAAACGCGAGATAGACTTCCGTATTTATCTTGTTGATAATGCCAAGCCAGTTTCATTGCCTGATAGGCACATGGCCCCGCGAGAAAGAAGAGAGCTTAGCAAGAAAATCAAAGAGTTGCTTGAGAAAAATTTCATTAGGCGAAGCATTTCTGAATGGGGTGGTCCTGTGGTATTCGCTACTAAGGCGGATGGTTCGCTTCGTCTATGTGTTGATTATCGTGAGTTAAACAAGCTGACAAAGAAGAATAGGCACCCGTTACCGAGGATTGATGATCTCTTTGACCATCTTGTAGGTGCTTCTGTTTTCTCTTAACTCAATCTAGCCACCAGATTCCATCAGCTTAGAGTGGCTGAGGATAGTATTGACAAGACTGCGTTTCGGACTCCAGATGGATTCTTTGAATGGCTAGTCATGTCGTTCGGTTTGACTAATGCACCCGCATACTTTGTTGATTTGATGAGTAGGGTGTTTAGGGAGTTTCTTAACAAGTTTGTGGTTGTCTTCGTGGATGATAATCTGGTCTTCTCTAAGGACGAGGAAGAGCATGCTACACACCTCAAGGAGGTTATGGATACGCTTAGAGCTCATCAGTTGAAAGCCAAGTTCTCTAAATGCCATTTCTGGAGAAGGGAAGTTCGGTTCCTTGGGCATATAGTTTCTAAGCAGGGCATAGCTGTGGATCCCGCTAAAGTAGTGGCGGTACAAGACTGGAAAGTTCCGAAGAATGCAACTGAAGTGAGAAGCTTTCTCGGTCTGGTAGGATTTTATAGGAAGTTCATTAAGGACTTCGCTAGGATTTCAGCCCCTCTCACTAAGTTAACGAAGAAGAACTTAGTCTTTGCATGGGACTTAGAGCGTTATCTTGCTTTTCAAAGGCTCAAGAAAGCCCTCACCATAGCTCCAGTTCTAACATTACCCGATGGAGGGAAGATGTTTACCGTGTACACCGATGCATGTGGCACGGGCTTAGGCGCTGTCCTGATGCAAGAAGGGAGAGTGATATGCTTTGGGGGTAGGCAACTCAAAGCTCATGAGAAGAACTACCCCACTCATGATTTGTAGTTGGCGGCGAACGTCTTTGCACTCAAATCTTGGCGCCATTATCTTCTAGGTGAAAGGTTTGAGTTATATATTGATCACAAGTCGCTCAAGTACCTCTTCTCGCAGAAAGATTTGAATCTAAGGAAGCAGAGGTGGATGGAATTCTTGGCATCATATGACTTCGATATAGCTTATACCCCTGGCAAGGGGAATGTTGTGGCGGATGCGCTAAGTAGAAGAAGGTTGACTTTGAGTCCCTTGTTTGTTGAGATGAAGAGCCTAGAATTCTTGGAAACCTTTGATTTTACACCTGCTGTTGAGTCGATGACTGGTTCGTTAGCATCCCTTGAGCTTAGACCCACACTTCTTGATCAAGTTGGGGCTTCACAGAGGGAAGACCCGCAGATAGTCGAGATCATGGACAAGTTGATTCGGGGTGAGACATCAAGTCACCTCGCTAGATATGCTATCGATGATAAGGGATGGCTAAGGCGTGATGGAAGACTATGTGTCCCACGAGTGGGAGACTTAGTAAATAAAGTTCTTGAAGAGGCGCATCACTCGAGGATGACCATACATCCCGGAGGGGATAAGATGTACCGGGATATGAAGCGCATTTTCTTTTGGGATGGGATGAAAAATGGTGTTGCAGAGTTTGTTTCTAGATGCATTGTTTGCCAACAAGTAAAGGCCGAGTCGAAGAAGCCCGGTGGGCTACTGCATCCATTGGAGGTCCCGCAATGGAAGTGGGAAAGTATCTCTATTGATTTTGTGGATGGATTGCCGAGATCAAGGAAGGGGAATAGTAGCATATGGGTCATAGTGGATAGACTCACGAAGAGCGCTCATTTCATTCCAATAAAGAGCAAGAGGACCGCATCATGGCTAGCATCTGTTTATCTTCGATAGATAGTGCGATTGCATGGAGTTCCTTCTAGCATAGTGAGCGATCGTGACCCAATCTTCACTAGCCAATTTTGGAATAGTTTGCAAGAAGCGATGGGTGCACGATTGAATCTAAGTACAGCCTATCACCCACAGACGGATGGCCAGACCGAAAGGGTGAATAGGGTACTAGAAGATCTATTGAGGCTATGCATTCTTGACTTTGGTGACACTTGGGAAGACCACCTTCCTCTCGTAGAGTTTGCTTATAATAACAGCTACCAAGCAAGCATAGGGATGGCACCATTCGAAGCTTTGTATGTGAGGCCGTGCAAGTCATCAACATGTTGGTGGGACATGACGAATAAGCTTATACTTGGGCCCGACATGATAAGGGACACATTCGAGAAGGTTGAGTTGATTCGAAGGCGGATGAAAACGGCCCAAGACAGACAGAAATCCTATGCAGACAAGCGAAGGACAGACTTAGAGTTTGAAGTTGGAGATATGGTCTTTGTGAAGGTTTCTCCTTTGCGAAATGTGGTTCGTTTTGGAGCAGTTGGAAAGCTAGCACCAAGGTTCGTTGGACCCTTCCCTATCATCGAGAAGATTGGGCAAATGGCTTATAGGGTGGAATTGCCCGAGAAGCTAGCTGGAGTGCACAATGTCTTTCATGTCTCACATCTCCGAAAATGCCTACATGAGTCAGCCGAAGTAGTTGAGCCTAGCATTCTTGAAGACATGGAGGTAGAGAAAGAGGCAACCCTGAGGCAAGCTCCGATTCGTATCTTGGGAACGGAGATCAAGAAGCTGAGGAATCGAGAAGTCAAGTTAGTAAAGGTTCAGTGGAGTGAAGCCGATGAAGATGCAACTTGGGGAACCGAGAAGAAGATGCGTGGGCTTCATCCATTTCTTTTTTAGGGTACATTCTCAATCTCCTTTCCTAGTTAGCATATCTTTCTTTTGCTATCCATGTTTATCTTGTTATCTCGTTAATCTTGTCATGAGAACCTTTGGTAGAAACCCTTTGGATGAAACATGTACTTGAAACATGTTATGCTTGATGGTTGCAAGTGTTTGCAAGTGGTTACTCGTGGATGCATGATACACGCTAGGCACTAAGATCGGCTCACACACTTTCATATTGCATATGCATGAGTGTTTATGCTTATTCATGGATGAAACTTGTTATGCTATCACGTGGATGTTGCATATGATTAAACGTTATGTGCACTCATGTAGAGATTATAAATTATGTTAGGAATTTTCATACATTTGGACTCATTTCACTAACATATTATGCATTAAGGAGGTTTACTGAGTCAGTAACCGCCTGATTTTTGCATTAGATAGGTGCATATACACACACTTTTGCATATGTTCATACAGCATTAGAAATCTTTTAAGGACAAATGATTGCCTGTGGATGATGTTTGAGTAGATGGATGATGGATGGTAGGATACGTTCCTCCTAACTTGGAGATTTCGGGGACGAAATCCTTTAAGGTGGGGAGAATGTAACAACCCAAATTTTTAATAACATGTTAAAACAAGAAATCAGGGCAGAATTAAATCATAAGTTAAGAATCAATGGGAATGGGTTACGCCATTGTGTTCGTCTAGAAATTCTGCTTGAAAGCGAGTCTGAAATTTCGTAAATCGGAGTCCGTATGACCAAGTTATGGCCCATAGAAGATTTCAGAAAAAACAAAATTCAGCCCGAAATTCAAATTCAGCTTCAAGCAGATTGGGCGGGAAATTTTCCCGCCCTATCCCAGGTCAACTGGGGAGTCGAACTGCCATCCCCCCCCCCCAGGTCGACTGGGGTGTCGACCTGGGGGTCGACCTCCCCTGGTCGGACCCTGTTGGTCTGGTGCACCAGGTTGCTCCTTTGGTCTGGTCAGTTGGCCTGTGATGGGATTTGATGATTCAGATCTAAACTAGGGTTAATCCTATGGCCTAAACTAGTCTCTACACCTATAAAAACACCCTAATACCTAGCCTAAACCATCACAAATCAACCTAACAACTAAATTCTGACAAAATGCTCCCTAATCATGGCCTCCATCTTCATCTTGAGAGCTTTTAAGGAAAAAAGGAGCAAGCTTTCTTCTTTCTATCAAAGGAGCTACTTATTCTCAAGGCTTCTACTGTTGCTACATCATTCCTAGAGCTTCTACAACGTCTCTATCTTGTTCTATTTGGTTCTAGTTCTCATGTCCACGCTTTGTAAGCCTCACTCTACTCTTAGATTTAAACTATGAAGTTAATATGATCATGTAGCAAGTTGAAATGGGACTTTTGGTATAATACTTGTCTTGGGGCTATATTTGTATGCATAGATCCATTTGTGACTCTTTTGATCTATGATTGTGGCACTATCATGAACCTAGTACCATTTACCTTGAATTTTGGGTAGAAAGCTATGAGCTTTATGTAGGGATTATGCATAATGCAACCTAGAACCCCTCATAACCTTGATGTAAACTTGCTTATGATGTTGAACTACATACTACCCACAAGTTTATCACTCTATGTCAACTATTATCATGTTATCACCTTGCCTATGATGTTGAACTACATGCTACCCACAAGTTTATTTGCTAAGTTTGATGTCATACATGTTTTGAGGCCAATAATCCTATATGCTAGTTGTGATGAACACCTTTGCCTCAAATATCATCATGTTTAACTTATGACCAACTTTACCAACCTTATGACCCTCTTAGTCATATTTTTATGTTCCTTGATTCACTTGTGTTGATGCGAATTTACGTGCGATGGGGATACGTTATGGGTAGTTAGGCAAACTTGAAATGACATGAAAAACATAACTTGAAATGTGACATGAAACTTTATTATGCTTGAAAACTTGAATATGGTCATGACATGAAGAAAACCATAAAGTGGCCAACCCGAGGTTGGGTTGAGTTTGTAGCGTAAATCTGCCCGGAACCGCCTGGCAAATCCAGTGGCTACAAACAATAGGACCCAATGTGAGAAGTTGGTCACATCGCGCTTGAAACCTGAGGTTAGACTAGGTTGTGGTGTAAAGCTGCCGGACCCGCCCGGCATATCCAGTAACCACAACAAAGTCTAATGTGAGAGGTTGGGTGCATTAAATTAATTAATTTCACATGTTAGGGTTAAGTCATGAACCACTTGGAAACACTTAACCAACTTGATACATGATCGGATGGGGTTAATTCATGAACCACTTTGGTACACTTAACCAACTTGATACATGATTGGATAGGGTTAACCACACTTAACTCGTTAGAAACCCTAGTTACGTGGTCCTTTTCAGCAGTGACCTGTTGGATGTATCAAGGATACCCTAGGGACTAGGCTAGGGTGGGGCACGATTACTGGGCTGATTGTAAGCGACCAAAATAACGGCAGAGTTTGGTGCGCCATTGTAGGTTCAGGCGGACTATGGTCGTGCACGTAATCCGGAGTTGAAAAAGCAGGCGTGGGCACCAGTAGTTGTACACTGTGCGTGCTTGGAATGGTGTCAGTGGTTGGCACCCTAGGGCTCGATACACCCTAGGGTGGACCTAGCACAGAGTAGCTACATTCGTGATTGGGCCGTATGACACCGACACTTGACGAGTTAGGCTTATAGGGAGCCGATCGACTAGACCGTGTAGTTGGACCCCGACCTGGGTCATCTCATGATATTGGGCCAAGGGATCATTTCTTGTTTATACTTGACATGGGTTGGATTACTAGTACTATTGGTGCAAAACTAAACCTTGTATATGCGATGCCACACTTGATCTACCTTGTTATCTATTTATCATGCCAGTTAGTTACCATCTTTATGTTTCATCTCAGTTTCTCATGTTTAGTAAACTTTACTAGTTTTTATACTAATAGTATGTAGAACTTACCAGTCTTTATGACTAACCCTTTTTCTTTCGCCTCTTTTCTTCCGTCCCCCCCCCCCCCCCAGGTTCTCAGGGAGGGAACACTAGTGCTTAGCTTGGACATTTGGCTTGCTTTCTTGATAGCTCATGTACGGTTTGGACTTGAGCTTGCTATGGCTTCACCACATCTATCTTGGGGATAGTTTACTTTATGTTATTTTCAGTTTATATTTTTCTAGACTTGTGGTAGTTGGAAAATAATGACTAAGTACTTTGATGTAAGTTGACTATTTGGTTTTGAAATGGTTAACTATGGTTTTTAAATTTTTACCGCTGCTTTACTTATTTATTTATTTATGTTCTGTCTTGTGATATCTCTGTGCATGTTTACCTAGACAACACCCCACCAAAGCTAGTGCCAGCACTCGTGAGTGTGGCCCTGGCGGAGGTGGGGTGTTAGACAAACCATAAAAACATGTCACAATATAAAAATGCAAAACATTTTTTTCAAATCACAAAGCTGGAGTAGACAAGGATAGCTATCGGGCTTACATTGTTTCTAATTACAATGTTAATTTAACTACTCGCTATAAGGTGCAGACATCTATTCTATTCCTACAACTTATTTTGTCCACCCAACAAAATTTCTTCACAAATCAATAATTAAAATTTACTGGTAACGGAATAGAATTTCAAAACTTCTTTTCATATATGAAAACTAGCAAGCTATTTATGCTCCATAATATGCACGTTTTTATGAGAGAATTCTTTTAAAACAAGAAATCATTGTTTTACACAATATACCCCACTTTACTTTAAAACCCAACATGCATTTATCAAAATACTTTTAAGATTAAATCTTGGAAAATACCACAAATCCTTTTACAAATTCAAGTACTTAAAAGTTTATTATTGGGTTAGACTCAAAGCGGGTCTTCAACTCAACTTGGCTTTCCTAGGCACTTTCACGAATTCCATTCTCTTAACTATATATATTCCTAATTCATTTTCCATATTTCAACCTTTTCTAGTTTCTAAGGTTTCATTTCTAAACCCACTAATCTGAAATACTAATATTTCAGTTTCTATCCTATGGGATACTTTTCTTTCTCTAGCTTCAAGTCATATTGTACGCTTTCCCAACCACCTAACGGTTTCCAAATTCCTATGTTCATTCCTTGAGTGTACAAACTAGATATCCTAACTCTTTTCATGTCTAGTGGGCTACTATACGGATTTAGGTTTATATACGTAATATATTTATATTTTATAAAATACAAATACGTTAACTCATTATCTCAATAAGATCACTAAACCGAAGCTTTGATACCAAATGTAACAACCTGGATTCCGACAGACCAAATTTTTCAAATTCTATCCATCGAGACCCGAGTTGGGTGCTTTGGTATCCTGCAGAAAAAGACAGAGATAAAGAAACATGTCAGAACTCGTAAAGCATCTCACAGCGGAAGGAATTAAAATATAAAATATTCAAAAATAGCTTTACCTTATATATCATACTGTCTAACCAGTATCCAAAGCTATACCATCTCTGTCATGAACCTAACCTGGAAGTATGTAATGAGGAGGGGGTCAGAACATAATTTCTAGTGACTGGACTTAGAATAAACTTCTGTATAATCCTACATATACCGTTCAGTTATATTTTCTTGCTTATTAGGTTATTCGCGATATTAGCTCCCTAGGATATACTCATGTCCCACTAGTAGGTTAACCTAATACAACGTATATGTAGATACCCCCAACTCGTCTAATCCTTTCCATGTATATATACAGTCCCTTGCCGTATGCCGTACGGGCTTCATCATGTAAATCTATACTACTTGAGTGTAGTGCGACCATTCTCGAAATCGTTTGGACTGCCACTCTCGATCTTGCTAGATTCCGTGTATCATCTAGTTCTAATCTAAGGTTTACTATCGAGCGCTTCCAAGATTCAACCAGGGTTTACGCTGCCCAGGGCCACTGGGGTTTATGCTACCTATTGAATGCTTCTCGGATTCAGGGTTTACGCGACCTAGGTCCAACTAGGGATTATGCTACATATCGAACGATGCCCCTAGTCTAGGACACACTAACCAGAGCGATATATGTTCCTAGACTTCCCCACGTACGTATCATGATTCGTTATCGATGTCTAGTTGCACATGTCCTCTATATGTGCGGCCCGAGTCCCGTGGCAGGGCCAATCAAGAAACACGGAACTCGGTCGGGAGTTTTAAGTTATCTGCCCACGCAGATGCTAAGGTCTGTTTTTATCTTTGTGTGGCTATGGTCCCACTTGACCCCTCCCTCAACTAATGAAAGGCTCCCAAGAAAATCAAGAATGAGAACTGTATGCAGGCCCCCTATGCCCCCCCAAACCTATTGGCGAACCTCGCCCATAACTTGATACCAAGTATATAGTCTTCTGGAGTTCTCCGCCTTTCCGCTTCACGTGCTCGATTGACTCAAGATGGTAGGTAGACGACGACGTGCTATCAATAGCTAAACAAGATATCGCCGCCTCATCCTAGTCTTTAGGCTGCTTATATTGCAACCAAGGCATACTCTTGGTTCTTCTAACACAGACCTTAACCTCTGTGAGCCCAGGAGGATCATCTGCAACCTCACAGAGGGATACCAAGAGTACCCTCATGTCCCCTCGAAGCCGCGTGCTTCGTAACCTAGACCTGTTGGAGCCTTCTTCATGATCAGATGGATGTTTGCTCCTCCTCATGTTCTGCTTGGTTTTTTTGACTAAGGTTTACTACTTAGTTCTCTTAACTAAGGTTTACTACTTAGTTTCTTGAATTGTTCGTCTTCTTAACTAAGGTTTACTACTTAGTTTCTCTTAATCGTTCGTTTTCTTAACTAAGATTTACAACTTAGTCCTCTTAACTGAGGTTTACTACTTAGTTTCCTGAATCGTTCGTTTTCTTAACTAAGGTTTACTACTTAGTCCTCTTAACTAAGGTTTACTACTTAGTTCTCTTTCTCGTTATTTACTTAGTTCTCTTAACTAAGGTTTATTACTTGGTTCTCTTAACCAAGGCTTGATACTTAGTTTATGTTCCTTAATTCTCTTTAACAAAGGTTTTTTACTTAGTTCCTTTAACTATGGTTTACCAATGAATTCAAGCATAACTTAAGTTCTCTTTATCAAATGATAGCGTACGGGTGTTCTCCCACATTATTAGCTTAAATTAACTTATTTCATAGTATAAGTAGTCCCACCCTTCAAGTCTTGTATTACATCTTAAGTCGTAATCTTCCCTTGTCCCTAGGACAAGTTTACCTATTATTTAATTTTACATTACCGCAACTCTGGTTTATAATAGGTAGTTATCATTCCCCCATTACTATGTGATTAATTTTTGATTTGACTTAACCCCTAATCACGTATTCAATTCAACCCATGCGTCATGTCAAATTGGTTAAGTGTTATCTATCGGTTCATGTTGACTTAAGCTACCCATATATCATGTCAAATTGGTTAAGTGTTATCGAGCAGTTCACATTGACTTAACCCACCCATATATCAAGTCAAATTGGTTAAGTGTTATCTAGCAGTTCACATTGACTTAACCCACCCATATATCATGTCAAATTGGTTAAGTGTTATCTATCAGTTCGTGTTGACTTAACCTACCTATATGTAACACCCCACCTCCGCCAATGCCACTCTTGCAAGCGCACTAGCTTTGGAGGGGCGTTAAACGAGGTAAACATGCATGCAGATATCACAAGGCAGAACATATAAGTAAAACAGAGTAAGCAAAGCAGCGGATAAAACTAGTATTTCAAAACCATAGTCAAGTTACATCAAAGTACTGAGTCATTATTTTCCACAAAACAAAGTCTAGAAAAACATAAACTGAAAACTGGAAATAACATAAAGTAAACTATCTCCAAAGTAGAATAAGGCCATAGCATGCACAAGTCCAAACCGTACATAAGCTATCCAGAAAAGCAGCTAAAGATCCAAGCTAGGTACCAGTGTTCCCACCCTGTAAACCTAGGGGAACGGAAGAAAAGAGGCGAAAGAAAACGGGTCAGTCAAAAAGACTGGTAAGCCCTACCGACTATTAGTATAAAAACTAATAAAGTTAACTGGACATGTAAAACAGAGATGAGACATAGGGTGATAACTAGCATGGTGAAAAGTTAACAAGATAGATCAAGTGTAGCGTCGCATATACAAGGTTAAGTTGCACCAGGTGTGTACTAGTATTCCAATCCATGTCAAGTATAAACAAGAAATGATCCCTTGGCCCAAAGCTGGCCCAATACCATGAGGTGACCTAAATCAAGGTCCCACTACTCGGTCTAGTCGATCGGCTCCCTATAAGCCTAACTCGTCGTGTATCGGTGTCATACGGCTTAATCATGGAATGTAGTTAACTGTGCAAGGTCCACCCTAGGGTGTATCCAGCCCTAAGGTGTAAACCACAGACACAATTCAAGCACGCACAGTCTAAACCTACTGGTGCCCATGTTCAACTCCGGACTTAATGTGCACGACCATGGTCCGCCTGAACAACCAGTGCACCCTTCAGCCGTCTCTTTTGGTCTCTTACAATCAGTCTAGTAATCGTGCCCCACCCTAGCCTAGCCCAGGGTACCCATGATACTTCCAAGTTGGTTACTGCTGAAAAGGACCACGTAACTAGGATTTCAAGCAGGTTAAGTGTGGTTAACCCTATCCTAACCATGTATTGAGTTGGTTAAGTGTATTCAGGCAGTTCATGACTTAACCCTATCAATACATCGGGTTTAATTGGTTAAGTATATTCAAGTAGTCCGTGACTTAACCCTACCAATCCATCGTGTTTAATTGGTTAAGTAAGTAGTCCATGACTTAACCCTACCAATCCATCGTGTTTAATTGGTTAAGTATATTCAAGTAGTCCATGACTTAACCCTACCAATCCATCGTGTTTAATTGGTTAAGTATATTCAAGTAGTCCATGACTTAACCCTACCATGTGGCATTAATTAACTTAATGCACCCCAACCTCTCACATTAGACTTTGTTGTGGTTACTAGTTAAGCCGGGCGGGTCCGGGTAGCTTTACACCACAACCTAGTCTAACCTCGGGTTTTAAGTGCGATATGACCAACTACTCACATTGGGTCCTATTGCTTGTAGCCACTAGTTAAGCCGGTCGGTTCCGGGTAGATTTATGCTACAAACTCAACCCAACCTCGAGTTGGCCATTCTCATGTTTTCTAGAAGTCATGTCCAAGTCCATGTTTTCAAGCATAAACACATGTCAAACTTTCATGTCATATTTTCATGTCATGTTCTCATGTTATTTAAGTTTTCCCAACTACCCATAACTTATTCCCATCACACATAAATTCGCATCAACACAAATAGATCAAAGAGGGAACATAACTATATGACAAGGTGGGTATAAGATGGCAAAGTCTATCACAAATTAAACATGGTGTTATTTGAGGCCAAAAGGGGTTCAACATACTAGCATATGGCCTCAACATATATGATAGCATAAAAGGTGATTTGGCCTCAAACATATCAAATAGCATAAGGGTGATTTGGCCACAAGCATGCATAATAACATAAGGGTGATTTGGCCACAAGCATGCATAATAGCATAAGGGTGATTTGGCCACAAGCATGCATAATATCATTAGGGTGATTTGGCCACAAGCATACTAAGGAACATGAAGGGTTAAGGTTTGGCCACAAGTTAAACATGGTGGCATACGAGGCAAATGTGTTCATAAGCTTGCATATTACATTATAAGCCTCAAAACATGCATGATATCAACTTTAGCATAATAGGTGAAACATGGCCATAAATGACATAGGATAATAGCTAGTGATTCGCATATAACATCATATGCAAGATAACATAAGGGTTATGAGAGTTTCTATGTTGCTTTATGCAACATTTCAAATCAAAGTTCATAACTTTCCATGCACAAAGCCAAGGTGATAGCTTTACAAACATGCATAGAATAAATCTATGCATAACATGATAGAATCAAAGCTCATAGCTTTCTATGCACAAAGTCAAGGTGATAGCTTTACAAACATGCATAGAATAAATCTATGCATAACATGATAGAATCAAAGCACAAATCATACTTAGGCCCAAACTCAAACTTGCAACATGTCATATTTAACTTCATAGTTAGAATCTAAGAGTAGAATAGGGCTTACAATGCTATGAAGACTTATGAAATAAAATAAGATTGAGACGAAGCCACTAGCAACTCTAAAAAACCCCAATCGCATATAAGCTCCAAGTTGTTTTGAGAAACAATAAGCTCCTTTGATTTGTATGAAGAAAGATCCTTGTTTTGATGAAGAAAGGTGGCTCTTTTACTAGCTTAGGACACTCAAATTTTCATGAAGAGGATGGAGGCCATGTTATGAAGATGGAGGCCATGATCAAGAAACATTTTGGCATAGTTTAGTTGTAGGAATGATTAATGAGGGTTTAGGTTAGGTCTTAGGGTCTTTTTATAGAAGATTAGGTTAGTTTAGGCCATAGGATTATCCCTAATTCATATCTGGGCCATCAATTCACGTCACTAGCCTCCAAACATGTCTTGAGAAACAAGTCAGGTGCACCCAGGCCAGACTGGCTGACCACCCAAGTCGACAGAGGTGTCGACTGGGCAGTCGACACAGCCTGGGGTGTGTCGACTCCCAAGTCGACTCCCCAGTCGACTTGGGGAGTGGCGGGATCTTTTCCCGCCTATCCTGCCCAGCTGAATTTGAAATATGTTTTTAAACTTGAATTTTTTGAAAACTTTGACGGGCCATAACTTGGTCATACGGACTCCGATTTTCAAAAACTCGGTCTCTATTTCACGTATTTTTCCGAGACGAACGCAATGGCACAGCCTGTTTCCCTTGATTCAGATTTTATCATTTAATTCTGCCTTGGTTTATGTTATAACATGTTATTTAAAAAATACGGGTTGTTACATTCTCCCCTCCTTAAAGGATTTCGTCCCCGAAATCTTCAAGTTAGGAAGAACATATCCTACCATCCATCATCCATATACTCAAAACATCATCCACGAGCAGTCATCGTCCTTAACAAATTCTAAATGCTGTATGATCATATGCAAAGGTGTGTGTATATGTACTTATCTAATGCGAAAATCAGGCGGTTACTGATTCAGTAAACCTCCTTAATGCAAAGTATGTTAGTGAAATGAGTCCATATGTATGCAAATTCCTAACATAATTCATAATCTCTATATGAGTGCACATAACATTCATCCATATGCAACATCCACGTGATAGCATAACAAGTTTCATCCATGAATAAGTATAAGCACTCATGCATATGCAATATGAAAGTGTGTGAGCCGATCTTAGTGCCTAAGGTGTATCATGCATCCACGAGTATCCACTTGCAAACACTTGCAACCACTTGCAAACATCAAGCATAACATGTTTCAAATACATGTTTCATCCAAAGGGTTTCTACCTAAGGTTCTCATGACAAGGTTAACGAGATAACAAGATAAACATGGATAGTGAAAGAAAGATATGCTGGCTAGGAAAAGAGATCGAGAATGTACCCTCAAAAAGAAATGGGTGAAGTGCGCGCATCTTCTCCTCGGTTTCCCAAGTTGCATCCTCTTCGGCTTCACTCCACTGAACCTTTACTAACTTGACTTCTCGATTCCTCAGCTTCTTGATCTCTGTTCCCAAGATACGAATCAGAGCTCGCCTCAAGGTCGCCTCTTTCTATACCTCCGTGTCTTCAAGAATACTTGGTTCAACTACCTTGGCTGACACATGTAGGCACTTTCGGAGATGCGAAACTTGAAAAACATTGTGAACTCCGGCCAGCTTCTCGGGAAATTCCACCTTATAAGCCATCTTCCCAATCCTCTCTATGATAGGGAAGGGTCCTACGAACCTTAGTGCCAGCTTCCCAACTGCTCCAAAACGAACCACATTTCGCAAAGGAGAAACCTCCATGAAAACTAAATCTCCAACTTTGAATTCCAAATCTATCTTTCGCTTGTCAGCATAGGATTGTCTATCTTGGGCCGTTTTCATCCATCTTCGAATCAACTCTACCTTCTCGGATGTGCCCCATATCATGTCGGGCCCGAGTATAAGCTCATCCGTCGTCTCCCACCAACATGTTGGTGACTTGCTCTGCCTCCCATACGAAGCTTCGAATGGTGTCATTCCTATGCTTGCTTGGTAGCTGTTATTATAAGCAAACTCTACAAGAGGAAGGTGGTCTTCCCAAGTACCACCAAAGTCAAAAATGCATAGCCTCAACAGATCTTCTAGTACTCTATTCACCCTCTCGGTTTGGCCATCCGTCTAGGGGTGATAGGATGTACTTAGATTCAATCGCGTACCCATCGCTTCTTGCAAACTATTCTAGAACTGGATGCTGAAGATTGGGTCACGACTGCTAACTATGCTGGAAGGAACTCCATGCAATCGCACTATCTCTCGAAGATAAACAGATGCTAAACCTGATATAGTCCTCTTGTTCTTTACTGGAAGGAAATGGGTGCTCTTCGTAAGTCTATCAAATATGACCCATATCCCATAAAGCCCAAAT
This sequence comes from Allium sativum, assembly GCA_030737875.1. NCBI lineage: Eukaryota > Viridiplantae > Streptophyta > Magnoliopsida > Asparagales > Amaryllidaceae > Allium > Allium sativum. Next base: position 33,830,161 of record CM060926.1, on the reverse strand, counting down.
AGTTTGGTCATCTTAATGGACATCTTCACCCCAACTGTAAATCACAAACAGGCGAGTCATACTCCTTATGGGGTTTGCAACAGAACTAAGATTGAGAATAGGACCGAGTGGATATACTTAAAAGATAGCATGCGAGTAAGCTCTACAGAATAATAGGGATCAAGGATATACTCTTAGAAAGAGATATAATGCGCGTATCTAGTCTTCAATCTTCTAGGCCGCATTTTCTTGTGCTTAATCCCATCGTGCCTTGACCGTCTTTTAACTTCACAATTTCGTAGCTCTTAATTCTTATTTCCAAAATATGAGTTAGAACTCATTTCACCGTTGCCTCTCGTTCCACTTCCACTTATTCTTTTCCTAAAATACTTGGCTTAAACATAACTGCGTGCTCATGGTTTCATGCAAGCTTTCCAAAATTCGTTAGTGAATCCTGGATCTCGTTTACATACCATACGGTATTCCACGCAGAAAACTATCTCTTGAAAACAAATGTCAATCCATGTTACCGAATGTACTTACTAGGGTGATTTCTATAACCCATGCTTAAGTGGAATGGACTATCCGCCTTAGTGGCGAACACTACTCGATTGGATAACAAATTCCCAATAAAGGTTCCAAGGGATCCTGGATAACTAATCATGACGGAACCCTAAAGGTCACACGAGATTTCGAGGGTATTACCGAGGCGAGTCATGAGCCTCGCAACCCTATGTTCGAAGTCAAGAATGGCTCCATAACCGGACAACTAATCCATGCCCACAATCAACCCGTATCCCATAAACCCGAGAACATAAGTATTACACATGAATTCTACGCTGAAGATAGAGATTTTCAAATCCATGCAAATCGCAGATAGATGGGCGGAACCCCTAATTGGATTTGAAATACTAACGCGATTTTCAACTAGACTAGTACTTAGGTGCAAACTTTCAACAAGATCAGAAATAAAACTATGCGATGCACCAGAATCAAATAAGGTATGAACAGGGAAATCAGAAATGTAAACATGACCTTCTATAGAAACACTACCTCGATCAAAAGCTGGAAGAGCGAGGGGAGCCTGCAACTGCCCTCCAGAGGGCCCTGCTTGCTGAATTTGCCTTTTCCCTTGTCCTCGCTTTTTCGGGCAATCCTTACTATAGTGTCCAGACTCTCCACAATGAAATCATTTGTCCAACTTCCTCTTCTTCTTCCTACAGTATTTGACTATGTGCCCAGTGATCCTACAGAAGTTGCACTTTCTTGTGTCTTTTGCCTTGTTGTTGTTGGCCTTGTTTCCCTTCTTGTTGTTCTTGTCTCCTTTCTCGGAATCTTCCTTCTTGCCTTGAGACTTATTTGCCTTGACCTCCTTCTTGCCACTCTTATCTTCCTCTTGAAGCAGGGCCATATTCACCAAACTCTCGAAGGTCGCCCCCATGGGTATATGAGACATGGCCAAACCGCGCAATGGCTCATTCAATCCTAGAGCAAAGTGTAGGGCCTTCTTCTGAGCTGTGTTAACCAAGTCTAGACCGAACCGAGCAAGTTGATTAAATGTATCCACGTATTCCCTAACTGTCATGTCCCCTTGCTTTATATATAGGAACCTCTCCATCTGAAGGTTCTCTTCTGTCGATGACAGAAACCTCAGTCTAAACCTTCTCCTAAAATCATCCCAAGTCTGAATTGGCCTAGTAGTGGTGGTGATTACCCACAAGTATGCAGCTTCCTCTTTCAATAACCATACCGCTAACAGAACTTTCCTACGGTCTTCTATATCAAAGATAGCAAAGAGGTCTTCAGTTTCCTTTAACCAGTTTCTTGCCTCAACAAAAGTCTCCGTCCCAATAAAATTCTTGCCACCCATCGCCTTAAAGTCCTTGCAAATCTTCGCGAAATCTGCTTGTGGATGCGGAGGAGGAGGAGGAACCTCAGCTACGGGAGGGGGAGGAATGTTAGCCACGGGGGAAGGAGGAGGAATGTCCGTGGGGCCGGCTTCATTCGCCCTTGCTTCCATGTACCTTCTAAACCAAATAGGTACTGGTACGCCCTCCAGAATGGCAAAATTATTGGCCATACTGAAACGAAGAAAAAGATAGATTGAGAACGAGGAAACAAAGGATAGTGCTAATAGCTTTTGGGGAATAGCCTTTTAAAATAAACTAGACTTTTCTTGGAAAATACGTAATTAGTTTTGAAACTAGTTTTTCAAAAGGTAAGTTTTAAAAACCTTTTGCTCAAATCTTGTAAACCTTATGCTCTGATACCAAATGTAACACCCCACCTCCGCCAATGCCACTCTTGCAAGCGCACTAGCTTTGGAGGGGCGTTAAACGAGGTAAACATGCATGCAGATATCACAAGACAGAACATATAAGTAAAACAGAGTAAGTAAAGCAGCGGATAAAACTAGTATTTCAAAACCATAGTCAAGTTACATCAAAGTACTGAGTCATTATTTTCCACAAAACAAAGTCTAGAAAAACATTAACTGAAAACTGGAAATAACATAAAGTAAACTATCCCCAAAGTAGAATAAGGCCATAGCATGCTCAAGTCCAAACCGTACATGAGCTATCCAGAAAAACAGCTAAAGATCCAAGCAAGGTACCAGTGTTCCCACCCTATAAACCTGGGGGGAAACGGAAGAAAAGAGGCGAAAGAAAACGGGTCAGTCAATAAGACTGGTAAGCCCTACCTACTATTAGTATAAAAACTAATAAAGTTAACTGGACATGTAAAACAGAGATGAGACATAGGGTGATAACTAGCATGGTGAAAAGTTAACAAGATAGATCAAGTGTGGCGTCGCATATACAAGGTTAAGTTGCACCAGGTGTGTACTAGTATTCCAATCCATGTCAAGTATAAACAAGAAATGATCCCTTGGCCCAAAGCTGGCCCAATATCATGAGGTGACCTATATCAAGGTCCCACTACTCGGTCTAGTCGATCGGCTCCCTATAAGCCTAACTCGTCATGTATCGGTGTCATACGGCTTAATCATGGAATGTAGTTAACTGTGCAAGGTCCACCCTAGGTGTATCCAGCCCTAAGGTGTAAACCACAGACACAATTCAAGCACGCACAGTCTAAACCTACTGGTGCCCATGTTCAACTCCGGACTTAATGTGCACGACCATGGTCCGCCTGAACAACCGGTGCACCCTTCAGCCGTCTCTTTTGGTCTCTTACAATCAGTCCAGTAATCGTGCCCCACCCTAGCCTAGTCTAGGGTACCCATGATACTTCCTAGTTGGTTACTGCTGAAAAGGACCACGTAACTAGGATTTCAAGCGGGTTAAGTGTGGTTAACCCTATCTTAACCATGTATTGAGCTGGTTAAGTGTATTCAAGCAGTTCATGACTTAACCCTATCAATACATCGGGTTTAATTGGTTAAGTATATTCAAGTAGTCTGTGACTTAACCCTACCAATCCATCGTGTTTAATTGGTTAAGTAAGTAGTCCGTGACTTAACCCTACCAATCCATCGTGTTAAATTGGTTAAGTATATTCAAGTAGTCCATGACTTAACCCTACCAATCCATCGTGTTTAATTGGTTAAGTATATTCAAGTAGTCCGTGACTTAACCCTACCAATCCATCGTGTTTAATTGGTTAAGTATATTCAAGTAGTCCATGAATTAACCCTACCATGTGGCATTAATTAACTTAATGCACCCCAACCTCTCACATTAGACTTTGTTGTGGTTACTAGTTAAGCCGGGCGGTCCGGGTAGCTTTACACCACAACCTAGTCTAACCTCGGGTTTTAAGTGCGATATGACCAACTACTCACATTGTGTCCTATTGCTTGTAGCCACTAGTTAAGCCGGTCGGTTCCGGGTAGATTTATGCTACAAACTCAACCCAACCTCGAGTTGGCCATTCTCATGTTTTCTAGAAGTCATGTCCAAGTCCATGTTTTCAAGCATAAACACATGTCAAACTTTCATGTCATATTTTCAAGTCATGTTCTCATGTTATTTAAGTTTGCCCAACTACCCATAACTTATTCCCATCGCACATAAATTCGCATCAACGCAAATAGATCAAAGAGGGAACATAACTATATGACAAGGTGGGTATAAGATGGCAAAGTCTATCACAAATTAAACATGGTGTTATTTGAGGCCAAAAGGGGTTCAACATACTAGCATATGGCCTCAATATGTATGATAGCATAAAAGGTGACTTGGCCTCAAACATATCAAATAGCATAAGGGTGATTTGGCCACAAGCATGCATAATTGCATAAGGGTGATTTGGCCACAAGCATGCATAATAGCATAAGGGTGATTTGGCCACAAGCATGCATAATATCATTAGGGTGATTTGGCCACAAGCATACTAAGGAACATGAAGGGTTAAGGTTTGGCCACAAGTTAAACATGGTGGCATATGAGGCAAATGTGTTCATAAGCTTGCATATTACATTATAAGCCTCAAAACATGCATGATATCAACTTTAGCATAATAGGTGAAACAAGGCCATAAATGACATAGGATGATAGCTAGTGATTCGCATATAACATCATATGCAAGATAACATAAGGGTTATGAGAGTTTCTATGTTGCTTTATGCAACATTTCAAATCAAAGTTCATAACTTTCCATGCACAAAGCCAAGGTGATTGCTTTACAAACACGCATAGAATAAATCTATGCATACATGATAGAATCAAAGCTCATAGCTTTCTATGCACAAAGTCAAGGTGATAGCTTTACAAACATGCATAGAATAAATCTATGCATAACATGATAGAATCAAAGCACAAATCATAATTAGGCTCAAACTCAAACTTGCAACATGTCATATTTAACTTCATAGTTAGAATCTAAGAGTAGAATAGGGCTTACAATGCTATGAAGACCTATCAAATAAAATAAGATTGAGACGAAGCCACTAGCAACTCTAAAAAACCCCAATCGCATATAAGCTCCAAGTTGTTTTGAGAAACAATAAGCTCCTTTGATTTGTATGAAGAAAGATCCTTGTTTTGATGAAGAAAGGTGGCTCTTTTACTAGCTTAGGACACTCAAATTTTCATGAAGAGGATGGAGGCCATGTTATGAAGATGGAGGCCATGATCAAGAAACATTTTGGCATAGTTTAGTTGTAGGAATGATTAATGAGGGTTTAGGCTAGGTCTTAGGGTCTTTTTTATAGAAGATTAGGTTAGTTTAGGCCATAGGATTAACCCTAATTCATATCTGGGCCATCAATTCACGTCACTAGCCTCCAAACATGTCTTGAGAAACAAGTCAGGTGCACCCAGGCCAGACTGGCCGACCACCCAAGTTGACAGGGGTGTCGACTGGGCAGTCGACACAGCCTGGGGTGTGTCGACTCCCAAGTCGACTCCCCAGTCGACTTGGGGAGTGGCGGGATCTTTTCCCGTCTATCCTGCCCAGCTGAATTTGAAATCTGTTTTTAAATTTGAATTTTTTGAAAACTTTGACGGACCATAACTTGGTCATACGGACTCCGATTTTCGAAAACTCGGACTCTATTTCGCGTATTTTTCCGAGACGAACGCAATGGCATAGCCCATTTCCCTTGATTCGGAATTTATCATTTAATTCTGCCTTGGTTTATGTTATAACATGTTATTTAAAAAATACGGGTTGTTACATTATATATCATGTCAAACTGGTTAAGTGTTATCTAGCGGTTCACGTTGACTTAACCCACCCATATATCGAGTCAAATTGGTTAAGTGTTGTCTAGTATTTCATGTTGACTTAACCTTACCATACTAGCATGTGTCATTAGCATTAATTAATTATTAATTCCCAACCTCTCACATTAGACCTATTGTTGCGGTCACTGGATGTGTCGGTTGGTCCCAGGCAGGATTACACCACAGCTCAATCTGACCTCGGGTTTCAAGCACGTTATGACTAACTTCTCACATTCGAACCTATTATTTGCGGTCACTAGATGTGCCGGGCGGTGCCGGGCAGGATTATACCGCAAACTCATTCTAACCTCGAGTTAGCCATGTTTCATGTTTAGTTCATGTCCATTCTAGATGCCATATGTTAATTATCAACTCACAAGCATGTTCGTGTTTGTTCTAGATGTCATATGTCAATTATCAATTCCAAATCATTTTCGTGTGGTCCAAATTCAACTTAATTACAAATCACTTTTTATGTCTATTTCCACTTTTCCATTAACTACGCCAATTACATAATAACAAGCCAAATTTCATATTGCCCAAATTACTCAATTATAGCCAAATTCACCAAATCCATGTTATTCTTATCCAAACATGCCAATTTCAAAAATCCCATTATACCCAATTTCATAAAATCAATATTTCCCCACATTTATACATATAATCTAATTCACCTTTTAGGCTTAATTTCAAGTCACAAACAAATTCCGCCAATTGTCCCAATATTTGCAATAATAATTATTATGCCATAATTCCCCAAATTTCAAATTATATACCTCGATTGCATAAAATAAGTTATGCCCCAATATTCCTATATTTCAATCGTACATATGTATAATAAGATTTTGTTTAGGTTCGAGATAACCTAGATCCAAAAATAAAAGGGAAGGAGAATAAAAGAACAATTATTATAACATAAATCTTACATTGAATTTATAATTGGGGAAATGACGAACGATACTTATACCATTATGCAACAAGTTTATTATAATTCCACTCACCTTGACTAGATTGGAGAAACAAGCGATTTGTCATTGATGTAGAACGGTAATTTAATCTTCTTATTTGATTATTGGTGAAGAGCATGAATTGTTGATGAAGAACTTTGCTACTTGATTTGATTAAACTCCAAAGTTGATGAAGAACTTGCAATTTAAATTAGAGTTTTGGGGCAGTGGCTATGTTTGGTTGAAGTTTGGCGGCATGGAGGCATCTTAAGGAATTGTTACGAATTAGGGTTAGGTCTTGCTATGTATTTATAGGTGTAGAGAGTGTTTTAGAGCCCTTACATTGACTTAGAAGCCATCAGATATGCACAGCACATCAAAACCACGTCACAGAAACTGAAATCGCCCAGATCTGGGGGTAGGTCGACCCCCAGGTCGACCTCCCTAGGGGTAGGTCGACCCCCAGGTCAACCCATAGATCGACCTTCCTGGTTTTGGCGGGAAATTTCCCGCCCAGCTGCCTGGGTCAAATTTCGAACTGTTTTGAATTTTTGTTGAATCTTCTAAAGGCCATAACTCCTTCATACGGAGTCCAATTTTCGCAAACTTGGACTCTATTCCAAGAAGAATTTCGAGACAAACGCAATGGTGATGTCTGTTTTAGTTAATTCCTAATATTTAAATTAAGTATCCTTATTTTATTATCTTTTCCGTTACGCACATTGTTATCGAATTAATTTTTCCTTCTCTTCCATATATTAATTAATTTTCATTATACATCACCATTATTTACCTATCTATGCATATATATACATATTTTTACATATTTTTAATTATATTAAAAATGTGGGGTGTTACAGTTGTAGGGTAAAATATTTGAACTATGCAAATTAAGTAAGCATATCAGTTGCTTTCATCGATTCCATTAAAAGGTAAGCCTTTTATTTTATGCCAAATGAGACTGGTAAATGGGTGTTATTTATTTATGTATGTTTTGCTCATGGCGTTGAAAGCCAAGGTAAGGATGTTCATATGAGCATGGAAAAATTCATCTTTGCCTTAGACATGAATCTTTCTCAAAAACCAAGTATGTCAACTATAGTAACTAATAATGTTTTCCCTTTGCAGACCTATATAACAGTGTCATTCCAATAAATCAAATACATCCATTAAAGTACTATATTAATGAATACATATTAATAAAAAATATAAGTTTAATCATGAAAAAAATAGAACTAGCACTGATAGTTATATCATATGACTGATCATCAAACAAATTATAACTTCTGTTGCCTTTTACTACCATCAAAGTTAACACTAAAATTTTCTCTTTGTAGACTACATTTAACCACTATGACGTGACACTGCTAATTCATCCTTAGTTGAGAAAAGGGAACATGTAGAAAACTTGCATAGCCGTAGAAATATTCTTCATCAAGTTCAAGTAAGATGTAGACCCTATCCTTTTATTTTTGTATCATTATGATGGATAAAATGTTTTCATAAACCCGCAAGTGTAAGGTAGGGTAGCTTGCCAGTTAGCCAATAATAATTATTAATTCTATTTTAGAGAAACAACATCATTTTATTCTCTTTGTAAATTATGTTTGTCCCCATAAGCCAAGACCATAACCTTCTACTTTCTGTAGCAAAATAATAGATTAAAAAACCTTTTCTATTTGAATAAATTCAATACGGTCAATGTGACTTTTAGTGCGGAAGCAGGTGCTTATCAAGAGAGCTGATATGCTATAGCAAGGTAGTGGAGTGCATCAGGGCTGGAGCATCCCACATGAAGCGTGCGTTTATCAATTCTGGTGCTGAATTGGGCATAACTAGATAAAACTTTGGTGAAACTTAGAATGCTCCAATTGATTTTTGAAACGACCCGAAATCCCCCTCACGGGAAATCCCGGATTGATTCGAGGACAAGCCACAAAAGGATGCAGGCGGAAGAACATTTCATTGTATATAACAACAATTCCATCAGATTACAAGAATATACAGAGTATAAATGAATATTACATAGAAATATCAGAGATTTAAATTACATTTAAATACATCGCAGCGGAAAATAATACAATACACAACTAGAAGAGATATACGGATACAAAGCTTTCCGGATATCATTCCAGCTGTAAACCAGGATCCTGTGAATATAAATCTGCAAAACCAAAACTACTAGCTACCCGTGTCAAAATAAGGGCACCCAGAGTTTAGGTTAAAACAATAAACCCCAGGTCAGTCATGGGACTGGTGTGAGAACTAAAAAAGTTATTATTCTTTATTTTAAAGTTCGGTAAATCAAGGGACCACGCCGTATAACACGGAACGGGTTTCCTCCCAAGAATACCAGTGCATAAAACAAACAACGCAATGCTAAATAAAGAAAAATGAAGCTATTATAAGACCCAGGTCCCATCACACAATGCAACGCAAGCCGGAGGATAGGGTTTTTACCTTATAATAGCCAAGAATGCTTGATACGTTCAAAACAAATCATTTATTATTACTATAAGTGTATAGTGTATAAAACAACTTCAAATCATAAATATCAATCATAGACGGCATAAGCGCCCCATCCCACTATGTCGCCATACTAGGCTCTACAAATAAAACCGCAAATGTCACGTATTTGGAAGTTGGATTTCCATCTATGAACTGAGGCAAAAGATAGTCCTCAACCAATTCGAGACTCTCTAACCCGAGCCTCAGGACAGAGCTCGAGTGACCTTGGAGCGACAGGGCCGGTCCACCGATGTGGATTAAAATGCCTGAACACTGCGTTTCCCTGCCCTTTGGGGCGTAAATGAGCCAACGAATGGCTCCATCGGACTCGGATCGTCCGATCTAACCAAGGCGCCTCGCAACAGCAACAACCACATAAGTCAAACTCGTCAAGGCATGTAAAACCACTGATGCCACTTCTAACTAGAAAGAAACGCATGTCCTCCCTGAGGTCCGTCTCCCGTTTTTGGTTCATACCGGGTGTGAAACTCGCAAAGTAAATGTTACGTAAAGCTACGCCACAAAGGTCGTGCTTCGATCATCAACCACAAGACTTTGATTTTCAACAGAAGCCTTGATCATTCGCCACTTAAGCATGCCACACAGGCAATTCACTCTATGCGTTTGATATCCATCAGTATATAACCCCTGAGCTCGTACGTCTCAGAGAAGGGCGTTAAACAAGAGAATAAATTCTCCGCCGCCAAATAGATATATATTTAATAGAAATCAATCACACAGACTAAAATCCAATGTCAGACACACAGTCCATTTACAAGTTCGTTCTGGGTCTGAACGAAACCAGAGGCACCTAGTACCCCGCATATCCATCGATCTCCAAGTACGTCTGGACGATCACCAAATGTTTCCACCTTCTTGGGTGTACAGCCCAATCAAGATCATCAGTAATTATCCAAACGACGTGAAGACCTCCGGTCTTCGACCACCGTCTTCATCTTCGACTTATCGTCGTATCAGTTATTCAGAATGGGATAAACCCGATCTTTCTGAACAACTCGCATATATAATAAACATTTGTTACATAAACACAACAAACGCCTCATTCTAATTCATCAGTCACTAACCGTAAATTAATCAAGAGAATAATCCCCCAAATATTAACCCCGAAGGCCGAAACCAACATCAGATCAATACCCAAGAAATCACTCTGCTTAGCCAATCTACAGCTAGTTTCTAGAATTCACATTCTTAGGGAATGGTTCCCATTAATTTTATCAAAGATAAATTCTTTTAAATTTATTCTTTAATCTTCTTTTGAATATCAATTCAAACTAGTCGGTATTAACGAACCTTACCGAAGTAATCATTTGTTTTAATTTCCCAATCCCAACCTATTCATCCCATGAAGTAAAACTGGTAATACTTCATATCTAACACCACGGTGTTATCGGTAAATTCAATTACCATTTCACGTTCAAATCTAATTAAAGATTTAACTATCGCCTGGAGTAAAACTGGTGATACTCCATTCTCGATCTTTTTAATCTAATAAAAGATTCATTAAAACTCCACTTAGTTTTAATCTGTGACTGGGTTAAAGAATCAGTGTCATTTAAAACACGGTTCACGATAAACCCCAAAATCACATCTCATTTCAATCAGTTCCTAATCGTAAATTAGCAAGTGAGCAATTTCCTAAGTATTAACCCCGAAGGCTGAAACCAACATCAGATCAATACCCCAGAAACCATTCAACTTAACTAATCTCCAGTTAGTTTCTGATTTTCTTAACTCCTTTGGGTCTAAGAACAGTATTATTGAAGATACCGTTCACGACAACCCAAAATCACATTCTATTAATTATCGGGTTAAAGAACGAGTGTTATTTAAAACACTGTTCACAATAAACCCAAAAAATCAATACCAATTCAATTCCAATTAAATATTATTTAATTGGTACACTTCATTAAATCTAAATAAAAGATTTAATCTTTTTTCAACTGGGTTCAAGAACAGTGTTAATAAAGACACCATTCACGACAAACCCAAATCACATTTGATATTAAATACAAGGCTCTGAATAGAAAATATACCGGCTTATATTCAATATCAAAGTCTACGACCAACAAATATCGTATTGGAAATAACGATATACATATATATATATATCTTTCAAATTCCCATAACAATATCTGTATCATCACAAAATCCAACATCGAAATATTCCGAAGACAATTTCGATTCAAATCCATTCCAATAAAATTATTGGAAATTCTGGTTATTTTCAAAACCATTTCAAATCCAATTTATATTTAAAAATAAATAGAATTATTATTCTAGTTCAAAACTAGTTCATTTCGATAAAAAACTATTTTTATCTTTTCAAATATGGAGTTTATCATCTCAATTCTTCCCAAATCATTTCTTATGATTTTACACAAATTATTACTATTTTTAATTATTTTATCAAGGCTCGTACAGTCGATTTCCATCAATGGCCATCGAACTGCACTTACATCGACCTTTTCCAAATTTGATTTGGATAAAATTCCGAATCCAACCGTTAGATTTCTAATTTCTAATATTCGTTAGAAATCTCTTTTAGATATGAACCCAACGGTTCTAGTTTTAGGAGAATCCGACGGTCGGATCTCCCGCAATATCCGTTCGAAATCAATTGTCGAAATTCGCGAACTGCCGCGGCGCGGCGCATTCTATTCAGTCCATTATATTATATATATAATATATACTTCATCGATTTCAATTCAAAACGTATTATCTAAATCGTTTTAAATTCGTTTTCAAAATGATTTTAACTTCATTTCAAATTCAAATCAAAAATGAATTTTTCCTTATAAATTCGTTTTAAATTCATTTCAAATTTATTTCAATTCAAATTGATTTCTAATTCAATTTCAGTTCGTTTTCAATTCAATTCAATTTCAATTCGAATTCATTTCTATTCGAAATAAATTTCTCGTCGTTATTATTTAAAATATTTCATTTTAAATATTCAAAATTCGCTAAAATTGCCAAAATAACAAATTTAAACTGGCCCAGATTTTCGGGTTGTTACAATCTCCCCCACTTAAAACTTTTCGTCCCCAAAAAGGAACGAAGCCGAAAGTTGTTTTAAATACCAACTCAACTTTCATTATTTTTATTATGGCTTAAGTTCTTCAACTTTTCAGTTTCTAAGAACTTTTCAAAAATTTGGCTAACACCCTAAATTTTCGAAAAAATTCGCCATAACCTCCCCTGCACCGGGAGCACGGGAAAATCCCGAAATTGCCATACAGGCTCTCTGATCTGAAAAAGAAAAAGAAAAAGCCAAGCGGCTAGCCAATCGGCTTATAAAATCATCATCACCCAAACAAAACAGTAAATTATGATAAACATGTACCTATTTGTCGGACAAACAATTTTTATTCTTCTGCTCTAGCCTCTTTGCTATGACCTGTTCAATGTAAGTACATGTATATGCAAGCAAATGCGACCAAATTTCAATACAATTCACAATTTGATTCAATTTGGCTATATGGTACAAATTTTAATAAATCAACCAATAATCAACAACACAACCATCAATCAATTAGTTGATTAGCTTTTCAAATTCATAACTTTGATATATAGTCAAAAATCTGATTTTTGATGTAATATCACAACAATAGGCCCTATCTAATTTTGGTTCTCACACTAGTCAATAGGAAATATATAGAAAGCCCACTTTCGTCACTCGAACATAAATACTAATGATGGAGCTCCATCATCAAAATCATCTCCGGGGGATTAGAGTGTGATTCTATATCTATCCAGTATATTAAAACATCAAATACACGTTTGCAAGGTGATGGATCTAGAATAACCCTAGAGGGGGGTGAATAGGGTTTTTTTCACAGTTTTTAAATAAAATTGAAAAACTGACAGGATATTAAAATAATAGACAAATCACAGAATATAGCAGAAACAGAAATGCAGAAAATAAATCACACACAGATATACCCAGCTTCGGCAAAAACCTTGCCTACTGCTGCATTTCTAAGGTTTCTACTAGGTGATAGAACAGATCCCGCATACAAGACCATGTACACTTGCAAACCCTGCTCCTATTCTAACCCTACGCTCAAACCCCTAGACTGATCTAAACCCCTAGATCAGATTTCCCGAATTACAAACCCTGTAACTCGTAACTCAGATTTACAGACTCTGAAACTGACAGTCAACTCCTTGACTAAATCCCCCTAGATTTTACAGACCTAGAACTGTTTAGAAATGATTTTACAACACAATTTAAAAAAAACAACAGAATGTAAAAAAAAAAATGTAAACCCTAGCTCTTAAAATAAATAAAAAAAGGAGTTTATGTTAAAGGGGTCATCCCCTTTTCCCATTAAAAAAACGGCCGGCCCATTCTCCTTTTGTTTGCACCCGATCCCTTTACTTTCTCTTTTGCTCTGGGAAACAAAAATGGCGGCTGCGATAACTAGGGTTTCACTGAATCTTCCCCAAATCGATCATTTGCTTGATGAATTGACTATCTCTTTGATGCTCGAATTGTTTGGCTCTATGATGCTTCGATTTTGGAGTTGCTCCTTTTCTCGATCGAAACCTATGTGAGTATTTTTGAGTTTGATTTGTGCTCTTTGAAATTGCGAGTTTTTGGTTTTCGATTTTTTCTGTTCTGTGGTTTTGATCTATTATTTGCCGATGATGAAATGGTGTGATAAAATAGGATTTGAAATCCTCAATCAACTCTGATTTTGCTGTAATTGACTTTGACTGATTTCATGCGTGTTGCTTTCCCTTTTTGCGTGTTTTATTCATCTCGGCTGAAATGGAATTTTGTTGCCTTGTATATGAACCTGATTTCCTCGGCTTGAAATGATTTGGCAGATAATTTGCGATTTCCACTTTTGAATTTCTTGAATAAATTCGGCCTTGATAAAAAAATGGAAACAAAATAAAAGCTTCCCAAAAACAAGATTTTAGATTAATCTGTGAATTTCTGAAGTTTAAAACTTTCCCAAAAAAAATTGTATGGATCTGGAAAGTTAATTTTTGGAAACACATTTGATATCCTCGGCATTGATATAATTTGTTGCACACCTTGAATACTCGAGCAAAACTGGAAACTGATCAATCACACTGTGATTTCCTGGACACAATATTACTCCTTTGTGCTGTTAATTTTCTGAAAACATGATTTGTGGATGAGAACCATGCCATATATGAATGGGTATATCTGGATAAGAGAAATTTGAATTCGAAAGTACTAAATTCTTTCCTGAATTTTATATGTTACATTCTTTCCTGAATATGAACACTGTTGCACCACTCCCTTGTTTGTTTCCATGATTTATGCCATACAAGTTTTAATTTATTTCCCATACAGTCCTATTTGAAATCTGGAAATGAATTCTGTCCCTTAATGAATTTTGGCAAGACTGGAAAATCTATTTTCTCCTTTGCATGATTATATACTTTGTGAAGTCATGAAATAAGACATTGGCCCACTTAAAAAAAACTTTGTGATTTGCCTTTGCTAAATGCTAGCAGATTTGAAATTCTTGCCAAATCTAATAGCATAATTTCGAGAAACAAAGTGTGGTACCTTCCAACTGCTTTTTGCCATGAATTTGCTTTGTTGACAGAATCCATGCATGATTTGTTTCCATGAATACTCTGATTCAATTTTGGTTTGAAATATTGTTGTGCATTCTTGCCTTGTTTGTTGTTGCCAATCTGGTTCTCACTGATAAGTTGTGTTAACATCACTTGAAACTCATTGTTGTACTTGTATCATATATGCCACTATGCTGTTTGCTTCATTCATGTTGCATCACCTTGCCATTTGTGTACACACACTTGCTGAATCACTTGTTGCTGTATTTCAACTTGTACATGCACCATGGAACTCTGTTATAGCAGAACTTGCTTGTATGCTGAACTACCCACTTGACTTGATTGCACCCATTTTAACACTGTCTCGACCATTGTCTTCGCTTGTGCCATTCTTGTAGCTGTTGCCATCACTTCCCCTGTTTCCTTCTTTGTGGCATGTATATGCTGTTGTGTCCACTTGCAATGCGGCACCACCATGTTCTTTAACTAGTTTGAGTTGCTCCATCTATATGTACTGAAGTATGTTGTAAATGCTACATTTCCACTTAATGTCATATTCTTGAACCATGCATGAGTTCACAATGAACTTCATACACTAGTATTTAGGCTGCCATAATGTTTTCACTCTTGAACTTGCATGTTGACATCTGGTTCCACCCTTGCCTTCCTTGTGTATGCATGAAGAACCAAAACACTTGTGCTTGTATGTTTCTGGCCATTTTGTAGTTGCACTCATTCCTTTGACCATTTTGCTTTGTTGTTGCATGCTTGACCTTTGTTTGACTTTGACATGGCTCGACGCTTGATTGGGCTGTTTGAAAACATGTTTGACTTGTATTGTGCTCGGCCATTCCATACTTGTACTTGCTGAAACTTTTGCCATGCCACTTTGTTCATTGTTAATGTTTTATGCTGCTCGGCCATTTTTGCTTGAATTTGTTTTGTCCCTTTATGTTGTGCACTGAGTCGAGCAGGCCTATGTGGCTACTCCTCAGTTGCAATCTGATTGGCGTGGCAGTGCACACGTGTACACGTGTGTATATGCAGCCGTCAGACGAGTTGTCCCTGTCCCTGCATTGAGATATATGTGTTGTCTGCCTTGTGGTATTTACAGTGTATCACTGTGAATATCACAAGCTGTCTAGACACAGATTTATGGTTTTATAAATCAGATCAAGTCATGAAAAAGGATGAGAAACACACCGAAATTCTGAGGCAAATAAAATTTTAAAAATAAATTATATTTGCATGTATTCTGTTTTATTTCTATTGCAGTATACTGTGTGTTTCTGTTTCATGTGTGACAGGTAAGCTGGGATGACTGGACTGACTGTGATGACTGGACTGAAAGCTGAGGATAAGAAGACAGTGTGTGGTGTCAGTCAGTGAATGTATGAGTCTGTATATACAAGTGAAAATGGATATATATAAAATGTAAACTGAATGAATGTATGAGTGTTGCAGTGAGGAGCTGTGTATATATGAAATGTACTGATGTCTGTAATAAACAGGTTTGATTGAAATAAAATATCATTTTATTGTTGTCAAACGAACTTGTCTATTTTATTCTGTTTATATACAAGTACAAATATTCTGTGAATGTATAAAAGTGGAGTTACAAATAGTTGTACTGTTTGAATATTGAAATAAAATATTCTATTTAAATAAAATACTGTGTTAATATTTGAATTTCTGTACAGTCGTATTTTATTTAAATATAAATATTATATTCATTGTTGTGATGTATATATATATAACAGTACAGTACCAAACACATTTATAATAGAAATATATTTGGTTGTTATCATCAAACAAAAATCATATAATTGTGTATACAACACCGTTATATACAACAATCTCCCCCTTTTGATGATGACAAACAAATAAAAGATTTTGATTACAATAAATGTGTTTGACAGTGAATTCTGAACTCCCCCTATTTATTAGCTCCCCCTACAACAGAAACTCCCCCTATAACTGTGCATGAGTGTAAAAGGATTCAGAATTCTCAAAATTAAAATATTTATAAAATATTCACTCATAAATCAAAATCTAATCCATTCTCCCCCTTTTGTTATCATCAAAAGGATACAGATTTTAAAACACCGATGAAAATTGACTAACAATATAATTTCAGCTGAAAAGGAAGAATGGCCATCATAAATTTCAATCAGTCAAACAAAAATCATAATATTCTAAGAACAGGTGGCATATTTCACATTGTAGAAAATAACGGATATACGATGAATTTTATAAAAAATGAGGAGAGTTATAAAAAATATGAATATTTCCCAATTATTTTCAAAAGAATTTTATAAGATTAAAGCACCAAAAACTGTGATGGGTTTGGATTATAATTAAAAATTCAATTTAAGTGAGAAAATCGAATAATCTCAAATCTCAATATCTATTAATCAACAAATCATAATACGTCATAATATTTTCAACACATTTCACAGATTAGAGAGATGGATTGATAGGTTGATTTTTACACACCAAGGAGAATTTCAATTTTATTTCAGTTTTTAGCACATTTTTTTATTTATTTATTTATTTAAGAGCACACTGACCACGCATAACCAGAGCTTGGATTTTTAAATGAGGTCAGTCGCAGCTTAAATTATATGTTGCCTCTTAACCATGCATGACCAGAGCTTGGATTTTTAAATGAGGTTAGAGACACACTTATATATTTATTATATATATATTTATCATTTCACCTTTTAAAAAGAAAACACTCCTTGGTATAAAACCAATATATGGATGATAGAAAATGTGGTAGGTACAGAAATGGACTGTGAAATAAATTTCTAAATTAATTTTATTATGAAATATGACCAACTGTACCGGGATTATTGAAAATTTTCAATTATCACTAATTCTGAATAATAATATAACCACAATTCCATCACAAATATTTTCACTGTTTATTTAAAATGATTTTAAGAAAAAATTAAACTCTCCACATTTATATAAAATCATAACGGATGGCAGAAGGGTGATAAGTAATGAAGATGGCCGTGAAATAATTGCCAGTTCAAAGATATTATAATAAATATTCAACCATCATGAAAATCTAAATAAAATTCTCCTCTTGTTGTGAAATATACTGCAGTCACAATTCTTCACAATTTCTAAATCTGGTTATAATTTTGATGAATTATAAATACAGTTTAATTTGGATATTGATTTCAATTTTTGAAAGAATAATCAATAAATAATTTTAAAATTGAAAATCTATTACAAGAGGAATATGCTGATCTATACATGACAAGAAGAAAAAAAATGTGTACAAGACAGAAAGTGTGTGTGGATTTATACATTGTGAAGATTTGATTCTAAGTACAGATGGGTGAGACAAAAATAAGGCGCTTCTGATACCACTTGGTGTCTCTATTTACGAGGATTTTTAACATGATACTGAACAAGAGTGTCATAAACAAAAGAATTATAAATACAAAGCCCAATCAGACAAGATAACAGATTATGCACATGTATCAGAGCAGCAGTCAGATTAAAGCAGGCAGTTATTTGAAAACAGTATCAGAGCAACACAGAACATAAAATCACGTCAGACTTGTCAGTGGATGGTCACATAAGATCATTTATGATCCAAGATTAGAAATACTGTTTATTTGAAATCATTTGAGGAATATGAAAAATATCAGGATTTAATAAATCAATCACACCAATTTATAAATTTTTGAATTGAGATATGTGTGAGATTTAATAAATCAACAATTTCAAATGATTTTCAACAAACAAATATTTAAATCACATAACCATGAAATAACAGAGAAATTCAAGACCGGATTTTCAAAGAATTTTCACAAGAATTTTCTGACAAGTCCTCAAGAGATTTCAGATCATCTACATCAATTTTGCGAGATATTCATGATCCAAAGAAAATAATTTATTTGAAATCATTTGAATCTATGTCAAATTTTGAGATATAATGAATCAGTCACACAAGGTTAATAATTTTAGATTTAAGTGGTATGTGAGATTCAAAATATCAGGAATTTCAGATGATTTCAAACTAAACTAATTTCAATCATAATAATCATGAATAAGAATGAAATTCAAGATGTATCACTGATTCAACCCAAATATTTTTCAAGTCAGAAATAATCAAGCCAAAAAAAAAAGATTAATGAGATTATCACAACTGAGAAGTAACAGTGCTGTAATGAGTATAATACTCTAAGCGTTTCCAAAATGAATTGGAAGGAACTCAAAACAGCATAAGTGTGTGAAATTTCATTAATTATTCAGATCTTCAAAAATTTAGAAATCTAGTTAACAGTGTTCAAGATATGATATGAATACTTCAGCACTGTTATGAATTCAAGAATAAAATAAACTTCTAAACAATCGCAGATAATTACAAGATTAAATTCAGAATCTGGGAATAATTATAAACAAGAGAGTTTTATTCAAATGAATTTCCAGAAAATCATGAGAACTGCAATTGGAAGTTTAAGAAGCACAGGATAAACAAAGAGATATGGCAGTGACAAATTAAATAAAAACAAATAAAAGAAAATAAAAAAGAAAGGGGTAGAAGAAGCAGAAATAAACAATGAAAAAAAAAATATTTACAAGGATGAGGTTAGAAATCATACCTGATTCACAGAAGACATTGTGGATCTCTAACTCATCAGATCTAGGCTAAAGGAACTGTAAATGATGCAGAATTATAGACCAGCTTGATTTCAAATTTCCCTTCAGCACAGCAGTTCCTCAGCTACCATCAATACCTAACAGTTTAAAGGATCGAGTGGTCTAACAAAATTAGTAAAACCACTCACAGTTGTATTCATAGCTTTAGGTACCCAAACCTGCTTATATAACAATCCGTTAGAATCAACTAGAGTTCCCTTTGTAACCCAAATTTGTTTAGGTTTTCCAAAGATCATTTTATTTCTTTTCGGGATCCAAAAAGAATTCTTATCAAACCAATTCTTATCTCGATTGTGATTCAAAAAACTTTTGGAATTTTTAAAATTCAAATTTTTAGAATGACTCTTCTTGAAGCAGTTTAAAGAGTTTTTGAAATCACAAGAGTTCAAACTTTCAAAATCATTTCTTTTCCCAAAACCAAGACCATTTTTATGACCAGAAGAAAATTGATTTTTCAACAACATATTCAAAGATTTTTCTCCATTTGAAAATTTATTCAGAGTTGATTCAAGCCGTTGAATTTTATTTTTAAGATCAGAATTTTCTTTCATTAGATTTGAGCAACGATTAATGCTGATCTTTCTCCTCTTAGTGTCATTTTGTTTTAAAAACAAATTTTCAATTTCAAGCTGTTTGATTTTGGTCTTGGATTTTAAAATTTTAGATTCAAACTGAACTTGTTTCTCAAGTTGATGTTTCTCAGAGGATTTAAAATTTTCAATCTCTTCTTCAAGCTTATTCAAAATCGAATTCGTTTTCAACAGACTATTATTTTCAGCGATTTCATGTTTGGAATTTTTGATAGCCTTGAAATCTATAAATTCCTTTTGTAAACAATTGTTTGCATCTTTCAGCTCAATCTCGTTATCTTTTAAAATTAAAATTTCTTCTTCAAGCCTTCGAATATTATTATTGAGATGAACGAGATCAGTTTTTAATTTCAAACAATTTCCACAATTAGAATTTTCAAATTTCACGACATTTGACAATTTCGATTCCAAACAATTTATCTTGTTGGTCAACTCAGAATTTATAGATTTCAGAGATTTATTTTTCGATTGGAGTTTGTCAACAGATTTGGTTAAATCAACACAAAAATAAACCAGATCTTCATATGAAAAATTTCTTATCTCATCATCTGTTGAGTCTTCATCAGCTGATTCATCTGTTGAACAAAGATCTGAATCTGAGTTGACAGTTGAGGGTTTTGAGAAGTTGCTGTCGTTTCCATATCTTGTAGTTAGAGCTGTCCAAATTTCCTGCGCAGTTAAACAATGAGAAATCAGACTGTATTGATTATCATCAAGGTGAGAATACAGAATATGTGTAGCACGAGAATTAGAAGCTTTATCTACCATGTCAAACCCATTGATTGAGATGGCAAGGAATTTCGCTCGGTCCGAACCAGTCGCTAAACCGGTCCAGGCCGTTCGAAACGCCCTATCGTTTGAGAACAGGACAAAACAGAACGCATACAGAAGAACCTTTCACTTGTATATTACAACAATGCATCAGATTACAAGAATATACAGAGTATAAATGAATATTACACAGAAATATCAGAGATTTAAATTACATTTAAATACATAGCAGCGGAAAATAATACAATACACAACTAGAAGAGATATACGGATACAAAGCTTTCCGGATATCATTCCAGCTGTAAACCAGGATCCTGTGAATATAAATCTGCAAAACCAAAACTACTAGCTACCCGTGTCAAAATAAGGGCACCCAGAGTTTAGGTTAAAACAATAAACTCCAGGTCAGTCATGTGACTGGTGTGAGAACTAAAAACAGTTATTAATCTTTATTTTTAAATCATTAGGTAAATCAAGGGACCACGCCGTATAACACGGAACGGGTTTCCTCCCAAGAATACCAGTGCATAAAACAACAGCGCAATGCTAAATAAAGAAGATGAAGCTGTTATAAGACCCAGGTCCTATCACACAATGCAACGCAAGCCGGGGGATAGGGTTTTCCCTTATAACAGCCAAAGAATGCTTGATACGTTTAAAACAAATCATTTGATACTATTATAAGTGTATAGTGTATAAAACAACTTCAAATCATAAGTATCAATCATAGGCGGCATGGGTACCATATATCATGTTGCCATATATAGGTTTACAAATAAAACCGCAAATGTCACGTATTTGGAAATTGGATTTCCATCTATGAACCGAGGCAAAAGATAGTCCTCAACCGATTCGAGACGCTCTAGCCCGCCCCTCAGGCAAGTACTCAGTCAAGCCTTTGGATCCTCAGGGCCGGTCCACACGGAGTGGATTAAAATGCCTGAACATGCGTCTCCCCACCCTATGGGGTGTAAGTCTGGTCCGTCAACCGACCAGAATGCATTCGGCCGAAACCGATATAACCGAGGCGCCTCGCAACAGCAACAACCACATAAGTCAAACTCGTCAGGGCGTGTAAAACCACTGACACCACTTCTAGCTAGAAAGAAACGCATGCCCTCCCTGACGTCCGTCTCCCGTTTTTGGTTCATACCGGGTGTGAAAACTCGCGAATCAAACGTTACACAAATCTACGCCACAAAGGCCTTGCTTTGATCATCACCACAAGACTTTGCTTTTCAACAGAAGCCTTGATCATTTGCATCTTAGCATGCCACACAGGCAAACCATCCTATGCAACCGATATCAGTCACACAGAATGAAATCCGATGTCAGACACACAGTCCAATTACAAGTCCGTTCTGGGTCTGAACGAAGCCGGAGGCACCTAGTACCCCGCATATCCATCGATCTCCAAGTACGTCTGGACGATCACTACTGTTTCCATCTTCTTGGGTGTACAGCCCAATCAAGATCATCAGTTATCACCCAAACGACGTGAAGACCTCCGGTCTTCGACCATCGTCTTCATCTTCGACTTATCGTCGTATCAGTTATTCAAAATGGGATAAACCCGGCCTTTCCGAATAACTCGCGTATATTTTAAATAAGTGTTACACAAACACAACATACGCCTCATTCCAATTCATTAGTCACTAACCGTAAATTAATCAAGAGAATAATTCCCCAAATATTAACCCCGAAGGCCGAAACCAACATCAGATCAATATCCAGAAAACCCTTCTGCTTGGCTAACCGACAGTTAGTTTCTAAATTTCACGTTCAAATCTAATTAAAGATTTAACTATCGACTGGAGCAAAACTGGTGATACTCCATTTTCGATCTTTTCAATCTAATTAAAGATTCATTAAAACTCCACTTAGTTTTAATCTTCGACTGGGTTAAAGAATCAGTGTCATTTAAAACACGGTTCACGATAAACCCAAATCACATTCCATTAATTATCGGGTTAAAGAACAAGTGTTATTTAAAACACTGTTCACGATAAACCCAAAAATCAATATCGATTCAATTCCAATTAAATATTATTTAATTGGTACACTTCATTAAATCTAAATAAAAAGATTTAATCTTTTCTCAACTGGGTTCAAGAACAGTGTTAGTGAAGACACCATTCACGACAAACCCAAATCACATTCATTAATTATCGGGTTAAAGAACAAGTGTTATTTAAAACACTGTTCACGATAAACCCAAAAATCAATATCAATTCAATTCCAATTAAATATTATTTAATTGGTACACTTCATTAAATCTAAATAAAAAGATTTAATCATTTCTCAACTGGGTTCAAGAACAGTGTTAGTGAAGACACCATTCACGACAAACCCAAATCACATTCATTAATTATCGGGTTAAAGAACAAGTGTTATTTAAAACACTGTTCACGATAAACCCAAAAATCAATATCAATTCAATTCCAATTAAATATTATTTAATTGGTGCACTTCATTAAATCTAAATAAAAAGATTTAATCTTTTCTCAACTGGGTTCAAAAACAGTGTTAGTAAAGACACCATTCACGACAAACCCAAATCACATTCGATATTCAATACAAGGCTCTGAATAGAAAATATATCGGCTTATATTCAATATCGAATTCTACGACTAACAAATGTCGTATTGGAAATAACGATATACATATATATATCTTTCAAATTTCCATAACAACACCTGTATAATCACGAATTCCAACATCGAAATATTCCGAAGACAATTTCGATTCAAATCCACTCCAATGCAATCATTGGAAATTTTGGTTATTTTTAAAACCCTTTTTAAATTCAATTTATTTATTTAAAAATAAATAGAATTATATTTCTAGTTCAAAACTAGTTCATTTCGATAAAAATCCATTTTTATCTTTTCAAATATGGAGTTTTTCATCCCAAATCTTCACAAATCATTTCTTATGATTCTACACAAATTATTACTATTTTTAATAATTTTATCAAGGCCCGTACAGTCGATTTCCATCAACGGCCATCGAACTGCACTTACAGCGACCTTTTTCGAATTTGATTTGGATGTATCTCCAAATCCAACCGTTAGATTTCAAATTTCTAACATTCATTAGAAAGCTCTTTTCGATACGAACCCAACGGTTCCGGTTTTAGGAGAATCCGACGGTCGGATCTCCCGCAATGTCCGTTTGAAATAAATGGTCGAAATTCACGAACTGCCGCGGCGCGGCGCGTTCTATTCAGGCCATTATATTATATATATAATATATATAATATATATTTCGTCGATTTCTATTTAAAACGAATTATATAAATAGTTTTGAATTCGTTTCAAAAACATTTTCAACTTTCTTTTCAATTCAAATCAAAATTGAATTCTTCATTTTAAATTCGTTTTAAAATTCCTTTTTATTCAATTCAAATTTCAATTCAATTTGAATTCATTTCAATTCACTTTCCATTCAGTTTGAATTCGTTTTCAATTCAATTCATTTCGAAATCGTTTTCAATTCATTTCATTTCGAAATCGTTTTCAATTCATTTCATTTCGAAATCGTTTTCAATTCATTTCATTTCGAAATCGTTTTCAATTCAATTCATTTCGAAATCGTTTTCAATTCATTTCATTTCGAAATCGTTTTCAATTCATTTCATTTCGAAATCGTTTTCAATTCATTTCATTTCGAAATCGTTTTCAATTCAATTCATTTCGAAATCGTTTTCAATTCAATTCATTTCGAAATCGTTTTCAATTCATTTCATTTCGAAATCGTTTTCAATTCATTTCATTTCGAAATCGTTTTCAATTCAATTCATTTCAAAATATTCGATTTCGAAATCACTTTTCAATATTCATTTTAAAATGAATAAAATCGATATAAATATCGTTCACGTCAAAATGGCGTCAATCTAATCAACACGGCTTCATATATTGATATTTTCAAATATTCCATTTCGAATATTTCTATTTCAAATATTTCTATTTTAAAACTGGAATGAGGCCCAGACAATTACCATATAAAGTTAATTATATGGATTTTCATACAACACATGTATAATAGCATTGAAAAATAATCAACCATCAACCAAAGTGCACTACACTGTATAAGCATCAAATATAGATATCTAACGCTTATAACAGCCTGTCAATCAATCGATCGACATATTTAATCAATCAGGATGAGTGAACTTCAAATTTCATCCCAACACCCGTGTGGGGTTTCAAACAATCAAACAAATATTTTATTCGTGCAGTTGGGCGATGTGTAAAATTTATCGTCCCAATCAATGTCCTTCCAATAGGTGTACATAAACAAACCATCTGGTTTGTAAATGAATATTTATTTATTCACATTCACGTTAAAAATTATATTTTTAACGATAAAACATTTTATTTCAACATATGAATTTCTATTCAGTTCATTCTTTAAATAAAATGGTATTTTTATTTTTCTAACATATTTTAGAAAATTTCGGCGGCATAACGGCACGATACTAGAAACGGGACAAGGCCTAGCCTTATCCCCGGTCTAGTGAAGGCCCACGCCATTCACACATCAATCAAATCAATTCGTTATGCAAACCACAAACTTTGGAGTAAGGGTCTAACCTAGCCTTACTCCTTCGCCTTATAACGGCGCACGTCTAATCCTAACCAATTTATCGATTCGATTTTTCACACCACAAACCACATTCAAACCAATATCGCAATCAATCACCAAACAGTCAAACAAACAAGTCCATGGTCTGTGGACGATTGTGTCGGGTGCTACTAAGCACCGTCTGCATCCTAGTATATATATATATATAACTAGAAAAATAAATTGAAAGGTGAGAAATTCTCACATATAGCTATCCTAGCTCCACGGCACTTCATTTGCAGAAGTCTTCGTCGTTTCGCCTTTTTGTCACCTTCGTTGCTGCTTTCACTACATACGTAAAAATCACATTTTTACTTCGCTATTCAATATATAAAAATCAAATTTTTACTTCGATGTTAAATATATAAAAATCACATTTTTCTATCGAAGTTCAATATATAAAAATTCTATTTTTCTATCGAAGTTCAATATATAAAAATTCTATTTTTCTATCGAAGTTCAATATATAAAAATTCTATTTTTCTATCGAAGTTCAATATATAAAAATTCTATTTTTCTATCGAAGTTCAATATATAAAAATTCTATTTTTCTATCGAAGTTCAATATATAAAAATTCTATTTTTCTATCGAAGTTCAATATATAAAAATTCTATTTTTCTATCGAAGTTCAATATATAAAAATTCTATTTTTCTATCGAAGTTCAATATATAAAAATCAAATTTTTACTTCGATGTTAAATATATAAAAATCACATTTTTACGTCGCTGTTCAATATGAAAAGAATATATTTTTACAGTGTTAAAAATCCTATCTTTACTTTATTAAAAATCGTTTCTTTGCTATGATATAAAAATATCGTTTTCCTCTTTATAAAATTATCGTTTTCCTCTTTATAAGAACATCGTCTTCCTCTATATAAAAATTCAAACTTTATCCCTTAAAAAATCATAGCTTCCTATATTATAAAAATCCGTTCTTTTCATAATTAAAAATCCTAATAAAATCAAATCTTGTAGTTGTTATTCATATGATAAAAACCATATCTTTATTTCGATGTAAACAATATAAAAATCGTATTTTTATCATATCCAAAAATCTAATCTTTATTTTAAATCTACCTACAAAAATTCGAAATTTACTCGATGCAAAAACAGAAAAGAAAAATGTATATATATAAAAAAATAAAAAAATAAATACATAAAGAAACTTACTGTATTTGAAATGAGGAAGGGGGAGGGGTGCTTACAGGTGCGGATCGAGGAGGGTGGTCTGCGTGGCCAGGTGGAAGGCGGCAACGGGTAGCAGCGGCATCCGGGGGGGGCTCGCGACTGGGTTGGGGGTTAGGGCTCGAGGGGGATGGCGCCGACGTGGAGGAGGATCGGAGGGACAGAGGAGAGCAAGAAGAGGAGGAACGGGAAGAAGGGGGAAGGCGCCTGATCGGAGGTGGAGGAGATGGGCGGCGGGATCGAGGGCGAGGGTACTTCGATTTTTTTCTTTTTTTTTTTTTTTTTTATTTCTGACTTTCATTTTGAACGAGGGGGGGGCCAGAATGTATAGGGGAGGGAATAAAATATTTTTTTTTTATTATTTATTATTTAATTATTCAAAAAGTTGACTTTTACATACGACCACTAAACGAGGCCCACCGCCTGCCGTCCATAGCGTTTTACCCCTATTCCGAACCCAATGGGATATGTATCGCAAGCTGATTTGATCGTTACAATCAGTTTCCTTTGAATTTACATTTAAATCACTAAATTGAATTTTAAACGTACATTTCAAATTACCGGGGTCGCATACGAACTCGAAAAATTCCAGAAAAATATTTTCTAGCTTCGTATTGACGATACGGTCCTAACAAAACTAGTTTCGTCGAATTCTGAGACCGTTAGAAAAATGGCCAATTTCCAGTCGATTAAAATCAACTGAAACTGGTCAAACGCGTTTTCCTTTGCCACGCTCACATATTGATTCGAAAAATTATGAAATTTGAAACCTAGCAATAACTTTACATCACGGACCCAACAAAACTGGTTTCGTCGAAATCCGAGGTCATTTGCAAAATGTCCATTTTTAAGGGCCTTATATATATAAAAATATATATAAATTCCACAGCGACTATTTCTAATTTTAAACTGGACATATCTTATCATTTCTAAGATGAAATCTCAGTTTGTTAACTTCGTTACAAAGATATAGTTATACAGATTCAAATATTTCTTGTTTCGTTCAATTCTGACTTATATTGAATTCTGTATATTCATTTGAAATTAGAAATCGAATTTTCGAACTACCGCGCCATTTTCTATTCCTTTTATAATTATATATAATTATTATATATTCTAACGACGACGTATATAATATATACGTTCGAATTATATTCAAAATAAATTTCACGTCGATATTATTTAAAATAATTCATTTTAAATAATCAAAATTCGCTAAAATTGCCAAAATAAAAATTTTAAACTGGCCCAGATTTTCCGGGTTGTTACAATCTCCCCCACTTAAAACTTTTCGTCCCCGAAAAGGAACAAAGTCGAAAGTGGTTTGATTAATCAACTCTACGTTCGATCTGGCTTCCATTCTCTAACCTTTCAGTTTCTGAGAATTTTCAAAATTTCAAAAATTTGGCTAACACCCTAAATTTTCGAAAAATTTCGCCATAACCTCCCCTGCACCGGGAGCATCGGGGAATTTCAAATAGCTTCCCCGGTCCTTCAGATCTCAAAAAGAAAAAGAAAAAGCCAAGCGGCTAGCCAATAGGCTCACAAAATCATCATCACCCAAACAAAACAGGAAATTATGTAATAAACATGTACCTATTTGTCGGGCAAACAAATTTTATTCTCTGGCTCTAACCTCCTTGCTATGACCTGTTCAATGTAAGTATATGTATATGCAAGCAAATGCGACCAAATTTCAATACAATTCATTATTCGATCAAATTAGGCATAATGGTTCAAAATTATCAAACAATTAAACAAACAACACAATCATCAATCAATTAGTGAATTAGAGTTTCAAATTCATAATTTTGATACATACTCAAAAATCATGTTTTTATGCCAAATCACAACAATGTATTCTAGCTATATATAAGTTTTGGTTCTCACACCAGCCTAATGGAAATATAAAGAAAATCACACCTTCGAAACACGAACATCAGTTCGGATGATGATCGATCAATCATCAGAACCATCTCCGGGCGTCTAGAATGTGATTCTATATCAATCTAATATATTAAAACTTTGAATACACGCGGATCAGACGTATACGCAAAATCTACATATACTGGATTGTCCACATCAATATAAATAAATAATCAACTACGAATAATTGATTTAAATTTTCAAAACAAAATTTGTTTTCACTTTAAAAATATACTCTTCTCACTCGTTCTAGGATACTACTGATCCCATCTCTAACGAGTCATTCCATTGGATATTACTAATCCGATATCTGATGAATTCTTTCGTATGGTTCTAATGTGCCTTGTTCTCTGAGCTTTGTAAACCAAAGCTCTGATACCAACTGAGACGGCAAGGAATTTCGCTCGGTCCGAACCAGTCGCTAAACCGGTCCAGGCCGTTCGAAACGCCCTATCGTTTGAGAATAGGACAAAACAGAACGCATACAGAAGAACCTTTCACTTGTATATTACAACAATGCATCAGATTACAAGAATATACAGAGTATAAATGAACATTACACGGAAATATCAGAGATTTAAATTACATTTAAATACATAGCAGCGGAAAATAATACAATACACAACTAGAAGAGATATACGGATACAAAGCTTTCCGGATATCATTCCAGCTGTAAACCAGGATCCTGTGAATATAAATCTGCAAAACCAAAACTACTAGCTACCCGTGTCAAAATAAGGGCACCCAGAGTTTAGGTTAAAACAATAAACTCCAGGTCAGTCATGTGACTGGTGTGAGAACTAAAAACAGTTATTAATCTTTATTTTTAAATCATTAGGTAAATCAAGGGACCACGCCGTATAACACGGAACGGGTTTCCTCCCAAGAATACCAGTGCATAAAACAACAGCGCAATGCTAAATAAAGAAGATGAAGCTGTTATAAGACCCAGGTCCTATCACACAATGCAACGCAAGCCGGGGGATAGGGTTTTCCCTTATAACAGCCAAAGAATGCTTGATACGTTTAAAACAAATCATTTGATACTATTATAAGTGTATAGTGTATAAAACAACTTCAAATCATAAGTATCAATCATAGGCGGCATGGGTACCATATATCATGTCGCCATATATAGGTTTACAAATAAAACCGCAAATGTCACGTATTTGGAAATTGGATTTCCATCTATGAACCGAGGCAAAAGATAGTCCTCAACCGATTCGAGACGCTCTAGCCCGCCCCTCAGGCAAGTACTCAGTCAAGCCTTTGGATCCTCAGGGCCGGTCCACACGGAGTGGATTAAAATGCCTGAACATGCGTCTCCCCACCCTATGGGGTGTAAGTCTGGTCCGTCAGCCGACCAGAATGCATTCGGCCGAAACCGATATAACCGAGGCGCCTCGCAACAGCAACAACCACATAAGTCAAACTCGTCAGGGCGTGTAAAACCACTGACGCCACTTCTAGCTAGAAAGAAACGCATGCCCTCCCTGACGTCCGTCTCCCGTTTTTGGTTCATACCGGGTGTGAAAACTCGCGAATCAAACGTTACACAAAGCTACGCCACAAAGGCCTTGCTTTGATCATCACCACAAGACTTTGCTTTTCAACAGAAGCCTTGATCATTTGCATCTTAGCATGCCACACAGGCAAACCATCCTATGCAACCGATATCAGTCACACAGAATGAAATCCGATGTCAGACACACAGTCCAATTACAAGTCCGTTCTGGGTCTGAACGAAGCCGGAGGCACCTAGTACCCCGCATATCCATCGATCTCCAAGTACGTCTGGACGATCACTACTGTTTCCATCTTCTTGGGTGTACAGCCCAATCAAGATCATCAGTTATCACCCAAACGACGTGAAGACCTCCGGTCTTCGACCATCGTCTTCATCTTCGACTTATCGTCGTATCAGTTATTCAGAATGGGATAAACCCGGCCTTTCCGAATAACTCGCGTATATTTTAAATAAGTGTTACACAAACACAACATACGCCTCATTCCAATTCATTAGTCACTAACCGTAAATTAATCAAGAGAATAATTCCCCAAATATTAACCCCGAAGGCCGAAACCAACATCAGATCAATATCCAGAAAACCCTTCTGCTTGGCTAACCGACAGTTAGTTTCTAAATTTCACGTTCAAATCTAATTAAAGATTTAACTATCGACTGGAGCAAAACTGGTGATACTCCATTTTCGATCTTTTCAATCTAATTAAAGATTCATTAAAACTCCACTTAGTTTTAATCTTCGACTGGGTTAAAGAATCAGTGTCATTTAAAACACGGTTCACGATAAACCCAAATCACATTCCATTAATTATCGGGTTAAAGAACAAGTGTTATTTAAAACACTGTTCACGATAAACCCAAAAATCAATATCGATTCAATTCCAATTAAATATTATTTAATTGGTACACTTCATTAAATCTAAATAAAAAGATTTAATCTTTTCTCAACTGGGTTCAAGAACAGTGTTAGTGAAGACACCATTCACGACAAACCCAAATCACATTCATTAATTATCGGGTTAAAGAACAAGTGTTATTTAAAACACTGTTCACGATAAACCCAAAAATCAATATCAATTCAATTCCAATTAAATATTATTTAATTGGTACACTTCATTAAATCTAAATAAAAAGATTTAATCATTTCTCAACTGGGTTCAAGAACGGTGTTAGTGAAGACACCATTCACGACAAACCCAAATCACATTCATTAATTATCGGGTTAAAGAACAAGTGTTATTTAAAACACTGTTCACGATAAACCCAAAAATCAATATCAATTCAATTCCAATTAAATATTATTTAATTGGTGCACTTCATTAAATCTAAATAAAAAGATTTAATCTTTTCTCAACTGGGTTCAAAAACAGTGTTAGTAAAGACACCATTCACGACAAACCCAAATCACATTCGATATTCAATACAAGGCTCTGAATAGAAAATATATCGGCTTATATTCAATATCGAATTCTACGACTAACAAATGTCGTATTGGAAATAACGATATACATATATATATCTTTCAAATTTCCATAACAACACCTGTATAATCACGAATTCCAACATCGAAATATTCCGAAGACAATTTCGATTCAAATCCACTCCAATGCAATCATTGGAAATTTTGGTTATTTTTAAAACCCTTTTTAAATTCAATTTATTTATTTAAAAATAAATAGAATTATATTTCTAGTTCAAAACTAGTTCATTTCGATAAAAATCCATTTTTATCTTTTCAAATATGGAGTTTTTCATCCCAAATCTTCACAAATCATTTCTTATGATTCTACACAAATTATTACTATTTTTAATAATTTTATCAAGGCCCGTACAGTCGATTTCCATCAACGGCCATCGAACTGCACTTACAGCGACCTTTTTCGAATTTGATTTGGACGTATCTCCAAATCCAACCGTTAGATTTCAAATTTCTAACATTCATTAGAAAGCTCTTTTCGATACGAACCCAACGGTTCCGGTTTTAGGAGAATCCGACGGTCGGATCTCCCGCAATGTCCGTTTGAAATAAATGGTCGAAATTCACGAACTGCCGCGGCGCGGCGCGTTCTATTCAGGCCATTATATTATATATATAATATATATAATATATATTTCGTCGATTTCTATTTAAAACGAATTATATAAATAGTTTTGAATTCGTTTCAAAAACATTTTCAACTTTCTTTTCAATTCAAATCAAAATTGAATTCTTCATTTTAAATTCGTTTTAAAATTCCTTTTTATTCAATTCAAATTTCAATTCAATTTGAATTCATTTCAATTCACTTTCCATTCAGTTTGAATTCGTTTTCAATTCAATTCATTTCGAAATCGTTTTCAATTCATTTCATTTCGAAATCGTTTTCAATTCATTTCATTTCGAAATCGTTTTCAATTCATTTCATTTCGAAATCGTTTTCAATTCAATTCATTTCGAAATCGTTTTCAATTCATTTCATTTCGAAATCGTTTTCAATTCATTTCATTTCGAAATCGTTTTCAATTCATTTCATTTCGAAATCGTTTTCAATTCAATTCATTTCGAAATCGTTTTCAATTCAATTCATTTCGAAATCGTTTTCAATTCATTTCATTTCGAAATCGTTTTCAATTCATTTCATTTCGAAATCGTTTTCAATTCAATTCATTTCAAAATATTCGATTTCGAAATCACTTTTCAATATTCATTTTAAAATGAATAAAATCGATATAAATATCGTTCACGTCAAAATGGCGTCAATCTAATCAACACGGCTTCATATATTGATATTTTCAAATATTCCATTTCGAATATTTCTATTTCAAATATTTCTATTTTAAAACTGGAATGAGGCCCAGACAATTACCATATAAAGTTAATTATATGGATTTTCATACAACACATGTATAATAGCATTGAAAAATAATCAACCATCAACCAAAGTGCACTACACTGTATAAGCATCAAATATAGATATCTAACGCTTATAACAGCCTGTCAATCAATCGATCGACATATTTAATCAATCAGGATGAGTGAACTTCAAATTTCATCCCAACACCCGTGTGGGGTTTCAAACAATCAAACAAATATTTTATTCGTGCAGTTGGGCGATGTGTAAAATTTATCGTCCCAATCAATGTCCTTCCAATAGGTGTACATAAACAAACCATCTGGTTTGTAAATGAATATTTATTTATTCACATTCACGTTAAAAATTATATTTTTAACGATAAAACATTTTATTTCAACATATGAATTTCTATTCAGTTCATTCTTTAAATAAAATGGTATTTTTATTTTTCTAACATATTTTAGAAAATTTCGGCGGCATAACGGCACGATACTAGAAACGGGACAAGGCCTAGCCTTATCCCCGGTCTAGTGAAGGCCCACGCCATTCACACATCAATCAAATCAATTCGTTATGCAAACCACAAACTTTGGAGTAAGGGTCTAACCTAGCCTTACTCCTTCGCCTTATAACGGCGCACGTCTAATCCTAATCAATTTATCGATTCGATTTTTCACACCACAAACCACATTCAAACCAATATCGCAATCAATCACCAAACAGTCAAACAAACAAGTCCATGGTCTGTGGACGATTGTGTCGGGTGCTACTAAGCACCGTCTGCATCCTAGTATATATATATATATAACTAGAAAAATAAATTGAAAGGTGAGAAATTCTCACATATAGCTATCCTAGCTCCACGGCACTTCATTTGCAGAAGTCTTCGTCGTTTCGCCTTTTTGTCACCATCGTTGCTGCTTTCACTACATACGTAAAAATCACATTTTTACTTCGCTATTCAATATATAAAAATCAAATTTTTACTTCGATGTTAAATATATAAAAATCACATTTTTCTATCGAAGTTCAATATATAAAAATTCTATTTTTCTATCGAAGTTCAATATATAAAAATTCTATTTTTCTATCGAAGTTCAATATATAAAAATTCTATTTTTCTATCGAAGTTCAATATATAAAAATTCTATTTTTCTATCGAAGTTCAATATATAAAAATTCTATTTTTCTATCGAAGTTCAATATATAAAAATTCTATTTTTCTATCGAAGTTCAATATATAAAAAATTTATTTTTCTATCGAAGTTCAATATATAAAAATCAAATTTTTACTTCGATGTTAAATATATAAAAATCACATTTTTACGTCGCTGTTCAATATGAAAAGAATATATTTTTACAGTGTTAAAAATCCTATCTTTACTTTATTAAAAATCGTTTCTTTGCTATGATATAAAAATATCGTTTTCCTCTTTATAAAATTATCGTTTTCCTCTTTATAAGAACATCGTCTTCCTCTATATAAAAATTCAAACTTTATCCCTTAAAAAATCATAGCTTCCTATATTATAAAAATCCGTTCTTTTCATAATTAAAAATCCTAATAAAATCAAATCTTGTAGTTGTTATTCATATGATAAAAACCATATCTTTATTTCGATGTAAACAATATAAAAATCGTATTTTTATCATATCCAAAAATCTAATCTTTATTTTAAATCTACCTACAAAAATTCGAAATTTACTCGATGCAAAAACAGAAAAGAAAAATGTATATATATATAAAAAAAAAAAAAAAAAATACATACATAAAGAAACTTACTGTATTTGAAATGAGGAAGGGGGAGGGGTGCTTACAGGTGCGGATCGAGGAGGGTGGTCTGCGTGGCCAGGTGGAAGGCGGCAACGGGTAGCAGCGGCATCCGGGGGGGGCTCGCGACTGGGTTGGGGGTTAGGGCTCGAGGGGGATGGCGCCGACGTGGAGGAGGATCGGAGGGACAGAGGAGAGCAAGAAGAGGAGGAACGGGAAGAAGGGGGAAGGCGCCTGATCGGAGGTGGAGGAGATGGGCGGCGGGATCGAGGGCGAGGGTACTTCGATTTTTTTATTTTTTTTTTTTTTTATTTCTGACTTTCATTTTGAACGAGGGGGGGGGGCCAGAATGTATAGGGAAGGGAATAAAATTTTTTTTTTTTATTATTTAATTATTCAAAAAGTTGACTTTTACATACGACCACTAAACGAGGCCCACCGCCTGCCGTCCATAGCGTTTTACCCCTATTCCGAACCCAATGGGATATGTATCGCAAGCTGATTTGATCGTTACAATCAGTTTCCTTTGAATTTACATTTAAATCACTAAATTGAATTTTAAACGTACATTTCAAATTACCGGGGTCGCATACGAACTCGAAAAATTCCAGAAAAATATTTTCTAGCTTCGTATTGACGATACGGTCCTAACAAAACTAGTTTCGTCGAATTCTGAGACCGTTAGAAAAATGGCCAATTTCCAGTCGATTAAAATCAACTGAAACTGGTCAAACGCGTTTTCCTTTGCCACGCTCACATATTGATTCGAAAAATTATGAAATTTGAAACCTAGCAATAACTTTACATCACGGACCCAACAAAACTGGTTTCGTCGAAATCCGAGGTCATTTGCAAAATGTCCATTTTTAAGGGCCTTATATATATAAAAATATATATAAATTCCACAGCGACTATTTCTAATTTTAAACTGGACATATCTTATCATTTCTAAGATGAAATCTCAGTTTGTTAACTTCGTTACAAAGATATAGTTATACAGATTCAAATATTTCTTGTTTCGTTCAATTCTGACTTATATTGAATTCTGTATATTCATTTGAAATTAGAAATCGAATTTTCGAACTACCGCGCCATTTTCTATTCCTTTTATAATTATATATAATTATTATATATTCTAACGACGACGTATATAATATATACGTTCGAATTATATTCAAAATAAATTTCACGTCGATATTATTTAAAATAATTCATTTTAAATAATCAAAATTCGCTAAAATTGCCAAAATAAAAATTTTAAACTGGCCCAGATTTTCCGGGTTGTTACAATGATAACAACATCCCAACATTTAATATCAACAGATTTTAAATAAAATTCCATTTCGGATTTCCAATTTAAAAAATCTGTTCCAGTGAAAATAGTTGGAGATGAACTGGACTGACTCTCTGTGGACTGACAGCAAGGGTTACCCATGACTCTAGAGTTAATGAAATTACCAGGCTCTGATACCACTGATGGATCTAGAATAACCCTAGAGGGGGGTGAATAGGGTTTTTTTCACAGTTTTTAAATAAAATTGAAAAACTGACAGGATATTAAAATAATAGACAAGTCACAGAATATAGCAGAAACAGAAATGCAGAAAATAAATCACACACAGATATACCCAGCTTCGGCAAAAACCTTGCCTACTGCTGCATTTCTAAGGTTTCTACTAGGTGATAGAACAGATCCCGCATACAAGACCATGTACACTCGCAAACCCTGCTCCTATTCTAACCCTACGCTCAAACCCCTACACTGATCTAAACCCCTAGATCAGATTTCCCGAATTACAAACCCTGTAACTCGTAACTCAGATTTACAGACTCTGAAACTGACAGTCAACTCCTTGACTAAATCCCCCTAGATTTTACAGACCTAGAACTGTTTAGAAATGATTTTACAACACAATTTAAAAAAAAAACAACAGAATGTAAAAAAAATGTAAACCCTAGTTCTTAAAATAAAAATAAAAAAAAAGGAGTTTATGTTAAAGGGGTCATCCCCTTTTCCCATTAAAAAAACGGCCGGCCCATTCTCCTTTTGTTTGCACCCGATCCCTTTACTTTCTCTTTTGCTCCGGGAAACAAAAATGGCGGCTGCGATAACTAGGGTTTCACTGAATCTTCCCCAAATCGATCGTTTGCTTGATGAATTGACTATCTCTTTGATGCTCGAATTGTTTGGCTCTATGATGCTTCGATTTTGGGGTTGGTCCTTTTCTCGATCGAAACCTATGTGAGTATTTTTGAGTTTGATTTGTGCTCTTTGAAATTGCGAGTTTTTGGTTTTCGATTTTTTCTGTTCTGTGGTTTTGATCTATTATTTGCCGATGATGAAATGGTGTGATAAAATAGGATTTGAAATCCTCAATCAACTCTGATTTCGCTGTAATTGACTTTGACTGATTTCATGCGTGTTGCTTTCCCTTTTTGCGTGTT
Organism: Allium sativum; assembly: GCA_030737875.1. Classification (NCBI taxonomy): domain Eukaryota; kingdom Viridiplantae; phylum Streptophyta; class Magnoliopsida; order Asparagales; family Amaryllidaceae; genus Allium; species Allium sativum. The sequence continues at coordinate 33,793,094 of CM060926.1, read as the reverse complement.
TTATTCATCTCGGCTGAAATGGAATTTTGTTGCCTTGTATATGAACCTGATTTCCTCGGCTTGAAATGATTTGGCAGATAATTTGCGATTTCCACTTTTGAATTTCTTGAATAAATTCGGCCTTGATAAAAAAATGGAAACAAAATAAAAGCTTCCCAAAAACAAGATTTTAGATTAATCTGTGAATTTCTGAAGTTTAAAACTTTCCCAAAAAAAATTGTATGGATCTGGAAAGTTAATTTTTGGAAACACATTTGATATCCTCGGCATTGATATAATTTGTTGCACACCTTGAATACTCGAGCAAAACTGGAAACTGATCAATCACACTGTGATTTCCTGGACACAATATTACTCCTTTGTGCTGTTAATTTTCTGAAAACATGATTTGTGGATGAGAACCATGCCATATATGAATGGGTATATCTGGATAAGAGAAATTTGAATTCGAAAGTACTAAATTCTTTCCTGAATTTTATATGTTACATTATTTCCTGAATATGAACACTGTTGCACCACTCCCTTGTTTGTTTCCATGATTTATGCCATACAAGTTTTAATTTATTTCCCATACAGTCCTATTTGAAATCTAGAAATGAATTCTGTCCCTTAATGAATTTTGGCAAGACTGGAAAATCTATTTTCTCCTTTGCATGATTATATACTTTGTGAAGTCATGAAATAAGACATTGGCCCACTTAAAAAAAACTTTGTGATTTGCCTTTGCTAAATGCTAGCAGATTTGAAATTCTTGCCAAATCTAATAGCATAATTTCGAGAAACAAAGTGTGGTACCTTCCAACTGCTTTTTGCCATGAATTTGCTTTGTTGACAGAATCCATGCATGATTTGTTTCCATGAATACTCTGATTCAATTTTGGTTTGAAATATTGCTGTGCATTCTTGCCTTGTTTGTTGTTGCCAATCTGGTTCTCACTGATAAGTTGTGTTAACATCACTTGAAACTCATTGTTGTACTTGTATCATATATGCCACTATATGCTGTTTGCTTCATTCATGTTGCATCACCTTGCCATTTGTGTACACACACTTGCTGAATCACTTGTTGCTGTATTTCAACTTGTACATGCACCATGGAACTCTGTTATAGCAGAACTTGCTTGTATGCTGAACTACCCACTTGACTTGATTGCACCCATTTTAACACTGTCTCGACCATTGTCTTCGCTTGTGCCATTCTTGTAGTTGTTGCCATCACTTCCCCTGTTTCCTTCTTTGTGGCATGTATATGCTGTTGTGTCCACTTGCAATGCGGCACCACCATGTTCTTTAACTAGTTTGAGTTGCTCCATCTATATGTACTGAAGTATGTTGTAAATGCTGCATTTCCACTTAATGTCATATTCTTGAACCATGCATGAGTTCACAATGAACTTCATACACTAGTATTTAGGCTGCCATAATGTTTTCACTCTTGAACTTGCATGTTGACATCTGGTTCCACCCTTGCCTTCCTTGTGTATGCATGAAGAACCAAAACACTTGTGCTTGTATGTTTCTGGCCATTTTGTAGTTGCACTCATTCCTTTGACCATTTTGCTTTGTTGTTGCATGCTTGACCTTTGTTTGACTTTGACATGGCTCGACGCTTGATTGGGCTGTTTGAAAACATGTTTGACTTGTATTGTGCTCGGCCATTCCATACTTGTACTTGCTGAAACTTTTGCCATGCCACTTTGTTCATTGTTAATGTTTTATGCTGCTCGGCCATTTTTGCTTGAATTTGTTTTGTCCCTTTATGTTGTGCACTGAGTCGAGCAGGCCTATGTGGCTACTCCTCAGTTGCAATCTGATTGGCGTGGCAGTGCACACGTGTACACGTGTGTATATGCAGCCGTCAGACGAGTTGTCCCTGTCCCTGCATTGAGATATATGTGTTGTCTGCCTTGTGGTATTTACAGTGTATCACTGTGAATATCACAAGCTGTCTAGACACAGATTTATGGTTTTATAAATCAGATCAAGTCATGAAAAAGGATGAGAAACACACCGAAATTCTGAGGCAAATAAAATTTTAAAAATAAATTATATTTGCATGTATTCTGTTTTATTTCTATTGCAGTATACTGTGTGTTTCTGTTTCATGTGTGACAGGTAAGCTGGGATGACTGGACTGACTGTGATGACTGGACTGAAAGCTGAGGATAAGAAGACAGTGTGTGGTGTCAGTCAGTGAATGTATGAGTCTGTATATACAAGTGAAAATGGATATATATAAAATGTAAACTGAATGAATGTATGAATGTTGCAGTGAGGAGCTGTGTATATATGAAATGTACTGATGTCTGTAATAAACAGGTTTGATTGAAATAAAATATCATTTTATTGTTGTCAAACGAACTTGTCTATTTTATTCTGTTTATATACAAGTACAAATATTCTGTGAATGTATAAAAGTGGAGTTACAAATAGTTGTACTGTTTGAATATTGAAATAAAATATTCTATTTAAATAGAATACTGTGTTAATATTTGAATTTCTGTACAGTCGTATTTTATTTAAATATAAATATTATATTCATTGCTGTGATGTATATATATAACAGTACAGTACCAAACACATTTATAATAGAAATATATTTGGTTGTTATCATCAAACAAAAATCATATAATTGTGTATACAACACCGTTATATACAACACAAGGCGTATATGCAAAATCTTTATATAGTGGACTGTCCAAATCAATACAAATAAATAGTCAAATACGGATAATTGATTTAAATTTTCAAAACAAAATTTGTTTTCATTTTATATTTCAAAAATATACTCTTCACACTCGTTCTGGAATACTACTAATCCCATCTCTAACGAGTCATTCCTGTTGGATATTGCTAATCCAATATCTGATGAATCCTTTCGTATGGTTCTAATGTGCCTTGTTCTCTGAGCTTTGTAAACCAAAGCTCTGATACCACGCTGAAACGACCCGAAATCCCCCTTACGGGAAATCCCGGATTGAGTCGAGGACAAGCCACGAAAGGACGCAGACGGAAGAACATTTCATTGTATATAACAACAATTCCATCAGACTACAAGAATATACATAGTATAAATGAATATTACACAGAAATATCAGAGATTTAAATTACATTTAAACACATCGCAGCGGAAAATAATACAATACACAACTAGAAGAGATATACGGATACAAAGCTTTCCGGATATCATTCCAGCTGTAAACCAGGATCCTGTGAATATAAATCTGCAAAACCAAAACTATTAGCTGCCCGTGTCAAAATAAGGGCACCCGGAGTAGAGGTTAAAACAATAAACCCCAGGTCAGTCATGGGACTGGTGTGAGAAATAAAACAGTTATTATTCTTTATTTTAAAGTTCGGTAAATCAAGGGACCACGCCGTATAACACGGAATGGGATTCCTCCCAAGAATACCAGTGCAAAAAACAAACAACGCAATGCTAAATTAAGAAAAATGAAGCTATTATAAGACCCAGGTCCCATCACACAATGCAACGCAAGCCGGAGGATAGGGTTTTTACCTTATAATAGCCAAGAATGCTTGATACGTTTAAAACAAATCATTTATTATTACTATAAGTGTATAGTGTATAAAACAACTTCAAATCATAAATATCAATCATAGACGGCATAAGCGCCCCATCCCACTATGTCGTCATACTAGGCTCTACAAATAAAACCGCAAATGTCACGTATTTGGAAGTTGGATTTCCATCTATGAACCGAGGCAAAAGATAGTCCTCAACTGATTCGACACTCTCGAGCCCGAGCCTCAGGTCAGAGCTCGAGTGACCTTGGAGCGACAGGGCCGGTCCACCGATGTGGATTAAAATGCCTGAACACTGCGTTTCCCCGCCCTTTAGGGCGTAAATGAGCCAACGAATGGCTCCATTGGACCCGGATCGTTCGATGTAACCGAGGCGCCTCACAACAGCAACAACCACATAAGTCAAACTCGTCAGGGCATGTAAAACCACTGACGCCACTTCTAACTAGAAAGAAACGCATGTCCTCCCTGAGGTCCGTCTCCCGTTTTTGGTTCATACCGGGTGTGAAAATCGCAAAGTAAACGTTACACAAAGCTACGCCACAAAGGTCGTGCTTCGATCATCAACCACAAGACTTTGCTTTTCAACAGAAGCCTTGATAATTCGCCACTTAGGCATGCCACACAGGCAATTCACTCTATGTGTTTGATATCCATCAGTATATAACCCCTGAGCTCGTACGTCTCAGAGAAGGGCGTTAAGCAAGAGAATAAATTCTCCGCCGCCAAATAGATATATATTTAATAGAAACCAATCACATAGACTAAAATCCAATGTCAGACACATAGTCCATTTACAAGTTTGTTCTGGGTCTGAACGAAACCGGAGGCTCCTAGTACCCCGCATATCCATCGATCTCCAAGTATGTCTGGACGATCACCTACTGTTTCCATCTTCTTGGGTGTACAGCCCAATCAAGATCATCAGTAATTATCCAAACGACGTGAAAACCTCCGGTCTTCGACCACCATCTTCGTCTTCGACTTATCGTCGTATCAGTTATTCAGAATGGGATAAACCCGGTCTTTCTGAATAACTCGCGTATATAATAAACATGTGTTACACAAACACAATATACGCCTCATTCCAATTCATCAGTCACTAACCGTAAATTAATCAAGAGAATAATCCCCCAAATATTAACCCCGAAGGCCGAAACCAACATCAGATCAATACCCATGAAATCACTCTGCTTAGCCAATCTACAGCTAGTTTCTAAATTTCACATTCTTAGGGAATGGTTCCCATTAATTTTATCAAAGATAAATTCTTTTAAATTTATTCTTTAATCTTCTTTTGAATATCAATTCAAACTAGTCGGGATTAACGAACCTTACCGAAGTAATCATTTGTTTTAATTTCCCAATCCCAACCTATTCATCCCATGAAGTAAAACTGGTAATACTTCATATCTAACACCACGGTGTTATCGGTAAATTCAATGACCATTTCACGTTCAAATCTAATTAAAGATTTAACTATCGCCTGGAGTAAAACTGGTGATACTCCATTCTCGATCTTTTTAATCTAATAAAAGATTCATTAAAACTCCACTTAGTTTTAATCTGTGACTGGGTTAAAGAATCAGTGTCATTTAAAACACGGTTCACGATAAACCCCAAAATCACATCTCATTTCAACCAGTTCCTAATCGTAAATTAGCAAGTGAGCAATTTCCTATGTATTAACCCCGAAGGCCGAAACCAACATCAGATCAATACCCAGAAACCATTCAACTTAACTAATCTCCAGTTAGTTTCTGATTTTCTTAACTCCTTTGGGTCTAAGAACAGTATTATTGAAGATACTGTTCACGACAACCCAAAATCACACTCTATTAATTATCGGGTTAAAGAACGAGTGTTATTTAAAACATTGTTCACAATAAACCCAAAAAATCAATACCAATTCAATTCCAATTAAATATTATTTAATTGGTACACTTCATTAAATCTAAATAAAAGATTTAATCTTTTTTCAACTGGGTTCAAGAACAGTGTTAATAAAGACACCATTCACGACAAACCCAAATCACATTTGATATTAAATACAAGGCTCTGAATAGAAAATATACCGGCTTATATTCAATATCAAATTCTACGACCAACAAATATCGTATTGGAAATAACGATATATATATATATATATCTTTCAAATTCCCACAACAATATCAATATCATCACGAAATCCAACATCGAAATATTCCGAAGACTATTTCGATTCAAATCCATTCTAATATAATTATTGGAAATTCTGCTTATTTTGAAAACCATTACAAATCCAATTTATTTATTTAAAAATAAATAGAATTATAATTCTAGTTCAAAACTAGTTCATTTCGATAAAAATCTATTTTTTTCTTTTCAAATATGGAGTTTTTCATCTCAATTCTTCCCAAATCATTTCTTATGATTTTACACAAATTATTACTATTTTTAATAATTTTGTCAAGGCATGTACAGTCGATTTCCATCAATGGCCATCGAACTGCACTTACAGCGACCTTTTCCAAATTTGATTTGGACATAATTCCAAATCCAACCGTTAGATTTCTAATTTCTAATATTTGTTAGAAAGCTCTTTTCGATACGAACCCAACGGTTCCGGTTTTGGAGAATCCGACGGTCGGATCTCCCGCAATATCCGTTCGAAGTCAATGGTCGAAATTCGCGAACTGCCGCGGCGCGGCGCATTCTATTTAGGCCATTATATTATATATATAATATATATATAATATATACTTCTTCGAATTCAATTCAAAACGTATTATATAAATCGTTTTAAATTCGTTTTCAAAACGATTTTAACTTCATTTCAAATCAAAATTGAATTTTTCCTTATAAATTCATTTCAAATTGACTTCAATTCAAATTGATTTCTAATTCAATTTCAGTTCGTTTTCAATTCAATTCAATTTCAATTCGAATTCATTTCTACTCGAAATAAATTTCTCGTCGTTATTATTTAAAATAATTCATTTTAAATATTCAAAATTCGCTAAAATTGCCAAAATAAAAATTTTAAACTGGCCCATATTTTCGGGTTGTTACAATTTTTTATGTTCATTTAATGGTCCATGCAATTGTACAGTAATATATAAAGTATAGTCACTTATTGTGAATACTGCATGATGTAGTATTTATACCATGTTGTATCAGCAATTTAATTTGCGGGTGCATTGGGAATATTTGTAACCAAATAATTGTATACTCTTATTGTACCATGCTCAGTAGAACAGTATGTACTTTCTTGCCATGTAAATTAAATTGAAAATGCTATCATCTTTGGCTTCTGTAAAGTTTTAGCTTCCACCTGCATTGTTTCCATGTCAATGTCTATGAATTATTTTTGATATTATGCAGCGAGTTTAATTTAGAAAGAATTATTGCAAGGTCAAGTAATCAAATTTTATACAATATTTTTAGTACAACCTTATAGCAATATCCCATGTGGTAGCACGGTTCGCATTAGTTATCAATTAGTGATGGATGTCAACAAACAATAAATTTAATGCTAGCAGAAGAAATCAAACAATAAAAAATAAAAAAATACTGTTGAATTTTTTGATTCAAATATTTTATGAAGAGGATGTAATTAATTAAATGATTGATTGATTTGATTGATTTAATTGAACGATTAATTAATTGACTAATTGGTTGATTGATTGATTGGTTAATTGATTGATTGATTTGTCGGTTAACTGATTGATTTGATCATAGAATGAAAGAAATGAATGGTTATATTTGGATATATCCTGAAGGGGAAACTTGGATATTTGCATAGGCTTTCTATTCTCCTATATATGTGCAGCCTTCTTGGTTAGATCGTGACAATTAACAAAGGAGAAGAAACCATGTGAGAATATCTAGTGAGGTTATGTGCCACCATGGGCTTGTGCCCTAGAGAGGAAGACGTAGGAATTTGGGCTGAGAGTCCTATTTACTGTTGAAACACGCAGTTGGTGCCTCCAGATTGTCCAAGGGTTTGTCGTCATTCTTCATCGCTCTTCTGCTCCAACAATATTTGTAGTCATCTAGATATTCTTTACCTATCTCAATAAGGTTATTGGTTCAAGTTGTAATTGTTTGTAATGATAGTTGAGATCGATTGTAAACAAATTTTATTAGTGAATCAATAAAGAGGGTGGTTGGGTGTAATATTGGTGTACTGCAATTATTTCCAATTTTTTATGTTGTTATTTTCAATCAAATTCATCTTCAAGTGACTGGATGAAAAAGATCCTATTTTTCTTGGCGTTTTGTCAAACTTCCGATGCGCACAAAACCCCAACAGTTCGGTATCGAAGCAAATTTCGCACAACAGATACAAATTAATCCATTTAGGCTTAATAGTTATTGGAATAAGAGGATTAGTAAAACAAAAAATAGGAGCTAAACTATTAATAGCCCTAGTAGATGATAGACATAAAGAATTGGAAAATGGAATTTTTGGAACAATAGAAATGGACATGAATAGCAACATAGGAATTTTTTATGTATCCCCAAACTTTACAATGACATTTGCAGATTTCTATAAACATATAAAATTATGTATACAAATAAAAGGATTTGAAAATTTTAGTGGAAAAAATATAGACATAACATTTTTAGGGAAATGTATGACAAAATACACACCTAAAATTAAAATAAAATTTAATGAAGTAATAAAAACATTAACTTCAACAGGAATAACATTTTTGAGACCAATGGAAATAGACTCTTCAATCCTAGCAGGACATGAGTGGACAATACAAAATCCAAATGAAAACACACTCACCTTAAAACCAAAAGATGTGGTAACATATACAAATCCTAATGCATCTATATCTTTAAGATTTAAAGATCATGGACCATCTGACCAACAAGAAATAGATATTGATGATGAATCCAATTCAGAAATACAAAGGAATTTATAAATGGAAAAAATAATATATCCAAAGGAACTAAGAATAATATTAGAACCTTATGAAATGTTTGAATTATAAAATCAACTTAGAAAAAATAACCAAATAGACAATGGTACCTTTGTATACACTGATGATGAAAACAATATAAGAGTTAAAACTGTACCTACATTAGAAACCTTCCTAGAAGATTACAATGAAATAATAACTAATCAAACTAATAAAGAAATAAAAATAAATAACTAACTTCTTGATGAATCAATAAGTGAATAAACAGAACAAATGGACTTAATGGAAGCCCAAGAAGAAAGTAATAGTACAGTAACTTATCCTTAAAGATAAGCAGAACAAATGACTTACAGACTATGACATCCTCCTAGAACAAAGGTGAATCCTTACACAAATGAAAAAAAAATTAAAGGACAACTGGAAAAAGACTACCAATAAAAATAACCTTTTTTGGAACAAATTCTATATTACTTAATGTCACCGCAATTATTAGATACATATCTAGAACAATGGACAACCGCAATAGCTGGATATTATTTGGCTAAACATCAAAATACACACTCAGGAAAAGAAATTATAAGAATTGCAGAAAAATATTTAGGTGGTGTTGCTAAAGGAATGTAGCAAGCATATAAATCAAATTTTCCAGATGAAGTAGCCTCCTTAGTAGCCCAGGGTGGAAATATTAACAATTTTGCATATATTTTTTTTTTTTGAAACAAAAATGTGTGATCTTATGAAGAGAAGAGAGCACATATATATATAATAAAGTCAAAGATACAGAATCCGACTATAGTACATGAGAATACAAGATAAAACCTAACATGGCTCTAGGGATGTAAGGATCGTAGATAGATGAGCTCCGGATAGACCACCACCCATCTACTCCAATATCGAATTCCGGCAAGGCCATCACCCGATATTGAAGTATATCTACTCCAATACAATAACCCATACTCTCTATGTAATATCAAAAATAATGAAGTACAACATCAAAAAAACTCTCTAACAAGAAGCCCAAATGAAATGCGAATCATCAATCCAAACAGCAATCCTCTAAGCTCGACAATAATATCCATCAACCTGAACACCTGAAAAGTACATAACTGCTACCAATCCATCCAGTTATCCACTAAGCACTTCCTCTTAATCTACAACCTGAATCTGCGAAAAGCTCAACAAATTATTAGTAATTTGTCACACATATATTTATGGGAATATATGTATCTAAATATATATATATTATATAAGCATATATATATATATATATTCATACATATTTATTTACCATACATATATGTGTAGAAGAAAAATACAATGGAAAAATAATAAAAGAAATTAACAACTAATGCGATATCTATTGCGAAAAAAACTATTGATTCTAATAAATAGATACAAATTGAATCTAACCTTCATCAATAAACTCTCAAAGCCCGATTTCCCAAATAGCTTGTAGTGTGAATTACACATCCAATTCAAACAAAAATAAACTATTTTAATGATTAAATTATCCGTAGAAACAGAATTAGAATGGAAAGATCTCTGATTTCTCTCAGACCAAATGAACCAACATACGATAGTGACTAAAGAATCTAAAATGTATCTTTTACTAGCATTATAAACAAATCTATAGGAATCTAAATAATTAGTACAAACATTGAAAGAATAATGACAATCAAAAATAAATATCCATAAAACCATACTAAGTATAAAGTTTGTGATATTGCAAGAGAAAAATAAATGATCAACATCCTCATTCATAAGATTACAAAAATAACACTTAACATCAAAAATGATATTCTTCCTCTTAAGAAACTCAACCGTATTAAGTTCCTTATGAGTGATTAACCACATTAGAAATTTAGCTTTAGGAGGAGAATTAGATTTCCAAATAAACTTAAAAGGCCGAAATGAGATTTAGAGAAAATATGGTTATTAGATTTAAAACATAAAATAAAATTCTTAAATGAATTTCTATATTATGCAACAACCTCTAGATTCTATTATTTAAAAAATGGAAGATATGCTACTTTCCAAATTACTAGGGGATATAGGTAAAGAAATACACAATTCATGGAATGAAATGTATCCTAGAGTTCCTAAGACATACGATAATGTAGGAATCAGACTAACCCATATTATTTTTGAATTAAAGAAAAAATACATATATCCAAATATAGAGAGAATTAAAACAAAAGAATTATGGATTTTGTTCACAAATATATATGCTCCAACAATATGGGTCTAAAAACCCTATTGTCAGAAAACAAAACCAAAGAAATAGTATACAAGAAAATATTATTTAAGAAATCAATGGCTAAGAAACCATGTCTGAATAAAATAAAACATGTTAGAAAATATAATCCTAGAAAAACATAAAAAAAATACGATTACATGTTTTGCATGTAATGAAAAAGAACACATTTCTTCTGCTTTTCCTAAAAGACATAATCTGTTAATCAAAGAATCAAATTTAGTTAATTTAGTAAAAGAAAACTTGGTAGAAATAACTTCAGATGTTTCAGAAACCTCTACAATATATTCTATAATATCACTTTAGGGATTAGAAGAACAAAATTTTCCTTTTAATTCAGACTATTCTTTAATAGAAGAACTAAGAAAAAAAATCAAACAAACCAATAGATTGTTTTGATCAATTATTAAACTTAGTGAATAGAGATGCAGCAAACATGACTTTAAATATAAAATGCAGATACTGCAAAGTTTTATTTTTGTCCCTGGTAACCTGCATTTGGTAAAAGATTTAAACGCAAAATATGCACCATAGAAATTTGTTACTCCTATATAGAAAAACATTTTAAACTAAGTATACCAAATGAAAAGAAAATACAATTTACATACAAAAATAAAATCAATGAGGATAGTATAAAAATTCTACAAGAACGAACTAATAATTTCGAACTATAATTAGATGAAGTCAAAAAACTATCAAAAAATAGAAAAAACAAGGAAAGGAAAAGAAATAATTACTACAAGTAATCCTTTATCTATCATTGACAATAGTCTATACAATTTGTATATACCCATAATATGTAATATTGAAAACCTCGTTAACAATAACCTAAATAATTTAGATAAACCAGTTAATATACCCTTAATATGTAATACAGAAAATCAAAGAGAACTGAAAATTCTAACCTTATTAACTATAAAAGGAATAGAAATAGAATTATTAGCGTTTATAGATACATGCACTACAACCTCTACAATATGTTCAAGAATAATACCACATCATTTAGTCTCTAAAGCAGATAAACCAAAATAAAGTATACAATTTGATGGAAAAACAAACGTTGTAAGAGATATTGTATGAAACATACAAATAAGATTTAGTACAACCTGTAATGATTAGTCTCAACACTAACCCTTAAAACAACTATGGGTAACAGAATTAAACTTAGGAAATATAAGTTTGATAATTGGATTAGATTTTTTATTAAATGATAATGGACAATTCTCTTTTAATAAAACTATTTACAAATATTAAAAAAACTACATTAACACTAATTTTATCAGAGTATATGCTAAAGAAGAGTGGTGGACAAAAAGAAAAAGATAACAATTGTACTAGCGACACGCCAGGACAATGAAAAAAACAAAAAATACTACAAGAAGATCTTGCAAAATTAGACAAAAATGGATATGAAGAGGATTTTGAATATGATGATTTTGAATTAAATAAATACGAAAATATAGAATTTACTTTAGAACTAATAAATCCTAACAAATTAAGTAAAATTTTACTAAGTACAAATGACATTGACCAAATAATTAGTAAGTTAGAAAAAATAGAAATAATAGGAGATTAACCCTTAAAATATTGGGAAAAAGATTCAATTTACTGTAAACTTGATATAATCAACACAAATACAACGTGTAGTCCCGTGCTACATATCCGTTTGCTCAAAAAAATCAACACAAATACAACAATAAAACTAGATCACCTAAATATGACAACTGGATTATAGAGGAATCCAAAATGCATATACAAATACTAAATAAATTAGGAATAATAAGAAAAACATATTCAAGACATAGAACATCAGCATTTATTGTACAAAAAGAATCTGAAAGAAAAAGAGGACAATCTAGAATGGTAATAGATTCTACTTGACTAAATGATAATACAAATGAAGATGGTTATTGTATACTGGATAAAGACATTTTAATTAATAAAATCCAAGATAATTATTGGTTTTCTAAATTTGACTCAAAATATGGATTCTGGCAAGTAAAAATGCATCCAGAATCTATACCCTGGACTGCATTCACATGTAGCGAAGGACATTATGAATGGCTACTGATGCCATTTGGATTAAAAAATGCTCCACAAATATTCCAGAGAAAAACCGATAACATATTTAGACATGGTAATAAATTTACTTGTGTTTATATAGATGATGTACTTAGTTTATCTAGAACTAAGAAAGAATATATCTCACATCTATATACCATATTAAGACTATTTGAAACACATGCCTTAATTATGTCTAAAAAGAAAATAGAATTGTTCGAAAATAATAGATTTCTTAGGAGTAAAAATAGGAAAAGGACAAATAGAACTACAACCTCATATATCAAGAAAAATACTAGAACTCCCAAATAAAATAGAAAAATTAAAACAATTACAATCTTTTCTTGGATTAGTAAATTATGCTAGGCCGTTTTTACAAAATTTATCAAAATATACATGACCTTTATATAACAAAGCAAACCCAAAGGGAAAAAGGGAATTCAATGAAGAAAATGTAAAACAAGTCCAAAAAATTAAAGAACTAATAAAAAAATTAAACCATTAACATTAACACTTGAATCAGAATATTTAATAATAGAAACAAATGGATCATCTCATGGATGGGAAGGTATCTTATTATCAAAAACCAAAAGATATGACCCTAGATCTACAAAAAAAATGCATATATACTTCAGGTACTTGTAAAGAAAAACGATATATGACATCCGTAGATTATGAAATATTAGCTATAATATATTGCATTGAAGCATTACGTTTATTCATAATATCTCATGAAGAATTTACAATCAGAACTAATTGTGAAGCCATAGTAAAATATATTGATAAAAGAAAAATCTATCATAAACCATAAATGAATCAAATTGAGACACACCATATTAAATTGTGGTACCAATTAAGAACACATCAAGGGAAAAATAAATAAACTCCCTGATATATTTTCTAGACTGTTTATCTAAATATTTGGTACATATCCCAAATACTATAAAAATATACATACTCTAACAAAAATTGATATATATCGAACAGTATATATGTAGATACAGCAATGGCTTCTCCAGATAGCAAGAGATTTCTAAAGACATCTACACAAAATAAATTTGTGACAAAAGCTTCATTAATAGAAGACCAACAACTTGTGCTAGATAACATATGGAATACATCAACTGCTCCTTAAGAAAACAAGCAAAGAATGAGCATGCTATATGCCTTAATAGACTTATTCTCAAATATTGAAAATAGAAAGTTCTCCTACTATTGTTTATTTAATGGTCCAGATGCAGGAATATATACTTCATGGGAAGAAATGGGTATCAAAATAAAATAAATAGAACAAAATCATAAATTTGGGATACCACATTTCAAAGGATATTATGACAAAGAATCTGCTAAAAAGGTAATAGAAAAGGTCCTTGGAAAAGATTACATAATTTCAGAGACTCTAGAACAAATCCAAAATATATCCTCTAAAAAACTAATATAGAGACAAAATATCAACTTCAAATAATATTCTAAGTCTAAGACCAGGAGCCACATTTTCTACAATAACTATGAAAGGTAAAGAAAAAAGGCTAAATCTTGGAACTCCTCCTCAGATTTTGGTGCTAAAACCACAAAAAACCCCGGAAGAACATCACCCAATTTTCCAGATCAGTTACAAAGAGAACTTTACTTCCTCCATCACCCAATAGATCTGAACATCATAGAATATAAAAAAGCCTTTAAATTCCTGTCAGCTATTTCAAAAAAACAAATAGAAAGAACTCAGATAAAATGGGAAGTAGTCAGGAGCAAGCATATATCTTGTACCAACCAACATAAAGATTGTTCAGACTTCATGACCGAATGCAAGTGTACAATCATTGCCTCTTTTATTGGCTTCGGTGGTGCCTTAGCCAATGTATCCAAAAAGATATGGGTTCTATGGTCCAAAGATATGGTTATTCACCCTGTATTTGATTCCGATTAGCTTCTATTGGTAAACTTCTTTCTTCCTTCATTTTCTCCTTCTTTTCTGTTTTCGGCGGTTTACGCTAAGTGTGGTAGAATCGAGAGGTTGGCCATGTGGTCAGACATTCTCGTTCTATCCGGATTGGGCTTTTCAGCCTCAGTTTTTTAGGGTGACTTCAATCTTGTCGCTTGTTAAGCTGAGAAACAGGGAGGAAAAGTTGTTAATTGCTTTGCGGTAACAGACTTCAATGCCTTCATCATCAGCTCGGGTTTTTCCGAGGTTTCATTTGTGGGTTCGGCTTTTACTTGGAGTAATAACCAAGACGGGCCTAACCGAATTCGTTCGCGCCTGGACAGAGTTTTCAAATCGGAGGGTTGGTTCAACCTCCCATTTAACTTCTATGTTTCCCATTTACTTCGTACCTTTTTCGATCATGCCCTAATGATCCTTCGTGGTGCTCCCTTTTCCCTTTCTGGTCCTTCCTCTTTTCGATTCCAGAGTATGTGGAGGTCTCATCACACGTTCCATAGTGTTGTGGAAGGCTCCTGTGTTAGGGAATGTGGAATGGACCGTTAAGGCAAAACAAACACTAGAGAGTGTGAATAGTGTTTGTGAGAATTTAAACAAAATCTAAAACTTACGTGAACTACGAACCATAAACACAATTATAGACACAGAATCAAATACAGATACAAAATAAACAGAAATAAAGATGCAAAAAAGGAAAGAACACACCAGACTTTACACTGGTTTGGATTGCTCGTACGTCTAGTCCCACGCAACTCTTGATTGCGCATAGTATTATTACTATATCAAAATCCAATTACAACCTCCTTGATTTACCGGTCACAAGGGATACCACCGATTCCAACCTCTTTGACTTCATGGCTACAAGGGATACCACCGATTCTAACCTCCTTGATTTTATGACTCAAAGGGATACCACCGATTCCTTTTTACTCAACCCACACAATTACAAAGTGCCCTATAACTCTTTAATAGCACTTGATTCAGAGAGATATGAGAAGAGAGTGTAGAGAGAAGAATTTGATCAAAACAGAATTGAATTCGGTAAAGTATAAGTGTAGAAATCATAAAAATGATTAAACATGATTATATAATGAAATAGGATGAAAGTGGAGAAGAAGATACGATTAAAAATTCAAATTCAAGCCCTTTTTATAGTGTGTGAAAGGTTGCAATATTTTTGTAGCATTACAAATGGTGAAAAGACACTTCCTTTCAAACTTAAATTTCTGATAGTTATATGTCGACATACGCTTTTTGTTATGTCGACATACTTATCATTTTTATGACTTTTTAAAGTATTTTTAAGTATTTGAATCAACATTTAAATTCTAGAAATTCCTGAAACAAAACTAGTTGCTAAAACATTATTTTTCAAGTATAAAAACGTAAGAAAATATTAATTAAACATATGATTAAAAACTTAATTTACATGTGATATAAAAACTATATATAATATAATTATAAACACATATATTATAATTATAAACATATATATATAGGAATTTATAAATAAATATTTATAAACTATATATAAACAAAGGGTTATATGAAAACATAGAGTTTAAATAATCAAATATAGACTTAGTAAAACATATTTAATAAAACTATAAAAATAAGAATGCTTATAAATTAGGAAATATATTTGAAATCATAAGTTCGAAATTCTTGGAAGATTAAAAATTAATTCGAGAGAAATTTGAAATCAATTTGAAAATAATTTTGAACTTGATAGCAGATAATTTGGAAAACAGAATTTGAACATGGAGTGCTATTTGGATTCTTACATAAACTAGACTCTATTACTATAGTTATCTTGAACACTATAAATCTTGAAAGCTTAATAACTCTTGAGTCTTGAATCTATCTTGAATTCTGAATCTCTTAAAACTCTAAAACTATACGGTCTTCAGTACTTAAGTCCTGTATACAAATCCTGCATATATATATATATATGTCTATATATTCTAGATAGAAATGTTAGTATATATTTTATAATCAATGATAATTGAAATAAGGTTGTTGTCATCAAAACTCCATTCTCCAACAATCTCCCCTTTTTTTATGATGACAACCTTAGTTTGTAAAATATCATACCTATATATACC
Organism: Allium sativum; assembly: GCA_030737875.1. NCBI lineage: Eukaryota > Viridiplantae > Streptophyta > Magnoliopsida > Asparagales > Amaryllidaceae > Allium > Allium sativum. Next base: position 33,776,276 of record CM060926.1, on the reverse strand, counting down.
AGTTGATGACGATCCTTCTAATACTCCCTCTGTCTATATAAATCCTATAAACTATGTCAATATTTTATAATTTCTCCCCCATTGGCATTATCAAAAAGGAATTCTACAACTACTCCCCTTAAATCCTATAATCTAACTAATTCCTATACTTAAGTAAAATACTCCCCCCGAACCCTAAATCTATCGATACCTTATAAAATACTCCTCCTAAATTTATGCCTATATAATATCCTAATTCAGTATATTACTTCCTCTAAATCTATAACTCTCCCTAAATCTATAATTCTCTATAAATTTCTATAACTCCCCCTAAATCTACGACTACACTAGTTGTAACACCCTGTATTTTCTATGTTTATTAAAGTAACGAATTAAATAATACTTAATTGTAAAAGTGAGAATTAAGGGAAACGGGTGGCGCCATTGCGTTCGTCTCGGAATTCTGCTTGAGAAAGAGTTTAAGTTTACGTGAATCGGACTCTGTATGAAGAAGTTATGGAGTTCAGAAGATTTCATGTTTAAACAGAAAGTTAAATAAAACAAAAACAGTTTGAATTTCAAAATCACGTGGATCAACTGGGCTGGAAAATTCCCGCCCATAGGGGTCGACTCCCCCCGGGGGGGTCGACAAAGGTGTCGACCCCCCAAGAGGGGTGTCGACCCCCTTGCCCAGATCCAAACAATGACGATTTCTGACTTGTTGCTGAGTCACTAGGGCATAGGTGGCAATTTCTGGATACCTCTATCTAGTCTGGATGGTCTGATTACTCCTATGTTGACATAATGGCTCACATAAATTTAAACTTCTATATAAGCAACCCCAACCCTCAACCCTAAACCACACAATTTCACTCCAAGGAGCCACCATGTTGTCCATAATCAACCTAGCATAGCCAATATTCCTCTCCAACTAGAAAACAAGTTAGAAGTTACGAATCAAATCTAAATTAGAGAATCAATAGTCTACGTCAAGGGATAACTTTTCAGTTTCAGAAAACAGATCCCAGAAAACAAGATTTTTCTTTTGTTTGTAAGTCCTGTTATTCTTTAGATGTGAACAATTAAAAGTCATGATTTGTAATAAAGAAAAAACTAGAATTGTGCCTAGTTGTAAGATAATGGTGATGCTAATTCATGTCTATTCTTGTAATGATTCTATCATATATGCACATGAGGCTATTGTGGTTTATTGGACTTATAATGTTGTATGCTAAATTTTTGATGAACCTATCATGATATGTATATAAGTTTGGTGATTCTTTCATGTTATGTTACATACAATTTTTAGGCTAAGTCATATATGCCTATTATGTTTATATCTACATTCTCATATGTTTAGATCTATGTTAATTTGATCCATCTCAAATGCAAGTTCACATTTACATGCCAATTGGATTTGTGTAATTCTATGTAAGTCTCCGTTCATATGCTTAAGATTCATGTTAATTGGATCCAAAATGCAAGTTCACATTTACATGCCTAGTTGGATTTGTGTAATTCTATGTAAGTCCCCGTTCATATGCTTAAGATTCATGTAAATTGGATCCAAAATGCAAGTTCATTGTTTTATACCAAATTTATATGACACATGTTTAGTTAGATCCTTATAATTTTATGTTGTGGGAATGGTACATGCTCCTTTCTTTTCCCTTTTGTTTATAAGTTAGGCTAAGTTGCGAGCCTAATGTTCTATATGAATTATGCGAACATATAACGGAGGTAACGTTGGGAAAAACCTTAAATTTCAAATTATTGGCATAGTTTGGCTCATAATCATATAAATGATTAGTGGCATAAATTGGTATAATTTATATACCTAAAAATTATGAACATGATTTAGAGGGTAAATGGGGCATGACTTGAATGGCAATAATTGTGGATAATTTACATATAAATATGAAGGGTAAATTAAGTAAAAGACGAATATGCCTAACCCAAGGTTAGATTGAGTTACAGTGTAAGACTACCCGGAACTGCCGGTACATCCAGCAACCGTAACAATATAGATCTAATGTGAGAGGTTAGCGCATTAAGCCCAAAAGAACCCGAGGTTAGATTGAGTTGCGGTGTAAGACTGCCCGGAACCGACTGGCACATCCAGGGACCGCAACAACACATATCTAATGTGAGTGGTTGGTGCTTTAATGAATGAATTAAAGCTAAGACAGGAATGGTAGGGTTAAGTTAATTAAGGCAACACTTAACCAATACAACATGTTAACTAAACTGACGGGTGCGGTTAGGTTAATTTGAGAACACATAACCATTTTAACATGTTAATTAGGAAACCCTAGTAACGGGGACCCATTTCAGCAGTAACCCACATAGATATATCATGGTACCCTGAACTAGGCAGGGTGGGGCACGATTACTGGGCTGATTATAAGCGATCAAAACAACGGCGGGTGGTGCGTCAGTATAGGTTCCGACGTAGTGCGGGTGTGCACGTACTCCGGAGTGGAAAAAGCAAGCATTGGGCATCAGTAGTTATACACTGTGCATCTTGAATTGTGTCGGGTTGCCACCATAGGATTTGATACACCCCATGGTGGGACCAACACAGGTATCTACAATCAAGTGGGGCCGAATGACACAAATAGAAAACGTATACAAGTAGGAGCCGATCGATGAAGGGGATCGTTTATCTTGAACACATGGTGCTAGTTGAAACACTTGTAAGTGGGTGCAGAGAAATAGTAATGAGTGCGATAGCATATTCGTTTTTATTATCTTAATTCTAGGGTGCTGTCCTAGATTCAGTTTATTCATGTCACGATCCTTTTTCCTGTTTACATGCTAAATAATCACCGGATTTACCAGACTCATGTCTGACCCATTTTTCTTTCGTCTTCTTTTCTTCCATTCCCCCCCCCCCCCCACTGGTCCGCAGGGAGGGAATACTTCAGCTTAGTTCGGACCATTTCCAGCTTGAAGAGAGTAGATGTATTGCTTGGATTCTCTTTCCTTGGGTTATGGCTTTGGATACACTCTTATTCGGGATTTATGTTGCATTATTGTTAATGCTTCTTTATGTTTTAATCAAGACAGAGATTTTGTTGTAATGATTTGGAAGTTGGTTTGAGACAGTTGTTGTAATGTTTTGACTGAACCACGTATTTATGAAATAAAATTTAGCTTTTTCGTTGTTTATATGTCTATCTTGTAAATTATCTGTATTTTTTACCTATAATGCTCCACCGAAGTTAAGGCATTCCCTTTGTAAGTGATCTTAACGTTGGTGGGGTGTTTCACTTGGTATCAGAGCTGATGGTTGCTAGATCAGATAAAGATTTTGGAAACTAATTTTCAAAAAAGAAGTTTAAAGAAGCATTTTCAAGAAAAAATGTTATTTTAAAAGGCATAATCCCCAAAGCCATATGCACTATCTTTCTATCCTTTGTTTGAATCTTTTTTTTTTCGTTTCAGCATGTCTGGGGGTCTTAACCTTCCAGAGGGCGTACCAGTACCTGGCTGGTTCAGAACGTATCTAGAGGCTAGGGCTAATGATGTAGGCCCAGTAGACGTTCCTCCCCCCCCCCCCCCCCAGTTGCAGCTGTTCCTCCTCCTACTCCTCCTCGTGCAAATGCTTTCTCAAAGATATGTAGAGATTTTCAAGCCATGGTTGGAAAGAAGTTTAAAGGGACCGAGTCATTTGTAGAAGCAAGAAACCGGCTCAAAGAAACCGAGGATTTGTTTGTTATCTTCGAAGTGGACGATAGGCAGAAGATACAGTTGGCCATATGGTTGCTTAAAGACGAAGCCTCTTATTGGTGGGAAGTTACTAATGCTAAGAGAGCAGTTGAAACTTGGGAGGATATCAGAATGAGGTTTGAAATGAAACTCCTCTCACAAGCTGAACGAAGCCTACAGAAGGAGAATTTCTTAGCTCTCAGACAGGGAATGTAACACCCCGTATTTTCTGTGAACTTAAGAATTACAAATCTGAGTATAATTAAAATATAAAATCAGAATTAAGGGAAACAGGCTGTGCCATTGTGTTCGTCTCGGAAAAATACGCGAAATAGAGTCCGAAATTTCGTAAATTGGAGTCCGTATGACCAAGTTATGGCCTTCCAAAGTTCAGAAAAAAAATTAAACAACACAGACCAGGTCGACTGGGGAGTCGACCCAAGAGTCGACCTGCCCCCAGGGGGTCGACCCTAGAGTCGACCTGCCCCCAGGGGGTCGACCCTAGAGTCGACCCTAGTGTCGACCTGGGGGTCGACCTACCTCCGAATCTGCTTTTCTGCCTGGGTGCGTTCTGATGTATCTGGTCTCGTTTTCTGTCTAGATTCGTCTGCCTAAACCTATTTAAACAGCCCCAAACCCAGCCTTCTCTGCACACAATTCTATTCTGCTTCTACTCTGCCTCTGTTCTAAATTAAAAATAAAAATGGCGTTGCTACTCTGCTGGAATCAAAACTAGAAGACAATCAACATCAACCTAAATTCAATTAGAGATTAGAGCTTCTGCAACGGTTCTACAACAACTAGAGTTCTTTCTTTAATCCAATTAAGGCAAGTACAGTTATTTTCCGCTATAAACGTTAATTCTAATTTTGACATGAATTGTGAATCTGAATCTGAGATTATATCTGTTCTGATTTGATTTATCTTATTCTGTACCTCTTTCCTCTTTCTATTCTATAGCCAGGCTACTACGAGCCTGAGCCAATCTCATAAGGGATTAACATGCGCTAAAGTGTTTGGGACAGTAAAATGAATGATGCATAAATTGGGCATGACCAATAGGTGACTAATTTGAGGAAAGAACATGGACTGTAGCTAGAACATGAATCTGAGACATATGATTGGACATGTTATATTTATAACATAAAAAGGTATTGAACATATGATTTGTGGACATGACATAAAAAAGGTATATAATTGAACATAAATATAGACTGTATTGAACACATGATTTAGGATAAAGAGAATATGGCCTAGGTATAAAGATTTACATGAAGGTAGGATATCTATTAATGTAAATAAACACCTAAGTAAGGGACCTTTGGGATATGTGACATGCATAGTAATCTATGGCTATATTTGGTATAAATTATATGGATCTTCTGTACTATGCAAGTTTAATAAAAATTTGGAACATATGATATATGGTAAATTTATGACCATAATCTGTGCTATGTAAATTTAATACAAACATAGGGTATATGATAATATTGTGAATCAAGACTATTATTTATGCACATGAACTTAGGCAAGGTTTATAATTAGGCAAGGTATGAAACTTTAAGAAATAAGTAAATTTGTTATATTTGCCTAATTTGCTAGTTGTGTTACATTGTCTAATCTGCTAGTTCTGTTATATTGCTTAATCTGCTAGTTCTGCTCTACTACCTAGTCTGCTAGATTTGTTCATCTGCCAAATCTGTCATTTGCTAAGTCTATTGAAAATACTAAATCTGCTAGTTTGCTTAATCTGCTAAGTCGCCTAACCTGAGAAATCTGTTATCTGCTATATCTGTTGAGTTGGTATAATTAGTCCGCTATTGACATAATCTGAATTGGCTATAGTTATGAATAATTGACATGTATATTAGGCGTGGGTATAAATGGTAAATCATTAATTAATTGGCCGCAAAGATAAACATGGCTAACTCGAGGTTATAATGAGTTTGCGGCGTAATTCTGCCCGGAACCACCCGGCATATTCCAGTGGTCGCAAACAACAAGTTCTAATGTGAGAAGTTAGTCATAACATGTTTGAAACCCGAGGTTAGACTCAGTTTGCGACAGAAACCTGCCCGGAACCAACCGGCCTAACCAGTAGCCGCAAACTGTCAGTCTAATGTGAGAGGTTTGGGCATTAATATTTAATTAATGAAAATCTGGGATAATTATGATGTCTAAAACGTGTTGGGTAAGGTTAAACCAATTGGACCAATGAATCTGATGAACCCGTTTCATGAATCTGTAGGCCCAATACAAAGTTAGATAATTTGGAACCAGTTAATCTGTAAGCCTGTTAATCCGAACATCTGATCCGTTAGTCTGAAAACCTGTTAACTCGATTTCCTGATCTGTGAACTAGTTAATCTAAATTTTGTATGTCTGAAACTTGTAGACAAGTTAAACTAAAATCTGTTAGTCTGGGGACACAAGGTTAGGAGGGGAATTACTTGTGTCATCTGTTGTTTGGGACCCATATTAGTCAGTAACCCTTTCTGGTATCAAAACTTTGACCCAACAGTAAGTAGGGTCCGGGCACGCTTACTGAACTAATTATAAGCGGTTCATTCTGATAATGGCGAGGGGTGTTGATGGTGCGTTCCAACCGGGTTATGTGCGTGCATGGATCCCAGTCTTCCTCTGAGGATGTAAGACGCCGTGACATCTGTAAATAGGTCTGTGCCAATCGGTTGTCACTTTAGGGAGTGATACACCCTACTGTGGGGCCGACACAGGATATTTATGTATTAGGGAGCCGATCGCTTGGGGTAGGGTTTTAGGGTTCACTTAGTTCTGTCTGTTTATGTTGGTACCATCTATTTCTGTTGGGTGGTAACACCTGTCTGTTTCTGCATGGTACCGTCTGTTCGGGTGGTAAAGGCCCATTACTAGTGTACACCTAATTCTACATTCTGTTTCCGTAGGGATTAATCTGTTTCTGCTTCTGTCTGTTTTTGATCGGGTAGTAAAGGCCCATTATTAGCATTCTGTTTCTGTTAAATTATTCTGTACCCGTTCCTGTTTCAGTTTAGACATTAGGGTGACACCTAATTCTGTTATACTAGTATTAGTGCAGAGAAGTGTAAAGCAATAGTTTATGTCATTCTGTTCTTCTGTTATATCTGCTACACCTGTTACAGTTATCTCTCATCCAGTTTTATGTTCATGTCATATTATTATTATCTGTTCATATGCTGAAAGTCACTGGACTTGCCAGACTTTTTGTCTGACCCTTGTTGTTTCGCCTCCTTTCTTCCGTTTCCCCCCCCCCCCCCCAGGTTATCCAAGGAGGGAATACTTTAGCTTGATCCGGATTTCTCTTTGCTTGAAGTGCTTAAAGTATGGCTTGGCTCTGTATAGCTTCCGTTCTATGGGGATTATGATTTTAAACCATGCATTTTGAAGGCTTTTGTACAAGACTGATATTTTGTACTTGAATTCTAAGATTTGAAAGGATGTAACCATATTGATTTCTGTTTCCGCTGTAATAAAGTTAAAAAATTTCAAGTACTGTTTTATCTGTCTTGTAAGTTTCTGTTCTGTTTACTAAAATGCTCCACCAAAGTTAAGGCATTCCCTTTGTGAGTGACCTTAACGGAGGTGGGGTGTTACAGGGAAGTATGTCGGTCAAGAAGTACGTCAACCAATTCAAACAACTAGCAAGATTCAGACTGGAGTTAGTTAACACTCCCCATAAGAAGGCTCTTTGTTTTGTTAAAGGGTTGAATGAGCCACTGCACAGCCTAGCTATGTCCCATATACCTATGGGTGCGACTTATAAGAGACTGGTGGACATGGCACTGTTACAGGAGGAAGACAAGGATGGCAAGAAAGAGGCAAAGGTGGAAGTACCTCAAGATAAGAAAGTGGAGGGATCGCAGAATAAGAAGACAGATTCAAAGAAGGGCGGGAAGAACAAAAAACCTAATGACAAGAGGAAGTGTAATTTTTGTGGCATTCCTGGACATCTGGTTAAGGACTGCAGAAAGAAAAAGAGGAAGATAGGTGGTTGTTTTCAGTGCGGCGAGACAGGACACATGGCTAAGGACTGCCCAAGAAAGCAAGGGAAAGGGCAGAGGACTGGATCTACTTCTGGACAGCAGTTTCACGCTCTCGTAGCACCTTCGCAAGAACAAGGTAGAAATATTTCTGTTGAAAGTTTAGTTTATCTTTCTGATCATCCTATTCGTACACTCTTTGATTCTGGCGCATCGCACCCTTTTATATCTACTGCTTTAGTTGAATCTCTGCACCTAGACACCCGTATAGTAGAGGATCCCTTAGTTGTTTCAAATCCAATTGGGGGCTCGGATTATTTGTCAATGATTTGTTTGGATTTGGAAATTTCTATACTAAGCATTGGATTTAAATGTAATGCCTATGTTTTGGGCTTCACGGGCTATGGGTTGATTCTAGGCATGGATTGGTTATCTAGTAATGGTGTCATCCTCGATTGTGAATTATGAGTGGTTAGACTTATGACTCGCCTTGGTAACACTCTCGAAATCTATTGTAATCCCATGAATTCTGTTATGCTTAGCTACCTGGAATCTCTTGATGTGTCTGTTGAAAACTTGCAGTATGTTCGAGTAGTCCGTGAATACTTAGATGTATCTGAAGAGGTGAAAGGCTTACCTCCGAAGCGGGAGATAGACTTCCGCATATACCTTGTTGATAATGAAAAACCAGTAGCTCTACCCGTTAGAAACATGGCTCCAAAGGAGAGGAAAGACCTCAGCAAGCAAGTTAAACAGCTACTCGAAAAGGGGTTTATAAGGCGGAGTATTTCCGAATGGGGTGCTCCAGTAGTATTCGCAACCAAAGAGGATGGTTCACTTCGCCTATGCGTTGACTATAGGGAGATAAACAAGCTAACCAAGAAGAATAGGCATCCACTTCCAAGAATAGATGACTTGTTTGATTAGCTTGTAGGTGCATCGGTTTTCTCCCAACTAGATCTGGCTACCGGGTTTCATCAGCTAAGAGTGGCTGAAGACAGCATTGATAAGACCGCGTTCAGAACCCCGGATGGTTTCTTCGAATGGCTAGTCATGCCTTTTGGCTTGACAAATGCACTCAGTTATTTTATTGACTTGATGAGCAGGATGTTCAAGGAGTTCCTTAATAAATTTGTGGTGGTCTTTGTAGACGAAATTTTGATTTTCTCGGAGAATGAAGAAGAGCATGCTCTGCATTTAAAGGAAGTCATAGATATTCTTCAAGCACATCAGCTGAAAGCCAAATTCACCAAATGTCATTTCTAGAGAGAAGAAGTAAGGTTTCTTGGACATGTGGTGTCCAAAGAGGGGATAGCTGTGGACCCCACAAAAGTAGTTGCGGTGCAAGATTTGAAAGTTCCACGGAATGCAACCAAAGTCCGAAATTTTCTCGGGCTAGCGGGCTTTTACCGAAAGTTCATTAAAAACTTTGTGAAAATCTCTGCCCCACTAACAAGATTGACAAAGAAGAACCTAAGTTTCGTTTGGGATTTGGACTGCGATGTTGTTTTCCAACGTTTGGAAAGGGCTCTAACAACATCCCATGTTCTGACATTGCCTAATGGGAGCAAAATGTTTACCGTATACACAGACGCATGCAGTACAGGATTAGGCACTGTCTTGATGCAAGAGGGCAAGGTAGTTTATTATGGGGAAAGGCAGTTGAAGGTACATGAGAAGAACTACCCAACTCATGATTTGGAGCTAGCTGCCATTGTTTTCGCTCTTAAGTCATGGCGTCATTATCTTCTAAGAGAAAGGTTTGAATTGTTTACTGACCATAAATCATTAAAGTACATTTTCTCATAGAAAGATCTTAACTTAAGACAACAAAGGTGGATGAAATTTCTGGCCTCATACGCTTTTGAGATTTCCTATACCCCTGGCAAGGGCAATGTAGTAGTAGATGCCTTGAGTAGAAAGAAGCTGACCTTAAGTCCTCTCTTTGTAGAAAGGCAAAGCTTGGAGTACATAGCAAACTTGACTATTGACCCTCCTCTGAATTTGTACCTAGTTTGTTAACATCGCTAGAGGTGCGGCTTACTCTTTTGGACTCAATAGGAACCGTGAAACGTGAAGACCCTCGGCTAGTTGATATGATGGATAAGCTAATTAGGGGTGAGACTTCTAGTCACCTTAATAGATACTCCATCGATGATAGGGTTGGTTGAGGCGGGATGGAAGACTATGCGTCCCACAAGCAAGGGATATGGTGAACACGGTTCTCGAAGAAGCACACCATTCTAAGATGACCATACACCCAGGTGGAGACAAGATGTACAAAGACATAAAAAAGGTTTTCTTTTGGAATGGCATGAAGAGGGATGTAGCTGAGTTCGTCGCTAAGTGCTTTATATGCCAGCAAGTCAAAGCAGAGCAGAAGAAGCCTGGTGGTCTGCTTCATCCTCTAGAGGTCCTACAGTGGAAATGGGATAGCATTTCGATGGACTTTGTTGACGGGTTTCCTAGGTCAAAAAGGGGAAATACCGGTATTTGGGTAATAGTGGGCAGGCTCACTAAAGCGCTCACTTTATACCTGTTAAGAGTAGAAGGACTGCCTCGTCATTAGCATCCATATATCTTAAAGAGATAGTTCGACTCCATGAGATACCGTCCAGCATAGTGAGTGATCGAGATCCTATCTTTACGAGCAAGTTTTGGAGGAGTTTGCAAGAGGCTGTAGGCACACAACTATGCTTAAGCACGACCTATCACCCCCAAACTGATGGTCAGAAGGAAAGGGTGAACAGAGTATTGGAAGACCTCTCGAGATTGTGCATTCTTGACTTTGGACGAACGTAGGAGGATCATCTTCCTTTGGTGGAATTTGCTTACAACAATAGCTACCAAGCCAACATAGGCATGGCACCCTTTGAGGCCTTATATGGAAGGCCATGCCGATCACCAACTTGTTGGTGGGAGTCTACAGACAAGCTCGTACTTAGGCCAGACATGATTAGAGAAACTTCAGAGAAGGTGGACTTGATAAGAAGACGAATGAGGACTGCACAAGATAGACAAAAGTCCTACGCAGACAAAAGAAGGACCGACCTTGAGTTTGAGGTTAGAGATAGGGTGTTCCTTAAAGTATCTCCTTTGAGGAATGTCATTCTCTTTGGGTCCGTAGGAAAGTTGGCACCAAGATTTGTAGGACCATTTCCTATCATTGAAAGGACTGGGACGATGGCTTACAGAGTACAACTACCCGAAAGACTGGCTAGAGTTCATAATGTTTTTCATGTTTCTCAACTTTGAAAGTGCTTACATGAGTCTGCGGAAGTTGTGGAGCCAAGTATACTAGAGGAAGTAGAAGTGGAACGAGAAGCAACTGTGAGAAGAGTTCCAACTCGTATCTTGGGTACGGAAGTCAAAAAGCTATGCAACCGTGAAGTCAAGCTTTTTAAAGTTCAATGGAGTGACGCTAAGGAAGACGCGACTTGGGAGACTGAGGACAAGATACATGCAGCCTACCCTTTTCTTTTTGAGGGTACATCCTTGATCTCTTTTTCCATAAGTTTATACATTTTTGTATCTACCTTTTTAAGTATATCTCCTCGGTCTTATTCTTTATCCTTAGGTAGAAACCAATGGATGTAAACATGTATTTGAAACATGTTATGATTGATGGTTGCAAGCGGTTGCAAATGGTTGCTAGTGGTTGCTCGTGGATGCATATATACACACATTAGGTGTTAGATCGGCTCAGTCACTTTCATATTGCATATGCATATATGTATTTGTATATGGATTGAAACCTGATGTGTTATCATATGTACGTTGCATTTGTATGAATGATTGTGCACTCATGTAGAAAGTATGATTAGGAATAATTGCCTAAAAATGTACTCATGGAACTGACATAATTTGCATTAAGGAGGTCAACTGAATCAGTAGACCGCCTGATTTTACATTAGATAAGGACATATATACACACACTATGCATACAAGCATGAAAGCATTAGAAATCTTTTAAGGACAATGGATGTCGTTGTTTAATGGTTGAGTAGATGGACGATTGGATGGTAGGATATACATTCTTCTTGACTTGAAGATTTCGGGGACGAAATCCTTTAAGGAGGGGAGAATGTAACACCCTATATTTTCTATGTTTATTAAAGTAACGAATTAAAGAATACTTAATTGTAAAAGTGAGAATTAAGGGAAACGAGTTACGTGATTGCGTTTATCTCAGAATTCTTCTTGAGATAGAGACTGTGTTTGGATGAATCGGACTCCGTATGAAGAAGTTATGGAGTTCAGAAGATTTCATGTTTAAATTGAAAGTTAAATAATTAAATAAAACAAAAACAGTTTGAATTTCAAAATCACGTGGATCAGCTGGGTGAGAAAATTCCCGCCTATAGGTGTCGACTCCCCCCAGGGGGGGTCGACATAGGTGTCGACTCGCCCAAGAGAGGTGTCGACCCCTCTCCCCCCGTAGAGGTCGACCCCCTCGCCCGGATCCAAACAGTGACGATTTCTGACTTGTTACTGAGTCACTAGGGCATAGGTGGCAATTTCTGGATAGCTCTATCTAGTCTGGACGGTTCTGGTTGCTCCCAGGTTGATCTAACGGCTCACATATATTTAAACTTATATATAAGCAACCCCAACCCTCAACCCTAAACCACACAATTTCATTCCAAGGAGCCACCATGTTGTCCATGGTTAACCTAGCATACCCACTATTCTTCTCCAACTAGAAAACAAGTTAGAAGCTACGAATAAAATCTAAATTAGAGAATCGATAGTCTACGTCAAGGGATAGCTTTTTCAGTTTCAGAAAACAGATCCCAGAAAACAAGTTTTTTCTTTTGTTTGTAAGTCTTGTTATTCTTTAGATGTGAACAATTAAAAGTCAAGATTTGTAATAAAGCGAAAACTAGAATTATGCCTAGTTGTAAGATAATGGTGATGCTGATTCATGTCTATTCTTGTGACGATTCTATCATATATGCATATGATGCTATTGTGGTTTATTGGACTTATCATATTGTATGCTAAATTTGTGATGAACCTATCATGATATGTATATAAGTTTGGTGATTCTTTCATGTTATGTTACATACAAGTTTTTAGGCTAAGTCATATATGCCTATTATGATTAGATCTACATTCTTATATGTTTAGATCTATGTTAATTTGATCCATCTCAAATGCAAGTTCACATTTACATGCCAAATTGGATTTGTGTAATTCTATGTAAGTCCCCATTCATATGCTTAAGATTCATGTTAATTGGATCCAAAATGCAAGTTCACATTTACATGCCTAATTGGATTTGTGTAATTCTATGTAAGTCCCCGTTCATATGCTTAAGATTCATGTAAATTGGATCCAAAATGCAAGTTCGTTGTTTTATACCAAATTTATATGACACATGTTTAGTTAGATCCTTATTATTTTATGTTGTGGGAATGGTGCATGCTCCTTTCTTTTCCCTTTTGTTTATAAGTTAGCCTAAGTTGTGAGCCTAACCTTCTACGTGAATTATGCGAACGTATAATGGGGGTAACGTTGGGAAAAACCTTAAATTTCAAATTATTGGCATAGTTTGGCTCATAATCATATAAATGATTGGTGGCATAAATTGGTATAATTTATATACCAAAAAATTATGAACATGATTTAGAGGGTAAATGAGGCATGACTTGAATGGCAATAATTGTGGATAATTTACATATAAATATGAAGGGTAAATATGTAAATTAAGTAAAAGACGAATATGTTTAACCTGAGGTAGATTGAGATACGGTGTAAGACTGCCCGGAACTACCCGGCACATCCAGCAACCGTAACAATATAGATCTAATGTAAGAGGTTAGCGCATTAAGCTCAAAAGAACCCGAGGTTAGATTGAGTTGCAGTGTAAGACTGCCCGGAACCGACCGGCACATCCAGCGACCGCAACGATACATATCTTATGTGAGTGGTTGGTGCTTTAACGAATGAATTAAAGCTAAGACAGGAATGGTAGGGTTAAGTTAATTAAGGCAACACTTAACCAATACAACATGTTAACTAACTAATGGGTGGGGTTAGGTTAATTTGAGAACACTTAACCATTTTAACATGTTGATTAGGAAACCCTAGTAACAGGGACCAATTTCAGCAGTAACCCACATAGATGTATCATGGTACCCTGAACTAGGCAGGGTGGGGCACGATTACTGGGCTGATTATAAGCGGTCAAAACAACGGGAGGTGGTGCGTCAGTGTAGGTTCCGACGGAGTGCGGTCGTGCACATACTCCGGAGTGGAAAAGGCAGGCACTAGGCATCAGTAGTTATACACTGTGCATCTTGAATTGTGTCGGTTTGCCATCATAGGATTTGATGCGCCCCATGGTGAGACCAGCACAGGTATCTACATTCCAGTGGGGCTGAATGACACAAGTAGAAAATGTATACGAGTAGGAGCCGATCGATGAAGGGGGTCGTTTATCTTGAACACATGATGCTAGTTGAAACACTTGTAAGTGGGTGCAGAGAAATAGTAATGAGTGCGACAGCATATTCTGTTTTATTATCTTAATTCTTGGGTGTTGTCCTAGGTTCAGTTTATTCATGTCATGATCCTTTTTCATGTTTACATGCTAAATAATCAATGGACTTACCAGACTCATGTCTGGCCCATTTTTCTTTCGTCTTCTTTTCTTCCATCCCCCCCCCCCCAAAGGTCCATAGGGAGGGAATACTTCAGCTTAGTTCGGACCATTTCCAGCTTGAAGAGAGTAGACGTATTGCTTGGATTCTCTTTCCTTAGGCTATGCCTTTGGATACACTCTTATTGGGGATTTATGTTGCCTTACTGCTATTTTATGCTTCTTTATGTTATAATCAAGACAGAGATTTTATTGCAATGATTTGGAAGTTGGTTTGAGTTAGTTGTTGTAATGTTCTGATTGTACCACGTATTTATGAAATGAAATTTAGTTTTTCCGTTGTTTATATGTCTGTATTGTAAATTATCTGTATCTATTACCTATAATGCTCCACCGAAGTTAAGGCATTTCCTTTGTGAGTGACCTTAACGTAGGTGGGGTGTTTCACTAGTCCAATAAACTAAATAGAAGGATAATAACCTAATTGTAACAACCCGTATGTTGAATAACTTGTTATAATATAAATCAGGGCAGAATTAAATTTTAAAATCTTATACAGGGGAAACAGGCTATGCCATTGCGTTCATCTCGGAAAAATACGCGAAATAGAGTCCGAGTTTTCGAAAATCGGAGTCCGTATGACCCAGTTAAGGCCCGAAGAAGTTTTCAGAAAATTCAAAACAGATTTAAAATATCCAGATTTCACATTTCAGAAGAGGCGGGAAAATTCCCGCCAGACTGAGGGTGTCGACCCTAGGGTCGACAAGGGTGTCGACCCCCCCTAGGGGTCGACCCATGGGTCGACCCAGGGGTCGACTCCCCCCCTGTCGGCCAGTTTTGGCTGGGTGCACTATCTTGGCTTTGGGGCTGTGCTTGGTGGCTAGTGATGAGATTTGACGGCTCTAATCTGATTTAGGGTTAATCTAATGGCCTAAAACACTTAACTAATCTATAAATACACCCTAAGACTACCCTAATTCATACTAAAAATAGATACAACGTCGTTATGCCGTCAAAATGCAACTTGAAGGAGCCTCCATCAAATTAAAGAGGAAGATAGCTTCTCAAATCAACTTCTAATCAACTCTAGCAACTTAATCTTCTTCATAGGAGTGCTAATCAACAAGTTGTGAGTACTATAGCCTTAATGACCAATTGTTGAAATGATTATGATAGGATATAATGAGGTTATGGCTATGAATGTGGATCAATGCAAGTTACGTTATCATATGCTATGTGTTCATGATGTTAGTTATGCAAGTTTGATGTTATATGTTCATGATGTTAGTTATGCAAGTTATGCAAGTCATATGCTATGTGTTCATGATGTTATGCAAGTTATTCAAGTCATTTGCTATGTGATCATGATGTTATGCAAGTTATGCAAGTCATACTGTGACGGGAAGGAATTTCGCTCGGTCCGAACCAGTCGCTAAACCGATCCAGGCCGTTCGAAACGCCCTATCGTTTGAGAACACGACAAAACAAAACGCATACAGAAGAACATTTCATTGTATATTACAACAATGCATCAGATTACAAGAATATACAGAGTATAAATGAATATTACACAGAAATATCAGAGATTTAAATTACATTTAAATACATCGCAGCGGAAAATAATACAATACACAACTAGAAGAGATATACGGATACAAAGCTTTCCGGATATCATTCCAGCTGTAAACCAGGATCCTGTGAATATAAATCTACAAAACCAAAACTACTAGCTGCCCGTGTCAAAATAGGGGCACCCAGAGTTTAGGTTAAAACAATAAACTCCAGGTCAGTCATGTGACTGGTGTGAGAACTAAAACCGTTATAAATCTTTATTTTAAAGTTAGGTAAATCAAGGGACCACGCCGTATAACACGGAACGGGTTTCCTCCCAAGAATACCAGTGCATAAAACAAACAGCGCAATGCTAAATAAAGAAAAATGAAGCTGTTATAAGACCCAGGTCCCATCACACAATGCAACGCAAGCCGGAGGATAGGGTTTTTACCTTATAACAGCCAAAGCATGCTTGATACGTTTAAAACACATTATTTGATACTATTATAAGTGCATAGTGTATAAAACAACTTCAAATCATAAGTATCAATCATAGGTGGCATGAGCGCCCCATCCCACTATGTCACCATATATAGGTTTACAAATAAAACCGCAAAGTCACGTATTTGGAAATTGGATTTCCGTCTATGAACCGAGGCCAGGGATCGTCCTTTACCGATTCGAGACAATCTAGCCTACCATGTCTTAGGAACAGCCGCAACTGCCCCCTGGATCGTCAGGGCCGGTCCACCGATGTGGATTATTATGCCTGAACAATACGTCTCCCCGCCCTTTGGGGCGCAAACGAGCCATCAAATGACTCCATCGGTTCGAGAACGACCGATCAATCCGAGGCGCCTCGCAACAGCAACAACCACATAAGTCAAACTCGTCAGGGCGTGTAAAACCACTGACGCCACTTTTAGCTAGAAAGAAACGCAAGTCCTCCCTGAGGTCCATCTCCCGTTTTTGGTTCATACCGGGTGTGAAACTCGCGAAGTAAACGTTACACAAAGCTACGCCACAAAGGCCGTGCTCTGATCATCACCATAAGACTTTGCTTTTCAACAGAAGCCTCGATCAATTGCCACTTAGGAATGCCACACAGACAATTCACTCCATGCGTTTGATATCCATCAATATATAACCCCTGAGCTCGTACGTCTCAGAGAAGGGCGTTAAGCAAGAGAATAAATTCTCCGCCGCCAAACAGATATATATTTAATAGAGATCAATCACACGGACTAAAATCCAATGTCAGACACACAGTCCATTTACAAGTCCATTCTGGGTCTGAACGAAACCGGAGGCACCTAGTACCCCGCATATCCATCGATCTCCAAGTACGTCTGGACGATCACTAACTGTTTCCATCTTCTTGGGTGTACAGCCCAATCAAGATCATCAGTAATTATCCAAACGACGTGAAGACCTCCGGTCTTCGACCACCGTCTTCATCTTCGACTTATCGTCGTATCAGTTATTCAGAATGGGATAAACCCAGTCTTTCCGAATAACTCGCGTATATTTTAAATAAGTGTTACACAAACACAACATACGCCTCATTCCAATTCATCAGTCACTAATCGTAAATTAATCAAGAGAATAATTTCCCAAATATTAACCCCGAAGGCCGAAACCAACATCAGATCAATATCCAGAAAACCATTCTGCTTGGCTAACCGACAGTTAGTTTCTAAATTTCACATTCATAGGGAAAGGTTCCCATTAATTTTATCCAAGATAAATTTCTTGAATTTATTCTTTAATCTATTTTTGAATATCAATTCAAACTAGTCGGGATTAGCGAACCTTACCGAAGTAATCATTTGTTTTAATTTCCCAATCCCAACCTATTCATCCTATGAAGTAAAACTGGTAATACTTCATATCTAACACCACGGTGTTATCGGTAAATTCAATTACCATTTCACGTTCAAATCTAATTAAAGATTTAACTATCGCCTGGAGTAAAACTGGTGATACTCCATTCTCGATTATTTCAATCTAATTAAAGATTCATTAAAACTCCACTTAGTTTTAATCGTTAACTGGGTTAAAGAATCAGTGTCATTTAAAACACCGTCCACGATAAACCCAAAATCACGTTCATTCATTATCGGGTTAAAGAACGAGTGTTATTTAAAACACTGTTCACGATAAACCCAAAGATCAATATCGATTCAATTCCAATTAAATATTGTTTAATTGGTACACTTCATTAAATCTAAATAAAAAGATTTAATCTTTTCTCAACTGGGTTCAAGAACAGTGTTAGTGAAGACACCATTCACGACAAACCCAACTCACATTTGATATTCAATATAAGGCTCTGAATAGAAAATATATCGGCTTATATTCAATATCAAATTCCACGATTAACAAATGTCACATTGGAAATAACGATATAAATATATATCTTTCAAATTTCCATAACAACATCTGTATAATCACGAATTCCAACATCGAAATATTCCGAAGACAATTTCGATTCAAATCCACTCCAATGCAATCATTGGAAATTCTGGTTATTTTTAAAACCCTTTTCAAATTCAATTTATTTATTTAAAAATAAATAGAGTTATATTTCTAGTTCAAAACTAGTTCATTTCGATAAAAATCTATTTTTATCTTTTCAAATATGGAGTTTTTCATCCCAAATCTTCACAAATCATTTCTTATGATTATACACAAATTATTACTATTTTTAATAATTTTATCAAGGCCCGTACAGTCGATTTCCATCAATGGCCATCGAACTGCACTTACAGCGACCTTTTTCAAATTTGATTTGGACGTAACTCCAAATCCAACCGTTAGATTTCAAATTTCTAATATTCGTTAGAAAGCTCTTTTCGATACGAACCCAACGGTTCCGGTTTTAGGAGAATCCGACGGTCGGATCTCCCGTAATGTCCGTTTGAAATAAATGGTCGAAATTCACGAACTGCCGCGGCGCGGCGCGTTCTATTCAGGCCATTATATTATATATATAATATATATTATATATATTTCGTCGATTCCTATTCAAAACGAATTATATAAATAGTTTTAAAATCGTTTCAAAACCTATTTCAACTTCCATTTCAATTCAAAGCAAAATTGAATTCTTCTTTATAAATTCGTTTCAAAATTCATTTCTATTCAATTCAAATTTCAATTCAATTTGAATTCGTTTTCAATTCAATTCATTCCGAAATCGTTTTCAATTCAATTCATTTCGAAATCGTTTTCAATTCAATTCATTTCGAAATCGTTTTCAATTCAATTCATTTCGAAATCGTTTTCAATTCAATTCATTTCGAAATCGTTTTCAATTCAATTCATTTCGAAATCGTTTTCAATTCAATTCATTTCGAAATCGTTTTCAATTCATTTCATTTCGAAATCGTTTTCAATTCATTTCATTTCGAAATCGTTTTCAATTCATTTCATTTCGAAATCGTTTTCAATTCAATTCATTTCGAAATCGTTTTCAATTCAATTTATTTCGAAATCGTTTTCAATTCAATTCATTTCGAAATCGTTTTCAATTCAATTCATTTCGAAATCGTTTTCAATTCAATTCATTTCGAAATCGTTTTCAATTCAATTCATTTCGAAATGAATAAAATCGATATAAATATCGTTCACGTCAAAATGGCGTCAATCTAATCATCACGGCTTCACATATTTCTATTTTCAAATATTCTATTTCAAATATTTCCTATTATCAAAATATTTTTTTATTTTCACGATTGGAATGAGGCCCAATCAATTACCATATAAAGTTAATTATATGGATTTTCATACAACACATGTATATAATAACATTGAAAATAATCAACCATCAACCAAAGTGCACTACACTGTAAAAGCATCAAATATAGATATTCAACGCTTATAACAGCCTGTCAATCAATCGATCGACATATTTAATCAATCAGGATGAGTGAACTTCAAATTTCATCCCAACACCCGTGTGGGGTTTCAAACAATCAAACACATATTTTATTTGTGCTATTGGGCGATGTGTAAAATTTATCGACCCAATCAATGTCCTTCAAATAGGTGTACATAAACAAACCGTCTGGTTTGTAAATGAATATTTATTTATTCACATTCACGTTAAAAATTATATTTTTAACGATAAAACATTTTATTCCAAAATATGAATTTCTATTTAGTTCATTCTTTAAATAAAATGATATTTTTATTTTTCTAACTTATTTTAGAAAATTTCGGCGGCATAACGGCACGATACTAGAAACGGGACGAGGCCTAGCCTTATCCCCGGTCTAGTGAAGGCCCACGCCATTCACACATCAATCAAAATCACCAAACAACCAAATTCAAATCAAATCATATAACTAATCTATGCAACCAAACAAACAAGTCCATGGTCTGTGGACGATTGTGTCGGGTGCTACTAAGCACCGTCTGCATCCTAGTATATATATATATAAATAGAAATGAAATGGAAAGGTGAGAAATTCTCACAAATAGCTATCCTAGCTCCACGGCACTTCATTGATAGAAATCTTCATCGCTATCGCATCCTCGTCGTCTTCGTTGCCCGTAGCCACTACATATATAAAAATCGAATTTCTACTTCGTTATTCAATATATAAAAATCATATTTTTACTCCTATGTTCAATATATAAAAATCATATTTTTATTTCGATGTTCAATATATAAAAATCATATTTTTATTTCGATGTTCAATATATAAAAATCATATTTTTACTCCTATGTTCAATATATAAAAATCATATTTTTATAACTTCAACATCATATCAAAAATCTCATCTTTTCAATGAAAAATCTCTCGTCTACTTATCATGAAAAAAAATCAATTCTTTTTACTTTCAAAAAACATAACCTCTTTTTATACCTACTAGGATCACTTTGATTTATATTTTCTAAAATCTCTTCTACTTATATTTTGAAAAACAAGGATTTTTCTATATTTTTTTCATATCAAAGATTAGATTTTCTATAATTTCTACATATATGAATTTCAGATTTTAACAATGCATTTAAACCTCAATTTCCATTCATATAAATAAAAATCCATTTTCAAACAATATTATAAATAAATAAAAATCCTCACTGTGATAACCTTTTTCTATTTAAAATTCAAATCTTTTCCTATTTTAAATCTTATAATAAAATCAGTTTTTAAATGCTTTTAAAAAAAACAGTTTAAATCCTTTTCAAAATTCAGTTTTTAAATGCTTTTAAAAATAAAAATTAAAATTAAAATAAAATACTCACTTCTTTTGGTCTTTACAGAGGAGGGGGTGCCTACAACGGAGGTGGCGGTCGGGGAGGATGGCGTGGGGCTGTTGCATCCGAGAGGGGGGGGTCGTCTTCGGTGGCACGGCGATGAGGTCATCGAAGGAGTCCAGAGAAGGAGGGAGCAACGAGGGCGGAGGGGAGTTGGAGACGAGGGCGTGATGGCTGGGGGACACGCCAGAGGAGCAGGCGACGGTGATGGGGGCGGTGCCCCTGGCGGCGGCGTGGAGATTAGGGCGCGATCCCTTTTTTCTTTTTTTCTTTTTTTATTTTTCTGAGAAATGAAATCGAACGGGGTGGGCCAGAAAGTTAAAGGGAGAAAGGGTTTTTTTTCATTTTATTTATTTAATTATTTTATTTTATTTTCACTAAAAAGAAACTTTTATTCTCGACCTCTAAACGAGACCCACCGCCTGTCGTCCATAGCGTTTCACCCCCATTCCGAACACAATGGGATATGTATCGCAAGCTGATTTGATCATTTCGATTAGTTTCCATTGAATTTCAAAATATAACTCTATATATATTGAATTTGAATGCACATTTCAAATTACCAGGACCACATACAGTTTCTAAAAATTCCCGAAAAATACTTTCTAGCTTCGTATTGACGATACGGTCCTAACAAAACTAATTTCGTCAGATTCTGAGACCGTTGGAAAAATGGCCAATTTCCAGTCGATTAAAATCAACTGAAACTGGTCAAATGCGTTTTCCTTTGCCACGCTCACATATTGATTCGAAAAATTATGAAATTTGAAACCTAGCAATAATTTAACATCACGGACCCAACAAAACTAGTTTCGTCGAAATCCGAGGTCGTTTGCAAAATGTCCATTTTTAAGGGCCTGAATTCCATAGCGACTATTCAGAATTTTCAACTGGACATACCTTTTGATTCCCGCTGTGAAATCTTGATTTTTCGGATTCGTTAGAAAGATATCATCAATTAGATCCTATCATTTTTGGTTTCACTAAAATCCGGATTGTTTTGCACCCGGTACATTCATTTGAAGTTTGAAATCAAATTATCGAACTACCGCGCCATTTTCAATTTTATTTATAATTATATATAAATATTTATATTCTAACGACGACGCGTATAAATATATACGTTCGAATTATATTCAAAATAAATTTCTCGTCGATATTATTTAAAATAATTCATTTTAAATAATCAAAGTTCGCTAAAATTGCCAAAATAAAAATTTTAAACTGGCCTAGATTTTCCGGGTTATTACAATCTCCCCCACTTAAAACTTTTCGTCCCCGAAAAGGAACAAAGTCGAAAGTGGTTTGATTATTCAACACTACGCTCGATCAGACTTCCATTCTCCAACTTTTCAGTTTCTGAGAATTTTCAAAATTTCGAAAATTTGGCTAACACCCTAAATTTTCGAAAAATTTCGCCATAACCTCCCCTGCACCGGGAGCATCGGGGAATTTCAAATAGCTTCCCCGGTCCTTCAGATCTCAAAAAGAAAAAGAAAAAGCCAAGCGGCTAGCCAATAGGCTCATCAAATCATCATCACCCAAACAAAACAGTAAATTATGTAGTAAACATGTACCTATTTGTCGGGCAAACAAATTTTATTCTCTGCTCTAGCCTCCTTGCTATGACCTATTCAATGAAAGTATACGTATATGCAAGCAAACGCAACCAATTTTCAATACAGTTCAATATTTGATCAAATTGGCTATATAATACAAATTTTAATAATTCAACCAATAATCAACAACACAACCATCAATCAATTAGTTGATTAGATTTTGAAATTCATAACTTTGATATATAGTCAAAAATCAGATTTTTGATGCCAAATCACAACAATAAGCCCTATCTAATTTTGGTTCTCACACCAGTCAATAGGAAATATATAGAAAGCCCACATTCGTCACTCGAACATAAATTCTAATGATGGAGCTCCGTCATCAAAATCATCTCCGGGCGATTAGAGTGTAATTCTATATCTATCCAGTATATTAAAATTTCGAATACACGCGGATCAGACGTATACGCAAAATCTATATATACTGGATTGTCCATATCAATATAAATAGATAATCAAATACGAATAATTGATTTAAATTTTCAAAACAAAAATTTGTTTTCACTTTCAAAATTATACTCTTCACACTCGTTCTAGGATACTACTGATCCTATCTCTAACGAGTCATTCTCATTGGGTTTTACTAACCCAATATCTGATGAATTCTTTCGTATGGTCCTAATGTGCCTTGTTCTCTGCTTTGTAAACCAAAGCTCTGATACCAACTGTGAAAACCCGTAACTTCCCCGTAAAGGAAAGCGTCAGATAGTTCGAGAATAAGCCACAACAGAATGCATATAAAAGGACATTTCATTGTATATTACAACAATGCATCAGATTACAAGAATATACAGAGTATAAATGAATATTACACAGAAATATCAGAGATTTAAATTACATTTAAATACATCGCCGCGGAAAATAATACAATACACAACTAGAAGAGATATACGGATACAAAGCTTTCCGGATATCATTCCAGCTGTAAACCAGGATCCTGTGAATATAAATCTGCAAAACCAAAACTACTAGCTGCCCGTGTCAAAATAGGGGCACCCAGAGTTTAGGTTAAAACAATAAACTCCAGGTCAGTCATGTGACTGGTGTGAGAACTAAAACAGTTATAAATCTTTATTTTAAAGTTAGGTAAATCAAGGGACCACGCCGTATAACACGGAACGGGTTTCCTCCCAAGAATACCAGTGCATAAAACAAACAGCGCAATGCTAAATAAAGAAAAATGAAGCTGTTATAAGACCCAGGTCCCATCACACAATGCAACGCAAGCCGGAGGATAGGGTTTTTACCTTATAACAGCCAAAGCATGCTTGATACGTTTAAAACACATTATTTGATACTATTATAAGTGCATAGTGTATAAAACAACTTCAAATCATAAGTATCAATCATAGGCGGCATGAGCGCCCCATCCCACTATGTCACCATATATAGGTTTACAAATAAAACCGCAAAGTCACGTATTTGGAAATTGGATTTCCGTCTATGAACCGAGGCCAGGGATCGTCCTTTACCGATTCGAGACAATCTAGCCTACCATGTCTCAGGAACAGCCACAACTGCCCCTTGGATCGTCAGGGCCGGTCCACCGATGTGGATTATTATGCCTGAACAATACGTCTCCCCGCCCTTTGGGGCGCAAACGAGCCATCAAATGACTCCATCGGTTCGAGAACGACCGATCAATCCGAGGCGCCTTGCAACAGCAACAACCACATAAGTCAAACTCGTCAGGGCGTGTAAAACCACTGACGCCACTTTTAGCTAGAAAGAAACGCAAGTCCTCCCTGAGGTCCATCTCCCGTTTTTGGTTCATACCGGGTGTGAAACTCGCGAAGTAAACGTTACACAAAGCTACGCCACAAAGGCCGTGCTCTGATCATCACCACAAGACTTTTCTTTTCAACAGAAGCCTCGATCAATTGCCACTTAGGCATGCCACACAGGCAATTCACTCCATGCGTTTGATATCCATCAATATATAACCCCTGAGCTCGTACGTCTCAGAGAAGGGCGTTAAGCAAGAGAATAAATTCTCCGCCGCCAAACAGATATATATTTAATAAAGATCAATCACACGGACTAAAATCCAATGTCAGACACACAGTCCATTTACAAGTCCGTTCTGGGTCTGAACGAAACCGGAGGCACCTAGTACCCCGCATATCCATCGATCTCCAAGTACGTCTGGACGATCACTAACAGTTTCCATCTTCTTGGGTGTACAGCCCAATCAAGATCATCAGTAATTATCCAAACGACGTGAAGACCTCCGGTCTTCGACCACCGTCTTCATCTTCGACTTATCGTCGTATCAGTTATTCAGAATGGGATAAACCCGGTCTTTCCGAATAACTCGCGTATATTTTAAATAAGTGTTACACAGACACAACATACGCCTCATTCCAATTCATCAGTCACTAATCGTAAATTAATCAAGAGAATAATTTCCCAAATATTAACCCCGAAGGCCGAAACCAACATCAGATCAATATCCAGAAAACCATTCTGCTTGGCTAACCGACAGTTAGTTTCTAAATTTCGCATTCATAGGGAAAGGTTCCCATTAATTTTATCCAAGATAAATTTCTTGAATTTATTCTTTAATCTATTTTTGAATATCAATTCAAACTAGTCGGGATTAGCGAACCTTACCGAAGTAATCATTTGTTTTAATTTCCCAATCCCAACCTATTCATCCTATGAAGTAAAACTGGTAATACTTCATATCTAACACCACGGTGTTATCGGTAAATTCAATTACCATTTCACGTTCAAATCTAATTAAAGATTTAACTATCGCCTGGAGTAAAACTGGTGATACTCCATTCTCGATTATTTCAATCTAATTAAAGATTCATTAAAACTCCACTTAGTTTTAATCGTTAACTGGGTTAAAGAATCAGTGTCATTTAAAACACCGTCCACGATAAACCCAAAATCACGTTCATTCATTATCGGATTAAAGAACGAGTGTTATTTAAAACACTGTTCACGATAAACCCAAAGATCAATATCGATTCAATTCCAATTAAATATTGTTTAATTGGTACACTTCATTAAATCTAAATAAAAAGATTTAATCTTTTCTCAACTGGGTTCAAGAACAGTGTTAGTGAAGACACCATTCACGACAAACCCAACTCACATTTGATATTCAATATAAGGCTCTGAATAGAAAATATATCGGCTTATATTCAATATCAAATTCCACGATTAAAAAATGTCATATTGGAAATAACGATATAAATATATATCTTTCAAATTTCCATAACAACATCTGTATAATCACGAATTCCAACATCGAAATATTCCGAAGACAATTTCGATTCAAATCCACTCCAATGCAATCATTGGAAATTCTGGTTATTTTTAAAACCCTTTTCAAATTCAATTTATTTATTTAAAAATAAATAGAGTTATATTTCTAGTTCAAAACTAGTTCATTTCGATAAAAATCTATTTTTATCTTTTCAAATATGGAGTTTTTCATCCCAAATCTTCACAAATCATTTCTTATGATTATACACAAATTATTACTATTTTTAATAATTTTATCAAGGCCCGTACAGTCGATTTCCATCAATGGCCATCGAACTGCACTTACAGCGACCTTTTTCAAATTTGATTTGGACGTAACTCCAAATCCAACCGTTAGATTTCAAATTTCTAATATTCGTTAGAAAGCTCTTTTCGATACGAACCCAACGGTTCCGGTTTTAGGAGAATCCGACGGTCGGATCTCCCGTAATGTCCGTTTGAAATAAATGGTCGAAATTCACGAACTGCCGCGGCGCGGCGCGTTCTATTCAGGCCATTATATTATATATATAATATATATTATATATATTTCGTCGATTCCTATTCAAAACGAATTATATAAATAGTTTTAAAATCGTTTCAAAACCTATTTCAACTTCCATTTCAATTCAAAGCAAAATTGAATTCTTCTTTATAAATTCGTTTCAAAATTCATTTCTATTCAATTCAAATTTCAATTCAATTTGAATTCGTTTTCAATTCAATTCATTCCGAAATCGTTTTCAATTCAATTCATTTCGAAATCGTTTTCAATTCAATTCATTTCGAAATCGTTTTCAATTCAATTCATTTCGAAATCGTTTTCAATTCAATTCATTTCGAAATCGTTTTCAATTCAATTCATTTCGAAATCGTTTTCAATTCAATTCATTTCGAAATCGTTTTTAATTCAATTCATTTCGAAATCGTTTTCAATTCATTTCATTTCGAAATCGTTTTCAATTCATTTCATTTCGAAATCGTTTTCAATTCATTTCATTTCGAAATCGTTTTCAATTCAATTCATTTCGAAATCATTTTCAATTCAATTTATTTCGAAATCGTTTTCAATTCAATTCATTTCGAAATCGTTTTCAATTCAATTAATTTCGAAATCGTTTTCAATTCAATTCATTTCGAAATCGTTTTCAATTCAATTCATTTCGAAATGAATAAAATCGATATAAATATCGTTCACGTCAAAATGGCGTCAATCTAATCATCACGGCTTCACATATTTCTATTTTCAAATATTCTATTTCAAATATTTCCTATTATCAAAATATTTTTTTATTTTCACGATTGGAATGAGGCCCAATCAATTACCATATAAAGTTAATTATATGGATTTTCATACAACACATGTATATAATAACATTGAAAATAATCAACCATCAACCAAAGTGCACTACACTGTAAAAGCATCAAATATAGATATTCAACGCTTATAACAGCCTGTCAATCAATCGATCGACATATTTAATCAATCAGGATGAGTGAACTTCAAATTTCATCCCAACACCCGTGTGGGGTTTCAAACAATCAAACACATATTTTATTTGTGCTGTTGGGCGATGTGTAAAATTTATCGACCCAATCAATGTCCTTCAAATAGGTGTACATAAAAAAACCGTCTGGTTTGTAAATGAATATTTATTTATTCACATTCACGTTAAAAATTATATTTTTAACGATAAAACATTTTATTCCAACATATGAATTTCTATTTAGTTCATTCTTTAAATAAAATGATATTTTTATTTTTCTAACTTATTTTAGAAAATTTCGGCGGCATAACGACACGATACTAGAAACGGGACGAGGCCTAGCCTTATCCCCGGTCTAGTGAAGGCCCACGCCATTCACACATCAATCAAAATCACCAAACAACCAAATTCAAATCAAATCATATAACTAATCTATGCAACCAAACAAACAAGTCCATGGTCTGTGGACGATTGTGTCGGGTGCTACTAAGCACCGTCTGCATCCTAGTATATATATATATATATAAATAGAAATGAAATGGAAAGGTGAGAAATTCTCACAAATAGCTATCCTAGCTCCACGGAACTTCATTGATAGAAATCTTCATCGCTATCGCATCCTCGTCGTCTTCGTTGCCCGTAGCCACTACATATATAAAAATCGAATTTCTACTTCGTTATTCAATATATAAAAATCATATTTTTACTCCTATGTTCAATATATAAAAATCATATTTTTATTTCGATGTTCAATATATAAAAATCATATTTTTATTTCGATGTTCAATATATAAAAATCATATTTTTACTCCTATGTTCAGTATATAAAAATCATATTTTTATAACTTCAACATCATATCAAAAATCTCATCTTTTCAATGAAAAATCTCTCGTCTACTTATCATG
Source organism: Allium sativum (assembly GCA_030737875.1). Classification (NCBI taxonomy): domain Eukaryota; kingdom Viridiplantae; phylum Streptophyta; class Magnoliopsida; order Asparagales; family Amaryllidaceae; genus Allium; species Allium sativum. The sequence continues at coordinate 33,747,891 of CM060926.1, read as the reverse complement.
AAAAAAAATCAATTCTTTTTACTTTCAAAAAACATAACCTCTTTTTATACCTACTAGGATCACTTTGATTTATATTTTCTAAAATCTCTTCTACTTATATTTTGAAAAACAAGGATTTTTCTATATTTTTTTCATATCAAAGATTAGATTTTCTATAATTTCTACATATATGAATTTCAGATTTTAACAATGCATTTAAACCTCAATTTCCATTCATATAAATAAAAATCCATTTTCAAACAATATTATAAATAAATAAAAATCCTCACTGTGATAACCTTTTTCTATTTAAAATTCAAATCTTTTCTTATTTTAAATCTTATAATAAAATCAGTTTTTAAATGCTTTTAAAAAAAACAGTTTAAATCCTTTTCAAAATTCAGTTTTTAAATGCTTTTAAAAATAAAAATTAAAATTAAAATAAAATACTCACTTCTTTTGGTCTTTACAGAGGAGGGGGTGCCTACAACGGAGGTGGCGGTCGGGGAGGATGGCGTGGGGCTGTTGCATCCGAGAGGGGGGGTCGTCTTCGGTGGCACGGCGGTGAGGTCATCGAAGGAGTCCAGAGAAGGAGGGAGCAACGAGGGCGGAGGGGAGTTGGAGACGAGGGCGTGATGGTTGGGGGACACGCCAGAGGAGCAGGCGACGGTGATGGGGGCGGTGCCCCTGGCGGCGGCGTGGAGATTAGGGCGCGATCCCTTTTTTTCTTTTTTTAATTTTTCTGAGAAATGAAATCGAACGGGGGGGGCCAGAAAGATAAAGGGAGAAAGGGTTTTTTTTTCATTTTATTTATTTAATTATTTTATTTTTTTTTCACTAAAAAGAAACTTTTGTTCTCGACCTCTAAACGAGACCCACCGCCTGTCGTTCATAGCGTTTCACCCCCATTCCGAACACAATAGGATATGTATCGCAAGCTGATTTGATCATTTCGATTAGTTTCCGTTGAATTTCAAAATATAACTCTATATATATTGAATTTGAACGCACATTTCAAATTACCAGGACCACATACAGTTTCTAAAAATTCCCGAAAAATACTTTCTAGCTTCGTATTGACGATACGGTCCTAACAAAACTAATTTCGTCAGATTCTGAGACCGTTGGAAAAATGGCCAATTTCCAGTCGATTAAAATCAACTGAAACTGGTCAAATGCGTTTTCCTTTGCCACGCTCACATATTGATTCGAAAAATTATGTAATTTGAAACCTAGCAATAATTTAACATCACGGACCCAACAAAACTAGTTTCGTCGAAATCCGAGGTCGTTTGCAAAATGTCCATTTTTAAGGGCCTGAATTCCATAGCGACTATTCAGAATTTTCAACTGGACATACCTTTTGATTCCCGCTGTGAAATCTTGATTTTTCGGATTCGTTAGAAAGATATCATCAATTAGATCCTATCATTTTTGGTTTCACTAAAATCCGGATTGTTTTGCACCCGGTACATTCATTTGAAGTTTGAAATCAAATTATCGAACTACCGCGCCATTTTCAATTTTATTTATAATTATATATAAATATTTATATTCTAACGACGACGCGTATAAATATATACGTTCGAATTATATTCAAAATAAATTTCTCGTCGATATTATTTAAAATAATTCATTTTAAATAATCAAAGTTCGCTAAAATTGCCAAAATAAAAATTTTAAACTGGCCCAGATTTTCCGGGTTATTACACATATGCTATGTGTTCATGATGTTATGCAAGTTATGCAAGTCATATGCTATGTGATCATGATGTTATGCAAGTTATGCAAGTCATATGCTATGAGTTCATGATGCTAGTTATGCAAATCACTATGATGAACATTGATCCATTATGACACCATGTTATGCAAGTTTGGTGTTTGATTATATGCAAGTTCATATATAACATGTTATGCAAGTTTGGTATTTGATTATATGCAAGTTCATATATAACATGTTATGCAAGTTTGGTGTTTGATTATATGCAAGTTCATATATAACATGTTATGCAAGTTTGGGGTTTGATTATATGCAAGTTCATATATGACATGTTATGCAAGTTTGGTATTTGATTATATGCAGTAACATGTGCAGGTTTACACCTTTGTATGATACGCATACATATGCAAGTTAACCCCTTTGTATATCATACATACATATGCAAGTTTACCCCTTTGTATGAAATAAGTAACTTATGCAAGTTACCCTCTTTATGACATATGTGATTCATGCAAGTTTGGGTTGATTATTTATGCTAGTTGGGTTTGATGCTATATGCATGTTGACACCTTTAAAACCCATGTTGATGCTAATGTTATGCAAGTTGAACCCATTGTATGTGTGATGAATCTTCCCTTTTAAGTATGTCATGTTGGCGAATTACGTGGGGAACGATGGGGTTAATATTCATGTTAATGAAATGGTGTGAAGTTGGTATGATTATGCATACCATAAAGTGGATGGACATAATTGAGTTAATTATGTACATCGTTAAATTTGTAATTAATTAGGGATAATTAATACAAATTATGGGGGGATTAATTAGGTGTAATTAATCGACTAAGGCACGAGGTTGGACCCTTTTGTAGCATAAGACTGCCCGGAACCGACCGGCAAATCCAACGGCTACAAATGATTGGCCCAATGTGAGAGGTCTTAGGCATAAACTAAATACGTGACAAGTGTAAAGACACGAGGTTAGACTCGGTTATGGCGTTAGGCTGCCCGGACCCGACCGGCAAATCCAGCTGCCATAAAAGATAGTCTAATGTGAGAGGTCTTTACAACGGTTACGTTCTTAATCAATTAAGAAACACTTAACCATATTAGCATGTAGAGGGACATGAGGGGTTAAGTGGGTGCCTTGGGTGGCATGTGGAAAAATCTAGTGGTTGCCTTGGGTGGCAATAGAAAATACGATTAGAATACTTAACCAAAGTGGAACATGTAATTAAACATGATTAAAGGATTAAGTAAGTGCCTTGGGTGGCATGCGGAAATCCAGTAAGTGCCTTGGGTGGCATGTGGAAATCTAGTGGGTGCCTTGAGTGGCAATTGAAATATGATTAGATGACTTAACCAAACTTTAAACATGTAAGTGGACATGATTATTAAAAAGGGTTAAGTGGGATACACTAGAAGGGACAAGCTTAGGTGGGTAGCTTGTGGGGGCCCATTTCAACCAGTAACCCATATGTATCTTATTGGGCTCGACCCATGTTGAGGATGGGACACGCGTACTGGGCTTGACTATAAGAGGCCAAAAACGGGTTAGCGGTGGCAACGCAAGTCCAACGGGTTTCATATGCGTGTGTGGACCCGGGCTGGTAGGTAAGACGTTGTTGCATCGTGTAGGTATAAGCCGTGCACCATTGGTTGTATCGGGTTGCCACTTTGGGGAGTGATACACCCCACTATGGGGCCAGCACGGGTATCTACGTTAGGGAGTCGATCGAATGGGAGTAGTGGGTACACCTAGTGGAGATAGGGGCAGACGGCACCTATGTAGTCAGCTAGGGGTACACGAGACTACTATTAAGATTACTAAGTACACTTAGTGGGATCAATCTTTAAGTTAGGAATTACCCTTGGGTGGGTAGATCTGGTGTGGTGCAGTGTAGGAATTACCCTTGGGTGGGTAGATCTGGTGTGGTGCAGTGTAGTATTTATCCTTGGGTGGATAGGCGCGTCTTTACCGTTATCTTAGTTCATCCTAAGTCTAGTTGGCTGCTTAGTGTAGTCATTTATCCCCAGTTGTACCGTACCAGGTTTATATCATACCCTAATTACTTTAATGATTGTATTGTTAAAGTTATAGGGCTCACTCAGACTTATGTCTGACCCCGTTGTTTTTATCTTTTTCCCCAACCCTCAGGTTCTCAGAGTGGGCCTAGCACTAGTGGGCTTTGATCAGATTGCTTTATCTATCTTTTGGAGCTTGGACCGTGATGTAAAGCCCAGCTTATCTTTTCTATTATGGCTATTATTTATGTAGTGGGATTATGTACTTTTGTTTTATCAAGACGGATATTATGTACTTGACTCTTGTTTATGGTTTTGTGATGTAACCAAACATGTTTTACTTTCCGCTGCAATGAAATGATGTTTTAAATTCTCAAGTATTACTTATATCTGTCTTGTTGTAATTTTTCTGTTCTATATTCACTTAAGATACTCCACCGAAGTTAAGGCATTCCCTTAGTGAGTGACCTTAGCGGGTGTGGGGTGTTACACGTGGTATCAGAGCTGAAGGTTACCAGAACAGATAAAACTTTTAGAAAAACTATTTTTCTAAAAATATTTTCGGAAGAAGTATTTTCAAAAACATGTCTTTTAAGAGAAAAGTTTTTGAAAGAAAAGAACATAATCCCCAAGAGCCATATATCCTTCCTTCGATTCTCCGTTTTGAATCTCTTCCTCTTTCTCTTTTTGAATTTTCCCTCCGCGTATAGATGTTTTTTTTAAGATAAATAAGGACTTCCGTATGAAGGACGGAAGAACCACTTCAAGGGACTAAGACGTTTGTCGGGCTAAGAAGTTAGTCCAAGGAGGTGGAGGGCTTGTGGGTACCTTTAAGATGGACGAGGGAGGAAGGTTCAAATAGCTATTAGGTAAATAAAGGATGAAACCTCATCGTGGTGGGAGGTCACGAAAGGAGAATGTGAAGGAGAAGGCTAGTTGTTTTGGAGAAATAGGACACCTTATTAGGATTGTCCAAAGAGGTAAGGACAAAGTACAGGATCTTCTGGAGGGTAGATGTATTCCGTCATGGCTGGTATACCTGATGGGGGTAGGACCGTCTAGGTTGAAATTTGGTTCTCTCGATCATCCTGTTCGAACTTTATTCGACTCTGGCGCATCGCATTCGTTTATCTCATCATCATTAGTTGAGTCACTGCACTTAGACACCAATCTAGTAGATGATCCCTTGGTCGTTTCAAACCCAATTGGGGGCTCCACTTATTTGTCCATGATATGTTTGGGTTTGAAGATTTCTATACTTAGCGTTGAGTTTAGATGTGATGCTTTTGTTTTGGGCTTCACGGGCTATGGGTTGATTTTGGGCATGGACTGGTTATCCAGTAATGGTGCCGTTCTTGATTGCGAAAGGAGAGTTGTTAGGCTCATGACCCGGTGGGGAACACTCTCGAGATCTCTTGAAATCTCATGGATTCTGTTATGCTAAGTTATCTTAAATCGCTTGACGCTTCGGTCGAGAGTTTGCGATCTGTTAGAGTGGTCCGGGAGTACTCGGATGTGTTTGAGGAGGTGAAGGGCTTACCTCCGAAGCGGGAGATAGACTTCCGAATATATCTGGCGGACAATGCTAAACCAGTATCTTTACCAGTGCGCCACATGGCTCCTCGTGAGAGGAGGGAACTCCGTAAGCAAGTAGGGGAGTTGCTTGAGAAGGGGTTCATAAGACAGAGTATATCGGAGTGGGGTGCTCCAGTAGTTTTTGCCACGAAGGCGGATGGGTCCCTCAGACTTTGTGTAGACTATAGAGAACTCAACAAGCTCACAAAGAAGAATAGACACCCATTGCCGAGGATTGATGATCTCTTTGATCAGTTGGTTGGCGCCTCAGTGTTTTCGCAGTTGGACTTGGCCATGGGGTTTCATCAGTTGGGAGTGGCTGAGGATAGTATAGAGAAGACTGCCTTTAGGACTCCGGATGGTTTCTATGAGTGGCTTGTGATGCCATTTGGTTTGACAAACGCCCCCGCATACTTTGTTGATTTGATGAGTAGGGTTGTAACACCCCACCTCCGCCAGGGTGGCTCTTGCAAGCACTCTGACTTTGGAGGTGCGTTAAAACAGGTAAACATGCATAATGATATATCAAGGCAGAACATAACATATGTATTTATGTAATCAGAGTAAATAAGATAGATAAAACAGTGGAAGATTTTAAACCATTTCAAAACAAGTCAGGTACAACAAAGTATCATCTTTCCAAATAAACAAGTCTAGATAAAACATCAACTGAAAAACTGAAATATATAAAGTACTATCCCCAAAATGACGTGGTAAACCATAGCATGCTCACTGTCCAAACGTACATGAGCTCAATCCAGCAAGCAAGCAAAGCGATCCAAGCTAAGCACCAATGTTCCCACCCTGAGAACCTGGGGGGGGAAACGGAAGAAAAGAAGTTAAAGGAAAACGGGTCAGTCATAAAGACTGGTAAGCCCTATCTACTATCAGCATAAAAACTAGTAAAGTTAACTGGCATGAGGAACTGAGATGAACATAAGGATAATTACATACTAGCATGGTGAATATCTAACAGATAGCTCAAAGGAGTCATCGCATAATCAAGGTGAAGTTTTTCACCACAGGTGTACCAACATTCTAACATGTCATGTATAAACAAGAATTTATCCCTTGGCCTAAACTTGGCCCAGTATCAGGTGTTTGACTTAAATCAAGATCCAACTTCTTGGTACCAATTCTAGTATAACAGGATTAGGTGTTACCCCAATGTTTACATTGAAACCGGACGGAACAGAATGGTCCATACAGAGATAGAGTTTGGGAAAAATGGGCTTTTACCACCCTAACAGATAAAGTACAGAAACGGAATGCTAACAATAATGGGCCTTTACCACCCTAACAGAACAGAGTACAGAAACGGAATACTACAATTAGGTGTACACTAGTAGTGGGCCTTTACCACCCTAACAGACGGTACCACGCAGAAACAGACGGGTGTTACCACCCAACAAAACAGACGGTACCAACAAAATCAGACAGAGCTAAGTGTACCCTAAATCCTACCCAAGCGATCGGCTCCCTAATACATAAATACCCTATGTCGGCCCCACGATAGGGTGTATCACTCCCTAAAGTGGCAACCAATTGGCACAGGCATATTTACAGATGTCACGGCATCTTACATCCTCAGAGGCAGACCGGGATCCATGCACGCCCATGACCCGGTTGGAACGCACCATCGACACCCATCGCCATTATCAGAATAAACCACTTATAATTAGTTCAGTAAGCGTGCCCGGACCCTACCTACAGTTGGGTCAAAGTTTTGATACCAGAAAGGGTTATTGACTAATATGGGTCCCAAACAACAAATGACACAAGTATTCCCCCTTGTGTCCCCAGACTATCAGATTCAGATTAACTTATTCACAGAGTTCAGACATACAAAGTTCAGACGATCAGTTTTCAGACAAACGGATCAGATAACAGATTTACAAACTTGCCTAACTTGGTGTGGGTCCTACAGATCCGCAAAATAGGTTCGTTTAATTTATCAATCAAGTTAGTTTATCCAGGCCAGGTATCAAATTGGTTCTCAGCCTTATCAAATTACTGAGTTGGATTGGTTAAGTATAGTTCAACTTAACCCCGTTAAATTACCGAGTTCAGATTGGTTAAGTGTAGGTTAACTTAACCCCGTTAATTTACCGAGTTCAGATTGGTTAAGTGTCATAAGTCAAATTTACTTAACCTTATCATGTAGCATTAATTAATTTAATGCACCTTAACCTCTTACGTTAGACCTCGTTGTGGTTACTAGTTAAGCCGGGCGGGTCCGGGTAGCTTTACACCACAACCTAGTCTAACCTCGGGTTCAAGCACTACTTGACCAACTTCTCACATTGGGTCTTATTGTTTGTAGCCACTAGTTAAGCCGGTCGGTTCCGGGTAGATTTGTGCTACAAACTTAACCCAACCTCGAGTTGGCCACATTTATATTTTCTAAGTGTCATGTCCATTATGTTTCCAAAACATAATTACAAGTTAACATATCATGTCATGTTATAAAAACCATGTTCATGTCATAATGTTACCCAACCCCAACGTAATCCCATCGTTTACATAGTCGCAACAACGCATAAAGGATAAAATAGGGAACTTGGCATAACCATGACAAAAAGATGTTGAAGCCACAAGTTTAACATGGTGGCATATGAAATGTTCATATGTTCATATACTTGCATATTGCATTATTAGGCCTCAAAAGCATGCATAAAACCAAACTTAGCATATAAGTGATACATGGTGATAAATGACATGTAGAAATGGCCATAAGTTCGCATTTAGCCTCACATGCAAGTTATCATAAGGGATATGATAACTTACATGTTGCCAAAATGCAACCTTTAGCATAAAGCTTGAAGCTTTAGGTTCATAAACTCAAGGTAAGCTTGCATAATATGATAACATGAGTAAAACGATCAACCCAAACTTGCATAACATACATGGCAAACTTGCATATCATAACATAGCAAACTTGCATAACATAACATGGTAAACTTGCATATCATAACATGGCAAACATGCATAGCATAACATAGTAAACTTGCATATCATAACATGGCATACTTGCATAACATAACATGGTAAACTTGCATATCATAACATGGTAAACTTGCATAACATAATATAGCAAACTTGCACAACATAACATGGCAAACTTGCATAACATAATAGCATGTAACATACTTAATGTTCAAACCCAAACTTGCAACATTCATTTAACTTCATAGTTCATATCTAAGAGTAGGAAAAGGGCTTACAATGCTATGAAGACCCAAAAATATATATAGATTGAGACGAAGCCCTTATGCAACAATAAAACCCAAATATGAAGCTCCAAATCAATAAAAACCCTTGCTTTATGATGTAAAGATTGCAACTTGACTTGAATGCAAGCTAATAATGCTCATTTAAACTTGAAATCACTAGAATGAACATGAATCTCTCATAGGAATAAGCTTAGAGATTTTTAAGAGAGAGTGGAGGCCATGAGTGGAATAATTTTGCCATAGTTTAGTTGCATGAATGAATATTAATGATTTAGGGGTAGGTTAGGGGCTTATTTATAGAGATTAGGATTAGTTTTAAGCCTTAGGATCATCCCTAGATCTAATCTCAACCTTAAAAACCGAATCTGGCCCAAAGACCGAGCCAACACTCAAAACAGGTGCACCAGGCAAAACTGCCCGTGCTGTCCATGTCGACACCCAAGTCGACAGGGCTGTCGACTTGGGCCTAACCATGTCGACTGCCCAGTCGACAGGGCTGTCGACATGGTTGGTCTGGCGGGAAATTTCCCCCCTGCGCCCAGTTGCCCTAATCTCGAAATTTAAACCTGAATTTTAAATCTGTTTTTACTTTGGAATTTTCTGAGAACTTCAATGGTCCTTAATCAGGTCATACGGACTCCGATTTTCGAAAACTCGGACTCTATTTCGCGTATTTTTCCGAGACGAACGCAATGGCACATCCCGTTTCCCTTGATTCAGATTTTTAAATTAAATTCTGCCTCGATTTACGTTATAACAGGTTATCAGAAATACAGGTTGTTACAAGGGTGTTCAGGGAGTACCTAAATAACTTCGTAGTGGTCTTTGTGGATGACATCTTGGTCTTTTCTAAGAGCGAAATAAGTTTTCGTATGTGCTTAATAGGTTAAGCAAAGCCAGTTATTGGATCAACGGTGGTTTTGGAGCGAGACTGGCAAGGACATTCAGAGTTGGACAAGGGCTTAATTATTTAGCCATTTTTACTAGTATCATCTCACGTAGGTCGTCTGAATTCGAAGGAGGTATCCCTTGGGTGTTTGTCTGATATTGGTTTAGGCCTTTGGGGCTTGCACTTGGGGATGTCGAGTTTGACTAGGATGGTCTGCGTGAGAGATGGATAGTTGTGACGATTTTGCATGGGAGAATATCCTGGTTTTCTCTAGAAGTGGAGAAAAGCATGCCCTACATCTTAGGGAAGTGTTGGAGACTCTTCGAGCGCATAGTCTTAAGACAACAATGGTGGATAGAATTCTTAGCATCCTATGATTTCGAGATAGCATATACCCCTGGCAAGGGTAATGTGGTGGCAGACGCCTTAAGCAGAAAAAGGTTGTCCTTGAGTCCGTTGTTCGTTGAACAACGAAACTTGGAATTTATCTCGATGTTTGATTTCAGACCTTCCGTTGACTTTGTACCCGGTTTGCTAGCATCTTTAGAGGTCAGACCTACTCTTTTGGGACGGATTGGCGAGGCACAGCGGGACGACCCACAGTTGGTTGAGTTGGTAGAGAGGCTCATAAGGGGGGAGTCGTCCAACCATTTGAGTAGGTACACCCTAGACGATAGGGGGTGCTTGCGTAGAGACGGTAGACTTTGTGTACCGCAAGACGAGGGTTTGAGGAAGGCTATTTTTGATGATGCGCATCGTTCAAAGATGACCATTCATCCCGGTGGGGACAAGATGTACCAAGACATGAAGCGAATTTTCTTTTGGGCCGGTATGAAGAAAGATGTGGCCGAGTATGTCGCTAGATGCTTGGTGTGCCAACAAGTGAAAGCGGAGCAAAAGAAACCTGGTGGGTTGCTTCACCCATTGGAAGTTCCGCAATGGAAGTGGGATAGCGTCTCGATGGATTTTATTGATGGGTTACCGAGATCGAGGAAGGGTAATACGGGAATTTGGGTTGTAGTAGACAGGCTTACTAAGAGTGCCCATTTCATACCCGTGAAGAGCAAGAGGACTGCTCCATGGCTAGCTTCAGTTTACCTTCGAGAAAATAGTTCGATTGCATGGTGTACCTTCTAGCATAGTGAGTGATCGAGATCCTATCTTCACTAGCGAGTTTTGGAAGAGTTTGCAAGAAGCAGTGGGGGCTCAGTTGCGTTTAAGCACCGCATATCATCCTCAGACGGACGGCTAGACCGAGAGGGTGGATCGTGTTCTAGAAGACCTTTTGAGGCTTTGTATCTTAGATTTTGGAGGTACATGGGAAGAGCATCTTCCATTGGTGGAGTTCGCGTATAATAACAGCTTTCAGTCCAGTATTGGTATGGCTCCTTTTGAAGCTCTTTATGGAAGGCCTTGTCGATCACCTACATGTTGGTGGGAATCTACGGATAAGATCTTGCTTGGGCCTGATATGGTTAGAGAGACTTCGGAAAAGATTGATTTGATTCGAACAAGGATGAAAGCAGCGCAAGTTCGGCAGAAATCTTACGCGGATAAGAGGAGGACGGATCTTGAGTTTGATGTTGGGGACATGGTCTTTGTCAAAGTATCTCCATTACGGAATGTTGTTCGCTTTGGGTCCATTGGGAAGTTAGCACCAAGATTTGTAGAACCGTTTCCTATTAAGGAAAGGATTGGACGGATGGCATATAGAGTGGATTTACCGGAGAGACTTAGTGGGGTACATGACGTATTCCATGTGTCACATTTGAGGAAGTGCCTACATGAGACCGCAGAGGTGGTAGAGCCGAGCTTGCTTAGAGAAGTGGAGGTAGAGCGTGATGCGACTATTCGACGAGCTCCTACCCGCATCCTTGGGTCAGAGATTAGGAAGTTGAGAAACAGAGAAGTTTGACTAGTCAAAGTGCAATGGGGAGAGGATGAGAGCAATGCTACTTGGGAGACAGAAGCGAAGATGCGTTCACTGTACCCATTCCTTTTTGAGGGTATGTCTTTTAACTTCTCCTTTATCGTTTGTCTAGTACTTATCTTATCTTTAGTATGTCCTCTCATTAGTACCTTTGACCTTTAGATAGGGTAAACCTATGGTTTAAACATGTGTTTGAGACATGTTATGATTGATGGATGCGTGTGGATGCAAGTGTTTGCTAGTGGTTGCTCGTGGATGCATATACACACACTTTAGACACTAGATCGGCTCAGTCACCTCATATTGCATATAATTGTGTGTAGGTAGCTATACTAATGGATGTATAATGGTTGTGTTATCATATGAATGATGCATTTTGGTGTATGGTTGTGCACACATGTAGAAATAGTATGTGTCAATAGGATTCTTTCGCAAACATATTGGATGCATGGCACTATCATGATTTGCATTAAGGAGGTCGACTGAATCAGTAGACCGCCTAATTTTGCATTAGACAGGGAACATATATACACACTCTTTGCATATGTTCATACAGCATTAGAAACTTTAAGGACAATGGATGCCAGTGTTTGATGGTTTGAGTAGATGGTTGTTTGGTTGGTAGGATACGTTCTTCTTGACTTAGAGATTTCGGGGACAAAATCCTTTAAGTAGGGGAGAATGTAACAACCCGTATGTTGAATAACTTGTTATAATATAAATCAGGGAAGAATTTTAAAATCTGAATCAGGGGAAATGGGCTATGCCATTGCGTTCGTCTCGGAAAAATACGCGAAATAGAGTCTGAGTTTTCGAAAATCGGAGTCCGTATGACCCAGTTAAGGCCCGAAGAAGTTTTCAGAAAATTCAAAACAGATTTAAAATATTCAGATTTCACATTTCAGAAGACGCGGGAAAATTCCCGCCAGACAGAGGGTGTCGACCCCCCTAGGAGTCGACCCCCCCCCCCTTCGGCCAGTTTTGGCTGGGTGCACTATCTTGGCTTTGGGGCTGTGCTTGGTGGCTAGTGACGAGATCTGACGGCTCTAATCTGATTTAGGGTTAATCTAATGGCCTAAAACACTTAACTAATCTATAAATACACCCTAAGACTACCCTAATTCATACTAAAAATAGATACAACGTCGTTATGCCGTCAAAATGCAACTTGAAGGAGCCTCCATCAAATTAAAGAGGAAGATAGCTTCTCAAATCAACTTCTAATCAACTCTAGCAACTTAATCTTCTTCATAGGAGTGCTAATCAACAAGTTGTGAGTACTATAGCCTTAATGACCAATTGTTGAAATGATTATGATAGGATATAATGAGGTTATGGCTATGAATGTGGATCAATGCAAGTTACGTTATCATATGCTATGTGTTCATGATGTTAGTTATGCAAGTTTGATGTTATATGTTCATGATGTTAGTTATGCAAGTTATGCAAGTCATATGCTATGTGTTCATGATGTTATGCAAGTTATGCAAGTCATTTGCTATGTGATCATGATGTTATGCAAGTTATGCAAGTCATATGCTATGTGTTCATGATGTTATGCAAGTTATGCAAGTCATATGCTATGTGATCATGATGTTATGCAAGTTATGCAAGTCATATGCTATGAGTTCATGATGCTAGTTATGCAAATCACTATGATGAACATTGATCCATTATGACACCATGTTATGCAAGTTTGGTGTTTGATTATATGCAAGTTCATATATAACATGTTATACAAGTTTGGTGTTTGATTATATGCAAGTTCATATATAACATGTTATGCAAGTTTGGTGTTTGATTATATGCAAGTTCATATATAACATGTTATGCAAGTTTGGGGTTTGATTATATGCAAGTTCATATATGACATGTTATGCAAGTTTGGTATTTGATTATATGCAAGTAACATGTGCAAGTTTACACCTTTGTATGATATGCATACATATGCAAGTTAACCCCTTTGTATATCATACATACATATGCAAGTTTACCCCTTTGTATGACATAAGTAACTTATGCAAGTTACCCTCTTTATGACATATGTGATTCATGCAAGTTTGGGTTGATTATTTATGCTAGTTGGGTTTGATGCTATATGCATGTTGACACCTTTAAAACCCATGTTGATGCTAATGTGAGACGACCCGAACTTCCCCGTATAGGAAAGCACGGATAGAATTGAGGACAAGACAAAATAGAATGCAAACAGAAGAACATTTCATTGTTATTACAACAATTCCATCAGATACAAGAATATACAGAGTACAAATGAATAAATTACATTCGATAAATATCAGAGATTACAATAAATTACATAGCAACGGAAAATAATACAAAAGCACAACTAGAAGTGATACACGGATACAGAGCTTTCCGAGCATCGTTCCAGCTGTATATCAGGACCCTATGAATATAAATCTGCAAAACCAAAACTACTAGCTGCCCGTGCGGAAAATAGGGGCACCCAGAGTTTAGGTTAAAACAATAAACTCCAGGTCAGTCATGTGACTGGTGTGAGAACTAAAGCAGTTATTAATCTTTATTTTTAAAGTTAGGTAAATCAAGGGACCACGCCGTATAACACGGAACGGGTTTCCTCCCAAGAATACCAGTGCATAAAACAAACAGCGCAATGCTAAATAAAGAAAAATGAAGCTGTTATAAGACCCAGGTCCCATCACACAATGCAACGCAAGCCGGAGGATAGGGTTTTTACCTTATAACAGCCAAAGCATGCTTGATACGTTTAAAATACATTATTTGATACTAATATAGGTGCATAGTGTCAAAACAATTTCATTCATAAATATCAATCATAGGCGGCATGAACGCCCCATCCCATTATGTCGCCATACTAGGCTCTACAAATAAAGCCGAAATACACGTATTGGAAATTGGATTCCATCATGAGTCGAGGCAAGGGGCAAGCTCCTCTCCGCGTTCGAGACACTCTAGCAAATGCCTCAGGACCCCACTATGATCCTTGGAATCGGCTGGGCCGGTCCTCTCTTACTTTTGAGGATTAGTTATTCCTGAACACACGTTTCCCGGTCCTTACAGACCTATATCTGAGGCGCCTCGTATCCAACAACCACACAGGCGAAAAGTATATAAATGTCAGGGCTGGTAGGTCACTGACACCACCCTAGCTAGAAAGAAACGTCGTGCTCTCCCAACGGTCCGTCTCCCGTTTTTGACTCATACCGAGGTGTGAGGCTCGCGAATTCACGTTATACACAAAGCTACGCCACACAGGTCGTGCTTTGATCATCAACCACAAGACTTTGCTTTTCAACAGAAGCCTTGATCAATTGCCACTTACGCGTGCCACATTGGCAATTCACTCCATGCGACTGATGTCCATCGATATACAACCTCTGAGCTCGTACGTCTCAGAGAAGGGCGTTAAGCAAGAGAATAAATTCTCCGCCGCCAAACAGATGTATATTTAATAGAGATCAATCAACACAGAATAAAATCCAATGTCAGACACACAATCCATTTACAAGTTCGTTATGGGTCTGAACGAAACCGGAGGCACTTTCCTCGCATATCCATCCATCTCCAAGTACGTCTGGACGATCACCAACTGTTTCCCTCATCTTGGGTGTACAGCCCAATCAAGATCATCAGTAATCACCCAAACGATGTGAAGACTTCTGGTCTTCTACCACCGTCTTCATCTTCGACATCTCGTCGAATCAGTTATTCAGAATGGGTATAAACCCGGCCTATCTGAATAACCCACGTATATAATAAACGAATGTTACACAAACACAACAAACGCCTCATTCCAATTCAGAATATTCTTTTATTCACAAAATCACATTCTTAGGGAAAGGTTCCCATTAATTTTATCCAAGATAAATTTTTCTAAATAGATTCTTTGATCTTCCTTTGGATATCATTTCTAACTAGTCGGGATTAGCGAACCACTCCGAAGTAATTATTTGTTTTATTTCCCAATCCCAACCTATATATCCCATGGAGCGAAACTGGTGATACTCCATTCCTAACACCACGGTGTTATCGGTAAAATTAATTACCATTACACGTTCAAATCTAATTAAAGATTTAACTATCGCTTTGGAGCAAAACTGGTGATACTCCACTTTCGATCACTTTTCAGATTTGATAATTTAAATTATCAATTCACATTTTAATCTAATTAAAGATTCATTAAAACTCCATTTAGTTTTAATCTTCTCAAAAATCAATATTATGTCTTTAACTGGGTTAAAGAACCAATGTCTTCTAAAACACGATTCACGACAAACCCAAATCACATTTGATATTAAATACAAGGCTCTGAATAGAAAATATACCGGCTTATATTCAATATCAAATTCTGAAACCAACAAATATCGTATTGGAAATAACGATATAAAATATATCTTTCAAATTCCCATAACAATATCTGTATAGTCACAAAATCCAACATCGAAATATTCCGAAGACAATTTCGATTCAAATCCATTCCAATCCACGTATTGGGAATATTGATTATTTTTTTAAAATCACTTTCAAATTCAATTTATTTATTTCAAAAATAAATTGATTTTAGTCCTAGTTCAAAACTAGTTAATTTCGATAAAAATCTATTTTTATCTTTTCAATTGTGGAATTCTTCAGCCCAATTTTTCCCAAATCATTTCTTATGATTTTACACAAATTATAGATATTTTTAATAATTTTATCAAGGCTCGTACAGTCGATTTCCATCAACGGCCATCGAACTGCACTTACAGCAACCTTTTTCAAATTTGATTTGGACATAATTCCAAATCCAACCGTTAGATTTCAAATTTATAATATTCATTGGAAAGCTCTTTTCGATACGAACCCAACGGTTCCAGGTTTAGGAGAATCCGACGGTCGGATCTCCTGCAACGTCCGTTTGAAATAAGTGGTCGAAATTCACGAACTGCCGCGGCGCGGCACGTTCTATTCAGGCCATTATATATATATAATATATATATATTATATATATTTCGTCAATTTCCTTTTAAAACGTATTTTATAAATCGTTTTAACTTCGTTTCAAAACCATTTCAACACTATTTCAATTTCTAATCAAAACTGAATATTTTATATCATTACTATATAAATGATAATATTTTCAAAACGTTATATTTTGAAATCATTTCTTTTCTATATTCATTATAATAACGAATATAATCGATATAAATATCGTTCACGTCAAAATAGCGCAACTCTAATCAACACGGCTTTATATATTTCAATAAATTCGTTATTCTATTCAACAAATGAATATTTATTCCATTCAGCACATGAATCTATATTTCTTCCAACACCTGACTAATCTCAACACATGAGTACTGTCAACACATCACTATTTTTGTTATGTAAAATATTTTATAAAACTATGGTATCTATCGTTTGATTTTCAATTAGACTCCTACTGAGAAGTAGTTCTAATTTTAAATATGATAAGGATGTAAATTTCATTGTATAAAATATTTCACTCAACACATGAACATCGTCAACACATGACTATTCTTATATTCAACACATGAATTTTATTTTATAATATTCATTATTTTCCCGATTGGAATGAGGCCCAATCAATCACCATATAATGTTAATTATATGGATTCCATACAACACATGTATATAATAGCATTGATAAACAATCAACCATCAACCAAAGTGCACTACACTGTATAAGCATCAAATATAGATATCTTACGCTTATAACGGGCTGTCAATCAATCGATCGACATATTTAATCAATCAGGATGAGTGAACTTCAAATTTCATCCCAACACCCGTGTGGGTTTTCAAACAATCAAACACAGATTTTTAGTTGTGCAGTTGGGCGATGTGTAAAATTTATCGTCCCAATCAATGTCCTTCAAATAGGTGTACATAAACAAACCGTCCGGTTTGTAAATGAATATTTTATTTTATTCACTTCCACGTTAAAAATTATATTTTTAACGATAAAATATTCTATTTCAACACATGAATTTCTATTCATTTCATTTACACAATAAAAATGATATTTTTATATTTCTAACATATTTTGGGAAATTTCGGCGGCATAACGGCACGATATTAGAAACGGGACAAGGCCTAGCCTTATCCCCGGTCTAGTGAAGACCCACGCCATTCACACATCAATCAAATCCATTCCATTTCACCAAACAATTCAATTCCAACCAAATAAACTAACCAACTACTCAACCAAACAATTTAACAAGCAAGCCATCCATGGTCTGTGGATGACGGGTGTCGGGTGCTACTAAGCACCGTCTACATCCTAGTATATATATATATAACTAGAAAAAGAGAATTTAGAGTGAGAATTTCTCACCAATAGCTATCCAACTTCACGACACTTCTTTTATAGAAATCTTCGCCATTCTCGCCTTTTGTCGCTTTCGTTGTCCACTTTCACTACATATGTAAATATCACATTTTTATATACTAATGTCTTTAAAATAAAAATCACATTTTTATTTATTCACTTTCAATTAAAAAAAATCATATTTTTATAATCACTTCATATATTTAAAAATCGAATTTTTACTTTGCTATTCAATATATAAAAATCTCAACTTTTCTATTTTTAAAATCTAATCTTTTCTATTTCAAAAATATCGTCTTTTCACTTTTAAAAATATCGTCTTTTCACTTTCAAAAATATCAAAATCATATTTTTAACTTTCCTATCGAATAAAAATTCTATCTTTATTTTTCCTATCGAATAAAATTCAGTTTTTTGCTTAAGAAAAATAAATAAAACTTGAATTTAAAACTTACATTGTTTTCAAACGGAGAGGAGGGGTCTTTGCGTTCGGTGGAGGGCTGTCGGGGTTGCCGGCGGGGCCAGCGAGGTGGAGGAGGTGCGGTGGGTTGTCGGCTAGGGTTTCAGGAGGGAGGATGGAGGAAGAGGCGGTGGGCGTTCGTCGATGGAAGGGGGGCTGCGTCGAGGTGGGTGGGTAGGAGCTGATGGGGGCGGTCGTCGGCCGGCGCGCGGTGGTGGTCCCACCTGGAGGCGCGGTGGCGCGATTGCATTCAGGGTGGCTCGGGAGTTTAAATCGAAGGGGTTATAGAAGAGGCGGCGAGGTCAGATGGGGGGTGCGGCGGTGGAGGCGCCAGAGGCGGTGGCCCTCCGATGGGGAGTGGCGGCGGGAATCGAGGGTTCAGGGTTTTTTTCTTTTTTTTATTTTGTTTTGAAATGCACGGCAAAGAAGAAGGGGGCCAAGGAGATAAAAGGTTTTTTTTTATATATTTAATTATTTTTAAATTTCAAAAAGGTAACTTTTATTTTCGAACTCGGATTCGAACCCACTGACTGTTGTCCCTAGCTAATTACCCCCATTCCGAACACCATGGGATATGTACCGCAAGCTGATTCGACCATTTCGATCAGTTTCCGTTAAAATCAACATATAACTCTATATATTGAATTTAAACGTGCATTTCAATTTACCGGGGTCACACATGAACTCTAAAAATTCCCGAAAAATATTTTCTAGCTTCGTATTGACGATACGGTCCTAACAAAACTAGTTTCGTCGAATTCCGAGACCATTGGAAAAATGGCCAATTTCCAGTCGATTAAAATCAACTGAAACTGGTCAAACGCGTTTTCCTTTGCCACGCTCACATATTGATTTGAAAAATTATGAAATTTGAAACCTAGCAATAATTTGACATTGCGGATCCAACAAAAGTGGTTTCGTCGAAATCCAAGGTCGTTTGCAAAATTTCTATTTTTAAGGGCCTGAATTCCATAGCGACTATTCAGAATTTTCAACTGGACATATCTTTTGATTCCCGCTATGAAATTTCAAGTTTTCGGATTCGTTGGAAAGATATCACCAGTTAGATCCTAATGTTTTTGGTTTCACTAAAATCCGGTATGTTTTGCACCCGGTACATTCAATTGAAGTTTGAAATCGAATTATCGAACTACCGCGCCATTTTCAATTCTATTTATAATTATATATAATTATTTATATTCTAACGACGACGTATATAAATATATACGTCGGATTATATTCAAAAATAAATTTCTTGTCGTTATTATTTAAAATAATCTATTTTAAATGTTCAAAATTCGCTAAAATTGCAAAAATAAAAATTTTAAACTGGCCCAGATTTTCGGGTTGTTACAATCTCCCCCACTTAAAACTTTTCGTCCCCGAAAAGGAACAAAGTCGAAAGTGGTTTGATTAATCAACTCTACGTTCGATCTGGTTTCCATTCTCCAACTTTTCAGTTTCTGAGAATTTCCAAATTCTTCAAAAATTTGACTAACACCCGGAATTTTCGAAAAATTTCGCCATAACCTCCCCTGCACCGGGAGCCACGGGAAAATCCCAAAATTGCCATATAGGCCTTCTGATCTCAAAAAGAAAAAGAAAAGGCCAAGCGGCTAGCCAATAGGCTCATAAAATCATCATCACCCAATAAAACAGTAAATTATGTAGTAAACATGTACCTATTTGTCGGGCAAACAAATTTTATTCTCTGCTCTAGCCTCCTTGCTATGACCTGTTCAATGTAAGTATATGTATATGCAAGCAAATGCGACCAATTTTCAAAACAATTCAATATTTGGTACAATTAGGCATAATGGTTCAAAATTATCAAACAATTAAACAAACAACACAAACATCAATCAATTAGTGAATTAACGTTTCAAATTCATAAATTTGATATATATACAGAAAATCATGTTTTTGATGCCAATTCACAACAATGTGTCTACCTAGTTTTGTTTCTCACACCAGTCTAATGGAAATATATAGAAATCACACCTTCGAAACACGAACATAAATATTGATGATGCCATGGTCATTATCAACATCATCTTCGGGCGACTAGAGTGTAATTCTATATCTATCCGGTATATTAAAACTTCGAATATACGTTCATGACGCGTATATGCAAAATCTTTATATAGCGGATTGTCCATATGCAAAATAAATATATATTCAAATACGTATAAAATGGTTTAAATTTTCAAAACAAAAATTGTTTTCATTTGAAAAATATAATCTTCACACTCGTTCTAGGATACTACTGATCCTATCTCTAACGATTCATTCTAATTGGATATTACTAATCCAATATCTGATGAATTCTTTCGTATGGTTCTAATGTGTCTTGTTCTCGAGCTCTGTAAACCAAAGCTCTTAAACCAAACTGAGACGACCTGAACTTCCCCGTATAGGAAAGCACGGATAGAATTGAGGACAAGACAAAATAGAACGCAAACGGAAGAACATTTCATTGTTATTACAACAATTCCATCAGATACAAGAATATACAGAGTACAAATGAATAAATTACATTCGATAAATATCAGAGATTACAATAAATTACATAGCAACGGAAAATAATACAAAAGCACAACCAGAAGTGATACACGGATACAGAGCTTTCCGATCATCGTTCCAGCTGTATATCAGGACCCTGTGAATATAAATCTGCAAAACCAAAACTACTAGCTGCCCGTGCGGAAAATAGGGGCACCCGGAGTTTAGGTTAAAACTATAAACTCCAGGTCAGTCATGTGACTGGTATAAGAACTAAAGCAGTTATTAATCTTTATTTTTAAAGTTAGGTAAATCAAGGGACCACGCCGTATAACACGGAACGGGTTTCCTCCCAAGAATACCAGTGCATAAAACAAACAGCGCAATGCTAAATAAAGAAAAATGAAGCTGTTATAAGACCCAGGTCCCATCACACAATGCAACGCAAGCCGAAGGATAGGGTTTTTACCTTATAACAGCCAAAGCATGCTTGATACGTTTAAAATACATTATTTGATACTAATATAGGTGCATAGTGTCAAAACAATTTCAATCATAAATATCAATCATAGGCGGCATGAATGCCCCATCCCACTATGTCGCCATACTAGGCTCTACAAATAAAGCCAAAATACACGTATTGGAAATTGGATTCCATCATGAGTCGAGGCAAGGGGCAAGCTCCTCTCCGCGTTCGAGACACTCTAGCAAATGCCTCAGGACCCCACTATGATCCTTGGAATCGGCTGGGCCGGTCCTCTCTTACTTTTGAGGATTAGTTATTCCTGAACACACGTTTCCCGGTCCTTACAGACCTATATCCGAGGCGCCTCGTATCCAACAACCACACAGGTGAAAAGTATATAAATGTCAGGGCTGGTAGGTCACTGACACATACCTAGCTAGAAAGAAACATCGTGCTCTCCCAGCGGTCCGTCTCCCGTTTTTGACTCATACCGAGGTGTGAGGCTCGCGAATTCACGTTATACACAAAGCTACGCCACACAGGCCGTGCTTTGATCATCAACCACAAGACTTTGCTTTTCAACAGAAGCCTTGATCAATTGCCACTTACGCGTGCCACATTGGCAATTCACTCCATGCGACTGATGTCCATCGATATACAACCTCTGAGCTCGTACGTCTCAGAGAAGGGCGTTAAGCAAGAGAATAAATTCTCCGCCGCCAAACAGATGTATATTTAATAGAGATCAATCAACACAGAATAAAATCCAATGTCAGACACACAATCCATTTACAAGTTCATTCTGGGTCTGAACGAAACCGGAGGCACTTTCCTCGCATATCCATCCATCTCCAAGTACGTCTGGACGATCACCAACTGTTTCCCTCATCTTGGATGTACAGCCCAATCAAGATCATCAGAAATCACCCAAACGATGTGAAGACTTCCGGTCTTCTACCACCGTCTTCATCTTCGACATCTCGTCGAATCGGTTATTCAGAATGGGTATAAACCCGGCCTTTCTGAATAACCCACGTATATAATAAACGAATGTTACACAAACACAACAAACGCCTCATTCCAATTCTGAATATTCTTTTATTCACAAAATCACATTCTTAGGGAAAGGTTCCCATTAATTTTATCCAAGATAAATTCTTCTAAATTTATTCTTTGATCTTCCTTTGGATATCATTTCTAACTAGTCGGGATTAGCGAACCACTCCGAAGTAATTATTTGTTTTATTTCCCAATCCCAACCTATATATCCCATGGAGCGAAACTGGTGATACTCCATTCCTAACACCACGGTGTTATCGGTAAAATTAATTACCATTACACGTTCAAATCTAATTAAAGATTTAACTATCGCTTTGGAGCAAAACTGGTGATACTCCACTTTCGATCACTTTTCAGATTTGATAATTTAAATTATCAATTCACATTTTAATCTAATTAAAGATTCATTAAAACTCCATTTAGTTTTAATCTTCTCAAAAATCAATATTATGTCTTTAACTGGGTTAAAGAACCAATGTCTTCTAAAACACGATTCACGACAAACCCAAATCACATTTGATATTAAATACAAGGCTCTGAATAGAAAATATACCGGCTTATATTCAATATCAAATTCTGAAACCAACAAATATCGTATTGGAAATAACGATATAAAATATATCTTTCAAATTCCCATAACAATATCTGTATAGTCACAAAATCCAACATCGAAATATTCCGAAGACAATTTCGATTCAAATCCATTCCAATCCACGTATTGGGAATATTGATTATTTTTTTAAAATCACTTTCAAATTCAATTTATTTATTTCAAAAATAAATTGATTTTAGTCCTAGTTCAAAACTAGTTTATTTCGATAAAAATCTATTTTTATCTGTTCAATTGTGGAATTCTTCAGCCCAATTTTTCCCAAATCATTTCTTATGATTTTACACAAATTATAGATATTTTTAATAATTTTATCAAGGCCCGTACAGTCGATTTCCATCAACGGCCATCGAACTGCACTTACATCAACCTTTTTCAAATTTGATTTGGACATAATTCCAAATCCAACCGTTAGATTTCAAATTTCTAATATTCATTGGAAAGCTCTTTTCGATACGAACCCAACGGTTCCGGTTTTAGGAGAATCCGACGGTCGGATCTCCTGCAACGTCCGTTTGAAATAAGTGGTCGAAATTCACGAACTGCCGCGGCGCGGCACGTTCTATTCAGGCCATTATATATATATATATATATATATATATAATATATATATATATATATATATATTATACATATTTCGTCAATTTCCTTTTAAAACGTATTTTATAAATCGTTTTAACTTCGTTTCAAAACCATTTCAACACTATTTCAATTTCTAATCAAAACTGAATATTTTATATCATTACTATATAAATGATAATATTTTCAAAACATTATATTTTGAAATCACTTCTTTTCTATATTCATTATAAAAACGAATATAATCGATATAAATATCGTTCACGTCAAAATAGCGCAACTCTAATCAACACGGCTTTATATATTTCAATAAATTCGTTATTCTATTCAACAAATGAATATTTATTCCATTCAACACATGAATCTATATTTCTTCCAACACCTGACTAATCTCAACACATGAGTACTGTCAACACATCACTATTTTTGTTATGTAAAATATTTTATAAAACTATGGTATCTATCGTTTGATTTTCAATTAGACTCCTACTGAGAAGTAGTTCTAATTTTAAATATGATAAAGATGTAAATTTCATTGTATAAAATATTTCACTCAACACATGAACATCGTCAACACATGACTATTTTTATATTCAACACATGAATTTTCTTTTATAATATTCATTATTTTCCCGATTGGAATGAGGCCCAATCAATCACCATATAATGTTAATTATATGGATTCCATACAACACATGTATATAATAGCATTGATAAACAATCAACCATCAACCAAAGTGCACTACACTGTATAAGCATCAAATATAGATATCTTACGCTTATAACAGCCTGTCAATCAATCGATCGACATATTTAATCAATCAGCATGAGTGAACTTCAAATTTCATCCCAACACCCGTGTGGGGTTTCAAACAATCAAACACAGATTTTTAGTTGTGCAGTTGGGCGATGTGTAAAATTTATCATCCCAATCAATGTCCTTCAAATAGGTGTACATAAACAAACCGTCCGGTTTGTAAATGAATATTTTATTTTATTCACTTCCACGTTAAAAATTATATTTTTAACGATAAAATATTCTATTTCAACACATGAATTTCTATTCATTTCATTTACACAATAAAAATGATATTTTTATATTTCTAACATATTTTGGGAAATTTCGGCGGCATAACGGCACGATATTAGAAACGGGACAAGGCCTAGCCTTATCCCCGGTCTAGTGAAGGCCCACGCCATTCACACATCAATCAAATCCATTCCATTTCACCAAACAATTCAATTCCAACCAAATAAACTAACCAACTACTCAACCAAACAATTTAACAAGCAAGCCATCCATGGTCTGTGGATGACGGGTGTCGGGTGCTACTAAGCACCGTCTACATCCTAGTATATATATATATATAACTAGAAAAAGAGAATTTAGAGTGGGAAGTTCTCACCAATAGCTATCCAACTTCACGACACTTCTTTTATAGAAATCTTCGCCATTCTCGCCTTTTGTCGCTTTCGTTGTCCGCTTTCACTACATATGCAAATATCACATTTTTATATACTGATGTCTTTAAAATAAAAATCACATTTTTATTTATTCACTTTCAATTAAAAAAAAATCATATTTTTATAATCACTTCATATATTTAAAAATCGAATTTTTACTTTGCTATTCAATATATAAAAATCTCAACTTTTCTATTTTTAAAATCTAATCTTTTCTATTTCAAAAATATCGTCTTTTCACTTTTAAAAATATCGTCTTTTCACTTTCAAAAATATCAAAATCATATTTTTAACTTTCCTATCGAATAAAAATTCTATCTTTATTTTTCCTATCGAATAAAATTCAGCTTTTTAGTTAAGAAAAATAAATAAAACTTGAATTTAAAACTTACATTGTTTTCAAACGGAGAGGAGTGGTCTTTGCGTTCGGTGGAGGGCTGTCGGGGTTGTCGGCGGGGCCAGCGAGGTGGAGGAGGTGCGGTGGGTTGTCGGCTAGGGTTTCAGGAGGGAGGATGGAGGAAGAGGCGGTGGGGGTTCGTCGATGGAAGGGGGGCTGCGTCGAGGTGGGTGGGTAGGAGCTGATGGGGGCGGTCGTCGGCCGGCGCGCGGTGGTGGTCCCACCTGGAGGCGCGGTGGCGCGATTGGATTCAGGGTGGCTCGGGAGTTTAAATCGAAGGGGTTAGAGGAGAGGGAGGAGAAGAGGCGGCGAGGTCAGATGGGGGGTGCGGCGGTGGAGGCGCCAGAGGCGGTGGCCCTCCGATGGGGAGTGGCGGCGGGAATCGAGGGTTGCAGGGTTTTTTTCTTTTTTTTATTATTTTGTTTTGAAATGCACGGCAAAGAAGAAGGGGGCCAAGGAGATAAAAGGTTTTTTTTATATATTTAATTATTTTTAAATTTCAAAAAGGTAACTTTTATTTTCGAACTCGGATTCGAACCCACTGACTGTCGTCCCTAGCTAATTACCCCCATTCCGAACACCATGGGATATGTACTACAAGCTGATTCGACCATTTCGATCAGTTTCCGTTAAAATCAACATATAACTCTATATATTGAATTTAAACGCGCATTTCAATTTACCGGGGTCACACATGAACTCTAAAAATTCCCGAAAAATATTTTCTAGCTTCGTATTGACGATACGGTCCTAAGAAAACTAGTTTCGTCGAATTCCGAGACCATTGGAAAAATGGCCAATTTCCAGTCGATTAAAATCAACTGAAACTGGTCAAACGCGTTTTCCTTTGCCACGCTCACATATTGATTTGAAAAATTATGAAATTTGAAACCTAGCAATAATTTGACATTGCGGATCCAACAAAAGTGGTTTCGTCGAAATCCAAGGTCGTTTGCAAAATTTCTATTTTTAAGGGCCTGAATTCCATAGCGACTATTCAGAATTTTCAACTGGACATATCTTTTGATTCCCGCTATGAAATTTCGATTTTTCGGATTCGTTGGAAAGATATCACCAATTAGATCCTAATGTTTTTGGTTTCACTAAAATCCGGTTTGTTTTGCACCCGGTACATTCAATTGAAGTTTGAAATCGAATTATCAAACTACCGCGCCATTTTCAATTCTATTTAAAATTATATATAACTATTTATATTCTAACGACGACGTATATAAATATATACGTCGGATTATATTCAAAAATAAATTTCTTGTCGTTATTATTTAAAATAATCTATTCTAAATGTTCAAAATTCGCTAAAATTGCAAAAATAAAAATTTTAAACTGGCCCAGATTTTCGGGTTGTTACATAATGTTATGCAATTTGAACCCATTGTATGTGTGATAAATCTTCCCTTTTAAGTATGTCATGTTGGCGAATTACGTGGGGAACGATGGGGTTAATATTCATGTTAATGAAATGGTGTGAAGTTGGTATGATTATGCATACCATAAAGTGGATGGACATAACTGAGTCAATTATGTACATCGTTAAATTTGTAATTAATTAGGGATAATTAATACAAATTATAGGGGGATTAATTAGGTGTAATTAATCGACTAAGACACGAGGTTGGACCCTTTTGTAGCATAAGACTGCCCGGAACCGACCGGCAAATCCAGCGGCTACAAATGATTGGCCCAATGTGAGAGGTCTTAGGCATAAACTAAATACGTGACAAGTGTAAAGACACGAGGTTAGACTCGGTTATGGCGTAAGGCTGCCCGGACCCGACCGGCAAATCCAGCTGCCATAAAAGATAGTCTAATGTGAGAGGTCTTTACAACGGTTACGTTCTTAATCAATTAAGAAACACTTAACAATATTAGCATGTAGAGGGACATGAGGGGTTAAGTGGGTGCCTTGGGTGGCATGTGGAAAAATCTAGTGGTTGCCTTGGGTGGCAATAGAAAATACGATTAGAATACTTAACCAAAGTGGAACATGTAATTAAACATGATTAAAGGATTAAGTAAGTGCCTTGGGTGGCATGCGGAAATCAAGTAAGTGCCTTGGGTGGCATGTGGAAATCTAGTGGGTGCCTTGAGTGGCAATTGAAATATGATTAGATGACTTAACCAAACTTTAAACATGTAAGTGGACATGATTATTAAAAAGGGTTAAGTGGGATACACTAGAAGGGACAAGCTTAGGTGGGTAGCTTGTGGGGGCCCATTTCAACCAGTAACCCATATGTATCTTATTGGGCTCGACCCATGTTGAGGACGGGACACGCGTACTGGGCTTGACTATAAGAGGCCAAAAACGGGTTAGCGGTGGCAACGCAAGTCCAACGGGTTTCATATGCGTGTGTGGACCCGGGCTGGTAGGTAAGACGTTGTTGCATCGTGTAGGTATAAGCCGTGCACCATTGGTTGTATCGGGTTGCCACTTTGGGGAGTGATACACCCCACTGTGGGGCCAGCACGGGTATCTACGTTAGGGAGCCGATCGAATGGTAGTAGTGGGTACACCTAGTGGAGATAGGGGCAGACGACACCTATGTAGTCAGCTAGGGTACACGAGACTACTATTAAGATTACTAAGTACACTTAGTGGGATCAATCTTTAAGTTAGGAATTACCCTTGGGTGGGTAGATCTGGTGTGGTGCAGTGTAGGAATTACCCTTGGGTGGGTAGATCTGGTGTGGTGCAGTGTAGTATTTATCCTTGGGTGGATAGGCACGTCTTTACCGTTATCTTAGTTCATCATAAGTCTAGTTGGCTGCTTAGAGTAGTCATTTATCCCCAGTTGTACCGTACCAGGTTTATATCATACCCTAATTACTTTAATGATTGTATTGTTAAAGTTATAGGGCTCACTCAGACTTATGTCTGACCCCATTGTTTTTATCTTTTTCCCCAACCCTCAGGTTCTCAGAGTGGGCCTAGCACTAGTGGGCTTTGATCAGATTGCTTTATCTATCTTTTGGAGCTTGGACCGTGATGTAAAGCCCAGCTTATCTTTTCTATTATGGCTATTAGTTATGTAGTGGGATTATGTACTTTTGTTTTATCAAGACGAATATTATGTACTTGACTCTTGTTTATGGTTTTGTGATGTAACCAAACATGTTTTACTTTCCGCTGCAATGAAATGATGTTTTAAATTCTCAAGTATTACTTATATCTGTCTTGTTGTCATTTTTCTGTTCTATATTCACTTAAGATACTCCACCGAAGTTAAGGCATTCCCTTAGTGAGTGACCTTAGCGGGTGTGGTGTGTTACACTAATCAAACCAATCTATTCAAATAAGCAAATCAATCCAAACAAGCAATTCAAAAAAGCAATTCAATCAAACAAGCAATTCAAACAATCAAGCAATTCAAACAAGTAATCTTAAATAATTAAATCAACCAAAGCATTCTTGAACCTTCAACAAATCCTTAGAAACTCTAAAACTCCCCCTTAATCTAATACAAGACTAAACCTATCCTAAACTCTAGTTTCATAAAACTAAAATAGGACTTTAATCTAGAAAAAGAAATAACTTTAATATGATATCCTTAAAATTATGATATAAGCAAAGCAATTTAATCCAAACAGTCAATTAATTAAACATAAAACCAAACATTTCTTGTAACTTCTATTTATCCTAAAACCTATAAAGCTCTATTGACTACAAATGCATAATTATATTTCTAACACACCTACCAACCACTAATGAAATTCAACCTTGTCAAATAACTCAAACAAGTCAATCAAACCAAACAAATCAATCAATCCAATCAGGTCAATCAATTCAATCAGGTAAGTCAATTCAACCAATTCAACCAAGCCAAACAAGTAAATTAAGTTAATCAAGACAAAGTAAATATGTTATGTATTTGATTAATAATCCTAGATAAAAACTTTTCATATTATATACTTATTACGTGTGTAAGGTTAACATGTAATGCAGTGTGTTGATTATAATGCAGTATGTTATATGCAAAATTATATGAAGTGATATATTGAATGAAACGCAACTTGGATGTGAATGATTTTAATTTGAGAGGTAATCTAATAATGATGTATGATATGAAATAAGATGTGTAATGATAGTATGCAGAATGATTTGGTAATTACATCTATTTAGGTAGCATATATTTAAAGTACTATTTAACTATTATGCATATGCATATATATTATACATTATTTGAATTAAACAAGGGTAATAT
This sequence comes from Allium sativum, assembly GCA_030737875.1. Classification (NCBI taxonomy): domain Eukaryota; kingdom Viridiplantae; phylum Streptophyta; class Magnoliopsida; order Asparagales; family Amaryllidaceae; genus Allium; species Allium sativum. Next base: position 33,718,449 of record CM060926.1, on the reverse strand, counting down.
ATATTAATTTCTAGACTTAGGTTAATGATACTTATAAAAGAGATTGAAAGGATAGTAAAGATAAAAGTTTTATGGTATTCATAATAAATAATAAAATATTTAAAATAATTCTATAAAAAATGTGAAGTTAAATAATCTTAGTAGAGTGCTTCTTTAATATAGTAAAAATTGAAGATCATTTTAAAAAGAATATAGAGTTGTATCATATAAAGTAAACATATAGTCATAATTGTATATAAAAAAACTATTTTTATTAAATGACTTAAAATTTAACTTATTGTGAAATATAAATCAATTTTCTTTTGATACAAATCAATTTTAAATTTAAACTTTTATAAATCAAAATATGTTAATTTGCTAAGGAACCATTTATATGTTAAAATTTAAAAAGAATTCTATAATTATTACAAAATTATGCAATCTAAATATAAACTAAACTATAAATTCATAACTTCTTATATTTAAACTACATATTTAAGACATAAGATCGTGTGTGTGTGTGTGTGTATATATATATATATATATATATATATATATATATATATATATATATATATCAAACTATTAAGTTTAACATACAAGTTTTTATAAATCTTAAAAGAATCAAAATTAGTATTAAGTTACAAATAGTATTTGTGATAATATAACCCAAAATTGTTATGAAATCATATGTAGAAATATATATGTTAAACTATGTATGTTTAAACTATATATAAGAGATAAATGAATTTATATTTTATAACAATATCGAAAAGTTATATTAACTTTGTGTATCATATCAACATATTCATATAATTTTTTTAATCTATATACTTATTATATATATATATTTAGAAACAAGGCATAAGAAAATAAGTAGACAAACAAAATTAATAACTAGAATTTAACCTGGCATTTACTATAAAAAAATAATGGAGGAAAGTTTGAAAGTTTAAACTTTTGCAATTCAAAAAATTATAATTTCATTATATGGACATGCTCATTTATGTATGTCGACATACATGTATAATTTCAAAGGACATATGATTTTGTAACTCTTGGTTTTAAATTATCGATTTATATTTCACATTTAACTAATTTCTGAAATAATACTAATCCTATGAAACATCCAAATTTTATTTTCTTAGTTTATTAATGATTATTTAATTATTATTGAATTTCAAAATTGAATTTCAAATTTTAAGTTTGAATTTTAAAGTTTAATTTTCAAATTCAAAACTAGGCAAAGAAAACAAATCAAACGAAACATCCATTCAACGAAAAAGGAATTTAAAAATTAACTAAGGCGTACCCGGTTTCTAGATCCATTTTTTTATATTTTCTGAATTTTGAATTGTTGTGAAACACATATTTGAATCTTTGGTTTCTGGCTCTCCATCACAGGATGACGAATCTGAATCATATTTACATCTTCCAGAATTTGACGATGAGATCATTGATTTAGTAGTTTAACCAACTTGTCTTCAATATTTTGAATTTTAAATGAACGGATACTTCAACTATTATAACCCCAAAAGTCATATCTCTTCATAACTCTTCTTTTCCAGATTGATGAATAATATTTTGGTGTCTTTTGGCCAATAGTCATCAGATATAACTCTTTCCCTGCAAAACAACATACCTTTTTAAAGAGTCTAGTGACTTTTCAAAATAACAGATTGTAATTTGAAATAATAACAACATGATGATTTGTGACATATCCATTTAAACTTTTAAAGAAACCATATCATGATAACTTGATATTTCAATAAAATTGAATGCAGACTCATCTAATACTTGATGTAAGATATGGATTTAAACTAGTGTTAAAATTTTGCCATTTAAAATTTTCAAAAATCAGATTATGAACTTTTTGAAAATCTTGCTTTGATACCAATTGTTAGGGAATGCGGAATGGATTGTTAAGGCCAAACAAACACTAGAGGGAGGGTGAATAGTGTTTGTGAGAATTTAAACAAAATCTAAAACTTATGTGAACTATGAGATGAATCAAACACCACAAACACAATCACAGACACAGATTCAAATACAGATACAAAATAAACAGAAATAAAGACGTAGAAAAGGAAAGAACACACCATATTTTATATCGGTTTGGATTGCTCTTATGTCCAGTCCCACGCAACTCTGGATTGAACAAAGTTTTATTACTATATCAAAATCCAAATACAACCTCCTTGATTTCACGGCTACAAGGGATACAATCGATTCCTCTTTTACTCAACCCAGACAATTACAAACATCCCTATAACTCTTCAATAGCATGTGACGGCCTGGAATTCCGCTCGATCCGAATCAGTCGATAAACCGATCTAGACCGTTCGAAACCCCTGAACGTTGAGAACATGACAAATCAGAACACAAACAGAAGAACATTTCACTGTATATTACAACAATGCATCAGATTACAAGAATATACAGAGTATAAATGAATATTACACAGAAATATCAGAGATTTAAATTACATTTAAATACATAGCAGCGGAAAATAATACAATACACAACTAGAAGAGATATACGGATACAAAGCTTTCCGGATATCGTTCCAGCTGTAAACCAGGATCCTGTGAATATAAATCTGCAAAACCAAAACTACTAGCTGCCCGTGTCAAAATAGGGGCACCCAGAGTTTAGGTCAAAACAATAAACTCCAGGTCAGTCATGGGACTGGTGTGAGAACTAAAACAGTTATTAATCTTTATTTTAAATCATTAGGTAAATCAAGGGACCACGCCGTATAACACGGAACGGGTTTCCTCCCAAGAATACCAGTGCATAAAACAAACAGCGCAATGCTAAATAAAGAAAAATGAAGCTGTTATAAGACCCAGGTCCCATCACACAATGCAACGCAGCCGAGGATATGGTTTTCCCTTATAACAGCCAAAGAATGCTTGATACGTTTAAAACAAATCATTTGATACTATTATAAGTGTATAGTGTATAAAACAACTTCAAATCATAAATATCAATCATAGACGGCATGGGTATCATATATCATGTCGCCATACTAGTTCTACAATTAAAACCGCAAATGTCACGTATTTGGAAATTGGATTTCCGTCTATGAACCGAGGCAAAAGATAGTCCTCAACCGATTCGAGACGCTCTAGCCCGCCCCTCAGGCAAGCGCGCAGGCAAGCCTTTAGATCCTCAGGGCCGGTCCACCGATGTGGATTATTATGCCTGAACACTACGTCTCCCCACCCTATGGGGTGTAAGTCTGGTCCGTCAGCCGACCAGAATGCATCGGCCGAAACCGATATAACCGAGGCACCTCGCAACAGCAACAACCACATAAGTCAAACTCGTCAGGGCGTGTAAAACCACTGACGCCACTTCTAGCTAGAAAGAAACGCATGCCCTCCCTGACGTCCTCTCCCGTTTTTGGTTCACAACCGGGGTGCGAGGCTCGCGAATTCACGTTACACAAAGCTGTGCCACACAGGCTGTGCTTTGATCATCACCACAAGACTTTGCTTTTCAACAGAAGCCTCGATCAATTGCCACTTAGGCATGCCACACAGGCAATTCACTCCATGCGTTTGATATCCATCAATATATAACCCCTGAGCTCATACGTCTCAGAGAAGGGCGTTAAGCAAGAGAATAAATTCTCCGCCGCCAAACAGATATATATTTAATAGAGATCAATCACACGGACTAAAATCCAATGTCAGACACACAGTCCATTTACAAGTCCGTTCTGGGTCTGAACGAAACCGGAGGCACCTAGTACCTCGCATATCCATCGATCTCCAGGTACGTCTGGACGATCACTAACTGTTTCCATCTTCTTGGGTGTACAGCCCAATCAAGATCATCAGTAAGCACCCAAACGACGTGAAGACTTCTGGTCTTCGACCACCGTCTTCATCTTCGACACCACGTCGAATCAGTTATTCAGAATGGGATAAACCCGGTCTTTCTGAATAACTCGCGTATATATTATAAAAGTGTTACACAAACACAACATACGCCTCATTCCAATTCAGAATATTCCTTTATTCAAATATTCCTATACTTTGGGAAAAGTTCCCATTAATTTTATCCAAGATAAATTCTTTAAATTTATTCTTTAATCACCTTTGAATATCAATTCAAACTAGTCGGGATTAGCGAACCACACCGAAGTAATCATTTATTTTATTTCCTAATCCCAACCTATTCATCCCATGAAGTAAAACTGGTAGTACTTCATATCTAACACCACAGTGTTATCGGTAACTCAATTACCATTTCACGTTCAAATCTAATTAAAGATTTAACTATCGCTTGGAGTAAAACTGGTGATACTCCATTCTCGATCTTTTCAATCTATTTAAAGATTCATTAAAACTCCACTTAGTTTTAATCTTTGACTGGGTTAAAGAATCAGTGTCATTTAAAACGCAGTTCACGATAAACCCAAAGTCACATTCATTAATTATCGGGTTAAAGAACGAGTGTTGTTTAAAACACTGTTCACGACAAACCCAAAAATCAATATCCATTCAATTCCAATTAAATATTATTTAATTGGTACACTTCATTAAATCTAAATAAAAAGATTTAATCTTTTCTCAACTGGGTTCAAGAACAATGTTAGTGAAGACACCATTCACGACAAACCCAAATCACATTCGATATTCAATACAAGGCTCTGAATAGAAAATATATCGGCTTATATTCAATATCGAATTCTACGACTAACAAATGCCGTATTGGAAATAACGATATAAATATATATCTTTCAAATTTCCATAACCACACCTGTATAATCACGAATTCCAACATCGAAATATTCCGAAGACAATTTCGATTCAAATCCACTCCAATGCAATCATTGGAAATTTTGGTTATTTTCAAAACCATTTCAAATTCAATTCATTTCGATAAAAACCTATTTTTATCTTTTCAAATATGGAGTTTTTCATCCCAATTCTTCTCAAATCATTTCTTATGATTTTACACAAATTATTACTATTTTTAATAATTTTATCAAGGCCCGTACAGTCGATTTCCAACAACGGCCATCGAACTGCACTTACAGCGACCTTTTTCAAATTTGATTTGGACGTATCTCCAAATCCAACCGTTAGATTTCAAATTTCTAACATTCGTTAGAAAGCTGTTTTCGATACGAACCCAACGGTTCCGGTTTTAGGAGAATCCGACGGTCGGATCTCCCGTAATGTCCGTTTGAAATAAATGGTCGAAATTCACGAACTGCCGCGGCGCGGCGCGTTCTATTCAGGCCATTATATTATATATATAATATATATAATATATATATCGTCGATTTCCATTTAAAACGAATTATATAAATAGTTTTAAATTCGTTTCAAAAGCAATTTCAACTTCCATTTCAATTCATATCGAAATTGAATTCTTCTTTATAAATTCGTTTCAAAATCCATTTCTATTCAATTCAAATTTCAATTCAATTTGAATTCATTTCAATTCGCTTTCAATTCAATTTGAATTCATTTTCAATTCATTTCGAAATCATTTTCAATTCAATTTATTTCGAAATCGTTCTCAATTCATTTCATTTCGAAATCGTTTTCAATTCAATTCATTTCGAAATCGTTTTCAATTCAATTAATTTCGAAATCGTTTTCAATTCAATTCATTTCGAAATCGTTCTCAATTCAATTCATTTCGAAATCGTTTTCAATTCAATTCATTTCGAAATCGTTTTCAATTCAATTTATTTCGAAATCATTTTCAATTCAATTCATTTCGAAATCGTTTTCAATTCAATTTATTTCGAAATCATTTTCAATTCAATTCATTTCGAAATCGTTTTCAATTCAATTCATTTCGAAATCGTTTTCAATTCAATTCATTTCGAAATCGTTTTCAATTCAATTCATTTCGAAATCGTCGATTTCCATTTCACTTTTCAATATTCATTTTTAAAATGAATAAAGTCGATATAAATATCGTTCACGTCAAAATGGCGTCAATCTAATCAACACGACTTCATAAATTTCTATTTTCAAATTTTCTTTATTTTTCAAATTGGAATGAGGCCCAATCAATTACCATATAAAATTAATTATATGGATTTCCATACAACACATGTATATAATAGCATTGAAAAATAATCAACCATCAACCAAAGTGCACTACACTGTATAAGCATCAAATATAGATATTCAACGCTTATAACAGCCTGTCAATCAATCGATCGACATATTTAATCAATTAGGATGAGTGAAATTCATATTTCATCCCAACACCCGTGTGGGGTTTCAAATCAACAAACACACATTTTTGTTTGTGCAGTTGGGCAATGTGTAAAATTTATCAACCCAATCAATATCCGTCAAATCAGTGTAAATAAACAAATCGGCCGATTTGTTTATAAATATTTATTTATTCACTTTCACGTTAAAAATTATATTTTTAACGTCAAAAATATTTATTTCAACACTTGAATTTGTATTCAGTTCACTTACACAATAAAAATGATATTTTTACTTTTCTAACATATTTTAGAAAATTTCGGCGGCATAACGGCACGATACTAGAAACGGGACGAGGCCTAGCCTTATCCCTGGTCTAGTGAAGGCCCACGCCATTCACACATCAATCAAATCCATTCAATTTCACCAAACAATTCAATCCAAACCAATTAAACTAACCAACTACACAACCAAACAATTTAACAAACAAGCCATCCATGGTCTGTGGATGACGGGTGTCGGGTGCTACTAAGCACCGTCTGCATCCTAGTATATATATATATAACTAGAAAAAGAAATTGAAAAGTGAGAAGTTCTCACAGATAGCTATCCTAGCTCCACGGCACTTCTTTTGCAGGAAATCTTCATCGCTATCGCATCTTCGTCATCTTTATTGCCCGTAGCCACTACATATATAAAAATCACATTTTTATATTTTGATGTCTTTAAAATAAAAATCACATTTTTATTTATTCACTTTCAATTTAAAAATCATATTTTTATAATCTCTTCATATATTTAAAAATCGAATTTTTACTACGATGTTTTCTATATAAAGATCTCGTCTTTTCAAATATTTTGCCTTTTCTACTTTAAAGATTTCACCTTTACAAAAATATAGATTTCATCGTTATGAAAATCACCACTTTATTTCAATGTATATAAAATAAAAATCAGATTTTTATTTCACTACATATACAAAGATGATATTTTTAATTCTCTACATAAACAAAAATCATATCTCTACTACTTCTACTTAATAAAGGTCATATTTTTAATACTTTAAAAATATAAAAATCATATTTTTATTACTTTAAAAATACAAAAATCATATTTTTATTATCTTCCTTATATAAAAATTATATTTTTACTTCACTACTCCTCTCAAAATATCGTCTTTTATGTTTAAAAATATCGTCTTTTATGTTTTAAAAATATCGTCTTTTATGTTTTAAAAATATCGTCTTTTATGTTTTAAAAATCAAATCTTTTAGGTTTTAAAAATCAAATCTTTTAGGTTTTAAAAATCAAATCTTTTAGGTTTTAAAAATCAAATCTTTGAAAAATAACTAATAAATTAAATAGAGTATATAAATAAAAACAAAATTAACCAAAAAAAAAAAAAAACTTACAGTGTTCGATAAGGGGGGGGGAAGGCGCGCTCGAGTTCAGGAGGGGGTTGCGCGATGGGTTTCAGGGTTCGGGGCGATGGGGTCTTCATCGCGTCAGAGGGGTGGTGGGCGGCTCCGTTCGTGGGCGAGGAGGGAGAAGAAGGGGAGGGCGGCGAGCTGAGGGAGGGGGTCTCGCCGTCGGGGCTGAGGTGATGGGCGCTCGCGTTCTTCGATGCAGGGGGGGTCTGCGTCGCATCGAGGTGACGGAGGAGGAGCAGAAGGGGAGGGTGGAGAGGAAACAGCGGCGGTGGCGGCGCCAGCCTCTGGCGGCGGTCAAGGGGGGGGGATCGCGATTGGGGGTTTTTTTTTTTTTTGATTTCTGATTTTAATTCGGGGGGGCAGAGTTAAAAAAAGGGGAGAAATATATTTTATATATTATTTATTTTATTATTTTATTATGAAAAAGTTGACTTTTACATACGACCTCGAAACGAGGCCCACCGCCTGCCGTCCCTAGCGTTTTACCCCCATTCCGAACTCAATGGGATATGTATCGTAGGTTGATTCGACCGTTACAATCAGTTTCCGTTAAATTTACATTTAAATCACTATATTGAATTTTAAACGTACATTTCAAATTACCGGGGTCACATACTAACTAGAAAAATTCCAGAAAAATATTTTCTAGCTTCATATTGACGATACGGTCCTAACAAAACTAGTTTCGTCGAATTCTGAGACCGTTGGAAAAATGGCCATTTTCCAGTCGATTAAAATCAACTGAAATGGTCAAAACACGTTTTCCTTTGCCACGCTCACATATTGATTCGAAAAATTATGAAATTTAAAACCTAGCAATAACTTGACATCACGGATCCAACAAAAGTGGTTTTGTCGAAATCCGAGGTCGTTTGCAAAATGTCCATTTTTAAGGGCCTGAATTCCATAGCGACTATTCAGAATTTTCAACTGGACATATCTCTTGATTCTCGCTACGAAATTTCGATTCGTCGGATTCGTTGAAAAGATATTATCAATTAGATCCTAATGTTTTTGGTTTCACTAAAATCCGGATTGTTTTGCACCCGGTACATTCAATTGAAGTTTGAAATCGAATTATCGAACTACCGCGCCATTTTCAATTCTATTTATAATTATATATAAATATTTATATTCTAACGACGACGTATATAATATATACGTTCTAATTCTATTCAAAACTAAATTTTCTCGTCGATATTATTTAAAATAATCTATTTTAAATAATCAAAATTCGCTAAAATCGCCAAAATAAAAATTTTAAACTGGCCCAGATTTTGCGGGTTATTACAATCTCCCCCACTTAAAACTTTTCGTCCCCGAAAAGGAACAAAGTCGAAAGTTGTTTAACAATTCAACTCAACTTCCATTGTTTCGATTACGGCTTAAGTTCTTCAACTTTTCAGTTTCTAATAACTTTTCAAAGATTTCAAAAATTTGGCTAACACCCTAAATTTTCGAAAAATTTCGCCATAACCTCCCCTGCACCGGGAGCATCGGGGAATTTCAAATAGCTTCCCCGGTCCTTCAGATCTCAAAAAGAAAAAGCCAATAGGCTCACAAAATCATCATCACCCAAACAAAACAGGAAATTATGTAGTAAACATGTACCTATTTGTCGGGCAAACAAATTTTATTCTTCGGCTCTAGCCTCCTTGCTATGACCTGTTCAATATAAGTATATGTATATGCAAGCAAATGCGACTAATTTTCAATATAATTCAATATTTGATCCAATTAGGCTTAATGGTTAAAAATTAGCAAACAACTAAACAAACAACACAAACATCAATCAATTAGTGAATTAGAGTTTCAAATTCATAATTTGATACATATACTAAAATCATGTTTTTGATGTCAATTCAAAACAATGTGTCCTAGCTATATATATAGGTTTGGTTCTCACACCAGTCTAATGGAAATATATAGGTATCACACCTTCGTCACTCGAAAATAAATGCTGATGATGTTTCGAACCACCATCAGAACATCTCCGGGCTACTAGAGTGCGGTCCTATATCTATCCAGTATATTAAAACTTCGAATATACGTTCATGACGCGTATATGCAAAATCTTTATATATTGGAATGTCCATATTCAAAATAAATAAATAATCAAATACGTTTAAAACGATTTAAATTTTCAAAACCAAATTGTTTTCATTTGAAAAATATACTCTTCACACTCGTTCTAGGACACTACTGATCCCATCTCTAACGAGTCATTCTAATTGGGTATTACTAATCCAATATCTGATGAATTCTTTCGTATGGTTCCAATGTGTCTTGTTCTCTGAGCTTTGTAAACCAAAGCTCTGATACCAAATGTGACGGCCTGGAATTCCGCTCGATCCGAATCAGTCGATAAACCGATCTAGACCGTTCGAAACCCCTGAACGTTGAGAACATGACAAATCAGAACACAAACAGAAGAACATTTCACTGTATATTACAACAATGCATCAGATTACAAGAATATACAGAGTATAAATGAATATTACACAGAAATATCAGAGATTTAAATTACATTTAAATACATAGCAGCGGAAAATAATACAATACACAACTAGAAGAGATATACGGATACAAAGCTTTCCGGATATCGTTCCAGCTGAAAACCAGGATCCTGTGAATATAAATCTGCAAAACCAAAACTACTAGCTGCCCGTGTCAAAATAGGGGCACCCAGAGTTTAGGTCAAAACAATAAACTCCAGGTCAGTCATGGGACTGGTGTGAGAACTAAAACAGTTATTAATCTTTATTTTAAATCATTAGGTAAATCAAGGGACCACGCCGTATAACACGGAACGGGTTTCCTCCCAAGAATACCAGTGCATAAAACAAACAGCGCAATGCTAAATAAAGAAAAATGAAGCTGTTATAAGACCCAGGTCCCATCACACAATGCAACGCAGCCGAGGATAGGGTTTTCCCTTATAACAGCCAAAGAATGCTTGATACGTTTAAAACAAATCATTTGATACTATTATAAGTGTATAGTGTATAAAACAACTTCAAATCATAAATATCAATCATAGACGGCATGGGTACCATATATCATGTCGCCATACTAGTTCTACAATTAAAACCGCAAATGTCACGTATTTGGAAATTGGATTTCCGTCTATGAACCGAGGCAAAAGATAGTCCTCAACCGATTCGAGACGCTCTAGCCCGCCCCTCAGGCAAGCGCGCAGGCAAGCCTTTAGATCCTCAGGGTCGGTCCACCGATGTGGATTATTATGCCTGAACACTACGTCTCCCCACCCTATGGGGTGTAAGTCTGGTCCGTCAGCCGACCAGAATGCATCGGCCGAAACCGATATAACCGAGGTGCCTCGCAATAGCAACAACCACATAAGTCAAACTCGTCAGGGCGTGTAAAACCACTGACGCCACTTCTAGCTAGAAAGAAACGCATGCCCTCCCTGACGTCCTCTCCCGTTTTTGGTTCACAACCGGGGTGCGAGGCTCGCGAATTCACGTTACACAAAGCTGTGCCACACAGGCTGTGCTTTGATCATCACCACAAGACTTTGCTTTTCAACAGAAGCCTCGATCAATTGCCACTTAGGCATGCCATACAGGCAATTCACTCCATGCTTTTGATATCCATCAATATATAACCCCTGAGCTCGTACGTCTCAGAGAAGGGCGTTAAGCAAGAGAATAAATTCTCCGCCGCCAAACAGATATATATTTAATAGAGATCAATCACACGGACTAAAATCCAATGTCAGACACACAGTCCATTTACAAGTCCGTTCTGGGTCTGAACGAAACCGGAGGCACCTAGTACCTCGCATATCCATCGATCTCCAGGTACGTCTAGACGATCACTAACTGTTTCCATCTTCTTGGGTGTACAGCCCAATCAAGATCATCAGTAAGCACCCAAACGACGTGAAGACTTCTGGTCTTCGACCACCGTCTTCATCTTCGACACCACGTCGAATCAGTTATTCAGAATGGGATAAACCCGGTCTTTCTGAATAACTCGCGTATATATTATAAAAGTGTTACACAAACACAACATACGCCTCATTCCAATTCAGAATATTCCTTTATTCAAATATTCCTATACTTTGGGAAAAGTTCCCATTAATTTTATCCAAGATAAATTCTTTAAATTTATTCTTTAATCACCTTTTAATATCAATTCAAACTAGTCGGGATTAGCGAACCACACCGAAGTAATCATTTATTTTATTTCCCAATCCCAACCTATTCATCCCATGAAATAAAACTGGTAGTACTTCATATCTAACACCACAGTGTTATCGGTAACTCAATTACCATTTCACGTTCAAATCTAATTAAAGATTTAACTATCGCTTGGAGTAAAACTGGTGATACTCCATTCTCGATCTTTTCAATCTATTTAAAGATTCATTAAAACTCCACTTAGTTTTAATCTTTGACTGGGTTAAAGAATCAGTGTCATTTAAAACGCAGTTCACGATAAACCCAAAGTCACATTCATTAATTATCGGGTTAAAGAACGAGTGTTGTTTAAAACACTGTTCACGACAAACCCAAAAATCAATATCCATTCAATTCCAATTAAATATTATTTAATTGGTACACTTCATTAAATCTAAATAAAAAGATTTAATCTTTTCTCAACTGGGTTCAAGAACAGTGTTAGTGAAGACACCATTCACGACAAACCCAAATCACATTCGATATTCAATACAAGGCTCTGAATTGAAAATATATCGGCTTATATTCAATATCGAATTCTACGACTAATAAATGCCGTATTGGAAATAACGATATAAATATATATCTTTCAAATTTCCATAACCACACCTGTATAATCACGAATTCCAACATCGAAATATTCCGAAGACAATTTCGATTCAAATCCACTCCAATGCAATCATTGGAAATTTTGGTTATTTTCAAAACCATTTCAAATTCAATTCATTTCGATAAAAACCTATTTTTATCTTTTCAAATATGGAGTTTTTCATCCCAATTCTTCTCAAATCATTTCTTATGATTTTACACAAATTATTACTATTTTTAATAATTTTATCAAGGCCCGTACAGTCGATTTCCAACAACGGCCATCGAACTGCACTTACAGCGACCTTTTTCAAATTTGATTTGGACGTATCTCCAAATCCAACCGTTAGATTTCAAATTTCTAACATTCGTTAGAAAGCTCTTTTCGATACGAACCCAACGGTTCTGGTTTTAGGAGAATCCGACGGTCGGATCTCCCGTAATGTCCGTTTGAAATAAATGGTTGAAATTCACGAACTACCGCGGCGCGGCGCGTTCTATTCAGGCTATTATATTATATATATAATATATATATCGTCGATTTCCATTTAAAACGAATTATATAAATAGTTTTAAATTCGTTTCAAAAGCAATTTCAACTTCCATTTCAATTCAAATCGAAATTGAATTCTTCTTTATAAATTCGTTTCAAAATTCATTTCTATTCAATTCAAATTTCAATTCAATTTGAATTCATTTCAATTCGCTTTCAATTCAATTTGAATTCGTTTTCAATTCATTTCGAAATCGTTTTCAATTCAATTTATTTCGAAATCGTTCTCAATTCATTTCATTTCGAAATCGTTTTCAATTCAATTCATTTCGAAATCGTTTTCAATTCAATTCATTTCGAAATCGTTTTCAATTCAATTCATTTCGAAATCGTTCTCAATTCAATTCATTTCGAAATCGTTTTCAATTCAATTCATTTCGAAATCGTTTTCAATTCAATTTATTTCGAAATCGTTTTCAATTCAATTCATTTCGAAATCGTTTTCAACTCAATTTATTTCGAAATCGTTTTCAATTCAATTCATTTCGAAATCGTTTTCAATTCAATTCATTTCGAAATCGTTTTCAATTCAATTCATTTTGAAATCGTTTTCAATTCAATTCATTTCGAAATCGTCGATTTCCATTTCACTTTTCAATATTCATTTTTAAAATGAATAAAGTCGATATAAATATCGTTCACGTCAAAATGGCGTCAATCTAATCAACACGGCTTCATAAATTTCTATTTTCAAATTTTCTTTATTTTTCAAATTGGAATGAGGCCCAATCAATTACCATATAAAATTAATTATATGGATTTCCATACAACACATGTATATAATAGCATTGAAAAATAATCAACCATCAACCAAAGTGCACTACACTTTATAAGCATCAAATATAGATATTCAACGCTTATAACAGCCTGTCAATCAATCGATCGACATATTTAATCAATCAGGATGAGTGAAATTCATATTTCATCCCAACACCCGTGTGGGGTTTCAAATCAACAAACACACATTTTTGTTTGTGCAGTTGGGCGATGTGTAAAATTTATCAACCCAATCAATATCCGTCAAATCAGTGTAAATAAACAAATCGGCCGATTTGTTTATAAATATTTATTTATTCACTTTCACGTTAAAAATTATATTTTTAACGTCAAAAATATTTATTTCAACACTTGAATTTGTATTCAGTTCACTTACACAATAAAAATGATATTTTTACTTTTCTAACATATTTTAGAAAATTTCGGCGGCATAACGGCACGATACTAGAAACGGGACGAGGCCTAGCCTTATCCCCGGTCTAGTGAAGGCCCACGCCATTCACACATCAATCAAATCCATTCAATTTCACCAAACAATTCAATCCAAACCAATTAAACTAACCAACTACACAACCAAACAATTTAACAAACAAGCCATCCATGGTCTGTGGATGACGGGTGTCGGGTGCTACTAAGTACCGTCTGCATCCTAGTATATATATATATAACTAGAAAAAGAAATTGAAAGGTGAGAAGTTCTCACAGATAGCTATCCTAGCTCCACGGCACTTCTTTTGCAGGAAATCTTCATCGCTATCGCATCTTCGTCATCTTTATTGCCCGTAGCCACTACATATATAAAAATCACATTTTTATATTTTGATGTCTTTAAAATAAAAATCACATTTTTATTTATTCACTTTCAATTTAAAAATCATATTTTTATAATCTCTTCATATATTTAAAAATCGAATTTTTACTACGATGTTTTCTATATAAAGATCTCGTCTTTTCAAATATTTCGCCTTTTCTACTTTAAAGATTTCACCTTTACAAAAATATAGATTTCAGCGTTATGAAAATCACCACTTTATTTCAATGTATATAAAATAAAAATCAGATTTTTATTTCGCTACATATACAAAGATGATATTTTTAATTCTCTACATAAACAAAAATCATATCTCTACTACTTCTACTTAATAAAGGTCATATTTTTAATACTTTAAAAATATAAAAATCATATTTTTATTACTTTAAAAATATAAAAATCCTATTTTTATTATCTTCCTTATATAAAAATTATATTTTTACTTCACTACTCCTCTCAAAAATATCGTCTTTTATGTTTTAAAAATATCGTCTTTTATGTTTTAAAAATCAAATCTTTTAGGTTTTAAAAATCAAATCTTTTAGGTTTTAAAAATCAAATCTTTTAGGTTTTAAAAATCAAATCTTTGAAAAATAACTAATAAATTAAATAGAGTATATAAATAAAAACAAAATTAACAAAAAAAAAAAAAACTTACAGTGTTCGATAAGGGGGGGGGAAGGCGCGCTCGAGTTCAGGAGGGGGCTGCGCGATGGGTTTCAGGGTTCGGGGCGATGGGGTCTTCATCGCGTCAGAGGGGTGGTGGGCGGCTCCGTTCGTGGGCGAGGAGGGAGAAGAAGGGGAGGGCGGCGAGCTGAGGGAGGGGGTCTCGCCGTTGGGGCTGAGGTGATGGGCGCTTGCGTTCTTCGATGCAGGGGGGGTCTGCGTCGCATCGAGGTGACGGAGGAGGAGCAGAAGGGGAGGGTGGAGAGGAAACAGCGGCGGTGGCGGCGCCAGCCTCTGGCGGCGGTCGAGGCAACGGGGGGGGGGGCGATCGCGATTGGGGGTTTTTCTTTTTCTTTTTTCTTTTTTTTTTGATTTCTGATTTTAATTCGGGGGGGGCAGAGTTAAAAAAAAGGGGAGAAATATATTTTATATATTATTTATTTTATTATTTTATTATGAAAAAGTTGACTTTTACATACGACCTCGAAACGAGGCCCACCGCCTGCCGTCCCTAGCGTTTTACCCCCATTCCGAACTCAATGGGATATGTATCGTAGGTTGATTCGACCGTTACAATCAGTTTCCGTTAAATTTACATTTAAATCACTATATTGAATTTTAAACGTACATTTCAAATTACCGGGGTCACATACTAACTAGAAAAATTCCAGAAAAATATTTTCTAGCTTCATATTGACGATACGGTCCTAACAAAACTAGTTTCGTCGAATTCTGAGACCGTTGGAAAAATGGCCATTTTCCAGTCGATTAAAATCAACTGAAATGGTCAAAACACGTTTTCCTTTGCCACGCTCACATATTGATTCGAAAAATTATAAAATTTAAAACCTAGCAATAACTTGACATCACGGATCCAACAAAAGTAGTTTCGTCGAAATCCGAGGTCGTTTGCAAAATGTCCATTTTTAAGGGCCTGAATTCCATAGCGACTATTCAGAATTTTCAACTGGACATATCTCTTGATTCTCGCTACGAAATTTTGATTCGTCGGATTCGTTGAAAAGATATTATCAATTAGATCCTAATGTTTTTGGTTTCACTAAAATCCGGATTGTTTTGCACCCAGTACATTTAATTGAAGTTTGAAATCGAATTATCGAACTACCGCGCCATTTTCAATTCTATTTATAATTATATATAAATATTTATATTCTAACGATGACGTATATAATATATACGTTCTAATTCTATTCAAAACTAAATTTTCTCGTCGATATTATTTAAAATAATCTATTTTAAATAATCAAAATTCGCTAAAATCGCCAAAATAAAAATTTTAAACTGGCCCAGATTTTGCGGGTTATTACATAGCACTTGATTCAGAGAGAGATGAGAAAAGAGTGTAGAGAGAAGAAGTTTGATCAAAACAGAATTGAATTCGGTAGAGTATAAGTGTAAAAATCATAAAAATGATTAAGAATGATTATATAATGAAAGAGGATGAAAGAGGAGAATGTGGAGAAGAAGATATGCTTAAAAATTAGATTTCAAGCCCTTTTTATAGTGTGTGAAAGGTTGCAACGTTTCTGGAGCGTTACAAATGGTGAAAAGACACTTTTTTCCAAATTTAAATTTCTGACAGTTATATGTCGACTTTCCCTTTTTGTTATATCGACATACTTATCATTTTTATGAATTTTTAAAGTATTTTTTAAGTATTTAAAACAATATTTAAATTCTGGAAATTCTAGAAACAAAACTGGTTGTTAAAACATTATTTTTCAAGTATAAAAACATAAGAATATATTAATTAAACATATGATTAAAAACTTAATATACATGTGATATAAAAACTATATATAATATAATTATAAACATATATCATATAATTATAAACATATATATATAGGAATTTATAAAGAAATATTTAGAAACTATATATAAACAAAAGGTTATATGAAAACTTAGAGATTAAATAATCAAATATAAACTTAGTAAAACATATTTAATAAAACCATAAAAATAAGAATACTTATAAATTAGGAAATATATTTGAAATCATAAGTTTGAAATTCTTGGAAGATTTAAAATTATTTCGAGAGAAGTTTGAAATCAATTTGAAAATAGTTTTGAATTTGAAAATAGATAATTTGAAAAACGGAATTTGAACCTGAAGTGCTATTCGGAGTCTTAGATAAACTAGACTCTATCACTATATTTTTCTTGAACTCTTGAAATCTTGATATCTTGAAAGCTTGATAACTCTTGAATCTGTCTTGAATTCTGAATCTCTTGAAACTCTAAAACTGTACAGTTTTCAGTACTTAAGTCCTGTATATAAATCCTGCATATATATGTCTAAATATTCTTGATAGAAATGTTAGTATATATTTTATAATCAATGATAATTGAAATAAGGTTGTTGTCATCAAAACTCCTTTCTCCAACATTCTGGAACTCCCCCGCCCTTGGTTCGCAATGTGTGGTTTTTTACCGTAAATTTAAGCATATTAAGACTTGTCTCGAGACTTGGAACGTTCTCGTTTTCAAGAATATTTTTGACCGTGTTCGGGCGGCTGAAGGAATTCTTGTCTTAGTAGAAGCGGCTTTTGATGAGTCTCCTTCTGCTACAAACAAGGTGGCTCGGGCGATTGCCTAGCTACAATTCTCTCTGAGCTTCGTATTGAGCATCACTATCTTCACCAGAAGGTGAGGATCAAGTGGGTTGATGAAGGTGATGCGAACAGGTTTATCCGTTTTTCCATCTGTAAGAAGAGTAGACTTCTTACAATTCATCAGACCCTACGTCCTAACCTCTCTTTGGCTTCCACACCGAGCGAGGTCAAAGACACTATCTTGTCCCACTTCCAAGCCTTTCTCAGTTCCCCTTCTGTTTCGGCTTCGGATCCAGCTCTGCTTGCTTTCATACATAGATTAGTTCTGCCTTCCAATAGCTATGACCTTGCCGCACCTCCTTCCTCGAAGGTAATACGTGCATGCATATTTTCTTTAAGCAAGGATAGTGCAAGCGGACCTGACGACTTCAATGGGGTCTTCTTCTGTAGGGTTTGGCCGATTATTCAGGCAGACTTTTGTCTTGCTGTGCAGATCTTCTTTTCTGGTGGGGACCTTCCCATGGGCTGGACTTCCACCAATTTGGTGCTCATTCCCAAATGCGAAAGTCCTGTCTCTTGTGTGGATTTTCCCGCGATCATCTTGTGCAATTTCACCAATAAGCTAATCTCTAAGGTCCCAACCTCTCTACTAGCCCGTTTCTCGAGCGTTTTATTTCCACGCCTCAGGCTGGGTTTGTAAAAGGACGTTTGATCACTGATGATGTCCTTTTAGCCCAGGAGTTAGTTTCTCAGATCGATAAGAAGGTCTACGGTTCCAATGTGGTTCTTAAGTTGGATATGGCCAAGGATTATGATTGCATATCTTGGTTTTTCATCATCAAGGTCCTTAGGGCTTTCGGCTTTTCAGAACCCCTAATCGATCTTATCAGGAGGTTGATCTCCAACGGTTGGTTTTCTGTTTTCATCAATGGATCGACTATCGGTTGTTTCAAGAAGGGAAGGGGTCTTTACCAAGGAGACCCTTTCTCCCCTTCTCATTTTGTTATCATTGCGGAAGCTTTCATTCGTGGCTTGCATTCACTGACGATTACAGGGCAGATTCATAGGTTTGGGATCCCTAGCGGATGCCCACTTATTTCTTCGTTATCTTTCGTTGGCGACATCATCATCTTCTCTAATGGAATTTGTCACTCTGTTTGTCGCCTTATGGTCTTCTTCAGCAGTATCAAAGTTGCTCGGGGCAGCTTGTCAACTCTGATAAAAGTTGTTTTGTTCTTGCAAATTATCTATCTCCGTACAGATCCTCTTGGATCGAGACCTTCACTGGTTTCAAAGCTGCTTCTCTTCCATTACCTTATCTTGAGTAGTACTGTACCAATGTGATGACCCCAAACTTCCGTAGACCGAAAGTAAGGATAATCATTTAGGAATACAACATATTTACAACAAAAACAGATCTCAGATAATTATCATAACACATAAACCATTGCAGCGGAAATAAATGTCATCAGCATCACAACAGAACATCATAGTATGCAGTTTTACAGGATCCACTTAGCAATACAGTAAGTCTAAAAAGATAAGGAAATAAATTACGAATTCCATCACATACATCAAAAGCAAAAGATGGAAAAATATCTCAAAGCAAAATAAAACTAGAGAAAAGGCCTTCTTCTTCCGTCCAAGCAAGCTCCAAACAGAATGTATCACCCGAACCTGTCAATTGGCTGCCCGTGTGGAAAGAGGGCACCCGAGTTTGCAAAAGTGAAACAAACTACGAGTCAGTCATGGGACTGGTGTGAGAATTCTTAACTAAATTAACCATCAATATGGCGAATCTCAGGACCACGCTGCTTACGCGGAACGGGTTTACTCCATTGGATTGCCAGTGCATAATTTTATAAAATTTGGATAAAACAGCGAAATGACTTTTGAAAAATGAAATCATCATAAGACTCAGATCCTATCACACAATGCAACGCACACAGTAGGATAGAGCTTTCTCTTATGATGATCAAACATGCTTAATACGTGAAAAGTAATATTTTAATATTATCATTAGTGTTTAAGCAGTATTAAAATACTTCAACATAAATATATCAATCTTAGACGGCATAGTACCCCATTCTACTATGTCGCCGTATATAAGTTTACAATCAAAACCGAAATGTTGTCGTATTAGGAATTGGTTTTCTGTCATGAAATAGAGGCTAGGGATCGTCCTCTTCCGATTCGAGACACTCTAGCAAATGCCCCAGGATCCCCCGCAGTGAACCCTTGGATCTTCAGGGTCGGTCCCCACCTAACGGTAGTGGATTAATTATGCCTGAATACACGTTTCCCGGTTCCTATGAACCTATAGTATGACCACTTCCGGCCTATAAAAACCCGAGGTACCTCAATCCAAAATCCATATAAGTAAAATGTCGAGCCGTGTTAAAGCCCAAACACCACTAGCTAGAAAGAAACGTGTGCACTCCCTGCAGTCCTAATCCCGTTTTTGACTCATACAGGGGTGTGAGGCTCGCGAAGTTACATTATACACAAAGCTATGCCAAAACAGGCTATGCTTTGATCATCAGCCACAAGGCCTGCTTTTCAACAAAGCCTTGATCATTGCATCTTGGCGTGCCACGTTGACAATTCAACGCCATGCGATCAATAACCATTACTACGTGTCAGGGTGTTAAGTAGAGAATAAATCCTCTACCACCAAACAGACGTATATTAATAGAAATCGATTTAATTACATGAAGTGAATTTCTACGTCAGACACGCATCCATTTACAAGTCTGTTCTGGGTCTGAACAAAACTGGAGACACCCAAGAGGTTCTCGCTTATCCGCACGATCAACACACACGTCAGGACAATTACTGCTTCAACCCTATCCTGGGAGCAAATCAGTCCAAGTTATCAGAAGTCATCGTCCATCCAATGTGAAGATCGCCGGTCTTCAACCATCGTCTTCTTACATCCTTGATTTAATCGCCGTTCAACTATTTGAAATGAGTTAAACTCGGCCTTTTCAAATAATTGTCGCATAATTATAGTTTAAAACATTTAATATATATTTATAACTATTTATCGCTATTTTTACTTATTAAAATAGCTCGAAATAAATAAACGACGTTTCGGGTCAATGAGCGGCTCTGGCGCTGTTTTTACCAAAATTTGATTTACACCTATCTTAAAATCTAACCGTCGGATTTTGATGAAATTTATATCGTTGGAAAGCTCTTCCCAAAGCGGTCCTAACGGTTCCAGTTTTGGGAAAATCCAACGGTCGGATCTTTCGGGATAATCGTTTGAAGTTACGATTGTCGATACGCGAACTGCCGCGCTCGTTTCGTTTAATTTTATATTTTATATTTATATTTATAAACCATTTGGCGATTTCCCCTAATCTAAAATCCATTCCTTTTACTCTATGGAAATAATATTTTTGTTCGCCAATTCTAATGCGACAAAAAAATAATGATGTTTTCAACATCGTATATTTTTATATCAAATAAAAATGATATTTTTGTTCGCCGACTCTAATGCGACAAAAATGATGTTTCAACGATGTATAATTTTATATCTAATAAAAATGACATTTTTGTTCGCCAATTCTAATGCGACAAAAATGATGTTTCAACGATGTATATTTCATATTCAATAAAAATGACATTTTTGTTCGCCAACTCTAATGCGACAAAAATGATGTTTCAACGATGTATGTTTCATATTTAATAAAAATGACATTTTTGTTCACCAACTCTAATGCAACAAAAATGATGTTTTCAACGATGTATAATTTTATATCAAATAAAAATGACATTTTTGTTCACCAACTAATGCGACAAAAATGAAGTTTTTAATACAGGAAAAAATTGTGAAGGACAAAAAGACTAAAAAAATTGCCCAAAAGGACAAGGGGAAAAAAACTTGCTCAAAAGGACAAGTTTTAGTGCAAAGTGGAAAAACGTGGGACCCCCCTGAATTCCACCATTTGCACTAAAACTTGTCCTTTTTGGCAAGTTTTTGGGCTCTTGTCCTTTTGGGCAAGTTTTTGGGTGAGTTTGTCCTTATGGGAAAAATCCCCTTTTTAAAATGTATTCTTCTTTAATTATAAAATGTGCATTTATCCTATTTGTTTTAAAGACGTAAAAATGAACCTTTTTATTCTATTTGTTTTAAAGACATAAAAATGAATCTTTATGCTTTTTGTTTTGATAACATACAAATGAACTTTTTATCCTATTTCATTTTTATAACATAAAAAAAATGAACTTTTATGTTTTTATAAAATGTATATATTTTATCTTCTTTTCTTTTACAATGAAAAATGTAAATTCTTTTATCTTCACCTAGAAAAAGTTAAATCTTATATTTTAACATAGAAAAACGTAAATTTTCTATCTTTACATAGAAAAATGTAAATCTTATATTTTAACATAGAAAAAAGTAAACTTTTTATCTTTACATAGAAAAATGTAAATCTTATATTTTAACATAGAAAAAAGTAAACTTTCTATCTTTACATAGAAAAATGTAAATCTTATATTTTAACATAGAAAAAAGTAAACTTTCTATCTTTACATAGAAAAATGTAAATCTTATATTTTAACATAGAAAAAGTAAATTTTCTATCTTTACATAGAAAAATGTAAATCTTATATTATTTTCTCATTACATAGAAAAATGTAAATGTTCTATTATTTTTCTTAGTTTCAATTTTTAACCCAACACCAAAGTATGTTCATTTCAACTAAATAGACATAATGATGAAATTTTGATACATTTCAACTAAATTAACATAACTATGAAATTTTTGTGTCATCACAACAACGACAACATAACGATGAATTTTGTGTCATCACAACTAAATTAACATAACGATGAAATTTTGTCTAACCATTTCTATTTACCTAACATAGTCATTACAATGTCCACACATAGAATACAATATATGATTCGGTGTATAAATCTGATGAATCACAATAAAAGGTCTCATCTTTGTTTTATTTGTAAACCAAATGAAATGTCAAATCTTTATTTGTAAAATAAAATATCTAATCTTTATTTGATATCAAAATAAAATATCTAACCTCAATTCATCTTTTATTTAAAATTTAAAAGATTTTAACTTTCCTTATTTTATAAATCATAAACCAAATAAAGATTTAATCTTTAGTTCTTTTATGTAAATCAAAACAAAGATTCCCTCTTTGTAAGTCAAAAATAAAGATTCAATTTTTGTTTACTTTGCAAATCAAAATATAAGGCTTTAACTTTTGTTTTATTTTGTAAATCAAAAATAAAGATCAAACCTTTGTTTTATTTTGCTAATCAAAACAAAAACTCAACTTTTCATTTTATGTGTTGAACCAAAAATAAAGCTTTAACTTTTTTTTCCTTTGTTGTAAAATAAACAAGGATTCAATTTTTCATTTTACTTTGTTAAAACAAAATAAAGATTCAAAATTTCATCTTTGTTTGTAAAGCAACAAAGATTCAATTTTTCATTTTACTTTGTAAAAACAAAAATAAAGATTCAAAATGTCATCTTTGTTTGTAAAGCAACAAAGATTCAATTTTTCATTTCTATAAAGGAATAAAAATAAAGATAAAAATAGAACAAAAATAAAAACAATAAAGATGAGAACTTTATTGAAATTACATCAGAATTTTACAGATCCAAACTGATATACTATATCATGATATCACAACAAATATAATTCAACTATACAACAATCACCACATAACAAATCAGAAATAACATACAATGATTCAACTGATCGAATATAATTAAGTTATTTAATTATTCAAATTCAGAAATCTCACAGTCGTTGAAGATTTTGGCCAAAATTCAAACTGTTCAGAATGGTTCCGTTTCAGTTCAAAGTCGTAGATCTTGTCAATCGGATCACAACGCCGCTGAAATCATCGAATTTCGAGTTGAAACGAGTTAGATATGATTAATTGAAGTTTTAAAACAATTTAAATTAATTAATTAATAAATTAATTAAGAAATACCCTTTCTTCTCCAAATCAAAGGATCGGCCGTATGCTTTCACCTAGTGTTCAAAACTAGGGTTCGCTGGCCGTACAGGGGTCGAGGTGCTGATCGGAGGGTGTCACGATGGGGAGCTTGGAGAGGCGCACGCGGGGGAGGGGGCGGTCTGGCGCAGCTCGTTCGGGCTTTGGGAGCCCATGGCGGCGAGATGCGGCGAACTTTGGGGCCTCGGGGTGGACGCTACAGGCGACTACAGGGGGGTTCACCGTACGGATGTGGAGGTAGTGGAAAGGGCTTCGATATGGTGTAGGGATTGTGGCCTGGAAGTTGGTGGATGAGGAGTTTTTATTGGGGGAAGCCCTGAGCAACGTCAACTATGTATTGAGGGGGGTGGCGGCTACGAAGAAAATGAATAGTGAACCTAGGGTTTAATCTCCTGTTATTTATAATATTATAATGTATTTTTACAAAAAAAAACCATATCTTCCAAACCTGTTCAATTTCAGTCCAGCAGAAAGTGACCCTAGCCAATAGCCCATATTCCGGATCCAATGGGATAGGTCCCATCAGCCAAACGGTTGTTTGTGGCCTGTATTATTTAATTTAATATTTAATTCCTTTATTAATTTAATTCGTCTGCATAAATAAATTTACTGAGGCCACAAACGAACTCAGAAAAATCCAAAAAAATATATATTTGTCTATGTTATGACGATACGGTCCTAACAAAACTAATTTCGTAGAATTCTGACACCGTTTGAAAAATAGCTATTTTTCAATCGATTAAATTTGACTGTAATCGACCAAACACATTTTCCTTCGCCACGATCACATATTAATTCGAAAAATTCTAAAAATTGAAACCTAGCAATAATATGACATTCCGGTTTCAATGAAATTGGTTTCGTTGAAAACAGAGATCATTTGAAAATTGACTGTTTTCACTGGCTTTAATATTAGGGTGCGTTTTTTAGAGGTCCCTATTAAGTTTCAAAATATAAAAAAAAATCCGGTCATAAATTTATTGTAAATTAGGTCCCTATTTTTTGAAAAGTCATAAAAAAATATAAAAAAATATAAAAAATCACGTAAATTCGTATTTAAATAAAACATGTAAACACTAAAAAATTCAGAACAAAAAACCATCAAATAAGGCGTCAAAAATCAAAAAAACAAAAAAAAAAACGAAATTTCCAGTTAAATGCATAATAGTATGCACATATATCACTTTCCTGCATACATCCGTGCATATTTTTCACTACATACATCTTCGTTGATTTTTATTCATGCAAATAAATGCATACATGTGCGCAAAAATTTCAAATACTTGCATACATTTGTGCAAGTTTATTTTCAGATTTTAATCTGAAAACAGCTTACAGAAAAGTTGCATACATATATGCAATTATCAGTAATAATAGCATAAATGTATGCAACTATTTTTTTTCGATTTCCGTAGATTCCTGACATTATTTCCATATTTTAGAATTTTTTTTTTATGAACGTACGCACATTTTTTTTAAAAAAATACAAAAAGGCGGAAAAAATAAAATAGGGGGCGGGTTTAAAAAATTTCAGAACTTTGTTTTTTTTTATAAATTAGGTCCCTACTTTTTATCCTATAAAAATGTTGCACACATGTGTGCATTTTTTTGAGAAATTTGCACATTTGGATGCAAATAAAAATGAACTGAAAAATTATGTTAAATCTATCAGCTGGAAGAACTGCAATAATTGCATATATGCATGCAATAAAATCAAAAAGGTGCATAATATTATGCATTTAACTGCAGTTTTTTCTGTTTTTTGGCTGTTTTCTTCTTTCTGATATTATTTTTGTTGTTTTTTGAACTGAATTTTTTTTATAATGCGTAATATATTTTATTACTAATTTACGATTTTTTTTTATTTTTTTTAATTATTATTTTATAAGTTTTGAAAACAGGGACCTAATTTACAATAAGTTTATGACCGGATGTGAGCCTAATTAAGTTTCAAAATAGGGACGTGAGCCTAATATTCACTTAATATTATTAAAAAAAAATGAAAGTTTTAATTTCTACCATATTTTTCCACCTAATAATTTAAAATAAAAATTTTAAATTGGTTCGGATTTTCCGAGTCATTACAACCAATGTAGGAAACTTAACGCTATTTTCGATCTCCTAACCAGGAAAAGATCATTCATTGGAATGTGACTCTTCTCTCCCAGGCGGGTAGGCTAGTTCTCATTAAGTTCATTCTAGACTCAATTGGATCTCATGTCTTTGCTGCTATGACTCCTACCTCCTCTTTCTTTCATTCTTATTGCTCTTTGGCATCATCTATTTTCTGTGGGGAATAAGGGTAATGCTAATCGCCACCATTGGATATCGTGGAATGTCATTTGCCATTCCAAGAGTGAGATGGGCCTGGGCCTCGGTAACCCTAAGGATTTCTGTACTGCTTTTGCTTACAAGCTGTGGGCGAGGTATGGAGCGAACGACTCCCTATGGGAATCATTCCTTCACGCTAAGTATCATAGGCTTTCTAGCTCTAATTGCACCTGTTCCATGTTCTATGCTAGTGAGACGTGGAAACGAATGAAATTCGTGAAAGCAATTTCGAATTCTCATGGTGGAGGAATTGTATGGGACGACAACCCATTCTCGATTTCAGCTACGTGCATTCGGTGAGGTCTCTGAATCCTCGCCTCCACTTCTTTTCCTTTATGTGGGATGTTCGTATTCCCCCTAAGGTTTCTCTATTTATGTGGAAAACCATGCATGATGGTCTTCCACTTGACGAGAACCTTCAAAGGATTGGCATTCCTTTAGTTTCCCGGTGCAGGTATTGTAGCTCTGGATCGTTGGAAACCAGTGTTCATTTGTTTTTCCTTGGCGCTAGTGCCAAAGCCATTTGGAATTATTTTGGGAACTTGATGGGTTGCCAAAGTAATGTCGCCTTGCTTTTTGATTTTCTAAGTGCCTGGTGGTCAGGCATCTCAGGGAATTCTGTTCGCTCGATCCTTTTCCATCTGATTCCTTGCATCATCTTCTGGCATGTCCAGCGCTCGCGTAATTAGTCAATGTTTGATAAAGTGTCTATGGATCCTCGTACCATTATTTTAGAAGGTAAGGAACGATATTTTCCTTACATTTCGTGGTAGACCTTTCAGGGGACCAATTGGCTCCCGATCATTGCTTCTGGTGTTACTACGGTATGGCTCACTCCCCGAGAGGGAGTTGGTTGATTATTAACCATTTCTTACTTCTCTTTATTGTCTCCACATGCTACACCCGTCCCCCCTCCCCTCTTTTATATCTTATGTTGTTTGCTAGTCCTATAGGTCCTGGATTTATAGGTTTGGGTATCTCGGCTATAGTTAGACTGGATTTACTTGGTTCTGGAGGAGCTACTTTATTGCGAAGGGTTACTGGAGCCTTTTGGAGCTTGTGGAATCTATCCTTGTTTGTGTCTGTGCTAGAGTTGCCTTGTAGACCATTTTTTTCCCAACATGTGATTCCTCCCACTCAGGCTTGACCGGAAGTTTCATCCGTCACCGGCGCAGCACAAGAGTTTTCCTTTTCGGCTTGCTTCCTATAGTGGGATCGCCTGATTGGCGCGTGCTCTTGTTTATTTAGCTGGATGTGTCTTGTTTTCTATAGCTGTTTTGATTTGTGTCTTTGTTTTTTTGGTGTGCACAGTTCTGTAGCTATCTCTGCAGAACTGTTTTTGTTAGCCATTGGAGAATGATTGGATTCTCCCTTTTGTTATATTTAATATCATTGCCTCCTATCCACAGGTAAATTTAAAACTATCCCAATATAAATTTTGATAAACGAGGGCGTTACATATGATCCACAATTTCTTCTAAATTGTTGATTTATTGATAAACTATATTTGGATGCATGGACACAAATAAAATTACCTGATGCTATTTGGAATGTTGCAGACTATTTCTCAAAAGTATTAGATACAGAAGTATGCCTAGAAATAACCTCTATACCACCTTATTTTGGTAAAAATATATTTGACCCTACTAGTAAAATTGAAGGCATATAATTTTGACCCATACTATCTTGAATGGGATAAACATGTTATCCTATACAATTTTTCAATAACAAAGATGTTCGAACAAAGTGCATATGAAAGGTATCGTGCATATATTGTCGAAATAAATCAAGGATGGATAGACATTGGAGATCATCTTTTAGCATCTGAGATTCCTGTTATTAAGACATATATCTAAAACATACAAGAATTCAATCCCAGGTTTAGGATGTTTGATATCTATCACCCTAAACCAAATATATTTGCCAACTATAAGAAGATACCCAGGATTAAGAAGAAGACAATGCTTCACAGTATAACAGCGAAGACCTGAATGACTGATAAGACATAAAGAGAGATTTATAAAGTAAAATACCCCTATAAAGAATAAATCAGCATCAATCAGAAGATTCAGGAAGATATGATATGAATTGGCTATCTACCATGTGAATGAGCTGGACACTAAATAAAGAAAAATTATTGCACTCTACAAGCTATAAAGTATGCACAGATCAGATGATTCCGAGATAATGAAACTAGCCACTAATAATGTAGCATATATAAATTATTGTACTCTTTTATTATTTCTTTTTGTAAATGGGAAGGAATAACCCATATGTGTCGGTAAATGAATGTTGGAAGAAGGCTATAAATATGAATGGAAGGCCTTTAGAAAGGATACCGAATAACTCATTGTAAACCACCACCAAGCTTGTAATAATAATATTTCTCCAGCCCAGCTTTTCCTATTAATGGCATTCGAGTTTTGTTCAGTGTTCTTCAACTAAACCTTTTGATCAAAGCTAAGGGAGAAAGGATAAAATTTCTATAGCAATGTAAGATTATTCTGTCTAAATTTTGTCTTACTGAAATTACTTATGTCTTAAGATATATGTGCTTGAATATTATCTGTTTATGAATATTGTTAGTTTGACACCAGATATTCAGATTATATATCTCTCTTAACAATTAATCCAAAAGATATAAGCTCGTTTAAAAATGAAAAGGTACCCCCTTAGGAAAATACCTTTAAGGGAAAACGTAAGATGAGAGTAACAAGGTGAGGATTTTTTTTAGTTAAGAAAAAGGTATTCCAGTAATAGGAAATGAAAATTTTAAAGTAGAAAAAAATATCAAAGATTTAAGTAAACATTTCGTAAGATGAAAACAGCCATACATAAACTTACTATTATAGAAAATTATCTTATTATTTTCTAAAGCATTGATTGTTTTCCGAAAAGCAAAACAACTTTAGTTTACTATAAAGAAATTATCTAAAAAACTCAGGCAATTCTTCATAAATGGAAATATTAGAACAACATTTAGAAGAAAAGTTTTATCAAAATTATCCTACATACTGAAAAACATGAAAATAAATGAGAAACAACTGTAACGACCCTGATTTTTGATTGATTAATTTTAAATATTCAATATTTATTTTAAATATTGAATTAATGATATAAATGAATTTTTATATTAAGTTATCGATTTCGATTTAATATCAAATATATTAAATCATCGTAATGCGAAAATGAATTTAATTGAATTAAAATTTTAAAAACTGAATATAAAACAGTTCAGATGATCAGTACAAACTTCTATTTGAATTAGAATAATAATATTAATTTATAATCGAGAAATTGTTTGTTTTGAATTTAAAATAATATTATATTGATTTAATATGGTACTTAAGAATAATCAACTTACAAACGATCATGGTTTTTGATGAAACCAATTTTATTGGGATCGGAACATCAAATCATAACAGTGTCAATTTTCATCATGATTGGATCTCGTTTGTAGTAGTTTCAACATGAATCTTCAGGAGTAAGTTTCACGAAATAAAATAAAATAAAATACATTAACTTGTTGAGCACACTACCATAAATCTTCTATTGGAAGCTAATACTCTATATTAAGGCTGCTACCCCCATTCCTTCCTCTGCGAACCAAAGCCCGAAATTTCCTTTTAATTTCAGTTCTTTAAAAATCGAAAGCAAGAAATAAAAATGGCATCTCCGATTCATTTTGAAACTAAATGGAAATTGCGAGCCTCCCTTCTCTCAAAATCAATTCGAATCCCTTTCTCTTATTAAAAAAAGAATCACGATCTGAGATCAACCGTGTGGCTTCCTGGAGCTCAACCTCAGGCGCGTGACAAAATCGAAACAAATCCTATCGCGGTGCTTCCTGCATACTCGGGATCGCGTCTGCGGGCAATGGGGGCCATTTGAACGGAAATGGGTGTTTAGGGTTTTTGGCAATTTAAAGTCACGCGAGGACTAAAGCTTGTTGCAAGAGCAATGCTCATGGAGGCTAGACATTCAGTGATGAAGCAGTTCATCTTGATGAAGGAAAGGAAGAATTTTGTTTGGCATTTCTACTGTAGCACCATGAGAAGCGCTGGAGTTGAGAGGGATTTAAGGAGTTCGAAGTTTTGGTTCTAGAAAGATTCGAGGTTTTTAGTGGAACTTTATAGCATGTGTGGATTAAGTTTTAAACAAAGACAACAGTAAAGGTGAGAAGGGTCAATAGTAGTGTGAAGAGAAGGATGTAAGGTATATCTTTGATTTTAAAATTCGAACTTATATAGAAACTAGTTTATATAATTGGTAACCGGCCAAACTAAAGTATGAAAACCTATAGAGTTAGCTAGTAAGAAATATAAATTTATAAAGTAATCTTTGAGTATGAAATTGATGTTTAATTGGAATTGTTTTACAAGTGGGGAATAAATTAAATTAAATTTCGAGAATTGAAATTTTATTAATATAGTTTTATATTGAAAAACACACGTATGGAAGGATCATTGGGAAATCTGTATAATAGCCTTCATTGGGTATTCAGCAATAATAAAAATCATGGTGAGTAAATCTCACTCAATTTATTATTTAGAATTATTTTTAGTCGTTAAAAATAATTGATGGTTGTTTGGTTGCATTAAATTATTACTGTGGCTATTATTAAAAATATATTAGTTATTTAGGATTGGTGTCTGTGATTATTATATATATATATTGGTGATTGGATAGTTCCCGCAGTACCATTAGTGGATGCCCGCAATATCATTAGCGGATGACCCTATGCGCCCTACGCTATGATAGTGGATGACATTCTATACCGCGATATCCTTCCTCGAAACAGGATGGGTATTATTTGTGTTGGCTAACATCTGTGGATGCAGGAAAACAGGTTCGAGGGATCAAACTGGATTCCTCAAAAATATTGTTGTTTGTTTATTTCATATATATTATCATAAATGATGTGCTAGAAAATTTGTGGTTGATAATTGGATGTTTTTGATTGGTTGAATGTTACTGGCCCTGAATATTGACTTGTAAAAATATCGTAAAAAGGATATTATGAGATTTAAAAGGGAGATCTATTTTTCTAAAAATATAATTTGAATTTCGAATGGACTAGAAATATTAACTTGTTTTGAATAAATAAAAGAAGTATTGAATTTATAAACGATGTTTATAAATTAAATAATACAGGAAATCGAAGTAAATTTATAAATGGTGTTTATAAATAAAATGGAATGATTTTCATTGGATAATGCAGAGAATTAAAGTGAATTTGAAAACGGTGTTTATAACTGAAATGGAAAAATTATCATTTGGATAATTTAAATATTTAAATTCAAAAATGAATTTAAATTGAGGATTGGGAATCATGTTAATAAGGAACGAGGAAATTATTCCAATGGTTGGAATGAGAATTGAATTAAAATAAATCCGTATGGATTTATGATTTGAATTCAAATAGATCGAATTGATTTAAATAAATATTTTCATGAAAAGAAAAATATTTGGGTTATATTAAATAAAGTTTAAATTTTCAATATGAAAATGAATTCACTGTATATATATATATATATATGTATATATATATAATTTATTATAAATAAAGTATTGCGAATATAGAAATTTGGTTTCAAATGGGTTTTGAAATGGAACTTTTTTAATGTATAAAACAAGGAAGAAAATTTATAAACGATGTTTATAAAGTGGAATAATTATCGTGGGATAAATGTGGAATTATAAATTCAAGTACGAGTTTGAAAGTGAATTGGAAATCGTTTCGAAAAGGGAATGACTGTTTTTATTACGGAATTCGGAATACAAACTGAATTGGAAAAAATCCAAAGGTTATATATATTTAGAATTTGAATTCATGAGTTCTATATAATAATTTATTTCTAATGGGATTAGAAAATAATAACAGAAACGGAGTTGTAATTGAATTGATAACTGAGTAAAGAAAAATCGACGATTAGAGATAATCAGAAATATTAAGTTGGATTTGAAAATTGGATTTAACATATATATTAAAATATATTAGAATGAAGTTAGAATATATATATATATATATAAACGAAGTTTAAAATGTTTATATATTAAATATAATTAAAACGAACTCGCCGCAGGGCGGCTGTTCGTAAATTGGCATTTCGAACTTCAATTGAGTATATAAGACACAATTTAAGTCTGAATTCTTTGAAACAAGAATCGTCAGGACCGATTTGATAATAGTTTTCTAATAAAAGAGGAAAATCTAGATTTCGTCATATAGATTTTGAGTTATGTCAAAATCAAATTTTCAGAAAAATAGCGCCTTAACCATTATTAAACCATAACAGTTTATTTAAATAAATAAAAGGATTTTAAGCAAATAAAATATGAATCTTCATTAGAAAAATCCAGATTTGAGTTATAAAATATATCTGAACTCAAGTGGAGTAATGAAATGGTTTTTGAAACAAAAATCATATTTTGTTAATTATTGAATAGAATTTACTAGTTTGAAGAACAATTAGTTAATGGAGTCTGAATTGAAATTGGGTTTTGGAAAGTAAATTGGGTTTGTAATTTATATTTGAAATCGAATTTGAAACTTGTATTAAAAATGGAATCTTTTGGTTAATAACCAAATTAAAAATAGTATATGAACGTGATATGTTCAATTAAAAAATAGAGTAGGCAAACGAGCTAATTAGAGAATTAATTAGCGAATTGAATTAAAATGACCAAATTGAGTTGGAATAAAATGTGAATGGATGTATATGGGTTAGACAGGTGTGGAATGAAATGTATAAATATTATAATTCGAGTGCCCGACAAAAAGGTACATGTTTAATTCCATATGATATT
Organism: Allium sativum; assembly: GCA_030737875.1. Taxonomy (NCBI): domain Eukaryota; kingdom Viridiplantae; phylum Streptophyta; class Magnoliopsida; order Asparagales; family Amaryllidaceae; genus Allium; species Allium sativum. The sequence continues at coordinate 33,685,525 of CM060926.1, read as the reverse complement.
TTATGCGCCGAATCGGCAAGCCACTTGACTTTTTGATTTTCTTTTCGAATGGAAAGGGCCTAGATAGGCGAGTTGAGGTTTGAACTATTGACCGGTACAAAGGAGGTTATGGTGAAATTTTCCGAAAATTTAAGGAGTTAGAATATTTTTAAGAAAATTGGATAATTAGAAAATCAATGTATCGATACATATAGAATTCGATAAGGAAACGAACTTAAAAATAAAATATTATAAACAAAAAGGAAATCTATAATTAAATCTGGTAAAATTAGAAAGAGAAACGTATACAGGTTTAAAAATGAATAATTGGTTCTTATGATGTTGATTATTCGAGATAAGTTGTCTTGTCCGTTTTGAAGTTAATGATGTTTTCAGTCAAGGTCTAAGAGGTAGTTATACCCCAACTTAATTGATTTCATTTTTAATCGATAAATAGCAAGATCCAGTCTCGAAGAGACATGTTTGAATAAGAGTTAGTTGAATGTAGTATTTTGAGTTGTTTGTAACGATGTTTTACACAACAGTCAATTTAACCCAAGTAAGTGGAATTTTAGAAATATAAAGATAAATATTTCCTAAGTATTGAAAAAAATGAATGGTCATGAAAGAGATAAGTAATTGGAATGTTTTCCAGTTATAAATAGAATATATTTTCTAAGTATAGAAAACAAAAGAAGGCAATAAATGAAAATGCTTTCCAAATAACGTAAGAGGCCAAGATGATTATTGAAAATATCATGTTAACGAATATGGTTAAGGAAATGGAGAAGTGGATTAATTAATGAAATATTAATTAAAAGGCCTAGTGATTTGTTTGATGCTTTGAATGAATGTTTGTTTTTCTTCGATAGTCAAATAACCAACTATCAAAGTGTTTGCCAATATCGTTGTCAATATGGAGAGACCGGTTGGATTATTATCCGAGAACCACTCCGTATTGACTGTAACGTTGCGAATCGTTTTATATGAAGATAATCGAAGACGGAGTAAAGTGCAAAGTCTTTTTCTATTAATGAAAATTGTTCCTTCGATTTCGTTCAATCCCAGAACCAATATATGGACGAGTGTCTGACAGCGTATTTCCAATGATCGCATATGTTGATTTGTATAAATGTATATGGTGGCGGAGAATTTATTCTCTTAGCATAATATCCAGAATATATTTGTGCAATCAATTAGTGATTAGCGGAACTGACAATGTGGCATTCAAAGTGATTGTGCTATCAATGAATGATAAGTAATCATAGCCTTAGGCCTCAACAATCGGGAAATGACAAAAATCGGGGAGGCAGCATGGCTATGTGGGTAGCTTCCATAGGGTGTATTATCATCTATCTAGAGAAATCATTTAATTCCTTATTCTATTCGATGTTGTTCCATTTGGGAAAACAGTTGTTGATCCCAACCGTTGGTGATATACATTCGATACACTTAAGAGAAATGAGTGATCGGTCATGTGTGGCCGGGTTACAAGATTTTCTTGTTGAACCCAGTGTATTCTCCTCTAGAGATACACTATCGGAAGGTGGTTCCATACCTTGCCATAGTTGGAAATTCATTACCCAATAATTGCTCACGGTTTTGATTGTATATTATGTATGTGGAGCATGAGATGAAAGCATTCCACTAGATTGCTATTTATTTTGATTTAGACACTATTATAATATAAAAAGAGTTTTGATATAAATATTATCGTTTCTGTCAAAAGGATTTTTGAAAGTAAAACAAGTGTTTTAGATTCTCATAAGGGAAAAACCCGTTCCGTGTTATACAGCGTGGTCTTATGAGATATCGTTTAGTTTCTCAAACTGTTTTAAAACGTTTACTCATACCAGTCTCATGACTGACCCAGAGTTTATTTTGTTTTGTTTTACCTAAACTCTTGGGTGCTCAAATTTGTACGGGCAGTCAAGTAGTTCAGGATTTTACAGATTTATTTGAAGGAGCTTGGAGCAAGAGGCTTCAGTGTTAGATATATTTACTGTTTTTATTTACGCTGTGCTGTAAGTGTGTACTCTGATAATTGTATGTTATACAGCAAAAATTTTGTACTTCAAAAGTTATGATATATTATATTTTGTTCCGCTGCGATGTGAGATTCTGTGTTGTTATTTCTGTTCTTCTTCTACCTTTTTCTTCTAAAAAAATGATTCGTATTTCTGTGATATTTGGGTTGGACGTGTGATGTATGCAGTCAACTCAGATAGTACGGATTTATGGGCCATTACAACAATAATATGAAATAACAACTAATTTCAAAAGTAAATAGACTGAAGAACTAATAGACTTAACAGATGATCCTGAAATTGTTCTTGAGTGTGCCATAAATAGTATTTACAGAAACTTTAGTATTAACAGTCCAAAAGAAATAAAACCAATAAATGACAGAACTTTTTAACAATAATATGAAAAGAACAGAGAAATTCTCAAAAAACAAATAGAAAATGTTGACAGTTTTATAGATTATTTTTTCTATAATGAATTCTACTTTGACATAGATATATAGAGATACTAGTGAAAGAAACACAAACTCAAAATAAGAAATTAGAAGGCTTCCCGATGCATATAATCGGAGTTCCTAATTCTCTATTTTGGATTTTATTTAGTGAACCCTTGTGAAAAAAACCTACAAGCTGCCACTAAGGTTTCTTAAAATGAATAATCAAATTATTATGTTACTATATAAATTATTAGAAGATACAGTAAAATTCATAACAGATTATATATACAGAATAAATATAATAAAAGTTATTTTTCATATATATATATATACATATATATATATATATATTGAAACTTGGTATATTTTATTTAAGGCTTAATCCAACCTAAAAAGAGATATGCGTTACAAAATTGACAACGCAACATACATACACGTATTAAACAGTAAAATGAACAGCAGACAGCCATCCAACACCATCTCAAAACATTCCTCAAAAAGCTTGAAAATACCCAAAATGAATTATAATGGCGGCGCTCTTTATTTCGATGAGGAATTTATGGCAGTAAATGGTTTCCAACTTCAGTATGAGGTACCCGCCTTCCTTCTTGATCCAAACTTCCACTTGCAGACAGTGATCCTACCGCATCTGACGTAAGCCCTCTCCTCCTCGTCTTCTTAATTAAATTAATTTCTACTTCAGTTAGCTTACATAATTCATCCATTGATCTCTGCTTACTTTGAAATGATCTTCGATTTCATTCTTTCCATATCCACTAAACGGAAGATACCAAGCTAACGCTGCTATTTTCACATATAGAGTTTATACCCGCTCTACCCTCGCTCAGGTACGCAATAATTGTTTGGAGATTATCAACGTTGTTACCCAAGTTTAGTTTGCATTGAATTCGAATTCTGTTAAGAACTTCCTTCGTGTAATTGCAGTTGAAAAATAGATGATTATGCGATTCCTCTATACATTATAAAGAACACAATCATTGTTGTTAAGTATACCCCATTTTCACAGTCTATCTTTAGTTGGCAAACGTTGCAGCAAAGCTTTATAAAGTGCGAACGATTTTTTGGGAGGAATGATTTTGTTCCAAATAATAGTGTGCCAATCGATTTTCATTTGTCTACTTCTGCATGCATTCCAAGCATTCTTGATAGAAAATTCTTTGCCTGATCCCCACTTCCATATATCAAACTCTCTGTCAATGTATAGAGGGATATACTCAATTTGCCTTTTTGATCTTCAGTGCTTGGTACACTATCACAATTCCATCTACCTGATTGGATGATATTATTCACTTTTAAATTAGGACAACCATAAGTAGAAAAAGTATCCCATCCCTAAATATCAATTAAAGATTTGCCATTTACCCAAGGATCTCTCAAGAGATCAGTTTCATTGCCATTAGCAAATTCTTTCTCACAACAACTAGCAAGTTTGTCTCTTATTCGTAGAATAGCTTTCCAAGTAGCAGAAGCATTGTTGTCACTAGTCATTGTCCAGAAATTGTCTTTAACATATCTCCTCCTCATCCATCTAGACCACAAACCATTGTCTGCAATAATTTTTCTTCCTTGCTTCAAAGTAAAAGCCTCTCTCATGTCTGTAATTTTTCGTAGACCAACCCCACCTTCTTCTTTGGGTCTACATAGATCATGATACTTGATCTTGTGAAATTTATCTTTCAATATGAAATCAGCACAAACCTGCTCTATCTTGTTTATCGAAGCATCTGGCAGTTGAAAAGTTTGTAATCAAAAATTCACATTTGCTTGGATTACAGTATGAACCAATTCAATACGACCCGCAAATGAGAGTAATTTAGAATTCCATCCTTGCAATTTCTCTCTAATTTTAGTGATTAATTCAGCACATTCTCTGTCTGCAATTTTATTCGATAGTAAAGGAACACCGAGATACTTGACAGGCAAATCACCCTCTCTCACTTTCAGAATATCAATAATATTATTCTTTGCACGACAAAATTTATTAAAATAGCATTTCGTCTTTTTCTCATTCATCTTCAAACCCATAAATTTTTCTAGCTTATCAAAGATCTTCAAAATTGTATGGGTTGCACTACCTGTCGCTTTAACGGATACAATCAGATCATCATCAGATGGCTTATAGATGGTTGAAAGTTGTGGACTGGCAAAATTGCCTTCCCATGTTCTTCTAGCTCCATCTGTAGTGAGAAAAACTCCATGACTACAGCAAAAAGGTATGGAGATAGCGGATCAACTTGTCTAATTCCACGATTACTGGTAATATAACACTTGGGAACACCATTAATCAAAATAGAAAAAGTAGGTATCATTTAATATATATACATATAATACTTAGCCCACATAACACTTTAAAATGCAACTTAAAGTAAAAAACGATAGCATTTATTGGTACTAAGAAGAAAAGCAATGGCATTTAAACATAACCCAAAAGCTATGTATAAAAGACAACAGCATTTCTTATATAAATATTTTGATAAAACCTGTATTTTGCTAAATCTGTATATCTATTACTCTTCATATTTTATAAAGCATACCCGCCCACATTATTTGGTACTATATATATATATATATATATATATATATATATATATATATATATATATATATATAGAGAGAGAGAGAGAGAGAGAGAGGCAAGCGTTCAATGGCGCCCCAAAATTCCAACAACCCCTTAGCCTCCTAAAATCCACCTCTCGTTTATATTAAAGAATGTAGTGAAGGGAGAGAGAAAGTTAACGGAGGGAAAGAGAAAGTGGTTATGTAGTGGAAAACTGGTAGCCTATTAAGGTGCTCCATTGTTTTGGGTGCCTTTGGAACACCCGAATAGCCTCCCTATTTCCACCAAGTATTTCTCCTCTCTCTCCTTATACGCATTCTCTCACACTCCACTAACTTAAATTAATATAAACGAAAGGTAAAAATTAGGGGCTATTGGAGTGCTCCATTTTTGGAGTGACATTGAATGCTTGCCATATATACTTATATATATAGGAGCGATCGGGAGTAACTATGTTGTGCAGCACACCTGTTGCACGCCCTATCCGTTCATGAGCTACGGTGATCAAATTCAATGAGAATTTGTAGATGTTCAGTCCACACATATATAATGACCTATCCAAAATTTAAGCTCGTTCCGACATTCGTAACATTTTCAAAATCATAGCTCAATTTTCAGTGTTCAGACATTTATTCAAAGTATTAAATTTAAACATCAAATATATTATTATACGAATGCTCGAACGAGCTCAAATTTTAGATAGATACTAATATATATATACATATATGGATTGAACATCTACAAATTCTCGTTGGATTTGGATCGCTGTAGCTCATGGTAGGGTAGGGGTGCGACAGGGGTGCCCCCGATCACTCCTCATACATACATATACATATATGTGTGTGTGTGTGTGTGTGTGTGTGGGTGCGTCTATATATACACAGTAAAATACACAGCCCAATTACACAAACTAGCGTCCGAATGATTCTTTCAATCCAGGCCTTCCATTCACACGCCATGCCATTCCTTCCCTTAATTTTCTCGCTGCCACACCCTTCTTCTCCGTCGTAGAAAAAATTACTTTGCTGGAAAAAAATCACTGGAAGAATCGCACGCACACCAAATCGCACATTCTAGATCTAATGAAAACTTAGCGCACTCAAAAATGTTCTTTTCAATAAATTCCCTTGTGCGCCATATTTCAGTTGATGAAATCCAGATCTTAATTCATGTGTGCTTTACTCATGCATAAATATATTGTTTCCAATCCATGAAGCTTGTAATTTTTTGGTTAAGTTATGCATATAATCATACAACTATACATAGTTATTACATGTTACTAGGAATATCATACTTCCGAAAATTTTGCAGTAGGAAAAAACGAATTGCGAAACTTAGGAAATCATCATTAAAATTCTCTAGTGTTTTGAATAAATTAATGAGTGATTATAATATGCTGACGTGGTGCACTTTTTTTGTAAACTAACCTATTCATTTTCAATTCCTTCGAAATCTTACGTTCTTTTCTCTAATCTCCCACGTCCTCCAACATTCATCTTTCTCACTGCACCGTAGACAAGTTTTCATTGTTTTTGGAATATATCATTTAGCAGTTGGTATCCAGAAGATAGGTATTCAATCTCAACACAAGACTCATTAAATTATCAACTAACACAATCAACATGAAGTATAATAAAATTTAAGATTTGGATCATTATTTCCATAACGTTAGAGCTGTAGTACCACTTTTCTACTTTTGGATATTTTTGTTCTCATATTTAGATTGAGTATGTAACATATGTGTAATGAAATTTTATTATTGATTTTTCAGTGCAGATATCATGAAATATTGTTAAAACTACTGTGCCAAAATCATCATTCCCCCTTCATCGAATGTTTGTACAACTCTTCATAGCTAGAAAATCTAAGTTTCCTATTCATTATAAAATATTTTTCTATTTCTTTTCAGTGCCTAACATGGATGATGTGATCATTCCTACTTCCTCAAAGGACTTAACCCACAATATCATTGCTTCATCCTCCTCCCCAAACAAAAATAGTGATCTTTGGATGAGTCGTATATTGGGATGAGTGTTGATAGCCAAGTAGAGGCAAAAAACTATTATATTGAGTACAGATGACAAAAAAGTTTTGTTGTACATGTTAGGTCAACTTTGGTTTGTTTGGATTGTTCAGCAGGGAAACTTCATAAAAATGATTATGTTACTGGAGTAGATCATATATCTAGAACCACGAACACTATCAAATGTGAATGTCAAGCGAAGATAAGATTTCTATATACTGTGTTGACAAAAAAAGGGTCGGTAATGAAGTTTCCTGATGATCATAACCATTCATTTGTATCTCCTATAAAATGAGTCCGACTACGAGGTAACAGGAATATGCATGCTGCTACAAAAGATTTAACTGAAGTATTCCAACAACAAAATTTTCCTACAGCTAAAATTCCTGCATTTTTTGGTGGTGTGAATGCAAGATTCAACCAAAAGGACTGCTATAACCATTTAAAGGCAGCTAAACTCAAAGATTTGGAGACGGGTGAAGCACAATATGTTATAAGTTGTTTTCAAATGATGCAAAGAGAGAATCCTCAATTTTTTTAAGCAATTCAACTTGATGAGCAAGGGCATGCAACAAATTTTTTTGGGTAGACGCACGGTCACGTATGTCTTACCAATAGTTTGAGATATGGTCACTTTTGATACTACATTTAGAACAAATAAGTATTTGATGCCTTTTGCCCCCATTCACTGGTGTAAACCATCATTATCAAACAATACAGTTTGGATGTGCACTTTTATGTGATGAGACCGACCCTACATTTTCTTGGTTATTTTCAACCTGGCTTGAAGCGATGGAAGGTCGACATCCAATCTCTATAATTACCGATCAAGATATTGCAATAGGTGTGGCTATTCAAAAGTAATTTCCTAATACTCAACATCGTGTATGTCTATGCCACGTCAAGGAAATTTTTGGAGAGAACTTACCTCATTTATATCGAAAGAGTTCTCCTTTTAATAAAGATCTTAAAAAATGTTTAAATTTAACCTGCACGATACCAGATTTTGAAGATAACTGGAAAGCATTGGTTGAAAAATATGATTTGAAAAATAATCATTGGCTTCAAAAAAAATTGAGCAACGTGAATCTTGGGTACCTGTGTTTCATAGTTCTACCTTTTATGCCAGAATAAACACAACAAGTCGTAGCGAAGGGATTAATAGCTTTTTTAACACGTTTGTCTCTTCCACAAAAAATCTGATGGTGTTGATGCAAAAAATAGCACTAACACCCCAAGGTGTTTACCAACACTTCAAAATTGATCAAACACAAAGTTAAGAGCAAATAAAAGCAGGAAAAAAGTAAAGTGAAGATGATTTAGAGTGGTTTGGTCTCAATTTACACCAACACCCACTATGAAAGGAGATTTCATTATCATGGTTTCCATTACAAAGTACATGTTTACTTTAAATTTGTACATCTTTCTCTTTTTACAATTAGACTCTTCTTCTTCAAACTTCTCAAACTCCTTCAGTATCAATCTCTTCCAAAGTAGAATGTGATCTCCACGAATATCGGTAATTGTTGAAAAATTTCTTCGATAATCCCGATCGGTGGATGACTTTGGCCATTTCTGGATTTGATTGTTGTAGGAGAGGACTTGATCTCGCTTAAATGAACTTTAATAGAGTTAGAGTTGATCTTGAGTCCTTGAGAAATAAATTAGGCAGCACTTCGTTGTTGGAAAATCCCCCCTTCCCCGCGATGTAGAAAGTGACGGGGTATTTATAGGATTAGCTGGAATTGAGGTGCAAAGTTACAATTACGTGTGTGCATGCTCTCCGTGATATTTACTTAATTGCCACTAAGTTTTAACCATAGCCAATCCATTTCTTAAAAGATTGCAGACCCATGGTTATATATATGACGGTCCAACATTTGTTAAATGCACAGAGCTTTGTAGCGACCTATCCTTCTTGAAGTGGCATACAACTCATTGTGACGATCCATATTTTGAAAACTAAATGATCCAGCACTTGTACTTAAATATAACACGAATCGACTTATTTATCTCTTGCTTGTTCACGTGTTCTTCTGCATGCAACGACCCATCTAAGCAATGCCAATTTAACCTCCTACGATCCAACATTTATACTCCATATATATAGTATAAGCTGCCTCTTTCAACCCATACATGTCCACGTGTATAGCTACTTGGATCGCAACTGGTAGTGTGCTTCAACCAATTGTGTGCAACATGGCCACTTGATATGAACGACCAATGCTTTCAAACCCAGAATGATCCATGCCCGGAACTGAGGCAGTCCATACTTGCTGCGAATTAACAATTAGCGAATGGTCTAGGATATTTTTGATTCTCACCATGAATAGCACGGTCCATATAGTAAAAATATTACAATCCATTCGTACGAAGGAAGCCACTGATCCATGCTACTTACCATACTACCACCGTATGTATGAACGACCCATGCAAACTTTAAGCATGTGTTTTATTTCATACAGCTCATGATCTTAAGGAGTTAACATTTACCCCTCGGAGTTCATATTTTTCTAGAAAAAATATGGACTTCGAAAATCAACGACTCTGATCATCTCTACCATATGTCGCTTTAAATTTTGAATGATTGGATCAATCTTGCCTTTACTAAATACACATGCATGTATGCTTAGTGGGCTTTGATTTGGCCCACTATTCTGGATCGGTCAGCCCTAACCTCAAATGTTTCCTTATATTCCCATTTCTATTATCTTACTTCCACACTACCATTTTTTGGCAAAAAGAAAGTTAATGGCGGATCTGCTGCTTTGAGGAAAAAACCTCATAATCAAAAATTTCAGTCGATTCTCTGATCAAGTTCATCATCGCCGCTTACTGTCAGAGGATCACTTCAAAGACTTCATCGATTGTTGGATAGCCTCAGATCTAATCTTTCCTTTAATCGCCATCGTCAACAAGTTTGCCACCAACGTTTCCAATCACCAGAACTTCTCCAATTGCTAGGAAGCTTCAGCCTGTTTCCATATCTAGTTGATTGAAGAGGGATTCCACCCTAATTGCTACTTCAGTCTTCATTTTGAGTCGTCTCAAGCTTCGAGCTTCTTGGATCCGTTCAATCCTGGCATTACTGAAGCTCTACAACCATTCCACCTCCAAACATCGACTAACCTTCTAATTGTAGGTTGTCATTCTTTACTGATTTACGTTAGCCTGATTTTAAGATTGTTCTTTTGCTCAAATGTTTAAGCCCGTTTCGTTAATTTTGGGGCTGAGATAACTTCAATAAAAGAACTGTTGACATTGAATTGTGGTTCACGCACGAAACTGAGTTCTTGTGATGCTTGAAGTGGATAAGTTTAAGTAACTTGCTTTTGGCGATTGAAGGTCTGGTTTGGAATTTTTGTAGTCATCCTCGTATCAAAAATGTTTTACACATTTTATTTTCTCCAGAATTAGCTGAGAATTTTTATCCTTCAATTCTGAACTGTTTTTGTGTATAAAGCCATGTTAAACTGCATCTTGATACTGTGTGATTGATCCGCAGTTCTGACTTGAATTCGAGACCTGATGTTGTGTGATTGATCAACAATATTGATTTGAATCTGAAATTTTATGACTAGTCTCCTATATATTTTTCTTTATAATCAAAACGGTCCAAAAATTTTCAATCTTGCACTGTCTTTATGCAAATTGTGCATGTTTGCATGTAGAACAGCATGATTGATCTGCAGGTTCTATTTGAGCCTGAATTTGTATGATTTGCACAGAAATCTTGTGCCAAAATTGTTTTTAAACTTTTTTATTATCTTCAACATAATCGAGAGTTTGATTCTGAAACACTTTTGCATATGCCTTTTTGTTGACATTGCGTGATTGATCCGCAACTCTAGCTTGAATTTGAATTTGTATGATGTGTTTAGAATTCCTTGTGACATCCATGAATTTTGCTGCAGCAATAACTTGATGCTTATTGAATCCATATAGAAACGTTGTATTGCTTTCCATATGCAACTTCTATTGTAGATGATGTTGGTCTGCATTTCATTGTTGCGTGATTGCTCTGCAACCTTGATTTGAATCATAAACTTAATATAATTTGGTTTAACAATTTTATTTTGATTGGATTTGCATAGGTTTTTGCTTAATCTCTCCGCTAGTCTTGTGTAGAAATTCCCAACAATGCCTTCATATGCAAATTATGATGGTTGGTGACAATGTCAGATTTCATTTCAATGTTGCATGATTGATCCGCAACTTTGATTTGACCAGAGCAGTCAGGTGTGCAAATAGCTTGTTGATTGCGAGATTGTTATGTGATTTGGTAAAGAAATGGAGTGCTCGTCTAATGCAAAAGTTTTGTCGAAATTTTGAAGGGTTGAGCACCTAACTGCTGACGCTTGATGCTCAATGTTGATTACAAGTTCATGATGCTTTGGAGTATGGCTTTATTTTTAATCACTTTCCTGGAGTGCTTGTAGTCAAGCAATGGAACATTTCTCAATCCAGGTAACATACGCAGCCCTTTGGTGAATCACGGGTGATCCATGGATCATATACGATCCTTGTATGGATCGCTAACGGTCCATAAATCCTGAGAGGTTCATCTATGGACCGTTAACGATCCTGGATCGCGTATGATCCTTATATGGATCGTTATCCATATATGATATTCATATATGACTTGCAAATGGTCCATGGCAGAATCAAGAATACTCCATACAGTGAAGATTAAAGCTCTGATCATTCCAAAGCATATGAATTCTTTGTGATCAACATCGAATCAGCATCGAAAAACTCGACCTTGACTGTTTCAAAACGTTAACCCAAAATCCTAAATGCATTTCTTTCTTCACCAAACACTTGTGATACATCAACACTTGCATAAAACTTGGGCCGAATATTTTGTCATCAACTGCTCGCATTGTCAACAGATTAGCTATAAATTTCAAGCTCACTTTTCCAATGATATGCACAATCATGCACTGCACTTTGCACACAGAAAACGCGTTTATGTATAATGGCAACACCCCTGAAAATCGAGTCGTCATAAGGATAAAGAGGCGATAACTTCTAGTCAAACCGGAGTTTCTCCGCAAGATTCTGAGACTGCCAAAGCTATGCAACCTGAGCCAGTGGAAGACCAACCTTTTCCCGATCCTGGACCTTTGAGCGAGCCGCCTCCGGAAAGATGCCCTACAACTATGAATCTTCATGTTTATAAGCAGACGTGTAAGCAGTTTGGTATTTCCAAGGCTAACGTTGTTTTGCTAGGAAAAGACGATAACATTGACCAACCACCACATGGGTTCATAAGTGTTAACCGTCAGATACTATTGAGTGGGGTTGTTCCTCCCTTCAGTGGTTTTCTACGGACAGTTCTCGGTCTCTTAGCCATTGCTCCCTTTCAGTTACACCCTAATGGGTATGTTACTTTATTGGGGGTATATATATTGTTCATGAGGGAAAGACATTGTGCCCCTACTTTTGAAGACATTTGCTACCTGTGCATTTTCAAGACAAGGAAGGATAATCCCTCTATCTTTTTTGCTGAAGCTGCTCGAAACCGCAAAGTTGTATTTGGCCTGCCAAAGAGTATTTCTGGGTTTGTAAGCCAGCTCTTTTATGTTCAGTGTCCTGAGGGCTTTCACAGTGCTTGGATGGAAGGAGGTGAAAACATTTACTTTGAATTGTATACCCAGTTTGCTCTGAGTTTCGTCTATTAAACCTTCTTTTTCTCTTTAGAGAAGTCCCACTGCTTGTTGAAGATTCTAAGGCTTGCAGTTCTATGCTTGCGTCATATCAGAAGAAGAGAACCAAAAAGTTTCTCATCGCAGAAGAGTTCCTTCATAAATTCGCTTTGCTTGCGCCTTCCCGATCTTTTACTTTTGGCCGACCTTCCGCTTCGCCTTCAACAATCGAAACATCTGATGCCCCAAGTGTTAAAGATGATACTGCTGACGAAACTTCTACAGAGGAGACTACTTTAAAGAAGTGCTCAAATACTGGTACTAAGGCTGACGTATCTAGCCAGCGTAAAATGAATATTGTCACCGGTGCTGGGACATCTAGTCGGCCCAAATTGCCTTTGTCTTAGGAAGAGGAACCTGAGCACCGTGAGGATAAAGGTCCAACTGACACAAGTGGGCAACCAGACAAAGGAGAGATTGCAACTGGAGGTAGCGTTAATGTTGAAATAACCGAAGTTGATTCGATACATTCCGCTACTACAAAGGATATTATCTATGACACATTTGCAAATTTAGGTGATCTCAACGTGACTTTGGGTGAACAGTTCATCAGGGACATACACACCTCACAAATTATATTGCCTCCTAAAACTTCTTCCCCATCGATCACGCAAACGTCTTCTCGGCCTGTCCGAACTCCAAAGACCCCATCTATTAAGCCTGTTATAAAATAGATCGTCTCTATCTCCAATAACACCAAATGGTTTGTTACGCTAGACTGTACACTACGCACACCTAGGATCTCCATACTGTGCATGTGTTTACTGTTCTGCCCTGGTACTCGCTGTTTCTAGAAAACTAAACCACTTGCTTTCCATTTTTGTGAGTCCAACAATGCACTGCTCTTACATAGGGATCTCAACCATTATTCAGGCTCCTTCAACCCACGGCGTAACCTTGGTTGTTATCACCAAGATACTGAAGCTCAGAAGAGGGCAAGGAGAGAACAAGAAGCTAGAGATTATGATTACCCAGACTGAAAAGACCGAAACATGCAACCTCGAGAGGATTCGTATAGGCGGGATAAGCATGACTATGAAAAGGATGATTGCGAGAATCAATATGATTATGATAAGGGATATGATTACGATAAGCGTGACCGTGAGAAGCACCATAACTATGATAAGCATGACCGTGAGAAGCACCATGACTATGATAAGCATGACCGTGGGAAGCACGACACAAATGATCGCAGAGGGAAAAGGCCTAGTGATGATAAAGACAAAGATCATGGGCGAGAAAGTAAGCGTCCTAAAGGTGATGAAGGCACTACTGCTGAAGACAAGCGTTCTAAAACCGACATGGGTGTTATCATCAAGGATAAGCGCTCCAGAGCTGGAAAAAAAGTTGCTATTGTCTCTGCTACTTCTTCACATACCCTATCTCTCGAACCCCTAGATGTTACCCCATCTCATGCCGACATTATGACAATCATTAAGAGACCCCCTTATCGTGCTGGATCCGGTCCAAAGGAACTTTCCCGGAGATTCAATGATAAATGGTGCTTCAGAGGGGTTCATATCAATATAGACGTCCATCCCTCGGACAAGGGTAATATTCTTAAGGAGATAGATGCAGCGAAGGACGACATGAACATGCGGATGGACACAACCAAAAAGGAAGCTGAGAAGATGGCTGAATGGTACAAGTTATGTTATAAGCTTCATCGAGCTAACCAATGTCATCTTGCTTCCATGCTTATGATGGAAAATGATAAGGCTGAATGGGAAAGAACGCTTAAATCTCGTGATGCCAACATTTCATTCATTTCCTAGTAGAATGCCAACTTGCGGCAGACAACCAGTGCCTTAAGGATGAACTCACCGCTGCTAGAACCAGAGAGACCCTGCTTCATTCTTAGGTGAAAGATGCGCATTCAACTCAGAAACATGTTGAACTTAAGTTGGTTACAGAGCTGCAATCTATAGCATCCTATAGAGAATCTAATGCCAGTTTGCAAAGGGAGAAAGTTGCTCAAAACTTAAAGATTTCTTTGCTGGAAGTTCAGATTTCCAGGCTAGAAAAGGAAAGGGATAACGCTCTATAGGCTAAGACCACTGCTGAGACTGCATGCGTTTAGGATGAAGCCCACTTTAATGCCTCTCTATTCGACTTTTATACTTTGAGCGTTGCAAATAGAGGAAGTTTGTGCTTTTTACAAGATGCGTTCCCGATCACACTTGCTGAAGTTTGGGGAAATGTGCTTAAAAAATATGACGGTTCAGGTTGGAAGGAAGAGGATCTTGTGGATAACCTTTTAGACGATGAGTCCCATGAGGCGCTTGCCAGGGGTCAAGGAACAACTCTGAAAAAGTCGTGCTTCATATTCTGGGGATGGACCCTTTGGGGATTCTGCTCCAAAAACAGAGACTACTACCGCCATTGACACATCTCTTACTGATGTTATTGCTTCTGACCCGAAGGTTACTGGAGCACCTGCCATTGACCCTTCCATTCCTCTCGATAAGCAAAAATATATTGTTGAGGAGTTTTTGAATGACGATGATGGGGAGGATGACGTGGACCGATATATGCTGAGGAGCAGAAGCCCTCCAACCATCCCAGGTAAAATTGGGACCAAATCCCAACTCTTCCTGTCACCCTAGGTAAAACCAGGACTGAATCATTAACCTTGGATTTTGGCCCTTTATTCTCTCCTCAAGGGTGCACTGATTTCCTTTTTTTATTCATATACAATAGGCCCTACTACACTGAAGCCTTCTCCTGCTACAACCGGGGTTGAGGCTATTAGTACTGCATCCACTTTAGCGGCGATGACTTTAGCTACTTCGGTTGCTACTACTCCACCGGGCGATTCTTCACTTATACTTATATCCACTCCAGTCTTTGCCCCACAGCCCAGGTCTCAATCGGAAATGGTTCAGGCTATTCGAGACCTGATGACGCAATCGCTTTGTCTGGAGATACGGAGGAAGACGACTTTGGATGGTAGCCTAGCTTAAGGGGAAAAGGATTCTTCTGATAAAGCCTCCATCCACAAAGCACAGAGGGAAGCAGTTGGCTCATAAAAGGTCACCAATTCCTTCTTCTGCGACCAAGACAGACAAGGACAAAGACAAGGATGCCAGCTTATCAGACACCCACCTTTCTTCTACCAGGCCTGGGAAGCTTTCAACCCGATCCAGTAGCTCCTCTAAGGGTGTGAAAAAGGACTGACCGATGCCACTTTAGTTGTTTGCTTTTCTTCATGCCTTTTATTTGGACTGGGTGTTTAAGCGAGTGTCGGTCCTCACCTATGACTTGATGAAAACTTGTATCTGGGATTTGTGTTTTATTATTTTGTGGAAACTTGTATCTGTGACTTATGTTTGGATGACGTGAAGTTGTTTTCTGCATTATGTACTTTATCTTTTTATTTCACCTTTGTCGTACTTTTTCTGTGCATTTGCTACTTTTCAGATTACAAGTTTTTAATTATTGTAGTGTCGAGTGCCTTGATGAGCTTGTGGTATGTTTTGTGAATACTGGTCCTTCCAGTGTAGTTGTGATGCCCCGTACCATTGACCATCACGAGCTGTTTGGAGTCTACATGATCAACTTTGTTGAACTCTTCTGATTTTAACTGAGGCACTCGAGACTTCTATTCTATAGGTAAAAACCTTTTGTGTTTGCCACTGTATCGAAGCCTCGGAGGTTGCCTTAGTGCATTTCAAGAGATTCAACTTTTTTGACTGGTGTTGTACCTTTTATTGCACAAGCTTTTTGTTCCTGTGCCCCCGCTTGGGGAGGTCTTTGGATTTTGTGCCCCCGCTTAGGAGGTCTTATGTTTAAAATGCATTTAATCATTTGACTCGCTGACCTGGCAGTCTAGGCTCTTTGGAGATCGGATTGAACACATGACCTTGGAGAGGTCTTGGGTTTGAGTTTAATCCAACATTCGCCTTGTCCGACCTGATGAATCAAGACTCGGAGAGACCACATTGAATACCCCCTTTTAGGTTGGGATTTTTGTTTGTATTGGTCCTTCCGGCTTGGATTTACTGGTCCTTCCAGTATTTTATCCACTATTTGTTTCTCCTCCCACTGGATAAATCCAACATCGTCGAAACTAAACCGGAGCCCAAACTCAGCTTTCCTCCGACCTGCTAATCCAGACTTTGAAGGAACGGGCCCGGCCACCACCTACCGGCTAGGATTTTAGTGTGTGCTGGTCTTTCCAGCTTGAGTCCAAAGTGAGCTTTTTTCGACCTATTGAGCCAGGCCTCAAAGGGACTTCCTTGAATACCCCCATCCGGCTAGGAATCCGTTATTCACTGCACTTCCCACCAAATGGATTTGGCGTTGACGAAGCTAAACGAGACGCCTCCTTCAGGTAAGGTTTTATGCTGTGTTGAACCATTCCATGGGGTGGACACCAGTTCTTCTGCCCAATGTGTTAACTTGGCAAGTTATAATGGTTAGAGAACTGATGTCCTGGACCTTGCACTTGGGAAGGTGTCCCTACAATGGAATTTACAACCTTAAAATTAATAGCTTGGTAGGGCTACTTTCTCTTCTGCATCGTTTCACTGGGCTAACGCCAATTTTCCTACTAGATGCTTATCTCGGCAAGCGATCGCAGCCGGAGATTTGGTGCCTTTCACTTCTCATTTTAGGAAGCACCCTTTTGATGAAGCGTGCAACTTTTTGACTTTGTGCCCTTTTGCTATGCTTTTCATCACTTGACTCAGGATAGCTCTTTCTTTTTCGATTTGCAAGGCGGTGAACTACATGATCTCATTTTGTTTCATATGATGCTTTCGGCACTCAATGCTTGAGCTGTCCCTATCGGGATATGCTTAGAATGTCTAGCCTCCAGGTCTCGTTGGATTCTAAATGAGGTAGTATTCTTTATATAACCTGCAATCAGAAGTCGATTTTTAACAACTTTTGTTTAACAAGAGTTCAAATATATGCTTCAGGCAAGCAATTAGGCTTTTCATTCATATGTACAGAGTTCAACTACAATGCTTGGAATTTATTTACGACTTTCAACACCAAATTCGAACAAAGTATCATGTAAAATAGAGACGGAGATGCTCGCTATTCCAAGCTCTAGGGATCTGGAATCCATCTGTCGTTGATAACTTGAAGGTGCCATCTCGGAGCTTCTGGCTTAAAACATAGGGTCCTTCCCAATATGTCCCAAAGACTCCTATTGTAGTCATCACTTTCTTCAACACAAGGTCCCTGATCTCGAAGGTCCTCTGTCTGATTTTGGATCTGAAATGCATGGCTACCCTTCATTGGTGAGCGGCAACCCTGAGCTCTGCTTCGTCTCTCTTCTCTTCAAGCCGATCGAAGGCTTCAAGCTGCAACTTCTCATTTTCCTCTTGATTGAAGTGAATCCTTCTATGAGTGGGAACCTCTAACTCTACAGGAATCATTGCTTCAAAACCAAAAGCCAGTGAGAAAGGAATGTGCCCAGTCGCAGTTTTATGAGTCGTGCGGTATGCCAATAGTGCAAGCAGAAGTTTGTCCACCCAGCCACCTGTGGCCTTCTCCAGACGCTTCTTGATGGTTGACTTTATGATTTTGTTCACTGCTTCTACCTGCCCGTTTGCCTGCGGATGAGCCACTGATGCGAAGCATTTCTGGATCTTATACTTAGCACTGAAGCTCTTGAATTCTTCACTCTCGAATTGAGTCCCGTTGTCCGTGATTATCTTCTGCGGCACACCAAACCTGCAAATAATGTTCTTCAAGATGAAGTTGATGACTTATTTTGAGGAAACGGTGGTCAACAGCTCTGCTTCAGCCCATTTGGTGAAGTAATCAATGGCTACAATGGAATATTTGATGCTAGATTTTGCCGTAGGCAGTGCTCTGATCAGATCGATACCCCAAATAGCAAATGGCCATGGACTAACCATCTGATTTATTACTATGGATGGAGCTCTTGGAATCTTCGCAAATCTCTAACATCTATCGCAATTTCTAGTGTATGTTGAGGAGTCTCGATTCACATCTGACCAGAAGTAGCCATATCGCAGAATTTTCTTGGCTAATGTCTGACGACCAGTATGACCTCCATATTCACCCTCATGCAATTCCATCAGGATTGCTTTTGACTCCACCTTCGTGACACACCGGAGTAGAGGCATAGAGAATCCTCTCCTATATAGTCGACCATCCTGAATAAGATACATAGGGGCCTTCCGTAATATCTTTCTTCGCTTCTTAGATTCTGTTGGGAGCACATCACTGAGGAGATATTCTCTGATTGGAGTCAACCATGAGTCTGGTTCTTCAACCGCTTCCATGATCCAATCTACATCGATCTACTCTGTACTAGGGTTGGAAAGGACTTCAACTGGAACTAATCGCAACACTTATGCATCTCCCATACTAGCATACTTTGCCAATGAATTTGCCTTCATGTTTTCCTCTCTAGGAATATGTAATATGGTATAAAAGTCTAAGTCGTCGAGTAGTTCCCAAGCCTTGGCTGGCAGATTTTCTCCTTTAGCCTGAAACTCTCTTCGAACTTGACATACCACTAATTGCGAATCACTGAATATTTGCAAAGTATTCAACTGCAACTCTATTGCCAACCTCAATCCGGCGACAAGGTTTCATATTCAGCTTCATTGTTTGTCGACGGGAATTACAACCTTAGTGCATATCAAATCGATCTTCCTTCAGGAGTTTCCATAATCACTCTTGCTCCAGAACAATAATCGTTTGATGTCCCATCAATAAAAGTTTCCATTGAATCAATGCCTTGATAGGTTCTTCCTTCTCCCCTCGGTCCATGAACTCTGCAATAAAATCTGCAAGTTCTACTCCTTGATTGCTCTCCTAGGATGATAAGTGATGTCATACTGACTGAGCTCAATATTCCACTTCAACAATCTCCCTGAGGTCTCTGGACGGAACAGAACTTCCTTCAATGGCTGGTCGGTAAGGACTTTAACAGAGTGTGCTTGAAAGTATGGCTTGAGCTTCTTCGAGGCTATGAATAGACAATAAGCGAGCTTATCCAACTTCGGGTAGTTCAACTCTGCCCCAGTCAATCTCTTATTAATGCAGTACACCGGTTTCTGAATCTTGGATTCCACCCTTACCGAAGCAGAACTAGCGCATGAGCAGACACTGTCAGATACAAGAAGAAGTCTTCCCCATCGCTGGGCTTGGATAGCATCGGGGTGTTGCTATGTGCTGGATTAGATCCTCAAATGCCTTCTGACATTCAGGAGTCCACTGGAAATCTTTCTTCCCTTTTCTCAAAGCGTCGAAGAAAGGAATACATCTGTCAGTTGCCCTCGATATGAAACGATTCAGGGCAGCAATCTTTCCATTCAAGCATTGGAGTTCTCTCTTGGTTCTAGGAGCACGCATCTCTTTTAGATCTAAAATTTGAGCTGGGTTGGCTATTATTCCCCTGGAACTGACCATGAACCCCAAAAAATTCCCTGATGCGACCCCAAATGAACGCTTCAATGGATTCAACTTCATACCAAACTTGCGTAATATATCAAACATCACGGCCAAATTCTCTAAGTGATCAGTGTCCCTTTTAGACTTAACCAGCATATTGTCGACATATACCTCTATCGTCATGCCAAATTGATCTTTGAACATAGCATTAACAAGTCGTTTCCGTGTTCTTTAAGCTGAACGACATTGCCTTATAGCAATATATAAGCCTACATCCGTGATGAAGCTTGTATTTTCCTAATCTAGAGCATACATCATAATCTGATTATAGCCTGAATAAGCATCCATAAATGAAAGCAACTCATGCCCAGCTGTAGAATCCACAAGCTGATCTATCCTAGGAAGAGGAAAATTATCTTTAGGACAGATTTTGCTGAGATCTGATAGTCTATACAAACTCGCCACTTGCCATTCGATTTCTTCATAAGCACAGGGTTGGATATCCAATCCGGATAAGTAGATTCTTTGATGAAGTCATTCTCCATTAGTCTGTCAACTTCTTCTTTTAGAGATCTCGATCTTTTCAGACCTTGGATTCTCCTTTTTTGCTTTATGGATGGAACTCGTAGGTCAATATTGAGTTTATGGACTACAAATTCAGGAGACATCCCGCACATATCTGAGTGGCTACATGCGAACACATCCAAATTTGCTTTTAAGAAAAGAATCGGTTCACTCTGCAATTTGCGACTCAGCTGAGATCCTATATTTAGCACTCGATCGGGATCTTTAAGATGAACCACAACGGGAACTGTAACCTCAGTTGGAGTCGCTCTTCTTTTCCCTGCACTGGCTTTTCTCGGATTCATCTCCCTTTGTGCTCCAGTATGCTCACCAGTACAAGGACCCCGCCCTAATTGCTATAAGGCTGCATCATAAATGCGGAGGGGAACCTCTGCGTTCTTGCCCAGGTCCTACTTTCTAGAATCACACAACTCCGTCATGTAGTACTTCCTAGTTGTCTCTTGGTCACCTTTGATTACACTTACTCCATTCTCCATTGGGAACTTCATGGTCAGGCACCACAGGGTCAATGCAATCTTAAAACCTGCCAAAGCTGACCTTCCCAAGAAGGCCTTATAAGCCGAGATCTCATCCACTAAGATGAAGGTTTGCATCATTGCCACTTTATACTCTCCATCCCCAAGCTCCACAAGCTAGTCAATCATGCCAATTGGCTGGTTCGGTTCGCCAACGAATCCATGTATTTTGTTTTGGCATGCCCGCACATCTGACATGGGAGCTTCATTTTATTGAACGTATTTCTAAAAAGCACATTGACAGAAGCACCACAATCACACAACACCCTCTTCACTACTGTCGGACCAATGCTAATTGTGACAGCCATAGGATCGATCGTTGGTGTAACCACTCGGTCTGAATTATTGTCTTCAAACACCACATCTTCGTACGAATTCTTTGGCATCTTCACCGGAAATGTGTTACTTAGGACAAAGCATTTATCCTCTCTCGAAGCATGCTTCAACTCGCTAGAATATCTCTCAATGTCTCCTCAGCTTTTCCCGGCCGGGTGAGGTCCTCCTGAGATGCTATGGATAACTGGCCTTGAGTTGACGAGTGCTGGAGATTTGTCTCCTAGTCCAAACTGATTTGTGGATACATTCTGCCCTTGGGCAGCTTGAGCATTTTGTTAATTGCTCACATATTGCTAAAGTGGTTTTTCCTAATCAGCTCTTCAATCAGACTCTTTAATTGCTTGCACTCATTGGTATTATGTCCTGATTGATTATGGAAGCGACAGAACTTCCCAGAATTAGCATTCTTCTCTCTGATTCTCCGTGGCTTCACTTCGGGAAAATTACCTGAGTCCTTCGTAGCAAAGTAGATATTTTCTGGAGTTTCATTCAGAGGGGTCAAATCTGAAGGCTTAAAGAATTGCATCTTCTTGTAAGATTTATTGTCTTTCCCCTAGTTCCCTATCTTCTACCCAAAAATATTTTTCTGCTCAGCTTGAACCTCACTACTTTTTCCTGCCTAGCAGCGCTGCGTTCCATAACATTTCACACAAGAGGAGGGTCATCCTCCACACTCATGAATTCCTCTTCTTTTTTATAGAATTTCTCGAGAGTCTTAGCTTTATTCATCTTGACCCACCTTCTGAACTCTGTCTTTTTGTTTATAGCATGCTTTAATGCCATCAATACAAACCCAGGTTCCGGATCCGCAACTTCTGTTGCTACAGCATGAAATCGTGTGAGGAAAGATTTGACTGACCCTACAGGATCCTGCTCCATGTCATTGCGTGACATCACATCCTCCACTCTCGTAGAGTACAGGCGGAACTGTTGTTTGAATTTCTTTGTTAGGTCAGCAAATTGGTCCACGGACTTTGGCGGTAGTCTAGTAAACCATAATGAAGCTATACCCTCTAAGCATACTGAGGAGTAAAAGCACATTACTTCGTCTGTAGCTTTAGCTCTGTTCATATTTTGATGGTACTTGAACAAAAAGATGTTCGGGTCTCCGGTCCCCCCATAAGCTGCTACTGTTGGAGGTGTAAATTTCGTAGGAAATTTCGCCTTATGGATTCTCTCTGTGAATAGATTCTTACTTGACGAAAATTCTCATTCCTTCTGTTGGATCTAGAATAACCCTAGAGGGGGGTGAATAGGGTTATTGACAGTTTTTAACTGAATTAAAAATCTAACGAGATAAATAAAAATAAACAGATTACAGAATATAGCAGAAACAAAAATGCAGAAAATAAATCACACACAGATATACCCAGCTTCGGCAAAACCCTGCCTACTGCTGCATTTCTAAGGTTTCTACTAGGTGATAGAACAGATCCCGCATACAAGACCATGTACACTCGCAAACCCTGCTCCTATTCTAACCCTACGCTCAAAACCCCAGACTGGACGATATCCCCTCGACCAGATTTACCCGTATTACAATCCCGTAACACGTAACACAGATTTTACAGACTCTGAAACTGACAGTCAGCACCCTGACTGGATTCCTAGACTTTACAGATCTAGACACTGTTTGAATTTGGTTTACAAAACAAAAACAAAACACAATAAAAAATTAAAAACAAAAACAAATTAAACCCTAGGATTTAAAAATATAAGGGTCATCCCCTTTGTAAATTATGGCCGGCCCACTTCATTTGTTTTTGCCCGATTGCTTTGTCCTCTGAAAAAAAATGGCGGTTGATTAATTCTAGGGTTTCTGAATCTTCCCCCAAATCGACTCGATGGCTTCTGGAATTGATGAAACTGAGGCTCTCTTCTTTGTGGCTACGTGATTCTCCAAGTTGGCTTTTTCTGATTTGGGAGTTAGGGTTTTCTACACTCCAAATCTCGAACGTATGCTTCTGGAACTAAATCTCTGCTGCTTCGAAACTATGCATGGCTTTTGTACTTCGATTTGGATGTGGTTATGATCGAAAACTTGGTGAGTGATTTCTGAATTGATTTTTCCTCTTCGATTTATGCTCTGAATTTCTGATGCTTGGATTTTCAATTTTTTCTACTGCCGATGATGAATTGGTGTGTATTATATAGGATTACAAATCCTTTTAATTCCTCTGATTTCACGTCGAACTGATTTGGTTTGATTGTGTGTTGCTTTCCCTTTTTGCGTGTTTTATTCATCTCGGCTGAAATGGAATTTTGTTGCCTTGTATATGAACCTGATTTCCTCGGCTTGAAATGATTTGGCAGATAATTTGCGATTTCCACTTTTGAATTTCTTGAATAAATTCGGCCTTGATAAAAAATGGAAACAAAATAAAAACTTCCCAAAAACAAGATTTTAGATTAATCTGTGAATTTCTGAAGTTTAAAACTTTCCCAAAAAATGTTTGTATAAATCTGGAAAGTTAATTTTTGGAAACACATTTGATATCCTCGGCATTGATATAATTTGTTGCACCACTTGAATACTCGAGCAAAACTGGAAACTGATCAATCACACTGTGATTTCCTGGACACAATATTACTCCTGCATGATTCTTGAATCAAATATAAACCTGCCAAAACTACACACATGATTTCTGTCCAAAAATATCTATTTGGCAAAAAACGAAAAGCTTTAAACCTTTGTGCTGTTAATTTTCTGAAAACATGATTTGTGGATTTAAACACCTGCGTGAATATTGCATTTGCTATGAGACCTGATATTTCCTTTGACCCTGAACCTGACTTGCCACCCATGCTTGATCATTTTGAAACTGTCATGTTTCACTTGTGCTTGTTGCACCTCAAACATTTCTTCTTGAAAACATACTTATCCAGTTTGCACCATTTGCTTTACTGTGTTGGTGCTTAAACTAAATTGCCCTGTCATATTGAATCTTGAGTCTGAACTATGCTCACGACCATATCACATGCTGTTTCATTAGTCTTGTATGTGAAAAAAAATACACTTGCACCCATGCGTATGCTACTCCTCAACATGTTTAGGAATCACCATACAAGTCTGCACATAGATATACTTGCTGAAATATGTATTCTCCCTTGTTTATCCTTGCATGTTGAAAACTTTGTTCAGTAGACCTGAATTGCTCCTGTGCTTGTGCTTAACTGCTTTGACATCCATGTTGGCTTGCTCATGTAGCTAGTACACCATCATAGAAACTGCTGTAGCTTATGATTGATCACTGTGCATTCCTGTATACTTGAAAGTGATTTCAGTATGAAACATAGCTGCAGTTTTGTCTATGTTTACTTTTTCTTCATCATGTATACACATTTGCAGCTAAACTTGTGATGAAACCTGTTTGCCTTCACTTCTGCATGTACCCAGCTTGACCACTTGACCATGTATTCTTGATTGCTTGGTATTTGAACTGTCTATTGAATTCATGCATTTGGACATGAAAAATGCAGCACCCATTGCTATTGCACGTCACACATTTTATTTGCACCATCCATGTATAAGTGTACCCATGCTTTTTGATTTCTCTGTCATGAAAATTCTTTTATGCTCGGCCATTTGAGAAACTTGAACAAGTTGTACATGAGTTTGCTGTTTCCTTTAAGCTGATGCATGCTGCTCCATTCTGAAACATTGCATTTGCATGAGTTTGTCTTTGCACTTTTTGCTTCATGCTCGAACCCAAAACTTGTGATTTCTGTGTTGTTACTGGCTCGACAATTTTGATATGTTTTGACCACTTTGACATGACACTTGCTGTTTCCTTTACTTTGACATTTCAGACTTGGTGGACTTGAAAAGTGTGATCTGTTATGATTTCCATCTTGTGTTTGCTGATCTGAAATTTTGCACTTCCATTTCTCTTTTGATTTTTGACCTGTCTTGTATACTGGAAAAAAATATCAGCAGACTGATTGTACTGTGTTGGGGCTGGTCAGAATCAGCTGAGTTTGATGCTGGTTCTGATCAGCAAACCAGTATGGTTATGTCGAGGTTGATCAGTGGGTACTGAAAATATATCAGATCAAGTCATGAAAGATGATGAGAAACACACCAGAAATCTGAGGCAAATAAATTTTTAAAATAAAAAATTATATCTGCAAGAATATGAAATTATTTTTGTTCTAGATACTGTGTGTGTGTTTCATGTGACAGGTAAGCATGAAGACGACTGGACTGACTATGCTGGCTGGCAGAAGACTGAAGACTGAAGCTGACAGTAAAAAATATACAAAAGCATCTGTATATGAGTGCAAGTCTGAAACTGTATATGTGAGAGTGTATAAAAAACAATGAGTCTGTATATGAGTCAATGTGAAACTAAGTGAATGTATGTGTAGATGCAAACTGTACTGAGTGTGAGAGCTGTAGTGAAGAGATTGTACAGTTTATTTGTAATAGACAAATTGCTTGAAATAAAATATTATTTTATTCGTCAAACAAAATTTGTTTATCGTATACTGTGTATTTACAAGTACTGAGAAGTGATTAAATAGTGGAGTTGTAAATAATTGTACTGTTCGAGAGTTTGAAATATAATATTTAATTTAAATAAAATACTGTAAGAAAATATGAATATCTATACAGTCGTATTCTATTTAAATATAAATATAATATTACTGTATGTGATGTGGAATAACAGTACATTTTCAAACACATTAATAATAATATTTATTTGGTTGTTATCATCAAACAAAAATCATATAATTGTGTATACAACACCGTTATATACAACAATCTCCCCCTTTTGATGATGACAAACAAATAAGAGATTTTGTATATAATAAATGTGTTTGTTCGTGAATATTTGAACTCCCCCTATTTAAATGCTCCCCCTATAACTGTGCATGAGTGAAATGTATGAATAATAATAAATTTTCAAAATTAAAAATATTTATAAAATATTCACTCATAAATCAAAATCCAATCCATTCTCCCCCTTTTGTTATCATCAAAAGGATACAGATTTTAAAATACAGATGAAAATTGACTAAAAAATATAATTTCAGCTTAAGAGAAAGAACGGTCCTCATAATTTTCAATCAGTCAGACAAAAATCATAATATACTGAGAACAGGTGGTATATTTCACATTGCAGAGAATGACGGACATACGATGAATTTTAAAAATGAGGAGAGTTAAAAAAAAATATGAGTATTTCCCAAATATTTTCCAGAAAAAAAATGAGATTCAAAACCAGAGATGGAATTTGGACTATAATTAATAATTCAATTTAAGTGACAAGATCGAATAATCTCAAATCCCAGTAGCTATCAATCAACAAATCATAATACTTCATAAGATATTAACACATTTCACAGATTAGAACATGGATTGATAGACTGGTTTTTATACACTGAGGAGAATTTCAAAATTATTTCTATTTTTAGCACTTTATTTCCTTTTCTTTTATCTTTTATTTAAGAGCACACTGACCACGCATAACCAGAGCTTGGATTTTTAAATGAGGTCAGTCGCAGCTTAAATTATAAGTTGTCTCTTAACCATGCATGACCAGAGCTTGGATTTTTAAATGAGATTAGAGACACACTTATATATATGTTTATTATTTCAGCCTTTTTTTTAAGAAGGAAAACTCCTCGGTATAAAACCAATATATGGATGATAGAAAAATGTGATAGGTACAGAAATGGACTGTGAAATAAATTTCTAAATTAATTATATTATGAAATATGACCAACTGTACCGGGATCATTGTAAATTCTCAATTTCACTAATTCTGAATAATAAACCAATCACATTTCCATCACAAATATTTTCACTGTTTATTCAAGATGATTTTTAAAAAAAATATTAAACTCTTCACATTCATAAAAAAAATTATCATGGATGGCAGATTGATGATAGATAATGAGGATGGTCGTGAAATTAACTGCCAATTCACAGATATTATAATAACTGTTCAACCATCATGAAAATATGAATAAAAACTCCTCTTGTTGTGAAATATATTGCAGTCACAGTTCATCATAATTTCGAAATCTAATAATAATTTTGATGAATTATAAATGCAGCTCAAGTTGGATATTGATTTCAATTTCTGAATGAATAATCAATAAATAATTCTAAAATTGAAAATCAAATACTAGAGAAATATGTTGATCTATACACGACAAGAGGAAAAAAATGTGTACAAGACAAAAAAAATGTGGATTTATACATGGTGAAGATTTGAATCTAAGTACAGATGGGTGAGACAAAAATAAGTGCTTCTGATACCACTTGTTCTCGCTTTCTCGAGGATTTTACCAAGACAATGGAGACAAACTATGATATCACAGACAACAGAAATTTAAAGCCCAAGCAGACAAATCAAACAATAAGCAATTATCTAAGAACAGTATCAGAGCAGTGCAGAACACAATATCACATCAGACTTGTCTGAGGATGGTCACATAAGAACATTCATGATCCAAGATTAGAACTACCGTTTATTTGAAATCATTTGAGGAATATGAAAAATCTCTAGATTCAATGAATCGATCACACCAAATTATTATTTTCACATTCAGAATATGTGTGTGATTCAATAACTCAATAATTTCAAATGATTTTAAACAAACAATCATTCAAATCAAATAACCATGAAATAGTAGAGATATTTAACACCAATTTTTCAAAGAATGTTTCACAAGAATTTCAGACAAGCCCAAAGAAAATCAGATCATTTACATCAGATTTGATAGATATTCATGATCCAAAATAATTTATTTGAAATCACTTGAATCAATGTCAAGTTTTGAAATATAATGAATCAGTCACACAAGGTTGATAATTTCAAATTTAGGAGGTGTGTGATTATTCAAAATATTAATAGTTTCAGATGATTTCAAACAAACAAATTCTAACCATAATGATCATGAATAACAATGATTTTTAAGATGTATCACTGAGATTCTAGACAATTTAAAAGAATTCAAGCCAATCTGAATATTTCTGAAATTATCACAACTAATGAATGACAAAGTGCTGTAATGAGTATAATATATTGAGCTTTTCTAAAAAAGATTAGAAGAGACTCAAAAACAGCAGAGGTGTGTGAAATTTCACTAAATTTTCAGATTTACAAAAAAAAATTTGAATTTATACTAACAGTGTTCAAGATATGATATGAATGCTTCAGCACTATTAGAATTTCAAAAAAAAAATAAACTCCAAAACAACTGCAGATATATACAAGTTTAAATTCAGATTCTGGAAGAATTAAAACATGACAGTTTTATACAGATTAAACGAATTTCCAGAAAATCATAAGTACTGCAATCGGAAGTTAATGAAGCGTAGAATAAGAAGAATATGGCAGTGTCAAATCAACTCAGGACAAACAAAAAGAAAGAGAAAAAAAATAAAAAGGAAAGGGGTAGAAGAAGAAATAAAAAATATTTACAAAGACAAGTTCAGAGATCATACCTGAAATTAGTGTAAACCAGAATCTCTAACTCAGTAAATCTTGGCCAAGGAACTGTAAAGAATACAGAAATATAGAACAGCTTGAAATCAATCTCTTTTCAGCATAGCAGTTCCTCAACCTTCACTGGTACCTAGCAGTTAAGTGGATCAAGTGGTCTAACAAAATTTGTAAAACCACTCTGAAATTTGTTTACCACTTTTGGTACCCAAACCTGTTTGTATAACATCCCATTCGAATCTATCTTTGTGCCTTTAGGAACCCAAACTTGTTTAGTTTTTCCAAAAATCATTTTATTTCCTTTTGGGGTCCACATCTGTTCAACTGGATTGTTATCAAACCAATTCTTGTCTCGTTTGTGATTTAAAAACCTTTTGGAATTGTCAAAATTCAAATTTTCAGAAAGACCCTTTTTAAAGCAATTTAAAGGTTTTTTAAAATCACAAGAATTCAATTTTTCAAAAACACTTGTTTTTCCAAAACCAATACCTTGTTTATGACCAACCGAAAATTGGTTTTATAACAGCATATTCAACGATTTTTCTCCATTCGAAAATTTATTCAAAGTTGATTCTAATCGTTGAATTTTGGATTTAAGATCAGAGTTTTCTTTTATCAGATTTGAACAACGATTAATGTTGATCTTTCTCCTTTCAGTATCATTTTGTTTCAAAGACAAATTTTCGTTTTCAAGAAGTTTGATTTTGGTCTTGGACTCAAAGATTTCAGATTCAAAATTAACTTGTTTTTCAAATTCAAGTTTCTTGAAATTCTCAATCTCTTTTTCAAGCTCGTTTAAAATTAAATCACTTTTCAACAAGCTTTCTTTCTCAGCAATTTCATGTTTGGAACTTTTGATGGCCTTAAAATTATTAAATTCTTTTTGCAAAGAATTGTTTGAATCTTTTAGCTCAGCCTCGTTATCTTTTAAAATCACAATTTCCTCTTTAAGTCTTTGAATATTTTTATTGAGATGAACGAGGTCAGTTTTCAATTTCAAACAACTTTCACAGTCAGAAATTTCTAATTTCATGACATTTGTAGATTCTGATTCCAAACAGTTAATTTTGCTATTTAACTCGTGATTTTTAGATTTCAAGTATTTGTTTTTACGATGGAGTTTATCAACGATTTTTGTTAATCAGTACACATATAAACCAACTCTTCATAAGAGAAGCTTTCAGTCTCATTGTCTGTTGAGTCTCCATCGTCTGATCTACTTGAATTTTCATTTGTTTCTTCTCCTGAGCATAGATCTGAATCTGAGTTGACCATTTTGGGTTTTGAGCTGCTGTTGTCGATCTTTCCATACTTTGTATTGAGAAAATCCCATATTTCCTGCGCAGTCAAGCAATGAGAAACGAGGTTATATTGGACATCATCAATATAAGAATACAAAGTGTGAATAGCACGAGAATTAAATCCAATATCGTTCCTATTGACCATATCATAACCATTAATAACAGTATCCCAACATTTAATATCAATAGATTTTAAATATAATTCCATTTCTAATTTCCAATTTGAAAAATCTGTACCATTAAAAATAAATGGAGTACGACTGGACTGATTCTCAGAAGACTGACAACTAGAATTCACCATTTCTCTAGAGTTAAAAAATACCTGCTCTGATACCACTTGTTGGATCTAGAATAACCCTAGAGGGGGGGTGAATAGGGTTATTGACAGTTTTTAACTGAATTAAAAATCAAACGAGATAAATAAAAATAAACAGATTACAGAATATAGCAGAAACAAAAATGCAGAAAATAAATCACACACAGATATACCCAGCTTCGGCAAAACCCTGCCTACTGCTGCATTTCTAAGGTTTCTACTAGGTGATAGAACAGATCCCGCATACAAGACCATGTACACTCGCAAACCCTGCTCCTATTCTAACCCTACGCTCAAAACCCCAGACTGGACGATATCCCCTCGACCAGATTTACCCGTATTACAATCCCGTAACACGTAACACAGATTTTACAGACTCTGAAACTGACAGTCAGCACCCTGACTGGATTCCTAGACTTTACAGATCTAGACACTGTTTGAATTTGGTTTACAAAACAAAAACAAAACACAATAAAAAATTAAAAACAAAAACAAATTAAACCCTAGGATTTAAAAATATAAGGGTCATCCCCTTTGTAAATTATGGCCGGCCCACTTCATTTGTTTTTGCCCGATTGCTTTGTCCTCTGGAAAAAAATGGCGGCTGATTAATTCTAGGGTTTCTGAATCTTCCCCCAAATCGACTCGATGGCTTCTGGAATTGATGAAACTGAGGCTCTCTTCTTTGTGGCTACGTGATTCTCCAAGTTGGCTTTTTCTGATTTGGGAGTTAGGGTTTTCTACACTCCAAATCTCGAACGTATGCTTCTGGAACTAAATCTCTGCTGCTTCGAAACTATGCATGGCTTTTGTACTTCGATTTGGATGTGGTTATGATCGAAAACTTGGTGAGTGATTTCTGAATTGATTTTTCCTCTTCGATTTATGCTCTGAATTTCTGATGCTTGGATTTTCAATTTTTTCTACTGCCGATGATGAATTGGTGTGTATTATATAGGATTACAAATCCTTTTAATTCCTCTGATTTCACGTCGAACTGATTTGGTTTGATTGTGTGTTGCTTTCCCTTTTTGCGTGTTTTATTCATCTCGGCTGAAATGGAATTTTGTTGCCTTGTATATGAACCTGATTTCCTCGGCTTGAAATGATTTGGCAGATAATTTGCGATTTCCACTTTTGAATTTCTTGAATAAATTCGGCCTTGATAAAAAATGGAAACAAAATAAAAACTTCCCAAAAACAAGATTTTAGATTAATCTGTGAATTTCTGAAGTTTAAAACTTTCCCAAAAAATGTTTGTATAAATCTGGAAAGTTAATTTTTGGAAACACATTTGATATCCTCGGCATTGATATAATTTGTTGCACCACTTGAATACTCGAGCAAAACTGGAAACTGATCAATCACACTGTGATTTCCTGGACACAATATTACTCCTGCATGATTCTTGAATCGAATATAAACCTGCCAAAACTACACACATGATTTCTGTCCAAAAATATCTATTTGGCAAAAAACGAAAAGCTTTAAACCTTTGTGCTGTTAATTTTCTGAAAACATGATTTGTGGATTTAAACACCTGCGTGAATATTGCATTTGCTATGAGACCTGATATTTCCTTTGACCCTGAACCTGACTTGCCACCCATGCTTGATCATTTTGAAACTGTCATGTTTCACTTGTGCTTGTTGCACCTCAAACATTTCTTCTTGAAAACATACTTATCCAGTTTGCACCATTTGCTTTACTGTGTTGGTGCTTAAACTAAATTGCCCTGTCATATTGAATCTTGAGTCTGAACTATGCTCACGACCATATCACATGCTGTTTCATTAGTCTTGTATGTGAAAAAAAATACACTTGCACCCATGCGTATGCTACTCCTCAACATGTTTAGGAATCACCATACAAGTCTGCACATAGATATACTTGCTGAAATATGTATTCTCCCTTGTTTATCCTTGCATGTTGAAAACTTTGTTCAGTTGACCTGAATTGCTCCTGTGCTTGTGCTCAACTGCTTTGACATCCATGTTGGCTTGCTCATGTAGCTAGTACACCATCATAGAAACTGCTGTAGCTTATGATTGATCACTGTGCATTCCTGTATACTTGAAAGTGATTTCAGTATGAAACATAGCTGCAGTTTTGTCTATGTTTACTTTTTCTTCATCATGTATACACATTTGCAGCTAAACTTGTGATGAAACCTGTTTGCCTTCACTTCTGCATGTACCCAGCTTGACCACTTGACCATGTATTCTTGATTGCTTGGTATTTGAACTGTCTATTGAATTCATGCATTTGGACATGAAAAATGCAGCACCCATTGCTATTGCACGTCACACATTTTATTTGCACCATCCATGTATAAGTGTACCCATGCTTTTTGATTTCTCTGTCATGAAAATTCTTTTATGCTCGGCCATTTGAGAAACTTGAACAAGTTGTACATGAGTTTGCTGTTTCCTTTAAGCTGATGCATGCTGCTCCATTCTGAAACATTGCATTTGCATGAGTTTGTCTTTGCACTTTTTGCTTCATGCTCGAACCCAAAACTTGTGATTTCTGTGTTGTTACTGGCTCGACAATTTTGATATGTTTTGACCACTTTGACATGACACTTGCTGTTTCCTTTACTTTGACATTTCAGACTTGGTGGACTTGAAAAGTGTGATCTGTTATGATTTCCATCTTGTGTTTGCTGATCTGAAATTTTGCACTTCCATTTCTCTTTTGATTTTTGACCTGTCTTGTATACTGGAAAAAAATATCAGCAGACTGATTGTACTGTGTTGGGGCTGGTCAGAATCAGCTGAGTTTGATGCTGGTTCTGATCAGCAAACCAGTATGGTTATGTCGAGGTTGATCAGTGGGTACTGAAAATATATCAGATCAAGTCATGAAAGATGATGAGAAACACACCAGAAATCTGAGGCAAATAAATTTTTAAAATAAAAAATTATATCTGCAAGAATATGAAATTATTTTTGTTCTAGATACTGTGTGTGTGTTTCATGTGACAGGTAAGCATGAAGACGACTGGACTGACTATGCTGGCTGGCAGAAGACTGAAGACTGAAGCTGACAGTAAAAAATATACAAAAGCATCTGTATATGAGTGCAAGTCTGAAACTGTATATGTGAGAGTGTATAAAAAACAATGAGTCTGTATATGAGTCAATGTGAAACTAAGTGAATGTATGTGTAGATGCAAACTGTACTGAGTGTGAGAGCTGTAGTGAAGAGATTGTACAGTTTATTTGTAATAGACAAATTGCTTGAAATAAAATATTATTTTATTCGTCAAACAAAATTTTTTTATCGTATACTGTGTATTTACAAGTACTGAGAAGTGATTAAATAGTGGAGTTGTAAATAATTGTACTGTTCGAGAGTTTGAAATATAATATTTAATTTAAATAAAATACTGTAAGAAAATATGAATATCTATACAGTCGTATTCTATTTAAATATAAATATAATATTACTGTATGTGATGTGGAATAACAGTACATTTTCAAACACATTAATAATAATATTTATTTGGTTGTTATCATCAAACAAAAATCATATAATTGTGTATACAACACCGTTATATACAACACCTTCTTGTCCTCTTCACGAGCCAAACTCTCTTTCATTATCTGCTTGACCATATATAAGATATAATGCTCATCACTGGTTCGTTCCACGGATCAGGCGCTAGTCCTCTTGCCGGATCGATCACGGCTTGAGTCCCGGTGCCCTGGACCTCTCTTAGGAGGTGCCCCTTTGGTGGGACTAGCAATGCTCCGAGTAGTGTGCTTCTCAACATGATGTCCGCTTTAACATTGGAATCTTCAACCTCAACTTCCTCTTTATCATTGTCTTCATCCTTGACTTTAACTTCAAAATGAAAACGACTAGGATTTGAGGCAGAAGAACCCTCTATGTCTTCGACATTAGCTACAACCTTTGGAAGTGGGGGGTTAGCTTGAGCATTGGGCAGGGCATCAAGCTTTTCCATCATCATCATGGTTGTAGCATCCATTCTCTCATTCAATCTAGCTACGACCACATCCAATTCTTCTTGAGTTACGGTAGGCCTCGGGGATTGACCACCATCTTCATTCAAGGTATGCGGTGTAGCCGCATCATTATTAGTATTTCCAGAGTCTCTAACAGACTTGCTATTCTTCTTCGAAGCACCCATTATTTTCCGACAACTTCTTAAACTTTAGGGAAAACTTTTCAATTGGCTCACTTTTTAGACTTCGAGAGCCTATCGTAGAAAGCAGGCTTTTACAAAAACTTTAGCAAACCCTCACCAAGGCTCTGGGTTGGAGCCCCAAGGTGGGCGCCAAAAATGTTAATGCAAAAACTAGCACTAACACTCCAAGGTGTTTACCAACACTTCAAAATTGGTCAAACACAAAGTTAAGAGCAAATAAATGCGGGGAAAAAGTAAAGTGAAGATGATTTAGAGTGGTTCAGTCTCAATTTCAACCTACATCCACTATGGAAGTAGATTTCATTATCATGGTTGCCATTACAAGGTACACGTTTACTTTAACTTTGTATTCTTTCTCTTTTTACAATTAGACTCTTCTTGTTCTTCAAAATTCTCTAACTCCTTCAATATCAATCTCTTCCAAAGTAGAATCGTGCGATCTCTACGAATATCAGTGATTGTTGAAGAATTTCTTCGATAATCACGATCGGTGAATGCCTTTGACGATTTCTAGATTTGATTGCTATAGGAGAAGCTTTGATCTCACTTGAATATACTTTAATGGAGTTGGAGTTGATCTTGAGTCGTTAAGAAATGAATTGGACAACACTTCGTTGTCGAAAATCCTTCTCCCGCGTAATGTGGAAAGTGACGGGGTATTTATAGGAGTAGCTTGAATGGAGTGGCAAAGTTGCAATTATGTGTATGCTTGCTCTCCATGATATTTACTTAATTACCACTAAGTTTTAATCATAGACGATCCATTTCTTAAAAGATATTACCGATCCATGGCTATATATATGACGGTCCAGTATTTGTTAAATGCATAGAGCTTATAACGACCCATCCTTGTTGAAGTGGCATACAACCCATTGTGACGATCCATATTCTGAAAACTGAATGATCTGGCACTTGTACTTAAATATAACACAAACTGACTTATTTATCTCCTGCTTGTTTACGTGTTCTTCTGCATGTAATGACCCATCCAAGCAATGCCAATTGAACCTCCTGCGATCCAACATTTATACTCCATATATATAGTATGAGCCACCTCTTTCAACCCATACATGTCCACATGTACAGATACTTGGATCGCAACCGACAATGAGCTTCAACCAATAGTGTACCACGTGTTCACTTGATATGAATGACCCATACTTTCAGTCCTAGAACGATCCATGCCTGGAACTGAGGCGGTCCATACTTGTTGCGACTCAACAAATAGTGAACGGTCCAGGATATTTTAGATGCTCACCATGAATAGCACGGTCCATATAGTAAAAATACAACGATCCATTCGTATGAAGGAAGCCACTGATCCATGCTATTTACCATACTGCCACCGTATGTATGAACGACCCATGCAAACTTTAAGCATGTATTTTATTTTATACGGCACATGAGCTTAAGGAGTTATCAGAAGGATTTTGTTTCTAGATATGAACAAGCATTGCAAAATATTATGCAAAGAGAAGTCGACGAGTATTTTGTTTCCGAGCATTAAAAAAGATGCATTAATGAAAACAAATTGATTTTGAAACATGCTTCAAACATATACACAAGAAATATGTTTGATCAATTTTGTGAACAACAAAAAGAATCGATTCGTTTTAGATCTATTGAAACTGAAACTAATAAAGAAATGACATCATAGACGGTGTCTTGTAAAGTTGGTGAATATGAGAGTTTTGTTGTCAAAATGAATGTATGCAATCACAAAGGCTACTGTCAATATCGACAATTTGAGTTTAAAGGGATACCGTGTAGGCATATCTTAAAAAAATTCAGCAAACTAGAAGTGGATGAGATGTCTTCTCATTTCATTTTAAAAAGATGGACAAAAGGAGCGAACTCTTTTAGGGTTGTGGATGATTTAACATACGAAGATCAGTCCAAATCAAGTGAAGCGTTTCGACTTAGTCATATATGTCGATGAGCAACACAACTTTCTTGTATTACATCAAAATCTGAAGCATTATACAAAATAGCGATCGATGGCATCGAAGAACTTTTCACGAGAGTATATGATGAAAAAAGTAAGCTTGATGAAGGGACGACAGAAGATGATGATCCAAAATCTAGTTTGCACAATGATCAAATACTTTTGATAATTCAAGATCCTCATATTCACAATCAAAGGGATGACCAAAGAACGATAAACGGTTTGTCCAAAGTGATGCTAAAGAAAGAATTAAAACCTCAATCGAGTTATCTACAGCAAAGAAAAAGCGAAAATGTAAAACATGTAGAGGAGAGGTTCATGATAGCAGAAACTGACCTCTTAACTCCGCCTAGTCAGGTATAATAGGAAGTATACATTGTTTTATATGTTATATATATATATATATATATATATATATATATATATATATATATATATATATATATATATATATATATATATAAACATTTCGTGATTTCATCAAATAGATACATTGTTAAATTTGTTTTATGTTGCGTAGGTGGACATTTGATAGTCATTTTACAAGAAACATGACGTAAGAATGGTTGAAGCAGATCCTAAGTTTCACTAGCTTCCTTGCTTCAGTTCGTAGAGTATTGAAATAAAAGTTTAATGTGATAGAAGTTTTCAAGTTCCTTGATTTTTATTTATTTATTTTATTTTATTTCTTTTCTGGTGTACGCATGCATGTTGTACAAACATGATACAATAATGTGGTAGAAGTATTAGGTTCCTTGAATTTGTTTTTTTTTCCTGGTGTACGCATGTAGGTTATACAAACATGATACAATGCTATTCATTTGTTACTAACCATTGAATATCTACTTGCCTGGATTTTATCACTTCATACATTTGTTTCCTACTATATTATAAATGCATGTTTTTTCTTTACCATTTTGCAACCTTTAGTTTACTGTTTGCTTTCCCATGGTCACATACTGATCATAAATTGTTGTTTATCAATTGGTGTTAATTTTTCAGCCATTAGTGCATGATATCCAATATCTGTCACATATCCTTCTTGTTACATGAGTGCAAGTTTGTTTACTCATCCATTGATTGCAGCTTTTGTTCCCTTGTTCTCATACTCGTATGGTAATTGGTTGGGTCGAACCAACTGGTTGAGTCAAGTTGTTTGGATCGGTTTTGAGGGGTGTGTATGCTGAAGCAAGAAATGTATAAATATGGCGAGATTACACTTTAATATTCGAGAATGATCAGAAGGCAATGCATTTATTATTTCAGTCTGCTGCAAAGTTTATGTCATTATGGCGATATGGCACATTAATAAGTTTATGAACTTCACTTTTTTTATGCATGCATTTTTGTTCAACACTGTGTTTCACTCAGTTAGCTCGATATGGTTGTTTTAATGACTTTGTTGGCATTTTCACCTAATTTTTTATCTCAAATTTTGTTGCTGTAATTGTCTGCATCAATTTTCACGTCTTTTCAAGCTTACTACCACTTTTGCATATGTTTCTCTCTTCTTTACTAATTTGCTTCAACTGCCACTTTAAAGTACAAATTTGTTTCTATGTTTGGTTTATCTAAACTGGGATAAATTGCAAACTAAGCTCTACATATAGTAAAAGGGGTTAACGTTTACTCAGATTAACAACTTAGCTAGAACCAAATTTAGTTTTCCAACTCTCTGTTATTACTTTCGGCAGTTTTTCATTTCCAGTGTTTTAATCTCATAAAACTGTTCTGCAAGTTGGCATTATATATTTTTACAGTCCATCTTTGCTAATTATTTCGTGAATTTAGTCTTGCTTTACTGCTGTTGATATCAAAATTCTACTTCTGCTTCTTCTTCTTAGATTTCAGTTCATGATATGTAGCAATATAGTTGCAGCATTTTTCTTTTTTCAGTGCGAAGCAATATCAGTTAGCTTCTGGTCTTGCCAGATTCTTTCTTCAACAAAGCAATATGAATAGGGTGCGTTTTTAGGAAACGGTAACAGGGCATTTAAGCATGACATTTAAGCGAGATACTTTTAAAATAAGATATACATAGAAAGGATTTGGCATGTTAAAACCTTCTTACAGATACAGATACAAAAACAAGTGCAGTTACAGATATAAATACAAATTAGCGCAGCCCAGCAGCAACCAACTCATCTCTAATGGTATCTCGAAGTAATGACATTTCTTGGTATCCATTTCGTTGTACCCGTTTAGTGCCTCTATTCGTCGTATTTCTCTTAGCATAATACTTCTCCAAGTACTTATCGGTGAATAGTTAAGGATCATCATCAAAAACCATAAAATTTGGGTCACTATTATTATATTTGCGTATGAAGTTGTGTAAGGCCATCGTAAATATGACAACTTTGACTTAAGTTTGAAATCAATACGTAGGCATACTGCTCAGAATGGAAAAAAAAAAAATCCAAAGACCAAAAGTTCTTTCTATGGTCATCCGTAAACTCAAATGGTAAAAATTAAATACTTCATTGGCCGATTTTGGTTGATTCATGGTTTCACGAGGATGCGGAATATAATACCTCATACTTCGATATGGTGGTAAATATCCAGTTTGAAGTGGATAGTTCGAATCGATCAAATAATACTTTCAAGCTGGAGATTTTAGGAAAGTTAGAGTTTCTATCGTTTGTAACATCATTAAAAATTCTACTATCGTGTGCACTCTCATACCAACCAACCATAACATACATAAACTGTAAATCGAAATCACAAGCTGCTAATATATTTTGAATTGCAAAACATTTTCTTCCGATATAAAGGATAATTTGATCAGCAGGTAAATGTGCAGATACGTGTGTATCATCTACAACACCAATACAGTTTTTGAAATAAGGATAATACTGGGTTGAACTGCTGATGTGATGTGGAATAGTATTAAATTGTGGATCCTCTGGCTTTGTTACATCAGTAGCGAGTAATTAAAAAGAGTTCAAAACAACATGAAAACAAATGAAAATTGTGTTACCTGCCGGTTGAAATCTTTTGCTAA
Source organism: Allium sativum (assembly GCA_030737875.1). Classification (NCBI taxonomy): domain Eukaryota; kingdom Viridiplantae; phylum Streptophyta; class Magnoliopsida; order Asparagales; family Amaryllidaceae; genus Allium; species Allium sativum. Next base: position 33,645,766 of record CM060926.1, on the reverse strand, counting down.
GTTGTCTAGTTGAAAGCCCAGTAACCATTGTGTAAACGGAAATTCCATCCATTTCGATGGCACAAATTTCTGTCATTAAAGAAAGACTATGATGTTGCAGTTTTTCACATCATAAGTAGAAACAAAGTATTTTCATCTGAAAATTATTTTGACAACGTTGTTGATGACCATTCAAAATGTCGTTGATTCAAGCTATGCCAGTAAACTCTGAAGGATTAATCCGAGTCATGCATTCTGACACAATGAAATTCCGTAGAAATCAATCAAATCGTCGTAATCGGAGGATGAATTGGAGGCAGACATTATTTCGTCGAAGAAGAAAAAGAAAAGTAGAAGGTAATGATGGATGAGGAGTTGATTGGTGTTATAAAATATGGTAAATAGAGCCGTTGGGAGGAACAAATTAGGAAATCAAACTGTTGGCGTCCGACGCGTCGGATGCCAACGTCTTGATTTCCTCCATTCCTAAACCGTGGAAAGTCGAGGATATTCAATATGCTTGCGTCGGACGCCAAGACAACGTGAACATGGTTAGAAAAGGCTGCCAACGGTGCCTTAGCACCTGGTCTTAGCAGATTCACGTAAGCAGTTTATCTTTTGTCGTTGAAATCTGCTTCTTAACATTTCAACAGTTTATCCACTCCTGTGGTGTTAGATTTGCAACAAGCAAATCTTGTAAAATATTGTACATGCTGTTCTGTTCTTATCTCTGTGTCATGATTTTCAATGCACCCTGAATGAAGTAACACAAAAATAGACTATTCTAGCTCTAAACGAAGTAAGTTGATCGGGATATACATACGTGCACTCAATCGGTGAAAAAAAAAAAAAAAAAAAAAAAAAAAAAAAAAAAAGAAATAAAAATGCTTTGCCGTAGCATCATCTTTGTTTTTACCAAAAAAAACTTGGTCCATAAATTATCAACGAATCTCTCCAACCAACCCCTTTCTATTTCGGAATTTTATAACCGGAATAGTAACTTCTGTATAGGAACTGGCTTATGATTCAATAATGGTTTAACGGTAATGTAACGAATTCATTGCTGTACAGCTACAACTATATGTTTCAGTTATAAAACGATATATATTTCCTGTGGCATCCAATAATAGCTCCAAATTTCTGTAAATAAAGCCTGAACAGATGCATAAAAAACAAATTTCTTCCAAATATTACCTTTCCCCTTCCTTTCCATAAAATCTCATTCCCTCTTTCAATTATATTAAAATCAAGAGCAAAGGAAAAGAGATAAATTTAAAATAAAAAATGAAGAAGGCAACATACAACATCACGCCGAAGGTGGACGTAGGAGATGTAGTGCCGATACAGATGGACTGCAGTTCACCATTGATGGTCGTCTCTAATGGATCCTGGTTCGGGCAACAGCCGCTGACATACTCTCTTCCTCTATTCATCGCCCAACTGCTAATGATAATCATCATTAGCCGCGTCATCTACATAATCATAAAACCTCTAAGGGTCCCTAGGATGGTCTCCGAGGTCCTAGCCGGCATTTTCCTAGGACCCACCTTCCTCGGAAAAATTTACCCCGACTGGCAATACAACTGCTTCCCTCAACGAAGCCTTTACCTTATCTCATCCATGGCCAACATCGGCATCCTTTACTACTCCTTCATGATCGGCCTCGAGATCGACGCCTTGGCCCTCAAAAAGCTCACCAAAAACATCATAGCAATCGGCGTTTTGAGCCTCGCCCTGCCTTTCTCGCTTACTCTTCCACTGGCCTACAGCTTCAGGCAGTATTTCGAACTGGAAGGCAGCCAAGCCTTCTATATCTATATTTCCATCGCCCTATCGATGACCTCCTTCCCGGTGCTAGCTAGGGTTTTGAGCCAGGAGAAGATGCTGAATTCGGAGATTGGGCGGTGCACCCTGCTAGGGTCGATTTTGGGGGAAATGGTCTCTTGGTTCTTGCTTGCCGCTTCCATTTCCGTGTCCGGTGTGCACGAAGATAACAGGGCCTTGAACGGAGTTACGTTCAAGGCCAAACCAATGGTCTCGTACATGGTTCTGCTCTACAGTTTAGGGTTCCTGGCAGCTTGCGCATTTCTGGTGAGACCTACATACGAGTGGCTGTCGAGCAGGACCCCGGAAGGGGAACCTATGAGCGATATACAGACTGGCACAGTTATCATGGGGGTCATGTTAGCCGGGTTTGTCACCGACTATATAGGCGTGCACCACGTTTTCGGAGCGTTTGTATACGGACTCATGATTCCTCGTGGACATCATACTACGAGTATTGTTGAGAGGCTTACTGATGTATTGATGGAGTTCATAGTGCCACTCTACTTCGCGATAAGCGGGCTGAGGATGAACTTTCCTGAAAGAATGGATCATAATCTCATACTGGTTCTCGTTGCCATGTCGGTTATTGCCGCCGTGGCCAAGGTTGTCGCTGGAGCTACCATTTCTTTTTTGTTCCGTTTGCCGTTATCCGAGGGATTGTCAATTGGGTTTCTGATGAACTGTCAAGGCCTTTTCGAGGTCGTCCTCCTTAATATTGCTAGGGACAACTATGTGGTATCGGATGAGTCGTTCGCTGTATTGGTGATAACATCCACCATTCTAACTGCATTAGTGCGACCGTTGCTTACACTGGTAAATACCTCAACGAAGAAACTTGTGATGTATGACACGCGTACGATCATGGAAGCAAAACCGGGGTCAAGGCTTCAGTTGCTCGCTTGCATACACTCGACAAGCAACATTCAATCCATCCTTCGTTTGCTCGACATCTCCAACCCTACGGAAGAGGCCCCTATCTTCGTAACAGCCTTACATCTACTGGAGCTCAAAGGGCATCGCTCAGCCATGGTCATCCCTCACGAATCAGAACTAAGCTTCGACTTAAACGGAGAAAGCGAATCAGTTCCCCAGTCAAGACCCGTAATCTCCGCGTTCGAAAACTACGAGAAGAACACCGCTGGAGTCTACACTCAGTCGGTAACCTCGGTCGCGGCATGGACAAACATGCCCGACGACATACGAAGCATCGCAGCGGAGAAGCACGTGGCTATCATAATCCTACCATTCGACCAGGGACAGTCGATAATCGGCCATGCAGAAGATGCGGCTAGCGTAGCCATCAAAAATGTAAACATGAGCATACTTGATCAATCACCGTGCTCGGTGGGGGTGCTCATAGACCGTGGGCTGAGCAAGAAGAAGGACAAGATGGACGGCTACTACAGAATACTCGCTCTATTTATCGGTGGGCCGGACGACCGTGAAGCGGTTTCTTATGCCTGGAGGATGTCGGGGAGCCCACTTGTGCACCTTACGTTGCTAAGGTTCGAGGTTGGCGAAAAAGCAATTGGACACTCGTCTTTTTCGGATTCAAGCAACAACATGGAGATGGAAAAGGACAGGGAGATCGATGAAGAGTTCATTAGCGATTTTAGGATGAGGAACTTGGGGAACGATTCGATAGAGTACTTAGAGTGTGTGGCTAATAATAGTGAGGAGATGGTGAAGCAATTGAAGTCGTTCGATACGATGTACGATTTATATGTGGTGGGAAGGTCGCAAGGAGCTTCACCATTGACCTATGGGATGACAGATTGGATGGAGAAGGCCGAGTTAGGGCCCATCGGAGATTGGTTGGCATCTACGGAGATAGGTGAGATGAAATCCATGTTGGTCGTGCAGCAGTATAATTTTTCGAAGTTGAATAAAATGATGGAGAACACCTTATCGATGTCGTTTCAGGGGGGAAAGAAGTAGAGGTTGGTACTGATTGTTTTGATCTCTGATACCGAAACCGAATGTTCAAAGCTTAAAGTTAAAGAAGAGAAATGCAGACTTGTTTGGAAACTTCTACTGCGTTATTTGGTAAAAATTAAAAAGTGAAGAGAGAGATTACCTCATGAGACCACTATTTGTAATGCAATTGCATGTTTCAACTCAGCTGAACAAAGGAAACTGCATTGTTTCATGTTCAAAAAATTAGTTTCTGCAATGAGTAGTATGGAAGATAAATGTTTGCTAATATAACTGTTATTACCACTTGACAAAATACCAGACTTACAGTTTGCTCTTCTGGGCTGGATACAGCTAAATTGACCCCCAAACAAAAAATATGATGTCAGAAGAAAAATCTTAAAGTCGTGCCTTTCAGAATAATACCATTAAATCACAAGTGATGCATTCTATTACAGCTACTCCTAAGAAACCAAATGATCTGTTCTAGAATTTAGCGAGCTTGAAAATATAATTGTGATCATTCATTTATCAAAAACTGTACAATCAGTCAAACAGTAAAATCATCTCTGATACATATACTGACTTGTAAACTCATATATCAAAGAGTTAAATGTCTGCGCCGCCTCCTGGTTTTCAACACTGAAGAGACCATGATTTCACCATTCACAACCTCATCGATCAACTCCTTGAATATAGATCTCTCAATATCCAAGACCAACCCAGGCAATTCTTGTTTCATTTCTTCCCACCTTCCCACTATTTTAGTACCATCATCAGTGTTCTCATTGAATTTCTGCAACTTCTCAACATCAACACACAACTCTTTCAATAATTTCTGCCCACCAGGGAATTTGCCCTCAGAATATAAGTTTAGTTTCCAGACTAAAACTTCGTTAACTGCATCAAATAAAAACTTACGACGAACCTTGTTCACGCTTTCTGATTTGTGTTTTGTTTGTTCAAGAACAAGGAATAAGTCAGGATTTATTGGGTGGCCCGATGGATGAAGTTTAACGGGACCAGAGCCTGTATTGAAATCTTTAAATAAAAGACCGGAAGCAAGGAGGATTTCAGAAATGTAGCGATGATCGGGATCTTGGGTTTCACAGAGAGAAGCAATGTGATCAGTCGTGGAAAGTTTGTCGTCCGTTGAGCCTAGCTCTGTGAGTTTCTGTAGCAGGTTGTTGATATTTTGGAACTTCTTTAGATTTTCGCTGGTAATATATTCTTCTGGAGTTTGATCCTTTTCATCTGTACAAGGAAAAATTGTTTCAAAAGTTTCAATACATGGTATTAAGTTGAACAGTGTACAGATACAGGGCTCAAGCAGCAAAAATTTCAAGGTAAGTAACACGAAATGAATACTTCAACTGCAAAAGTATTCAGCTATATTCATCGTACTGATCTAGCTGACGTGTCTGACTGTCAGACTGTACATGACTGTATTTGTTAAAGAAGAGTCCTATTTACTTGTAGCAGCTGCAATCAAGGTTCAATCAGCAAATTTAAAATGGAAGCACATAATGCAAAATGACCGCTTTCATTATATCAAGCTCCGACGATGTCAGACAACGTTTTGAAATACAAATGCATCAGATGGATGTGCGCAAATTCAATTACTATAAATGAAATAAAAGACTTACATGGAAAAAACTAAAAGTTGGGGTAGAGTAAGATGGTTTGAAAAAGGATAGCGTTATGCTTGAATGACATATTTTAAAACTTAAATGGCTTTTATTCTAAGAAAATATAACGAGTAAAACTTACGTCTACGATTTCTTGAGCTTTTCTTTAATGGAGTAAGAGGCAAGTTGTCTTGTTGAAATGAAGAACCAAGAACAGAAACAGGGCTTGGCTGTTCAGTGACGGGGGATATAGACTCCGTCTTTGAATTTTCTTCTCTTGTGTTGATGGAAGGCTTCTAGGTAAACAAAATAAATATTCATTAAACATGTACTGGTTCTGCCATACACCCTTTTATCATGCTCAATTATTCATATGATCTATGAAAACAACCGATCATGCCAAAGCATGGTATTCATAGTGGAAAATGGTATAGCAACAGAACAGAAAGGGATCTCAGCCTTGAAAAAATTCGTAATTAAATAAACAGATGTCCATTCAATTATAAGGTCGCCTGTATATAGTAGAATCAGGACTCTGACCCGGCATCTCAAAATTCATTTTTCCGATATAATATGGTGGTAGAAACATGTGAATAATAAGTGTTCTAAATAAAATATATGCTCTACGTTAAAGGAAGAATCAAATAAAACCTAACAGTATAAATAATCCCACCGGTGCTATAAAATTGTAACCAAATATTGTTACAATAGTTTCTATTTAGCCATATGAATACATCCCGGGAAAATAAATTCAAAAAATTATATTATATTTGCAGACATCATATTTTCATGATTCCAACAGATTTCAAAGTAATGAGGAGCAATGCCTGTATAAGTGAACACTAAATCTGTCTATTTTGGTCAAGTTAAGATTATGTCTACCCAATTGTTCAACTGTTCACACTGTTTATTTTTCAGTTTAACGTATACACGCGTATATGATGAATGGCCAAATTACTTGTCCACCGTGTACCCAGGTTAATAGAAAGGAGGGGGGGGGGGGGGGGGGCATTTTACTTGATGAAGTGCCAGAAGTTGAAGCAACTGAGGATTGCTTACTACACATCTGGTAGGCGTCAAAATTTCTAAATGCAACCCTAAATGAATGTGAGCGCTTTCTAGGCTGTTTCTAAAGTATTTGTAACGGATATGACAGGTCATTAGGGAGAAAAAAACCAACTATTACAAGATTATGGGCATTTTTAAACAGTCTGAAGCACCTTATTTCATGAATTCAGTATGCTTGCTTCGTTGCTAGTTGCTACTTCCCAAGAATGTAAATAATGAAGAGATTATTGACAGCTTAGCATTGAAAATTTGAAAACAAACCTTCTGCTTTACTATTGAGGCAATTTTTCTAGCAGCTTTACATGACGGGCTCCTGCTCCCTTGCAGACTAATAAGGAAGTTCTCTGTAGACCTACAAGGACTAGTCACTTCCGCATCCCCATGTGAAGCCAAGCTTGTATTTCGATCGGATCTTTGAGAAATCTCTTCACACAATAACTCATTGGCATGGCGCACAAGTGGTTTGTTTCTAAGCTTAGTTCTAGGTGAAACTGATTCTGATGTCTTCTTGTTGTCCATCAAATTTCGAGACTTTTGCAACCTGGGGCTTAATGAGTTAGACGTGTTTGATGATTCTCTTTGTGTTGTTTTTGATAGAGATTTGTTTTTATCAGCAACCTCCTTCAAGCTCAAATTAATAGGCTGTTCTTTAGCTGGTTGATTACTAGCAGACATCTTCCTTTTATCCATTGATAGTCTATCCAGAGGAATAACTGAAGATGGTGTTATTCCAGATTTTTTAATAGAATTTTTTGGCTTCATAATAACAATGGGAGATTCACAATTCTCCATGGTTCTACCTTTAACAAAGTTTTGTTTTTTGTTACACTTAGAGGATTCTAGCAGCCCTTTCGCTTGCATGGCGTCTAGTATTTGCTTAAGTGCTCTCAAGTCTTTGTTGGATTCTGTGAACTCTAGCTCATTCAACCTTCTCTCGGTCTCATTATAAAATAACCTCTTCTGGTGCATGATATTTGTTTTTGGTGAAACGTGGATTCTTTCTTGCTTTCTCCAAGGAGCAGCTTCTATAGGAAACCTGGAAATACCAGTAGGTTTCCTCGCAGCGTGTATTAAAAGCTCCTCCTCTTCCTCTTTAAATTCTTCTAGGGTTGTTGAATTTTGAACTTGTGTAACAATGCTTAAGCTTGGCATTTCTTCTAATCCCATTAGCTTAGCCACAACACTAGTAGATCCCTTTTGTTTCGAATCGGGGAGGGCCATTTGATTTCTATCCCTTCTATCTATTTCCTTCAAAATCAAACTTTGGTTTTGTTCCACCCTGCTATCCAAGGACAACCTTGGCAACTCTTGAAGTTTACTGGCACTAAACTTGCTACCCTCTCGAGAATCAAGAGATTGACGTGACATTTCGAATGATGGTCTCGGTGATTCTTTCAAGTCTGAAAAATTCCAAGGTAGTTGGTCTCTAGCTTTAGATTCGTTCATTGACTTTGATACATGCAAAGGCCTTGGAGAGTCCACATACAGTGAAACATGGCTGTTTTTTGTATCTATATCGAGAGCAGGGTAATTGGATGATAAGCTTTTGGAGTCTCTATTGATAGAGTCTTTAACCACATCTCTGAAATCTAAGGAACGACGAGCTGTTTGGTTTAGTGATATCTGTGGGTCCCTTTCGTGCCGAGGAGGCCTACCATCAATGTTATCAGTTTTCGCTTTTGATGATTCTTTAAAGGATTTTTCTTGATAATTTGTTAGTTCAAAAGGAAGAACTTCTTGTTGGGAAGAGAATGACGAGCATGACGAAGATGAAAAAGAAGTTCTTGATGACTCCAAGGAGGTTCTCTTATCATTATTCAAGCTCTTCTTTAGATCCTTTTCCTGAAAATATGTTTATTTATAGTCAGAATTTACCGGCATAATGGCATGAAATAAGCACCTAAATATGCTTATTGAATCAACATCTCACCAGAACATTATGTGAAAAATTCATGCCATCCTTTGCTTGATGAATTTCCCTGCTTGAATTGGCAGGAACTACAATAAAAAAGAAGAAGACCTATTTAGCTCAAATTCAAAACTCTAGATGACTTCTAATGTCAAAATTAAAATACTCAAAACATAGACAGAAAAACTGTTGGATTGGTTTCATGAACTAAATGAATATGGAGAACACCTCACATGTTAAGTTACTGTGATTTCTTACATGACGATTAATAATGTACAAACAGTTTAGAAGGAATCATACATTATACATAAGCAGTTACAGTTAACATTTTCAATCTCCAAAAAAGCAAAATGAACTCATGAACTCAAAATAATAACATAAAGCAACTTCAACATAACCGTTCTCCATTGAAACAGAATCTGGATATCAAAACAACTAAGAAATAAAAAAAAACAGTTGAAGGAAAATACCGTAAGTAAGTTTCTTGTGACTATGGCCATGGCTATGAATCCGCCTCCCAGCAGTAATCAGATTTTGCCTATCAAAAATTTGAAAAATCCCATTCATGCATCCTATTTGCTTCTGCAGTTCTTGGTTTTCATCACTGAATGCTTGAAGAAATTTCGCTGACATTTTCAAAATATATTTCAATTTATAGATTCCGCACAATACCAACGATTCAGAGTTCTAAACAAGCATTTGCACAAGCAGATTCTGCTCAAAGCGAAAAGTTTCCAAAACTGAACGATCCCAGTTAAATGAAAATTCACATGGACATGGAAAAGAAGAACCAAACAGCTCTAAAAGCTGAAATTGAAAAGGAAGAAAGAGGGCAATTTGATTCGTAAAAGATTGGAGACTGGGAAGGAGGAGAAAAGGGTCACAGCTTCACAGCTAGTAGCATGTGAGAGTTATAATTGGTTGGTGGGTCCATTATTGGCTGCATGGCCATGTGATGGATGTCAGCATTAAAAAAGAAAAAGAAAAAAAAAAGTACACAGAGAGGGAGAGAGAGAGCGAAAGTCTCGGCTATGCTTGGTAACCTCGTTTTCTTTTTTTGCTACTGGATTACTATTCACACTACCATGTGAAACTTCCATGGATCTGTTTCACTCTGCACTCAGTAGCTTCCTCTGAACTCGTCTTCTTAAAAATTATTCAATGTCATGCTTTGGCGAGTTGTCCAAGGTCATGCTGCGTTGAAGGGATTCCATATGATCTAAATCAATTTATACAGTCCGTGGTAAATCGAAGCAAGGGAAAGTAAAGGTGGTTCTTTTGTTATGTAAGAGTTAATTGTTGATTTGACCTCCTCAGCGGCTATTAGGGCATCTCCAACAAATGCTTGAAAATCAAAATTTGTGAAATCCGCACCACATTTTTGCCTCTAATAGTAGTTGGAAATATCTCACCGATATGAAATCGAGGAAAATAGTTCCGGAATCCCCAAACCTGTTACGCGGTTGTTGAACCTCTGCGCAGAGCTAAGCGGTTGTTCAACAAGCGCGTAAAGCACAACGGCTGTATTCTCTACGCGCCTGTTGAACAGCCGCGTAGAGCGTTTCCAACGGCTCCATTTAGCAACGGTTATATTTTAACCTTACAAATACACCATCCATCTATTTTCTTCCACATCAACTCATCTTTTACCCTATCTTTTTCAACATCAACTCATCTTCAACCACTTCTATTTAAAAAAATGATTACTGATTTTGATGTCGATGTCGCAAGAATGAGCTTTGAAACTTTTGATTTACAATATTTAGGTCAACCGTTTGGTGGAATGCTAACTACTTCAAGTTGGAGTGCTAATGAAGACTATGATCTTAGCTACATTTACTGTTCACTTTCGCTAGATCCTGTCTGTAGTGCCGATCAAAGTGGTGAAACATTTTGGGGTAGAATCACTAATGCATACAACAGGAAGAACATGGATCGGAATAGAAGTGTAGCTTCCATCAAAGGTCGTTATCGTAAGATTAATCATTAAACGCAATGCTTTGATTCGCAAATATTCAAGCTGAAGCAAAGTAACCCAAGCGGATTTGGAAGTGACACTCATATGGTAAAAAATGTGTATTAAATTTTTTTTTTGTACTTTACACCTTAGCGTTGTAGTAAAAGCTTCACATTATTGATGTAGAGACTTGCCGCAAACAAGTTATTCAAACAAATATGTAAACCAGATAGTAAACAAGGATCTCATTTCTATCAGTTCATGCATGTGTATGACCTACTGGTTAATCATGTGAAATGGAAATCTTCACTTCAGAAAACAGTCCAAGACGTCCAATCAAGCGGTAGTCGTGCGAAAGCTACAAGATTTGGAGACAGTTGTAGTCCGAGAGATTCGCAAGACAGTGCAACTATGGGTTTAGAAGAAGATGATCACCATACTGCTGACCGATATGATAGGCCCGAAGGATCCAAGGCGGCAAAGAAAAAACAAGTGGCAGGAGCGAATGAAGGCGAAATCAGAAAACTATTAAAGGAGTCTAACGATATGTATATGAGCGCACTCCAGAGCAGAAGCATTCACCACCAAGAAAGGCTTGACGCAATTCATCAACTTGTTGAGACAAAACGACGAAAGGAGGAAGATGCAGTCATGTTTACGGATATTTCGCACATGGATGACGTGCAACGCGAGTATATGGAGTATCGGAGATTTGAGATAATGAGGCGAAGAAGAGAAGGAGGTGCGTGATTGTAGATAACTTGGATGTAAACTTTAGTTGGCTTTGTATGCGCCAGTTTGGTGTAAGTTTCCATTTTGTTTATGCAGCGCAGGAATGGAGTTTGGAATGGAGTTTGAAATGGAGTTTGAAATGGCGTTTGAAAATGGTGTTTGAAAATGGCGTTTGAAAATGACGTTTGGAATGGCGTTTGAAATTGAAAATCGTATACCATAGCGACTTTTTGATTATGGCATTTGAAATAGCATTTGAAAATGGCGTTTGAAAACGACGTTTGAAAATGGCGTTTGAAATTTAAAACTCCAATTTGAAATGGCGTTTGAATTTTAAAATGGAGTTTGAAATTCCATAACGACTTTTTTAAATTTTAAACTCGACATAACTTTCAATTGATATTACGAAATCTGAATTTTTCACATTCGTTGGCACGATATACTTAAACAGATCAAATGTTTTTGGTTTTACTGAAATCCGAATTATATTGAATCCTACACATTCAATTGAAATTTAAAATCGAATTTTCAAACTGCTGCCTCATTTTAAACTCCATTTTAAATTAAAATAAATCATATCAAACTCCATTTTTAATTAAAATAAATCATACTAAACTCCTTTTTAAAATTCAAACTCCATTTTAAATTTCAAACACTATTTTAGAATTCAAACTCCATTTTAAATTTCAAAATCCATTTTAAATTTCAAACTACATTTCAAACACCATTTTAAAATTCAAACTCCATTTTAAATTTCAAAGTCCGTTTTAAATTTCAAATGCCATTTCAAACTCCATTTAAAATTCAAACTCCTTTTTAAAATTCAAACTCCATTTTAAATTTCAAACACCATTTTAAAATTCAAACTCCATTTTAAAATTCAAAATCCATTTTAAATTTCAAACTCCATCTTAAAATTCAAACTCCATTTCAAACTCCTTTTTAAAATTCAAACTCCATTTTAAAATTCAAACTCCATCTTAAAATTCAAACTCCATCTTAAAATTCAAACTCCATTTCAAACTCCTTTTTAAAATTCAAACTCCATTTTAAATTTCAAACACCATTTTAAAATTCAAACTCCATTTTAAATTTCAAAATCCATTTTAAATTTCAAACTACATATCAAACACCATTTTAAAATTCAAACTCCTTGTCAAAGCACATGTAATCAAAAACATGGAAGACATAACACCGTACAGTAATACAAACCATGTCACTGGACATATAATATAATAACATACAACAATGCCATCATCAACATACTGTTAGTCATAAAAATATATATAACCATGTCATCATCAACAACACATGTAATATAAAACATGTCAGCCATAACAAAAACATACAACCATGACGCTGCATGAACCAACAGTCAATATGCATAGAAGCGCTACCTGCCCCATCGGAACTGTCGTCATGAGCGTCATCCAAATCATCATCCATATGTGCTTCATCACCAGAACCCTGCTGCTGTAATTGAGTCTGTAGGGAAGCAATTTGGGCCTCGTACTGAGACTGCTGTTGTGCCAAAGCTCCGTGTAAACTCTGGTACATCAGCTGTGTGTACTCCAATGTCATACGCTCAAAAGCAGCCAATATACGTCTATCATGGTCCATGTATAGCAAGTACGGTTAATGAGACAACTTGTGTTACACAAATGCAGTTTTTATAATGAAATCGTATACCGATATTATTGTATTACTCTTACGTACCTGATGTGAATGATACAAACCGGCTGACGGTACTCCGGGAGGGTCAACAGGTGGATACTGCAACAGAATCTCTACAATCTGACCCTGTACGTCATACACCCTAAAAATGTGTGGTAGAGGGTCCAAAGCACCACTCTGCGTGAACTGAGACGATACAGGCGCAAAGGTAGGGGGATGCACCGGGAATCTGCCTGCTACTGAAGATGGCCCGATATGGTCGGAGTTCAAACCCCGAATATAGTCTGGTAAAGCATAAGCGCGTGGCGCAACTCGAGCCAATAGGTATCAAAATCTCCGGGCACTGTAAAAGGCTCACCGTCCACCCAGCCTGCGGTCCTCATACCCTCAATATATTCTGATCCTACCTGTATATCCCCGAGCATCTGATCCCATGGGAGTGGATCGGAAGGAATGCGCTCTAACCCGTATAGTTGTAGCCAACACCACTCCTCCAAATACCAAATGAAAGGGCATGTAGGCACCTGGAAGCATACCCTACGTCTCGAAAGACTAGAACTGAAAATGAGAGGCTGCTCATCCTGAAGAGCCATAAAATCTATGTACGTCTGCCATGGACGTCGAATAATGTCATCCTGCTCCCTCATATCAATCTGCGTTCGCACCTCCATAAGCTCGTTATGCACACCCTGTGCAGAACGAGCGAGATGCATACCAGGACCCCATCATCGTAATCTCGGAAAGTATATGTACGGTGTACTGATGGCCTCATCAATAAGTCGGGGGTGCATGTTCGCCATGTACTCATAATACCAAAATGGGAGAATATACCAGAAACCGTACAGCTGCATGCAGCGTTGTACGACATAGAGATCCAAAGCTACATACAAATAGCCTAATATCGCTGTACCCCAATCGAACGAATGCAACTGCTCTATGTCTACAAGGCTAGCCAAAAAACCAAGTCTAATAGTCCCCATGTTGTTGCTAAAAAAGGCGGAACCAAATAGGTATAATAGAAAGGCCCTGATAACGGGGGTGTGCATATCCACAGTGGTCTGATGTGCAGTGATATAGGCATACAGAGTAGGTAGGCTAAAGGCTCCTGAAGAAACGGTATGAGGATCTAAACCCGGTAACTGCTCTGAAAATCTATCAAACTCCTCAAATGATGCATCAAAGGGAATGGGGTGACGACCTGGACGACCAATCTCAATGCCCGTGAGGACGTAAAAATCCAAAGGAGTAAGCCCTAACTCAAAATCAGCAAAGTGAAATGTTAGTAGGCCACCATCGCTCACTACTAGCCTCTACAAGGCATCGGTCAACATGAGCAAACCTAGGTGAATCTAAAAAGTCGCCAAATGGTGTATCACGGAGTCTAACTGATATAGGCTGGGGGTAACTGCTCAAAAAGTGTCGTACAACGTGACCAAGTACCTCGCATAGTAATATGTCGAACCTAAACGTATGTAAATTTGTTGTAAACATGTAATATTAAACAACATTCGTGAATAGTAAAAAGGTTATACGTAACAAAGTTATAAAAATATACCTGAGGCGTCGCAACAGCAACAGACACTCGGTATGTAAATGTCGCTGGCAGATCGTGCAATACTCTAGGGCTCGCAGCAGTCACAGTGGCATCTAGTGCGGCATATACTGGTCCGACATTAGGATCTGTCGGAGGATGGCTGACCCGTCTACCAGACTTAACTTTACGTGGCGGCATTTCGTCGTAGATATTAATAAAAAAAATTAAAAGGAGAGAAATTAAAAAAAATTATGAATGGAAAAATGAGCATTTCTGCCTGATATAGGTGGAAATATTCAAGCAGTTGTTAAACAACCGCGTAGGCTCCACGCGGTTGTTCAACAAACGCGCGCTTTTTTTCTTATGGAGCCGGTTTTAAAAAAAGCCATGCGTTTGTTGAACAACCGCGTAGTTACACGCGGTTTTTGAACAACCGCTTGGACTAAAAACTGTTGTGATTCCCCAATTTTCGGAGTGTGGATAATCGAAATACGAAAATCCACACTCCGGAACGGTTGGAGATGCTCTTAGCCCCAGTGCAAAACAATCGAGTCAAAAATTCAAGCTATACAAAACTATGGATGTCACAACATAACAATACACTGATACAAGTAATCTTATGTCCGCAGCAGCAGCCCACCGATTAAGGATTTTGCACTCTGATAATAACTGCGTATGTTAGAAACCCAGAATGGGATGCTAAGAGTCTATCATGTGCATACGCTAAGATCAGCCACTTATGTAATGCTCGTAGATTAGACTAGGTGCACTAGAGAAGATTTTACGACTCCAGTCGGTTTCCCTCCTAATCAAATTCAGAAGGAAAAATAAAACGATTTTCAAGCAAAAGTGTTCACTATACAATAGTGGTCTATTGACTAACAAGCACATTGCAAATGTAGAAGAAAAACAAAAAAAAGCAAATAAGTCTTCATTATCCATATACTCGTGATACAATTTTTGTTTTATTCTTCGTAACTTCACAAAATATTTTCCAATTTTGAATCTGTTGTATTCTTGATCTTCACATACATATGTGCATTAGAGAATATACAAATGAGAAATTGAGACCAATGACTATGTATTGATACCAAATGTCATTTTAACTCGATTGATGTAAAGCAAGGGATCTCACCTAAACATTAAAGCAATGAAGTGAGTTTAATCATACGCATATGCATGGTCTCCATCATATTGGCATTCACAGAGTTAATTATGATAATACGAAGCATATTAAGTTTAAAGACAAAAACACCCTCAAGTATGTAAGATGCTTTTAGTCATTTATATAAGTTTGTCAAAGTCAAGTTTTCGCTCGTTTAATTACATATGTACATCGACCACGCTGATGCATGGTACGTGAACACTGTTCTATGTCCGTGTATCAACGATATAATACACATTATGTAACTTGTCACTCTAGAATTCTCATAAAATTATCAATGACTAATACCTCACCACCAACGAATGATTACCCAATTACGATAGTGCAATTAACTTGTTCGTAAATGTGGATATCTTATATCGACAGATTGGATCATCGATTAGTATATCCTATCACTTTAGTGAGATTAAAAGACCTCAATCAGTGCATTTTACTTCCTATGAAATGAAAGAATTATTAACGCCAAAAGTGGTATTAACCTTAGATTTATGTGAAAGTACTAGCCTTTACAGGAAATTAGATCTAACTTTGCATATATCCAACAGCATAGATAACAAAAATTGATGGTGAATGAGAGAAGTCAAGAAAGAGAAAGAAAAGGACATAAGAACTATAGTGGTATGGCTGTTAATTAAGCCTAGGTACACTTTATAAATTTACATTTCACTCTCCACTACCTACTACAAGTGTTTTTCAATACAAGCATTTGAATAGATTTCCTAGAAACGGGGAATTTGACATCACAAGTACAAGAGTCTATTAAAGTAAATCACAATAAGTATGTTGGTGATTGATCTTGATGGAGAACCATGTTGGATAAGTAATTTGGTAGCACGTAGTCTTGGAGAGGTTATATCCCTTTTCAAGTATAAAGGTACGTGGGTATTTAAAGGAGTTTCGAGATGCGATGACCAAGATATTGCACCTATGGGTCCATCTAGGGGGTAGACTACCTTTGCATATGGATCAGTACCGATCCATAAACTTAGTGTACTTTTGATTGTCAATTTCTTTTTAGATCTTCTAATGCTCTTGAGATGCACTAAGTCAAGTTTCATCATATTTGGATTTCGTTTGCATATACTTGGGAATTGATCCATGTTGAAGTGTCTTTAAATTGTACAATCCATAAAGTATCTTGAGTTGCGAACACTAGATTGTAACCAAACTCGGAGGATGAGCTTATGGGAGGTCGAGTTCACTGTGATGTGATTTACGATGGGTTTTCCTATCATCTATGTGGATTGATACCTATCCATTGGGTGCGGAACGGTGTTGATCTATACACTTAGCCTAATTTGTATATGCCTCAATCTTGTCTTCTTTTACGCTTATTTAATAATTTTAAGATGAATAAGATCTCATCTCGACTTCTATCTTTATGGATCTTCCCCTTTCAGATCAAAAACTAGGTTAACAAGAATGTATCATGAAAGGTTGTTTGGTTCAATTATTTTCCCACCAAGGGTGAATATATGTCACAAAATGATGAAGATCCTATATATCATATCCACAAAGGTGACAATCAATCAAAAATGATCAAATTATTATAGTAATCTTCTCGGTATAAATGTTATTACTCTTACTAAAAGCTTTGATTTGGGCATTTATCTATGGTTTTGAGAATTGGTTTGCTTTATTACTCTTACTATTCACACTACTATGTGAAACTTCCATGGATCTATTTCACTCTGCACTCAGTAGCTTCCTCTGAACTCGTCATCTTAAAAATTCTTCAATATCATGTTTTAATGAGTTGTCCAAGCTCATGCTGCGTTGAAGGATTCCATATTATCTATGTATCCTTCGCAATTAGGTGTTTGCCCGTTGTCGTTGCGTTTGCATCCGATTTGAATGTGGATTACCATGTTCATCAACGACACAGATGAACATTGGAAAATGATGCGATGGCGTCGGATGCATCCGACGTCATCGCATCATCTTCCAACATTCATATTCCCCAATGTCCACCTAATCAATTTATACAGCCGTGGCATTAATCGAAGCAAGAAGAACATAAGTGAAGGTGGTTCTTTTCTATTATGTGAGAATTAATTGTTGATTTGATCTCCTCAGTGGCTATTAGCCTCAATGCAAAAACAATTAACTCAAAAATCAAGCTATATAAAACTATGAATATCATAACATATCAACATAGTGATATAAGTCTAAATCTTCAAACAAAAGTGCCCGCCATACAATAATGGTTGATTGACTAACAAGCACTTTGCAAATGTATAGGAAAAATAAAATAATTAAGTCTTCATCAACCACGTACTCTTTTGATACAATTTTAGTCTTATTCTTCTTAGCTTCACAAAATATTTTTCAATTTCAAATCCATTGTATTTTTGATTCGCACATACATATATGTATTAGAGAACATACACATGGAAAATTTAGATCAATAACTAGATATTGATACCAAATGTCATTTTAACTCAGTTGATGTAAAGCATGGAATCTCACCTAAATGTTGAAGCTATGGAGCGAGTTGAATCATGCGTATATGCATCGTTCTCCGGCTTATTTGCATTCAGTGTTAATTACAATAATATGAAGCATAATTAGGTTTAAAGACAGAAACCCCCTCAAATATGTAGATGCTTCATGTCATTTATAGAAGATTGTCAAAGTCAAGTTTTCACTCGTTTAATTACATATATAGGTTGACACCCTCATGCATGGTACGTGAACACAGTTCTAAGTCCATGTATCAATGATACAATACACATTATGCAACTTGTAACTCTATATTTCTCATAAAATTATCATTGACTAATACCTTACACCAAGGAATGATTAACCAATTACGATAGTGCATTTAACTTGTTCGTGAATGTGAATATCTAATATCGATAGATTGGATCATCGATTAGTATATCCTATCACTCTAATGAGATTAAAAGACCTCAATCAGTGCTTTTTACTTCATATATAATTGAAAGAATTATTAGTGCCAAAAATAGTAATAATCTTAAATTTGTGTGAAAGCACCAGCCTTTTACATGCAATTAGATCTAACTTTGCATGTATCTAGCATATATAACAAAAATAAATGGTGAATGAGAGAAGTTAAGAAAGAGAAAGAAAAGTATATAAGAACTAGAGTAGTTCAGCTGTTAATTAAGCATACGTACGCTTTATAAGTTTATATTTCACTGTCCATTGCCTATTACAAGTGCTTTTCAATACAAATATTTTAATAAATTTCCTAGAAACGAGGTATTTGACATCACAAGTACAAGTGTATATTAAAGTAAATCACAATAGTCTCGTTGATGATTGATCTTGACTGATTCTAATGGAGAATCGTGTTGGAGAAGTAATTTAACAGCATGTAGGCATGAAGATATTATACCATTTTTCATGTATAAAGGTAGAAGTGTATTTATATGAGTTCGGAGATGAGAAGGGCTAGATATTGCACCTATGGGTACATCTAGAAGGTAGACTACCTCGTCCAAAATATCAACACTATTTGACAATAGCCTATGGATTTGTATTGATTCATAGTTTATGTATCGGTACCGATTCATAGACTTAGCGTACTTTTGATTGTTGTTTTCTTTTCGGTCTTCTATTAAGATGCTCCAAGTCAAGTTTCATAGTATTTCGACTTCGTTTGCATGTACTAGGGAATTAATCTATGTTGAAGTGCCTTTAAATTGTACAATCCATCAAGTACCTTGAGTTCCGGACATTGGATTGCAATAAAGCTTGGAGGATGAGCTTATAAGAGGTCGAGGATCACTCTAATGTGATCTATGATGGTTTTCTATCATATACATGGATAGGTACTGATTCACTGGGTATGGATCGACGTCGATCCATGCACTTAGCCTATTTTTAACCAAATTTGTATATGTCTCCTTTTTCTCTTCTTTTAAGCCTATTTGATGATTTTAAGATGGATCTGACCTCATCTCGACTTCTATCTCTATGGATCTTCCTTTTGGATCAAAAACCAGTTTAACAAGAATACAACATTATAGGTCGTTTGGTTCAATTATTTTCCCAACATGAACAAATTTATGTCATAAATGGTGATGATCCTATATTTCACATTCACAATGGTGACAATCAATCGAAAATGTTCAAATTATAATAGTATTCTCATTGTGAATGTTATTACTCTTATGTGAAAAGTATGATTTAGGCGTATACCTGTGGTTTTGAAACTG
This sequence comes from Allium sativum, assembly GCA_030737875.1. Taxonomy (NCBI): domain Eukaryota; kingdom Viridiplantae; phylum Streptophyta; class Magnoliopsida; order Asparagales; family Amaryllidaceae; genus Allium; species Allium sativum. Next base: position 33,626,195 of record CM060926.1, on the reverse strand, counting down.
GTTCCCTCTATTTTCACTAGCTCCATGATCATCTAATTAAAATTGGTGTTTGCGAGATATAGCATTATCTAAGTCCACATCTCAGTGGTAAGATGCTCAAATTTAGTTTTTGAGGTTATGAGTATGAATCCTATATAACATGATTTAGCCTGATACATAATTGAATTTGTACTACGTACATGTTGCATAAGATATCTGAGTTACCATCTACGTATTTATTTGAAAATATATATAGGTATTTCTAGTCATTTATGTAAGTTTGTCAAAGTCAAGTTTTCACTAGTTTTCCTTTCATATATACATCAACCACGCTCATGCATTGTACATGGACACAACCCAAAGTCCACGTATCAGTGATATAAAAAACATTATGTAACTTGTTGCTCTAGATTTCTCATAAAATTATCATTGACTAATACATTACCACCACAAATGATCAATTAACTACGATAGTTCAATTAACATATTCGTAAATGTGAATATCTTGTATTAATATGTTGGATCATTGTGATGCCCTACCCTGAGATCTACTCTAATAAAGAGCACTACTGTCTATTAGAGCAGAGAATATTGTTGTTTAGGAGCGTTCGTCCACAATCTTGTATTAAACGAGTATTGAATACGTTGATTGGGTGTATAAATTTTCCTTTCTTACCTCACGTGGATTGACGTACTCGGTTCATGTCTAATATAAAATTACGGTGGCTACGGATTGTATTCATAACAGAATATAAATATAAACATGTATAACAGATTACAAATATATTAGCCAGCGGAATCATAACAATACATGTGTACAAAGTCGAATAGTTTAAACGACTATTTATAAATATAAAGGATTGCTAAATTAATATACATCATAAGAATCAGACTCTTAACTACATGACATAAGTAATAGCTCCCAAAAAAGTCAGAGCAAAAGCGGAGCAAGCTCGAATCTAAAGATATACCTGAAACAACTCGGTCTAACACAAGTATAAAACACACGGTTAGTCTGTCTTAAACCATGCCAGTAGATCATAACAGATGAATATAGCATCAAAAGGGAAAATCTTCTCTAATAGAGATAGAGTAGGTTCAACTTGATATAGCATAAGATACATGGGATAAAGTATAACTAAGGATCAAATAAGAGTCTCATGAATGAAAACAATAACAACATGAAAAGTTTTTTCATTAACAATGAGTGCTAAGCGTCAAAGCTAGGCACAAACAAAAAATCTCCTACTTCAAAACAACAAGGCCAAAATACAAATCTCATGTGAGAGTATATTCCACATGTAATTGATAACTATATATGTATATGTATATGTATATGTATATGTATATGTATATGTATATGTATGTGTGTGTGTGTGTGTGTGTATATATATATATATATATATATATATGAAAACCTCAAGATAGCTTTCAACTATATAAGCCTTAAGATAGCTCTCATCTATAAAAAGAAATTCAATGGATCTCTAATTCTCAGAAATTGGATTCAAAGCAGCAAAAAGATAAAATCATCATAAAATGGATCCAAACAACAAACTGGAAATGCATAAAAATATAGCTCGCCGAGCTTTGTCTATTACTACATAAGTATTTAGGCGCGCGACACAACAACCCCCGATCGAGTGTAACATGGTCCCCAACCAAGTGAACACGTATATAAGACCCCTTCAAGACTAGCTTTCTCCGAAAGAAAGTATCCATAGATCTATAGAATGTATCGCAGATTTCTAAATAGTAACTCAAAAAATGAAAACAATACGTCATATACCACATGTTTCACTAATTGATTCACTATAAGTCAGCCTACTTCACACTGAAAAACAGAAATAAATTCAATCAACGAGTCTGGAATTAACCAACATGTCTCATACCACACAGCTTACTATATCGTTTATACCGCAACTCTCCTTCTCGAAGGGTGCAAAATCTTGTGATTTTATATATAGAAAATTCTCAGATGTTGAGAAAACGAGTTTCTGAAACAGTTCGGAAATCATTTGATTTGTTTCTTTAAAATCTTTATATATCGGAAAATATCATATATAGTATAGCACTGAGACAAATTTATTTTTATAAAACAAAGCATCAAAATTCCTTTGCCTCAAACCGATGTATATATATATATATAACTCCTTAATGAATTTGTTTTATAAAATGTGCACGATGTCGAAAATCTCATAGAATAACTCATGAAATAAACATCAGAAATCATATAAAACTTCGTCAATACGATATACAAATTAACACCAATGTTGGCTTTTTCGTTGTAGGGGCAAGCCTATGAAAAATGACATCGAAACCTGAATTAGAAAATTAAAAACAAACTATGAAATTAGTGATTCAGGTTCGTAAAAATATTCAATAGTTCATAAATGAATCAACCCCATAGAAATTCACAAGAATTTAACATTTATAATCCAGCATTAGAAGGGGCAAAATCACCAAAAGAAACCCAAGAACACAAAACCAGCGAGCCAAATAATCTAGGAAGCAATGCACGACCTAGCCCATTTTACAGGGCAGGTCGATCCTAGGGTCAACCCTACCCCATTTCAGGCCGACACAAACACGAGAATTTCATCCTATGCCCAGTCCTTCCAACCCAAACTTAGTGTTATAGTTTGAGGAGGTTGCAGATTTCAAGATCACACCAAACTTGGCGTGCACTAAGTGTAACACTCATATTTATAATAGAAAAAGAATCACACCAATCGGGTAAGGACTTAAAGTGTTATGATGCCTCGAAGTTGAACCCAACCAGTGATTTCATAGATACTCAAATTTCTCAAGAAACTGTAACTCAAATTATATTCACGGAAACACGAACCTAACCTAAATTAAAGTTTAAACTAGAAAGTGTGAGTGTATAAACTCACCTTGCTTGGATATTTGAGAGAATTCGACAATTACATCTTGAAAAGAGGATGCTTGGAGTAGTCACAGCCTGTAGGAAAAATAGCAGTGACATGTAGTCTGTAATCTACTATAATTCTTCTTCCTTGAATTTCCAAAAAGAACAATTTGAATCCTTAGATGAAATTGATGTCTTGTTATAAAAAGGAGAGATTTAAACTTTCTTTTTATTTGATTTGGTAGAATATTAGATTTGGAGACATTAAGGAAGAAGAAAGCCTTGATTTTATCATATTTTTGCTTTTCGAAGAAGAGAAATATACCGGAATAGGAAAGAATGTATGTACCACTATTTCTCAATTTCCATATGTTTCTTGTGGACTTGGGTTTTGATTAAACAATCCAATAACAAGTGTTACTAATTCAAACTATTACTAATTCATCTTGGTTATGCTAAGAACTCAATTTACACAAATTTAACGCCTTTTAATGCATTTTCACATATTCTTGTTATACTTAACATTATTTAAACTTTACAAAGTTATACAAACATGTCTAAAATAATTTAAAACTAGTTAAATAATAATTTTAACGAAACACACTAATATTTCTACGTTTGTAAAAATACAAATTTCACCTTTCTTTAATTTAAAACTTGCATATTTTTACTAAACAAATTTGTACAATCCTAGCAAAAATTATTTTCTCACCCAAGTATTGATTTACATTCATTAGTTAGCCTATACATATTTTATATTCATGCTTAACATTTTCAACTTGTAATGTAAGCAATTCACAAACATTGCTATTATTAACAAAAATCTATTGTTTAACATGAGTTCATAAAGTGATTCATTTTAACTTAGCAACCATTATATAATAATCATATCATATGAAATTATTTAACCAATTGCAAACATGATTTTTCATTACAAATTCTAATAGTGCAAAACGAGTTTATCCATACAATCGGTTTCACATGCGTCTTTCATTTTAGGCATCTTTCTAATAGCCATTACATTCATGCATCTTCCATTTCAGGCATCTTTCTACTAGCCGTTGCATTCATGCATCTTTCATTTCAGGCATCTTTCTACTAGCCGTTACATTTATTAGCTATAAATTTGCATATTATTTTATCCAATCTTATAATCTGTATCATTACGTCTTCTTGAATAATAAAATCTTCTCAGCTATTCTTCTATATGGTATTAAAGCCTAATTGCCGAAAGGCTTAATCATCAAGCAGAAAGTTGATTTTGTTTTATTCTCTCCTCAGATTGGATCCTCATCACTAGAGTTCAAACCGTCTTCGCCAAGCATTAACTGGCTGTTGATTTGAGATCTTACCAAGCTCAACTGCAAATTTTTCAGTCCGCCTCGCACTATCTCTGATCTTTCATGGTCAACAACAATGAAGCAACCTCCGCTGTTTCAGGAAGTATGGGGTACATCGCTCCACCAAACCACCATGACCTGATTAAACCAAAAAGCCAAATTATCACTACATCTCTAGATGAAGACAATTATATTCTATGGAAATATCAAGTAGAAATCACTTTAAGAGGGTATGGTTTACTGCAGTACATTAATGGGACAATAACAGTCCTCCCAGTGATGATAACCAATCCCGAAGGAGAAATTGTTCTTAACCCGGACTACACAAAGTTTGAAAAACATGACATCCTCCTCTCCTCATGGTTCCTATCGTCAGTAAGTTCGAATTTATTATCACAAATAGTTGGACGTAGCACGTCTTATGAAATATGGAAAATAGTTGAACAAATTTTTAGTTCTCAATCCGCAGCTAGAGTTATGCAGTACAGGAGGGAATTACAAAACATTAGAAAAGAAGGCCTAAGTATGAAAAAATACTTGGATAAAATAAAAAACATATGCGACAAACTGAATGTTATAGGTCATAAAACCAATGATAATGAGCAAATTCTATTTATTACGCAAGGACTGGACGATGAATACGAGTTTCTAATAATCGTTATAGCAACACAACAAAATTCACCAGACTTACTGTAACACCCCACGTCCATTAATGTCACTCTCAAAGGGAATGCATTAACTTTCATGGAGTATTATTGGTGTATAGAACAAAATATAACAAGACAAATACATATATTGGTACTTGAAAAAAATTAAAACAACTTTTATTGCAGCGGAGAAATAGTTTGGTTACAACAACATCAAAAACCAACAATAAAACCAAGTACACTTAATATCCATCTTGATAAATTGTTTTCTGAGTACATAAAATAAAAAGCATAACCCCAACATAAGTATCCATAAAAGAGATGAGCTGAACTTTACTTTCAGCAATCCAAGCACTTCCAAAAGAGAGAGAAAGATCCATATCAAGCTCCACTAGCACTAGTCCCACCCTGAGAACCTGGGGGGGGGGGGAGAGGAAAAGAGGCGAAAACAAAGGGGCTTTGACATAAAGTCTGGCGAGTCCAATAACTTTAATAATATAATTATTAAAGTAATTAGGATAAGGTATAAACTGGTAAGACAAGGAATGACTGTGAAACAGGTGGTCAAGGCAAAACAAACAAGAGGAATATTCTGGCGTTAATCTGGCTCCTAATCACTATAGGATAATTATTATACTGCACCATTACTAGTCACCTTAAAAGTTGATCCCGCCTACTGAACATAATAACCATAATGGTAGTTTCGTGTACCCCTAGCTGTCTTCATAGGTGCCGCCTGCCCCTATCTCCGCTAATTGTACCCACTACCCCCATGCTTTCGGCTCCCTAACTCGTAGATACCCATGCTGGTCCCACAGTAGGGTGTACCACTCCCCAAAGTGGCAACCAGATACCACTAAAGATGCACGGCTTATATCTACACGATGCAACAACGTCTTACCTACTAGCCCAGGCCCACGCACGCACATGACCCTGTTAACCTGTTTTCTCCTCTTACGATCAAACCCAGTAAGCGTGTCCCATCCTCGATCTAACTCGAGCTCACAAAGATACTTAATGGGTTACTGGTTTGAAAAGGGTCCCCTATGATTGACACAAGCTTTCCACCTATGCTTGGTCCCCACTAGAATTTTCCACTTAACCCCTTCTTATTCATGTCTTCTTACATGTTCAATTTGGTTAAGTGTTTCTAATCGTATTTCACATGTCACCATTTAACCCCCATGTCCCACCACATGTTTATCTTGGTTAAGTGTTGCTTAATTCATTATAACCGTAACCTTGTAAGACCTCCCACATTAGACTACCGTTTGCGGTTGCTGGATTTTCCGGGCGGGTCCGGGCAGTCTTATACCGCAAACGTGTCTAACCTCGTGTCTTTACAATTGTTACGCATTTAATTTATGCCTTCGATCTCTCACATTAGACTACCGTTTGTGGTTGCTGGATTTGTCGGGCGGGTCCGGGCAGTCTTACACCACAAACGAGTCTAACCTCGTGTCTTAAGCGTTTATTATTACACATAATAATTTGACCCTAATATGAATTAATTATCCCTATTCAAATTTTCAATAATTTCCAAATTAAACTGTCTATAATTGTCACCTAAATTATGTCCGTAATTTTAAGGTATATAAATTATACCAATTAGGGTATCAATTTAATTATATGCCTTTAAAGCTATTTTATGCCAATTCATAATTTGCATAATTAATATTTTCCCATTGTCCCCACGCTATTCGTACATTTCAATATGATATATGTTAACCTCGCAAATAGTCTAACTCATAAAAAAAGAATAGAAACATCACAACTTGCATAACACATAAAATAGATCTAATTTGCAAATAAGAATTATAACATAAATTTGCATAGACAATAACTTGCATAGGCAATGGACATATAGAGCATAAATTTGCATAAACAACCATGGATTTAAATATAGATCTAAACATGAAATTGTGAACTTGCATATATGGATTATGGGTCTCACCTAAACTTGCATATGTGAATATAATTTTCACCTAAAAATGTGAATATAGTTTTCACCTAAACTTGCATATGGATTCGTACAACTTGCATATGAATTTATCACATGTTTTTGCATATAAACTAGCATATGTATATACTTGATTCACATATAAACTTGTGTATTATTCGCATGCAAACTTGCATAAGATTCACATACAAACTAGCATATGATTTAACATCCCAAACTTGCATAAGATTCACATACGAACTAGCATATGTAAAAACAGACTTGCATAAGATTCACATACAAACTAGCATATAAACTGATGTCATAAAATGAATCAAGTTAAACATATGTAATTGGACATATGAAATAGATCTACCAACATAAATTAACAAAACTGTCACGTGTTCACCAACAAACGATAACAAAGTTAAACAACATCACATGATTCAACAGACATGTTCTCATAATCCCAATTATAACTCATCATAATTAATTTATAAATTATTTTGTGAAAGAAATTGTACTCACAAAGATAGGTTAGAGAAGAGAATGATTCATTCGTATTTTGAGTTAGAACTCTGACTTGCTAATCCCTAAGCTTTAGAAAGAAGAACTATCCTAGCAGCAGCATGATGGCCAAGAGACTAATTTAGTTTAGGTTTAGGGTTTGAGTCTAGGCGTGCTTTTATAGAAGTTTAAATCAACCTAAACCGTTAGATTATCATAGGAGGAATCACAACCGTCTAGACTAGATAGAGTTATCTAGAATTGCATCCTCTGCCCTAGTGACTCAGCAACTGGTCAGGTAAGTCTCAGCAACAAGTCAGAATCATCTGATTTCAGATCTGCTCCGGGGGGTAGGTCGACCCCCTGGTTGACCTGGCCTTGGGCGGGAGGAACCTCGCCCAGCCCGCTTCCCTGTTTGAATTTTGAATTTCGAATTTTTATTCTGAACTGTTTTTAATTTATATAAAATTCCTGAAACTTTCAAGGGCTATAACTTCCTCATACGAAGTCTGATTTACGAAAACTTGGACTCTATTCCAAGCAGAATTTTGAGACGAACGCAATGGCGTAACCCATTTACCTTAGTTCTCACTTTAATAATTAAGTATTCATAAGATTGTTAATTTTAATATTTAAAATTACGGGGTGTTACATTCTCCCATCCTTAAAGGATTTCGCCCCCGAAATCTCCAAGTTAAGGAAAATGTGTATCCTAACATCCAATCATCCATCTACTCAACCATCAAACACAGGCATCCATTGTCCTTATAAGATTTCTAATGCCGTATGAACATATGCAAAAAGTGTGTGTATATGTTCCCTATCCAATGCAAAATCAGGCGGTCCACTGATTCAGTCGACCTCCTTAATGCAAATCATGATAGTGCCATGCGTCCATTATGTATGCGAAAGAATCCTAACGATACATATTATTTCTACATGTGTGCCAACCATTCATCAAAATGCAGCATTCATATGATAACACAACCATTATACATCCATTAAATATGCACACACATTTATATGTAATAAGAAATTGACTAAGCCGATCTAGTACCTAATGTGTTTGTACATGCATCCACGAGCAACCACTTGCAACCACTCGCAACCATCAATCATAACATGTTTCAAATGCATGTTTACATCCATTGGTTTCTACCTAAGGATAAAGAGCAGGACTGAGGAGATATACTTAAAATACAGATGTAAGCATGAATAAACTTATGGAAAAAGAGATAAAGGAGGTACCCTAAAAAGAAAAGGGTAGGCTGTGCATATTTTCCACTCAGATTCCAAAGTCGCGTCTTCCTCAATGTCACTCCATTGAACTTTAACAAGCTTGACTTCACCGTTGCGTAGCTTTTTGACTTCCTACCCAAGATATGAGTTAGAACTCTTCTCACAGTCCCTTCTCGTTCCACTTCTACTTCCTCTAGTATACTTGGCTCCAACAGTTCTGCTGATTCATGTAAGAACTTTCGTAGTTGAGAAACATGAAAAACATTATGAACTCCAGCCAGTCTCTCGGGTAGCTTTACTATGTAAGCCATTATCCCAATCCTTTCAATGATAGGAAATGGTCCTACAAATCTTGGTGCTAGCTTTCCTACGGACCCAAAGCGAATGACATTCCTCAAAGGAGATACTTTAAGGAACACCCTATCTCCAACCTCAAACTCCAGGTCGGTCCTTCTTTTGTCTGCGTAGGACTTCTGTCTATCTTGTGCAGCCTTCATCCGTCTTCTTATCAAGTACAACTTTTCTGAGGTTTCTCTAATCATGTCTGGCCCAAGTACGAGCTATTCTGTAGACTCCCACCAACAAGTTGGTGATCGGCATGGTCTTCCATATAAAGCTTCGAAGGGCGCCATGCCTATGGTGGCTTGGTAGCAATTGTTGTAAGCGAATTCTACCAAAGGAAGATGATCCTCCCATGTCCCTCCAAAGTCAAGAATGCACAATCTCAAGAGGTCTTCCAATACTCTGTTCACCCTTTCCGTCTGACCATCAGTTTGGGGGTGATAGGCTGTGCTTAAGCATAATTGTGTGCCTACTACCTCTTGCAAACTCTTCCAAAATTCGCTCATAAAGATAGGATCTCGATCACTCACTATGCTGGAGGGTATCCCATGGAGTCAAACTATCTCTGTAAGATAAATGGTTGCTAGGGACGAGGCAGTCCTTCTGCTTTTAACAGGTATAAAGTGAGTGCTTTTAGTGGGCCTGTTCGAGATTATCCAAATATTGGTATTGCCCCTTCTTGACCTAGGCAACCCATCAACAAAGTCCATCGAAATGCTATCCCACGTCCACTGTGGGACCTCCAGAGGATGAAGCAGACCACCAGGCTTCTTCTGCTCCACTTTGACTTGCTGGCATATCAAACACTTAGCGACAAACTCAGCTACATCACTCTTCAAGCCATTCCAAAAGAAAAACCTTTTTATATCCTTATACATCTTGTCTCCGCCTGGGTGTATGGTCAGCTTAGAATGGTGTGCTTCCTCGAGAACCGTCTTCACTAAACCCCTTACTTGTGGGACGCATAGCCTTCCATCCCGTCTTAACCAACCCTTATCATCGATGGAGTTTCTATTGAGGTGACTAGAAGTCTCACCCCTAACTAGCCTATCCATCACATCAACTAGCTGAGGGTTTTCTCGTTGCACGATTCCTATTGAGTCCAAAAGAGTATGCTGCACCTCTAGCGATGCTAACAGACCAGGTACAATTTCAGAGGAGGGTCTAAAGTTAAAGATTGCTATGTACTCCAAGCTTTGCCTTTCTACAAAGAGAGGACTCAAGGTCAGCTTCTTTCTACTCAAGGCATCTGCAACCACATTACCCTTGCCAGGGGTATAGGAAATCTCAAAATCATATTAGGCCAAAAATTCCATCCACCTTTGTTGTCTTAAGTTAAGGTCTTTCTATGAGAAAAGGTATTTTAATGATTTATGGTCAGTAAACAATTCAAACCTTTCTCCTAGTAGGTAATGTTGCCATGACTTTAGAGCGAAAACAATGGTAGCTGGTTCCAAATCATGAGTTGGGTAGTTCTTCTCATCTACTTTCAATTGCCTTCCCCCATAACAAACTACCTTACCTTCTTGCATCAAGACAGCGCCTAACCCTATACCGCATGCGTCTGTGTGTACACGGTAAACATTTTGCTCCCATCACGCAATGTCAGGACTGGAGCTGTTGTTAGAGCCCTTTTCAAACGTTGGAAAGCAATATCGCAATCCAAATCCCAAGCGAAAGTTAGGTTCTTCTTTGTCAATCTTGTGAGTGGGGCTAAGATTTTTGCAAAGTCTTTAATGAACTTTCGGTAAAAGCCTGCTAGCCCGAAAAAGCTTCGGACTTCGGTTACATTCCGTGGAACCTTCCAATCTTGCACCGCAACTACTTTTGCGGGGTCCACAGCTAACCCCTCTTTGGACACCACATGTCCAAGAACCTCACTTCTTCTCTCCCGAAATGGCATTTGGAGAATTTGGCTTTCAGCTGATGTGCACGAAGAGTATCCACGACTTCCCTTAAATGCAAAGCATGCTCTTCTTCATTCTTCAAGAAAATCAAAATGTCGTCTACGAAGACCACCACAAACTTATTAAGGAACTCCCTAAACACCCAGCTCATTAAGTCAACGAAGTAAGCGGGTGCATTTGTCAAGCCAAAAGGCATGACAAGCCATTCGAAGAAACCACCCGGGGTTCTGAACGCGGTCTTATCAATGCTGTCTTCAGCCACTCTTAGCCGATGAAAACCGGTAGCCAGATCTAGTTAGGAGAAAACCGACGCGCCTACAAGCTAATCAAACAAGTCGTCTATTCTTGCAAGTGGGTGCCTATTTTTCTTGCTCAGCTTATTTAGCTCCCTATAATCAACGCATAGGCGGAGTGAACCATCCACTTTGGTTGTGAATACCACTGGAGCACCCCATTCAAAAACACTCTGTCTTATAAACCCTTTTTCGAGCAACTCTTTGACTTGCTTACTAAGCTCTTTTCTCTCTCTTGGAGACATGTGTCTAACGGTTATAGCTACGGGTTTTTCATTATCAAAAAGGTATATGCGGAATTCTATCTTCTGCTACGGAGGTAAGCCCTTCACCTCTTCAAATACATTTGAGTATTCACGGACCACTCTAACAGACTGCAAGTTTTCAACAGACGCATCAAGAGTAGCTAAGCATAACGGAAAGTATGGGATTACAAAAGATTTCGAGAGTGTTGCCGAGGCAAGTCATATTTCTAACCACTCTCTTTTCACAATCGAGGATAGCAACATTACTGGATAACTAACCCATACCTAGAATCAACCCATAGCCTGTAAAGCTATGAACGAAGGCGTTGCATTCAAACTCAACACTCAAGATAGACACTCTCAAATCCCGACGAATCATTAAAAGATGAGCCGAACCACCAATAGGATTTGAGACTACTATGGGATCCGTAACTAAACTAGTATTTAGGTGAAGTGTTTCAACTAATGAAGAGGATACAAATGAGTGTGAAGCGCCAGAATCAAACAAAGTACGAACAGAATGATCAAACAGAAAAACCAAACTTTCAACAGAAATGTTTCTACCTCCCTCCTGTCCTGGTGGCATGAGAGCGTGAACCTGCCCTCTTGCTTGCCCTGGTGCTATGAGAGCCTGAACCTGCCCTCCAAAAGTAGACCCTGTCCTCTGCCCTTGTTCTTGTCTTCTCGTGCAGTCTTTGATCAAATGTCCTGCCTCACCACAGTTGAAGCAGCCAGTTTTCTTCTTCTTCCTACAGTCCTTGCTCAGATGGCCTGGTGTTCCACAATTAAAGCACATTTTCTTTCCTTTGCTATTGTTACCCTTACCGCCTTTCTTAGGTTGCTGCTATGACTTCTTTTGATCCCCTTTCTTTTCTGGTGCCTTATTAGCATTAGCGCCTTTCTACTTTTCATGCATAAGCGCCATGTCGACCAGTTTCTCAAAGGTAGCCCCCATAGGAATGTGGGCCATAACTAACCCATGTAACGGCTCATTCAAACCTTTAACGAATCTTAGGGCCTTCTTTTCAGGTGTGTTCACTAAATCTAAGCCAAATCTTGCCAACTGATTGAACTTGTTGACATACTCCTTTACTGATAAATTCCCCTGCTTCAATGCCAAGAACCTTTCCATGTATAAATTCTCTTCTTCTCATGAGAGAAATTTCATCTCGAACCTATGTCTGAAATCCATCCACGTCTCTACTGGACGCTCTCCATTCGTGACCTCCCACCAAAACTAGGCTTCGTCCTTCATTAACCAAGCAGCCAACTAGACCTTCCTTCCATCTTCTATCTCGAAGATACCAAACAAATCTTCCACCTCCTGAAGCCAATTTCGAGCTTTGACAAATGTCTCTGATCCGTGAAAAGGTTTTCCGCCCATTGCTCGAAAGTCTTCGCATGTCTTTGAAAAAGCATAAAAACAGGGAGGGGGGAGGAGGAGCAGCTGTAGCTTGGAGAGGAGGAATGTCTGTTGGGCCTGTGGCGGTGGCCCTAGCCTCCAGATACCTTCTGAACCAGGTTGGTATCGGTATTCCCTCGGGTATATCGGGTAACCCAGACATGCGGAAAAGAAAATGAAGAGATTCAAAACGGAGAATCGAAAGAAAGGTATATGGCTCTTGGGGGTTATGCTTTTAAAACAAACTTTCCTCTTGAAAATACTCTCCTTAAAACATACTTTTGAAAGTATTTCTTTTTAAAATGCTTTTGAAAAATAGTTTTTCAAAATCTCTTATCTGTTCTCGTAACCTTCAGCTCTTATACCATGTGTAACTCCCCACGTCCATTAATGTCACTCTCAAAAGGAATGCATTAACTTTCATGGAGTATTATTGGTGTATAGAACATAATATAACAAGACAGATATATCTATTGGTACTTGAAAATTTTAAAACAACTTTTATTGCAGTGGAGAAATAGTTTGGTTACAACAACATCAAAAACCAATAATAAAACCAAGTACACTTAATATCCATCTTGACAAATTGTTTTCTGACTACATAAAATAAAAAGCATAACCCTAACATAAGTAGCCATAAAAGAGATGAGCTGAACTTTACTTTCAGCAATTCAAGCACTTCCAAAAGAGAGAGAAAGATCCAAATCAAGCTCCACTAGCACTAGTCCCACCCTGAGAACCTGGAGGGAAAAGGAAGAAAAGAGGCGAAAACAAAGGGGGCTTGACATAAAGTCTGGCGAGTCCAATAACTTTAACAATATAATTATTAAAGTAATTAGGATAAGGTATAAACTGGTAAGACAAGGAATGACTGTGAAACAAGTGGGCAAGGCAAAACAAACAAGAGGAATATTCTGGCGTTAATCTCGCTCCTAATCACTATAGGATAATTACTATACTGCACCATTACTAGTCACCTTAAAAGTTGATCCCGCTTACTGAACATAATAACCATAATCGTAGTTTCGTGTACCCCTCGCTGTCTTCATAGGTGCCGCCTGCCCCTCTCCACTAATTGTACCCACTACCCCCATGCGATCGGCTCCCTAACTCGTAGATACCCGTACTGGTCCCACAGTTGGGTGTATCACTCCCCAAAGTGGCAACCCGATACCACTAAAGATGCACGGCTTATATCTACACGATGCAACAACGTCTTACGTACTAGCCCGGGCCCACGCACGCACATGACCCCGTTGGACTTGCGTTGCCACCGTTAACCCGTTTTGACCTCTTACGATCAAACTCAGTAAGCGTGTCCCGTCCGCGATCTAACTCGAGCTCACAAAGATACTTAATGGGTTACTAGTTTGAAAAGGGCCCCCCATGCATGACACAATCTTTCCACCTATGCTTAGTCCCCACAAGAATTTTCCACTTAACCCCTTCTTATTCATGTCTTCTTACATGCTCAATTTTTTTAAGTGTTTCTAATCGTATTTCACATGTCACCCACTTAACCCGCATGTCCCACCACATGTTTATCTTGGTTAAGTGTTGCTTAATTCATTATAACCGTAACCCTGTAAGACCTCCCACATTAGACTACCGTTTGCGGTTGCTGGATTTGCCGGGCGGGTCCGGGCAGTCTTATACCGCAAATGTGTCTAACCTTATGTGTTTACAATTGTTACGCATTTAATTTATGCCTTCGACCTCTCACATTAGACTACCGTTTGTGGTTGCTGGATTTGTCGGGCGAGTCCGGGCAGTCCTACACCGTAAACGAGTCTAACCTCGTGTCTTAGGAGTTTATTATTACACATAATAATTTCACACCAATATGAATTAATTATCCCTATTCAAATTTTCAATAATTTCCAAATTAAACTATGTCTATAATTGTCACCTAAATTATGTCCATACTTTTTAGGTATATAAATTATACCAATTAGGGTCTCAAATTAATTATACGCCTTTAAAGATATTTTATGCCAATTCACAATTTGCATAATTAATATTTCCCATTGTCCCCACGCTATTCGTATGTTCCAATATGATATATGTTAGACTCGCAAATAGTCTAACTGATAAAAAAAGAAGAGAAACATCACAACTTGCATAACACATAAAATAGATCTAACTTGCAAATAAGAATTATAACATAAATTTACATAGCCAATAACTTGCATAGGCAATGGACATATAGAACATAAATTTGCATAAACAACCATGGATCTAAATATAGATCTAAACATGAAATTGTGAACTTGCATATATGGATTATGGGTCTCACCTAAACTTGCATATGTGAATATGATTTTCACCTAAAAATGTGAATATAGTTTTCACCTAA
This sequence comes from Allium sativum, assembly GCA_030737875.1. NCBI lineage: Eukaryota > Viridiplantae > Streptophyta > Magnoliopsida > Asparagales > Amaryllidaceae > Allium > Allium sativum. Next base: position 33,611,127 of record CM060926.1, on the reverse strand, counting down.
ACTTGCATATGGATTCCTACAACTTGCATATGAATTTATCACATGGTTTTGCATATAAACTAGCATATGTATATACTTGATTCACATATAAACTTGTGTACTATTCGCATACAGACTTGCATAAGATTCACATACAAACTAGCATACGATTTAACATCCCAAACTTGCATAAGATTCACATGCGAACTAGCATATGTAAAAACAGACTTGCATAAGATTCACATACAAACTAGCATATAAACTGATGTCATAAAATGAATCAAGTTAAACATATGTAATTGGACATATGAAATAGATCTACGAACATAAATTAACAAAACTGTCATGTGTTCACCAACAAACGATAACAAAGTTGAACAACATCACATGATTCAACAGGCATGTTCTCATAATGCCAATTATAACTCATCATAATTAATTTATTAATTATTTTGTGAAAGAAATTGTACTCACAAAGACAGGTTAGAGAAGAGAATGATTCGTTCATCTTTTGAATTAGAATTCTGACTTGCTAATCCCTAAGCTTTAGGAAGAAGAACTATCCTAGCAGCAGCATGGTGGCCAAGAGACTAATTTAGTCTAGGTTTAAGGTTTGAGTCCAGTCGTGCTTTTTATAGAAGTTTAAATCAACTTAAGCCGTTATAATATCATAGGAGCAATCACAACCATCTAGACTAGATAGAGTTATCTAGAATTGCCACCTCTGACCTAGTGACTCAGCAAAAGGTTAGGTAAGACTCAACAACAAGTCAGGATCGTCTGATTTCAGATCTGCCCTGGGGAGTAGGTCGACCCCCAGGTCGAACCCCTGGTCGACCTGGCCTCGGGCGGGAGGAATCCCGCCCAGCCAGCTTCCCTGTTTGAATTTTGAATTTTTATTCTGAACTGTTTTTAATTTATATAAAATTCCTGAAACTTCCAAGGGCCATAACTTCCTCATACGATGTCCGATTTATGAAAACTTGGACTCTATTCCAAGCTAAATTTCGAGACGAACGTAATGGCATAACCCATTTCCCTTAACTCTCACTTTAACAATTAAGTATTCTTAACATTGTTAATTTTAATATTTAAAATTATGGGGTGTTACACTTACTGTTTGTTCGATCAGCACTCCTCGCCACCATGAAGGCAGGATTGTACAAAGGAAAATAACACAGGGAGAGTTTTCAGCTAATTATGCCGCTGCTAAAGCAAAATAGACACAAAGCAACAATTATGGCAACATGAATAAACATGAAAATCAATAGCAGCACGGGAATCAACCACCAAGAGGAGGACATCAACCCCAAAGGGGTTGTGGACGCGGAATAATGAACAATAACAATCGTGTTAAATGTCAGATATGCCAAAAATTTGGACACATGGCAAACAAATGCTATTTTAAGTACAACTCTGCTCAAGCCAACACAGCAACCATGGGAGGATTAAACATGAACAACAATGAGCTAAACAGAAGTCAAAGTGCAAGCAATGATGATACCAATCCTGAAGAGTGGTATCCAGACTTATGTGCTACCCACCATATCACTAATAATCTCCAAAATTTAAACATAGGAAGCAAGAGCTACTCAGGTATGAAATCTCTACACATGGGAAATGGTGAAACCGCTAGTATAACTCACATCGGTAAGGATAATATACTTGGTAAAAGACAATTGAAATTGAATAATTTACTTAGAGTACCTACTATCAACAAAAATTTATTAATATATCAAAATTTGCTAATGACAATAACGTATACTTCGAGTTTCACCCAAATTTCTGTTTAGTTAAAGATTTACTAAGCCAGGATATATTACTACAGGGTAATCTACATGATGGCCTATACAAATTCAGCAACTTGAAGACCGCCAATTCTAGTAAAGGATTTTGGTGTAATAGTCTAGATGTTAGCAGTAATGATAACTGTACTAGGAACTTTTATAATAATGACAGTAATTGATGAATCAGAAATACTGATAAATGTAATTCTCTTGAATCATGGCATGTTAGATTGGGTCACCCAAGTCTTGGAACTGTTAGAATAATTTTAAATAGCAATAATATCTCTTTTGATAATAACACACTTGTCAAGCACACACGCACACACTGCCAACTCGGAAAAAGTCACCAACTTCAGTTCAGTGATTCTGAAACTATTTATGATAAGCCACTGGAGCTTATAGCGGCTGACTTGTGGGGACCAACGCCACTAAATTCATATTAGGGACACAGGTACTATCTTTCCTTTGTTGATGCATATTCTAGATATACGTGGATATACATGCTTAAAAACAAATCTGAAACATGCAATATGGTCATACAATTCATAACATATGTTGAAAAACAACTTAATCACACTGTCAAAATTATGCTAACTAATGGAGGGCAGAATTCAAACCACTTGCTAATTATTTTTACAAAAGAGGAATAAAACACAGGTTAACCTGCCCTCACACATCTGAACAAAACAGTTTAGTGGAAAGAAAACATAGACACATCATAGAAACAGGCTTAGCTTTAATGTCTCAAAGCGCCTTACCTATGAAATACTGGAATGAGGCATTTTATAGTTCTGTTTTACTCATTAATAAGCTACCCACTAGAGTGTTAAATAATAAAACACCACATGAATTGATATATAATATAAGGTCAGATTATAACTTCTTAAAATCATATGGCTGCTTATGTTTTCCATGTTTGAGAGACTATAGTAGACACAAACTAAGCATGAGATCAAATCCATGCACATTTATTGGGTATGCTCAAAATCAGAAAGGATATAAATGTTTGGACAAAAATGGCAGAATTTATGTTTCAAGACATGTTATATTTGATGAAAATATTTTTCCCTTTGCAGGAAAACAAGAAACCAAAGATAGGAGTATGTGACATACCACTATAGCTGAGCAGTTCAAACCTTTTATCACTGAACCACTTATAGACGATGCCTGCTAAAAATCACATTGCACCAACATGCAAGATGAACATGAGGAAGACAAAGATGCAAGCAATATTGAAGGAAACATTGATCAATCTTATCATGACATGAACAACAACAATATGGAAAGGAACAGCAATACAAACACAAATGCTAGCTCAATTGCACAACAAGAGGCACAAATGCAAGCTTATCATGACGTGAGCAACAACAATATGGAAGGGGACAACAATACAAATACAAATGCAAGCTCAACTACGCAATAGGAGGCACAACAGACACAAGCTAGACATCACATGACCACCAGATCAAAGAGTGGCATTTTCAAACCTAAAATATACATTGTTTCCATGGTTGAGACCGAGCCTGCAAATTTTGGCCAAGCAATAAAATCAAATAAGTGGAAAGAAGCCATGAATATTGAATATGAAGCACTCGTGAGAAATAAAACATGGAGTCTCATGCCACCGCCAAAACACAAGAACAAATTGGATGCAGGTGGACGTACAAAATAAAAAGGAAAGAAGAAGGAACCTTTGACAAATACAAGGCCAGACTGGTGGCCAAAGGTTAAGCGTAGCAGTTCGGGTTTGACTTTAACGAGACATTCTCCCTAGTAATTAAACCCACAACCATCAGAATAATACTAACTATAGCTTTAAGCCAAGGTTGGAACGTGAAACAACTAGACGTCAACAACGCCTTTTTTAATGGAGAATTGAATGAAGAGGTGTATATGCAACAACCGGAAGGATATACTAATGGAGACAAAGTTTGCAAATTACATAAGGCCATTTATGGTTTAAAATAAGGGTGCGTTTTTTACAGGTCCCTATTAACTTTCAAAATAGAAAAAAAAAACCGCTGATAAAAAGAATGTGAAATACATCCCTATTTTTGAATGTCTGCTAAAAAAATTACAGAAGTACCCATACGAACGCACTAAATCTCCAAAAAATATCATTCAACGAAGCAGTCAAATCGCTCCTTTAATCTTTCCCAAATCAGTAGATCGACCTGTTTTGCAAGATGGCTCCTTTAATCTCTCCCAAAGCAGTCAAATCGCTCCTTTAATCCCGACGTTCATCAGTTTTTGCAAGATCGACCTGTTTTGCACCAAACGATTCATGGAAACCGTAAAGCAGTAGATCGAATATCATAATCTGAAGCCTTCGTTCATCAGTTTTTGCAAAAACGTCCTATTTTGCTCCTAATTTGTTGTCGTGGACATCAAGTTACAGGAAATGGCGAAAAAAAGGTATGAATCCGAATGTTTTTTTTCATATTCGACTGTAGATGATATCTTCTTCTATGATACTGTAATTAAAATAAAACAAACATAACAATTGAGTGTATGTTGTTCGTAATAATTGTTGAATTATTTAGTAGATGTTTTTTAGAAATATTACATTTTTTATATTAGTTGAACACTTTTAAGCATTTTTTTATAATAGTTGCAAACTTGTGGGCATTTGTTCAGAAATACTTTCACAGTAATGTACATGTATTCAGAATATTTGCACAATTTTGTGCAAGTATTAATAATATTTGCTCACTAGTGTGCAAGAATTCAGAAATACTTTCAAATTAGTGTGCATCTATTTATAATACTTTCACACTTGTGTGCATCTATTCAAAATAATTACACATTTATATGCATTTATTTGGAAATTTAAGAATATTTATTAGAATTCTTGTATGCAGAATTCCGAAAATTAGCATACTTATATGCAGATATTCAAAAAAGTTGTATATGTATATTGTATGCAGATTTTGAGGACAAAGAAATTGATAAAGGTGATGAAATATACAATGGTGATGCTGTTAATGCTCAACGACTGGTGCATGCACACAAAATTCTCAGTTGCAGACGTTATAGTTGGAATATTGATGGTCAACGTACACAGAAGTATCTGCTATTAGATGCAAACGTCCTAGTGATTAAAATTATGAAAAAATGTTGTCTTTATTTCTTGTAAAAAATGTAGACTGATATTCTGTTTTCGAAGTATGCAAAAATATTTATATAGTTTGTAGACTGAATTTCTGGGGAATTTTATGTACTTAAATAATTTCTTATGATCTTAAGTGGTATTACGAAATTTTGCATACTTGTGTACAGTTATTCGTAATAATTGCATACTTATTTGCAAATATTGTGAAATGTTCCGCAATTTTATTTTTTTTGCAACCCAAAATGTTCCGCAAATTTGAATTGCCAAAATATTCAGGATACTTTCATGCATGTATGAAAGTATTATTATTAGTTGCATACATGTATGCAAATGATGTAAATGTTTGATGTGTGTTTTTTTTGAATACTTACATACATTTATGTAACATTTACTAATAATGGCGTACATAACAGCAAATATTTGCAGTATTAATCAAATAGCTAATGCTGTTTTTGATGTTTAAAATACTTGCTGTGCGAAAAGAACTGAAAAAGTTTTACAGAATATGTGACAAAAATAACTACAAACATATAATTGTGAACATATAAGCTAGTAAATGTAAGCATCATATAAATTACTGCAAACATACCGATGTAAACATCACAGAAATTAACAATTTGAAGAATCCACATTAGAAAAAAAACTGCAAACATATAGATGTAGAATTCAGCAACATAACAATAATATTTGCATATTTATATGCAAGTTTTCTAGATATACGCATACAAATACACATATATTCTATATTCTGTTTTCTGCATGTTTGATAAAAAGTTGCATACAGATATGCATATATTAAGAATAGATGCATATTTCTATGCAACTTTTTTACATAAATGCTAAAAACAAATATTTAAAATATATAGATATTTGTATGCATATATCTAGAATATATGCATACATATACTCACCTTTCCTAGATATATCCAAACATATGTACACGAGTTATAACAATAGTTGCATACATATATGCTCATATTAAGAATATATGCATATTTTTCTACACGTATTAAGAACATAAGATCAAATAAACTGAAAAAATAATACATACGACTACGACTGTATGATAAAAAATACCGCAAATTTTATACAAAGATTGCTTTAATTCCATTATGAACGACTTATCCAACTCCACAAATCCTCCATTCAATCGTCTGCATCACCAATACACCAATATTTGCAGGATCACTGGATGATGAAAAAAACAGGTTAAAATGCATTAATCAAACAAAAGTACAAAAAGAAATTCAGTTAATTATAACTACATGCATTCATATACGCAAATAATAGAAATATATGCATACATATATGAAAATTTTAAGAATATTTGCACAAACTATATTAAAAAAAATTCCAGAAAACCTGTAATATGAAATCAATACAACTATATGCATAATGATGTACACAACTGATCGTCAGGCACTCAAACAAATAGAAAATAAAAATATATGAAAATTAGAATGCATATAAACAAAAAATATGCATACATCGCCGTCCATGGCTCACGCCGCCGCAGTTGACATCTCCTCCCTCCGATCTCGCTCCTCCACTTCTCTCTTGCCTCTCCCCTTCGAATCCAAGCCACCCACGCCCGAATCAACCTAAGCCCCATCGGAAAACCCACCGCCTCCAGCACCCTAAGCCCCACCGCCTTCTTCCTCTCCGCCTTCTCCCTGGCCAGCAAGCCCGGTCTTCTATGTAAAAGTTGATCGATCAAAATTCCTAAAAAAAAAGAAGCAGCCGCCATTAGGAAGAAAAAAAGCACCCTAAAAACTAATTCAGTATGTGAAAAATGAAAACGAAAGGATCCAAAGAAAAAAAAATATACATATGAAGCCGCCGCCACCATGGATCGTAAAAATTATTTTTCTGGAATAAATCGGACCTGTAATACGTAAATCCTAATACGTGTTACGTATTAGATTAATAAGGCGTTAATTAAGGAAGAAGGGCAGTTCTGGAAATAAGAGAGGCGCAATTCAAAAATAGGGATGAAATTTATACGTTTCAAAAGGGGAGGATGTGAGCCTAATTAAGTTTAGTTTTAAGGATGTGACCCTAATTTTTAATCCTCGAGGGCGTGGTGTGAGAAACTAAAAACTACCCTATCTAACATGGGTTTTAAGCAAGCAATGTCTGACAATTCCTTAACATGAAGAAGAACACACTGGGACTATTTTCATACTGGTACACGTGGACGACATGCTTATAATAGGAGACAATGATCAAGAAATAAGTAGAATTGTACACTTATTAGATAAAAGTTTCACTATCAAAGATCTGGGTGAGCTAAAATATTTCCTTGGAATACAGGTGATCAAAAGAAATAACAAAGATCTAATCTTTTCATAGTAGAATTATATTTCAGAGATATTGCAAAGAGCAAATATGCATCACCCAAAACATTTACCAATACCGATGATCAGCAATCTACGGCTATCTAAACATAAAGGTGAGGCCATAGATAATGTCAAGCAGTACAGAAGTATAATCGGGGCACTGCAATATTCAACCATGACAAGACCAGACATATGTTATAGTGTGAACAAATTAAGTCAGTACATGTAAAACTCACTTACCGAACATTGGATAGCATTGAAAAGAATTCTAAGATACTTATAGGGCACGAGACATTATGGAATAATTCTGAAATCAGAGAAAGAATGCAACTTACAGTTCTTCAGCGATGTCGACTGGGCAGATGACATTGATGACAAAAAGTCGGTGTCAGGATACTGCGTTTACCTAGGATCCAACATCATTTCATGGTGCACGAAGAAGCAGCATACTACCTCCAGATCCAGCACAGAGGCCGAATGCAGAGCATTGGCAAGCGCACAGAAGTACTTTGGATAGGTTCACTCATGGAAGAACTAGGGTTTCCCTTAAAGAGAAACCAGTTATCTGGTGCGATAACAAGAGCACAGTTTCACTGTCACTTAACCCAATCCAACACTCAAGGACAAAGCACCTCGAAATTGACCTCCACTTCGTAAGAGAAAAAGCACAAGCAGGGCGATTGACAATTTCTCATGTACCAGTGTATTACCAAAGAGCCGATGCCCTCACCAAAGTTCTATCGACTAAAAACTTCATCAGAATGAGAGAGGGCTGAGAATAATAGATGGAGGTGAAAATGGAAATGAGAGCGCAAAACCCAGATCTAATTGAGGGGGCGTAATAATGCAAAACAAGTTTATCCATTCAATCGGTTTCACACGCATCTTTCATTTCAGGCATCTTTCTACTAGCTGTTACATTCATGCATATTCCATTTCAGGCATCTTTCTACTAGTCGTTACATTCATGCATCTTTCATTTCAGGCATCTTTCTACCAGCCGTTACATTTATTAGCTATAAATTTGCATACTATTGTATCCAATCTTGTAATCTGTATCATTACATCTTCTTGAATAATAAAATCTTCTCAGTTATTCTTCTATAAATTCAACTTTACATAATTATGCAAGTTTGGCTTCTGAACTTTTTTTTTCAAGATTTTTAATTTTCAAAACATATTACAATCAGTCAGCCCCGGTTAACCAAAATCTCGGGTTGTTACAGACTCCTCCCCTTAAAGAAATTGCACCCTTACAATTCTCTTCCGATAACACATTTATATTTATAATTTCCTAGTCACTCTTCTAAGATTTTATCTTTTTAGAAAATTTTAGTTCAAATTACCAAACATACAATGTTTAGGATTTCAATACTCTTTATCATTTTATTTCACTTAGACCAGTAAAGTTCAAATTTTAATTGCACGGTTTACAAAAGTTTTATCTCTCATCCTGAATAATACACATAAAAGACATAAGTTATTTTATCTTATCTCTCACATAGTATATATTTGGAATGTACACTCATCTTTTACCAATTTCCAGTCACTAAATGACGCCGTCTCCATCAAATTTGTACTAATTACCTAAACAATAATTGCTGTTTTGATTATAAAATCAAACAGTTGCGCATTTTACCATTTATTATTGATAACTTGATGGTTGCAACCATCTTTTAAGCTTAAGTATGAAAGTGTATTTCATAATATTGCATATATTCAAGATAGATACTTATTTAAAACAACTCTTTATACTTAGAACACCTTATACTATTTCATTTATTTTTTCTTAAAACGTAATTTTCACTCAGCACTCTTTAACTCGTTTCAAATAATATTAAACCACCAATTCCATAACTATTTCTCTCCATTATTTGGCCATAAAGTCAATATAATATTGTTATTACCTCGTCATCTTTCTACTATTATTGTCCCATATAGTGGTTTAACACTATTTTCGCACTAATATTTTACATTACTTCATCCCAAGATTTATTTTATTACTCAAAATAATGTGCCCAATCGTTTCATATAAGTTTTTAAGAAATTATTATCGATGAAAATGATCAAACGTGTCGATCAAAACCTTTAAAATACCCAATGGGTAATTCAACATAAAAGATAATCATTACTTTTGGTTTACTAAAGATTGCATTACTTTTAGGTAAATACATCTCACCAGTAAGTCTCATTAATTAATCATTTGATTTAAATTCACTCCTCAACCAGCTCTTATCAAAATCAATTATTTATCATGCCTTAATCCCACTTATAAATTTATTAAATTTAGCACAGTCGAAACAATTCACTTGTTTCTGATCTGCGCTCTCGTCTATCTTAAATTAGTACTCTTTTACCTCCATATGAGCTTCACTTATATTATCTTGGATTTAATTCGTTTATTTATCCCATTTTATTTATTTATTTCGACATCAACTATACTCAAGAAGATAGGATTTAAATTTCATTAAATATTTAACCTAAAATTCTACATACCGAAAGGATTTAAGAGGATGAGGATTTCTCCAAAGATATATTACATATGTTAGGATGCAACTCATAGAATACTACGAAATAAAATAAATTACTAGACGTATTCACAAACTAATATTCACTCAGGACTCAAATGATCAAGATCACAAATTAAGGATAACAAAAAAGCAATAAAAGTAGGCACAAGTGTTATCCTTCCATGTTGCAACACATATACTATTCCAGTTCTGTTCTGTGCTTATCATACTTTATTCTGAATTTTTATCTGATACTAAAATGTTACGCCCTACCCTGGGATCCACTATAAAACCTCGAGTTTTTGGGTAGCCGGGGTTAACAAATTAGACCGTGTCTTGCAATTTTAACTTGAGAAGATTAAAATATGGGGTTAAGGGCCTAACTCATATAATAAATTTAAAATGAGATGCAAGGAAGATGTGATTTATAGAATTATGTGTATTGAAATGAATTAAATTTATTTTGTGTAATAGGGAAATTTATTCCAACACATGTTTGTAAAAAAAATGGCAAAGCCGACCGATTTTTAAGGTGACCGCAAACACCTTTCATTATAACTAATAATAAAATACATAAAAGTACAGGTGATTGTTTGTAGACAATCAACTATTCGGTATTTTAGGTGGATCGTCTATCACATTCGAAATTTAAAGTGTTTCGTCCACTCTACCTAATCAGGCTAACAGAACTGGAGCTAGCTAATGTGCTAGATTACAAATAGAAAGATAAACACGATCCTGACTAAATATCAAGACTACTAAGCGCTAACGGGAAGGTTAGCCCCCATCAGCAATACCTGGTGATACTTCCTACATGGCCTCAGCAAAATGGGTAGCCAAGTCCGAAACAAAGAACGGTGAAAGCTCGAAATATAGATGTCGCCTGTCCCATGCTGAGTCATGAAGTAATTGCTCATTATTTTTTCCATCATCACCTTCCTTTGCTAAAATAAGCCCTTCACCCTCTACTTGGTACATAAACTTTCGTGCTTCATCTTCCTCATCTACATGAATGCAATAACTTACTTCGCTCAGCTTGTGTTTCATTCCTGTATTGGTGTGTGTTAGCACCCTCTATGACTTTTTCCACTCAAAAGACTGACTTTCTGTTGCTGCTTTGTTTGTGGGATTATCTTCCTCATCAAGCCCATTGTCATGTTTGTAAATTATATTTTGATGGTTTAAATAAATATTGGAAATATAAAATATTGATTAGCAATAAATATTAAAGTAAAATTAATTTTTAAATGAAGTGTTAAGTTGTTTTGATAAGATAATTAATAACTTGTGAATTAGTATTTGAAAACGTAGGTTATTGTAAATAAAAAAAAATGAATTGTGTTTGAAAGCATGTTTGGAAATCTTATTATGTTTGTTTATCAGTTTGTGTGAAAATTATGTTTGTTAGAGTAATTTAATAGCGTAAATGTAATAATTGGTGAATTATGGTGAATAATGGATTTATTGCAAAATGTATCTTCAAATTTAAGGATGCTGTAAAAAAATAAAGTGTTAAAGATGTTTAACATGTGTTTACGAGCCTAATTATCATAATTTAAAAACATTTAGGGTTTATTTAATTACAATTAGTTAACTTAAGGTGTGTTGGGTCTAATTGAGATCTATTAGCTTATAAAGACAAGGGGAAATGTTAGAGAAAAGGAAGAGTACACTTTTCTGTAACTCCATTTCCCTTTCTAGTAAATTCTCAAAGAAGTAAATTCCTCTATCTCTTCTCTAATTCCTCAAATTCAATTAAAAAGTAAAGCTGAAACTAGAATCGAGTTGCTATCATCATTACCCGATAATCAAAGCTCAAAATCTAATCTGTCTCAAGTTCTTCTTCAACTGGCGAAAATCTCTAATTGTGATTTTATATAAGTTTGCATGTTACTGTAAACTTCTTTTCAGGTGCTTGGGAGCTTTTTGAGGTTCAGTCTTCTTCAAAACATCAACTTAGTGTTCATATCTGTTGTAAAAACTAAGATGAGTTGTTCAACTCATGCATTCTAGTTTATTATCAGTGTTTTTGAATGGAAATCGGCATTGATTACTGAATTTTGCTTGATGTTGTAAACAAAAGGTTTCATCTTTTAGTTTACAGTGTATACTGATTTATATCCTACTATGAGAAAGAATAACTTTCTCAATTCATGTTCGTTTTGCGTAAATCTTGTTTATTTGTATTGCTTGAGCACCGTTTTTTTATTCCAGAAAATTCGATCTCAAAATAATGTATCTAGTTAGGCCAAAACTTGATCGGATAATTGGATCGTCATAGGAAATCCTTGTCTATAACATGCGATGGTCTGTGTCGATACAAGGTCGACGTATGTCGACACAACTAGGCCCTATGTCGAACAGGCATTGTAATTGCTCGGGAATTTTTGCTTCCATATTCATTGTCTTCATGAGCATTCTGGTAGGTGTTTAAGCACAAGTTTGCTTATTTAGGGATGAGTGTTCGGTCGGTTCGATTGGTTTTTGAAGGTAAAAAAACTCAAACTGAGTTGAAACCGATTTTTTTTCAAACCAAACCAAATTAATTATGGTTAATAGGGTCGGTAACGGATTTACTTGAACCTGAAGGATGTGTTATCATTCGAATGATGGATTCACTCAAAGTAAAACATAAATTCATATTTGGAAAAAATTTACATAGTAAATTTAATGTTTGTGATAAGATTTGATCTATTTGCAACAAATGCCTTTCTATTATATAACCAAACTAATTATTTAAAGTACTGCAATACCGTAAAATTAGATAATAAATTAAAAGTTCGGTTAGACCGATAACCAAAAAAATTTATTTCATAAACTGAATTCAGTCCGATTTAGTTTTAAAACCGAACCAAACCGACCAAAATGAAACGGTTCGGTCGGTTAATTCGATTAAACCGAATATTGCTCACCCTTGTTTTTATCCAGTTTTAGCTTGTAGACATGTTGATTTGAATTGGTTTATTTGATGGTTACAAAAATGCTTAAATCTTTAGTGTATCCGTAATTCAGATTACACAAATTTTAGGTGTGTTTTGCTGAGCTTTATTGGGTTTTTTTGTGTAAATTTCTACACTATGCACGTATTTAGAAAGCGTTTTCTAGAAAAAATTATCTATCTATATATATATATTTGAGACAAATATTTTTCCATGATTTGATTTTATAAGTATAATCGTCTCAATGTAATAGTACAAATAACATTTTCCAAAATATAGAGATTTTCAAAGAAATAGTCCAAACGTTTTCTTAATCATTTTATCAATTTGTTTTCTTAAACCAAAAAATTTCTTATATAATCCATAAGATTTTGCACCCTTCGCGTAGGCGTGATTATAATGAATGATGTCGTAAACCTCGTGGTATGAGGCACGAAGGTATATGATATCGGTTGATTCCAGACTCATCAATCGAAGTTAATATGGTTTTAAGTGTGAAGTAGACTAAATTGTGGTGAATCGATTAGTGAAACATGCATATGGAACTTATTGTTTCACTTTTTGAATTGTTTTCTGGAAGTCCGTGACACATTCTTGTAGTGCTAGTACTTGCTTCGAAGTGAAGCTAGATTCGATGGACTCTTATATATACACATGTTCTCTTGACCGAAGAAGCCAAATATCACTCTACCTAGATGGGTCTTGGGTGAGCTATACTAAGATGGGTCTAGTAAATAATACTCAACCAAGAAGGGTTGCAGTGAAGCCATGCTCGACCGGGACGGGTCGTAGTGAATACATTCCACCGAGATAGAACGTATTGAGGTTAACAGGTCTTAATGAGGTTACCCTTGACCGAGGAGGGTTGTAGTGAAGTTGCACTCGACCGAGACGGGTCATAATGAAGTTATACTAGACCGAGATAGGTCATAGTAGTAGATGTTGAATATGTATAATGGTACTTGGAAGACAACTTTATTTTGTTAATACTCGTGCAATTTGGTGTTTTGGATACATTTTAAGATGTTTCGTTGATTTAGCAGCTACTTAATGTTTTGGTTCCAATTTACGATGGCTTGTTGATCTTATAGCCTAAGATCTATTTCAAAATGTACTCATATATGAGTTTATATGTCATCGTTTGGTGGAGTTTTGTCATTTCTTAATATTTTATCTATGTGCTTATCCCGATGCTTAGCACCTTTTGCTGGAAATAAATTATTTCTTCTGGTTATTTGTGTTGTTCATGAGATCATAACGCTAGTTTAGCCATAATCAGCTCATGAATTAATCGTCGACTTGGGCTTAACTTATTCCTTTTCTATAAAAAGGAATTCCTATATATATGCAACTTTATATTTTCCTGTCATATTATTACTGATATGTTAAAATAGACTGAGCCGTGTATTTATACTCAGGTCAGATTGGGTTATTTTAAATTTTTAGCTTGTTGTTGATTCGGTTTAGCAGTTCCATCTCAGACTATATTTTGGAGTTATTACCGTAGTTGTGTAGTCGTGTATTCATGTCATTTGTATATTTATTCTATTAGTGCTTGTTGTATGTATATTGTTTATATGACTTATATGGAATCATTCGAGTATGTAACACACATATATATGTTGTATTTTGTTGTTGTACCTATATGTATCCTATTCTGTGATCTGTTATCTATAATGTATTGTAATTCATTCGGAATACGATCCTTAGCCACCATAATTTTATGTTGTACATGAATTGAGTACGTCGATCCTCTTGAGGTAAGAAAATTTTATACATCCACTTGACTTATTAAATACCCATCTAAATACAAGGGTACGAATGGTTGCACTTAACGTGCTTATTCTCCTCTTTAATAGATGGCATTATTGTTAATGCTCTTCATAAAGGTGGGGTGTTACACCTGCCCTAATAAAGAGCATTACTGAGTAATACTGTCAATTAGAGCGGAGAATAGGATGGTTAGGAGAGACCATCCGTAGTTACGTATTAAACGGGTATAAAATAAGTCGATTCGGTGTATAAATTTTTCTTTCTTACCACTGGTGGATCGGCATACTCAATACATGTTTAATATAAAATTATGGTAGCTAGGGATTATATCCAGAATAGAGTATAAATGCATACATAATAGATCACATAACATATTACATATATCTACAGCCAGTAGAATCATAATAAAAATGTGTACATACTCAAATGACCCTTTATGAATAAACAGAACCTCTAAATGAATATACATCATATAACTCGGACTCTCGATTACGTAACTCAGGTAATAGCTCAAAAAAATAAGGCCAGAGTGAAAGCGGAGAAAACTCGAATATGCTGATATACCTAAAATAACTCGGTCTGACCGGTGTAAAAAATACACGAGTTAGTTTAGAATAAACTATTTCAATGGATCATAAAAGATGAATATAACATCATAAGGGAAACTCTTCTCTAATAGAGATAGAGTAGGCTCAACATGATATAACATTGGATACATGAGACAGAGTACAACTAAGTATCATATAATGATTTGATGAACGATAACAATAACAATATGAAATTTTTTGCCATCAACAACAAGTGCTAAGCGTCAAAGCTAAGCACGAATATAAAATCTCCTACTCCAAAACAACAAGGCAAAAACTTCAAACGTCAACATGGAAATCTCATGTTAGAGTATATTCAACATATAAGTGATACACACACATAAAAAAAACCTCAAGATAGCTTTCCGCTGCATAAGCCTTAAGATACTTTCAGCTATGGAACGAAATTCAGTAAATCTCAAATTCTCAGAAATTGAATCAAAGTAGTAAAAAGGTAAAATCATCACAAGGTGGATCCAAAATAAATTACTCGTACATACAAATATAGCTCCTCGAGATTTTCCTAGTACTATATATGTATTAAGGCATGCGACAATACAACCCCTGACTGAGTGTAACTTCGTCCGTGACTAAGTGAATACGTATATAAGACTCCTTCGAGCCTAGCTTTCCGTGGAAGCAAATACCAACACCCTAGATTTCTAGAATGTGTCACAAACTTCCAAACAGTAACTTAATAAGTGAAAACAATACATCTGACACCAAAAGTTTCACAAATTTATTCACTATAAATCATCCTACTTTCCACTAAAAAACAAAAATAACGTCAATCAATGAGTCTGGAATTAACTGATATAATAAACCAATGTTTCATATACTACAAGATGTTTTACATCGTTTAAGTCACAACCTCGCACTCTCGAAGGGTAAAAGAACGTGTGATTTTATATATAGAAAATACTCAGATTTTGAGAAATTGAGTTTATGAAAAAATTCAGAAATCATTTGATTTGTTTCTTTGAAAATCTTTATATCTCGTAAAATACCGTATATAGTATAACCCTGAGATGATTTTATTTTTATAAAACAAAAAAAAAATTCCTATGTCTCAAATACATACATACACACATACACACACACATACATACATACATACATACATACGTACGTACATACATACATATATATATATATATATATTCCTTGAAGAAGTCATTTTATAAAATGTGAATGGTTTCGAAAATCTCATTGAATAGTTCATGAAATAAACATTATAAATCATATGAAATTTCACCAATTTTATATATGTATTAGCATAAATGTTGGCTTTTCCGTTATAGGGAAAAACCTGTGAAAAACAACACCAAAACTTAGCTTAGAAAATCAAACAAAAACTGCAAAAACCTTAGATTTAGGTTTGTAGAAATATTTACTTGTTCATGAATGAATCAAGACCATAGAAATTCACAAGAATTTAACACTTATAATCGAGCATTATGAAGGGTAAAATCACCAAGACAAATGTAACAACCCGAATTTTTATAACATGTTAAAACTAGAAATCAAGGCAGAATTAAATTTTAAAATAAGAATCAAGGGAAATGGCCTGCGCCATTGCGTTCGTCTCGAAATTTTACATGAAATAGAGTCTAAGTTTTCGAAAATCGGAGTCCGTATAAGGGAGATATGACCCTCCGAAGTTTCAGGAATTTTCAGAATAAAAAACAGCTTGAAATTCGAAATCGAAATTCGAATTCAAACCCCAGAACAGGCTGGGCGGGAAAATTCCCGCCCATGGACCAGGTCGACCTGGAGGTCGACTATAGTGTCGACCTCCCAGGGACCAGGTCGACCATAGTGTCGACCCGGGGGTCGACCAGCCTCTCGAACCCACTTCTTGAACCAGATGCACCCTGACGTATTTAGACTCGTTTTCAGACCAGATTCGTCTGCCTAACCCTATATAAACAGCCCCCTAGCCTCATTCTCTCCACACCATTTCATTCTGTCCTTATGCTACCTCTGTGAAAATCAAAATGATAATATTTAGATTAAAAAAGGACCGCTCCTTCTCCATCAAGACTACGCTTAGGGATTTGCAAATTGGGGGATTTCAATTAGAACACGATCGATCAAATAGAGATTCAACAATCAAATTCTGCTTTCGAATTCTCGATCCACGCACTGTAAGTTCAAGTTACTTTTAGATAAAAGCAGTAAATTTAATATCCATGTTGTAAATTGGAATTGGATCTATGTATGGTAATTGATTCATATCTATTCTTGTTCGTCTTGGATCTTGACTTTCGTGAATATTGCTTTGGACCTATTCATGTTGTAAATCTAACTCCCTCGTGTCTATAACCTTAACATGCCTATGATGTTGAAACTATTGTTAATGGACAAGGACTATGACTGAGAACATAAGACCGCCTATGACTAATATGACTATGCCTATGACTTTGACGATGAACATAAGACCGCCTATGACTAATAAGACTATGCCTACGCCTATGACGGTCAACGTAAGACTGTTGCCTATGACTATGACAAGGACAATTGTGGCTAATCAGCCATGACTCTTGACTATGAGAATTATTAACTATGATTATGAACATAAGGCCATTATCTATGACCACGACTTTGAAACTATTACTGTTGATTGTCTATGACCATTGCCTAGAACTGTTTTGGATAATTAACCATGATTACTGTGATTAATCGCTTAGGATTCTTAATTATGAGATTTCTACCTATGACCATGACTATTGGGGTCAATTACCTGGAACTATTATAGTTGATTGAAAGCCATGTTGTATACCGAATTTGCAGTTTGTTGGATCTCATACCGAGGGTGTGACTTGCTTAGTTTATTCGCTATTATGTACACCGAAACCAATGGATCCATTATCCTTGTATTTGGCTTGCTTTCGCATGCCTATTCTTTTATGTCAGCGTTTACCTTGACTATCGCCTTATCTTGCTAGATTTGAAATCCTTTATGCCAGTGATGTTGTAACCAATTATCTCAAGTTATGTCATGCTAGTCTTGTAACCCCTTTTATCGCTTTATGCTCGTCTCTTTTGCCTATCATAGTTTTGATGTTATTCCCTTTATTCTGAGGTTTGAGTTTATTTGTATCGATTCACGTTTACGTGCGATGGAAATACGATTTGGGTAGAATAGGCAAAACATGAATTGGTTATGAATATGAATTATGAAACTGATAAAAAGCAAAACTTGAAACATAAACGCTGTTGTAACTTGAATCTGGATATGGACACGAACTTGACATCGACTTGACACGAAACTTGCCTTGAAAACTTGACACGAACTTGACATGAAACTTGAACATGGTCATGACACTTTGAATGAACATGAAAATGGCCAACTCGAGGTTGGGTTGAGTTTGCAGTGTAAATCTGCCCGGAACCGCCCGGCAAATCCTGTGGCTGCAAACAATAGGATCCAATGTGAGTAGTTGGTCATATCGCGCTTGAAACCCAAGGTTAGACTGAGTTGTGGTGTAAATCTGCCCAGAACCGCCCGACATATCCAGTGACCACAACAACAGGTCTAATGTGAGAGGTTAAGGTGCATTAATGAATTAATGACACATGATAGGGTTAAGTCATGAACATGAAAGACAACACTTAACCAACTTGAGACATGATTTGATAGGGTTAAGTCATGAACCGCTTGAATATACTTAAACAATTGGACACGATGACTTGATAGGGTTAAGTCATGAACCGCTTGAATATACTTAACCAATTTGACACGATGACTTGATATGGTTAAGTCATGAACCGCTTGAATATACTTAACCAATTGGACACGATGACTTGATAGGGTTAAGTCATGAACCGCTTGAATATGCTTAACCAATTTGACACGATGATTTGATAGGGTTAAGTCATGAACCGCTTGAATATACCTAACCAATTTTACACGATGACTTGATAGGGTTAAGTCATGAACCGCTTGAATATACTTAACCGACTTAACAGATGATTCGTAGGGCTGAGTCATGAACTTGTACGACAACACTTAGCCAATTTGACATGACATGTAGGCGGGTTAAGTCACAAACTTGAATGACAACACTTAACCAACTTGACATGCTAGACTGATGGGGTTAAGTATCGAATTTAAATGACAACACTTAACCCACTGAACAGAAACCCTATTTATGCGGTCCTTTTCAGCATTAACCCAATAGATGTATCATGGTACCCTGGAACTAGGCAGGGTGGGGCACGATTACTGGGCTGATTGTAAGCGACCAGAACGACGGCTGTGTGGGTGCGCCAGTGCAGGTTCTAACGGAGTGCGGGAGTGCACACACTCCGGAGCAGAAAAAGCAGGCATTGGGCATCAGTAGGTTTATCTGTGCGTGCTTGATTCGTGTCGATGGTTGGCACCATAGGCTTGATACACCCTATGGTGGACCTAGCACAGGTGACTACATTTCGTGATTGGGTCGTATGACACAGACACATGAACGAGCTAGGACTTGTAGGGAGCCTATCGATTAATAGATCGTTACGTGGAATTCGTTAGGTAGTGTAATCCCTAGTGGTCCTAGGTGGCATAAACCCTAATTGAATCCAGGAAACGTTCAATCGGTTGCATAATCCCTAGTGGCCCTAGGTGGCATAAATCCTAGTTGAACACGCGGTAGCTCATGATAAGGAAACCTAGCCAGAACAAGGGTGGTGGTCCCAACGATTTCAAGAATGGTGGCACTACGTTGAAGTAGTATAGAAATACGTGATGAAACCTGTACGATATACGGCAAGGGACTGTACATATACATGAAAAGGATGATACGGGTTGGGATACTAGTACAGTTGGTGCAGAGAATTTAGGAAATCAGAGTAAATAGATATCATTTTAATAGTGAAGCAGAGAAATCTTGCGATGCTTGATAGAAATCTTGCGAAACTATACTTAGTTCATCCTGAATGGGAACCTTGCAATGTTATACATGACAGAAATCCTATGATGTTATTCTTAGTTATTGTGCCTGTAGCTTATCTTGTCATCATGCTTATGTTTACTTTCAGTTTATTCATGCCATGTTATCTTTACCTGTTTTTATGCTGAAAGTCACTAGGACTTACTCAGTCTTTATGACTGACCCAGTTTGTTTCGCCTCTTTTTCTTCCGTCCCCCCCCCCCCCCCCAGGTTCACAGGGTGGGAACACAGCTTAGTTCGGATCTTACCAAGCTCCAAGGCTATTTCATGAAGGCTTGGATTGCTCTTGGCTATGGCTTGCTTTGCTGCTTTATTGGGGAATGATTTATAACTATGGTTTTATGCTTCTTTACTATTGCAAGATAGATTTCAATGTAATGGATTTAGTAGCATTTAGATGTAAAAGGCTTTAGACCTTTATAGATTTTAAAGCAATGAAATTTGGTTCTTCTTCCGCTGTTTTATATGTTCTGTCTTGTAATATTTCTGTGTGTGTTTACCTAGATAATGCTCCACCAAAGCTAGTGCATTCCCTTTGTGAGTGACCCTAGCGGAGGTGGGGTATTTGGTATCAGAGCAGAAGGTTACCAGACTGGGCAAAATTTTCTTAAAAACCTTCTGAAATTATTTTCAAAACCGTTTACAAAGAAGCATTTTTCAAGAAAAATATTGTTTTATTTTAAGGCTATTCCCCAAATCCATATGCACTATCTTTTGATTCTCTCCTTGAGTCTCTTCTCCCTTTCTTTTTCACCATAGTTTGTAGGCATGCGACGCACGTCGGAGGGCAAAGTAGTGTCCAACATCCATCTGTAGCCGCAGTAGTTTTACTTGTGACTAATCTTATCTCAAGCTTTGTAGGGTTGTCGTGCGATGTAAGTAGCTTTCGAGAAACTTTACAAGGATAGTAAGAACAAGGATAAAGAACACAAGCCTAAGGATGAGAAACTTGTTGATAAGGCATAATCCACGAAGGAGGAAAAGGTGAAAGGGAAGAGGTCAAAGTAAAAGAATAATAAAACCCATAACAAGAAAGGACATCGTTGGTATGGTAAAAAGGGACATGTAGTTAAGTATCATAGGACAATAAAACCCATGACAAGAAAGGACATCGTTGGTATGGTAAAAAGGGACATGTAGTTAAGTATCATAGGACAAGGACAAGGGCAAAGAACAAGATCGTCGAGAGGGCAAATTGTATGCTCTCACTACTAGCATACCTAAGAGAGGTGGTAACGTTTCTATTAAAATTTTAGCTTCTCTTTTCTATAATACCGTGGGAACTTTGTTTTTATACATCGCATCCTTTTAATTCTGCCTCGATAGTTGAGTCTCTGCACCTTAGTACTAGTGTAGTAGAGGATCCCATTTTTGTCTCAAATCCTGTTGGGGAATCGGCTCATTTATTCATGACTTGTTTGGATTCGAGAATGTCTATGCTAAGTGTTGAGTCTAGAAGTAAAGCTTATGTTTTGGGTTATGGGTTGATTCTAGGGATGGAGTGGTTGTCCAGAAATGGTACCATTCTCAAGTATGAAAAGAGGGTAGTTAGATTCTTGACTTGCCTTAGTAATGCCCTCGAAGTCTAGTGTAACCCTTAGGGTTCTGCCATGATTAGTTACCTAGAATCTCTTGATACATTTATCGATCCGCTCGAGTAGTGTTCGCCACTAAGGCGGATGGTTCATTTTGCTTATGCATGAGTTATAGAAAATCACCTTAGTAAGTACACTTGGCAACATGGTTGGCATTTGTTTATTTTCAAGAGATAATTCATTTATGTGGAATACCTTCTAGTAAGTGAATGAGATCCAAGATTCACTAGTGAATTTTGGAGAGCTTGCATGAAACCATGAGTACGCAGATATGTTTAAGCCGAGTATACTAGAAGAAGAATAAGTAAAAGTGGAACGAGAGGCAACAGTGGAATGAGTTCCAACTCATATTTTGGAAACAAGAATTAAGAAGCTACGAAATTGTGAAGTTAAAGACGGTGAAAGCACAATGGAGTAAAGCTCAAGGAAATGCGACTCAAATGATTGAAGACTAGATACGCGTATCATATTTCTTTTTAAGAGTATATCCTTGATCCCTCTTTTCCTGTAGAGCTTACTTGTATGCTATCTTTTAAGTATAACCTCTCGGTCCTATTCCCAATCCTATTTCTGTTGCAAACCCCATAGGGAGTATGACTTATCTGTTAGTAATACATGTTAGGGCTTGAGGGTGTCCATTGGGTTCACTAAACTTTTGGGTTTTATAGGATATGGGCTGGTGCTTAGGGAGTTCTTCTCCTATTCAGTATATATGTGACGTAGATTTCCAGCTTTAACATTGCCTAATGGGAAAAAAGTTTTTACTTGCTTCTATCATTCGGCTATATCTTTAGGCAGGAGCAATTAGGTGAAACATGTGTTTGAGACATGTTATGATTGATGGTTGCAAGTGGTTGCCAGTGGTCGCAAGTGGTTGCTCGTGGTTGCATAACACACATTAGGCACTAGATCGGCTCAGACACATTTTCATATTGCATATGCATGAGTGTTTATACTTGTTTATGGATGAAATTGGATGTGTTATCATATGGATGATGCATATGGATGGATGTTTGTGCACACATATAGTGTTTATGTGACTAGGGCTATTTGCATACATGATGGACTCATGGCACTAAACATATTTTGCATTAAAAAGGATCAATTAGGCCTGATCATTTGCATTAGATAAGGGACATATACACACACATTCTGCATATGTTCATATAGCATTAGAAATCTCTTAAGGAAAATGAATGCCTGTGATTGATGATTGATTAGGTGGATGATTGGATGGTAGAACACATTCTTCTTAACTTGAAGATTTCGGGGACGAAATCCTTTAAGGAGGGGAGAATGTAACAACCCGAATTTTTATAACATGTTGAAACTAGAAATCAAGGAAGAATTAAATTTTCAAATAAGAATCAAGGGAAAAGGGCTACGCCATTGCGTTCGTCTTGAAATTTTACATGAAATAGAGTCCGAGTTTTCGAAAATCGGAGTCCGTATGAGGGAGATATGACCCTCCGAAGTTTCAGGAATTTTCAGAATAAAAAACAGCTCGAAATTCGAATTCGAAATTCGAATTCAAACCCCAGAACAGGCTGGGCGGGAAAATTCCCGCCCATGGACCAGGTCGACCTGGGGGTCGACTATAGTGTCGACCTCCCAGGGACCAGGTCGACCATAGTGTCGACCTGGGGGTCGACCTGCCTCCCGAACCCACTTCTTGAACCAGATGCATCCTGATGTATTTAGACTCATTTTCTGACCAGATTCGTCTGCCTAACCCTATAAAAACAATCCCCTAGCCTCATTCTCTCCACACCATTTCATTCTGTCCTTATGCTACCTCTGTGAAAATCAAAATGATAATATTTAGATTAAAAAAGGACTGCTCCTTCTCCATCAAGACTACGCTTAGGGATTTGCAAATTGGGTGATTTCAATTAGAACACTATTGATCAAATAGAGATTCAACAATCAAATTCTGCTTTCTAATTCTCGATCCACGCACTGTAAGTTCCAGTTACTTTTAGATAAAATATGTAAATTTAATATCCATGTTGTAAATTGGAATTGGATCTATGTATGGTAATTGATTCGTATCTATTCTTGTTCGTCTTGGATCTTGACTTTCTTGAATATTGCTTTGGACCTATTCATGTTGTATATCAAACTCCCTCGTGTCTATAACCTTAACATGCCTACGACGTTGAAACTATTGTTTATGGACAAGGACTATGACTGAGAACATAAGACCGCCTATGACTAATATGACTATGGCTATGATTATGACGGTGAACATAAGACCGCCTATGACTAATAAGACTATGCCTATGACGGTGAACGTAAGACTGTTTCCTATGACTATGACAAGGACAATTGTGGCTAATCAGCTATGATTCTTGACTATGAGAATTATTAACTATGATTATGAACATAAGGCCATTATCTATGACCACGACTTTGAAACTATTACTGTTGATTGTCTATGACCATTGCCTAGAACTATTTTGGATAATTAACCATGACTATTGTGATTAATCGCTTAGGATTCTTAATTATGAGATTTCTACCTATGACCATGACTATTGGGGTCAATTACCTAGAACTATTATAGTTGTTTGAAACCCATGTTGTATACCGAATTTGCAATTTGTTGGATCTCATACCGAGGGTGTGACTTGCTTAGTTTATTCGCTATTATGTACACCGAAACCATTGGATCCATTATCCTTGTATTTGGCTTGCTTTCGCATGCCTATTCTTTTATGTCAGCGTCTACCTTGACTATCGCCTTATCTTGCTAGATTTGAAATCATTTATGCCAGTGATGTTGTAACCAATTATCTCAAGTTATGTCATGCTAGTCTTGTAACCCCTTTTATCGCTTTATGCTCGTCTCTTTTGCTTATCATAGTTTTGATGTTATTCCCTTTATTCTGAGGTTTGAGTTTATTTGTATCGATTCACGTTTACATGCGATGGAAATACGATTTGGGTAGAATAGGCAAAACATGAATTGGTTATGAACATGAATTGTGAACTTGATAAAAGGCAAAACTTGAAACATAAACGCTGTTGTAACTTGAACCTGGATATGGACACGAACTTGACATCGACTTGACACGAAACTTGCCTTGAAAACTTGACACGAACTTGACATGAAACTTGAACATGGTCATGACACTTAGAATGAACATGAAAATGGCCAACTCGAGGTTGGGTTGAGTTTGCAGTGTAAATCTGCCCGGAACCGCCCGACAAATCCAGTGGCTGCATACAATAGGATCCAATGTGAGTAGTTGGTCATATCGCGCTTGAAACCTGAGGTTAGACTGAGTTGTGGTGTAAATCTACCCGGAACACCCGGTGACCACAACAACAGGTCTAATGTGAGAGGTTAAGGTGTATTAATGAATTAATGCCACATGATAAAGTTAAGTCATGAACATGAAATACAACACTTAACCAACTTGAGACATGATTTGATAGGGTTAAGTCATGAACCGCTTGAATATACTTAACCAATTGGACACGATGACTTGATAGGGTTAAGTCATGAACCGCTTGAATATACTTAACCAATTTGACACGATGACTTGATATGGTTAAGTCATGAACCGCTTGGATATACTTAACCAATTGGAAACAATGACTTGATAGGGTTAAGTCATGAACCGCTTGAATATACTTAACCAATTTGACACGATGACTTGATAGGGTTAATTCATGAAACGCTTGAATATACTTAACCAATTTGACATGATGACTTGATAAGGTTAAGTCATGAACTGCTTGAATATACTTAACCGACTTGACAGATGATTCGTAGGGCTGAGTAATGAACTTGAACGACAACACTTAGCCAATTTGACATGACACGTAGGCGGGTTAAGTCACGAACTTGAATGACAACACTTAACCAACTTGACATGCTAGACTGATGGGGTTAAGTCTCGAATTTAAATGACAACACTTAACCCACTGAACGGAAACCCTAGTTACGCGGTCCTTTTCAGCAGTAACCCACTAGATGTATCATGGTACCCTGGAACTAGGCAGGGTGGGGCACGATTACTGGGCTGATTGTAAGCGACCAGAACGACGGCTGTGTGGGTGCGCCAGTGTAGGTTCTAACGGAGTGCGGGCGTGCACACACTCTGGAGCAGAAAAAGAAGGCATTGGGTATCAGTAGGTTTATCTGTTCGTGCTTGATTCGTGTCGATGGTTGGCACCATAGGGCTTGATACACCCTATGGTGGACCTAGCACAGGTGACTACATTTCGTGATTGGGCCGTATTACACAAACACATGAACGAGCTAGGACTTGTAGGGAGCCGACCGATTAATAGATCGTTACATGGAATTCGTTAGGTAGCGTAATCCCTAGTGGTCCTAGGTGGCATAAACCTTAATCGAATCCAGGAAACATTTAATAGGTAGCATAATCCCTAGTGGCCCTAGGTGGCATAAATCCTAGTTGAACACGCGGTAGCTCATGATAAGGAAACCTAGCCAGAACAAGGGTGGCGGTCCCAACGATTTCAAGAATGGTGGCACTATGTTGAAGTAGTATAGAAATACGTGATGAAACCCGTATGATATACGGCAAGGGACTGTACATATACATGAAAAGGATGATACGAGTTGAGATACTAGTACAGTTAGTGCAGAGAATTTAGGAAATCAGAGCAAATAGATATCATTTTAATGGTGAAGCAGAGAAATCTTGCGATGCTTGATAGAAATCTTGCGAAACTATACTTAGCTCATCCTGATTGGGAACCTTGCAATGTTATACATGACAGAAATCCTATGATGTTATTCTTAGTTATCGTGCCTGTAGCTTATCTTGTCATCATGCTTATGTTTACTTTCAGTTTATTCATGCCATGTTATCTTTACATGTTTTTATGCTGAAAGTCACTAGGACTTACTCAGTCTTTATGACTGACCCAGTTTGTTTCGCCTCTTTTTCTTCCGTTTCCCCCCCAGGTTCACAGGGTGGGAACACAGCTTATTTCAGATCTTACCAAGCTCCAAGGCTATTTCATGAAGGCTTGGATTGCTCTTGGCTATGACTTGCTTTGCTGCTTTATTGGGGAATGATTTATAACTATGGTTTTATGCTTCTTTACTATTGCAAGACAGATTTCGATGTAATGGATTTAGTAGCATTTTGATGTAAAAGGCTTTAGACCTTTCTAGATTTTAAAGCAATGAAATTTGGTTCTTCGTCCGCTGTTTTATATGTTCTGTCTTGTAATATTTTTGTGTATGTTTACCTAGATAATGCTCTACCAAAGCTAGTGCATTCCCTTTGTGAGTGACCCTAGCGGAGGTGGGGTGTTATAACAAACACAAGAGCACAAAACTAGGGAGACAAATCATCTAGGAAGCAAGGCATGACCTGGCCCAGTTTTACAAGGGCCAAGTCAACCTTACCCTATTATAGGTCGACCTGGGCACAAGAATTTTATCCTATGCCTAGTCTTACTCGACCCAAACTTCATACTATAGTTTGAGCAGGTTGCAGGTTTTAGATTCACACCAAACCTAACATGCACGATGTGCAACACTCATACTCTATACTGGAAAAAATAATCACACCAATCAGATAAGGACTTAGAGAGTCATGATGCCTTAAATTTAGACTTGGGCAATGATTTCAAAGGTACTCAAATTTCTCTGAAAAGGTTACATAGCTCAAATTTTATTCACAGAAACCAGAATCTGACCTAAAATTAAGTTTAAACTAGAAAGTGTGAGTGTATTAACTCACCTTATTTAGATTTTTGGGAGATTTCGACAATTATAGCTTAAAAAGAGGAAGCTCGGGATATCCACAACCTATAGAAAGAATAGCAGTGACATGCAATCTACTGTAAATCTTCTTCCTTGAATTTCCGGAGAGAATAATTTTTATTCTCAGCTGAAGTTGATCTCTTGTTGTAGAGAGGAGAGATGTAAACTCTCTTTTTATTTGTTTTGGTAGAATATTAAAATTTGAGACATTAAGGAAAAAAACCATGATTTTCTCAGATTTTTTTCTTTTGGAAGAAGAGAAATGCACTAAAGGGAGAAAGAATGTACGTTTCTCTATTTCTCAATCTCCATATGTTTGTCATGGGCCTTGGATTTCGATTCAACAATCCAATAACAAGAATTACTAACTCAAAGCGTTATTAATTCATCTTAGTTATGCTAACAACTCAATTTACACAAATTTAACACTCTTTAACACATTTTCACAAATTGTTGCTACATTTAACATTTTTTAAACTCTATAAGTTATACAAAAACATCTAATTGTTTTAAACCGTTTAAATAATAATTTCAATGCAAACCTATGTAGTTAAAGCCCTGTTAAATCCTTATTATTGCCCGTAGCGCTCTCTGGCTGCTACGCTATTTCAATTTAGCGCTATGAACAGTAGCTCTGCTTAAAGCCCCGCTATTTTCTGCTTCATCCACTAAATAAGCGGTATTTAGCACCCGCTTTAACAATATTAATATACAATGGATCAATTGGACAATTATTTTTTAAAATAAATCAAAAAATTAAGTAAAGAACTAATTTTAAGTCATAAATGTCTTATATAAGATAGAAATCTGTACTAATCCTCGAATCTAATGTGCATAACCACGATGTACTTTGATTTTGTTATATAATATTAATTAATATTCGTTTCTTCTTTACAAATGATGCGAGAATGATAATTAATTAATTTTAATTATATAGTTTTACATCTAATTAACATTTGCACCTCCGTTATATCCCCGCTATTTCCCCGCTTTATCCCCACTACAGCTTTTTACACCTCTACCGCTATAGAACTGCTAAGGCTTTAACTGCACAGATGCAAACACATTAATATTTCTACGTTTGTAAAAATACACATTTCACCTTTCTTTACTTTGAAACTTGCATATTTTTACTAAATAACTTTGTACAACCTTACCAAAAATTACTTCCTCACTCAAATACTGGTTTACATTCAATAATTTGCCTTTACATATTTTATAGTCACACTTAAAGCTTTCAACTTGTAATGTAAGCAATTCACAACTACTACTATTACTAACAAAATCCATCGTTTAACTTGAACTCATAAAATTGTTTCATTTTAACTCCACAACTATTATATAATCATCAAATGAATTTATTTAATCAATTACAAATATGGCTTTTCAATGCAAACTCAACTTTACATAATTATACAAGTTTGGTTTCTGAACTCATATTTTTTTATTTTTTATTTCTTGATTTTTAATCTTTAAAACATGTTACGATCAGTCTGCCTTAGGTACACAAAGCCCTGGGTTGTCACAATCATCAATTAGTATACCTTATAACGCTAATGTTATTAAAAGATCTCAACTAGTGCATTTCACTTTATATGTAAATGAAAGAAAATATCATGAAATGTTGGTTATTTCAATTTTTTTTCCAACAAGGATGAATTTTGAATCATAAAGCATTAATGTTCCTGTATATCGCATCCGTGGAGGAGACAATCAATCAAAATTGTTCAAATTCCAATAACGATTGGATCTATATTATGAATGTTATGACTCTTGTATGAAAATTTTCATTTGAGCATTACTTTTGATTTAAAAACTAGTTATCCCTATTTTTACTCGTACTAGGATCATCCTATCAAAACATTGGCTTGGGAGATATAGATTTCTCTAAGATTGCATCTTAGGAGCAAGGTGCTCAAATGTAGATTTTAAGGTTACGAGTTTGAATTCTACATAATGCAATTCGAGGCAAAGGCGTAATTGAAATTGTAGTATACATATGTTGCATAAGACATATAAGTTACCATTTATGATATTTATACGAATAAGGTTCAATTTCCTTTTATTGAAAGAAAAGCAATAAGTATACACAATTTTTCACATACACACAAACACACACATATATATGTATATATATATATATATGGGTCAGCTACTTGGAAATAAAATTAGATACAAACTGAGAGACACAAAGTCTCGACCGTTGGATATTTTTGTCCTTATATGGAGAGGTGGAATTCAGGTGGAAATCCAATGGTGGAGATCAATTGTGTCACAAATTATGTCAAAATTCTATGTCTAAGTGACTTTTCCATATATACATACATACATACATATATATATATATGGGGGAGGGGGTGTTTATGTGCGTATATATGTATGTATGTCTATGTATGTGCATATATATATATATATATATATATATATATATATATATATATCAAACTTGAAAAACTACACCGCATATAAGCCAATGTTCATCACATAATACTCCCTATAATTCATCCAGCCCATACAAATGAGGTCTCCAAATTTCATTTCATCAGCTGTTACTTTTACCTCATTCATTCCTACAGCGAAAACATCACTTTAGCTTCTTTTTTTTCCATGGCTGTTCGTAAAAGGAAATTAAAGTGAATTATAATATTCTTTATTTTCTTCTGCTCAACTACCACCTACACCTGCTTTCCCAGATTTCTTATCATCCCTTATCACATTAGTCTCTCCACGTCTCTAATCATTTCTAACACACCACACCTTTTCAAGCACGAATTTCGACAAAACTCGAAACTCAAACTCTCAAGCATGAAGAGTATAGATCTATTACCTGCAATTAATGAGCATAAGCAGAGTAAAATAAAACTAACTCACAGTGGAAACCAAATAAGATAACTAATACAGACTAAGGCGACTACCTTAAGCCTGTGCCGCATTGATATTGAGCATGAGATAACAAGAATCAAAAACCAAACCAAACGGCTGCTAAGACCTTCCTTCCCCAAGCTAAACCTGAGAGTTATTATGAGGAGGGGGGTCAGAACAACAAGTCCCGGTGAGTATAAAATGTATAACACTGTCTACACTAAACTGGCGTCTCCCGTTCGGTTAGAACCGAAACATATGTCTAACAAGGCTAATAATTATAACCTAACCTTTGTAAGATTTACGCGCAACGACTAACTACCAAACCCAAGGTAGTATCCCCAAATATAACGATATCGAAATACTAAGACAAAATATTTACGCAAAAGTATGAAACCTTTAAACACCATTAAATAGATTACCAAAGAGTAAGAGGCGGGCTTCCAACTACTCAATATTACATAAGGAGGTAAATTATTTCCATACAGCCACTTAAGACCTCGCTATTAATATAAGGTAAGTGTGGATCCATTATATCACTTACGACCCAAGGCAGACCTATCGATCATTTAATACCTTACTCGGCGGTCTACTCAAACACTAAAATAAATTAGAGGACATTAGCTACTATGTCCTACTAATTTAAGGCTGTTGTCATTCATGCATATACCCATGCCCCACATAAGGTAAGAGATAGTACACAGTCACTTATTACCTGCAGGATAGGCAAATGACATCTCATCATTTATGACCTTTCCTTGATAGGCCCCCGTGTTACTATCTAATTATCCTTATTAGATAATCTCCTAGCCACTTACCACTTCATGCGGGATAGGCAGCCCATGGTACCTCCACAACAGCCATTTAATACATAATCCCAAGACAGAATCTCACCCCAGTCACTTACTACCTAGAGGAAGCGGACCAACACAGGGATTGCCAAGCTCGTGCTCAATAACCCTTTAATACTTCTTGGTTATGGGGAGGTGAGCTACACGATCACTTAATACACTTTTAAGGGTGGATCTTACTACTTAATACCTCTATCTCGAAGCAGGCTTACGCTTATAAATTATTGTCCTTTTTTAAACTTTTCTCTTTTGGGAGAGAGATGGGTCCTACAACCACTTAATACCTCACACTTGAAATAAACCTCATTTCAGGAAATAATCCTTGCTACGAAATTAACTGTCGTCGCGGGTTCCTATGATTAATGATATCTCACATCAGTTGTACATATATCTGATTGTTGGAAAGTGCAACTTCTGTCGAATAAGGCGACTGACCTCACATCATTAAACTAACAAGTCCAATCCTTGTCCTTGATTATATTAATTCTAGATTAACTAGAAATAAATAAGGAAAACCTACAATTGCCTATCTTAGGACGCTTATTTATTAATTTCCTTATTGGTCTTAGTATTTAGTACGCTAATGATCCTCATTAATTCCCCTTTCTATTTCTTTTATTATTATTAATTAGGTTATCTAGCATTATTGACCCAAACGGTCATATTTCCTAAGGCATTAATTAAACCATTTAATGTCATTTATGATACTAACACTCGTATTTTCCTAAGTCATTTATTATTAATTAACCTTTTTATATCCATCCCTTTTTGAATTCTGAACTAACTATTGTAACTCCCAGATATTACTAAAAATTTAATCACATTTAACTCTTACATGAATATATATAAGTTTGCTATTTATTTATTCTCTAGTTGAAGTTACAATCCTTTGTTCATAAATACCAATGTAATTGTAACCATTTAGGCATATTTATCCTATTCGATTAATTCCCCAAAATAAATATGGTTACAATACTTATTACCTTATTCATGACCTTTTTATTACATCAACAAATTTCATATTGATTGTTACAACAGTTACAAACGCTTAATTTCCATTCATTATAGAAATTATTACCATACATTTATTCCCATAAAATGGAAACATTTCAAATTCAAACACACATTAACACACAAACATTTAATTAGTAATAGCGTCATTTACGTAGATTTGGATCAGTAATATTAATATGTATATTTGTACTTATATTTAAAACCGAAGTTAACATAGTTACTAACTTATGTTTTCTTATGATTTATTATTTATGTTTACGTCTAAACTAGTGACAAAAAAAAAACCTTTTTGTGTTAAATCTTGTTTTAAGATTCAAAATCTTATAAAGTGTTGTTTACAATAATTATGCAAATTTGATAAATATTTTATTCCAAGTCACAAGGAAAAAAAGTTAATATTCTATTTAGAATAGTTGTTGCGAACTACGTACAAAATACGTGAATTTATACACTCTTCTTATTTGGTTTATTTATTTTCCTTGCAGATTTCAAATAACACTTTTCTATACAAAAAGAACAAAAAGGATAAAATTACATTAATCAAGTAAAACCACAAACAATACCAAACACAATAGGATTATTGATTATTTTAACCAATACTACACAATTACAATTCAACGTCCAATTCTTTGAATCTTGAATAAAACTACAATTTTAACAATGATTTTTGGGACTAATTCTCAGATCCAAGGTGTTTGCAATAACTACAACACATGAATAATGGAAGGCAAAAAGGTGATAATAACTTAGAAAGGCCTACAAACCTATACTTAAACAATATTCATAATAATTCAGATTTGACAAATAAACAAATATGTCACTTTTGGGCATATAATTCAAACTCAACACAAACGAATTATATATGTTTATCATAAACAATGTATATAATATCCCACTCACCTGAAAGTTATCTAAATCCAAATTTGACACAACTTTTAGGCTTAAAATTCTCAAATCTTATAGATCTACAATTTATTTCAAAAAGGGAATTGACAAACAAAGGTTTGAATTTGTAGGCATCGAAAAGAAATAGGAAAAGAAGAAGAAAATTCAATAATTTATATTACCTATTCGTAGGAACATCTCTTTATCGTAGATCTGAATCTAATCTCTCTGATCTTGCAAATCTGATTTGTATATGTTTATAATTTGTGTTTTAGAAGGGATTGGAGGATTGGAAATGCCAGAGCTTTGCTCCTGCCTCCAAAAAAATACAAACAAGAGAATGGGGGTGTAACCCTTTATTTATAGGCGTTGGAATGACCTAGGCCATTTGATTTAATTTAATAAAGATCCACCCATTTATATATATAATATATAAAAAAC
This sequence comes from Allium sativum, assembly GCA_030737875.1. Lineage (NCBI taxonomy): Eukaryota > Viridiplantae > Streptophyta > Magnoliopsida > Asparagales > Amaryllidaceae > Allium > Allium sativum. Next base: position 33,577,755 of record CM060926.1, on the reverse strand, counting down.
CTAGCCGTCGTCGGCTGTCATCGACCAAGCGGTCGATCGCCCGGTTGACCTAGTAGCAGGAAGGGGGTAATATAGGGCATTGTTATTGTCAGTCCAAATTTTGTTAAAGGGGGCCAAGTTTTTTGTCTTTTAAAAATTGTTAAGGGGGTACCAATGAGGAAAGTAGCCCCTTAACAAATAAAAGTAATTTTACCTTATTACCCATTTAAGCCCTTAACAAATAAAGTTAAGTTAACCTTAAAAAATATTGCAAGGGCCGCAGTAATTTTTTTTTCGATTCGCATATATTAATTTTTTTAAAACTCTAAAGGATAAGCGTTTTCGGAGGAATGTAATTGAACTATTTTTTCTTTGTTGACATAAATATGCTGAATTTAATAATTACGAAGGCAATGCACCGAAATGATTATTAATTTTTAACATATCATTGTCGAATACATATATAATTGATTACATGCTGCATTCGGTGCAGTGGCGACGAACTGCTTATTTTATTTTGGTTTCCCTTATGAATAAGTTTTAAAAAAAAATCTAATTTAAAGGGGTAATTCAGGAATATTGAGTGGTGTGAAATAATATGTTTGTGTAGCCCCTTAACAATTTTTTAAAGAGTGGAGTGTTTTTAAAAAATGACCCCCCCTTAACAGTAGGTGGAGTGTAAAGAACAACACCCGTAATATATTTATTCCTATGTATTAAATATTATATTTTATTTATTTTTTGTTCGTTTTTGTATATCGTACGTAACTTTTTCATGCGAATCTGCCCCTAAATATCCATCCTTGGAAAAATTTGTGCAACACAAAAATGAACCAGATCACCTCGAATTGCCAAGACCTGTGCGGATTCCCATAACGAAGATAATGAAAACCTCCCTTCTTCCCATCGTGGACCATTGCCACGATGAGGCTAAGCCCTAGATCCATCCATGACTGATCAAACGCCATAGCACCCCTCGAGTTGCATATAGGCATGAAGTTGTTGTTTGCCATGATAAGTCCAATGTGATTTATTTCATGATTTTTAGTGAGGTGGATTGAGAGATAATGATTTATGAATGTAAATGGAAGGAAGCGTCCATGTGTTTGTCCTATAGGCAATTGAATAGTGAAAATGGGAATGAAGGGGAACGGGTTTGGCCCATTACTGTAGTAACCCTAGCCATTTTTAATTTGATTAATATTTTATTCTCAAATGGCCCAAAAACTCGTGAAATCTAATTAACATGTGCCGCTTCTCGTCATCTATGTAAAAATGCTTTTTGAAAACAATGTGACTAGTCTCGAGACCTAAATCGATCGAATGTGGAAGTTAGCTTTTAATAATCGAATATACAACTTCAGTAACTTATAGGAATTGACACACGTTTTATTTACGCTTGACCAAATAGTACATCCGACCGCTACGAAACTTGATGACATGCAACAACTCATGACCCTAAAAGGAAGAGCCAAGGGATAGCCGAATGGTGCAAAAACTCTTTTCATATGGCGAGAATTTCATCTTGAGGCCATCAAATTGTCAAACATCGACCCAAACAAAAAAAACCTCGTCCGCGAGGTCAGTTCACGAAGTTACAAATAGTTACATAAAAACCTTGTCCGCGAGGACGATTTGCCAAGATAAGAATTGTTTTGAAACACCCTCATCTGCAACGTTGATTCATAAGATACAAATTTTTTCAGAAAAGCCTCGCCCATGGGGATGATTCATGAAGATATGAATTATTGCAAAAAAATCATTCATAAGGTCAGTTCGAAAAGATACAAGTCTTTTAAAAAAGACCCTTGTCCGCGAGGCTGGTTCACTAAGATATGATTCATTACCAAAAAACCTTATTCGCAAGGTCGGTTCGCGATGATACGGTTAATTACAAAAAAATCTTGTCCATAACGTCGGTTCATGAAGATGTGAATCATCACAAAAAAACTCACTTAGTGAGGTCGATTTGCAAAGATACAAAGCATTCCCAAAAATCCTTGTTTGCAAGGTCGATTCGCGAAGTTAGGAATCATTCAAAAAACCCCATGTTTGGGAGGTCAATTCCTGAAGATAGAATTGTTTTTCTTAGACCTCGCCTATTTGAGCACTTGAACCCTCATCCACTAAGTACAATCCCTAAGTATAAGAGTCGTCTTCAAAGGTGAGATTCGCTCATTGAAATTTGCTTTTGGAATCTACGAACTCCTAAATTACGCTAAAGCCATTTAAGACGTAGTCCGAACTCAATCAGAGTAAAACTAAGAAATGTGAGGCGAAGGCACTCAAAACACTAAAAGTCGAAGTACTTAAGCATCCAAATGTAAGAAATAGGTTCAATGCTTGGATATCTTGCCTCTACCATGGAATTTGGACTAAGGGAATCAAAACAGAAATCTTGAAAATGGATTAAAGAGCACAAGCAGTCCTATGGCATGGAGGCAACGAACATCACCACGGTTAGGCAAAGGAGCGAGATTATTTATATTGCACGCTCAATAAAGGACCCCAACGTCATGCCAACTACTAAAAACCCAATTGTTTCAAAATGCATAACACATAGAAATAAGAGTACAGAAAACAAAGTGTACAAATTACAGGAGAAAAATAACAACATTTCATTACTATATAGTACATGTATAAAGGGCTTTTTCATATCCAAACGACAAGGGGCGACATCCATACAATTACGACCAAGAAAGAAAAATATAGGCTATATACAAGATGGTGTAACAACCCAGATTTTCGGTTGGCAATGTTTGAATATTTATATCTATTTTAAATGTTGAATTAGAAATATTAATTAATTTTTAATATGGAGATTATTAATAAAATGAGTTTGAATATGTATAATTTATATTTTATTTAAAACGAAATCGCAGTAGTGTAGTAGTTCATAATATTATTGGGTTCCGAACTTCAATTGAATATATAGAATCCATTGAGTCAAAATTCTTTGAAACATGAATTGTCTGAATCTACTTGATTATAATTTTCTAATAAAAGAGAAAAATCAAGATTTCATATTATAAATTTTGAGTTATGTCCAAACCATATTTTCAGAAAAGCGTTATGAAATTGTTTATAAATCATAACGTTTTATTTAATATAATAAAAGGATTTTTAATACGATTTGGATATCGTTTAACTCAGAAATGTTAATGCTGAGTTTTAAATCCATATTGGTTTATATTTGAAGCTATATATTGTTCCATTTGGATACATACATACATATATATATATATATATGATAATAATAATTTATTATTATTAAATTGAATCGTTTTGGAATATTTTATTGAGTTTATATAAGCCTTACAAATAACTATTTTTTCAAACGACCTTCGTTTTCGATGAAACGAATTTTATTAGAATATATATAGCTAATTATTATAAGATTTCAAATTTAGAGCCAATCAGGGTTGTTTTGCAAGCGTGTGATATCTAAATGTGAACCAACTAATAAATTGATATTAAAATAATGTCGTTGTGCAAATAGAGTTGGTTTCGACTAATGAATTTCATTAGGACCGGAACATCAAGATGTAGCAATACATCTAATTTCATCGCGTTTGGAGTTCATAAATTTTTGGTATGAATATAGGGCGTGCAACGTAATCAACGGTAAAATAAAATTTAACCGTATAAATCAACGTATCAAATAAAAATGAATAATTAAAATAAAACTTAAGTACTAAGCAAACTAAGTAGTACCTACATATGCCGCTACCCTAGCCACTTTTGCACATGCCTATATCCAAACAGACCAGAACGTGGAAGCTCGCACATGCCTATTGTGCCACCTAGAATTTCTGCAAACCTACCTAAACCTAAAACCAAAACGCACATCACACACATGCCTAACACCACATAACCTACCATACCATGTACCCGATAATGAGCCTGCCAAATAATGAAACATGATGGCCAAACTTTCTTCACCTATATATACATCATAGCCTCCTTCAATTCCCCAGTGAATTGTATACGTGCACTGCCTAAAATGGTTTCTTCTCGGTGAACAACTAAAAATTGAACCCCTCTCCATACATTTAAAATTTAAAACTCCCTAACCGTTGTGAACTAACCCAAAGTGTCAATAATAAAGTTGAAGGTGGGGGTGAGCTCGACATTGTGGTAATTTGGTGAAGCGCAGTCGTCGGTGGTGGCTTCTGCAGCAGGTCGAACGGAAATTATTGCGAGGTGTTTTCTGGGTAAACCGGCGCATCAAGTGCGATGTGATGCTAGTCGAAGGTAGCTGTGGAGGAGGGGATCACGATGGTGGTGGTGACAGGCGTTCCGACGTCAAGGGGGAAGCGCAATTCAACTTTTACAGTGGCATGAATGTTTGGGTACTTGCTATTCAGATGGGGGTTCGACTTTGGGCACTGGTGGTTTGAGGTGGAGGTGGGAGAGAAAGGGGAGCGGGGAAGTGAGGTGGTGGATGGGCTATGATGGCCAGAGCTTGGCGTGATAGTGGTTTGGTGAAGGTTGGCAGTGTGAATTCACGGTTTCGTAATGAAACTATAAAAAAAGTGCAGTAGGTAGTGTGAACTATATGTGAAAGAAATAGTATATGGGAGGGGACGTGGGCTAGCATAGGGATATAGGCTTGGGCCTTCGTAAAGGAAAAAATATGGATCGACTTGTTTTTACTTGAAGCAGCGTTATGTGGGGAGCTGGAGAATAACATGTTAAATGAAGCAATGCAGTATCAGGTGGGGAAAACAGAAAGGGTACGTGGCCAATAATTTATAATATATAATTAACATTAATTAGTATTAATTAAAGTTTAATTAATTCAAATTAAAATCATGATTGCGTAATTTGTGTAACTTTCCCATATGTTAACAAAATTGAACAAACCAAGGAGCTTTGGAACCGTATCGACAAGCGTAACAATCTGGAGTTGATTTGGTCAGAGTTAGTAGCTACTAGAATTTTTTATTAAATTAAATTACTGTTTAATTTAATTAAATGAATGATTTTATCGACAAATGAAATCAAGGTGAGTTTACTCACTAAGTTTATTCCACTTACATTTTATAAAAACCGAGTTTAATAATTGGGTGCTATGGTTGTTTATGACTACTGCCATATGCTTATACATATTGATCGGACTGATTAAATTAAATGTTCGTTTAATTTAATTAAAATCAATCGTTATTTTTAACGACTGTAACCAATTGAGGTAACTTTGTAGCGACCCAACGGATTTTCGACCCCGAAAATCGACATAAAATCACCATGTCGATTTATCAAGCATCGAAAACACTGGATTGTCATGAGAAAGAAATTAGAGGGTGAGAATAGAAAGAAAGAAATATTAGAATAGAAGAAAGAAGAAGAACACATCAGAATCTCATAGCGGAACGAATAAAATATAATACCAAATCTCTTTATACAAAAGAATTATATATATATACATACCAATCATCAGAGTACAACATCAATCACAGTGGAATAATAACTTTATATAACTAGCGGTGAAGCCTCCTGCTTCTAGCTCCTGAAACTCCAAGCGAAACCTAACCTGGAACATACTCGGTCTGACCCGAGCACATTTGATTTAAAACAAAATACACCGGGTCACGGGGTCAGTCTGGAATACTATCAGTGATAAATTCACAGCACACACACACTTGTTTAACTTGGGAAAATCCTTTATGAAAACAAAGGATAATAGTAAGACCATTCCACCAATAAACACGGACGGTTTTTACCTTACTATAACCCAAACCATTTTTGAAATCATAACTTGTTCTGATATTATCATAGTGTCTAAATACAAGTAAATAACAATATAGAGGAACACTTGCATCTCACACTCCCCATATATAGTATACAATCAAAACCGCGGGTGCTTATTGGATGTTGGATTCCAACTTGACAAGGTATGAGACCACCTGCCGACAGTGTATCTCTACAGGCGAATACACTGGGTTCAACAAGAACGTCTTGCAACCCGGCCCTCACATGACTGACCTCTCATTTCGCTTGAGTGTATCGAATGTATATCACCGACGGTTAGGATCAGCAACCGCCTCCCGATAAGGGACAACACCGAATACATATTAAAGAAGCAAATGGAATTTCTCTAGATAGGTGATCATACACCCTAATGGGAGCGACCCATATAGCCATGCTGCCTACCTGATTTTTGTCATTTTCCGGTTGATGAGGCTTGAGGCTATAATTTATCTCCAGAACATCTGTTCATCATTCACTTTGAATGCCACATCGTCAGATCCTCTGGATATCACTAATTGACATCCACAAAAATACTCTAGTTGGGAGCTAACCAACTATAATATGTTTGAGGAAATCAACGTACGTGGTCATTTAGAAATACTCTGTCAGACACTCGTCCATACAAGTCATCCAGGAACAGGATGAACCGAAGGCACTCTACTACTACATCTCATATAGGAATCACCCCAAGGATCAGTAGCGAGAAGTCCTTGCAACCCGTGGATTCCAACCACGATAGAATCACAGTTTATCTCTGTTTGCAAGACAGAGAATCTTAGTGGTTCTTCGCTTATGAAAATCTACGGTCTTCAATGCTCCATCTCGATCTTCTTCTAATATCTTCACGTATTTGTTGGTAGGAATGGTTTTCGAATATAAATTCGATCTCAGTCTTTCCGTACCAACAGTCGTATTGGTCAGGTTTTGATAGTCGGTAATTTAACTATCATATAACAATAGTGTGAATACAACGGGTTTGCCGATTCAGTACTTGACATAACTAGACCTCTTTAAAATATATTTATATACTTAATGATATAAACCAAATTCCTCTGATTAACTCTGACTGATTTACTTTGATCGATTAACTCTAACTTGACTAACTCAACTTATTTAACTCACTGAACTAACTTGATTTGACTACTCCTATCGATTGACTAATACTCGACTTAACTCCATTCGCTTGACTGTAGATCGCAGCGATCACAATGGTTACGCCTGATTCCAACAGGAAACATCCGACCGCCGTAGGCTATCTGCAGCCCTGTGAATTACGCTAGCAGTCGTACGCAATGGCAACTCTTATTGAATAACTATGTTTTCTTAACTCTACCTCAAATACTATATTCGACCAACTCTTAATTGAATAACAAATGTCCAATGTAATTTGAAATCAATATTCTTATTTCTTTTGAACAATTTTTGCAATATTATTTATTTCCCAAACCTTGCATTAGAGTTTGAAATTCATCGTATAAGAAAAACAAATTTCAATACCTTCACTCACTCCAAAACTAATACCATTCCTCGATAATAGTGAAGGCAATCAAGTTGGGGTATTTTAGTTACCTCTCAGACCTTGATTGACCCCGTTCTTACCTCAGAATAATAAAAGTTTCTCACTTAGACACCTCACCAAAATCTCCTTCACCATCTCGATTTCAAACTGGTTTTGTAAACCATTTCTTACATTTAAAATCCCTTGCCAATCTCATCTATTCACTTAATTTGTTTAATTAAGTAAATGTCAAATAAATGCCACTTTTAACTTGGAATTTAGTTCCAAGAATCCATTTACCAACATTCTAATACTATACTATTTCATGTATTTCTTTTGTTTGAAATCTCTTAGTTTAAATTCTAATATTGACTAAATTCCGTTTCTTAACATTTAAATCAATAAACTTTTGATTTAAAACCTTGTCGGGTTTGTTTTCAAATTGCTTACTCTAATTTGCTTAACCACTCCTAATACTTAGCTTTAACCTATTACCATATTCGACTTATTTTCAATTCATAATCATTTCCCCTAAAGGGTTCATCTCACTTGAATTTACTTTACTTAATTGAATATTTCAGTAAAAATTTATTTAAATCTCCACTTCTACTTACTAATCACATTTACCATTCTCGTTTGAACACTCGGGTTTTTAAATCCCTTTATAACAGCTCTTATCATCTTTTTGACCAAAACCATATTTTCACTAAATCACTTCTTGACTAAATCCCAATTAAAAGCCATTATGCTAATTATGAAAATAAAAATTAACTATACTAAAATAATTTACTTTGTTATTAACAGGAAATGGGACCATGAATCATTTTCAACAACCTATTAAATAATTATCCACTATATTAACTCCAACTAGTTTGATAATTACTTTAATTATAGTAAATCAAACATTAACTAACATTAAACATTAATTAGTTGCATTTAACAAATAAATTCAGAAATTCAAATCAATTTGATTCAATTATCATTTCAAGTAAAACAGTTGAATTTATTGACCATGCATCACAGTTAACTTTTAACTGATTTTTCCACTGTCATTTCCCCTTTTTATTAATTAATTAACTTAATTAATTTAAAAATCACTATTCAATTGTTTAAAAACAATTATTCGGTTTTACTAACTCGTCGGTAAATCCCTTGGGTTCTGCTTGTACAACTGGTCTAAACCATTTAAATAATTTCCTTTAACTCGATTTACAGTATTTATTTATAGTTTTCCAATTTAAATACTCGTATAAAATAATTGAATAACTTTAATCTAGTTATAAAATAATTTATAACTTTAAACCTACGTCAGTTCACTTGACGGTCGAATGATGTTAAAACCACACATTTAGGCCATTACTGCCAATTATTCAGTCAACACGGCCGGTTGATTTTAACCACAACAACGACGAGTATATATTCAACTATCAACATTCGAACAAGTTTTGGTGTCAGTCGGGGTGAACAAATCATATGTATGCACAACAAACAAAAATATAGTGTATTTGAGGAATCCGGTCGGATCCCTCCAACCTGTCCTTCTCTGCATCACAGACGTCAGTTGGATAAAAATATACGAATTGAATAATTTACGAAATATAAATAGCTGCGACCAATCAAACACAACAACCAATTTGCATCCATCACATCCAATCAACCAATTTATACTGTTAATTGTAAAATATATTTTTCTGTGACTTTACCACATCACAGGATTCCAGAAGGTGTGAGAATTAACTAACCAATGTTTATTCTGGTTGACGGTTGACGTGTTTGTTCTTTTTAATTTGAACTGAACGTTCAAAATTTGCTAAAATTTCAACTGCTTAGATCGAATCCTAGTTAGTGCCATCGCCTAGGTCTCGTCCCTGGGATCCCAACGGATCCAGTTTCGTCAGATTCTGTTAAAGTATGAAGAAGTTACGTTCGTTTAAAGTTTTATAAAATATACGATAATTAATTAATTAATTAAAAATTTAAAACTTAATTACCTATAATTCCCTGGCCACGTCGCCACCATTAACGGTCAATGCCACGTCATCCTTGGCTTAAACAAAAATGCGCTTTCTCTCTTGGATCGCTCCTCTTCCTGATCGCACTTCTTCTTCCATACGTTCAAACTCGGTTTCACCCCTTCAAAACCATCAGAGCACCATTCCTCCCCCACTGTCGAACTAGGGACCCACCTGAGACCTCCCACGCCACCGCCCGTCCACCAGCTTCCGACGCCTGAACCGCCAGCCGCCACCATCCCTCCGTCCGCCTGAATTCCCAATTACCCCCAATTTGGTTAAATCGTCAAATTCCCCCACCTCCGATCACTTCAGGCGTCGCCACCACCGTGGAATTGACCGCCTCACTCCCCTGCTCCGACCAGCGCCCTTGCCTCCGCCCAGATCCGCCTCCAGTGCCGTGATTTTGGCCAAAACCCTTCACAGCTTCGAAAAACAAACCCAAAAACATCACCCACTTTCATCTCAGTCCCCACGCCACCACAGACCACCAGAGACCCCAAGACCACAGCCAAACGGAAGCCTGATCTCTCCTCTTTATTTCCCCCAAGGTCTCGACACCTGAAATCAACCCAATCTCCATAATTTTGAAGAAAAACGAAACTGGTTTTTGCCGGTTTTTGTGAAATTCCGGCGACCACACTTGTCGAAACTTCCCCAGCTTTTCTCAGCAACTAGCCCTTGACCCGATCTGCACTTTTCGTTCAGGTTGCCGTATCAAATTCGCAACGGATTGGAAGATATAAATTGTTTTGTAATCGAGGACTTATTTGTAAATTTGATGAAGAGAATTTAGTTTGGCTGGAAATTTCTGTTTGGGAGGGGGTATATACAGTCGGGTTTTATTATATTTTAACTTGACGTGACGTCTGACAACGACCGACGATTTTTATTTCGTGTTTATCGCTATTTTGAATATTGTTTATTCGCTGCTGCGCTCATATACAAACCCCGTTCGAGATGTGAATGGACGGCATAATATAATTTGACGATACGGTCCTAACGAAACTTGTTTCGTCGAATTCCGTGTCCGTTTGCTCAAATAGCGTTCGTACACGTCCAATTTGATCGATTTATTTTTCATTTTATTTTTCCACGCTCACATAATAACTCCGATTGACGTGAGGTTTGAAAATCTAGCAATAATTTACTGTTACTGTCCCAACAAATTTTTTTTTTGTCGAAAACAGAGGTCGTTTGAAAAATGCCCCTTTTGAACTGGCCAATTTGAATTAAAATAAATCAATTTCAAAATACTTCAATATAATAATATTAAAATATCACTATTGGTCCTACTGACCAGAATTTGACGCTCTACCAAGAAAAAAATATCCCGGGTTGAATTCCAAGCCAAATGGATAGATAAAAAATTTGAAAACCTTTATTTTATATAAACGCAACGCTATATATATAAAGGGAATTCCATAGCGTTTTTTCCAAAATTTGATTTGGAGATAAAATAAAATCTACATGACGAAAACTGGATTTTTCTCTGCCATAGGAAAGATATCGTCAAACTGGTCCCGACATTTCTTGTTTCGAGGAAATCCGACTTATTTTGAACCCGATACGACCCATTGAAGTTCAAAACACCAAAACGCGAACTGCCGCGCCGTTATAGCTCGTTATTTAATTAAATTTATAAACTATACGCTCGACCGTCGTTTATTAAACGAAATTGTCGCTGTATTTTCAATACAACCAATATTTGATCACTTTAAACCGCCCGGTCACAATATATTTCAAACTCAACATTTTCCCATATTCTGGGAATAAAATATTATTTTATTATTTATTTAAATAATAAATTCAAAATAAAATCGTTAAATTCGATTATTTAAATTTGAACCAATATTTTTAATAGATAAAATATTTAAAATAACCCTAATAAATAGGCAAAAAATACGGGTCGTTACAAACTTATCTTGTTGGTCACGTTTATAGTAATATAAACATATAAAATTAATAGTTGGATGTTTAGATTGCTGTTATTAGTTGATTACTGAAATTATATCTGATTATTGAAATGGATGATATTATTTTGAGGTAACCTATTTGGATGTAAGTAAAAACAGGTTGGAGGGATCCAACTGGATTCCCCAAATATATTGAATATTATTTATTGTCATATTATATGAACTATTTCACCAATCTGATTAGATGATTGTTTTGATTATAAATTGTAGAATTGAAATTCAAGGTTTGCTTTTCATTAACCAATAGGTAGTATTGGTTAAGTAATTGCAACAGGTGGCCCTAAAAATCAATCTTTTTATAATCGTTGATTTACCGTTAGGTAAATTGGCTGAAAAGAAGTTATAAATCTATTTTTTAACTGAAATTAGATTTTTTTAAGTTTATTATATAAGTTATTTGAAATAAAGTTTTATTAAAAGAAAATCTATTATTTATTTTTATTATATATAGGTAATTATAAATAAATTTATAAGGCAATTTCTTGTGTTTGAACAGGTTTTATAAGCAAGTAAGTTCAGAATTAGCGTAAGGGTTAAGAGTTGTGATTAATTACTTTTAAGTAACAATTAAGTGGATTATTTATAATTAACTGTTAGTGGAAAGATAATTATTGAATTGTGAATTATTTAATGAATTTAATTATAAATTAATCACCTTTAGAGAAGGATTAACTATTATATTAATAGTTAATGATGAGGTAAACTATTTCTAAATAAAATTGAATAATCAAAGCGATAGACTGGTAATTAGAATTTAATTCAATGGAGTTTAATAAGGTCTTAAGACCTTGCTTATAGTTAAAGGAAAGTTTATGTAAAATTTATTAAAATCAATCTAAGTCAGGTTTAAGAAGAATTCTTATTTAGAATTCTATTGATTGGATTTTTGTAAAATCGAATCGGGCAAGGTTAAGCCAAGTTATAAATGGATTAATGTTGAAAATGATTTCAAAAGGGAAAAGTGAGTTTATTAATTGATTTATAAACTTAAGGAAGACTAAATGGAACTTCAAAGCCTAAGGTGGAAATGTATGAAGGGGAGTTGAAATAAAAACCTAAAATTGATTGAAATCGGGGATGCGAGATAAGTTTGATAATTCGATGTAAATTCAAATAATGGAAATATGAAAGGATTATTGAGATAAAACCAAATAAGTTTTAACTAAACTTATAAGGAGTGTTATGAAGGATTTTATTTATGATAAAAATCAACGCTCGTATATAGTATTGAAAGGATGTTTAACGATAACAGATATAGTTTTAAATTGAGTAACATATTTGAGATTTGGATTAAGGGATTTCAAAAGAAAGAGTAGGGTTTATAATCCCATATTAAATCGAATAGAATATGGAAATTTTCGTGATACTTACTAAAGGTTAGATTTTCGTTAACAGACTTTTATTTTTTCTAAAGGTAAGAATGTTTTCGATCACGGTCTGAGAGGTAAATAAAATACCCCAACTTGAATGACTTCATGATTATCCAAAGGATAATACTAGATTGTGTAACTAGGGTAGATGAGATTAATAAATCTATTCTTTCCATTAAAGATTCATTAAATTTCAAGTTTATAAGATGAATAAAATGATTTTGAGAATATTCTTATATTGAATAAATCTGGCCTAATACGATTGTTGATACAGAAAGACTGAGATCAAATTTATATTCGAAAACCATTCCGAATGCGAATACGTAAATGTTGATGATCCTAATAGAAGATGGAACAATTGAAGACCGTGGATCTTCATGAGAGGAAGAGTTACTTGTTGAATTTCTTTGGTTAGCTCCAATAGATACTTTGGCAGTGATTCTGTCGTCACTGAAATATTCGGATTGGAAGGGCTACTCGCTACTGATCCTTGGGGTTATTCTTATATAGGATATGACAGGAGGGTGCCTTTGGTTTATCCTGTCCCTAGATGACTTGTATGAATGAGTGTCAGACAAAGTATTTTCAAAAGAGTCACATACATTGGTTTTTACAAGCGTACATCTGTTTTGGTGGCAGAGAAGACACCTCTTCTTATCTTAGCACCGAGGGTATTTTTATAGACGTCAGTTTGTGATTTCTAGCGGATGTGACGATGTGGCATTCAAAGTGAATAGTGATGTGTTGTTCTGAAGGGTAAGTATAACCTCAAGCCTCTTTAACCGGGATGGTATAAAACCAGGTAGGTCGCACGGCTATGTGGGTCGCACCCATTAGGATATATTATTACTTGATCTGGAGAAATCAAAAATCCCTTGGTTGTCCCTTTATTTTTGTATGCTTCTGACGGTTGGATGGCCGCCAATAGTGCTAGTGATATATTGGGAACACTCAAGCGAAGTGAGTGGCCGGTCATGTTTAGTCGGGTTGCAAGATGTTCTGCTAGATAGTTTTTTTTATTTTATTCAGACACTATTATAATATCAGAATAGATATAATTTCAAAATGTTTTGGGATATCGCAAGGTAAAAACCGTCCGTATTTATGTATGGACCGGTCTTATGATTATCCTTTTCTTTGGAAAAGATTTTTAACTTTAAATTAAGTTGGATGATACCTATAAACTTAATAAGTTTCTCACGCTGGTTCAACTGACTGATCCATGATGTTTGCAATGCTCAGGTCAGACCGAGTTTTACAAGTTCAAGTTAAAATGCTAAGAACTACAGGAGACGAGTTAGAGGAGTTCAGACATATGATTCATATTTAGTGTTATTCTGCTGTGTGCTATATATAAGGACAGGTTGTTGTAACCATCCAGATGTATTGGTTATTGCTGTATTCTGACAATTATAAGTATTTTTCTTAAGCTCTCAACAAGTATTTATTCCAGTATTATATTTTATTCCACTGCGATGTAAGGCTCTGTGTTGTGTTGGTTCTTCTTCTTCTTCTTCTATTCTAATATTTCTTTCTTTCCTCATCCACTTATTTCTTTCTTTTACCTTTCTGGATTTTGGTACTCGAGTTTGGACACGTAAATATAGTGAAAGTATTAGTGTCGAAAATTCGAGCATCGAATTTTCTAGGTCGCTACAGTTGGACTATGTACATCGTCCAAAAAGGAAAAGACCCCCAGCTATAAAAACTACACATCAATCCTTCCAGCTTCCTTTAGTATCCTTCCTGAGTCAAAAATTAAGCTTCTATGGCCTATCTGACTCACCAGAAAAAGGATCAGTGCTGATTAGAATGATTGTTGTGTGCTCACCTCATGACTGGTTACTTTAGGAACTTCCACTGTGCCAGATGATCCTTTATGAGCAAGTGCTTGCGAAGTTTAGACCAACCCTTGACAGACTTAGGATCATCCCTCACTTCAGTCTCTTTCTCTGCAGTCTCAATCTCCTTTTTGCTTGTCACCTTTTCCTCAGTTGTCGGTTCCTTCTACTCAGCGCTGGTCTCATCTCCTTCCGAATACACCACTGGGTCGTCTAAGCCTTGTAATGCTTCGACCTGCTTTGAATATGGCCTGGGCTGGGAATTAAAGACCGAGGAAGGAGCTAGAATTATTATAAACACTAGGGTGCAAGTAGTGAAAATCGCCATGATTTCCACGATGTTGAAAGATGTATAAAGGGATGTGGCAATCTTTAAATCTACGATATGATAAAAGTGAGGGATTAAGTATCTATCTCCTTGTATGACAACAAGAAATCTTCAAGTTTCAGGATAAAAATAACATTTACCTGCCGTCAAGGTTTCCGTATGGATGTCAATCTCAAAATCATGCCCATTACATCAATCGGGTGTGTAATCTCAGGAATATTCATCATTGGAATTGAGATAGAGGCTAGAATGATAACTAGGGAAATCGAAGAAGAAGCAACACCTCAAATGTAGGAATAATCTCATGTTAGCTTTCCCTCGTAGGGCTCCGAAATCAACCAGGTAAATCCTAAAACAAGGTAGAGGGACCAATGGGCGGCCTATATAGTTTTCTCTGTGTAATCTGGTAAATGTCGGAAGTTGAAGAAGTTAGGGAGACCACCTAAGTAGGAGCAAGATATGAGTGACCATATGTAGTTTTCACATCAACTCCGGAAGTGACCGAGGGCTTAATAGAGGGACCACGTTTCGAGGGTTCTAGCTCCATCCTTGGCCACTTCCAGGCTCCTCGGCCTTTATGGTCTTTTCCCCTTCGCGATCTCTTTTACATAAACTCTAGAAGGTGAAGTTCGAGCCTGTTGGGATGAACTGCTCTCTAGTAATTTCTCCTAGGGTAGCGTAATGTCTCTTAGATTCCTAAAGCCATTAATGACATCCCCCTCACTGGACTTGTGCAGTTATTGGCTCGCTAGTACATACTATATCCCACAGCAGATTTCTACAGCTAGGATTTTCCTGAATATCCTCAAAAATAGACTTTCCACTTTAATCCTTTCTATGTTCCGCTATTTCCGATATATCCCATTATTTCCTCTATTTCACCTTTTCTACTATATCTTCTATAAAAGAAATGAATTGGAAAATGAAACCTACACATTATAAAAATTATGAAATTAGGTTTTATTTTAGTTGAATTTTTTAATATAAACAAAATTACTCTAATATTATATTAAATTTAATCAAGTGGAATAAAAGTTTATGTTTATTTACATATTTTTGCACATGTTTAATATAAAATGAAGAACGCACTAAGTATGATTAAATTTAATGTTAAATTTTCATTTTATTATTGGTTATATGTTTTTAAAAACATTAAGTATGAGTTTTATGTGCTATATTAGAGTCATTTGTTATATCTTTGCCATTTCCTCGCTTTATCTTCCTTATGACTTTTTGTGCCTATGCCACATTAAATCCGTTGAGCGTTTTAATTGCACAACTCTGGACGTGGGACTTGAAGTCTGCTCAGTAGCACTTGAAATATAAACAAGTGTGCCCTCCTATGCTCCTAACTTTTGATGCATCAGAATGACTCCTAGATTCTCATCATAAGATTATGTGTAAACCCTTTCAGATTCACTTCCCACATCACTAGAAACATATTCTCCTCCTTTCAAAATCTGTCCTTCCTCCGCTTCCGTATAAGCCATAGATTTTCCATCTTGATAGATTATATTCGTATCTTCTTCCTTAGGAATTGGAATCATCCTCACTTGTCCGATAATCCCCACTCGAGTCTGACGTTCAAAGCTACCATCATCGAATGACCACCTTAATGAACCATCTTTTACATGGAATTCACTACTAACACCCCAGGATGAGAATGTAGAATGAGTCTCGACTTTGGGATGAGCATGGGCTGGGAATTAATAAGGAATGACTAATCTCTCGACATGTAACAAACCAAATCTATAACGGAATTCATCCCGCATCAAGAAACTCCTTTACCTCTCCTGCGTTGGAAGAGCTTTCAAAGCACTTAAAGTAGCTTCATTCACGAGGTACTTAATTTAAGTAGGAAAAGCTACAAGAAACAAAAATTTAGTCATAACTCCAAGCCTTACATTCAAACTGGAACTAAGATCCAAGCAGTTTAAATGCTTACCCCCATAAGCCTATAGCCTATTTAATCCTTCCAGGCAGTGACAAAGAAGAACTAATTTTTGAAAGTGGACAACTTGTTCTAAA
Organism: Allium sativum; assembly: GCA_030737875.1. NCBI lineage: Eukaryota > Viridiplantae > Streptophyta > Magnoliopsida > Asparagales > Amaryllidaceae > Allium > Allium sativum. The sequence continues at coordinate 33,560,972 of CM060926.1, read as the reverse complement.
GATTCAATATAAGTTTATGGTTCCCCTGCGCTTAACGAAGATGAAGGAATGGTAGTTTTGCCTTTTTTTCAACAAGATAGTTTAGCTCGACAAAATTACAATGGATGTTTGAAGGTCCGCATGAACAACACATACAGATAAGTCAACACCACATAACCATTAGGATGCATTTCAAATGGCGATATGCCCATCTCTTGAAGCACCACCTGCAAAAATAGATTAAAGAAAGTCACGACACTATTTGAGCACATAAAGCGATGGCAGGCAGTATAGCTAGGCAACGGCTTATCAGTATACTCGTCTCTTGATGGTAGCTCTATGTCCCTCTTTGGGATGCTGAGTTGTAGACATATACCTTAAGCATATGTGTTGTAATCAATGTCGGGCATCTGTGTGGTGGATCAGTAAGAAATGTTAGTGGAGGTCGAGACAAATCAAAAATCAGTCCTACAACGATGATAGCCTGCTCAACTGGGACATGATTCGAGGCTCCTATGTGAATAGAACACAATGACATAAAGGAGGAAGACTTGGTTTCAGAATGGGAAGAACCTCTTCTCCAAATTGCAAACAAGTAGAACGACCCGAAGTCATTCTACATAAGGAAACTTACGTTCAAGACGGTTAGGTGCATTCAATTCCTATGTGTTCACTTGGCCAAAAAAAGTTTGAAATTTAAAGGAAATCAATGTGTGCTAATCGACATAATTCCAAGTGCTAACCGGAGGCAAGTTCAGTACTTTTTTCTAAGTCAATGGAGTCCAATGAGCCTTAAACTCTACAAACAGACCATCTTGCGTATGTAGCCCACTTGCAACAGAATAAGCAATCCCTACAATCTTTTTTATTTTTTCAAACTTACTTATTACCTATTCGAAAAAATGATAATGGATCGATTACCTATAAAAGCTTAGGAAGCATTCTGTTTTAGGATTTACGGACGTGCAAATACAATATAAAGGAGACGCTGAATAGCTAACGAACTTAAACTTGATCATGTTACACTCTTTAACGACCCACATTCTATGTATCGGAGGGTCGTAGAAAATTTATTTTATTTTCATACGAAGTCATATGGTCGTGTAACTTTGGAAAACGACTATTGGGGTCACTTCCCCACATTCACTATTTTTTCCAGATTTTAAATGACCGTTTTGCCCCTGGCGAATCTTGTTTTTCCTATAACTTTTGATTGGTTAGGAGTTTTGATTTAAAACCACATCCATTGGATTCAGATGATGGTTTCCCATTCCGTAGAGTGGTCACACTTATCAAACGGACTTACAATTTGGGAGATATGGCTAAAATAAGATTTGAAGATCGAAAACAGCTTAATTGGGCTTAATGGTGATTAACGGCTAGGCCCATAACCCATTTAGGGATTAGGGTTATGGGAGGGCTGGGGAATCATCTCCTTTTATTTTTCTATCTGCCACAAACCTTTCTCTAACCCTAATCATGGCTTCCATCTTTCAAATCTATCCCTAATCACTAATTAATCAAATCTACAACAAATCAAGCCGAATTAACACCAAATTCAAGATAGAGTTGCTGCACCACATTGAGCCAAATCAGTAAAAGTTTCATATCTAACATTTATTTTTGGCTAAGGTGAGTGATTTACATGTTTATATACTAATTATGGCTAATTAGTGGTGATTAGTGATAATTAGCGAAATTATACATCTAAAAATTCTGGAAAAATATGTGAAAATTCTAAAATCATATTTTATGTCGTTGGTATGAATTTGGGGTAATTTGGATTAAGTTTGCTAATCCTATAGTTAGACATGGTTAAAGGAAAAATCACATGGTTAAGGGAAAATCATGGTTTTGGGTATGTTTGATCTAAATTAATATATGAAGTCATTGTTTTATGTTTTTGGTTGATTCTACATTTTACTACTGTTGTTTGGTATGTTTTGCGATAGCATGGGAAAGTTAGAATGGTTGAAAACGCCGTCGTTTGGCGAAATTAGCTTACTAGATAAAAGCTGCAGGGTTTCGGTTCTTGATGGTGGCCACGACCCACGAACTACCAGGAGGGAAGGGTCACGAATCGTCAGGAAGGGAGGGTGATGAACATCCAGGAGGGGAGGACCACGAACTGTGACTAGTGGGAGGACCACGAACCACAACGAGGGGGGAGGACCACGAACCACGACCAAGAGGATGACCACGAACCGCCCCAGGGGTGGGGACCATGAACCACCTAGGGGGACCATGAACCGCCCAGGTGGAACCGCGAACCGCCCAGAGGGGACCACGACCCGCCCTCGATGAAAACCGCGAATCGAGACGTGATGGAGATTCCTAACCAAACCGGATTTGAGCTTCTACCACGCGACGACGATCGTGAATCTTTCTGAAGATCAACTCCAATTCGACCAAAACCCGAGATGCAAAGGAAGTCCAAATGGAAAGTTATTACTCAGGGTCTAGAAGGGAACCAACGAGTTAACTTCTAGAGTTGGGCTTTGCTGCGGGATGTGTGCAAAGGGGTTATCAATATCTATAACTTTGGTTCACCATTGAGAGAGGCGGCATGTAGACGAACCAGAGCCAGGGAAGTGTGAACTATTAGGGTTATTGACTATAGACCAATAGTTATACGGAGTCGGGTGTGGTATGGAACCGTCATGACCCCAATGGATTTGGTGATCAAAGAAGTGGATATCGTATGCTTTACGCACCGAGTGAGAGATGTGAGGATGATTGTTATGATTGATGTTTGTTATCATTATGACACACACACTTCTATCTTACACTCTATGTTAGTGTTTACCTTAGACTATTATACATCTTGTTGTGCTAACTGTTTGGTTGCAGATCTAGGTCAGGTATGGTTACTTATACTTGTTATTGCTCTATTTAGTGATATGGATTTGCTATCACTCTTACCAGACTTTCGTCTGACCCAGAGTTTTATGTCTCTTCTTATTACTCTGGGTGCTCCTAAACGAGCAGACTAGAGGCAGGTTAGGTGGTTATGCATGAGTAGCTGTCCAGAGACGAGCATGAGGCTTCCATGTACTTTATAAGTATTCTCCCTGTGTTGTTGTTGGTCACTGCTTCGGGCATTAGTAGTGTACCTCTTTTATTTCCTTTTTGAGATAGTATTTTAAAGTTGTAATAAATGGATATGAAGCTGTATTTTGGATTCCGCTACTCTAATGGATATGGTTTAGTTTTCAGCTTATGTACTATTTCGCCTATTTTATATCAAGTTATGTTATTATTATATATTATTCCATGCGTTGTGAGATATACTACAGGTTCTTGGTGATTCATCGTTTCAAACCTTTTGACGATCGTTCCGTGCTAGTCGGACATTGGTACAATGCATTTCGAGGAAATGTCAGCAGGTATGGGGCGGCCGTCACACTTGGTATCATAGCCTAGGTTGCTTAGTTTATCCTAGGGGAAGACATCAAAGAGAGATAGTATACGTATACGAGAGCACGTGCTTGTAATATTTTAGTTTTCAAAAACTATATATATACTATTAGTATATCTAATGATGAAGTCGCACTGCACGGGCACTACTAAGGAGATGGTTAATCGTTTTCTCTTTACAAATTGAAGGATGACCCGAAATACGAGTACGATGAGGAACCCATCATCGAGAGTTGAAGAGGGAGCAGGTTCAGGGGCCAACAATTGAAATGTCCCTGATATAAGGATGATGTTTACTGCCTTCTTGCGAGAGATGCTTAGGGATGCTCAGGGAGCAGTTCCTAATGCTGCTAACGGTGGTGGTGCAGTATTGCAGGCACCTAGATCCGATTTGGCCAAGCTCAGCAAGGATTATACTAGTCTTGGTGGGAAGCCGTTCCTTGGAATGGAATCGACTACGGAGGTTCAAGATTGGCTTGACAGTTGTGAGCGCATTGAAAAGTCGGGTGTGTACGACTTGTGCAGGATCTATAATATGGCTATGCGGAATGTATGTGATAACTTAAGCTATTCAATAGTTATGCGAATAAATATTCGCAAACAATATATATATCACAAATAACTATAAATGCAGTAAAGTAAAGTAAAGTAGAGTAACGACACCAGGATTTTTATACTGGTTCGGACCTCCAGTCCTACGTCCAGTCCCGAAGCTTATCTTCGGCTTTTCACTAAACAACACCCTCGCTTCACCCGGAGGAACAGGTTCACAACTACTTGATTTACGGGCTACAAGTTTACCCACTTGATTTCACGGGCCACAAACTTACCCACTTGATTTCACGGGCTACAAGCTTACCCACACAGGACAATTACAAGAGTTTGACTTCTGATTGTGTTCTTCTTTCAACACTGATTTGCCAACAATTGAGTACACCCTTCCTATAATCTTATCCTCAAGTATATGATTTGAATGCAAAGATTTAAGGAAGAAAGATTGCTTGTTGAATCAAATGATATAAAACTGATTCAAGGATTCAACAAGTATTGAATATTTGAGAGAGCTTTTAGAATGCAAGAGAGTATAGAGTTAAGATCAGAAAATAGAAGAAGATTCGGTGGTTTGAAAGTATGATTTCAAGTCTATTTATAGTGTAGAATAGTTGCATTCCTTCATGAAGAGTTTCTATAAAGAGTTGTGTCCATTTCTCTTGAAATTGAATAGAAATCTCTTCACAAAAAGAAGCATCCTTTCAGAAAAATTACTCATGTATCATATATAAATACTCATGTATCATATAAATATTCATTTTATATGCACTAACATTTTGTTACAGGAAACAGTAAGTGTTTATTATATATACTAACAAAATGTGCAGAAAGCTTTTGGACAGGGGGAGATAGAAATATATAAGCATATATTCAGGGGGAGCTACTCAGTATCTCAAATAAAAATATATCCAAGATGTTGTCATCAATCAAAAAGGGGGAGAATGTTGATACACAAGATTTTGATTAATGACAACATAGAAATAGAGATCATTGACGAGCTGAATTCACATTTATCAAAGTGGAAATCAATAAAGATCATAGTGAAGATCAATGGAAATCATGACATGGAGCTAAGATTATATATATGTAGGTATGGAGTCGTGTTAGATTTATGTTAAAATCTATCCTCAAAGTATAACACGAATGCACAAAACAATTTAGAAACTGAAATTAGCTAGGGCTGAAATCTGTATATTTGAGGAATTGAAAAGTCACAGAAAAAGCCCAAACGGTCCAGGCTTCGACCGGGAAAGAGTGCAACATAGATCCTGCATTTAAGGCTGGTGTCGTTACTCTACTTTACTTTACTTTACTGCATTTAAAGTTTGTTATCATATTCCGTATAGCCATATTATAGATCCTGCATAAGTCGTACACACTCGATTTTTCAATTGGTATCAGAGCGCGGTCATCTTATAACCGTAACACAGTTATTTGATATATTCTAGTAATATGGCAAATAACGCAAGCACCAGCACTAACACTTACACTGAAGGTCAATCTACACAAAGACCTCCTTTCTTTAATGGCCTAAACTATAGTTATTGGGCAACACATATGGCTTTCTATATGCAATCAACAAGTTATGATGCTTGGAATGCTACTCAGAAAGAAATAGTTAATCCAACTACTGAGTATGCAGAATGGACTCCTGCTGAGAAAACAGCAGCAACAGTAAATGCAAAAGCAATAAATATGTTGTTTTGTGCATTAGATCAAAATGAGTATAACCGTGTTAGTATCTGTACCACTGCTTATCAAATTTGGCAAACGCTAAAACCCACTCATGAAGGTACTAACAAGGTTAAACAAGCAAAAATAGCTTTGTTGAAAAGCCAATTCCAAAATTTCAAAATGAAGCCAAATGAAACAATCAATGAGATGTATTCAAGGTTTCAAACCATTCATCATGCTCTTATTGGATTAGGACAAAAATATTCTGACTTTGATGTAGTTTCAACAATCCTACATTCACTGACTAATGAATGGGAAGGAAAAGTATTAGCCATAGAAGAAGCTAATGATCTTTCTACCATGAAGCCAGATGAATTGATAGGAAATCTAATGTCCTACAAAGCAAATTTACAGGCTAGAAGAGAACAAAAAGAAGAAAAGAAAAATGTTGCTTTTCATGCCGAAAAAGATGAAGACATTTCAGATTCTGAAGATGAAGACTTAGCACTTATTGCAAAAGGTTTTAAGAAGTTCTTGAAGCAAAGAAAAGCTAGTCGATACGACAAAAAGAAGTTTGGATCAAATAAACCATCATCTTCAATTATGGAATGCTTCAACTGTCACAAAAAGGGACATTTGCAAAAAGATTGTCCGGATAAAAAGAAGAAATCCGAAAAATTCAAGAAGGACAAATCAAAGAAAAGAGCATTCTCAGTAACATGGGATGATTCAGACTCATCTTCATCTGATAGCGAAAGTGACTCAGACACTGAACAAGCAAATGTATGTTTTATGGCAACAGAGGATGAGGTACAAATTCCTACTCTTGAGGATATGCTTGATATTTATGATAAATTAATGGTTAAATTTAAAGATACAAAACATCAATTAAAAGAAGTCAAGACAATGTTGAATAGATCAGAATTAGAAAGAGAAATGTTAAAAGATGAGAAGAAAATATTAGAAGAGGAACTTGAAAAGGCTCAAGAATCATCTTCTAATTCTAATTCTCAACTATCTCTTTTGACTCAAGAAATTGAAGTTCAAAAAGAAAAGAATGATATTCTCACTACTGAAAATCATGAGCTTAAAGCTAAAGTCAAGATTCTAGACCTTGAAAAAGCTAGTTTACAATCAAAGTTAGACGACATTACTAAAAATGTTTCTAACTTTAACAAAGGTCGAGAAAATCTGACAAAAATCATTGAGAATTCACAATCAGCTACAAATAAGCAAGGATTGGGATATAAGAAACAAGTTATCAAGAAACATCTTGGTAAAAGAAGAAAGAAAAATAAGTTAGTAAAAGAAATTGAAGCTAAGAAAAATCTGAGTTTATTATATTTCAAACCAAAACCGAGTGTGAAATCTCAAAAGAAGAATGTCAAAGTATGGGTTCCTAAAACAAATAATATTTTGATTAGGAACAAGTACATTCAAAATTTCTTGAGTACTGTGCATCATAATCCAAATTATTTGTATAAAGGGGATACCGGACCCATATGGGTTTGGACTCCTAAGACCTAACTCTTAGGACCCTATAAAAAGTGGGTACCATGGATTTAACTTTATTTTTTGCAGGTCCCACTAAAGAAAAGAGGAAGATGGATTTTGGTCAGTGGTTGCTCGAAGCATATGACTGGAGACAAGAGCATATTGACGAATATTACATACTTTGATGGGGGCTTAGTCACTTTTGGAGATAATTCAAAAGGCTTCATCATCGGCAAAGGCGATGTGAGCAATTACGGTACATCTAATTTACCTCTTATTACGAATATCATGCTAGTTAGAAATCTAAAACATAACTTACTTAGTATTAGTCAGTTATGTGATAAAGGGTTTACAATTTCCTTTTCAAATGACAAATGTAACATTCTTGACCAAGATAAAAATTTAGTTTTTGAAGGATATAGAGACAGAAATATATATATTTTTTAAATATGAATTTTAATCAAAATTCAAATATGTGCCTTATTGCTAAGGAAAATGATCCATGGATATGGCACAAACGGTTCTGTCATATAAACTTTAAAACTATTGACAAGCTAGCTAAAAATGATCTAGTCAAAGGTTTACCAAAACTGAGTTTCAAAGTTGACAATCTTTGTGACGCTTGCCAAATCGGAAAATTAACTAAGTCATCATTTAAATCTAAGAAGGTAATCTCGACATTACAACCACTTGAACTATTACATTTGGATTTATTTGGACCTACTCAAATACAATCCATAAATCATAGTCGGTATGTGTTTGTAATTGTTGATGATTATTCTCGTTATACTTGGACTATGTTTTTGAAAAATAAAAGTGACACTTTCGAAAAATTCAAATCTTTCGTCAAACGTATTCAGAAATCGAAGGGACTTAAAGTCAAAAATATAAGAAGTGATCATGGCGGAGAGTTCGAAAATAATGAATTTGAACATTTTTGTGCAAAGAAAGGTATATCACACAATTTTTCCTTTCCTAGAACTCCACAACAAAATGGGGTTGTAGAACGGAAAAATCGAACATTACAAGAATGTGCAAGAACATTATTAAATGGAAGCACTCTATCAAAACATTTTTGGGCAGAAGCTGTAGCAACTGCGTGTTATGTTTTGAATCGAGTTTCCATTCGACCTCTAACTAAAAATACACCATATGAGTTATTCAATGAAAGAAAACCAAATATTTCTTATTTCAAAGTTTTTGGTTCGAAATGTTTTATTTTAAATACGAAAGATCACCTTGGAAAATTTGATTCAAAAGCTGACGAAGGAATCTTTGTTGGTTATTCGGATCGAAGTAAGGCTTATCGTATATTCAATAAAAGAACCAAAATTATTGAAGAATCACTTCATATATCTTTCGATGAATACTACAAGTTTTCTAATATAAAAATTGATGATGACGAAAATATCAATACAAATGACACTGTTGTCACAAATGAGGATTCTGACTCCGAAATTATCAACGATATTCTTCAATCTCCTGTGATAGTTTCTCCACCTAGAGTGAGATCTCCTCCAAGAATATTGAGAGATCATCCGGTTCAAAATGTAATTGGAGAAGTATCATCTCAAATTAGAACTAGAAGTCAACTTAACCAAATGGGACATGTTGCATTTATTTCAAACATCGAACCTAAGAATCCTAAAGAAGCTGCTACCGATGAATATTGGATTATTGCTATGCAAGAAGAACTAAATCAGTTCGAACGCAATGATGTATGGGAACTTGTTCCAAGGCCAACCGATCAATCAGTTATCGGAACTAAATGGGTTTACAAAAACAAGGCTGATAAACAAGGAAACATAACACGAAACAAAGCACGGTTAGTAGCACAAGGATATAATCAAGAAGAGGGCTAAACTATAGATCCTGCATTTAAAGTTTGTTACTCTACTTTACAGGATCTCCTGTCGACCTGTTAATTTCAGTTTCTAAATTGTTTTGTGCATTCGTGTTATACTTTGAGGATAGATTTTAACATAAATCTAACACGACTCCATACCTACATATATATAATCTTAGCTCCATGTCATGATTTCCATTGATCTTCACTATGATCTTTATTGATTTCCACTTTGATAAATGTGAATTCAGCTCGTCAATGATCTCTATTTCTATGTTGTCATTAATCAAAATCTTGTGTATCAACATTCTCCCCCTTTTTGATTGATGACAACATCTTGCATATATTTTTGAGATACTGAGTAGCTCCCCCTGAATATATGCTTATATATTTCTATCTCCCCCTGTCCAAAAGCTTTCTGCACATTTTGTTAGTATATATAATAAAAACTTACTGTTTCCTGTAACAAAATGTTAGTGCATATAAAATGAAGAAATATATGATACATGAATATATATATATTTATATGCATATTTCTCCCCCTTTGTCATCGATTAAAAAGAATAAACATCATGATAGAACAGTAATCGAACATAAGACATAAATTAAAGTACCTTCGGGAGATATTGGATCATGTGCAATTTGATAAACTGATTTTGGACATCAGAGACATTTGGAGAAATCAAAATCGCCTTCCTTTTATTGTGGTGTACCTGCAAAAAAGTAGAATATATATACTTTGGTACCCACTTGCTTTGTTTGGGTCCACGGGTTATATGGAAGGTAGCCATACCCAAGAGGGTTTAATGGAACCTTTAAAGATAAAATTTTCATTATTAACTACAGAATCAAAATAATCATCAATATATTTTTCTCTGTTTTTCCAACTTACAGGAACCCAAATACTTAAGTAATCTCTATTGATATTCCTTTTCATACTTCTAGATCTATTATACAGATCTTTAGTCATAGAAGTATTGGAATTTCTATAATAATTGGATCTAGGATGAGCATTAGTACTAGCGGTAATATTTTTATTGTACATGAAGGCATATCTAGTACTATTTCTAAGATTAGTTTTATTATATCCTAAACCACTTTTGTCATGTAAAGGTCGAGATCTAGATAAAATCATATTTAAATCATTTTTACCTTTATTAAATTTTGCGAACTTATTTGCACTTTTATCAAATTTATTTCCAAAGTCGCTATTGACATTTTCAAAAGAAATTTTGTTATTCTTTAAATCATCAATTTCCTTATTTAATTCAGAATTTTTCCTTTTTAAAGTACCATTCTCAGTTTTGAGACCTAAAATTTGAGATTCTGAATTATCTAAAGAAGATTGTAACTTTTCAAAATTTTCTTTTGAGTCAGAAATTTCATTTTGCAAAATATTATTATTCACCTTTAAAAACTCACATTCTTTAGATAGTTCTAAATTCTTTTCAGTTAAAGCTCCATTCTCTTTTTCAAGAGACAAAATTAAAGAACTAGAATTATTTAAAGAATCTTCTAATGATATATTTCTATTTTGCAAAAGATCGATTTCCTTTAAAAGAACATTGTTTTTATCTTCTAGTTGCTCATTTTCTTTTTGAAGGAAATCTTTTTGAGAAACAAGCTCTTCTAAGGAATCTTCAAAACATTTGGCTTGTTTTACCAAACGATTGTTTTCTTCTTTTAATTTGGAATTTTCTTCCTTATACTTTTTTGACATAGCTAAAACAATTTTATGGAGTTTCAATAATTTTTCATGGTCTAACATAAGATCTTTATATAAGGAATTTGTACATACCGATTGTGATCTGACTTTAGCCATGAGACATTTGTTTCCTTGCTCTCCTGATTCTGCTTTGTTGCTCTTCCATTTTCTATATCCCTGACTAGATTTCTTTATTGCCATTTGTTCTAAGATGTTGTTACAATCTCTAGAACAACCTTGCTCTGATACCAATTGAAAAGTCTCGGGTGTGTACGCGACTTATGCAGGATCTATAATATGGCTATGCGGAATATGATAACAAACTTTAAATGCAGTAAAGTAAAGTAAAGTAGAGTAACGACACCAGGATTTTTATACTGGTTCGGACCTCCAGTCCTACGTCCAGTCCCGAAGCTTCTCTTCGGCTTTTCACTAAACAACACCCTCGCTTCACCCGGAGGAACAGGTTCACAACTACTTGATTTACGGGCTACAAGTTTACCCACTTGATTTCACGGGCTACAAGCTTACCCACTTGATTTACGGGCCACAAGCTTACCCACTTGATTTATGGGCCACAAGCTTACCCACTTGATTTCACGGGCTACAAGCTTACCCACACAGGACAATTACAAGAGTTTGACTTCTGATTGTGTTCTTCTTTCAACACTGATTTGCCAAATTTGATAAGCAGTGGTACAGATACTAACACGGTTATACTCATTTTGATCTAATGCACAAAACAACATATTTATTGCTTTTGCATTTACTGTTGCTGCTGTTTTCTCAGCAGGAGTCCATTCTGCATACTCAGTAGTTGGATTAACTATTTCTTTCTGAGTAGCATTCCAAGCATCATAACTTGTTGATTGCATATATAAAGCCATACGTGTTGCCCAATAACTATAGTTTAGGCCATTAAAGAAAGGAGGTCTTTGTGTAGATTGACCTTCAGTGTAAGTGTTAGTGCTGGTGCTTGCGTTATTTGCCATATTATTAGAATATATCAAATAACTGTGTTACGGTTATAAGATGACCGCGCTCTGATACCAATTGATCCAACTAACATTTTGTAAAATTGAGTACACCCTTCCTATAATCTTATCCTCAAGTATATGATTTGAATGCAAAGATTTAAGGAAGAAAGATTGCTTGTTGAATCAAATGATATAAAACTGATTCAAGGATTCAACAAGTATTGACTATTTGAGAGAGCTTTTAGAATGCAAGAGAGTATAGAGTTAAGATCAGAAAATAGAAGAAGATTCGGTAATTTGAAAGTATGATTTCAAGTCTATTTATAGTGTAGAATAGTTGCATTCCTTCATGAAGAGTTTCTATAAAGAGTTGTGTCCATTTCTCTTGAAATTGAATAGAAATCTCTTCACAAAAAGAAGCATCCTTTCAGAAAAATTACAGCAAGAAAAAAGGTCGACAGGTCGAAATTAACGGGTCGACAGGAATTTGAAAAAATAGCCGTTATGCACAAAAGACAATAGGACCGGTCGACAGGTCCTTTTTGGGCGATCGACCGTTTTTTTGCTGTGGACCGGAGGACCTCGGTCCAGGACCGGAGGACCTCGGTCCACAGTCTATATCACTCTGCACTCTTTCCCGGTCGAAGCCTGGACCGTTTGGGCTTTTTCTGTGACTTTTCAATTCCTCAAATATACAGATTTCAGCCCCAGCTAATTTCAGTTTCTAAATTGTTTTGTGCATTCGTGTTATACTTTGAGGATAGATTTTAACATAAATCTAACACGACTCCATACCTACATATATATAATCTTAGCTCCATGTCATGATTTCCATTGATCTTCACTATAATCTTTATTGATTTCCACTTTGATAAATGTGAATTCAGCTCGTCAATGATCTCTATTTCTATGTTGTCATTAATCAAAATCTTGTGTATCAACATTCTCCCCCTTTTTGATTGATGACAACATCTTGCATATATTTTTATTTGAGATACTGAGTAGCTCCCCCTGAATATATGCTTATATATTTCTATCTCCCCCTGTCCAAAAGCTTTCTGCACATTTTGTTAGTATATATAATAAACACTTACTGTTTCCTGTAACAAAATGTTAGTGCATATAAAATGAATATTTATATGATACATGAGTATTTATATATGCATATTTCTCCCCCTTTGTCATCGATTAAAAAGAATAAATATCATGATAGAACAGTAATCGAACATAAGACATAAATTAAAGTACCTTCGGGAGATATTGGATCATGTGCAACTTGATAAACTGTATTTTGTTTTCAGAGACATTTAGAGAAATCAAAATCGCCTTCCTTTTATTGTGGTGTACCTGCAAAAAAGTAGAATATATATACTTTGGTACCCACTTGCTTTGTTTGGGTCCATGGGTTAGATGGAAGGTAGCCATACCCAAGAGGGTTTAATGGAACCTTTAAAGATAAAATTTTCATTATTAACTACTGAATCAAAATAATCATCAATATATTTTTCTCTGTTTTTCCAACTTACAGGAACCCAAATACTTAAGTAATCTCTATTGATATTCCTTTTCATACTTCTAGATCTATTATACAGATCTCTAGTCATAGAAGTATTCGAATTATTATAATAATTGGATCTAGGATGAGCATTAGTACTAGCAGTAATATTTTTATTGTACATGAAAGCATATCTAGTACTATTTCTAAGATTAGTTTTATTATATCCTAAACCACTTTTGTCATGTAAAGGTCGAGATCTAGATAAAATCATATTTAAATCATTTTGACCTTTATTAAATTTTGCGAACTTATTTGCACATTTATCAAATTTATTTCCAAAGTCGCTATTGACATTTTCAAAAGAAATTTTGTTATTCTTTAAATCATCAATTTCCTTATTTAATTCAGAATTTTTCCTTTTTAAAGTACCATTCTCAGTTTTGAGACCTAAAATTTGAGATTCTGAATTATCTAAAGAAGATTGTAACTTTTCAAAATTTTCTTTTGAGTCAGAAATTTCATTTTGCAAAATATTATTATTCACCTTTAAAAACTCACATTCTTTAGACAGTTCTAAATTCTTTTCAGTTAAAGCTCCATTCTCTTTTTCAAGAGACGAAATTAAAGAACTAGAATTATTTAAAGAATCTTCTAATGATATATTTCTATTTTGCAAAAGATCGATTTCCTTTAAAAGAATATTGTTTTTATCTTCTAGTTGCTCATTTTCTTTTTGAAGGAAATCTTTTTGAGAAACAAGCTCTTCTAAGGTATCTTCAAAACATTTGGCTTGTTTTACAAAACAATTGTTTTCTTCTTTTAATTTGGAATTTTCTTCCTTGTACTTTTTTGACATAGCTAAAACGACTGTATGGAGTTTCAATAATTTTTCATGGTCTAACAAAAGATCTTTAAATAATGAATCTACACATACCGATTGTGATCTGACTTTAGCCATGAGACATTTGCTTCCTTGCTCTCTTGATTCCGCTTGGTTGCTCTTCCATTTTCTAAATCCTTGACTAGATTTCTTTATCGCCATTTGTTCTAGGATGTTGTTACGATATCTAGAAAACTAGCTCTGATACCAATTGAAAAGTCGGGTGTGTACGACTTGTGCAGGATCTATAATATGGCTATGCGGAATGTATGTGATAACTTAAGCTATTCAATAGTTATGCGAATAAATATTCGCAAACAATATATATATATATATATATATATATATATATCACAAATAACTAAAAATGCAGTAAAGTAAAGTAAAGTAGAGTAACGACACCAGGATTTTTATACTGGTTCGGACCTCCAGTCCTACGTCCAGTCCCGAAGCTTCTCTTCGGCTTTTCACTAAACAACACCCTCGCTTCACCCGGAGGAACAGGTTCACAACTACTTGATTTACGGGCTACAAGTTTACCCACTTGATTTCACGGGCCACAAGCTTACCCACTTGATTTCACGGGCTACAAGCTTACCCACACAGGACAATTACAAGAGTTTGACTTCTGATTGTGTTCTTCTTTCAACACTGATTTGCCAACGATTGAGTACACCCTTCCTATAATCTTATCCTCAAGTATATGATTTGAATGCAAAGATTTAAGGAAGAAAGATTGCTTGTTGAATCAAATGATATAAAACTGATTCAAGGATTCAACAAGTATTGAATATTTGAGAGAGCTTTTAGAATGCAAGAGAGTATAGAGTTAAGATCAGAAAATAGAAGAAAATTCGGTGGTTTGAAAGTATGATTTCAAGTCTATTTATAGTGTAGAATAGTTGCATTCCTTCATGAAGAGTTTCTATAAAGAGTTGTGTCCATTTCTCTTGAAATTGAATAGAAATCTCTTCACAAAAAGAAGCATCCTTTCAGAAAAATTACAGCAAGAAAAAAGGTCGACAGGTCGAAATTAACAGGTCGACAGGAATTTGAAAAAATAGCCGTTATGCACAAAAGACAACAGGACCGGGGGCGGTCGACCGTTTTCTTGCTGTGGACCAGAGGACCTCGGTCCACAGTCTATATCACTCTGCACTCTTTCCCGGTTGAAGCCTGGACCGTTTGGGCTTTTTCTGTGACTTTTCAATTCCTCAAATATACAGATTTCAGCCCTAGCTAATTTCAGTTTCTAAATTGTTTTGTGCATTCGTGTTATACTTTGAGGATAGATTTTAACATAAATCTAACACGACTCCATACCTACATATATATAATCTTAGCTCCATGTCATGATTTCCATTGATCTTCACTATGATCTTTATTGATTTCCACTTTGATAAATGTGAATTCAGCTCGTCAATGATCTCTATTTCTATGTTGTCATTAATCAAAATCTTGTGTATCAACACGCATTTTCGAGGATTTGTGGATCGATGATGCAATAAAGAGAAAGTTAGCATCACGTCAGCTTAAAGGGCGGGCTATGAATTGGTGGAATGCCATTAAAGCGACTACTCATAAGGATCAAATTACTTGGAATCAGTTTAAGACTCGCTTCAGTGACAAGTTTATCCATGCTGCTCAGAAATCAGAATTATTTAGGAAAATTTTGAAACTTAAGCAGAATGGTAGCGCAATCTCGGAATATATTACTGAATTCGATACCTTATCGAAATATGGATTATCTCTTATCGATACTGCTGAGCAGAAGAACGAGAAGTTCATAACCGGCCAAGATGGGTACTTGGGGGAAAGACTTATAAACCATATCGATGAAACATTCTAATCTATTGTGGGGAAGGCATTGAGATCGGAGGGCCTTTACCCTAAGACGAAGACTGAGGTTGCTATTACATCTGCAGATGAGCCAAAACCGCAGGCAAGCAGTGAAGGCAAGAAGAATTCCCAGAATAAAAGGAAATAGAACCAGACCATGGATGATCAGAAAAAGAAGAATAAGAAAGATATCCAGTGCTTTGGCTGCGGCAAGAAGGGCCACTATGTCAGAGATTGTCGAGCAAAGCCATGGGAGAGGAAGTGCTTCAACTGTGACCAAGTGGGACATTTTAAGAATGAATGCCCGCAACCCCCTAAGGAGAAGTAGATCGTGAAAGAATATGCTATCAACGCTATTCCTTCTTTGTCGAATGCCCCAACTGCGGTGTAGAAGGGAAATGGTGTCGTTATTCAAGGAATGCTTTCTATTTATGATGTTCCTGTTCAAGTATTGTTTGATACCGGGGCTTCCCATTCCTTCGTATCTAATGACCTGGTAGGTAGGTTGGAATTGGAACCCGAGATTGTCGATAGATCTTTAGTTGTGATGAACCCGATCGGTGGTTCGACTAGCCTTTGTATGATTTTTCATAATTTGGTCTTATTGAGTCATGGATGTATGTTTGCTTGTGATTGCTTTATTTTGGGTTGTACTGGGTTTGGCATTATTTTGGGAGTCGATTGGCTCCAAAGGTATGGGGGCGGTGGTAGACTGTGAGGGGCCTTTGGTGACCCTTAGAGCGGATGATGGGAGAAGGGTGGTATTGGGTTGCCTACCTAGTGTGAGGTGATGGCTAGTGTTCTAAATTCCCTTGACATATCGCATGATTAGTTATCAGATGTGCCTATTGTTGGAGAGTATCCGGACATCTTTAAGGAAGTGACCGAACTTCCATCACACCAAGAGATCGAGTTTCGATTGATTTAGTGAAAGATGCTAAACCTATAGTGATGTCACTTCGTCGTATGGCCAAGGGAGCAATGAGAACTCGAAGTGCAAGTAGGTGATCTTTGAAAAAGGGATTTATTCAAAGAAGTGTTTCCGAGTGGGGAGCACCAACTGTATTTGCTACTAAGGTCGATGGTTCCCTTCGCTTATGTGTGGACTACCGCGAGTTGGATAAGGTGACTAGGAAGAATAAGTATACTCTTCTACGGATAGATGATTTATTTGATCAACTAGATGAAGCAAGATTGTTCTCCCAGTTGGATCTCGCGACAGGATTTCATTAGCTCCAAGTAGTAGCTGAGAGTACACCTGAAACGACATTTCGGACGCCGTTTGGATTCTATGAGTGGTTGGTCATGACATTCGGGTTGACCAATGCACCCGCATATTTTGTGGATCTTATGAATATATTTTTCAGGAATCAATTAAATAAGTTTGTTCTTGTGTTCCTGGACAATATCTTGGTTTACTCGAGGACAGAGGAAGAACACAAGGAACATTTGAGGACCGTGATGGAGGTGGAGGAAACACCAATTGAAAGAAATTTTTTCTAAGTGTCACTTCTAGAGAATGGAAGTGAGATTCTTGGACCATGTTGTTTCAAAGAATGGTACTGCCATTGATCCTGCAAATGTGGTTACGATGCAAAATTGGTCTACGCCCAAGAATGCAACAGACATGAGAAGTTTCTTGGGGTTAGCCGGATATTATCGTAAGTTTATCCAAGACTTCTCCAAGATAGCGGCACCGTTAAGTCAGTTGACCAAAAAGAATCAAGCTTTTGTTTGGGACAAAAGGTGTGAGAATGCATTTAAAACCCTAAAAGAGAAGTTATATGTGCACCAATGTTAGTTATTCCTAAGGGGAACGAAGAGATGAAGGTATACACGGATGCCTGTAGTACCAAACTAGGTGTTGTACTGATGCAAGGAGGTAGGGTTGTGACTTATGCTAGTCGGCAATTGAAACTGCATGAGAAAATATATCCTACCCATGATGTAACGTCTCGAATTTTTGTCGGTCGAATTTAAATATTTAAAACAGTTTAAATATTGAATTCAAAATATAAATGGATTTATATATTAATAAGAATGAAGTTGAACGTATATAAATATATATTAATTATAATCGAGCTCAGAACGACCCTGTAGTTCGTAATTTAACGTTCTGAACTTCAACTGAGTGTACTGGACTCATTTTAAATCGGATTTCTACGAAACAAGAAACGCTGGAATCTGTTGAACTGTATTTTTATAACAGAAGTGAAAAATCAAGATTTCGGCGTATCAGTTACAAGATATGCCCAAATCAAATATTCGAAAAGTCGCTATGAAATCGTATATCGACCGTAACGTTTTATTCGATATAACTACATATCGAATACGAATTTGGACGGGGTTCTTTTGGGACATAGTGATAATTTAATTTTTAGAATTTTACTGTAATTTTTAATTAATTAAATATGCAACTTTTTATTTGGGGTATTTTGCACCCTCTATCAATATTTCGGGGTTTCAAAATATGAATCAACCTACCGATATTATTATATTTTTGGGATCGTGATACCTCGTTGAGCACAACTGTACTTTTACTTCTGTCCATAGCGATCCATAAATAAACATAACTTTATATATATGATACGACATAAACTTTAACTTTCGAGAATGGTATACACGATCTGCATCTCCCTAAATATTGAATAGGATGACCTATATGCATGTCCTTCTCTTTAAAGTATGGGACGCTTGTCGAAACATAATAATAAAGGGCCAAAACCATTATTTAAAAATGGTACAAGACGTGTATAGACTACCTACATAAATACTCAAGTCATTTTCACGCAGACCAAAGTTTCCAAACCCATACTCTAAACGCAATATGCTATATATGTACTACAACCTACCTATAACTAAAAATCAGTGCATACTTACTTTCCAGGACTTCATGCCGAAGTAATAGTGCACTATACCCAAAAATGAACATAAATATCTCTACTATAAGACTAATAGCATGCACGTCCTTCCTATCTAACACCTACGGAAGAAATGAGACCATACCCTACGACATGTGCTTAAATGGAAAAACATATCAACCTATCTACGTGAGTGCCATAACCTATACGCACATCCTACTGCATACTAACGATTTGACATCATAATTATCTCTCAATTCTTCTTTTATATATATAACCACTGCCCTCGTTTTCTTCTTCGTGCTTCAGAGAACATGCCAAACCATACACTAATGGCTTGTCGAAAATCAAAACCAGATTCAACTCCACACATAAAAATCTAAAACAATAAATATACAAACTCGCGATGGCCTTTCCACCGACGCCTGCAAGTATAAAAGTGGGTTTCGCCAACGTTCTTGGTTGCTGGAGCTTGAGAAATGGGAACCACGGCTGTAGCAGGAGGTCTAGGTTTAGCATGGTTCGGCTGAGTTGTACGTAAAGGAGTGGAGGTGCTCGAGATAACATGAAGGAGCTGTACGTGGTAAAGGTTGAAGTGTTTGAAGTTTTAGGCTTGTACAGGGAATTGCGTGAAGATGGCCGAGGGTAGTTGGTTGAAATGGAGAGTGGGATAGAAGCATCAAGGGATGGTCAGTACGGATAGTAGTTGGCGAGACGATAAGTACGGGAATTTTTAAAGGGGGAGTTTCGGTGTTCAGGCGAGATTGGTGGAGCAGTTGTGTACAAGGAAGATTATACTTGGAGTAGTTTGGTTGCGTGCATTTGGATTTTGTGAAAGATAGAAGAACAGACGAAGACGTGAATCAGTAGAAAGCACCGGATATAATCAACTGACGCAAATCGTTGTTTAACGGTTAACGCGCAAAGGTGAGTAAATTCACTCACTCTGATCTATTTAAAATATTTTATTTTATTTTAATATTTGATTGAATGCTGTGTGATGGCCGTTTAGGTAGATTACAATTAAATTGGTTAAAAATATTTATATCGTTGCATATTGATACTGATCCCCTCGATTATAATATTCCATTGTATAAAATTCGTGTTATTGGTATTGACTGACATCTGTGGATGGAGGAAACCGGTTAGAGGAATCAAATCGGATTCCTCATTATTTGTATGTACTGTTTGTTTTATATTATTTATATATACACGGTCTGAACCTAAATAACATTATTAAGAATTAAAAGTAAAATTCGACGAGGTCGAACGTATCAAAGTAAGTTATTTTAGGGATTATAATCTGATAGGATAGCTAATATTTAGATTTAAACCAACAAATTATAATAGGATATGAAACCAATATTTAGTAATAAACTTGATATTGATTTAATAAGAACCTGACTTAGAAACAGAGTTATTAGATGAAGAGGATATAGCAGCATATTACAGTAGCTATAAAATAGAATATAGCAGCATATTACAGTAGCTATAAAAGAGGATATAACAGCATATTACAATAGCTATAAAATAGAATATAGCAGCATATTACAGTAGCTATAAAAGAGGATATAGCAGCATATTGCAGTAGCTATAAAAGAGAATATAACAGCGTATTGCAGTAGTTAGAAAAGAGAATATAGCAGCGTATTGCATTAGTTAAATATAACGGTTTTAAAGTGAGTCGATAAGTTATAATGTTAAAGAAATTAGAACCCGTTGTACGTTGGTTGAGTTGAGTAACTTTCGAGGCGTCAATCTGATGTTGGTTTCGGCCTTCGGGGTTGATACTTAGAAATTTATTCACTTAACTGATTTATAACAAGGAACTAATAGAGTAGAAATGAAGGGAAGTAAGTAAGAGTTTGAAAAAAATATGGGAAACTAGAAAGTTAGTATTAAATAAAAGGGCCAGTGTTTGTGAATGGATGTTTGTTTTTACTTCGATAGTTAAATAACCGGCTATCGAAGTGTTTTGACCATCGTTGTCAATACGGAGAGACCGGTTGGATATATTATCTGAAATCCACTCCGTATAGGCTTAAGCGCTGCGAATTAGATATGCTGAAGATAATTGAAGACGGAGTGAAATGCAAGGGTCGTCCAGTTCCAGAATGGTGCTTTCTGTTTGTCCAGTCCCAGGACAACTTGTATGGACGAGTGTCTGACAGAGTATACCTAACAAATCACGTACAGTTGATCTCTAAAAGGTATTACGTTTGGTGGCGGAGGAATTCGTTCCTCTTAGCTTTTTATACCCGTGATATTTTTGGAAATCGATTAGTGAATTGACGGGTTTGACGATGTGGCATTCAAAGTATATGGTGGCCAGGTGTTCTGAAGATAAACGTTGCCTCTAGCCTCACAACCCGGATGATAGAAGTTGGGCTGGGCAGCATGGCTAGTTGGGTCATACCCAAGCAGGGTGTATTGTCACCGATCTAGAGAAAATTCATATTCATACTTCTTTTCGATTCTGTATCTTCGGATGACGGTTGGATGGCCTACAACCGTGGTGGCAATATATTCGCGACACTCAAGCTAAATGAGTGAGCGGTCATGTGCGGCCGGGTTGCAAGACGTTCTTGTTGAACCCTGAGTGTATCCCCTCTAGAGTACACTATTCAGAAGGTGCTCCCATACCTTGTCTGTTGAAATCCATTAGCCGATAAGCACCCCGCGGTTTATGATTTTATACTATATATATGTGGAGCGTGAGATGCAAGCGTTCTGCTACTTGATGATTTAATTGAGTAGACATTATTATAATATCACTGAAGTTTGATATAAAAATATGTTGGGTTATAGTAAGGTAAAAACCGTCCATGTTTATGTGTGGGCTGGTCTTACTATTACCTTCTTGTTTTGAAAAGGATTTTCAAGGTTAAACAGTATGGTTGGAATTTACTCACACCAGTCCCATGACTGACCCAGAGTTTATTTTGTTTGTTTTCCCTAAACTCTTGGGTGCCCAAATTTCTACGGGCAGTCAAGTGTTTCAGGCTTTGCAGATTCACTTGGAGGAGCTCAAAAGCAGGAAGCTTCACCATTAGTTATGTAGAATTTTTTTCCACTGTGATATGATGAATTGTACTTTGATAATGGTATGTATATACAATACAGTTTTGTATTCAAAGTTATGTTATATAATACATCTTATTTTGTTCCGCTGCGAGTTTCGTGTTACTCTGATTCTGTTCAGTTGTGATCTTCTTCTTCTTCTATTCTATTAGTTCTATCTTTTCTTTCTCACCCTCTAAATTCTTCTATTAATGTCCTGGTGTTTTCGATGCTTGAATAGTCAACAGTGTGTTTTTATGTTGATTTTCTGGGTCGAAAATCCCGCCATTACACATGATTTGGAATTGGCAGCGATCGTGTTTGCGCTAAAGATGTGGAGACATATCTCTTGGGAGAAAGATTCGAGTTGTTTACTAATCATAAGTCATTAAAGTATCTTTTCTCCCAAAAGAAGTTAAATCTTCGTCAGCAGAGATGGTTAGAGTTCTTGGCTGCATATGATTTCAATATCGTATACACACCCGGGAAGGGCAATGCGGTTGCTGATGCACTGAGTAGGAGACATGCCAATTTGGGGGCTATGTTTCTGGAATGGAAGCAACTGGAGTATATCACGGGATATGATTTCAGACCTAAGTGCGAATTGGATCCAGAGATGTTAGCAAGTTTGAGATCAGACCGACTTTGATTGAGAGGATTGGCTTCAGTCAAAGGGACGATCCTAAACTATTGGAAATCATCTCCAAGGTATAGATGGGTATCGACATTGAGGAAATGAACAAGAATGGACTTGATCGAGAGGGATGGCTTCGTAAGAATGGGAGACTGGTTGTACCCAATGTTAATGGATTGAGAGATGAAGTGCTTAGAGAGTGTCATCACTCGAAACTGATTATACATCCCGGTGGTAACAAAATGTATCGAGACATGAAGCAAACCTACTAGTGGAAAGGGATGAAAAGAGACGTTGGGAAGTTTATATCCACGTGCATGAATTGCCAGTCAGTTAAAGCCGAGCAAAAGAAGCCTAGTGGTCTGTTACAAATGCTGGAAATTCCCGAATAGAAATGGGAACAAGTCTCAACGGATTTCATTGATGGTTTAGCAAGGACTAGATCGGGTCATGATAGTATTTGGGTGATTGTGGATCGACTGACCAAAAGTGCAAGGTTTATACCGGTCAGGTCGAATAAAACGACAGCTAAGTTAGCGGAACTGTATATAAAGTGGATATTGAAATTTCATGGAGTACCTAAAGCTGTTGTGAGTGACCGAGATCCATTATTTACTAGTGGGTTTTGGAAGAGCTTATAAGAGGCTTTAGGGTCAGAATTACATCTCAGTACCGCGTACCATCCCCAAACCGACGGTCAAACAGAGAGGGTGAATAGTGTATTAGAGGATCTCTTGAGAGCTTGATATTGGATTTTGGAGGGTCATGGGATGACCATTTGCATCTGGTTGAGTTTGCATATAGTAATAGTCATCAATCCAGTATTGGTATGATTCAATTTAAAGCTTTGTACGGAAGACCGTGCAACTCACCATCACGTTGGTTGGAAACTGGTGAGAAATTTGTGCTTGGTCCAGATGTAATAAGAGAAACTTCAGATAAGATCAAGGTTATTCAATAGCGAATGAAGGCTCACCAAGATAGGCAAAAGAGTTATGCCGATAAAAGATGAAGAGATTTGAAATTCTCCACTGGCGACTTGGTATTCGTAAAGATTTCTCCGTTGAAGAGTGTGATTCGGTTTGGTAGGAGAGGTGAATTAGCACCAAGGTTTGTTGGTCCATTTCTAGTTCTCGAACAAATTGGGAATTTAGCGTATAAACATGGATTACCTGACAAGATGGCGGGAGTGCACAACGTATTTCATGTTTCTCAGTTAAGGAAGTTCGTGCACGATTATAATACGACTATTTCACCAGAATAGTTAGATGATATCGAGGTAAAATCTGAGGCAGTTGGAAGCCGCAGAACGATTCGTATTGTCGGACACGATACCAAACAACTTCGAAGGAAGACGGTGAAACCGGTTAATGTCCAGTGGGGTGATAATGAGAATGACTGTACTTGGGAAACCGAGAAGAGCACAAGGAAGCCGTATCCCGAACTCTTTACTTAGTAAGATTTTGACCGCGATATAATTATTCCCTTATTAGTACACCGCATGCTAGGACAGGCTTGTTGTGTTATTATGTATGTTGGATTGTTTGTAAATAGTTGATAGGCATGCGGGACACCATTGTTTGTTTTTCTTGGTTAAGGAATTTCGGGGGCGAAATTTCTTAAGGGGGGAGAGTGTAACATCCGGCATTCTACGTATCGAAGGATTGTAGAATATTTATTTTATTTTCTAACGAAGTCATACGGTCGTGTAACTATGGGAAACGACTATAGGGGACATTTCCCACATTCACGATTTTTGCCGAATTTTAAATGACCATTTTACCCCTAGCGAATCTTGTTTTGCCTATAACTTTTTATTGTTAAGGAGTTTTGACCTAAAACCAACTTCCATTGGATTCAGATGATGGTTTCCCATTTCGTAGAGTGGTCACACTAATCAAACGGACTTATTGTTTGGGAGATATGGCTGAAATAATATTTGAAGACGGAAAAATAGCCTTATTGGGCTTAATAGAGTGATTAACAACTAGGCCTATAACTCATTTCGGGATTAGGGTTATAGGAGGGATGAAAGGAGTTAGGGAATCATCTCCCTCCATTTTTCAAGCTTCCACAAACCTTCCTCTAACCCTAATCATGACTTCCATCTTCCCAATCTCTCTCTTATCACTTTTTAATCACTAATTAATCAAATCTACAACAAATCGGGCTTAGCACCAAATTCAAAATAGAGTTGCTGCACCACATTGGGGTCTGAGCTAAATCAGTAAAAGTTTCAGATCTAACATTTATTTTTGGCTAAGGTGAGTGATTCACATGTTTATACACTAATTATGGCTAATTAGGGGTGATTAGTGATAATTAGTGAAATTATACAACTAAAAATTCTGGAAAAATATGTGAAAATTCTAAAATCATATTTTATGTCGCTGGTATGAATTTCGATTAAGTTTGCTAATCCTATAGTCAGACATGGTTAAGGCGAAAATCATGGTTTTGGGTATGTTTGATCTAAATCAACATATGAAGTCATTGTTTTCATGTTTTTGGTTGATTCTACATTTTACTACTGCTGGCTGGTATGTTTTGTGATTGCATAGAAAAGTTAGAATGGTTGAAAACGCCGTCATTTGGCGGAATTAGCTTGCTAGAAAAAAAATGCAGGGATTCGGCTACAAATGGTGTCCACGACCCACGAACCGCTAGGAGGGGGAGGGTCATGAACCGTGAGCAAGGGGAGGATCTCAAACCGCAACCAGAGGGAGGACCATGAATCGTGACCGGGGGTGGACCACGAATCGCGACTAGGGGGAGGACCACGAACCGCCCCAGGTGGGGGGGGGGGGACCACGACCTGCCGGGGTGGAGGGACCACGAACCGCCTAGGGAGGACCGCGACCCGACCTCGATGATGACCGCGAACCAAGATGTGATGGAGACTCCGAGCCGAATCGGATTTAAACTTCTACCACGTGATGACAATCATGAACTCTTTTGAAGATCAACTCTAATCCGACCAAAACCCGAGATGCAAAGGAAGTCCAAATGGGAAGTTATTACGCAGGATCCAGACGGAAACCAACGAGCTAACTTCTAAAGTTGGGCTTTGCTACGGGACATGTGCAAAGGGGTTATCGATATCTATAACTTTGGTTCACCATTGAGAGAGAGGGAATGTAGACGAAGCAGAGTCAGGGAAGTGTGGATTGGTTTGGGTTATTGACTACAGACCAGAAAGGCATGGTCATAGCAATAGTTATACGGAGTCCAGTGCGGTATGGACCCATCAAGACCCCAATGGATTTGGTGATCAAAGCGGTGGATATCGTATGCTTTACACACTGAGTGAGAGATGTGAGGATGATTGTTATGATTGATGTTGGTTATCACTATGACACACACACTTCCATCTTACACTCTATGTTAGTGTTTACCTTAGAGTATTGTACATCTTGTTGTGGTAACTCTTTGGTTGCAGGTCCATGTTAGGTATGATTACTTATACATGTTATTTCTCTATTTAGTGATATAGATTTGCTATCGCTCATATCGGACTTTCGTCTGACCCAGGGTTTTATGTCTCGTCTTATTACTCTGAGTGCTCCTAAACGAGCAGACTAGAGGCAGGTTAGGTGGTTATGCACGAGTAGCTGTTCGAAGACGGGTATGAGGCTTCCACATACTTTATATGTATTCTCCTTGTGTTGTTGTTGGTCACTGCTTCGGGCATTTGTAGTGCACCTCTTTTATTTCCTTTTAGAGACAGTATTTAAAAGTTGTAATAATTGGATATGAAGCTGTATTTTGGATTCCGCTACTCTGATGGATATGGTTTAGCTTATGTACTGTCTCACCTGTTTTATATCAAGTTATGTTATTATTATTTTATTCCATGCGATGTGAGATATACTACAGGTTCTTGGTGATTCATTATTTCAAACCCTTAGATGATCATCCTGTGCTAGTCGGACATTGGTACAGTGCATTTCGGGGAAATGTTGGCTGGTATGGTGCGGCTGTCACACACTCGATAATTTAGACTTTGTTAAAGCTGTGAAGGATCTACAAAATTCAGCAATCTCAAGTGTTCAAGCTCAAATGTGAAGTTCAGTCCTTATTGTAAGTACACATATCCATTGCGAAATCCGTTTTCGGGCATTTACGTTGTTATCCGTTCAAGTCCATCTATTTGAAGTCCACAAATTCCGATTGGTCATAAGCATTTGAGTGAAAATCAATTAAAGTCTAAAGGCCGTCCATTTCAATTTCAAATTGAGTTCAACATTCAACGTTCACCCAATCCAAATCTCATCAAAAAATTTCACGACACTCTGTTCTATCTAGCACCTTATCAAACCCTAAATCCTAAACACGTATGGTCGGAAGTCAATGCAATATAGAGTTTCACGAAATCATAACGTTAAATCAAATGAGGCTAGCGCTCTAGAGATCCAACAAGGGTGTCATGGCGTGATTAAGGAGGCATAGCTATAGGCGACAACTTCATATGATAGTCAGTGGTGAAATAAATGTATGGATCAGCTAAACTAGGGTTTGGATTGAAATGCAAAAACGAAGGCAAGGTAGGTGGCATGGCTCATGGTGGAGCTTGGTGGTGGCATCAAAAGGCAACAACATTGCCTTCGGTGACAAAGTATCGACGATGGTGGTGTTTTTAGGTGGATCGGACGCTGGAGAAAATGTAAAGGGATGAAAGTGTGTATGGTGGGGTCATTTATATTTATAGGGAGAGAAAGTTCAAAAATTATTCTAAGTCTATGGATCAGTGTCGATCTATCAGATTAACACCTATGACCCTAAATTTTTTTAATACACCTCGTTAACTCCATTTCATAGCATCTTGTAAAGTTTGAGCATAGAATTCAAATATCATCGGTAGATACACGATCCTAACCTAAAAACTCAAGTTAATAATCATCCAATCAAGGACAACTCTCCAATGATAGCTCGTTACTTCATCAAACGAATGATGACATGGAACAGAGAAATAAGTTATTTTAGAATACGTCCTATTACAGTGAAGATATACTCTAAGTGGAAATGTTAACCCCGTTTTAACCTAATAGGAAGATCCATAGATTTTAAAAGTCAAGATATAATCAGAATCATTTGAAACTCAATCAAAAAAATTCAAAGGTGGACTAGTATGGAATCCACTAAAACTCATATTAAAATAAGCTAAGTCTACGATAAGTACCGATCCATAAGAATCACATGTGATCCATAGTGGACTCTACCATCATGCTTCTTGTCTTTATATTAGTCTCTTCTCCAAGTTTGGTTGCAATCCGTTGTTTCTAACTCAAGATATCCAATGAATCGTATACTTTGGAAAATAGTTTAAGTACAATCAAACGAAGCCCAAACCCTACAAACCTTTACGCGGGCATCACAAGAACAATAGAAGGCCAGAGGAGTCGACTAAAACATTAAATAGTCTATGTATGTGGATCAATACCAGTTTACGGGATATGGATCAATAATGATCCTTAGGCTATTAATCAATTGTAATCCATCATATTTATTCAAACTTGGCAAGTTTCTCTGGTGTGACATTCCTACTGAAGTGATATCTCGGCAGCCAGCTCCAAACTCCTATAAATACCAACCTAGCTCCTACATGCAAGGGATCTAAATTTTCCCTGCCTACATGGTTCCAAAGTGCTTTTCTGATATAATTTGACTTAAGAGACAATCAAGTTCAGCCAGTAAGAAGGCTTTTGACATCTATTACAATCAAGCGTTACACTTGCGATATCAAATTCACCAATTCTAGGACATATATTCAAACTCCTATATTAGAAATTCTTGTAATAGACAATGGTGAATAAAGTTAATCTTTTAAAAATAGACGTAGGTTTATTTAATAATCGACCAACATAAACCTTTTCTCTTCTATACTACTTTCATTTTTCATTTTAGTTATCGATGCTTGATTTACACCTAATCTGACTTAATTGTCAGCAAAAGGCTTTTGCTTTCACACAAATCTAGGGATAAGTGTCTTCTTTAGCGTTAATATCAATCGAAAGCATAAAGTCCAAATAACTGCTTGAAACCCAGATCTAATAACCAGTATAAATAATACAAATTTAACTGAATTGTCTTTGTCGTACGTCACTCTTGCTCATTGTGTGAAAATGATTAGACAAATTGATATTGACAAACACTAACAATACTAAAGGAAAATAATAAAGTAAAACCGTTTAATGTTTGCACAAATTTGATTGGATGTCGATATAGAAAGTCGAGGCTCAACTTTCAAACGGGCA
Source organism: Allium sativum (assembly GCA_030737875.1). Lineage (NCBI taxonomy): Eukaryota > Viridiplantae > Streptophyta > Magnoliopsida > Asparagales > Amaryllidaceae > Allium > Allium sativum. Next base: position 33,532,302 of record CM060926.1, on the reverse strand, counting down.
ATATGTGGTCAACAAACTTGCCTCTAATAATTGATTTTGTATTTTCCCTATGTATTCCTATTATGAGTGCGGTAGTGTTGCTAATTTCAAAGTATTTTTTAATTTCATAATTTTCACAGTATGTAACAACCCGTATTTTCAATAACCTGTAATAACATAAATCGAGGCAGAATTTAATTCTAAAATGGGAATCAAGGGAAACGGGCTATGCCATTGTGTTCGTCTCGGAAAAATACGCGAAATAGAGTCCGAGTTTTCGAAAATCGGAGTCCGTATGACCAAGATATGGCCTCGCGAAGTTTCACGAAAATTCCCAAATTAAAGTATACTTAATTAAGTGAAATGGGTTGTGTAGATATATATATATATATATATATATATATTGATATATATATATATATTGATATATATATATATATATATATAATTGAAAATTTAATAAATAAATATGCAAAAATGCTCAAAACAGCGAATTGGGAGAGGGGAATAACCGAACCGGCCGATTTTTGAAGTCGACCCGAGCCCGCTGGGTCGACTAGGGGTTAATCCAGGGTGTTTGGCTGTCAACCCGTGGGCCGATTCGCTCAAGTGCAGATTTTGCATTTGAATGGTTCTCATGGTCCATCTTTAATCTAAAGGCCCTAGATGGTTCCTACACTTGACTTCTTCCCCAAGACATGCTTTGATGGCTTGGATTGAATCTAGGGTTAATCCTATGGCCTAAAACACTTGCCTAATCTATAAATAAGACCCTAACCTACCCTAATTCATTCATAATTAAACCTAGTGACTAAACTATGGCAAAATGCTAGCTCTCATGGCCTCCACTAATTTTATGAAGAGGGTTGCATACTAATCACTCTCTAATCAACTTCTAATCCCTTCTTAGCATCTTAATCTTCTTCATTTGGTGTTCAAAGTTGCTAGTTGTGAGTTTCTATCACTTTGATGATCTTTTGGTAAACTAATTAGATGAGATGTGATGAGATTTATGGTTTTGTATGTGGGTTAATGAGCTTTGAATCATATGATATGATGTTAGCATTAATCTTATGTTTATGCATGTTGAGTATGTAAGCTTATGCAAGTTTAATATGATGTATGTTATGTTTGCATGATGCTAAATATGCAAGTTGTGGGCTATGTAATCATATGCATGTTATGCAAGTTCATGGTAATATGCTATGCAAGTTACATGTTTGTTAATATGCAAGTTACATGTTTGTTAATATGCAAGTTACATGTATGTAAATATGCAAGTTACATGTTTGTTAATATGCAAGTTACATGTTTGTTAATATGCAAGTTACATGTATGTAAATATGCAAGTTACATGTTTCTTTATATGCAAGTTACATGTTTGTTAATATGCGAGTTACATGTATGTAAATATGCAAGTTACATGTTTATTAATATGCAAGTTCATGATGACACATTATGCAAGTCTATAAGCTAATATGCAAGTTTGTTATGCAAAATGAATATGTAAGTTATGTGACATATTATATGCAAGTTATGTGACATGTTATGCAAGTTCATATGCAAGTTATGTGTTTGTTAATATGCAAGATGGCACCTTTGAAACATGTTCATTCATATGCAAGTTGACACCTTTTATATGTGTTATATCATGAACGAAATTACGTGGGAACGATGGGGTAATTAAATGCATAAGTTAATAAGATTGTGTGAAATTAATATAATTATGCATAACACAAAATAAATAAACATAGTATGGGAATTTGCCTATTTGGTTAGGTGTACCCATACTATGTGTTGGGAATTTACCTATTGAGTTAGGTCTACCCCATGGGAATTTACCTATTAAGTTAGGTCTACCCATGTTAAGAAAACTTGATTAATTAGGGATAATTAATATAAAATTATGAGGGTGATTAATTAGGTGTAATTAATTGACTAAGACACGAGGTTGGACTCAGTTGTAGCGTAAAACTGCCCGGACCCAACCGGCTTAACCAGTTGCTACAAATGTTAGCCCAATGTGAGAGGTCTTAGGCACAAACTAAATACGTAATTAATGTAAAGACACGAGGTTAGACTCTGTTATGACATAAGGCTGCCCGGACCCAACCGGCTTAACCAGCGGTCATAAAAGACAGTCTAATGTGAGAGGTCTTTACAAAGGTTACGTTCTTAATTAATTAATTAAGAAACACTTAACCACATTAGCATGTAGAGGGACATGAGGGGTTAAGTGGGTGCCTCGGGTGGCATGAGAAAATCTAGTGGTTGCCTTGGGTGGCAATAGAAAATACGATTAGAATACTTAACCAAAATAGAACATGTAATTAAAACATGATTAAAGGGTTAAGTGGGATATACTAGAAAAAGGGACAAGCTTAGGTGGGTAGCTTGTGGAGGCCCATTTCAACCAGTAACCCATACGTATCTTTGTGGGCTCGACCCATGTCGAGGACGGGACACGCATACTGGGCTTGACTGTAAGAGGCAAACGGGTTAGCGGTGGCAACGCAAGTCCAACGGGCTTCATATGCGTGAGTGGGCCCGGGCTGGTAGGTAAGCCGTTGTTGCATCGAGTAGATATAAGCCGTGCACCTTTAGTTTCATCAGGTTGCCACATTGGGGAATGATACATCCCACGGTGGGGCCAGCACGGGTATCTACGTTAGGGAGCCGATCGAATGGGAAGTAGTGTGTACACCTAGTGGATTGTAGGGCCCCGTGGCGCCTACTTGGTCACCTAGGGGTACGCAGGTACTAATTAGTAAATTTTATAAGTCCTTGGGTGGGATCAACCTTTAAGTTAGGAACGACTGGTGTGGTGCAGTTTAGTAATTTACCTTAGGGAGGGTAGATGCGTCTTTATCCTTTATCTTCGTTTAGTTGACTGCTTAGGGTAGCCATTCATCCCTATATGTTACCGTATATCAGTTTATGTCTTCTCTGGTTACTTTAACGATTGTATTGTTAAAGTTATAGGACTCGCTCAGACTTATGTCTGACCCTGTTGTTTTTATCTTTTTCCCAACCCTCAGGTCCTACGGTGGATCCTAGCAGTAGTGGAGCTTGATCGGATTGCTGTTCCAGTCTTTAGGAGCTTGGATAGATGTAAAGCTCCAGTTATCCAGTTATCTTTTCTTTGGTTTGGCTATTGTATGAGAGTGGGATTATGTACTTCTTTATTTTGATGGATATTGTACTTGACCTTTATTGTGGTTTTATGATGTAACCAGACATGTTTTACTTCCGCTGTTATGAGATGATGTTTTAAAATTTCAAGTACTATTTATATCTGTCTTGTTGTAATTTTTCTGTTCTATATTCACTAAAATACTCCACCGATGCTATGGCATTCCCTTAGTGAGTGATCATAGCGGGAGTGGGGTGTTACACGTGGTATCAGAGCTTAAGGTTACCAGAACAGATAAATTTTTTGAGAAAAACTACTTTCTAAGAGTATTTTCGAAGAAAGTATTTTTAAAAGCATGTCTTCTAAGAGAAAAAGTTTTTGAAAAAGAAAAGCATAATCCCCAATAGCCATATCTTTATCTTTCGGAATCTCCTTTTTGAATCTTTCCTCTTTCGTTTCAGCATGGCTGAAGATCTTAACATCCCGGAGGGTTTAGTTATACCACTATGGTATAGGAGGTTGCAAGAGGCTAGGGCCGCGGCTGCGGGTCCGGCCAATGCTACTACACCAGAGACAACCGCTCCTCCTCCTCAGCCTAGAGTGGATAATTTTGCTAAGGTTTGCAAGGAGTTCAAGGCTATAGGAGGAAAACCTTTTCTTGGTTCAGAGACTTTCGTAGAGGCTAGAGATTGGCTTAAGGAAGTGGAAGAGTTGCTAGATATCTTTGAAGTGGAAGAGGGAAAGAAAGTCAAGTTGGCGGCTTGGTTAATGAAGGGAGAGGCCTCATTCTGGTGGGAGGTCACTAATGGAGAACGCCCTGTTGACTCTTGGGCAGATTTTAAGCAAAGGTTTGGGGCTAAGTTTCTCTCAAGGGCGGAAGAGAATCTGTTTATGGAGAAGTTCTTGAATTTGAAGCAAGGGAATCTCACGGTGAAAGAATATGTCAACAAATTCAATCAATTAGCAAGGTTTGGCATAGAGTTGGTGAATACACCGGAGAAGAAGGCTTTGAGGTTCGTTAGAGGCTTGAACGAACCATTGCAAGGAATAGCTATGACTCACATTCCTATGGGGGCCACTTTTGAGAAGCTTGTCTACATGGCACTTATGCATGAGGATGATAAGAATTCTAAGGCACCAGAGAAAAAGGGGGATCAGAAGAAACCGCAACAGCAACAACAAGGCAAGGGCGGAAAAGGCAATGGTGACAAAAAGAAGACGAAGAAGAAGTGCTTCAATTGTGGAACACCAGGACACCTCAGTAAGGATTGTCGCAAAAAGAAGAAGACCGGTTGCTTTCATTGTGGTGAAGCAGGGCATCTTGTGAAAAACTGCCCAAAGAAGGGGCAGAAGACGGGGTCTACCTCAGGAGGCCAGGTGCAAGCTCTTATAGCACCACCTCAGTCAGGGGGGCAAGTTCAGGTTCTCTCAGTTCCACCGATTCAGCAGAGAGGTAGAACTATTTCCGTTGAAAGTCTGGTTTTTCTGTTTGATCATCCAGTTCGTACTTTGTTTGACTCTGGCGCATCGCATTCTTTTATCTCATCATCGTTAGTTGAGTCACTGCACTTAGACACCAGTCTAGTTGATGATCCCTTGGTTGTCTCAAACCCAATTGGGGGCTCCATATATCTGTCTATGATATGTTTGGGTTTGAAGATTTCTATACTTAGCGTTGAGTTTAGATGTGATGCTTTTGTATTGGGCTTCACGGGCTATGGGTTGATCTTGGGCATGGACTGGTTATCCAGTAATGGTGCCGTTCTTGATTGCGAAAGGAGAGTTGTCAGGCTCATGACCCGCTTGGGTAACACTCTCGAGATCTCTTGCAATCCCATGGAATCTGTTTTGCTAAGTTATCTTGAATCGCTCGATGCTTCGGTCGAAAGTTTGTGTTCTGTCAGAGTAGTCCGGGAATATCCGGATGTGTTTGAAGAAGTAAAGGGTTTGCCTCCGAAGCGGGAGATAGATTTCCGAATTTATTTGGTGGATAATGCCAAACCAGTGTCTTTGCCAGTACGCCACATGGCTCCTCGTGAGAGAAGAGAACTTCATAAGCAAGTAGGGGAGTTGCTTGAGAAGGGGTTCATAAGGCGAAGTATATCGGAGTGGGGAGCTCCAGTAGTGTTTGCCACGAAGGCGGATGGGTCCCTCAGACTTTGTGTGGATTATAGGGAACTTAATAAGCTCACGAAGAAGAATAGACACCCATTACCGAGGATAGATGATCTCTTTGATCAGTTGGTTGGCGCGTCAGTATTTTCGCAGATGGACTTAGCTACAGGGTTTCATCAGTTAAGAGTGGCGGAGGACAGTATAGAGAAGACTGCTTTCCGGACTCCGGATGGTTTTTATGAGTGGCTAGTGATGCCATTTGGGTTGACAAACGCCCCCGCATACTTTGTTGATCTCATGAGTAGAGTGTTCAGAGAGTATCTGAATAAGTTTGTAGTAGTTTTTGTGGATGACATCTTGGTCTTTTCCAAGAATGAAGAAGAGCATGCCTTACATCTCAAGGAAGTGTTGGAGACTCTTCGAGCGCATAGTCTTAAAGCTAAATTCTCTAAATGCCATTTTTGGAGAAGAGAAGTGCGATTCTTAGGGCATGTGGTCTCTAAGGAAGGGATAGCTGTGGATCCCGCAAAGATAGTATCTATCCAGGATTGGAAAGTTCCTAGAAATGCTACCGAGGTAAGAAGTTTCTTGGGGTTGGCAGGATATTATAGGAAGTTCATCAAAGACTTCGCGAAGATATCAGCCCCATTAACCCGCTTGACGAAGAAGAATCTGGTTTTCTCATGGGATGTAGATTGTGATGATGCTTTCCGACGGTTAAAGAGAGCTTTGACCACCGCTCCAGTTTTAGTGCTTCCAGATGGGAGTAAGCCGTTTGTTGTTTATACCGATGCTTGTGGAACAGGATTAGGCGCAGTCTTGATGCAGGAGGGAAGGGTAATAGCCTATGGAGGGAGACAATTTAGAGTGCATGAGAAGAATTACCCTACCCATGATCTAGAGTTGGCCGCGATTGTTTTCGCACTTAAGTCTTGGCGCCATTATCTTCTTGGTGAGAGATTCGAGTTGTTCACCGACCATAAATCATTGAAGTACTTATTCTCTCAGAAGGATTTAAACTTAAGACAGCAAAGGTGGATGGAGTTCTTAGCATCCTATGATTTCGAGATAGCGTATACCCCTGGTAAGGGTAACGTGGTGGCAGACGCCTTAAGTAGAAAAAGGCTATCTTTGAGTCCATTGTTCGTGGAACGACGAAGCTTGGAGTTTCTTTCTTTGTTTGACTTCAGACCTTCTGTTGATTTTGTACCTGGTTTGTTGGCATCCTTGGAGGTTAGACCTACTCTTTTGAGACGGATTGGCGAGGCTCAGCGAGACGACCCACAGTTGGTTGTGTTGGTAGAGAAGCTTATAAGAGGGGAGTCGTCCAGCCATTTGGGTAGATACACCATAGATGATAAGGGATGGTTGCATAGAGACGGTAGACTTTGTGTACCGCAAGATGAGGGTTTGAAGAAGGCTATTTTGGATGATGCACATCGTTCAAGAATGACTATTCATCCCGGTGGAGACAAAATGTACCAAGACATGAAGAGAGTTTTCTTCTGGGCCGGTATGAAGAAAGATGTGGCCGAGTATGTGGCTAGATGCTTAGTGTGCCAACAAGTTAAAGTGGAGCAAAGGAAACCCGGTGGGTTGCTACACCCATTGGAAGTTCCACAGTGGAAGTGGAATAGTGTCTCGATGGATTTCATCGACGGGTTACCGAGATCGAGGAAGGGCAATACGGGAATTTGGGTTGTGGTAGACAGACTTACCAAGAGTGCCCATTTTATACCCGTAAAGAGTAAGAGGACCGCTCCATGGCTTGCTTCAGTCTATGTTAGAGAGATTGTTAGATTGCATGGCGTACCATCCAGCATTGTGAGTGATCGAGATCCTATTTTCACTAGTGAGTTTTGGAGAAGTTTGCAAGAGGCGGTAGGGACTCAGTTGTGTTTGAGCACCGCATATCATCCTCAGACGGACGGTCAGACCGAGAGGGTGAACCGTATCTTAGAAGATCTTTTGAGGCTTTGTATCTTGGATTTTGGAGGTACATGGGAAGAACATCTTCCTTTGGTGGAGTTCGCATATAATAACAGCTTTCAGTCCAGTATTGGTATGGCTCCTTTCGAAGCTCTTTATGGAAGGCCTTGTCGATCTCCTACATGTTGGTGGGAATCTACGGATAAGATCTTGCTTGGGCCGGATATGGTTAGAGAGACTTCAGAGAAGATTGATTTAATTCGAAAAAGGATGAAAGCAGCGCAAGATAGACAGAAATCTTATGCGGATCGGAGAAGGACGGATCTTGAGTTTGAGGTTGGGGACATGGTTTTTGTCAAAGTATCTCCATTGAGAAATGTTGTTCGCTTTGGGTCCGTAGGGAAGTTAGCACCGAGATTTGTTGGGCCGTTTCCTATTAAGGAAAGGATTGGACGGATGGCATATAGGGTGGAGTTGCCCGACAGACTTAGTGGTGTTCATGATGTATTCCATGTATCACATTTGAGGAAGTGCTTACATGAGACCGCGGAGGTGGTAGAGCCGAGCTTGCTTAGAGATGTAGAGGTAGAGCGTGATGCGACGATTCGACGAGCTCCTACTCGCATCCTTGGGTCAGAAACTAGGAAGTTGAGGAACAGAGAAGTTCAGCTAGTTAAAGTGCAATGGGGAGATGACGAAAGCAATGCTACTTGGGAGACGGAAGCAAAGATGCGTTCTTTGTATCCATTTCTTTTTGAGAGTATGTCTTTTAACTTCTCCTTTATTGCTTGTCTAGTACTTATCTTATCTTTAGTATATCCTCTCGCTAATACCTATGACCTTTAGATAGGGTAAAACCTATGGTTGAAACATGTGTTTGAAACATGTTATGGTTGATGGATGCATATGGATGCAATTGTTTGCTAGTGGTTGCTCGTGGATGCATATACACACACATTAGGCACTAGATCGGCTCAGTCACTTCATGTTGCATATTACATAAATGGATGTGGTAGTTAGATTGATGGATGTATCATGGCTGTGTTATCATATGGATGATGCATTTTTGTGTATGGTTGTGCACGCATGTAGAAATTTGTATGTGTCAATAGGGTTTCGCATACATATTGGATGCATGGCACTATCATGGTTTGCATTAAGGAGGTTTACTGTATCAGTAACCGCCTGATTTTCGCATTAGGTAAGTACATATACACACACTTTTGCATATATCCATCCAGCATTTAGAATCTTGTAAGGACAATGATTGCTCGTGGATGATGCTTTGAGTAGATGGATGATTGGATGGTAGGATACGTTCTTCCTAACTTGAAGATTTCGGGGACGAAATCCTTTAAGGAGGGGAGAATGTAACAACCCGTATTTTCAATAACCTGTAATAACATAAATCGAGGCAGAATTTAATTCTAAAATGGGAATCAAGGGAAACGGGCTATGCCATTGTGTTCGTCTCGGAAAAATACGCGAAATAGAGTCCGAGTTTTCGAAAATCGGAGTCCGTATGACCAAGATATGGCCTCGCGAAGTTTCACGAAAATTCCCAAATTAAAGTATACTTAATTAAGTGAAATGGGTTGTGTAGATATATATATATATATATATTGATATATATATATATATTGATATATATATATATATATAATTGAAAATTTAATAAATAAATATGCAAAAATGCTCAAAACAGCGAATTGGGAGAGGGGAATAACCGAACCGGCCGATTTTTGAAGTCGACCCGAGCCCGCTGGGTCGACTAGGGGTTAATCCAGGGTGTTTGGCTGTCAACCCGTGGGCCGATTCGCTCAAGTGCAGATTTTGCATTTGAATGGTTCTCATGGTCCATCTTTAATCTAAAGGCCCTAGATGGTTCCTACACTTGACTTCTTCCCCAAGACATGCTTTGATGGCTTGGATTGAATCTAGGGTTAATCCTATGGCCTAAAACACTTGCCTAATCTATAAATAAGACCCTAACCTACCCTAATTCATTCATAATTAAACCTAGTGACTAAACTATGGCAAAATGCTAGCTCTCATGGCCTCCACTAATTTTATGAAGAGGGTTGCATACTAATCACTCTCTAATCAACTTCTAATCCCTTCTTAGCATCTTAATCTTCTTCATTTGGTGTTCAAAGTTGCTAGTTGTGAGTTTCTATCACTTTGATGATCTTTTGGTAAACTAATTAGATGAGATGTGATGAGATTTATGGTTTTGTATGTGGGTTAATGAGCTTTGAATCATATGATATGATGTTAGCATTAATCTTATGTTTATGCATGTTGAGTATGTAAGCTTATGCAAGTTTAATATGATGTATGTTATGTTTGCATGATGCTAAATATGCAAGTTGTGGGCTATGTAATCATATGCATGTTATGCAAGTTCATGGTAATATGCTATGCAAGTTACATGTTTGTTAATATGCAAGTTACATGTTTGTTAATATGCAAGTTACATGTATGTAAATATGCAAGTTACATGTTTGTTAATATGCAAGTTACATGTTTGTTAATATGCAAGTTACATGTATGTAAATATGCAAGTTACATGTTTCTTTATATGCAAGTTACATGTTTGTTAATATGCGAGTTACATGTATGTAAATATGCAAGTTACATGTTTATTAATATGCAAGTTCATGATGACACATTATGCAAGTCTATAAGCTAATATGCAAGTTTGTTATGCAAAATGAATATGTAAGTTATGTGACATATTATATGCAAGTTATGTGACATGTTATGCAAGTTCATATGCAAGTTATGTGTTTGTTAATATGCAAGATGGCACCTTTGAAACATGTTCATTCATATGCAAGTTGACACCTTTTATATGTGTTATATCATGAACGAAATTACGTGGGAACGATGGGGTAATTAAATGCATAAGTTAATAAGATTGTGTGAAATTAATATAATTATGCATAACACAAAATAAATAAACATAGTATGGGAATTTGCCTATTTGGTTAGGTGTACCCATACTATGTGTTGGGAATTTACCTATTGAGTTAGGTCTACCCCATGGGAATTTACCTATTAAGTTAGGTCTACCCATGTTAAGAAAACTTGATTAATTAGGGATAATTAATATAAAATTATGAGGGTGATTAATTAGGTGTAATTAATTGACTAAGACACGAGGTTGGACTCAGTTGTAGCGTAAAACTGCCCGGACCCAACCGGCTTAACCAGTTGCTACAAATGTTAGCCCAATGTGAGAGGTCTTAGGCACAAACTAAATACGTAATTAATGTAAAGACACGAGGTTAGACTCTGTTATGACATAAGGCTGCCCGGACCCAACCGGCTTAACCAGCGGTCATAAAAGACAGTCTAATGTGAGAGGTCTTTACAAAGGTTACGTTCTTAATTAATTAATTAAGAAACACTTAACCACATTAGCATGTAGAGGGACATGAGGGGTTAAGTGGGTGCCTCGGGTGGCATGAGAAAATCTAGTGGTTGCCTTGGGTGGCAATAGAAAATACGATTAGAATACTTAACCAAAATAGAACATGTAATTAAAACATGATTAAAGGGTTAAGTGGGATATACTAGAAAAAGGGACAAGCTTAGGTGGGTAGCTTGTGGAGGCCCATTTCAACCAGTAACCCATACGTATCTTTGTGGGCTCGACCCATGTCGAGGACGGGACACGCATACTGGGCTTGACTGTAAGAGGCAAACGGGTTAGCGGTGGCAACGCAAGTCCAACGGGCTTCATATGCGTGAGTGGGCCCGGGCTGGTAGGTAAGCCGTTGTTGCATCGAGTAGATATAAGCCGTGCACCTTTAGTTTCATCAGGTTGCCACATTGGGGAATGATACATCCCACGGTGGGGCCAGCACGGGTATCTACGTTAGGGAGCCGATCGAATGGGAAGTAGTGTGTACACCTAGTGGATTGTAGGGCCCCGTGGCGCCTACTTGGTCACCTAGGGGTACGCAGGTACTAATTAGTAAATTTTATAAGTCCTTGGGTGGGATCAACCTTTAAGTTAGGAACGACTGGTGTGGTGCAGTTTAGTAATTTACCTTAGGGAGGGTAGATGCGTCTTTATCCTTTATCTTCGTTTAGTTGACTGCTTAGGGTAGCCATTCATCCCTATATGTTACCGTATATCAGTTTATGTCTTCTCTGGTTACTTTAACGATTGTATTGTTAAAGTTATAGGACTCGCTCAGACTTATGTCTGACCCTGTTGTTTTTATCTTTTTCCCAACCCTCAGGTCCTACGGTGGATCCTAGCAGTAGTGGAGCTTGATCGGATTGCTGTTCCAGTCTTTAGGAGCTTGGATAGATGTAAAGCTCCAGTTATCCAGTTATCTTTTCTTTGGTTTGGCTATTGTATGAGAGTGGGATTATGTACTTCTTTATTTTGATGGATATTGTACTTGACCTTTATTGTGGTTTTATGATGTAACCAGACATGTTTTACTTCCGCTGTTATGAGATGATGTTTTAAAATTTCAAGTACTATTTATATCTGTCTTGTTGTAATTTTTCTGTTCTATATTCACTAAAATACTCCACCGATGCTATGGCATTCCCTTAGTGAGTGATCATAGCGGGAGTGGGGTGTTACACAGTAATTTATAGTTCAATATCAATTATACATTAGATTCTTTTTTTATATATAGAAAAAACAACTAACAATAGAATATACACAAAAATCATTTTATATTTTTTTCCCATTTATATTGCTTTCAAAACCAAAAAGCCCGCTCTTCAATCGTTGAAACTTTCATTAATTTAACCAGTTTAAACTTACACTCTTTTTTCGTTGATTATAAAAAAATGCAGCTAAAATAAGTAACACCTATAAAGTGGGTTGCACTAAACGCATTCCCAATCAAATGTTAGTTGGGATGCAAACCACCCCCAAGTAGTGGGTCGATCGCTACTTTAACGTTACCTTGGCAATCAACGATGTTGCAATGACAACCCTGAGTGGATGGAGAGAGAAACGAGAACACGTGGTGAAAATCGAGTGAGTCGTTGAATTTAAATATTTGAGCTTGTTTCAACATTCGTAGCATTATCAAAATCTTAACTTAATTATTCACCGTTCAGACATTTATTCGAACCGTTGAATTTAAATATTAAATGCAATATTCGACAAATATCGGAATGAGCTCAAATTTTGAATAAATGATATAATGTGTGTGTGTGTATGTATGTATATATATATGTATATGTATATATATATATATATATATATATATATATATATATTAACTTAATTATTCACCGTTCAGACATTTATTCGAACCGTTGAATTTAAATATTAAATGCAATATTCGACAAATATCGGAATGAGCTCAAATTTTGAATAAATGATATAATGTGTGTGTGTATGTATATATATATATATATATATATATATATATATATATATATATATATATATATATATATATATATATAAAGACTTTCTAAGATGATGCTTCATATTTATTTGTTGGAAGCACATAGATTGCAAATGAAAGGCTAAAATTTGCAATTTACACGCTCAACGTAAAGCATGACACGCTTGCTGATACATGCCAAATATACTCGCATGAGATTCTGGCAGATACACTGAATCAATTCGCGATTCTTTGGAGATTGTCAGAATCCTAAAGATTTTCTCCCCCTTGCCAATAAATTCATTCACATACTTGAAAACGGATAACTGTGGTCCAAATGATATCTATTAGGTAGCATACGAGCATCGTCCATGCAACCAAACACCAATTATCGCGTATCTGCAACAACAAAGTACATGTACATTAATTACAACCTAGCTACATGCCTTGGTTGAAGAAACAGGGCTTAGTACTCAACCATCTATGTTAAGATATTGAACAAAACATGATAATTTAGTTATGACTTTTGATGGCCTCAACATGTAAATACGATCAATCAAAAGTTAACTAACCATTCATACTTGTAAAACACTTATTTAAAGATCTCACCTGTTAGCATGTGTTGCATACTTGCATAGAGTACCTACATAAGGCTACATACATATATGGTAAGTTGCAAGCATCATTTAATTTCATACCTAAAACACTATTACCTTGGGTCAATCAGTCAATCATATAACACTTTGAGTTGACCTGCATGTAATATGAACATCAAAATGTTTAATGTCAATATCTTCTGTGTCTTTTGCCTCCATCTAAACATAGTAGGCATACATATTGATATAAGGCACTTCAATCCAGTAAAAGTTATAATAATAATAATAATAATAATAATAATCATAATAATAATAATAATATGATACACTATACATTACGTGCAGTTAACGTTTTAAGTTCACTTTGTCTACCAATATTTCATAAATTTCAGAATACAGTTCCACTTTTCTAAAAGACAGGTCTCAACGAACACTTGTGTTATTTAAGAAAAATTTGCAGTTCTTTTCTTGCAAATATGTAATAAAGTAAGATTTATGCATTCATCTGTTACATGGTACAGTAAGAAATATAAAAGAAGAGACCTCAGTTTCATCTTTCATTTTTGAGTTGGTGGACAATAATATTCCTAGATTGGCTTTTAGTTGAATAAAAAAAAAAATGATTGGAGTTGCTTGTTAGATTCTTGTGGCAACATAATTGCCCAACCTGCCTTTGCATTAGCCTACAACTCGCTGTTCCCCAGCTCATCTAATACTTCTGTTAACATCTAATGGCAACCATCAATCAAAACTGCTCCTTTACCGGTACAATGTATATACAGTTTTCATCTCCATTGGAAAACGACACTTCCATAGTTACATGATACCTATACCTAGGGTGCCATTATATATATATATATATATATATATATATATATATATATATATATATATATATATATATATAGAGAGAGAGAGACGTTAACATCTAATGGCAACCATCAATCAAAACTGCTCCATTACCACTATAATGTATATACAGTTTTCTTCTCCACTAGAAAAGGACACTTCCATAGTTACGAAGTTCAAAACTTAACTAATGCCGATGGTACCTATACTAGTATATGTATAGACGATCATTCAATGACACCCCAAATAGTGTAACACCCCTAAATTCCTCTTGATTTCCAACACACATTCCGTTTTTCTCTCCCTCCATTACTTCCCTCTTTTTCCACTAGCTTAATTTAAATTAAATGAGAGGATGAGAAAGAAGAGCAAATGAGTTGCTCACTATTTGGGGTGTCATCATATATATACATGGAAAGTCTATTTGGACACAAAACATATACACAATTGGTGACACAATGCATCTCCATTATTGGATTCCCGCATGATTTCCACCTCTCCACGTAAAGATAAAAGTCACCAACGGCTAATACTTTGTGTTTCTTAATTTATGTTTAATTTTGTGTTCAATATATATATATATATATATATATATATATATATATATATATATATATATATATATATATATATATATATTGATATAATGGATAAGAATAAGGGATGCAAAACCACATGCATAAAGTGAACGAAGCACATGGTAGGGAAATAGATATCGTGGTATGGTTTGCATATAGCATAAGAGCCAAACTTTTTTTTCAAAGGAAGTGAATTATTCCAAGCATGTTGCAAGAAACAACCACCATTTAATGTAACTAATGATTCACATGATTGGTTACATTGTATGCATTCGCTCTTGTATTTCAAGGATTCGTACGATAATATGCTGTTTTCCACCTTTAATTTAGCCATGTGGTCAACAAAGGTCCCCCTAAAATGATCATTTGATAATGTCAGTTATTATATACTGGATTAACTAACCTTAAACATGATAAATGATTAGAGAACGTTACAAATGCTGATCTCTGAATTCAACTTAGCTAGATTATATTATGGTAAGACTAAGTGATAATACTTCACAAAGATGTGTTCATTGAGAAGTCAATATGCTGTTTGGATTAAAAAAAAAATGGCACATGTGAAGATAAGAAAACAACCATGAATAATTATGCACATACGAAGCAAGGAGATGTGTCATATTCGGGGTTAGTTATCAATCGCTGTGCTATGCAAAACTTCACTCTCTCAATTAAGACCAAGGATAAGACTTAGAAGTACTCTAACTTCAGACTCTGAACCACCTAGCCTATTCATGACTACTCATATATTATGAGTCTTTACGTTGAACAAGAAAGAAGTGGATGCATACAGTAACCTAGCTAATTTCTGTATACTCACATAGTATATGTTAAGAAAAAAAACAAGCAGTGCGATGTGAAAGAGTTTGCCAATAATAGTTGTTTTTTTCGTCCAAAGCACACATGTCTGAGATAAGGCTCAATTATTCTCAAACCCTATCTACATATATGATAAGTTTCTATCTTGGTAGCAAAGCAAAGGATATGGCATTAAATGATAAGTGTAAGTTCATAATCTCATCATATCTAGTCATGTGAGGTCTAGGTAGTCCAAATAGTGTCAGTGCAAAACAGGGATTTTCACTTTTCAATCATGCTAATGTAACATTGGCAGTTCTAAAGATAATGAATATTCAATAATGCTAAGTAGTAAGTACAGTTAGTTTACAATGAAGCAACCACAGAGGTAAATGATAACATACTCATTATCTTTCCTTCTACCTCTGAGCAACTGTGTGATGCAAGGGAGTTTGAAAGGTAAACATGTAATTGTTTTTTTTTTTTTTTTTTTTTTTTTTTTTAAAAAAAAAAGCAAGATAAAAGCACCATAGTTCTAAAGTTGAATAGATGCATTCTGTTAATAGAAGAACATAGGACCACAGTGCAATCAAGAACGAAGATTTGCCTTTTTAAGAACCAACAGAAAATGGTATATTCTTACCTACCAAAAGATGGTTTGGAGATTAACAGTTATTATTACACCAAATGGAACTGAAAGTCAAGCCATATATATGGGAAAACTATTTGAAAATAGTAAATGACACGATTGAAGTGACAAAAACGTCGTAATTAGATCTCCTACATTCAACAATCAACGAGATCCAACAACCAACGTCTATTATATTAACAGTTTATGTTATATTTTATGTCTCAAAAGTTGACCTCTAAATGTGTCCATATGAAGAAATTTCGCGTCTCATTTCGAAACTGGGGCATAATTTGAGCTTCTTAAGTTGGTTTTTATCACAAATCAAACAAAAATATGATTTTAGCAATCATGTATGAGTGAGCTCATACATAAGTTCTGTAAGCATTAGAGCACTCCCAGCAGCAGCGTGGGTTTAGAGGTGAAGAGCCAGGAAAAAAACATCAACAATCCCCACTTACCCAACAGTGAATGGAGAAAATAAAATAAAAATAAACGTTAAAAACGCTAAAAAGCTTTTGAATTTCTAACGCTTCCTCTGCTGGGAGTGCTCTTAGCGTATAAGAATTCCCCTCACAAGTCAGAAATGCTAAAAAAAGCTTTTGAATTTCTAACACTTGATAGTATAAAAACAGTAGTAAGCTGCAAATTCATTAATTTTTCATTAAATTTATTTAATTTCAAAAAATCAACTCAATTTTTTTGAAGAAAAAAATAAGTTATATATTATTCTTAAATCATATCGGCCAACGATGCAAGTTATCTAAACTGATATTTGGTGTGTGTTCAACAAACAACAAGTTCACTTTTTTTTTTTTTTTTTTTTTTTTGAAAGTTAAGCATAAATTTTATTCATCAACTTGATAATTACAATATAGATTCTCTGAAGCATATAGAATGCTACAACTAACTCTCTATGACTCCTCAAATCACCTGAACTCACTCTCACGATCTGAATATAAAAGTAACTTTACTGCAATTTCTTGCTTGCCAAAGTTCAAGTGCCAAAAACAAGAAGACTCACTCATCAAAACCAGCAAATCACCATTTCTCCAGCATTAACTACCCTTGTCAATAGAACATAGAGCATAGATTCTTGCATGCTTCACATAACTAGCGAAATACTTTACATTAAGGAATGGTCTATGCTAACTACAACAAATTAGCACAGTAACAAGTTCACTTTTTCTTTGGAGTGTTATGATTTGATCAAAACAATGTCCAAGATTCCGGCCGACATGCCAAAACTCCGACCAATCCATTTCGATCGTGGCGATGGCCAGATCGGAATTAGATCATATTTCCGTTTTGGAATCTCACGCATAAACACACGTACAAGTTGGAATAACACTTTTCTCTCCGTTGATATGCCATGGGCAGTAATCTTTCTTTCGAGCCGTCATTGAAAGGAAAGGTGTTTTTATTTCTTCTCATTTATCCATTCCTGCTGAATGCGAATTAAACATGCAAAATTAGGACACAGAATTGAGAACTTGTTTAAACGAAGAGAAAATAGAGAGACTGAAAGAAGAGGAAAGAGACCGAGATATCCACATGAGAATTCTGTACTCCAATTATTGGGCCTGACTGGGTATGCTTCGGACAAAAATCACTTTAGCATCATCATACAATGAATTCAGATTCATAATTCCATTATATAATTATACAAACAAAATTTGGTAACTCATATGCAATCTAACTTATATATCATCTAATTTGCATATAATTCAAACAATGCAATATAACTTCAAATTAGCATTAAACTTTTTAACCATATACTTAACCATTTACTAGGAAACATAAAGGAATTAATGAACCAAAATTAAAGTGGAATTTCCAGTATTTCCAAAACAAAAACGAAATCTCTTGAATTACCAGTGAACGGAACAAAAACGGAATTTCTAATCTTGAGACCAAAGTGCTTCATTTTTAGAGTTGTAATTTGATGGACTAAAAAAATAGGTCATATAAGTACACTTTATTGCAAAAAATGTAAAAGGGAAAAAAAAAAATATTGAAAAGAATTTTTTTTCCAATTACAAACATGGTCAGTCAAAAGTGAACACGAATAAACTATAGTATACATGCCTGCAAGTGCGTTAGGGGGAAATGGAACACTAAATACATACAAAGATAGGCCTAACCAGTGGCTTTTGAAGAGTAATAAATATGTATATATTCCAACTATATATACAATTACCCTAAAGCTGGATCGATAGCACTAAGCAGACAAGCTTTTAGAACCCGATGTCATAGATCCTCAAACAAAATCACTTAGACCACGATTATGTTCTTAATTATTATTTGTCATAGTGCAATTGAAAAAAGAGATTCATATTTTATGGTTAATTTTTTTTTTTTTTTTTTTTTTTTTTTTTTTTTTTTTTTGCAACAAGTCTGCTGATCATGAATATTTTTGTACCTGGATATCCATCATCTTTGCACATCTTTCATGGCAAATATAAGCAACAGTGTGTGTATATTTATATGTGGAGGGCACAGGCTAACTTGCAAATGGAACTACCATTTTTCCAAAAAGTGAACCAAAAAACACCACAGAACTTGCAAGAAGATAATATTAGAAATAATGGGTACAACGATAACTCAGACATTATCTTTCTAGCTTAGAAGTTAATTGAGTTTCATGAACCTCAGAATGCTCAGACCCAAGCAGACCTGATAGTTTAACTGGAATTTGAAACTAAAGATTGATGATGGTGAACCTCTTGGATTACTTGAGAATAGAAGTTCCAAGATGGATCATTGCTGGTTATACTTTGCTGTCCAAATGGATGTTGTTCAACATAGAGTTGGACATCATTAGCTTCATATAATCCTTCTAAGTATACACGAAGATCACCACCAGGGCCTGGTATAAGCGAAAATTCAAGCAAGAAAACATGAGAAATAAAAATTGAAACTAGAAGTTAATTCTTATAGGCATGAAACTAAAATCTCACCTAAAGATGTGTCATTTACATTATCAAACCGATATGGATCAGGAAATATTGCAGTGAATGACTATATGAATTCAGAAAATAGATATCAAGAACAGTTGTATAGCCTAATAAGAACTTCAAAGAATGAGAATGATGATATTTACAGGATTACAAAGAGCCTTGTATGGAGAATCATCCACAAGTAACGTATTTGATGGTGAGAAATCGCCCTTCTCCCATGGAAGAGCATTCACTTCTTTGTTCCATAACCTTTTAAGCTCTTTTAAAACCAATGGTTTATGAACATTGTCAAGGGTTCTAAAACCTGTGTCAGTGCAATGGTCTTGATCCTGCAGTATTTTCAATTTCAACATGTTGGTAATGAATGTTATCATAGCGGTTGACTGTAGAGCAAAGTTAAAAGAAGTTTCAACTGAAAGGTACTGCTGTGAAATTTATTACCCAACAAAACAGCAACTTTCGTCTATTTTCTCCCAATATATAATCAATAACATTGTCAACATTATACCTGGAAAATTAAGATGCAGCCAATTATGAGACGAGAAAAAGAAACACTCATTGAAGCAATAAAATGGTACAATGATGCAGTGATAAATATACTTTTTTCTTGAAGACCAAATCCCAACCTCAAACTTTTCAAAGCAAAATTTCATAAAATCATCACAAAACGGCCTCTTAAAAACTGAATAACAAAAGAATAGTTATTATTAGTGCCTAACAAACACAAAAATAGATATAATTTTAACAAACTATGCAAAAATTCTACGTACCAACTTTGCCTCCTACTTTCTTTCTTCCCCTGTGAACATGATGAATATCAGGGGTGATATCGGCAAGCAATCCATTAATGTCAAGTATGAGAAGTATTGACTTCTTGAGACTTTTATTTTTTTCAGGTTCTAACCTATTAGTCCCTGTCTTTTGTTAAGTTACTTCATCTAAACTTAAAACATTCTTCTGAAGAAGATTCATCATTTGGGACTCGATTTCGTTTCCAAATCCATTGGTCACATCAGTGTCATGAATAGAAGCTGCATTGCCATTACTATTACTATAAGTACCGGTATAACTGCTAGTATTACTCGCAACAGCAGCACTACGACTATTGCAATTACCACCACCACCGCAACCGCCACAACCAGCTGCCGCTGCTGTGTAATTATTATTATTAGTATCATCATCAAACTGACTGTTAATAGCACTCGTAACTTCTGTATGTTTATCAGCTGTTCCAAACGAGAAAGCTAGATTTTTCGTTTTTGAATTTACACAGTTTTCATTTAAAGATGTAGAATCTTTAATACCATGTCTAATTGGTGAAGGATGCCCCTTTCTTCAAAAGTGCTTAACTCTTCAAGATTTAGGGGAAAACGGCTGCTGCCAATTGATACCCATCACCAAAAAAATTTCAGTTTCCACAACAGACGTGTAATCATATTAAACAAATTATACCCAAAATTCTTTTTCACAAAGGAATCCGCACTAATAAAAGAACTAACGTTTGATCGAGTTAGTTCCAAACTTGAACTTTCCCTTGGGCATTCCATCCTTGATTTTATTTTTCGGAGCTTTTTGATCTATTATTTATTCATTTTATAGTGCAGTTCCATTGAAATATCGTTTAGTCACAGTAACTAAGGATTAAGATGCAGTTTCTTCCGACATCCATTGATTTCCACCGCACAAGTTTGAGTCAATCTAAGACCACGGGAAACTTGCCGACAACCAATAATGTCATGAATAACTACCAAAGCATCAATAAAACAGTTGAATATTATTCAGGTAAAAGGAACTTAGTTCTCAATTCAATTATTTTATATGCTAAGAATAAGAAGAAAATAAAACGCAACAGATTACAAATCAGAGCTTTTTGTTGTTTGTTTTAAGTTGGTCTTCTAACTAAAACTACTTATTAAGTACTGAGCACGTTTTTATTGTAAATTCTTAATTCTTAAATGTTGGTACTCTTATTAAAATATTAATATTAACTTTTGAAATTTTAAATTACTACTAATATAGAATTTCTATAGTCCAAAACATTCTTAAAATTCACGCTTCTGATAATTCTGAATTGAAAGTTCAAGACTTTCAAATTAAAATTTCAGGAACTAAAAATTGCGATTTTTTTTTTCCAATTAGAGGTTTTAAGAATTTTAAAATTAAAACTTTAAAGTTAATTACTTTTAGTTATTACAATTTGGAAAACTCGAATCACATAATTAATCATTTTGAAACTTTAATCTTCCAAAACTATCTATAATTTTTTTTAGTCTTTTATACTATTCAGTTTCCTCTTAATTCAAGTTTTTTTGTAATTCCCAGATATAAATTTCGAAATCTGACATTTTAAATTTTCTAATACTTCCTTTGGGTAAACTTAATAGGAATGCAAACCGGTAAGTGATAATCCAGAATTCAAAACTGGATTGAACGTTCAAAATTCAGCATTCACGTATGAGCAAAAATTCAGCATCTTAAACAAATGTGGCCTGAGAATCACTGATAACAGCAATCATATAAACAAAACAACGCGGACTCACAGAACTTCGGCTCAAGCCGACACTAAATTGCTGACTACAGATGGATCGCACGACCAACTGTTTGACCAAGTTTACTTCTTAAGAAAATCTCACCTGAATCTGAGCCTTTTTGCATCGGAAACGTTTGGAATTCTCCTCTCCGATCCAATTTTAAAAGAAGGCAGAGAGTAAAATTTTCTTTTTTGATTCTTGACCTTCAAAGCATAAATCAATTTATAGAAATACAGGACGTTGACTCTTCGTCTGCTTACTCATTGGTAACCGAACCGAATACAAAAAACAGCGCCATAACCAACCCTTACCAGTCTCCGGAATCGAGGCAACAAGCCCGAGAAAGCTACAGCATTATTATTATTTTTTCGGAGGAAGGCAGTGGAAAGTCTCCAAGCGACGCCATGACACCACTGCTTCGATTGGCATGCATCTTTAACACGGTTGTTAAGTGGGTTGTTTCTAAACCTGGAAACCAAACCAGTTTTAGAATCAGTTCAGTTCAGCGTAGAGAGCTGCTACACTGAATTCAGGGAATACTAAATTAAACAGCCGCATATATTATCTATCCATCACAAATCTATATGTTCCTTCATCATCTTTTTCGTTTAATCAAAAATCCCATGTTCTGCATACGTGTCAACGATATAATTTTTCAAAATCCTTCTTTATTTCTTCTTGTTAATATTATTTTCTAAAAGAAAAGCCAATACAGACCTAATTTCATGTATTTCTTGATTTATAAATAGTTGAATCTCCAAAAAAAAAAAAAAAAAAAAAACAAAAAAAAAAAAAAAACAAAACAAAACAAAAACTATTTTATTGTCTGTCGGGAAAAGTTAATTTCGCTTCAATTTTAAATAAGATATGATCATTTTTAACGGTAATACACTCACATTTGATTCACTACAGGGTCTCGAGCCAGAATTATTTTTTGAACGTTCAGATAAAATAACTCTTCGGTACGGTTGCGTTTGGTCAAATTTAATATGTTGAAATAGTGAAAGATGATTGTTTCTAAGGGTGAGCAATATTCGGTTCAAACCGAATTAATCGACAAAACCGGATCATTTCGGTTGGTTCAGTTCGGTTTTAAAACTAAATCAGTTTTAATTCGTTTTGTAATTTTTTTTATTATCGGTTTAACCGAATTAACCAAACTTTTAATTTATTATCTAATTTTACAATTTTAAATACTTTAAATAGTTAGTTTAGCAATAAAATACAAAGTCATGTGTTGCAAATAAGTCAAATTTTATTGTAAACGTAACATTTACCATATAAAATTTCACTAAGCATGAATTTATATTTTACATTGAGTGAATTCATATATTAAATAATAACACATCCTTTAAGTTCGGTTAAATCGGTTACCGGCCGACTAACCGAAATTAATTTAGTTTGGTTCGATTTGGAAAATTTTGGGTTTTAATTCGGTTTGAGTTTTTTACCTCAAAACCAACTAAAACCGTCTGTTCGCTCACCCTTATTTGTTTCACATGTTTATTGTACTCAATGCTGTATGGCCGAAAAATAGTTGTATAAACGGTCATCTCTTGCTGAAAGGTAAATGGGTAATTTGGTTGTATCTTATTGTATTATTAACAGACTGTTGTTTATAACAGTACACCACAATGTAATTCAGGAAAAATCATAAAATTGGTCATCACTTACTCAAAATTGGAGTGTCATTATCGATCTTATTAAGTAACAAATATATATATATATATATACATATACATATATATATATATATGTATATATATATGTGTGTGTGTGTGTATGTGTGTGTGTATGCGCGCGCGCTCAACAAAAAATCGTTAGATCTGTTTCATAATTCCCGTGTCGACGAAACCTTTATGGTAACCATGACAAAATTTTGTCAAGTGGGGTTCTGATGAGATAACCTATACCATGGCCAACCTAGGGCTTGAGATTGCTGGAGATTAGGGTGACCGTAGACAAAACAGAGATTGTAATCATGTTCCTCTTCCATCATAACATAAAATTTTGTCAAGATCAAAGCATCGAGTCGAAACGCATTGTACGTGCGGAGGAGGGGCTTGTCTTAGGCTGCGTTCTGATAAGGGGGTGTCGTCGTGGTGAATTGGAGTCCGTCATGAATCCCGTGCATAATGGAGCACATTGTAACTTTGCTTTCATCGTTGCATTGAGTATCTAGGGGAAAAGAGAAGAAAAGGTGTTAGAGCAAGTGGTTGTGTGCACGACCGTGTATATAAATTGATTTAGATTCTGGTGAGAAGGATTAATGTAACATTCCGAAATTTCTGAACTAATTTAAAATTTTTATTTTAGCTATTTTAATGGATTTTGAATATTTAAAATGAGTTATTTAAATAATAATGACTAAAAATTTATTTTAAACATATTTTGAATGTATAAATTTATATTAATTATAAAATGAGCCTGAAATGGCGCGGTGGTTTGAAAATTCGATTTTAAATTTCAAATGAATTTATAGAATTCAAAATAAATCGGATTTCAGTAAAAACAGAAACATATGAATCTGTTTAATCATATCTTTCTAATGGATGTGAAAAAACTCAGATTTCATAATATAAATTGAAAGTTAAGTCCAGTTTAAAATTTAAAATAATCGCTATGGAATTTATATATATTTTAAAATAATATATCGCCCTTAAAAATAACTTTTTGGCCAACGACCTCCGTTTTCGATGAAACCACTTTTGTTGGATCCGGAATGTCAAACTATTGCTAGGTTTCAAATTTCATAATATTTGGATTTAATATGTGAGCGTGGTAAATTTAAACGTGTTTTGTCAATTTAGTTTGAATTTAATCAACCGGAAAATGGTCATTTTTCAAATGGTCCCCAAATTCAATGAAATTAGTTTGTTAGAACCGTATCGTGAAAACATAGCTAGATTTAGTTTTGTGTAATTTTTGAAGTCGGTATGTGGCCAAGATAAACTAAAATGTATGTTCAAATTCAATATATATTGATTTATATTTTTAATTTTGATAAAAAAAAATTAAAACAGCTGAATTGGCTTATGAAACATATTCCATTATGTCCGGAATGGGGTATTTAGCTAAAGGCGGCATTCGTTGGGTTTGATTTGGAGATCGGAGCGTTAAATTTTGAAAATTGGAAATAAAAGAATAAAATAATATTTAATTTTATATATAAATACCCCCCTTTTTAAAGAACCCTAACCCTAATTCTCCAGTGCCGACATTTTAAAACCAATGGCCTAGGCGATTCGTTTTTCCCTAATTGATTTCTTCAAATCCCCTAAATAATTTTAGAAAATTCTAAAACAAAATTTGTAGCACTCTCTTTACTCTTCGATTGTATACGGCTTTGATGGAGTTTTATTGTGTAACTCGCGTGAATGGGAGGCTTGAAGTAATCGGGTTCGAACCCCTTTCCTTGAGCAACGGTGGGTGCGAGTTCACAGTGGGTGGAGGTACCTGGTGGCGGCGTGGAGGCGTTTCATGCGGTATCAGTAGATCGCGACCTTATGCCTTGTACTGCGTGCGAACTCAAGCCTTAGAGGTGTGCTTTTTCGATGGAAACCTGGGGCTTGGAAAAAGAAGACGACGGGGCTAAAGGGATTAGTGAAAAGTTTATGGGAAATTATTAAATATTTAATTATTTCAATAATGTAATTATTGTATAAACGTCCATAACTTGTTCAAACGACGACGGAATCGAGCGAAACAAAGTTCTTTGAAACTGTGATGAGGAACACTACAACATGGAAATGGCCAGAAGGATTTTGGAGCTAGATGATATTTGTGATCAAATTAAACATCCTGTTTAATTTGATTAAAATAATCTTTATTGATTTCTGAAACTGATCAATGTGAGAACTCCTTCTCACTAAATTTTATTTTATCAAGTATAAAATTATATAGATTTGCCAGTGTAGATTTTTATCAGTTTTAATCATTATAAAATGTATACGGTGCCAATTAGCTCAGCTCCCTCGTCCAAAGACCATGGATGATTTAATTGACTGTATTGTGTTGTGATTGTGATGTGAAATGGAAAATTAAAATATATATGCAATATGGAATATATATACGCGATATAAGAATATATATGTGATGTGAAAAATATATATGTGTTGAATAAATTATATATATACATTGTATTAAAATATATATGCGTTGTGAAATTAAATATATATGCGATATATAAAAATATATATGCGATGTGAAAAATATATATGTGTTGAATAAATTATATATGTAAGCGTTGTATTAAAATATATATGCGTTGTGAAATTATATATATGCGTTGTGAAATTAAATATATATGCGTCAGGAAATTATATATATGCATTATGAAATAAAAATACATATGTGTCGTATAAATCATATATATGCGTTGTATTAAAATATATATGCGTTGTGAAATTATATATATGCGTTGTGAAATTAAATATATATGCGTTGTGAAATTATATATATGCATTATGAAATAAAAATACATATGTGTTGTATAAAATTATATATGCTATATATAAAATAGCCATGATATGGAAATATTATTAGTTCGATAATATGTATATAAAATTGTCATGTAATGAAATATTCAAGTTTGATTTAAAATTAAATGGAAGTTGGAATCGTTTTTAAAACGATTTTTAAAATACATTTTAAATGGAAATCGACAATATTATATATATATATATATATATATATATATATATATATATATATATATATATATATATATAATGGCCTGAATAGAACGCGTCGCGCAGCGACCGTCCGCGAATTTCGACCATTAACTTCAAATTGAGGTAACAGGAGATCCGACCGTCGGATTCCCCTAAAACCGGAAGTTTTGGATTCATATCGAAAAGAGCTTTCCAATGAATATAAGGGATTTGAAATCTGATGGTTAGATTTGGAAATATGTCCAAATCGATTTCAAAAAAGGCTGCTATGGATGCAGTTCGGTGGCCGTTATTGGAAACTGACTGTTAAGAGCCTTAGTAAAATTATTAAAAATATGGACAAATTGTGTAAATCATAATGGATGATTTGGAAAGAGTTTGGATGAAAAAATTCCAGTTTTGAAAAGATAAAAATATATTTTTATCTAAATAAACTAGTTATTAACTAGAATAATAATCCAGTGTTTTTTAATAAATAAACTGGATTGGTAAATGCCTTTAAAATGACCAGAAACCTCCAACATATGAATTGAAAAGGATTTAAATGGAAATAATCTTTGGACTATTTCGATATTGGATTCCGTAGTTATACGGATATTGTTGAGGAATTTGGAAGATACAGATATCGTTATTCCCAGTACGATATTCATTAGTTTCAGAATTTGATATTGGAAAGTCGATAAAATTTCTATTCAGAGCCGTGTACTTAATCTTAAATTGGATTTTGGGTTTGTCATGAATGGTGTCTTCACTAACATTGTTCTTAAATCCAGCTGTGGAAGGAATAAATCTTTTAATTAAGATTTGGAGAAGTTTACCAATTAATTAATATTTAATTGGAATTGAATTGAAATTGGATTTTGGGTTTATCGTGAATTGTGTTTTAAATAACATTTGTTCTTTAACCCAAGTAAAAGTAGGATTAATTTCCAAAAAGTTGAACAATCATTAAGTAATGATTTTTGAGACTAAAACTAAGAAGACTTTTAATAATTCTTTAATTAGATTTGAGTGGATGGATGGTGATTAAATTTGCCAAAACACGAGATGTGGTATAGACTAAATATACTTGGTTATTGATATTGACTTGATTGATTGATTGTCTGGATTGTGCTCGACCAGTTTATGAGCAAATATACTTTTACATTTAGCATCGGGTTGGGTAGAATTATTTGTATGCTAATATCTTGTGAAACACTTCAGATTTGACTATGAGATGTTTAGCGATGTTGTTGAGTTCATTTCAAATTTAATGAATGATTTTGAAATGATATTTTCTTAAGTGAAAAGAAATGTATTCCCGATTGTGGACAGGGAATATTTTATAAACCAGAAAGGATTTCAAGGGCTAAACCCAACGTTGTCGAAATGATTTCGAAAAAAATTATATGTTTGACATTGTGTTTCAACACATAACCGATTAATTGTTATTGATGATGTATCTGTTTGGTGGAGGAGAATTTATTCTCTTGCTTAACACTCTTCTTTGATACGTAAGAGCTCAAAGGTTATGTGATTAATAGTGACTGATCATATGTGTAAATTGCTAATGTAAAGTACTATATTTTGGAAAGAACTTATGATTATTATGTTGTGAAATGATTTTCCCTGCTTTGGGATATAAAATGATTTAGCATGTGGCTAAAGATTCTGGTAATCCGGACGACTAAAAGTATGGGTGAGATGGCGGAGTAGTCCCCGAGGATGTGGGATTATGCATCGTAAGTGTAGCATGCTCCATCATGGGAGGTGCACATATATATGTCGAGTTGCTTAGGTGAGTGCCCTTTGACTTGTCTAAGGTTAGCCCAATATTTGGTTGCATACTTGTTTGTATGCATTGTTATGTTTTGGAATTCATATTTCCAAAAGATTTTGGTTTGAGATCCCGAAGTGAAATCTACTTTGATATAAAAGTTAGATATGTATTTCAAAATGATTTAAAATAAGAAATCGGGAAATAAAGTCCAAAGAAATAATTTCTATAAAATGAATTGGATTTGGAAAAATCTAAATTTGGGATTAAGCCTAAATGGGTAGATTGAGGAAATGCATGTTGTATGATGCATTGTAGATCCATATAACTGTTATTAGTTGTTGTTTGTGCATTGGTATTTATGGAGGTGAACCCATTTCGTGAACTACGGCGTGATCCCATGATTTACCTTATTTTAAAGTAAAGTTTAATAACTGTTTTGAGTTCTCATACCAGTCCCACGACTGACTCGGAGTTTATTGTTTCTACCTAAACTCTGAGTGCCCATATTTTCCACATGGGCAGCTAGTAGTTTTGGTTTGCAGATTATTTCATTTAGCAGGATTCTGGATCGAAGCTTAAAGCTGTGTCAAGAGTGTTGATAGTTGTTGGCTAGCTTTTTGACCAAACCACCAGGATTCATATTCAAGTCCAGAGATGAGTGCACTATGACTCAAGAAGCCCAGGATCCCGCTCGTGTGTTGATCCCCATGTTCCGCTCGTGACCCTGCTCTATCGACCCGTTCATGACAGAGGCTTCACGACCCGCTCGTGTTTGGGCACCACGACCCATTCGTGGGGGTAGAGTCACGAACCAACCCTGACACCAGAAATCAATGGCCAAGACTTGGTCATTCATGAACCGTGAACCTAAGATCTTGTGACACCTGTCCCTAACTGCTATATTGACCATTTCTCCATTAAACCACGAACCAGTCTGAGATCCTTGGGATCCGTGCCACGTGTCATCACGAACCACCTGCAGTATCACCTATAAATAGCCTCATACTTGGCATTTTTCAGGATCTTTTTGGCAATTAAATCACTATAAATCTTGTGTGCTCTCTGTGTTTTCTTTCATTTCTAGATGTTAATCTCTGCAAAATCAGTTAGTTTCACTACACCAAAACAGGTGATTCCCAACGAGTATAACCGTCGCAAACAATTTCAGCAACGCTTATTAGTGTTGCTATGGAGGGGTGGCAAATTAGTACCAACGCTTATAAGCGTTGGTAGATTTTCTGTCCCAACGCTTATAAGCGTTGGTATATTTTCTGTCGCAATGCTTATAAGCGTTGGTAGATTTTCTTTAGCAACGCTTATAAGCGTTGGTAGATTTTCTTTACCAACGCTTATAATCGTTGTAAGATTTTTGTTTGCAACGTTTATACATGTTGCAATACATTTGTTTGTAATGCCTATACATGTTACAAAATTTTAATTCACAACAAATATAAATTTTAATAATAACAGAAATATGTATTAACAACTCGCATATTCTAACATTAATATTCAATTAATAACCAACTTGATGATAATATAGACGATATTTAATATGAATCAAAAACTAATATTAAACTCAATGCATACTAATAGATAACATTCATAACATAACGACATAGAATATCAGTTAACAATAAACAAACACAATACATAATTAAGATGTCAAATTCAATAATACATAATTAGTTTGCTAAATTCAATACATAAATAAGATTCTACAAATAATGAATACGAAACTCTGGCCATATAACGAAGCATCCATCTGAAAATTCACATAACTTGTACATTCCATTTTGAGGACCATCATAAATTGGTGCATCCGGTTCAAGAACTTCAACAACCCAAATTACTTTCTCTATATTCGGTACCACTTTCCTAAAATGACAAACTGTTTGTGTTCCAAGATAACCTTTTGCTACCTCCTTCTCTAGATCATTTGACAATAGCATTACGTATTTCTTTTCCATTGTAGATGAATGAAGATCATTAAGTGACACATTTGGAGTAACGGTTACATTATTACTTATAGGAGAATCCCTTAAATTAGAAGCACCTTCTGTACGAGGAGTGGAAGGACTTGCAACAAGTTTTTCTTGCAAATTAGGTATAAATTTCATAAAAGTTGAAGTAATTGAATTGATGGCGTTATTAACTTGAGTAGCTACTTGCCTTTCTATCTCCAATTTCCAAATGGACAAATCCACGGCTTGTTTTTTATCAGCTACAACTTTTACAGCTCGAGCCACCTTTACTTGTTTTATAGAAGAAGTAGAACTAATTGCTCGACAATAATTTTTCTTCATGTCGGAACCAAAAACTTCTGCAATTGGATCATTATCAAGATCATCTACTGCGCCACTAGAACTACCAACCAATTTTCTCTTTTCTTCCGCTGCCTCTAGAAGTGCCTGCATTCATTGAATATCACATTAAATTGAAAATTTCAGTTTCTTGTTAAAAATAGAAAAACATCTCGCACAAAATACAGAATTCACAAAAGTCAAAACTCAGCAAATGCTGAGCCTTACGACTCGGCTCAGCATTAGGTAAGGCTCGGCTCAGCATTAGGTAATTTCTTGCAAATTAGGTAAGGCTCGGCTCAGCAGTTGCTGAGCCAAAAGGCTCAGCATTTGCTGAGTTTTGGCTCAGCAAATGCTGAGCCAAAACTCAGCAAATGCTGAGCCACAGCTGAGCAGCATTTGCTGAGCTTGTGGCTCAGCAGCATTTGCGGAGCCTCAGGCTCAGCATTTGCTAAGCCTCAGGCTTAGCATTCAGCAAATGCTGAGCCTCAGGCTCAGCATTTGCTGAGCGGTAAGGCTCAGCAAAGCTGTATATGTTTTCGGTATTTGTAGAAACCCAACTTTATGTACTCGACATTGTTCAGGCAAAACATCATGAGTTCAGGCAAATAATGATCAACTAAATAATTTACTGAGCTTAACAACATATATGCAAACCTACATATGTTTCTGCGGCACATGGTAGTACTTCTCCCGATTTTCTTTTATGTCCAACCTTCCAAATCGTCGTTCGTGAAATATTTGCTTCTGGATTGGATAAGACCTACAAGAAATATCAAAGTTGACAACACATAATTAATATAACATTCTACAAACAACCATTTACAAAAGATAATTTTATTACCATTTCATGGTGCACTCTATGGTAAGGTTTCCTTCCTAGAGTATGAGTAATTTGGTTTTTCGCTTTGTTTTTTGCATTTTTTTTACATTGCTCCATCTTTTCATTCGTATACTCAATATCAAGGAACTTTTCCCACCACACTCTATCTATATCATCTGGACATCTGTCAATGGCAACACGTTTAGGAATCATAGTGTCATCAACTTTAAGAAGACTTTTTCTTAATGTTGACTTCATTGATCTATAGTACGGTGGGAAATGTTTCTCTAATAACGGTCGAGCTATGCTAGGGTCTACATCCATGTCAAATTCTTCCTATCACGAGAAAAGAAACAAAATAAACGAAATCATGAAACAATCAAATATGCCATAATTTAAACTTGATGATGAAATTGATATGAGTGAAAATACCAAAAGCCCTTCCCATAGTTTATCCTTGTAGAAGCTATCTACGGTCCTCCATTCTTTGTAGCCAACGGGTATATGACAACGAATTAACTCACCACTACGTGTACTCCATTTAGCTGAATCTTCCCCTACTGCACCCTCAACCCCAACCGTTATAAAGTACTTTTTACCTTTGGGTGGTTGAGGTTCAATAGTCTGTGTTGTACTTAAATTTGCATTTGCGCTATTGTTTGTCATTTTAATGAAAAATCTACATTAAAAAACAAACAAAATGTAAAGTTAACATAACACGTAAAAGATACTTACAAGACATGAATTAACATAACAAACTGGCAATAGTTTCAAAAGACATCAATAAAAGAAAATCATACATTTCAAAACACAACACAATTGTACAATTTCATGATCAAAACAAGCAAAATACATGCAAAATATTTTCAATCAACATGTTGATTTCGATTGAATACATTTCAATAATGGTTCCAAATTTGGGTGTTCTTTCAAAATAGATTGATATGTTGTTGGTACTTCATAATCATCTATGTTATCCATTATGCGTTTAGGAGAGCGTCGAACAATTGACCAGTTGGAATTGATATGTGTATTTATGATGTAAAATACTTGACTTGCTTCGGACGCCAGAATAGCAGGCTCATCATATTCTCCATCGGTATTCTTGAGCTTCTTTAAGTTTACCATTAACAAATTTGTATCCGGGCAAACTTTACAACCATTTGTCTTATCTGCAACATTCACCCAATCACAATAGAATACCACATGTTGAAAATCATAGTAATCAACTTCCATGATCTCTCTAATAACACCATACCAAGTAGTATCATCATCCGTAGGATTTAAATCTTTTGAACTTGCAACAAATGTAGTGATCGCATCCATACAGACACCACTATCTTGCGTTGAAATGCTATCGTCATAATGTTGAGGAGAGAATGTATAGCCGTTCACTCTATACTTAAGAAAAGTTCTGACTTCCCACTATGGACCATTGACATACAACCATAACATTGTGTTCATGCATTTTTCGTCCACTAACTGTTAAGAATTAACAAAATTAATAGAATAACATTAGTTAAAAAGAAATATATTGCTCTCAAGTAAATTTAGCACACCTTATTGTATAGCCAATCAACAAATTCAGATTGGACTAATACTTCTGCTTTTGTGATAGTTTTCCTTTTACCACGAAGACCGTCTTCTAAAGATAAGCGGCATGCACTACAAATTCATTATTGTGATAAATATATACATATTCTTGACTAAATGTGATACGTATTGAAAAAGGTGAAAATGTATGACCTGTAGTATTCATCTCGTTCCGGTATATCAATTCTAAATAGTAACCATCGTCGAATCTGTGATCGTTGCACTCTAGATAATTTTAACGGTTTACCTTCAACGATGGAATGCTCATATATATCATCACTATTCTCATCTAAAAAGGATGCTTGTTTAGAGCTATGATTTCCATCACATGGACTTGGCATATATTCCATTGCGTATCGAACTGATTCTGAAACAAGATATGCTTCAGAAATTGATCCTTCTATATACCTTTTGTTACTAGGTATGTTTTTGCAATCTTTCATAGCCCTAGCACACAAAAATTAATATGCATACTTACAGTTAGTTATTTCATAACCCTTAGGTAAAATAATTTGAATGCAAAAACAATATTTACCTTTCAAATGGATACATCCATTTATAATTCGATGGTCCACAAAGCAGAGCTTGATCTGCTAAATGTACCATCAAATGGATGCTTATATCAAAAAAATCCGTTGAAACATAGTGTGCCAATACACATAATGCTTCAGCAATCATATCTTTAGCCGCTTGCACATGTTCTCGAACAAGAACTTTTGAACATATTATGTTGAAGTACAAGCTTACTTGTAAAAGCGCTCGTCTTAACTCACGACACTTTGGATATGCATGTTGAACCATGATAGGAAGCAAGTATTGGATGAGAATATGATAATCATATGTCTTTTTAATTTGCAAACCGGGTGGTTGAAGACATATAAGACCATTTAACATAGTTGCAAGACATGATGGAAGTTTTGCATCTTTAAGAACTTGACAACATTGAAATTTGTGATCCTTATCAAATGCAAGTTTAGAAGATTGCTTTCCTTTGTTAAACATAAAATTGATGAGATGTTCAACAACATTTTTTTCAGTATGCATCACATCAATAGTATGACGAACATTATGATTGCTCCAATAATCCAAGTCAAACAAAATTGACTTCTTATACCATGTCGACCTTCCTTCCTCATCGACAAGACAATCTACATTATCATAAGCTTCAGAAATCAATCTCTTTTTGCTTGGTGGTATTTTGCCATGAATATATTTGATACGCTCAAGCTTTTCTAAAAGAGGCGAGCCTCTTAGCCGAGTTGGAGGCTCTTTATATTCAACATCCCTATACCATCCGTGTTTTAATGCTCTATATGGATGATCATTCTTCAAAAACCTTCTATATTTTGAATAGATGATCTTATTGCCGATGTACTCTGATTCTGTCTCGGTAGCACAGACAGGACACGCTTTATAACCATGAGTCACACAGCCAGATAAGTTACCAAAAGCTGGTAAATCATGAATTCCTCATAGTAATATTGCTTTCATATTGAAAAATTCTTGCTTGTCTGTGTCAAAAACAGACGCTCCTTCGTCCCAAAGATGTTTTAATTCATCGACAAGAGGGTCCAAGTATACATCAATGTCCTGACTTGGTGCTCTTGGTCCAGGAATTAAAATACTCAACATTTGAAATTGTGATTTCATACACAACGAAGGGGGTAGGTTATAAGGTATCATATAAACAGGCCAACAACTATAACTATTGGAGAGAACACCATTTGGATTAAACCCATCTGTAGAAATACCAAGCCAAACATTGCGTCCTTCAATAGCAAATTCTGGCCACCGACTTTTGACTGATCTCCATTCAGCTGAATCTATAGGATGTCGCATGGAATTCCAAGATGGTGTAGCTTTCTTGTGCCATTCCATTCAGCCAACGTTTTAATCGCTTCAACAACTCAGTCACACTATTTCCCGACCAGTTAAATTCTTTTTTAAGGTTCTGAAGCTCAACAATTACACCTAACGTTGTAATCCCCTCTTCGCAAGTAGAATAAAGTTTTTCATTTTCTTTGTCTACGTATTCTTTGTGCTTCTCTCCAAGGTAAGAATGATAATTGTCTGTATTTGTATGTTGAACTTCCTCTTCACCGCTAGCTTGTGGCATATTATGCACTCCAAAAGCATCGTCTACGAGATTTCTAAGAGCCCCCTCTACACAATGGTCGGTTTGAATTTGATCTTGGATATGAGGATCTGAAATAATATTATTTGTATGATTCATCCCCGTGTTATTGTTGCTCATCTCTCCATGAAAAAACCACCTACTATATGTTTTAATCATACCATGAATGATTAAGTGTTTCTCAACGCTTTCCAGTTAGAGCTTCTTAGAGTTCTTGCACTTAATACAAGGACAGGTGCAAATTTCAACATCGCAAAATGAGTGATTCTTCACAAAACTAATGAAGTCTCGAACGCCTTGCTTATATTCTTCAGAATTTCTATATGGACTTTTAATCCACTCCCTTGAACTTGAGTTAGACATAAATCCACCCGTTGTTACAAAGAAAAAACTGCACTTGTTATATAAAAAAAACTGCACTTATTATAATAAAAAAAAACTGTACTTGTTATACAAAAAAAACTGCACTTGTTATTAAAAAAAAAACTGCAGTTGTTATAAAAAAAAAACTGCACTTGTAATAAAAAAACTGCACTTGTTATTAAAAAAAAAAAAAAAAACTGCACTTGTTATATAAAAAAAACTGCTTTTGTTATAAAAAAACTGCACTTGTTATATAAAAAAAAAACTGCTCTTGTTATTATAAAAAAAACTGCACTTGTTATAAAAAAAAAACTGCACTTGTTATTAAAAAAAAACTGCACTTGTTATAAAAAAAAACTACACTTGTTATAAAAAAAATGCACTTGTTATAAAAAAAATCCACTGATTTAAAAAAAAAAAAACTGCACGGAATATGTCTTAACGATGGTTTTGTACAGACCGTTATGGAGATCCATTGATCACATCAATCCATATTAATGAGCAAGGGTTGGATATCGGAAAGGCTGAAACTCTAATGAGCAAGGGTTGGATATCAAAAGGAAATGAAATAAAATGAAATAAAATGAAAGGACTAGATGGTCAGTTTTGGGAGCTGCACGAGCAAGTATTTCGTGACTTATGCCATACATTTCAAAACACAACATCAATTTATGATTACCTACGCATCTTTTGCTGGACCGGCGACCACTGAGCATAGGTTTAACTGATAGATTTGGAGCACCAGCGGCAGAGCGATGTCTCACTAATCATCTTTCATTGATGCTTCGATTAGTGTGAACTAACTTGATTACAAACTGTGAAATTAGGTTTCCTCCAACTCATCCCGTCCTCCGATATATATAAAACTCGTCTCAGATATTAAGGCTCATCCTCGATCTACGTTATAGATATAATTTTTTTGTAGTTATTTACATTTGTTGGTTAGATTGATAATAAACAAATATTCAAATTTGATTGATAATAAACAAATATTCAAATTTGATTGATAATAAACAAATATTCAAATTATATGTTAAAACCAGTTTGGCATAATGAGCAAGATCAAAAAGGAGAACTGTACAGCATTGTAAGACACATTATATGTTAAATTCTAAAAGGGTTTGCCTGCAACCATGTATATATATTGTTATCTTAAGAAACAACCCAAACTGAATGCACACTTTCCAAACATCTAAGTAACAGTCATTAGAAATTTTACAAATAATTATTTACTCACGTGGAGGTTCAACTTTCCAGTTCAAATCCTTAACTTGGCACTGTAGGTATACATGCATAAAAATTATCAAACTTGAATTAAATATATGCAAAAAAAAAAGATTTTCCCTTTTTAAAAACTCATGCAACTAAAATCTATAATATCACATGAATTCTGTCACATAACCGGTAAGGGATATGTAAATTTCCCAGTCAAGGGGTGCCACAGCCATATGGTTTCCTTATGTTCATTTGTTCAAACAAATACCTATTATAAGGCCTACACAATTGTATATATACAACTGATAAATTTTAGATACAAAGAGAGGAGAGAGACAAAGCAATGAACATTAGAAGACTACATTTTATTCATTCACTTTCTTGCTATTACAATAGAAATTCTTCATACTTATAGGAATGCTCTAGATAGGAATATTCCGAAGCATATTTGGTCTAATTGAATACAATACCAAATATGCTTCACACTTAATACAATACCAAATATACCTTACACTTAATACAATACCAAATATAAGGTAAGGTATTCAATTGTCCTTATCTCCAATATTAACTCACTGGTAATATCTTTCCTTAATATCTCAACACCCCCCCTCAAGATGGAGCATGCGGATCACAAATGCCCATCTTGGATTGCATCTTGGATAGCATCACGAACAAAATGATAGTCAGCTTCAAACTTCCATACGCCGTCAGCAACTCTTCATTTTTAACAAATGGTTTTTAAAGTGGACCAACCACTCATTGGTTTTTAAAGTGGTCCAACCACTCAATAATGGTTTTTAAAGTGGACCACACTCAATAATGGTTTTTAAAGTGGACCACACTCAATAATGGTTTTTAAAGTGGACCACACTCAATGGTTTTTAAAGTGGACCACACTCAATAATGGTTTTTGGTTTTGGTTTTGGATTTTGATTTTTGGTTTTGGTTTTGGGTTTTGATTTTTTTTTTTGGTTTTGATTTTGGTTTTGGTTTGGTTTTGGTTTTTGGGTTTTGGGTTTTGGTTTGGTTTTGTTTTTGGTTTGGTTTTGGTTTGGTTTTGGTTTTTGGGTTTTGGGTTGCTGACGAAGAGAGGAGGAGGGATTGGAAGTATTGGATTTGGAGGGTTAAATCTGAAGCAAGTTGAAGGTTGTCGTTGTCTTTTGAGATGATCAAGTATGCTTTAGCAAGGGCAATTTGGTCGGTTAGCTGACGAGTGTAGGAAAGAGGGCTCAACATTTCTTCGCTTATGTGAATCTCACTGTGTGGAGGAGTGTAGGAAAGAGGGCTCAACATTTTTTTTTTAATATATATATATACCTCTCTCCTTCCTTTGACCTGCTCTGATACCATGATAAATTTTAGATACAAAGAGAGGAGAGAGACAAAGCAATGAACATTAGAAGACTACATTTTATTCATTCACTTTCTTGCTATTACAATAGAAATTCTTCATACTTATAGGAATGCTCTAGATAGGAATATTCCAAAGCATATTTGGTCTAATTGAATACAATACCAAATATGCTTCACACTTAATACAATACCAAATATACCTTACACTTAATACAATACCAAATATAAGGTAAGGTATTCAATTGTCTTTATCTCCAATATTAACTCACTGGTAATATCTTTCCTTAATATCTCAACAACAACCCAATCCGTCCATGTATTCATTCAGTCTTGGACACAGCTCCAGCAACCATCAAGACCAAACTAAGTACGACCACTAGCAAACTCATAGCAATAGACAACAGCAAGAATTCGCACAAACCAATCACAACCAAAAATATTATATTCCACTGTATTTCCTTCATGTAAAACAAGATGTAACTGACAGTTTGAAACTTCGATGATAAATATTTTTTCATGTGAAAGAAATAACAAGGCATGCATGACATGTGATTTTTAGTATTAGTTTATGGCTACTGACATAATGTTGTAAGTAATGACTATTGGCCTTCCAAATTACACAGTTTTAAAGAAATGGGTATTTAATATTTGGGCATGAAACAAATATCTGGAAAAATTAATTAGAAGACTTTTAGGTAATAAATGATGATTTGAAGTCGCAGAGATTTGATAATTTTCTGTGGAAACAATAGATCAAGAGAGAAATCGAAGTGCTATAATTTTCCTTTTATATCTATTTTGGGACCTTATTGTTATTATGGTGGGGAACATAGTTTTCAAATTTGTAGTGATAAAATATGATAAAGGCAAACCTGGATTTTGCCTTTCATTTTGAGATGTTAGCCAAGTGATAAATCATTTGAAATACTTTATTCAGAAGATTAACTGAAAGACAACCTAGATTTTTATAGTTTGCAAACCAAATGATTTTTTTAATGTCGTTTAAACAATGTAATAAAGCAGGTTATTTAATGTACCAAGGTGCCAGGATAACAACCAAACAAACAAAACAAAAAACAAAACTGCAGTTGCCGAATATTATGAAAATATGTGAGCGAATCTAAACCATTATATAATTTAATCCAATACCATTTAAGTTTTGACTAAACAGGGTATTATTCCTAATTTGATTAATACAAGCTGCTGTGCAAACAGCAACTACAAGCTGCTGTGCAAACAGCAGCTACAATATCATAATTAACTACAAAAGTGCATGTGATCGTCCTCAACGTTTACAGACATTAGATATATTGCACCTTTCATAAACTGATCACATTGACATTCAAATGATCATGTTCTTGGACATGTGTTGTATTTTTAGTCTAATGTTACATTTTGAAAAAATACAATCTCAATTGCAATGTATCATATTGAATATTAGATCTCATAGTATGGTTTAAGTGCTTACTTCGAATTAAGTATTACAAACCGTGATCATTCTTTATATAACACTTAGAGCGATGATATATGAATAAAATAATCATAGTCTTGTGTTGCTTTTAGAGTCTGAAACTCATAGAAAGCTTTACACGGTTTTGGGAAAATAAACATGTAAGAAGCCAAACAATGGATTAATTAATTTAATTTAGTAGCTACAAAAATAATTAGTTGCCTGGGCATTGAAAACAGTGACGTACAAAAGTATTTAATAGAGTATAAAAACATAAAATATATTTCTATTTGTCAGCCTTTAATTCAGTAAATTTTTAATGTGCATTAATAAACTTTTATCAACAAAATTAAATGCACAAATAAGTTAATGAATATTATTATAACATTATACAGTATTGTTCTAACTATATTAAAAAGGTTTAATGTTAATACTTTATTTTTCTAATAAGGCTCTCATTAGTCTTATTTATTTCTCAAAATCCTAAAGATAAAATGTAAAAAAATTTAATTTTCTAGTAGGTGCTTAGAATCGTTTGTTTTAATAGTTGGAATTCTTTTAAGAAAAGTGACAAACTCGACTTCAGTTTGATGCACTAATCAATCACTTCATCATTGTAAATGTGCTAAAAGTTTCCCTCCTATTAAAAGCTACAACTTTTGTAATCTAGATTTTCTTTTATGGAGAAATACAAAAAACATAAAAGAGATGTTGTGCAACAGCAGCTACAAGCTGCTGTGTAAACAGCAGCTTCAAGCTGCTGTGCACACAACAGCTTGTAGCTGCTGTTGCACAGCAGCTTCAAGCTGCTGTTGCACAACAGCTTCAAGCTGCTATGCAATGGTTGAAGTTCAAATAACAGTGCAAAATTTGTGTGCTTACCATTAGAAGTATATATGCATTCGGAAAAAATAAGGGTTACAAAAAATAGCAAATAAACCATGTTGAGAGAAAAAAGGGGGAAAAACTTAAACGAGGAGAAATGTTCGTTTTTTGTAGGCTACTTCAAATATTTCATATAATTACCATTACCCCCATTTTGGCTTCACAATTGCTGTTCAAATCTATGCAACACAAGATGGGCACGTGCTATAACTTAAACGAGGAGAAATGTTCATTTTTTATAGGCTACTTCAAGTATTTCATATAATTACCATTACCCCCATTTTGGCTTCACAATTACTGTTCAAATCTATGCAACACAAGATGTGCACATGCTATAAATCATCTATCTGCAGGTTTGATTAGTTTTTCCTAATTAGCATATGTGCGTCCCAAATGCATGAAACTGGAAACAATCATTTAAAAAGTTTAAAATATAACAGTAGTAGTTTCCAGCGTCTCATCTCTCGTATGCATGTAGCTACAATGTTTAAAATATATCAACTCAGATGCAAAGATTTTGTTCATATATACTTCTCTAAATAAACTTTTAAATGTCTCATCTACTGCAAAGCTCAAATTTTAATATAAATCATGATATAACTTGAACGCTTCACTAGAAAAAAGTATCTATCTAAAATCCTTATTAGAGAATAGCTTTGGAAATGCAAGGAAAAAAAACTTTTTAATTGTCTCATCTACTTCAAAGCTCAGACTTTAGTATAACTCATGATATGCACCGAGTGACTGTTATGGTTAGTGTTTGCAAAGCAAAAACAGCTGATGAATATATCAAAAACTTAGGTAAAGGTTATGAAAACGATCGTATTATACATAAGTTCATAGCCAAATAATGAGCAGCTTGCCACGTCCCGACCATAAAATATATTTTTAGTTGAAAATATTGCTACACAACTAAACCATTAGCATAGGTTCCTTTCAGCTCAAATAGGATATAATAAAAAAGATAATACTCCTAAAATTCTAAATTGTCAACATTCATACCGAAAAAAAATAAAATTCTTGCGTCTTATGTTTATTTACGCATCCATACCAATGTCCTCCATAATTTATTCATCACCATCGTCGGCTTCATTAGTATCCTTAATATTGAAATCAAACATGAAATCATAATCATCCTTTTCATTTTGACCATAATGTCATGTTTATAAAATACTCTTTACTAATTATATGTTCACGTGAGATAGATCATAATTAGCATGGATCTACTGTCAGAAATATAGAATAATCTAATTTTTTTTAGAGAAGAGCCCATCTAGTATTAATTAACTTTATGTGATCTGTAAAAATAAAGTAATTGGGTAGGTAGGTTAACATTTTAATAAACTCCATATAACAAAGTCTGCTAAAAAAATTATAGTTCTGACTATCAAACTTATTAGCAACCACTTTTAATGATAAAGCAGATAAAGAATCAAATTAATTCTTAGCTATAAGCTACCACAATAAAGAGAAAAGGATCAGCAACCACTTATAATAATAAAGCAGATAACGAATTAAGTTAGTTCTTAACTACACGCTACCATAATAACAAGGATTAAGTAGGATTCGCCTGAACAAGAAATCGCCTGAAGTTGAAATCAGATCTCTTAATGTCGTAGCTGAAATCAAATCATCCAAACGAGAGGCCGATTCGTCAAGGAGAAGCCCGATTTCGATTCGTAAGGTTATGATACTCGTACGATTTTGATTTTGAATCGGATCCCGATTTCAGTTTTTTAGAGGTGTTGAGTCTCCTGTTTTAGCGGCCGATGAATGGAAAATGCGTGAATAAGCGTTGGAGGTAGAAAATTAGGGTAAGCCTTACCAATTTAGCTTTTTGCCCAGGAATATTCAGCAACTATCAATTTAAACATATCCCTCAACATAAATAAGCGTTGGTAAAAATAATAATTATAGATATATATTTATGGTAACACATTTCTGCATAGCAACGCTTATTATTGTTATTACCCTACAACACAAATAAGTGTCGGCGATTGTGAAAAAAAGGGTTGCCAAATGACCATTATGGTGTAGTGTTTGGGTGTCAGAGCCATTTTTGGATCTAACATTTTGGTGCTTTCACTGAGAATTGAAGTCTCAGCATATTGGATTATTACTTTACTGTTTGGATATTCAAGTCTGAAGAGAATAGTCTGAATCTCAACTGTTTCAATTTCTGAAGATTTTTGTAAAGTCAAGATATCATGGCTGGAAATAAGTCTAAAGAAGTACGAGTTTCGCAAGCAAATGAAGCTGCAAATAAAGCCATTAAAGAAAGTGTTCACGAGCAGTCCGAGGAGGAGCTTTCGGCTCGTGATGGCCAGGGGCCGATCCAACCCGAGGGTGGTGTCACGACCCGTTCCCAGGACGACACCACGAACCGCCTCCAGAAAGATTCCACGAGCCGCCATGCAGGAGCTTCCACGAGCCAAATCCAGAGGAATGTCATGAATCAGGAACTCGGCGAGGGAGTCACGAACCGGGTGCCAGAAAGGACCATAACCCGAACCGAAAAGGAAATCATGGCTCGTTCTGCTCGCGCTGGTGCGTCTGCTCGACCTGGCTCGGGTTCTTTACGTATAAGAGAGAATGTTGATGATCAGTTCAACCCTGCTGCCCCAGCTACTGAAGGAGATCTCTCTCGCATCATTGAAATGTTGGATAGGAAAAATGATGAATTAGCAGCGCAAAGACAAGAGAGTTCTCTCTATTACGACAGAACCTCACTGCATTGGACAGGCGCATTGAAGACCTACAGAGGCAGAGGACACCTCCTTCGACCCGTACTTTGACTTCAGAGTACTCGTCTTCGTCTGGGGAATCTCCGAGACCCCCACGACGACCATTGGAAAGAGTCGAAAATATAGAAAAACTTTGGTTTGGATTGCTTCACTCCCGAGAAGAGGCAGCACTTCATCTAGGACCTGCTGACCATAATCTGAATAGTCCTGCAGCGCTTCCTAGAGCACAAGTCGTTAATGATCCTATTGAGAATCGACCACCGCAATTCCCTCGTCGCGTGACTGATCGTGGCAACCAGAGGAAAGAAAGTTCTGCTTATGCTCCAGACTTCGCAGCAACCCGTCGAAGCAACGATGGAGGGCCCCGCAAGGCAAGGAGCGCTGATCCTGAATCTACAGTGACTCATGTTGATGTTGAAGCAATGATCAGACAAATCATGGTGAATAGCCATGGGCGGAGAAATGAAGATTGGGGTATAGAACGCAGTCACACACCCTTCACCGATGATATATTGGAAGTTACATTCCCCAGGCGTTTCAATATGCCAACTATGAATCGTTATGCCGGTAAGACAGACCCAGTTCAACACCTGATGAGGTACTCATGGTCCATGAATTCCGTTGTAGCCTCCGACGCCGTAAATTATAAAGCATTCCCGATATTCCTGGAAGATGTGGCATTACTGTGGTTTACCCGCTTGCCGGAACGATCGATATCCAGTTTCAGGGAACTAAGTGAAAGATTCGTGAACCAATTTCGGCTTCACGCTCAGAGATCTAAAAATGTCATGGAGTTATCCCTTATTAAACAACGTCCGGACGAGACTCTCAGGTCGTACCTGGATCGTTTCAACCTAGCTGTCACAGAGGTCAGAGACCCTCATGAACAGACTGTCTTGATGGCCTTAATTGATGGGGTGGACAAAGATACCGAATTCGGAAGGTACCTACCTGGAAAGCCGCCACTGACTAGGAAGATATTATGTGAAAAAGCTAATATTCGCTTGCGTCAGGAAGAAATATATGCCAACCGGAAAAGGAATGCTGTCGTCAAAGAAGATATACAGAGCAACGTGTCCTTTAAGCAGACAAGAGACAGCTCAGGGAAAGTCGAGGTGAATGTCGGAAATAAAAATGGCCGCCAGTCGGGAAATAACAATCAGAAGAGGAACCGGAGGAGTGATTCCCAGAGAAGGCCTCGATCCAGACCATTTGAGAACTTCACACCGTTAAATGATACACTAGAGAACATCTTTATGGATACTTATAATGTTCTATAGTACAAGCGGCCTCCCCTGAGGGATTCGACGGAGAAAGAACGCGAAACTGGAAGGTTCTTCCTCTTCCACCAAGTTCATGGTCACTCCACTAAAGAATGTCGCCATTAGAGAGATGTGGTTAAAAGACTACTCTGAGAAGGAAAACTAGACGAATATAAGATGGCTCCAAGAGATAGGGGCAAGCTAGACAGGCCCTGAACCAAAACCAACTCATTGCTAGACCTACCCCTCAGCAGAAAGGGAAGAATATTGTAATCAACACCATAGTCGGAGGACTCCATCTGGCAGGACACATATTCAGGGCAATGGAGCAATATGTCACGCGGCCAAACAACATCTTGAAGTTGGAGAATGTAGTAACCCTGACGATTCTGCTACAATCAAACAACAAAAGACAATGTCCAACAATGTTATATTCCGCAGTAGAGAAAATATTGGAGTTCATTCCCCAACCGAAGACCCATTAGTGATCACAGTCACTATTGGTCCGGCTATATTCCATAAAGTTTTGGTAGATAATGGAAGTTCGGTTAACATTTTGTTCAAGAAAACTTTTGATCAAATGAAACTTGAACCAAAGGATTTGTAGCCCTGCGAGGGATGGGTATGCGGCTTTAACGGAGCCTCAACTTCTCTAATGGGATACGTAGAACTATCGGTCACCCTTGAGGAAGGAGAACACCGAAGAGTTAGAATCCTTCCTTTCGTGGTTTTGGATATTGAGTCACCATACAATGCCTTTTGGGCCGACCGACCCTAG
The DNA here is from genome assembly GCA_030737875.1 of Allium sativum. Classification (NCBI taxonomy): domain Eukaryota; kingdom Viridiplantae; phylum Streptophyta; class Magnoliopsida; order Asparagales; family Amaryllidaceae; genus Allium; species Allium sativum. Next base: position 33,487,499 of record CM060926.1, on the reverse strand, counting down.
CAGAGTTCAGGGCTTGCATTGCACCATGGTGTTTGTTGTTTAAGTTTTCGACAGATGCCGGTGTAGGAATAACCAGAGGAGATCAAGTCGTTGCACGAGAATGCTACATAGCAGAACTCAAGTTTCTACGTAAAGGAAGAGATATAGAAACAAAGGGCGCTTCCTACCATGCGAGGGAGGAAACATCATAGCATATAAAGAAAAAAACTCTAGAGGAGTCGCCCAGATAACTGCCCAAGGACATAGATCCCAGAGAGGATGAAGAACCTGGGGGCAGAATGGCGACTCCTAATGAAATGACTGTGGGTGTACCAATTGATGGTAGCAACCTAGAGAAGGTCCTGAAGATTGGATCCCAGTTGGATCCCCTTCGAGTAAGAGAATTGACGAATTCTTAAAGGTTAATTTAGATGTCTTTGCTGGACCCACGCTGACATGTGTGGAATATCCCCCTTGATTATGAACCATTCATAAAGTATCAATCCAAAGCATCCACCCGTCAAATAGAAAATGCGAATGCTTGGCCCGGAAAGATCCGCTGCCTTGAAGGAAGAAGTAGAGAAGCTGAGAAGTAATGGGTTTATCAGAGACTCAACATACCAAGAGTGGATCTCAAACCCGGTCTTGGTGAAGAAAGCTAACGGGAAGTGGCGCACCTGTATTGACTTTTCAGATTTAAACAAAGCCTGCTCGAAAGACATTTTTCCGCTAACAAGAATTGATCAACTAGTGGATTCAACGGTAGGTCATGAGATCCTCTCCTTCATGGATGCCTTCTCAGGATATAACCAAATTCCTATGCATGTTCCAGACCAAGAGCATACCAGCTTCATCACATATCTAGGGTTATATTTCTATGTAGTGATGCCATTTGGTTTGAAGAACACCGGTGCTACCTACTAACGGCTGGTGAATAGGATGTTCTACAACCAAATCGGGAAGACAATGGAGGTATATGTTGACGACATGTTAGTAAAGTCCAGACAATCTTCCAACCACACTGCCGACTTAGCAGAAATGTTTGATATCCTCCGAAGATACGAGATGAAACTCAGCCCTATGAAGTGTTCATTTGGGGTTGCCTCTGGGAAGTTCTTAGGATTCATCGTCAGCTCGCGTGGGATTGAAATCAATCCGGATCAGATCGCGACAATCAGAAACATTCAGAAATCGGGACAAATCAAGGATGTGCAAAGTCTCGCACGAAAAGTAGCTGCATTAAGTAGATTCATCTCCAAAGCTATGGACAAATGTATTCCATTCTTCGAGTTGATAAAGCGAGGAAAGCGCAATTTCGAATGGACCCCTGATTGTGTTGAAGTATTCCATAACCTCTTGAATTATCTGGAAAGACCTCCGATACTGTCTAAGCTAGTGGATCACGAGGATTTATTTGTATACTTAGCAGTGTCATCCCATGCGATTAGTTTAGCTTTGGAAAGAGAGGAAGATAAGGTTCAGAGGCCAGTGTACTATGTGAGTAAAAAATTGGCGGTAGCCGAACGAAACTAACCAACGATAGAAAAGCTTGCGTACAGTTTGCTGATCGCATCTAGGAAGCTTAGCCATTATTTCCAACCTCATCCCATCACCATATACACTGATCACCCACTCAAGCAAGTTTTGCAAAGGCCAGAAGCGTCTGGTAGACTACTCAAATGGAACATTGAGTTGAGTCGGTTTGATTTGAACTTTCAGCCCTGACGGTCAACAAGAGGGCAAGTGTTGGAAGACTTTATAGCAGAGTTTACCATCTCGGAGGATAATGCAGTATGCGAAGAAGGCGATCCACCAAAGTTACTTCTTGACCCCAACGCCTGGAAGCTGCTCACTGATGGAGCTAAGAATGACATACGATCTGGTGCCGGAGTGGTGCTTGAAACTCCCAAAAAAGGGCTAATATACTATGCTCTCAGATTGGAGTTCCACGCCACTAATAATGACTCTGAGTATGAAGCCCTAATTGCAGGTTCGAGGATCACAAAGGAGCTGGAAATCACAAAGTTAGACATCTTTTGCGACTCCAAGATAGTCGTGAACCAGGTCAATGAAGAATTTCAGGCCAAGTCCAAGGCTGATACTATATTTGAAAGAAGTGAAGAAGTTGCTGGACGGTTTTGACCACTACAACATATCTCATATTCCATGGTCGGAGAATCAAAAGGCGGACAAGTTGGCAAAGATGGTTAGTTCTGACAATCCTGAAGATACTGAGCTAGTCCCAGTTGAAGTATTGCAGTCTCCAAGTGTCGACCAGATGGAAATTGATCCGGTACTGGAGACTGAGCTCGAGAGAGAGTCATGGATGACTCCTCTGAAGAATTTTTTGATGAATGGAACGCTTCCGACAAAGAAAAGTGAGAGGCGTGCAGTTATCCGAAAGGCTTCCAGATATGTTTTACAGGGTGGAGCCCTGTACAGACAGGGATTCTCAATCTCCGATGTATCGCCCATGACGACATCAAGCGTGTATTGAGAGAACTACACGAAGGTGAATGCGGTGATCACACGGGGGGACAAACACTGGCAAAGAAGATATTACGATATAGCTATTACTGGCCTACCGTAAACAAGGACGCAGCTAAGTACGCATGACGTTGTGACGCCTGTCAACAGTTTTCTATGATTCACCGGGAACCTCCTAGCCAGTTGAAGACGATGATAATCCCGTGGCCCATTGTTGTGTGGGGGATTGATATTATTGGAAGCCTCCCCAAAACAAAGGGCGGAGCAAATTTCGCCATTGTGGCCGTGGATTACTTCACCAAATGGGTCGAAGCAGAGCCATTGACCACGATCACAACCAAGCGATTGATCAATTTTTTCATCGGGAACATTATATGCCGATTCGGGATTCCAAAGATCGTCATAACAGACAATGGAACCCAGTTTGATAGCACTAAGTTCATAGATTTTTGCAAGAAATACCACATCGAGAAAAGGTACACCTCTGTGGCACATCCGCAATTGAACGGATAGGTCGAAGCAGCAAACAAAGTGATTAAATCCGTTTTGAAGAAAAGACTGAAACGGGAAAAAGCCATATGGGTCGATGAGCTACCTTTGGCGTTATGGGCCTATAGGACAACGTACAAGTCGGTGATGGGCCACACACCCTTTTCCCTCGCCTTGGAGCTGAAGCAGTCATCTTGGTCGAGTTAGAAGTATCGTCTCATCGAGTCACTTATTCTGACCTGATGACCAACAATGAGCTACACCTTGAATCCCTTGACATGACTGAAGAAAAGAGGGACGAGGCCGACCTACGTGCCTTGAGGCACAAGCAACAAGTCGCTCGGTATTATAACAAAAAAATCCGAGCTCGATCCTTTGAACTCGGAGACTTGGTTCTGAAACGTGTCTTTCCACCCCCAGTGCAAATGGGCCCGAAATGGGAAGGAACGTATTCCATTCTACAAAGGCTTGATAATGGAACTTTCAAACTAGTGACTGTGGATGGAGATGAAATCCCCAGAGTGTGGAATACCCAACATCTGCGGCGTTATCTAACATGAAATTGTCAATTTTATACTTTTTTATAGGACCATGTAAAAAGGCACGACTTGGCTAGAACAGTCTGGTTACTTGAGCAAAAGATTATAAAGTGGACGTAGGTCATGATTCGACCGGACCACTATAAAAACATCGCATGTTATTTACTGTTATTGCACTGTTACTTATCTTCCTTTTATCTTTAATTAACATGAATCATTACCATTATGAAATTTGCTATAAACCAAGCAACGATCTCAAAACACATAATTCAAAGTGCCTTCCATCAGACTGGAAGGTGACCAAGAATCAGAGCCTTGAAGGTGCAATGAAGTAAATCACACCACTACTGACACGCTAACTCCCAAGATTCGAGAGAGAGTATGAAGGAAGCGAAGATGACATCCGCAAGGTGTGAAGGTGCACCATGATAAAACTCACCTTGGCAACACTCTACCCCGTTGAAGGATCGGGAGAGTATAAAGGCGCTAGAGACTTAGCGCCCCCAGAACTCCTGCCCCGCTGAAGGATCGGTGAGAAGACTGAGAACCGGGCTCGAACTCTAACCCACCGAAGGACCAGGAGAGTATAAAGGTGCTAGACACTTAGCGCCACAAGAAATTTTACCTCGCTGAAGGATTTAGAAAGTATAAAGGCACAGTGACATATGCAACTCAAGGGCTCCTATCCCGTCACACGACTGGGGACAAGAATGAAAAACAAAGCCTAAACCCCTCATTTCCGGGTAAAGGGGGCAGCACATATGACTCTAATCAATCCTCAATAAACCCTGGCCAGGCATCATGTTAATGATTGATTGGGGGCATATACATACACACTTTTATGTAGTACAAAAAATTTAAATTTTTACTGCTAGAATGACTCGTGATTCGATTTTAACTTAGTTATTGTCTAAATGTTTGTGACTAAGTGTGATAAGTCAAACTTGCAGGTACGCAATGATGCAAATAAACAATTTTCATTTACCAAATGCAGGTTTACAAGACAAAGCTAAATAAAAGTGAGGGTCATTCTCACAACTACATTTCTTGGCCAGTGGAAAGCCTAAAATCAAAATATGGACTAACAAGTACATCCTACTTATGCTTGGGGGACGACTTTGATTTCTTCTTCTCCTGATGCTTTTCCAGCTCCTTCTTGTTAGCATCAGATTGGTCATCCTACTTCCTCTTCCTCTTTTCAGAAAGAGGATCCTGTGGAGTGTTGGAAGGCTGGGATGCAAGCTGTGAAGTTATTGATTTGGAGGCGAATTTTATGACCAACCTAGTTTTGGGATCAATCTCTGAGATATGAGGCACATATAGAGGCTCTTGCTCCTCTCTTTTTACAACCAGCTGTTTATCCCTCTTGGCATTCATGTCAGCCAGGGTCTCCTTGTCATCATCCTTGGTCTCCCTTGTAATGGTGACCTCCTCTTCATCATCTCCATGACCACCATCAGTTTCTTGCAAAGCATCAATAACTTCAACATCCTCAGGAGTGTCGGTGTTGGGAGCCACAGTGACCTTATCACTGGTTGTACCTTCGTTCTGCTTCGGAATCTCAGAAACTTCAGCACCAGCACCTGATGGGACACTAACTTTCTCCGCCTCTGTGGTCTCTTTCACATCTTTCTCGGCTAGCTTGCCACCTATATCATGAGAAGCAAATGTTATTAGTTCGGGAGAGAATGTGGTCTTCTCAATTGTCTGCTCCGCAAGACGACGGCAAGTTACGATTGCTTTGACGAATTGTGGAGAGAATATGGAGATACCTTCAGCCGAATCCTTTCCCAGACTTGCAACAATAACTCCGAAAGTTGGAGGGGATGGAGCCAAGGGGATCAATGGATCATCATGATTATATTCCTCAATTTCAGAGGTCGTGGGCTCCACCGCCGAGCTCAAACCTTCGTCAAGTTTATCCTTGCGCTTCAGTTTAACCTTCTCTCTCTGTCAATTTCTTCTTGGATCAAACATCTTCCCTTCTCCAAAGCCTCAGGATCTTCACATTTGAGAAAGGTATGCATAAGCTGGTTTTCATCAATCTCCTCGACATTCAGTCGCTGCCTCTCGCCATCAACGATCATATCCCATACATTGGCTAGAGTAATGTGATAGTTCTGAATCCAAGAGATGTCTCGAGTCTTAATAACCTGGCCAAAAAAGTCGAATAGTAGTTCATCGAAACTTTATATCTCTTTTTCAGCTACAACAAGCTTATTAGCAGTGGCAGAGGCCGATTCAAGAGCATTGTTGGCATTACTTTCAGCGAGAGCCGCACGCTCCTCAGTGTGAACAAGTAGGTCATTCAGACTCGCTTTCTCTTTCTCCCAATAAGCCTTCTCAGCAGCAAAACGGTTCTGTGTCATTTTTAATTCAGTATTGATCGTTCTAAGATCCTCTATTTCCTTCTTCAGAGCTACACGCTCTTGGCCGTTTGAGTCGAATTCAGTATGAAAACGCTTCCTGGCACTTTCCAGCTCTGATTTGTAATTTTTTGCATCCTGCTAAGCTAAAGCGAGTTGAGCCTGTGCATCCTCTAGTCCTTTTTCAATTTTTCTCCTGGCCCTAGCATCATTGTCAGTCTTCACACTAGCTCTGGCTGCTTCCATTTCTAGGCGATGGATGGCATCAGAAAGGTGAGTGGCATGCTTTTTCATCGCTCTATATTGTTTCGCCACATGGCTCACCTGTCCTATGACGTCTGTATCCCACTCCTCGGGAACCGGTTCAAGATCTGTAACAAACATCATCCTCTCAAAGAAAATGACAGGAAACTGCTTTCACAAACGCTCCAGGTTGGCCTTATTATTAGGGGTATAGACCACATCCTGTACAGTGGGAGTATCCAGGCTGTACTGACCAGAAGGGACCAGAGTTGTCTTCTCCTTCTCCACATTCTTGCCTAAATCCTTGTTCTTGTCTTTTGATTCGTGATGCTTCTTAGAGGATTTGCTATGGACGGTGTACTCTTTGGAGGAGTCAAGTCTTTGGGGAGTTGCTTACCCCCCGCCGGTGGCACTTGACGACTGTGGAACTTCCCAGGAAATTGCTTTGTTGGAGAGCGAGACCGTGTAGACTGAGACTGATAAGAATCACGGGGTCGATGACTATCTCTCCCCCGACTATCACTGCGAGCATGCTCGGGATCGAAAAGGAGCCTTGGTGTGCTCCGCGGAGAGAATGATAAGAATAAGATTAATTACGAGGCATTTTTCTTATAAAGGAAACAAACATATATTAGAATCATGAATACCAATGGTGTAAAAGTGTTGTGACAAGTGGTGCATGTGATATGTGCCTCCCGTGTAATCCCCCCTAACAGACCAGGGCCCAGAGCTAGGCTCGTCTATGAGATTTCCTTTCTCTTGACCGGAGTAGTTTCTTCCTCAGAAATAGGGAAGAATGGCTCTGTGCCAATGTCCTCTGTAGTGATAATGTCATTGGGTAGAGGAAGATTAGCCAAGTGTCCGAACATCTCTTCCTCCGTTAAAGAATCGTGGGCTGAGGGCTCAACTAGAGGTAATGTTTTTCGAGACAAGCCTCCTTCGGGAACACAGCTATCCTTCGGATCGTTGGTCATAACTTCATCGCCTTTATGGATATTTAAAGCCTCATCATCCTAAACACTCATTGGTGAAGGACTTTTGCGGGCCTCCACCACTTGTGCAGTTTCTACAAACACTTGCCCCTCGGTTGGGGGCACATTGCTGGATTCACCAGCTGTCAAAGCAGGAGGGACGTACTTATAGGGCTTACCACCCGGACCGAGCCCAAATCTTATGTCCAAAAGACGGTGTTTGTGAAGATTCTCGATGGTTATACACTTCCTGATCCTGCAAAAGTCTGAATTGCTCTTTAAAAGACGAGATATAATCGATCTTCATATACATCGCCCTCCGTCTTCGGGAAAGTATAGGCTGTACAGAGAAAGAAAACATTAGCACTTTAATTATGCAGATGAACATACACCGAAGAATCCGTAACCTACTTGATTGTAGCCACTTTCTCGCACATCCCGCCTGATGTCTTATATAAAACCAATCAAATATTGCATCCCCTAAATTACTGTGTCCATCCTTCAAAACTTTTCTGGAGGGGAGAGATTCGAAGAAGATAAAGTTTGGAGTCTCCATAGAGCAATGCTTGAAATAGTAGTAGAATTTCAAATCTTTGAATGTAAGCTCGGTCCCTAAAATCTCTACATATGCTATGTATAATGTATACAAGGCTGCATAAGCATTGGGATGGAGTTGCATAGGAGCAATGCTTAATCGCCTCAAGAAATCAACGACGATCGGAGGAAACGGAGGAATGGCGCCCACTAATGTAACGTCTTAGATTTTTCTGCCATTTAAATTAGAATATTTAAATCTGTTTTATATATTATATTGGAAATATAATGGATTTTGTATCGAGTTTATATTATAAAATGGAGTTCGAATGTATATTTTATAATATAATTATAACGAGCTCAAAATGTCGTGGTAGTTTGTAATTTACGATTTGAACTTCAATTGAATATACATAATACTTTTTAAGTTAGAATTCTGCGAAACAAGTAACATTTGAATCGGTTTGATTATAATTTTCTAATGAAAAAGAAAAATCAGAATTTCATCATATGGATTGTTATTTATGTCTAATTTAAATTTTCAAATAGTTGCTATTGAATTTCGTTAATAAACGATAGCGTTTAATTAATAAATATAAAGGATATCAAAGGTAATAAATAATTATATTTATCTCGTAATCATAAACGAGTATATAAAGCGAGATTCGTATGTTAATGAGTTTTGTAAGCAAATGAGTAGCGATTAACAAAATGGTTAAGAGTTTAATTAATTGTTTCAGTAAACAATTAAAGGAGATTATTTAATTAGATTGTTAAATCAAATGAAATTATTAATTTTATTTAAAAGAAATAACTAAGTGGTAAATGGCTAACAAAGTGATCTCGTTTGTGATGACCAAGTCGACTACTTAAACGAGATTTGATGAATGAAAACTATTATTAGACTTGTTGATTAATATTGAAAGTTAAGTATCATTTTAAAATAACCTTTTAAGAAAGATTAATTAATTTATTAATAGTTGTTGATAAAGAAAACTGTTTGATGTAAAGGGTGGTAACTAATTAACGAGGAGTTGACCAATAACGGGTTTTTTAAAGTATAATATGAATATGAATTCCTAAAGTGACTCGATAGATAAGATTTGAATATATATATAATAGTGTTTCAAATGAAATCGAGTGGCTTTGATATATCGAGTCCAGAATCTTATAAAAAGGAAATGTTAACTTTGAAAACGAATAACGTTTGAAAGGACGAGATTAAAATGAAAATGGTGATAAAGAGGATTATTTGAGTAAAGCACTGTTTATAATTAAAAAGAGATTTTCATATGAGTTAGATTTTGGATTTGTTTACGGAAAGGAATTATATAAAAGGAAAGTTTTAAAACAAGATTTATGTGAATTGAAATCAAACAAAAACCTTAGAGGATTGAACTTGGTTAAAATGAGAATCTAACGATAAAGATCTAGAGATGAATACTTTAAATATAAGTATTGGAAAAAGTGATAAAATGAGATTCCGTTAATAAACTACTATATATTCCGAAGATAAGAGTGTTGTCGACTCAAGGTCTGAGAGGTAACAAAATACCCCAAACGACTTCATGATTATCCAAGAATGATATTAGTTTAGAAACGAGAATGGTTGAGGGAATTACATTAATATTTCTATGAAGATATTATAAATTATAATTCAAAGAACTATAAGTTAAATAAATGGATTAGGGAATAAGAATTGAAAAGCGAGATTTCCAAATATTGAAAGATTTGGGAAATTTAATTAACAACCATTTAACTAAAGAGGCCAAGTGATGCTGTATACTGAACCAGTGGATCCACTATATTTTTCTGTGAATGATGGTCGTTTATTTGATAGTTAAATCACCAACTATCAAATCTGGCCAAATCGTTTGTTGGTACGGAAAGACCGGGATTGAATGTATATTCGAAAATCATCCTGACCAGCAAATATGTAACGTTAAAAATATCAGGAGGTGGTCGAGATGGAGCAATGAAGACCGTGGACCTTCATGAGCCGAAGACCTACTTGTTGGATTTCCAAGGGTCGCTCCCGAAGATATTCTGACTTATGATTCTGTCGTGATTGGAATCTTCGGATTGCAGGGACTTCTCGCTACTGATCCTTAGGGTGATTCCTAGGATGCTGTAGGAGAGTGCCTTCAGATCATCTTGTTCCTGGATGACTTGTATGGACGATGTGGATGGTGGCCAGATGTTCCAAAAGTCGATTATAACCTCAAGCGTCATCAACCGGGAAATGACAAAAATCGGGCAGGCAACATGTCTATGTGGGTCGCGCCCATTAGGGTGTATAATCACCTATCTAGAGGAAATCCATTTCATTCTTTAATCTATTTCGATGCTGTCCCTTTTCCGGAAACGGTGGGCGCACCCAACCGTTGGTGATATACATTCGATACACTCAAGCGAAATGAGTGGTCGGTCATGTGAGGGCCGGGTTGCAAGACATTCTTGTTGAACCCAGTGTATTCGCCTATAGAGATACACTATCGGCAGGTGGTCCCATACCTTGTCATAGTCGGAATCCAATCTACAATAAGCGCCCGTGGTTTTGATTGTATGTTATGTATGTGGAGCGTGAGATGCAAGCGTTCCGCTAGATTGGTATTTATTTGTATATGGACACTATTATAATACCAGAAAAGATATTGATTTCAAAAATGTTTTGGGTTATAGTAAGATAAAAACCATCCATGTTTATGTGTGGACTGGTCTTACTATTATCTTTTCCTTCCAAAAGGATTTTGAACTTTAAAATCAATATGGATGTTCTATAAAACTTAGTGGGTTTCTCACTCTGGTTCACCAGACTGACCCGTCGTTTGTAATGCTCGGGTTAGCACGGGTTACAAGTTCAGGTCCTCGAATGCTGTGAAGTCCAGAGGCGAGCTGAACGAGTTCAGACGTATAATATTATCTAGTATGTTTCCGCTGTGTGTTGTATATGAGGACAGCTCGTTATAACTGTCCAGATTTATCGATGTACTCTGATGATGTAAGTATTATTTTTCAAGCTCTCAATAAACAATATTTTTATATCATATTTTATTCCGCTGCGATGTGAGATTCTATATAGTGTTGTTTCTTCTTCTTCGTCTATTCTAATATTTCTTTCTTTCTTATCTCACCCTCTAATTTCCTTCTAATGACTATCTGGTGTCTTCGATACTGGGATTTTGGCAACTAATACGGGATTTATATATAATTGTCGTAATTCGAGCATCGAATTTCTACCGGGTTGTTACAACTAAGCACATGATTCTGCTGATTTCGATATACCCTTCCGGAGCAGAATGGGGTCTGTCTCCGTCCTATGTAGTTCTCGCATCAGTTCGGGGGATCCCGTATCTCAAGCATATTTTCGTCACCTTCAGATCATCCAATTTGGAGGCTACGGAGTCGCTTACTTTCTTTGGTTCTATTTCCTTAGCACCCGGAATCTCATCAGGAGCTCGACCATCCTCGTCTTCCAAAGATGTACTTTCAGAAGTCCTTGATTCTATATCGGTATATGTTTCATAATCGGAGTCGGAATTCTCCCAATCTGAATATGATGGAAGCACATTGGGATCATAATGCTTTGATAGCTCCGGTTCTGTGTCTTTCTCTGACATCCTAGTTGATCGACTATCAGACATAGCTATGTTGGCAAGTAAACATGAAAAATTAGAACACAGATACTTGTTCCACATATTTGTATGTGCAAGTGTGTGCATGTGCATACATTAAGAAAAGTACGAAGTTAATTAGATAAGCGGGATGTTGGCTATGGTCTACTGCTGAGTTATGCTGTTGTTCAATTCAGAAGGTTCATGGCTCTAAACCTAACTGCCCATTGGTATATCAAGACAGGGTGCGGCCCATGAGACAGGCATCGGCTCGTGGGACAGACTTTGACTCGCGAGACAGGTATCGGCTCATGGGAAGGATTGGGCTCATGGGACAGTTTAACTCGTGACCTAGGCTGCTTCGCCCGAACGGCTCGTGAAAGACCCCCCATGATCCACTCCACTCCTTATCTCCACGAACCGATACTCTCCTATTTCCATGACCCGATGCGCTGGCCACCTCAACACTTCACTTTCATCCCTGGACCCTTCATCTCGCCATTACCACTAGCCGAGTCCACACCTCCATTCACGAATCGACCTGTGAAAGCCTGTCTTCTCCCTTATCGTTCCTCTTACCCACCTGTGAATCCGCGGCCTCTCATCCTCACCTCTTCACTTACTCCAAATGCCTTACCGATGAAAGCTCGTAGAGATGGAACAAATATGAGAGAGGGACGATGCGAAAACCTGAGTATTTGGCTAACGATGAAAGCTAGAAACAATTCTAGTTCAATTACCTCTCTAATTTAGATTAGTAAATGATTTTGGTTTCTAGAAATAGCAAATTAGGGTTTTAAATCGAATAAAACTGGGCGATGGTGGCAAAAAAGAAAGAGGAGAGAAAGGGTAAGGAGGAGGAAAAGGGGGCTTACATAGATAACCTGTGAAAACCGTTCATCTCCTCCTTTTTGTCCTATTCAGACTGTGGGAGCCTATCGGTCACAAATCAAAGCCCACTATGGCTCAAAATGAGGCCCGCATCACTAGGGACTCACGATCGAAATCAGAAAGCCCATCACGATTTGAAGAGAAACCCGTTCGACCGCCGGACCGTGTTGAATGCCCAATTCCATGAACCACATGGTGTTTCAACAACCCAAACTTGATGGGTGTTAAACTAAATTGGAAAAAACAGGAGTACTGTAAAGACTTAAAAGCTTACCTTACAAGTTGATCACGATGTACTCTGTAGTTCAGAAGATGGAACTTAACGAATGAACAGAGAAATAACTGGAAATTCGGACTGATATAAATCCCCAAACAAAAGAGCTAAGCCATAGTAGAGAGAAGAACTTGAGCTATACTTCAAAAGCAGCTCCTACAAGATGATAACCGAGTCTTGACTAACCCTGAGAATTCCCTCCCTGCGAACCTTGGGGGGGGGGGGAGGGGGATAGAAGAAAGAAGAGGAAACAAAAAGGGTCAGACATAATGTATGGTGAGTCCAGTTACTTTTAGTAAGTAAATAACAAAAGTAGCATGACAGACATATAAAATGTATAAGAGAAGGATAACTACATAAAGGCAGGTTTGACAAGGTAAACAGGATAGGATGAATACGCTTCCCTAACGATTACTCTGCACTAATACTAGTACATTAAGAATGGGATGATCCCTTCCACTATAAGGTGGTAGACTTAGGCATAAGTCCAAATGTACCCTAACTACTACCCTAATTGATCGGGTCCTTAATCTGCGTAGACACTCTTTGCCGGCCCCACTATAGGATGTATCACGTCCTGAAGTGGCAACCCTCTACTGATATGCACAACCCCAATATAATAGGTGTCACGGTCGTCTTATCCCCTTCTTCCCGTCTCATGCACACACATGGTCTGGTCGGTTTGCGCCGCCCACACCGTCCTCCACGTTTGGATCTCTTACAATCAGTTCAGTAAGGGTGCCCCTTCTCCGACCTAGTTCAGAGTATTCTATTTGATACCTACTCAGGGTTACTGACTGAAACAGGTCCCACACAATATGATACAAGCTCTCCCCCTTGTCTTGTATCCCCCACTATGTTTTCCACATGTTATATTTACACTAAAAGGTGTCTTACTTATATAACCCCAATCTTTCTACCGATTGTGCTTACCTATAGGTGTCTTTAATACGTAAATCCCAATCGGTTAAGTCTTGTGGGTCTATATCAAATATTACCTACCCAACTCAGATATACTAACTTAACCCTTCCATTGTTTGACCAAGTTTACTTAACCCATATTTATATTCACACAATCCCTATGGATTCAACTAGGTTAAGTATTTCAATTCATTACCATGTCCATTTATGGTTTATATTGGGCTAGACCTCCCACATTAGGCCTATGGCTTGTGGATGTTGGATATGTCGGTCGGGTCTGGGAAGACTTTTCCCACAAGTTGCGCCTAACCTCATGTCTTAGTCCGTCTCGTATTTGCGCACTTAGACATCTCACATTAGGTTCAACATTAGTGGTTGCTGGATATGCCGGTCGGGTCCGGGCATACTTCCACCACTAATGCAACCTAACTTCGTGTCATAAGTGCAATTACAATTTCTTGTTGTAATCCTAGGCATTTCATTCTTATCCAATTTTACCTATGTCATTAATGGTTATAGGTTTCATGCCCCTTTCCCCCCAGTTATGTTCATAGTGAATTATATGTCCATATTCATATTCATTAACCAAGTTATGCCAATTCTAATATTTTCCCTCATTCCCTAACTAACACATTCACATAATTTTAGCGGTACGCCTTAGGCTAAAAAGTAGCCTAGTATTGATCAATAATAAGGGAAAGGTGATGAGAAGGTGACAATAGTGATTAACTAGTATATATATATATATATATATATATATATATATATATATATATATATTGGCGTAGACATGTAGTTGGCATAATAATGAGGTGGACATAAAAACAGATCTAGTGAGCAAAGGTGATGATAAAACTAGATCTAACATAATAAGGATATCACAACAAGTATGAATGGATCAAAATAGGAATTCATATGTCCAATTACGACAAGATGATCTAGAACTAAACACGAATTAAACTGTCCCAATAATGATAGATCCAAGTTAACCACAATCCTAGGTAAAGGTTCAGATCCACAAAGGTGACATGATAAACTATCCACAAGTGAATTAGATCTATAAAAATAGATCTAGCGTATTAAAGTTTGAGATCAAAGAATAACATAAATTCATGATTTTAGACAGATCCAAATCACATTACTATCACGTTTTACTTTTAATCATTTAAATCTAAAAGTAACCTTGAACTCACAGTGTTAGGATTAAGAAGTGAGAACTAGAAGAGAAGCTTATTGAGTTGCAGATCTACGCTTGAATCTCTAATTGGTTTGTTTTAGTTGATTGTTTTAGATGATGATTCGGTTCAGTTCAGTCACTGGTAGAGTTTGGCCTCCATGGATTCTCTATGAAGAAAACAAGAGAAATGGACCTCTATATATTGCTGCCAGCCTCCATAAAATCGAATTCCACCTCACCCCTAGTGGGGTCGACCCCCCTTTATGAGGTCGACCCCCCTTATGGGATCGACAACCCTATTTTTGGGTCGACACCCCTGGGGTGGGGAACTTTTCCACCAACAGATTTTTCAAATTTTGAACTGAAATCTAATTTTCTGGGCCTATATATTTATATGTATATATATAACACTATCTTGCGCATGTACAAACTTCAAACCTTCGTAACTTCTTCATATGGTGTCCGTTTTATGCAAACCAAATGTCTATCTTGACCAGAATTATGAGACGGACGCAATGGAGTAGTCCTTTCCCTTAATTATGAATATTGAATTAATTAATATTTAATTTATCCTCTTCTAGTGTTGTTAAAATTACGGGGTGTTACAATTCCTAACGAACAAACCTATCAAGTAGATCTGGAGAAAAATGTTGAAATAGCAATTGCAGACGATCGAACTGATTTTGGACCTTTAAACGATGAGACAAATGTATTAATTGAAGCATTAGGAGTGTAGAGGAAAACGACATAGAACACGAAACTGAGTCTGAATCAGGAAACGACGAAGACTGAGTAATATATAGTCATTTTCACAATTATTCACATTACATTTACCTATGTTTAATATTGCATTTATCCAAGTTATACGATTTTAATGACAACAAGTGTATAATCACACACACAACACATACACAACATGACACATGAGTAGCATGTATTACTATTTTAATAGTTCATCATATCATAATTATTATGAATTGTAATGTGGCAGGTATATTATGTCTGGCTCTAGCTCTCAACGACGAGGTAGCACTTCCCAGCAGGTGGTAAGAGTAGTGGCGATCCACTAGGCTGTCCAACTGTTTACTTGCAGCCTAAAGCTGACCATATGTAAGTATCAAAATTAACAGCGTAACAATTTATTTTTTTTGTACATGATATAAGTATAATTGTCTAAAGTTCTAATTTATATTTAACATTGGGTGCCTGAGTTGGAGCTATCTCAAATAGTGTTGAATATTTCTAAGGATGCGTGTATGGATAGAAGAAGCGATTTCTGGCCTAAATGAAGCACAATCCCCGACAACGTCAGAGAGACCATCTGGCAAAATTTTCTGGTAAGTTTATACCGCTTTACATAATGATTATATACAAATAAATAATTATTAATATTTTCTCATTGTACATGGGGCAGTAGATTTGTAGGAGACCAATATCAGACTAGTTCAATGACATTGGAACTCAAAGGTCGCTAAGAATTACAGAAAAAAGCGAATGAGACTAAAAAAGTGGGGCAAAAACAAGATGGATGAGCGATGATGTAACGTCCCGAATTTTTATCGGTTTGAATTTGGATATTTAAATCAGTTTAAATATTTAATTCGTAACATAAGTGGATTTATATATTTATTTAAAACAAAGTTGAGCGTATAAAAATATATATTAAATGTAATCGAGCCCGAAATATGGCGGCAGTTCGTAATTTAACGTTCTGAACTTCAACGGAGTGTATATGATCCGCTATTAGCCGGATTTCTGCGAAACAAGAAACGTTGGAATCTGTTGAACTGTATGTTTCTAACAGAAGTGAAAAATCGAAATTTCGAATTATATATTGCAAGTTATGTCCAGATTAAATATTCAGAAAAGCAGGGGCGTATTCGTTTATGGCCACATCGGTTATTTAAATATAACTAGATACCAGTTTCAAATTTAGACAAGTGTCTTTTGAGACATAGTGATAATTCATTTTTTTGAATTTTACTGTAATTTTTAATTAATTAAATATGCAACTTTTTATTTGGAGTATTCTGCACCCTATATCAACATGTCGGGGTTTCACAGAATTAGTTAACCTACAGGTATTATTATATTTTTGGGATCATCGTACCTCGCTGGACACGACCATAATCTGACTTATGTCCATAGCAGCTCGGACACAAACGAAAATTTACGCAACCAGTACCTTAAGAAAATATCTAATATAAAACAAACGCTGCCTTACCTTTGCACATCACCAATTCTTTTCCCATGCCATTCGCATTATAAATAGAAAATATAAACAAATGGTTCACTTCTATAAACAACAGCAATGTAAGAATAAAATGAAATGTGTTGTCAAAATCGAAACATGTAACATATTTCTTGGATTCCTGTATGTTTGTGCTATTAATGAATAACATGGACAACAATAGTGACTTAATTCAAGGATCCCAAACTGCTATCCCATAAATCGCGCTGAGTTGAAATAAAACATTTTCCTATCCTTGAAAGAATAGCACCCTACAACTGTGTACTATTTCTTAGACTAGGGGATATGTACACTATAACTTAGCAATGAAGTATAGACTGCTAAGTTACTTCCTTCCTCGAGACGTCTCTATCTAATTGTCAACAACTACACTAAAATAGCAGCTACTGTCTAAACTTAAGTAGGAAGAAAAGGCATTATCTGGGTAAGGTATGGATTAGATTACTTTGCCATTGAGGATTTGTTCGCTTATAAATAGACAGACATTTCTCTTCTTTCGGTTATATAAAAAAAACACAGAGGGACAAAGGAGCTTCATGGTGGGCTCGGCATTTTCTCTGGTCACATGTTTCCTTTCAGCAAGGTTGGTGATGAGATCTGCAAAAGATGGGGTGGCGTTACGTGAAGCCGAGGTGGGTGTTGAAGTCATGGTGGTCCGGTCAAGGATGGGGTCGGAGTTTATGAATCTCCGATGATGAAGCATTATTGTTTAAAGGAGATCTGCTGACAACGAGGTCAGTTTGGGGGGCCACGGTTTGGTGCGTGCAGATATGGTGAAAGGCCGGAGTCACTAGCGGTGATGGCTCAAGGTCAGAGGGTTCTGGTCGATAGCGGAGTTAGAGTTTTCAGGTGATGCTGGCTGTCGTGGCATTTTGTTGAATTGAATGGAAATCTCGTTCTTTGTTCTAGCAAGTTTGAGGAAACAGGTGGAGATACTGTATATGGCATGATTCATAGTGTGTGTGTTGTAGGTGTTAAGGGGGAACAGTATTTTTTTAATCTGGAAGTAAGACTTCACGTGAAGGAGTAAGATGAAGATATAGGCAAGGGTGATGGACAGTAACGTGATGGAAGGTGGTAGCTTTTGTGAAGTTGAGGAGCTGTACGCACACAGGGAAATGGAAAAGTGAGTTGAAGAGGAGTAATATTTCTCAGTAGCGTAAGAGGAGGTTGAGAATGAACTTCGATGAAGGCTATCGAGTCCAACGTTGAGGCGCGCCATGCCGATGACAGGGTGGAAATGAAGGCGTCGGGTTTATGGAGAAACAGTTTGGCGTCAACAGAGGAGGAGGATGACGCGAGTTTTGTTAGTTCGAATATAATAAGAAGATAAGGAAGCAAAGCCGTCATTAAATAAAGTGGTAATCAATTTTTGATGATAGCCAAAAGTCACGTTAATGGTGAACAACTGGATACGGGTTTTTCTGTGAGCAAGATGGGAGGGGAGCACACGATTCGAATTGGCCTGTATAGAAAGGAAGGGCTAAGCGAAGAAGGGGATGGTACACATGTATACACAGTTAGATGGAGAAACAGTGGACCGGTTTATACAATCAAAGTGAAATAGGCACCGACGGGTTCGTATTAGTAAAGCACTACATTGACGGATAATTTGGTGAGACCGAAAGTGACGCAAATCATTATTTAACGGTTAACGCGCAAAAGTGAGTAAAATCACTAACTCTGATCTATTTTAAAATATTATAATTATATTTTAAATGTTGTTTGAATGCTGTGTGATGGTCGATTAGGTAAATCACAATTAAATTGGTTGAATATTATTGTTTTATATGTACACATCATCGGTTGGGTACCGATTTCATCGATTATAATATTCCCTAGTATGAAATCAGTGTTAATTGTGTGAACTAACATATGTGGATGCGGAAACCGGTTGGAGGAATCCAACCAGATTCCTAAATATTTTACATGTACTATTTGTTTTGTATATGCACTGTTTGAACCATGTTGGATGGAAATTCAACGTTATTTGATTAAATCAAATAGATGATATCAATTTAGAAAGTGGCAGCACCGACCGTAAAACCATCTTTTTGTTAAGGAGTTGATTGGCCGTATGGCAAATCAACGAAGACAATTATAAAAATTATATTTTTTATAATTTAAGCAAAGTTTAAATTATAATAGAAGTTCTATTGTAAACTGGTATTTTACAGTTCATTTGTAAAGTAAATATTATTTAATTAAATAATTGTTTCTTAAATGGATTTCATTTAAGTGAATATTGAGTTATAATAAGAGTTCCTGGAATCAAGTATAATAATTCAAATAAAAATAAAATGTAAAAAGACAAAGAACGTCAATGGATCTGGGGAAGAAGTTATAAATAGAACCGTGGAATGAAGTTAAAGCGAAGAGTTAATGTTTAAAATAAATAATCATAAACAACGGAGATTTCAAAGTATGAATATGATGTTATAAACCATATTCCAAAATAAAACAAGGAAATATGATTTGATGTATATTATAAGTAATAAGGAGCTAGAGTTACGAATGTATATCTATTCTAAGATAAGAATGTCGTCGATCAAGGTCTGAGAGGTAAATAAAATACCCCAACTTGAACGACTTCAGTATTATCGAGGAAGGATATCAGTTTGTAATAGAAAGAGAAGTCAAGAGTAGTTATAAAGGGATATAGCAGTGTATAGCGAGTTTTCGAACTATAACGATAAAATAACGCTGTTGACTAGGCTTAAGCGTAACTGTTATGTCGAAATTAGTTATAAAGGAGAATATTGCAGCATATGATAAGTTTTGAACTGTAACGATAAATTAATGCTGTTAACCAAACTTAAGCATGATTTTTATATATAGCAGCACTTCCTAGGGAATGAAAACAGTTTTGGTTTGAAATCCACTTAGTCTAAAATAATAAATAACGACGTTGGTCCAAAGAAATATGAGAATGAATTAGAAAGAGAATTAGAATATCGTTTCAGAAAATGATAACATTATTTCGATGTTTGGAATAGGATTAGAACTAAGTCACAATATTAGGAATTGGAACCATAATTCGACGATGTCGAATGAATTATTTTTAGGAACTATAATCTGATTGGATAGTTAATATTTAGTTTAAACCAACGAATTATAAGAGGATATGAAATCAATATTTTGTTATAAACTAGTTATTGATTCAACAAGAAGTTGACTTAGAAATAGAATTTATAAAGTGGAATGGGAATATAAATTATGAAAGGGATTTCGATAAACAAAATAATGATACTTATTACTTGAATAATGAATTATTTGATAAAGGTGTTCAGATTTCTAGAACAGAAATAATATTCACATTTTAAAGTGAATAATGTTTTAAATGAACGCTTGGCAGATTAAAATGTTTAAAATGAAATTGGAAATATTTTTCCAATATAGTTAGTATATATTATCCAAGTGTAGAAAATAAAGAGCGTGAAAAAGAATGGAAATGTTTCGAACATTAATAACGTATATTTTCCGGAATATGAGAGAATAAGAGTTTATAATAACTGGAAATATTTTCCAAGAAGTGTGAAAGGGCTAAAACAGGATTTGAGAAATATCTAATAAGATATGGGAATTTGAATAATAAAAATGAATGTTAAATAAAAGTGCCTGCGATTCTGTGATGTTAGTTGAACATTTGAATGAATGGTTTTTTTACATCGATAGTTAAATAACCGACTATCGAAGTGTTTTGACTATCGTTGTCAATACGGAGAGACCGGTTGAATATATTATCCGAAAACCACTCTGTATAGGCATAAGCACTGCGAATTATATTATGCTGAAGAAAATTGAAGACGGAGTGAAATGCAAGGGTTGTCCTATTCCAGAATGGTGTTTTATGTTGGTCCAGTCCCAGGACAACTTGTATGGACGAGTGTCTAATAGAGTATACCTAACAAATCACGTATGGTTGATCTTTTAAAGGTATTATGTCCGGTGGCGGGGGAATTCGTTCCTCTTAGCTTTTTATACCTGTGATATTTTTGGAAATCGATTATGAATTGACGGGTTTGACAATGTGACATTCAAAGTGAATGGTGATCAGATGTTCTGAAGGATAACGTAGCCTCAAGCCTTACAACCGGGAAATGACAAAAATCGGGCAGGCAGCATGGCTATGTGGGTCATTCCCATTAGGGTGTATTGCCACCATCTAGAGAAAATTCGTATTTGTTCTTCTTTCATTTTTGTATCTCCGGATAACGGTTATGTGGGCCCAACCGTAGGTGGTAATATATTCGATACACTCAAGAGAAATGAGAGGTCGGTCATGTATGGGCCGGGTTGCAAGTTGTTCTTGTTGGACCCCAGTGTATCCCCTCTAGAGTACACTGATCAGAAGGTGGTCCCATACCTTGTCATAGTTGGAATCCAATCTCCAATAAGCGCCAAGCGGTTTTTGATTTTATACTATGTATGTGGAGCGTAAGATGCAAACGTTCTGCTATTTGGTTATTTATTTGATTAGACATTATTATAATATAACTAGAGTTTGATATCAAAGTATTTTGGGGTATAGTAAGGTAGAAACCGTCCATGTTTATGTGTGGGTTGGTCTTACTATTATCATTTTGTTCAAAAGGATTTTTAAATTTAAACAATATGGTTGGAGTTTACTCACACCAGTCCCATGTCTGACCCAAAGTTTATTTTGTTTCTTTAAACTCTTGGGTGCCCAAATTTGTACGGGCAGTCAAGTGTTCAAGCTTTGCAGATTCACTTGGAGGAGCTCAAAACAGGAAGCTTCACCGCTAGTTATTTGAGATTATTTCCGCTGTGATGTATATGAGTTATATTCTGAAATGGTACATATATACAAATTCAGATTTGTATTTCAAAGTTATGTAATATATGTTATTCGTTTCACTGTGAGATGCGTGTTTACACTGATTCTGATGTTCTTCTTGTTCTTCTATTATATAAGTTCTATCTTTCTTATCTCATCCTCTTACTTCTTTCTATTAACAATCTTAATTTTTGTGCACTTTGAGTTGAATGTGTAGGATATTGGTCAGCTCAAATTGGTATGGATTTTCGGGCCGTTACAGATGAAGTGTTTAATAAGATGGTTGACTGGTGGGACACGGATGATCTTAAGGTGAATTTACAACGAATGTCATTTATTTTTTGCCGATTATTAAATAATTAGTCAATGGAGTCAGCAAGGAACTTCACAAATAGGAGAAGGAATCCGGTAACTCATCGTGGAGGATCCAAGACTTTCCAGTATCACCACGAGGAATTGGTAAATATACTAGTTATAACAATTGTATATTTATCAGTTCAGTAATTAAAAATGTGGAATTGATTTATCCAAATAATCAATTGCAGGAACGAGCTCATGGATAACCCGTGTTCTACATGGACGTATTTGCTCACACCTTCGCATCCAGGCAAGTGGACGAGGCTGATAACGTCGCATATCAGTGGAATGAGAAGGATAGAGCGACAACTGCATATCGTTAAGTTTATTAATTACTAGCCAATGTAAAATAAAAACAACTTTATATTGTTTTTTCAACTAAAATTGTTTTTTGCATTATATGCAAGCTTTCAGGAGGCACGGGCTCATATGCTTGATGGGTCCGGTCATGATGAGTTGACACCAAAGAAGGAAGACAACATATTTGATGCTGTTATGGATACATCGCAGCGGAGAAGACGTTATCGCTTCGGTAACCTGACGGTAATTAATCCTTTGGCATACATACAACAACTTAGCTTTTAAATATATAACATTATAAAAATTTTATGCTGACATAGCTTATTTATATTCATTCTATTTGCAGGCTCGACTAGCTAAGATGGCCCATGACAAAGAAGAAATTAAAGAGTTTAGAACCATGAATGAGCAGTTGCAGGTGCAGAACCGTCTGCAGGACATGCAGATGGAGCAGCTAAATCAGAAGCTTGCGGAGTATGTGCACAATCATGATACTTTTCCTTCATCGTCTGGTGCTTCCGGAGGTGAAGAATATGATGCTTGAGGTATGTGTTTTTTTTATGACTAGGAGATGGTGAGGATTTTGTTTTAATCTTGTATATATTGGTATGGAGTGGGTGAGAATGATGCTTTGGATATCTTTTGATGGTTTGTATGTGATTTGTAGACATGTAACGTTGATGTGTTGGTTTTTGAGATGTTTGCATGGTTTGTTTTGTATATATTGATGTTTATTTGATTATGTTGGTTGTTTACATTGTTATTGGTATATATTTGTGTGGTACTTATTGGAATTGGATTGGAAATGGGGTGGTAAAAAGGTAATAGGCTTGCTGTTACAAAAGAAAATAACCTAGTTTTTCCAACGGCTACCAACAGTTTCTAGCGGCTTATAGGTCTTTACTTTGAAACGGTTTCCAACGGTTAATGACCATTTGAAGTCGTTGGAAATAGCCTGTTGGATCTGTTGGAAGACGTTGGAATTCGTTAGCTATATTTCAACGGCTTCAAACGGCCGCCATTGGCTGTGAGCCGTTAGAATAGCCGTGTATTCTTGAAGTGTATTAGGAAAAATATCATTTGGTAGAGTTTGGTGTATATAAACTAAATGCACAGGATGATGAGTACCGAGACATGATAAAATTTGATGTATATTAATTGAGCACACACGGGATCATATTGTAACACCCTACACATTTCTGCACCCAAATTTGGACAAAATTCAAAACTCAAACACGTCCAAGCATGGAGCGTGTAAATCTGGTACCTGTAATAAATAAGTATGAGCATAATCAGAGTACAATAAGATAACTCACAGCGGAAACAAAATAGGATAAACTAGTATTAACTCAAATAACTACCTTTTCAAAGTAAGTCACTTTGCCAATACCGAGCATGAGAGAGAACGAGAACCAAAAGCCAAACTTAAACACCTGTGAGAACCCGACTTTCTCTAGAAAAACTGGGTGGTTGTAATGGGGAGGGGGTCAGAACAACAAGATATTGGTGAAAAGGAAATGTACAACATAGATTATAATACATAAATGTATCCCGTTTGGTTCAACCTAAGATATATGCCTACCAAGGTTAGTGTTTCTAGCCTAATCTTGTAAACGTTTGCACAAGATTTTACTACACTTCCTAAAGTAGTATTCCCAAAGTATTATACCGAGATAGGACATTTACACATATGTTTGTGAAGCCTTTATACCAGAGCATAGTTGGTTATTTAATTGAGATTAGATCCCTAGTTACGGAGTTTCTATATATATATATACATATATATATATATATATATACTTTCACTGACTCATCCCTTATTATTTAACATAACATAAAATAAAAGGCATCAGCTACGGGCCTTACTAGTTAAGGCTTCCATCGTTTACGCATATACCCTTGTCCGCGTAAGGTGAGAGATGGTGCTTTATCATTCGTTATACCATCTAACTGGCCTTATTAGATAACCCCTTTAGTCGCTTATTACTTCCCGTAGAATAGGTAGCCATATCTGACATTTTAGTTTCCAGGTTTGGGTAGGCCCACACACACCTGCCATTTAAGACCCCTAAACTAAAAGACCGATTCCTAGGCAGACTCTTTAACCCCAGCCGCTTAAGACTCAGGAAGTGGACTATACGCGAAGGTTATTAGATTCATACCCTATTAGCCTTTAATACTTTTCCCTGTAGGGATAAAGTGGGCTACGTTATTAAGTTATTCCCGTTTGGTCCCTCTACACGGAAATACTATACGCACATGATTAATTATCATCACGGATTCCTATGGTTAATAATGTTTCCCATTACTAACCTACCAAGTTCAATTCTAACTTTTAGTTATAAGTTCTAATTGAAAATAAGGAAAGTTATATTCTTCTTACCCTAGGATATTTATTTAAATATTTCACTACTTGGACTTAGTATTTAAACAACAGTTCAATATCCATAAATCCCCTTTCTTTCTTATCCACAAGTTTACTGCCATTTATGACCATGATAGTCATATTTTTCCTAATGCAACATTTAACTCTGGATATCTTTATTTTATCAGTCCCGAAGTGTCTATTTGTTGTACCCCCAACATACAATTTCAATTCTTATTTATTTATTAGTTGACTGTTTTATATATGTATATATATACATATATATACCCATGCACCAGGCCTCTCACATTAAGTTGACTGCTTGTGGATGCTGGTTTAATAAGGTATGCTATATTTAAATTATTATGATTTATTTATCTTTCGTCCATTTTCGTATTTCGTCCGTAAATTTTTCATACGGACTCCGTTCGCGAAACTCCAAACATGAAAGTCGACCAGAATTCCGAGACGAACGCATAGGCTAAAGATTCATGGCCAAATTTCGTCGTTGCAAAAATTCCTATTTTTGAAATTCTAATAAATAATTTACTTTGCCAAAATTCCGGGTTGTTATATTCTTCTCTCCTTAAAAGGAATTTCGTCCCGAAATTCTGACACCTATATTCATATTCTGCACTACAAATTTGTGTACATCCATTTTGCAACCATGTGTATATGTGCATGGTGTACATAATGCAATTCAACCATAAACTATGCATGCAAGGTGATTCTAAATCGGATCCTCCTATATGTTTGCATTAAAATTTTGAAATAATTTTGTAAGCATGATGCAAAACATCCTAAATATACTGGCAGTTCTAAATGAATGCAAATTTTGAAAACTCTTTTTCATCCATTACCTTCACACAATTACGAATAAAAATGTGAAGAAACCATTTTTTTTTTTTTGCATCCAAAACTTCACACAATCTGATCGTTTCCTATTAAACTCCTCCTAACCTGAAAAAGGAAATCGAGGGAAGAATTTTATAATTTTTCATGCTTATAACTTTTGTATTTCCCGCCCTACAATGGAATTTTCACCTTAGCTACCCATGTACTCTGAAAATTTCCATTTGTAGACTGTAAAGGAGGCTTAAAACAAGCTCTAAAACGTAAAGTGGGTTAATAATAACCCGCGCGCATCGCCGACAAGGTATGGAAACAATGTTTCCAAGGCTAAAATAGGCTTTTCCTTATTATCGTTAACATTTTTATCGTATCATTAGTCCTATAGCACTGCTAAAATGCACACATAAAGCATCAAAAAATTTACTTTACATCATTCATGTGACCATAAATCGAAACTTTTCACAAAAATAAATTTCCGCTTGAAAACTTCCTATGTTTATTTTGGAATTTCTTTTCAAAATCGTTTCACTTTCCTATAAAAATAAGAAGATGATAAAAAGTTTTTATTTAAACAATGTTTTCCGAAAATTTCAAAAATGTATTTTGCGGAAATTTTACGATTTATGCCACATGTTTGCAACAAAGAAGTCAGTCGCGCAGAAATGCGAAAACTGAAATCACACAAAAGACCAAAATAAATTTTAGTTTTAACAGGGAGGGGTTATTTATTTATATATCCGTGATGTAGAATCGGTCCTTTACTAAAATTTATCCAACACATAATTCTATTCTTTCCAACCCCGGGATAAATTCTAATTTATGAACGAGATTTCATTTAAATAAATATGCATGAACAACAAAACATTTTTAAACATGGAAATCTCATTAACCAAAGTCGTGCGATTTTCATACTAGCAGTTACAAACACAACAACTATAACAAAGATAAAGAAAAATGCAAGAAAGGGAAACACACGATGCAAGATACAACATGGACCGGGCATGCACTAATAACAACAACTACGACTACCCACTGTTGGCTGGTCTACCTCCGCGGTTGGAGCCTGATCCATTACCACGCATACGCCAGAAGCGTAGTATGGCAGAGATGCAGTCAATCTCACGCGCGTGTCGGCATTTCTTGTAGCGAATCTCTCATAGCTCGGCCTGTAGAGCATGGATGGTGTTGAGCTCCGAACTATCGTGACCAGGCTGCTGAGCTGGAGCGGGTGGTGCGAGACAGGAACATCGGGCAGCTGAATACCCATCTTCGGGAGAGTGGAGCGACTGATGGTGGTCGACACCTTCTTTACTGGTGTCTCCCTAGAAAGTCTCAACCGAAAGTGTTAGAAGACACGGGTGAGAATGCGGCTGTAAGGAAAGTGGCTCTGTGGGGTGCCGACGAAGGGCTCATAAAGATGGATTATAAGCACGCGCGCCTAATTGATGGCTATACCACTAAGATTAGCATAGGTGGCGCGGTGAACAGAAGGATAAATCTGCTCCAAAGTTCCCGTCTTGGGATGATGTTGTGCTATATGGTGTGCATAACTACACGAACGATAGGTCGTAGATTGGCGGCGATCTTGGCTGTGGAGGCTCCAGGAAAGATACGCTGAAGGATCCGAGGGTCCTCCTTCTCAATAGCATCAAGCTCGGCTCCAACTGCTGAGATGCCCAAAATCTTAGCTAAGTCGTCGTCGGTGAACTCGATGTGGGGTGCCCATAACCTCAGATCTGATGATGTAGGACTCGTCATCGATATCAGCATCCATTTGGGCATCGAACAGACGGACACAGCGCGGATACAGGTCACGCTCAAAAGTGTCGAAGCGACGGATCGTTGCTAAACGTGCGGCGACAAAAAGTTCCTCCAAACCAAATGTGGCGTTGTCGGCGAACTTCACCTGTCGACTATATTGAGACCCATAGCTGGCTGTGGCTAAGTAGTGCTTGATCTTCGCCTCATTGCGGTCTAACTAGGCGGCTTCCTGAGGCGTGAGACCGGGGTGTTGTTTGCAAGGTGCCATGGAGGAATCGGTGAAACGGGTAAGAGAAACTGCAAATCTGGTGTATAATTGGGTAGAGACATGCATGAGAAGGATTTTGGTGGTAATTATAGGAGAAACAGAGTGGGGGTTGCTCGGATTGGAGCTTAGAAAGGAGGAGTGTTTGGATTTTCGGTGGAATTGGGGTTGGGGGAGAAAGAGTCGGTTGGGACGATATATATATACATACATATATATCGTTTCAGACGATTCGTGTTGGGTCTAGGCAACATCAGTAAGGGGAAAGTGATTGACCTGGCCATAGGAGGGTGGTCGACTGCTTACCCTTAAAAAGGCGCAGTCTGAACCTCGACCCAACAGCCCGTATAAATTATATATAAATTAAAATTAAATTTCTATTATGTCGAAACAACTTCCATTCCCAACCGAATTCTCACATTGACTTCCACCACTCATCAAGTTAAGAAATTCAATTTTCCATGCCTTTTCCCTGCCTCTAAAGAGATTTGTGACCACCGAAGCAAACAACCTTAAAACTGGTAGTCAGCTAGAAACCCGAAATAAAATTTAAAATAGATTTCCCCTACTAGTCGACATAAACTAAGCGATTCAAAACCAAATACCCCAAAATAAGTATGAAGGATCTTCTTAGCCTTTCCGAAGAAAATTTTAAAACTTTTCCAATTACGGAATTTATTAAGATCTAATGATTTCTTATTCATAAATCCATTTTATTATTATTATTATTGTTTATATTCCAGTATATATTACAAACTGAAAACCTTATCGTATTCAAAATGTTGGAGCTTTAAAATCTTAATTGTGATAATTTCAATAAATTATCTAATATATATAGGAAGAGGGATACTAAAAATCACAAGGAATATATATTTATTATTCATAAGTTGAGTGGCTTATTCCTTATCATTTCTAATTTATCTTTCCTGCCAATCAGATTATATTTATTAGAATTACACAATAGCCCAATAATTTTGAAACGCGAATAGATTAAAAATTCTAAAAAACATATCTTTACAAGACTAGGCATTTATAAAACCATTCTCCAAAACCATATTACAAAACTTTCAAAGCAAATTTTTATTTTCTCTAAATAGTTTAAAAATAAAATTTCCTCAAATACAAGGCCAAGAACCCAATTGAATATTTCAATAAAAATAAATTCGAATATTCAACGAAGTAACGAATGGATAAACCTTGTAATTATATTACCGATGGATACGACATACTAATGTGAACCTTTACCATTTTGAAACGAGGAATGGTTTTAACCGAAAGTACAATAACAAAACAAAAACTAGAAATCGCGACTATCTCGGTTGTAGTTAGATTAATATTATATGTATTATTATTCCGGTGTCCAACCCTGAATCATTGGAATCCACTATATGTCGTCTTCATGCTCTTCATGACTAGATCAATAACGTACTGTGGGGTGAGACAGAATTGGCTAGAAACCCGAACTCAACATATTTCAACTCTTAGTTGCTTAAAGCACATTTTATATATTTAGGCCCACGGCTAACACATCGTTGAAATAAATTTAAGTCGAGTAAGAAAGACGAAGAAAAACAGAAAATAAAATTGAATTACGTTCTCTCACGAGTCCTAATTTAACTAACTCCTCTGATCCTTTAACATATGCTCTTATACCAAATGTAACAACCTACATTTTTCTGCGTCCAAATTTCGATAAAAATCGAAACTCAAACACATCCAAGCATGGAGCATGTAAATCTAGTACCTGCAATAAATAAATATGAGCATAATCAGAGTACGATAAAATAACTCACAGCGAAACCAACATAGGATAAACTAATATTAACTCAAGTAACTATCTTTTTCAAAGTAAGTCACTTTGCCAATACCGACACGAGAGAGAACGAGAACTAAAAGCTAAATTTAAACACCTATGAGAACCTGACCTTCTCTAAAAAAAACTGGGTGGTTGTAATGAGGAGGGGGGGGGGCAAAAAATCAAGATGTTGATGAACGGAAAATGTACAACACAGATTACAATACATAGATGTATCCCGTTTGGGTTAGCCCAAGATGTATGCCTATCAAGGTTAGTGATTCTAGCCTAACCTTGTAAACGTTTACGCACAACTTTACTACTCTTTCCAAAGTAGTATTCCCAAACTATTATACTGAGATAGGACATTTATGCATATGTTTGTGACGCCTTTATACCAGAGGATGGCTGGTTATTTAATTAAGATTAACATATATATATATATATATATTTTTATTTATTTATATACATACTTTCACTGACTCATACCTTATTATTTAACATAACATAAACAAGAGGGCACCAGCTATAGGCTCTACTTGTTAAGGCTTCCGACATTCACGCATATAACCCCTAAGTCATTACTACTTCCCGTAGGATAGGTAGCCATATCTGACGTTTGTGTTTCTAGGTTTGGGTAGATCCACATACCCCTGCATTTAAGACCCCTAAACTGAAAGATATATTCCCAGGTGGACTCTTTAAACCCAGCCGCATAAGACCTGAGAAGTGGACTATATGCGAATGTTATTAGATTCGTACCTCTTTAGCCTTTAACGTTATTCCCTATAGGGATGAAGTGGGCTACATTATTAAGTTATTCCCGTTTAGTCCCTCTACATAGAAATACTATACGCATGCGATTAATTATCATCACGGGTTCCTATGGTTAATAATGTTTTACATTACTAACCTACCAAGTCCAATTCTAACTTTTAATTATAAGTTCTGATATTAAATAAGGAAAGTTATATCCTCCTTACCCTTGGATACTTATTTAAATATTTCCCTACTTGGACTTAGTATTTAAATGACAGTTCAATACCCATAAATCCCCTTTCTTTCTTATCTATAAGTTTATTGCCATTTATGACCATGACAGTCATATTTTTCCTAAGACAACCTTTAACTCTAGATATCCTTATTTTATACCCAACATACAATTTCTATTATTTATATATTTGACTGTTATATATATATATATATATATATATATATATACACACACACACATTCATGCACCGGGCCTCTTACATTAAGTTGACTACTTGTGGATGTTGGATTTGTCGGTCGGTTTCGGATAGAGTTCTACCACAAGTTGAACTTAACCTCGTGCCTTAGTACATTCATATTTACGCATTCGACCCCCCACATTAAGCTGACTACCTATGGTTGCTGGATTTCTAGGCTGGTCCTGCGTAGGCTTATACCACAAGTTGAGCTTAACCTCGTGTCTAAATGCAGTTATAATTCAAATTTCCTAATAGGGGTTTTAAACATTAATCCTAATAAATTTAGGAATTGTAACTATTATTCTATTATATTTACTTTCCCCAATCACATTGTTTACAATTGTTATTTATTGATTTATGATCTTATTTATAACTATTAATTTTATTGATTGCTACAAATGATCACCACAAATATATTAATTCAATATGGATTATATTTACACATATAATCCCATAACTGAATATCATTCAAACATTCAATACAATGTATAATTTACCGTTTTACACTGATTTGGATGGATAATATGTACATATTTGTATTTATTTGTGCGGTCAACGTAGTTATCTTTTATTATTTTTATTGTTTATTTTTTTAAATCTAATAATTTTGTTTAATTGACAACCAAATATTCCTTTTTGCATTCAATCTTGCCAAAAGATTTCAAATCTAAAAAAAAGACTGTTAGCCGTAATCATTGTGAATTATGTCTAATTAGTGGAATTGACATATTTTCAAACCACAAGAAATATATATACATATATAATTTGGAATAGTTGATGCAAATTGCACATAAATATGTATATTTATATTTATACATACATTTGCACCACTTTTCCCTTTTTAATATTTTTATCATATTTTTTGAGATTTCAAAATAATGCCTTTTTATTCAAAAGGAGGAAAACGACATATTTGCAACAATTAAGTCAAAAACCAACAATATTGAATACAAACAAGCATATTTCTTTTAATAATACCATCACATAATTTACCCTTCGAATATTTTTACCCAAATTCACATAATTTATTATTCAACATTGAACTAGAGATCTGGAATGTAACTTGTAACAACCCGAATTTTAATAACGTGTTAAGACAAGAATCGAGGCAGAATTAAATTTAAAAATAAGAATCAAGAGAAACGGGTTGCGCTGTTGCGTTCGTCTCAGAATTCTGGTTGGAAACGAGTCCGAAATGTCATAAATCGGAGTCTGTAGGACCGAGATATGGCCTCTAGAAGTTTCACAAAAAATCAGAAAACAAAAACAGATTTTCAAATTTCGAATTTAGCCCCAAACAGACTGGGCGGGAAAATTTCCCGCCCAGCCCCAGGTCGACTGGGGAGTCGACCCCCCAGGGACCAGGTCGACTGGGCAGTCGACCTGGGTGTCGACCTGGGGGTCGACCTCCCTGGTCGAGCCAGGTTGGCCTCGTGCACCTGCTTGCTCCTTTGGGTCTGTTCTGTTGGCCTGTGACGAGATTGGATGGTTCAGATCTAAACTAGGGTTAATCTAAGGCCTAAACTAGTCCTAACTTCTATAAAAACACCCTAAAACCTAGCCTAATTCACTACAAACTATCGTAACAACAAAGTGCTGCCCAAATGTCTCTTGATCATGGCCTCCATCTTCAACTTCAAAGGCTTAAGCATGCTAACTTGATTCAAGTCAAAGGAGCAAGCTTTCTACATCAAATCAAGGAAGTAGAGCATCATCTCAACACCGTTCTACGACAAATGCTTGCTCATAAATCTCTAGCCACGCTTTGTAAGTTCTAGCTACTTTTAGATCTAAACGGTAGTTCTAATGTTGACATGGAATAAAATGAGATGAAACCCAAGTATGTTAGTCTATGTGAATCTAGTCTTGCCCCTCTCTTGAACCTATGACTTTGGGCTATTTCTTAGTGATTAAATTATGCCACACATGTTGTGTTTTACCTAGTTTATCATGCAAGATTGAATCTTGACTTGTGGAATGTTGGCCATGAACCCTTAGAACAATTTGACTTGTAGAACATTCATATGAACTTGACTTGGGGCTTATGCATGTAAAAGAACCTAAACCCCTCATGACCATTTACATGCCTATGATGATGAACCTAGCATTATGCTATCATACATGTTTGAGGCCAATCCCTTTATGCTATCATGCGTGTTTGGGGCCAATATGTTGTCATATTGTTCCTACTATGTTGACTCTCTTTCACTTGCGTTGGGAATACGCCTTGGGTAGTTTAGGCAAACTTGAGATGGGCTATGAAACTTAACATGAATTAAGTAATGGGACAATGGGCATAAGTGGAAAACGTGGACTTTGTCGTGGCCTAAATTTGACATGAACATGACAAGTAGGAAAACATGAAAGTGGCCAACTCGAGGTTGGGTTGAGTTTGTAGCATAAATCTACCCGGAACCGCCCGACAAATCCAGTAGCTACAGACAATAAGACCCAATGTGAGTAGTTGGTCATATCGCGCTCAAAACCCGAGGTTAGACTAGGTTGTGGTGTAAAGCTGCCCGAACCCGCCCGGCGTAACCAGTAACCACAACAAAGTCTAATGTGAGAGGTTGAGGTGCATTAATTTACTTAATACCACATGATAAGGTTAAGTTAGTTTGACTAATGGCACTTAACCGATATGACATGAATGGGTAGGTTAAATAAGACCGGACTTGATTACTTAAAGACACTTAACCATATAACACGATTAGTGGATGGGTTAGTTTAACCTAAATGGGTTGATAACACCCGACTGGGATAACGCGATGCGTGGTAGGGTTAAGTAAACCCACAAGAATGATGCTTAACCATTATAAATACGACTAGTGGATGGGGTTAAGTTAACCTATACTTAACCAATCTGACTCGGTAATTGGATGGGGTTAAATTAACCTATACTTAACCAATCCGACTCGGTAATTTTATGGGGTTAAGTTAACTTACACTTAACCAATCTGACTTGATAATTTGATAGGGTTAAGTCACGAACCTCTTAAATATGCTTAACCAATCCTACTCGATAATTTAATGGGGTTAAGTTAACCTATACTTAACCAATCCGACTCGATAATTTAATGGGGTTAAGTTAACCTACACTTAACCAATTTTACTCGATGATTTGATGAGGTTAAGACAACCTATACTTAACCAATCTGACGTGGTAGCTTGATGAGGTTAAGATAACCTATACTTAACCAATCTGACACGATAATCTGATAGGGTTAAGTTAACCTATACTTAACAAATCTGACACGATAATCTAGGGTTAAGTCATGAACTTCTTGATATACTTAACCGACTTGATACATGGTTTGTAGGGCTAAGTCTTGAACTTGAATACTTAGCCAATTTTTACATGATTCGTAGGCGGGGTAAGTCATGAACTCGAATGACAACACTCAACCCATTAGACAAAACCCTAGTTCAGGGGACTAAGTGGAAAAATCGTAGTTAATAAGGATAACGGGAAGGGAAACTAAGTGATAAACCTTAGTTAAGGATAACTAAGTAATAATTCTTAGTCAAGAGAATTGGACCAGTTCACAAATAGATGAGTAACCTGATATGGTAGGTCGTCGTTTAAACAAACATGAGGAGGAGCGAATGTTTATCTGACTTAGATAAAGGCTCCAGCGAACTGGGTGACGAAGCGGTAGCTTCGAGGGACGTGAGGGTACTCTTGGTATCCCTCTGTGAGGTTGTAGATGATCCGCATGGGCTCACAGAGGTTAAGGTTTGCGGTAGAAGAACCAAGGGTATGCCTTAGTTGCTGTGCGAGCAACCTAAAGACTGGGGTGGATTAGCGTGGAGTCGGCGATACTTAGTTTAGCCCTGTGATAGCACGTCGTCGACTACCTACCATCTTTAGTCAATCGGGTACGTATGCGGAAAGGCAGAGAACTCCCAACAGACCATATACTTGCTATCTATTTATGGGTGAGGTTGGCCAATAGGAAAGTGGGGCATGGATGGCCGGAGTATAGTTCTCATGCATGATTTTCTTGGATTTCCTTTCAGTAGTTGAGGGAGGGGTCACGTGGGACCATAACCACCGGTAGAAAAACAGACCTTGATATCTGCATCGGCAGATAACCTAAAGCTCCCGACCGAGTCCTGTATTTCTTGATTAGCCCTGTCACGGGACTCGGATGGCACATTGAGATACATGTGCATCTATACATGGAAAAACGATTCACGATACATACGGGGAAAAAAGGGCGTGGTTGACGGGTAGCGTAATCCCTAGCGGTCCTAGGTGGCGTAAACCCAAACCGAGTTACGAAAACGTTTGGTAGGTAGTGTAATCCCTAGTGGTCCTAGGTGGCACAAATCCTAGCCGAACGTTCGAGAATTCATGGTAAGAAAATACAACTAGACCAAGGGTGACAGTCCAAATGATTTCAAGGATAATGGAACTACATTGAAGTAGTATAAAACTACGTGAGGAGCCCGTAGGATTTACAGCAAAGGACTAAACATATACATGGAAAGAAACATACGAGTTGGGAAAACCTACATTAGGTTGACATGGACCATTTCATGACAATGGGCAAGGGACATTTTGTAGCTAACACATGACACGGGTTGGGATACTAGTACGGAAGGTGCAGGGCAAATATATTTGATAGAACCTTGGGGTGTTATACTTGATAGAACCTTGGGGTGTATACTCGATAGAACCTTGGGATGTTATACTCGATAGAGCCTTGGGATCTTATACTTGATTCACAGTGACCATAGTTTATCTTGATACAGTAGTTCATCCTGTTACCTTGGTTTAGCTTGTCTATCTTGTCATCATCCTTATGTTTACTTTCAGTTTATGCATATCATGTTACTTTTACCTGTTTTTATGCTGGAAGTAGATAGGACTTACCAGTCTTCATGACTGACCCCGTTTCTTTCGCCTCTTTGTCTTCCGTTCCCCCCCAGGTTTTCAGGGAGGAAATACTGTTATTTAGCTCGGATTTCCTCTGCTTCAAGGTCATCATGTATGGCTTGGATTTTTCTTGGCTATGGCTACTTTACCGTTTTACTTGGGGAATATTTTATGACTGTGGTTTTATGCTTCTTTAACTATTGCAAGACAGGTTTCCAATGTAATGGCTTTTAAAGGCATTTTGATGTAAAAGGCTTTAGACCTTATAATTTTATGAGGTATTGAAATTTGGTTTTTCTTCCGCTGTTTTATATGTTCTGTCTTGTAATATTTCTGTGCATGTTTACCTAGACAACGCCCCTCCAAAGCTAGTGCATTCTCTTGTGAGTGACCCTGGCGGAGGTGGGGTGTTACATAGCTACATCTAAACGGTGTTTAATGAGACCGATTTCTAGTTCTACAGTGCTTTACAACAACTGCAATATATTTTACAAAATAACTATAGAAATATGTGTAAACAAGTTTAAGAATCCTGCAATTAATATTATGCATAACCACAATTTATTATTTACAAGTTTTAACAATGATTACAATCAGATCTTATGGGTGTCAATCCAATTACAGTTATTTAATGAACAGATCTGGTAGAAATAGGCATAAAATTTTAGTTCTAATTCAAACGAACTAAATAAGTTATTATAACTATATTCGTAAATTTCCCACTCACCACAAAAGCATCCAAATCCAAAGTTTGAATCTTTTAGGCCTACAATTCCAAATTCTTATAAATCTACAATTTGTTTGAAAAGTGGATAATTTCAAATCTGTGGAGATG
The DNA here is from genome assembly GCA_030737875.1 of Allium sativum. NCBI lineage: Eukaryota > Viridiplantae > Streptophyta > Magnoliopsida > Asparagales > Amaryllidaceae > Allium > Allium sativum. The sequence goes on along the minus strand of CM060926.1, from coordinate 33,451,321 downwards.
TAAGAAAATAGGAAAAGAGGGGAGAATTTATTGTTGAGCGCTAATTTGCATTCTTTTCCATTAGATCTGGTATTCCTCTCAATCCTATATGATTTGAATTTGATTTTTTATATAAGAATATATTTTAATTTATGAAATTAGATTTGGAGAAGGTGGAAAATGGTAGAGCTTCACTCCTTCCCACAGATTTGTGTGGAAAAGAATAAGGCTTTGCCCCTTTATTTATAGGAGTGGAATTGGCCTAGGAGTGTTATATTCATTTTAGTTTATATCCGTCTATACGTTCTATATTATATTATAACCGAACCTTATAAAATCTTGTCTTCACTGGGCGTTTTGACGTCCAGTAGGTCAACCGTAGTGGTCGACCGTTAGTCGATCACCTGGGCATCCAGTCAGGCTGGTTTATTAAAGTACGTTATATTTAAATTATTCTGATTTATTTATTATTCGTCCATTTTCGTATTTCGTCCGTAACTTTTTTATACAAACTCCGTTCAAGAAACTCAAAACATGAAGGTTGATCGGAAATCCGAGACGAACGCAACGACTAAAGTTTCGTTGGTCAAATTCCATCGTTTTCTATAATTTCTATTTATGAAATTTTAATAAATAATTTGCATTGCCAAAATTCCGGGTTGTTACACATATACTTGAGCGGATGAGATAAATTACAAAGGAGCATTAGAACGTGAACTTTGATCCAAAGATAGAGGAACATCTGAGCATTCCAATTTACTTGAAGATGGAGGAGCATTGGAGCACGGTGACTGACCTGAATTCAGAAGAAGGACTTGACAACGCACTTGGAGTTCTAGACTAACGACCTACTTGGACTTAGGGAGAATGTCAGACATTTTCATTTGATCTGTTTTTAAGAGGTTTTGGTTAAGTGCATGATCAAAGTGGTCGTTACCAACCATTAAAGAATAATTGATATTAACTACTATTGATGATGGACGATTCAGTTAATCTTGACATAAACGATGATTAGGACTCGATGAGCATGATATGATGTTTTGTTCGATTGTGGTTTCAACGTTATGATTCTTCGATCAGTGGTTTTGGCATAGAGGAAAAGATGTGGCACTTCGAAGCGGTGGTTTCATTATTCAATGATGGTGATTCCATGATAGGATATGGTGGCTTCGATGATAGAAGGTTGTACTCTGAGATACATAGTAGGTGATGTTGGTCATGGAAACTATTAGAAGAGGGTAGGGACACATGACCGAGTTCCAACAATAAGTTGGTTGTCTAGGTTGATCCCGACCAAGATGACTTCTGACTAGAGTTGTAAGGACAGTTCTAAGGATGGACTCAGCTGAGGACATGTGAAAGAGGATAATTGATATGAGAGCGTGTGAAGTCCTCGAGACGAAGGATAGTTGATGTAATGTCATCTGACCAAGTTGGTTCCTTATTTTTAAGTTTGATGGTTATTTCCCAAGTTTGGACACTTTCGGCATCTACCTGGACTAAGCTAGTTCCTTACTTTCGGATGTATAAGTTGATACAATCAAGTTTGTGGCTAACTGAGTGACAAGGATTCAAGTATCAAGGAACCGAGCGTTATTGCGTATCCAACTGACAAAGTAAGTGACTGTGAAGATGGATGCTTTTTTTATTCCTTATCGCCTTTAGTACTTAGATATGTAGTAAACCTATGATGATTATCATGGAGTAGCATATCTCTATACGTACAGACACTGTAGACAAGCGACGTATATCATCCATACTCTCTATTTTATATGCTATTACCACTTTTATAGTACACTGTGATTATTTATCATTTGCACCAGATTGTTGTTTGGCCTCTAGTTTTATGCTTTGCTTCTTATTACTTCGTGTAGTCTTGAATGAGTTGACTATATAGCAAGTGAGAGAGTATTTGGAGCTATGAAGGTTTATTTTAAGAGGTGACATTTTTCCCATATTGAAACGACCCAAACTTCCCCGTAAAGGAAAATAAGGATTGAATTGAGAACATGATAAATAAGAACACAAAACAGAAGAACATTTCATTGCTTATTACAACAATTACATCAGAGTACAAGAATATGTCAGAGTATAAATAAATATTACACATTGGAAATACAATATCAGAGATTTAAATTACATTTAAATAGCAGTGGAAAAAAATACAAAATACAACTGAACGAAATACATGTATACAGAGCTTTCCGAATAACGCTTCAGTTGTAAAGCAGGATCGTGTGAATATAATATCTGCAAAACCAAAACTACTAGCTGCCTATGTGGAAAATAGGGGCACCCAGAGTTTAGGTTAAAACAATAAACTCTAGTTCAGTCATGGGACTGGTGTGAGAACTAAAACAGTTATTAATCTTTATTTTTAAAAGTTAGGAAATCATGAGACCACGCCGTATAACACGAATGGGTTTACTCCACATGAATCTTAGTATAAAATAAAACAACGCAATGCTTTTTGGAAAATTAAACTATTATAAGACTCAGGTCCCATCACACAATGCAACACAAGCCAGAGGATAGAGTTTTCCCATATAATAGCCAAAATATGCTTGATATATATAAAACAAATCATTTTGATATTATAAGTGCATAGGGTTTAAAAACAACTTCAAATATAAATGTATCAATCATAGACGACATGGGTACCATATATCATGTCACCATACTAGTTCTACAATCAAAACCGCATGATGTCGTATTGGAAGTTGGATTTCCATTTATGAACCAAGGCAAGGGATCGTCCTTACCGAATTCGAGATGATCTAGCCCATGCCTCAGGATCAGAGCCCGAGTGACCCTTGAATCTTCAGGGTTGGTCCACAAATACTTTAGTAGATTAGTTATGCCTGAACAATACATTTCCCTGCCCTATGGGGCATAAAATCTGAGCCACTAGGAACTTAATATCTGAGGCGCCTCATACCATCATCCACATAAGTAAAATATCTGGGCTCCATACCATGTCACCACTCCTAGCTAGAAACAAACGTATGTTCTCCCTGCAGTCCTCTCCCGTTTCTGGTCTATACCGGGGTGTGAGGCTCGCGAAGTAACACTATACACAAAGCTATTCCTAGATAAGCTGTGCTTTGATCATCAACCACAAGGCTCTGCTTGTCAACAAAAGCCTTGATCATTTTCATCTTAGCATGCCACATTGTCAGTCCATACCATACCATTGATTTCTGCCAATATGTAACCTCTACGCTCGTACATCTCAGAGAAGGGTGTTAAGCAAGAGAATAAATTCTCCGCTACCAGACAGATATATATATATATATATATATATATATATTTAGCAGCGATCAACGAATACAGCATAAAGGAATATAACGTCAGACATACCATCCATTTACAAGTCCGTTCTAGGTCTGAACAAACCCAGAGGCACTTTATTCCTTGTCCCATATGTCCAATACAGGAGAGAGGTCCTCGCATATCCGTCGATCTCCAAGTACGTTTGGACGATCACCATTTATTACCTTGTCTTGGGTGTACGGCCAATCAAGACATCGGTAATCATCCCAACGATGAGAAGAACTCCGGTCTTCAGCCACCGTCTTCATCTTCGACTCTTGGTCGTCGTATTAATTATTTAGAATGGGTTAAACCTGGTCTTTCCGAATAATTCGCGCATTTTATAATCAAGTGCTATAAAAACACATCATACGCCTCATTCCAATTCAGAATATTCTTTTAATAAAATATTCACATTATTAGGGAAAGGTTCCCATTAATTTTATCAAATATAAATTCTTTTAAATTTATTCTTTAATCTTCCTTTCGATATCGATTTCGAAAGATTTTATTAACTAGTCGAGACTATCGAACCTTACCGAAGTAATTATTTATTTATATTTATTATCCCAAGCCCAACCTATTCATCCCATGGAGCAAAACTAGTAGCACTCCATATCTAACACCCACAGTGTTATTAGTAAATTTAGTTACCATTTTTACGTTCATATCTAATTAATGATTTAACTACCGCCTGGAGTAAAACTGTTGTACTCCATTCTCGACCATTTCAAGAATTTGATAAATCTTGTTATCTCGTTTCCATTTCAATCAAATTTATTAAAACTCGAACTTGGTTTTAATATCAAAAATCATTACTTTATGATTATTCAAATTTAGGAAATAATCTTGGCTTTAACTGGGTTAAAGAACCAATGTCATTTAAAATATAGTTTACGACAAACCCAAAATCATCTTCCATTAAATATGGAATCTTTACAGAAATCAGATCAATATATAATTGATATAAATTTCCGTATCGGACTAATAATATAAATGGAATAATGGCAAAGCCTTTTTAAATTCCATATATAGTAATGGCCTTCTTTTACAGAAGCTCATCTCGATAATTATTAAATCGAATTCCATTCAATTTTAATTTAATATATTAAATTGGAAAACTTTACTTTGGAAAAATTTCCATTTAAATCTTAATAAAAGATTTATAAATTCTATTTAAATCTTAATAAAAGATTTATAAATTCCAAATTATACTTTCACTATTAATTGGGATTAAAAAATATATGTCATTTAAAACATAGTTCATGATAAACCCACAATCAACTTTCATTTCAATCTAATTAAACATTAATTAATTAGTAAACTTTTCTTAATCTTAATTAAAAGATTTATTCTTTTCACACAGGGTTTAAGAACAATGTTATTTAAGGCACCATTCACGACAAACCCAAAATCCAATTTATTTTATCTAATTCCAATTAAATATTAATTAATTGGAAAACTTCACTAAATCTTAATTAAAAGATTTATTCTTTTTAATAGCCTATTCATTTCAATAAAAATATATTTTTATTTTTTCAATAATGGAATTTTTCATCCAAAATCTTTCCACATTATTAATTATGATTTTACATAATTTTTCCATGTTTTTAATAATTTTATTAAGGTCCGTACAGTTGGTTTCCAATAACGGCCACCGAACTGCATCCATAGCGACCTTTTTCAAATTTGATTTGGACATAATTCCAAATCCTACCATTAGATTTCAAACTTCCTATATTCATTGGAAAGCTCTTTTCGATACGAACCCAACGGTTCCGGTTTTAGGAGAATCCGACGGTCGGATCTCCCGTAATGTCAATTTGAAGTCAATGGTCGAAATTCGTGAACGGTTGTTGCGCGACGCGTTCTATTCAGGCCATTAAATATATATATATATAATATATATTATATATATTTCGTCGATTTTCATTTAAAACTTATTTATAAAATATTTATAAATTCGTTTTAAAACGATTCCAACTTCATTTTCAATTTTAAATAAAAATTGAACATTCTATATCTTTATCATATTAAAATAATAATATTTCAAAATATTGTATTTTGAAATCACTTCTTTTCAATATTCATTATAAAATGAACAACTCAATCGATAAAAAGAGCGTTTAACTACATAACTATTTTTATTGTTCCAAAAATTTTATTCAACACATAAATCTTATATGATTTATACGTTCAATAAAAGTGATATTGTTATTGTTCAAAATTTTATTTAACACATAGTTTTTTTTATTCAATTCATTAGCATGTTAAAGATGATATTCTTAATGTTCAAAAATATAATTCGACAACTGATTATTCTCATTTTCATTAACATGTTAAAAGGTGACATTTTTAATGTACTAAAAAATAATTAAACAAATGATTATTTAATTTTCATTAACATGTTAAAATGCGACATTTTTAATGTACTAAAATATAATTAAACAAATGGTTATTTTATTCGTTGATACATAAAATAAAAACATGATTTTTATTGTTCAAATATTTTATTTTAAAATACTCTTTAATTTTAAAGATTCTTTATTTTAAAGATATTCCTTTATTTTAAAAATACTCTTTATTTTTAAAGATTCTTTATTTTAAAGATATTCCTTTATTTTAAAAATACTCTTTATTTTAAAATGTCCTATATTTTAAAATGTTCTTTAATTTCTGAATTGGAATGCAACTCAACTAATTACCATATAATTTCAGTTATATGGATTTCATACATCGACGCAACAATAATGATAAATAACCATAAAACAGTCCAATCACAACTAGAGTAAAATTTACAACTGCGTGAGCATTAAAATAAATAAATAATGCTTATCACAGACTGTCAATCCATCAATTGACATACAACTAAATATTCGGACTAGTGTATGTCAAATATCATCCCAATACCCGTGTGGGGTTTTCAAATAACAACAGTGAATTTAAATAGGTTAGTGATTAACAAATTTAACCAATTCTAATTCAGATTGAATTATTTTTAAACTTAACCAATTTTCACTATTTTAAATTATAAATAAATATTTATAATTTAATTTAAGCTATCACATTAATGTTAACATTATTTTTAATACGTTCAACATTTCAACATCACAAACAACATACAATACAGTCAATTTAAATCGTCCACGGTTTGTGGACAAGGAAAGTGATCTAACATGGACCGTATACGAATTTATAATAGTTAAACTGATAAAAATCTACCTTGGCAATTTTATATATTTTTCAGTTATAAATATAAATAAATAACTATGCAGAATTTTTAGTGAGGAGTTCTAATCTTTAGTTTCCACTCCGTCATTCTTTAACTGTACGGTTTGGATTCTGTTTCGCTTCCAGACAGTTCCATCGCAATCTGTTTTACGCGGTATATATATTAAAAATCATATTTTTAATACGATGCTCTATATAATTAGAAACCACATTTTTAAACCGTTCTATATATTTTTAAAAATCATATTTTTAAAACAAAGTCATATACAATAAAAATCATATTTTTATTTAAGCTTTATATAAAGATCACATTTTTAAATCAAAGTTATATATGTAAAAAAAATATTTTATAAAACAATTATATATACATAAAAATTCTATTTTTAAAACAATTATATTTTTATTTTTCCTATTTCATTATAAAAATCATGTTATTATTTTAAAGCTATATATATATATAACCATATTTTTATTTCAAACATTATATTTTTTAGAAACCCATATTTTTATTTACGTTATGTATATATAAAAATCATATTTTTGTATTGCTATTTCTATTTTAAAAACAATGATAATTTTACTATTTTTTAAAAACAGTGCGTATATATATTTTTAAACAATGCGTATGTATATTTTTAAACAATGTGTATATATATTTTAAAAACAATGCGTATTTATATTTTTAAACAATGTGTGTATATATATACTAAAAACAATGCATATATATATTTTTAAACAATGTATTTTATAAAAACAATGTTATATATATATGTTGAAAAACAATCCTATATGTATTTTACAAAAACGATGTTATATATATGTTGAAAAACAATCCTATATGTATTTTATAAAAACGATGTTACAAATATGTTGAAAAACAATCCTATATGTATTTTATAAAAACGATGCTATATATATGTTGTAAAACAATCCTATATGAATTTTATAAAAACGATGTTATATATATGTTGAAAAAAAATTCTATTTTTATAACAAAGTTATTTCATTTAAAAATTTCATTTTTAATTCAAGTATTAATTTATTTTTAATAATTGAAAATTATTAGTACTAATTACATTTTTGGATAACTAAATAATAATTAAATTAATTAATTTCCTCCTTTACCCTTAATCTTCTTCACCCGTCGTTCAACACAGGAAATCCATCGTCAAAATTAAATTCCGTTCACCCTGCCACCATCCAATCGCCGGACTCCGATCAGACAAGTCCCCACCATCGGCCGCCGAGAGCTCCACCTCCGCCAAGAGTCCTGACGAACTCGCGTCCTCCGTAACTCCATAAATCTCATTTGAATGGCGACCATTCACAGCTCAGATTTCCCCAAATTGTTGAATGAAATTACATCTCCGTCGTATGAATTTGAAGAATGCAGATTGAGCTTCAATTTTTGTTTTGAAATCATGCATCAATTCGGAATCATTTGCATGAGATTAGGGGAATAGTTTTGGAGCTTCGTGGCCATTGAAAACGTTAGTGGCGGCTCCCTGATAATGAAATTAGGGTTGGGGGGAAAATAGGTTATTTATAATATACTTAATATTATTTAATTCGTGAATTTCTTGTTTAACCCCACGAACTCCAAATCAAACCCAACAACTGTCTCCCCTAGCTAAATACCCCCATTCTGGACACAATGGAATAACCCAATTCGGCTGTTACGATCAGTTTTCATTAAATTAAAATATAAATCAGTATATATTGAATCTTAACGTACATTTTAATTTACCGGGGCCACATACTGACTCCAAAAATTACAGGAAAATAATCTCTAGCTTTGTTTTAACGTTATGGTCCTAACAAAATTAATTTCATCGAATTTGGAGACCATTTGAAAAATGACCATTTTCTGGTCGATTAAATTCAAACTGAAATTACCAAACGCGTTTACATTTTCTGCACTCACATATTAATTCCAAAAATTATGAAAATTGGAATCAAGCGATAATCTGACATTTCAGATCCAACCAAAGTGGTTTCGTCGAAAATGGAGGTCGTTTGTAAAATGGCTATATATTATACTAATATATATATATATATATATATATAAATTCCATAGCGACTATTCTGAATTTTAAACTGGGCATAACTTTCACTTCCCGCTATGAAATGTGGATTTTTCAATTCATTAGAAAGATATTGTTAAACATATTCTAATATTTCTGGTTTTACTGAAATTCGATTTATTTTGAATCCTGTACATTCATTTTAAATTTCAAATTGAAATTTCAAACTGTCGCGCCATTTTAGGCTCGTTATATAATTAAAATAAATTTATTTATTCTAACTTCGATTTAAATAAATTTTTAGTCATTATTATTTAAAATAAATAATTTTAGATAATCAAAATACATTAAAATTGCTAAAATAAAAATTTTAAATTGGTTTCAAAAATTCGGGTTGTTACACATATTTATGCTTGTACTGTCATTTTTTATCCCGTAGTGTAACATTGTGAGGCTTGACTGACTTACTATTCGTAACGTCCCGATTTTTGACTAAGCTCGTAATGCAATCTATTATGAATTATTTTAATAATTGATTTGAATGATAAATTGTGGACAATAAATATTGGTAATTTCAAGTACGTATTTTTAATAAAATTTCTTGACCAGTGTATATATGTATACAAATCCAAATAAGATAATATTTGGGAATTTGTTTTGAAATTTATTTTAACCCTTGTAAAAATATAAATAATATTAGAAGTAAATATTATAGGGAAGTAGTATAATAATTAATTAAAAATCTTATTTGTACATTTTTTACTTGTTATACATATATATACACAAATAAGTGGCATTTTAATTGTGTTTACATTTAGACTTATTTTATATATATATATATATATATATAATATTTGTTTTTAATTACATAACTATTAAGAATATTTAAAAGAAAATCTCAATTGCCTCACATATAAGCATGCTAGTCTGTATACCCATAGCTTCTCTTCTAAATCAGCACACAGCTAAATACTATAGCTTTTCTCCTTTCAAATCATAGAACAGACCACACCATGCATACATACACTTAAGCACATTTGCATACGGATGGTGCGTCTACGCATCAACATCATATAAAAAAGAAAAGAAAAAATAGCAACATATACATTAGCATATGCACATAGGATAGGCTATTGCAAACATGATACTATGAAGTATAGATATGTGCATATCTAGCAAGCTATAAAGGGCTGAACAATGCTCCTTCCTAGTATGAAAGAATAAACAGCCTACCATTTCCTTTCAATCAACTTAGCAACCCTCATTTCAGTCACTTATGTACAGACAGCCTAACCTGAGTTGCTTATGAGCAAAATATTGGTATTTATACACATCTATACATAGATTTTGTACATTTGTGTACTCATTTAGACTGCCACACATGTGCATAGACGTATGATATAGCTGAAAGGATTCAAGGTAGTAAAGACCAAACAATGCACCCTTCAATCAACGTACATCATCTATTACCCCTGTCTAGAAACCCAAGCTAAGACAACCCATCAAAGCTAGAGGCTACCCCATATTTTTTATGTTTGCTCTTGCCTATAAATACACATGTATACGACCTCAAATACTCATACAAATCTGAAGATAAGAATGAAAGCTAGAAAGAAAATGGTAGAGCAAAATAGAATAAGCCTGGAACTTCAACAAAAAGCAAAAACCAGATAAATGGCAGAAAATGGGAACTGGAGATGCACACAAACATGGTTGTGGTGAGTAAACTTCTATTTTTGAAATCATTACCAGTTGATATATATATATACACACACACACACATACACACACACTTGCATTTGAATATATGGTGTTAAACAAATTTTCATTTGAAATGAATACTGGAAAGGACCGGGAACACTTTGCATAAACCCTATAGCCTGAAATTTTAGACTGTGGACACCTATTATTTAGTGAGTAAACTATCCTTTCTTCTTTTGTTTTGTTTACCAAGTATGTTAACATAGAACAACAGAACATAGTACTTAAAAATGTAATTTAATCATGTTGAAAACCTGGAAAGATAGATGATATAACATATGTGTATATTTAACTTAGTTAATTAGAATTGTTTTGCATGGATGTTTGGTTTATTAGTTCAGTAAGTGTTAAAACAGAACAGAGTTCATAAGTGAATAATGGTTTGCATTTAAATCTAGTGTAAGGGATATCCATATACATGCATCTAAATATGTGTGTTCAACAAATTGATATCCATCTAAAATGCAAAGTAAAATCTGGAAGTAAGATGGGATAACATAAATCTATAACCATAAAAGTATAAGATTCCTTTTCTTTTACAAACAAAACAAACGAGAAGGACTTCATGTGACTGATTCTAGTTGACAACTCTTAGAACCTCAAAGAGTACAGCAGCAGTTGGTATGCCATGGTAGGTCGAGCACGAATTGCCTTAGCTTGAATCTATTGATGAAGAATTATATATAGGTTGACTCACATTCAATGCATTAAAAAAAAAATCAAAAAATCTATACAGGGATGTAAAAAATCAACAGCAAGGGGAATTCGAAACCAAAATATCAATCATCTTGGAATTAAAAACCAGGTAGATGGAAACCATTATATGCAGAAGTAGTTGTTTTTGAAACCCAGGTTTAGACTTTAAATAACTTATACAGTAGGGTATATTTATTTTATGAGTTCGATTTTCAATGAGACCATACGTGAATTAGGGGTGATCGAGTATAACAGAAACTAGTAAGGAACATTGCATGGATGTGGGCTTCGGTGCAGTAACGGGTGCAGGTTCTCAGATCGATGGAGGTGATCGTATGGAATGGTTTGTGGGGACAACCTGGTGATGGGTTTCTGTTTTATGAGTAGAGAGATGAAATTTCAAACAAGGAGCACTGGAGTTTGAATGATTGGTCCTAGGTGACTTGGGTGATGATTTGGTTTGCGGCGACGGCGCGACAATCTCACGACGATCGGAAGTGTTGCACACATGCACATGATAAGCTTGTACATGAATATTGGGTGGAGCAGTTTACTCATTTCGGTAGTTCCTGAAGCATGAAGGAAAAATTGAACAAAAAAGCTTTAAAACAAAGTAAAGATCTGGGCACCATGAAGTAAGGATCTGCTGAGCTGCAGATGCATGGAAATTGGGCGAACAATGTTTTGGTCCAAAAAAATTGTTCAAGATGTTTTTTAATTAAAAAAAAACATGTAAGTACAGAACTGGGAAGGAGGGATTCAAAAGTTGGGTAAATGCGTGAGTTTATGGGAAAATTGATTTGGCAAAATACAATACCTAGAAAAAGAGTTGGGAGCATGTAGTATTGCGTGAGTTTCAGGGTTGATGTATGGGACAAGGCCATCTACATAAAAAAATGAAAAACAGAAGAAGGGAACGGAATGCATGAAGTAGACAGTGTTGTGTGTAGAAATGGTAAGAGGAAGAGAATTGGGCGCAAGGGTATGTGGGCCTTTAGAGTCATGGGCCTGGACATATATATTTATATAAAAAAAAGTAATAAAAGTTAAAAGTTAAAATTTAAGTTTAAATATATAAGTTTATATATATTTGCGTGTGTATATATATATATAAGTTTTAAAATGTATCCAAATAGAATTTTGGCACGATTGTATTAGGCGAGTCAATCGATACGGTAGCTATCAAGTTTTGAATAATTAAATTTAAAATAAATTAGTTCATTAAGTAAATAAATAAAAAATGGGTTTTATTTATAATAATCGCTTGTGATATAATTCAGTCGTTAAACTAAATTAACGCATAAACTGTAAATAACTGATCGGTAATGATCCGTAAATTCAGTAAATTCTGAATTGGTTGTCCAGTCAATTATTTAATTAATCGAGTTATGTTTAATCACATTATATCGTAATCATATATTGTATTGACATCTGTTAGTGGAAATGAACAACGTTCCACTATGAATTTGATTGGCTGAATTGTTTAGACACCCTGTTAGCAGAAATAAACACCGTCCTGCTATTATATTTGTTTGATATATTTTATCATTAAATATATATCGTTGAATTTTTATATTATGAATTGATAATATTAAATGGTATTTATATTGGTTGTTTGTATAATTTGGATAACGACTTGAGTGTCAAAGAACCGTTGCATGACATTGGGACTGCTTAGGGATATTTTCTGTAAAGTAATGTAGAAATTAACTTAAGTGTCGACAGTTGAATAATTGTTTTTAAGAAACAATTAAAAGTGATACTTAAATTAATTATTTTATTAATTAATTTAAAAGAGGAAGGTAAATTATAATCGATTATCGTTTTTAAGATTGACTTAAATCAACTGGTTTAAATGGAAATGAGTTATTAGATAAATCCGTTTTTGACTAATTTAATGGACAATAGCTTTTAACAAATAATTGTTAAGCATAGAAATGTTTTATTTAGAGTTTAATAAATAGATTTTGGTAAATTAATTGTGCAACTAAATAAAGAAGTTGAAATTTGATAAATCATTTAAGATAGTGTTTTTAACTTAATTAATCTCTTAATTAAGTAAGTTTTTAGATAATTAAATTAAGTTGACCCATTTGATTAAATTCCTTGGTTTCAAATATTTGAGTTAATCAGGGTAACTTGATAAATGTTTGCAAAACAACCACGTTGTTTGAAAATAGTTTAAGATTGAAAATCAAATGGAATTACCCATGTCTGGTTTTGTCAAATATTTTGAATATCATACTTCTATGAATCTTGATAATGAAAGTGATTTCGTCTCAAGGTCTGAGAGGAAATCAGAATACCCCAACTTGAAAGATTTCACTATTATCCGATAGATCGTATTAGCTTGTGTTTCAGACTGAGTGTTAGAGTTGAATATTGTCTTCAGCTGTGAAACGGATATTTGAGTATGAGATTTATCATGTAAGATTTGATAATAAATACTTTTAAGTTAATTAATACTAAAGTTTCCAAATGAATATTTATACAAAGTCAATTATTTAAATAAGGCTTAGCAGACCCAACAGAGAAATATCTGTTTATTTTATTTTATATTTGATAGCTAAATCACCGACTGTCAAATCTAGACCATTTATCGTTATCGTTTCGAAGAGACTGAAATCTAAATTCCACTTCGATTCGATATATACGTTTCGAGTCAGAGATTATTGAGGACCATTGAAGGCAAAGTTATGTAAGGGTTGTTTTGTCAATCCAAGGTAGAAATTGCCAAAGATGGATTTACAGGATAATGCCTTCGGTTTGCCCAGCCTAGGACAACTTGTATGGATGAATGTCTGACAGAGTATGCCTAACAGATCATATGATTGATCTCTTCAAACTATGTTTGGCGACGGAGAAATTCGTTTCCCTTTGCTTTATACCCGTAGTATTGAGGAAATCTATTTGTGATACTGACAGGTTTGGCAATGTGGCATTCAAAGTGAATGAAGACGTGCTATATTAAAGGTAAGTTCTGCCTCAAGCCTCACAACCAGGTAATGACAAAAATCGGGCAGACAGCATGGCTATGTGGGTCGCTCCCATTAGGGTGTATTGTCACCTATCTAGAGAAATTCCATTTGCTTCTTTATTCTATTTGATGCTGCCCCTTTTGGGAAACGGTGGTTAGCTCCCAACCGGTTGTGACAATATATTCGATACACTCAAGCGAAATGAGTGGTCGGTCATGTGTGGGCCGGGTTGCAAGACGTTCTTGTTGAACCTAGTGTATTCCTCTCTAGAGATACACTATCGGCAGGTAGTTCCATGCTATGTCATAGTTGGAAATCCATTATCCGATAAGCGCTCGCGGTTTTGACTGTATACTATATATGTTGAGCGTGAGATGCAAGCGCTCTGCTAGATTGCTATTTATTTGTATTTAGACACTATCATAATATCATAATAATATTGTTTTCAAAAATGTTTTGGTTTATCGTAAGGTAAAAACCATCTGTATTTATGTGTGGATCGGTCTTACGATTATCTTTTCTTTCAAAAGGTTTTTGAAAGTTAAAATCAAATTGTTTTCAATCGTTTACTCACACCAGTCCCAAGACTGACCCAGAGTTTATTTTTTCTATGTTTTCCCTAAACTCTTGTGTGCCCAAATTCGTATGGACAGTCCAATAGTTCAGGATTTTACAGATTTATCTGGAGGAGCTTGGAGCAGGAGGCTTTAACATTAGATATTTAAGGTCTATTTCCGTTGTATTGTATATGTGATGTACTCTGATGATGTATGCAAGTAAAGATACAGTTTGTATTTCAAAGTTATTATTTATATATTATATTCCACTGCGATTGTGAGATTCTTTGTTATTGTTCAGTTCTATCTTCTATCTATTTTCTCCTATTCTAATCTTCTATTTTTCTATTTCTCATCCTCTAAGTTCTTTCTATTAATGATTCTTATTTCCATGCAATTTGGGTTGGACGTGTGTGTATTCAGTCGACTCAAATGGTATGGATTTGCGGGTCGTTACTCTTGGTATCAGAGCTGAAGGTTGAGTAGTAACCTTGGCTCTGTGACATAACTCGATAGAGATGGGATTTGTAATATCCTAGATTGAGTTTGAGTGTATATATACGAGCGCGTATTTGTTAATTGATATAAAAACTATTTTATATTGTGTTGATTTGTTTGTCAAGTTGTTTAAAGATTCTAGTTGATGCAGGGTGCACACTGTATCGAAAACTATTTGTAAACACTTAAACAAAGTGATTCGACACAGTATTGTTTTAAAAGCTGGATAAATGAAATAATTTTACCTAGAATTATATTTTTGTTATAAAGTAATATTTCTTTTGAAATTATTATATTATATATGGATGTGCCGATGGTTGTTATTATAATCAAATAATATTAAAAACATTGAAATGGTTATATACAACCAAATTGAATTTGTATAAGAAAAAGATATACAAATAAGACAAGCCAGAAGATTGTTTGAGAAAAAGGAATTGTGTTCTGGGAAAATTCAGAAGTTTTGAATTTAAATGGAATTAAGATATAGATGTGTGACTTCAGACTGGTTTGGAACCGGAGATTTGGATATGGAATTTGAAAAGCTAACTAGAGCTAAGAAATTGGAACTTGACTGGAAATTGGTCGAGTTAAATGATTTTTTGAATACTGATCTGATGTTGATTTTGGTCTTCGGGGTTGATACTTAGAGGATTATTTTCTTACCAATTTACGGCTAGGAACTGATGAATGTTGAAGAACAACAAAAATGGAAATGTTTTCCAACTGTAAATAACAGATATTTCTGGTTATGGGAATGACAGTGATCAATAAATAATTGCTAATGCATTGAATGTTTTGATTGCTATGCAAACTGTGTGTTTTGGATTTCTTTTTGTTGTGATTATTAAGGGATGGCCTATGTATGTATAAGTTTATAAATATAGATAAAACTCGGATCTCCTCGTTACTCTTTAATTTCGGGGACGAAATTCTTTTGAGGGGGATAAATTATAATGTCCAGGTTTTTGACTAAGCTTGTAATGCAATCTATTATGAATTATTTTAATAATTGATTTTAATAATAAATTATGGACAACAAATGTTGGGAATTTCAAGTATATATTTTTAATAAAAATTTCTTGACCACTGTATATATGTAAATAAATACAAATAAGATAATATTTGGGAATTTGTTTTGAAATTTATTTTAACCGTTGTAAAAATATAAATAATATTAGAAGTAAATATTATAGGGAAGTAGTATAACAATTAATTAAAAATCCTATTTGTATATTTTTACTTGTTATACATATATATACACAAGTAAGTGGCATTTTAATTGTGTTTACATTTAGACTTATTATATATATATATATATATATATATATATATATATATATATATATATAGTATTGGTTTTTAATTACATAACTATTGAGAATATTTAAAAGAAAAACTCAATTGCCTCACATATAAGCACGCTAGCCTGTATACCCATAGCTTCTCTTCTAAATCAGCACACAGCTAAATACTATAGCTTTTCTCTTTTCAAATCATAGAACAGACCTCACCATGCATACATACACTTAAGCACATTTGCACATGGATGGTACATCTACACATTAACATCATATAAAAAAGAAAAGAAAAAAATAACAACATATACATTAGCACGTGCACATGGGATAGGTTGTTGCAAACATGATACTATGAAGTATAGATATTTGCATATCTTGCAAGCTACAAAGGGCTGAAAAATGCTCCTTCCTAGTATGAAAGAATAGACAGCCTAACTTTTCCTTTCAATCAACTTAGCAACCCTCATTTCAGTCACCTACGTACAGACAGCCTAACCGGAGTTGCTTATGAGCAATGTATTAGTATTTATACATATCTACACATGGATTTTGTACATTTGTGTACTCATTTAGACTGCCACACATGTGCACAGCCGTATGATATAGCTGAAAGGATGTAAGGTAGTAAAGACCAAACAATGCACCCTTCAATCAACATACATCAGCTATTACCCCTGTCTAGAAACCCAAGCTAAGACAAACCATCAAAGCTAGAGGCTACCCCATATTTTTTATGTTTGCTCTTGCCTATAAGTACACCTGTATACCCCCCCAAATACTCACACAAATCTGAATTTAATAATGAAAGCTAGAAAGAAAATGGTAGTGCAAAATAAAATAAGCCTAGAACTTTAACAAAAAGCAAAAACCAGAAATATGGCAAAAAATGGGAACTGTAAATGCACACAAACATGGTTATGGTGAGTAAACTTCTATTTTTGAAATCATTGCCAGTTGATATATATATATATACACACACACACACACTTGCATTTGAATATATGGTGTTAAACAAATTTTCATTTGAAATGAATACTAGAAAGGACCGGGACCACTTTGCATAAACCCTGTAGCTTGAAATTTTAGACTGTGGACACAAATTGTTTAGTGAGTAAACTATCCTTTCTTGTTTTGTTTTGTTTACTAAGTATGTTAATATAGAACAACAGAACATAGCACTTTAAAATGTTATTTAGTCATGTTGAAAACCTAGAAAGATAGATGATATAACATATGTGTATATTTAACTTGGTTAATTAGAATTGTTTTGCATGGATGTTTGTTTTATTAGTTTAGTAAGTTTTAAAATAGAACAGAGTACATAAGTGAATAAGCTTTCCATATACACACATCTGAATATGTGTGTTCAACATATTAATATTCATCTGAAATGCAAAGTAAAATCTGGAAGTAAGATGGGATAACATAAATCTATAACCATAAAAGTATAAGGTTCTGTTTCTTTTACAAACTAAACAAACGAGAAGGACTTCATGTGACTAATTCAAGCTGACAGCTCTCAGAATCTCAAAGAGTACAGCAGCAGTTGGTATGCCATGGTAGGTCGAGCACGAACTGCCTTAGCTTGAATCTATGGATGAAGAATTATATATAGGCTGATTCGCATTTTCTAGATTAAAAAAAAAAAAGAAAAAAGAAAAAAATAAATCTATACTGGGATATATAAAATCAACAGCAAGGGGAATTCGAAACCGAAATATCAATCATAATGGAATTAAAACCAGGTAGATGGAAACCATTATATGCAGAACTAGTTATTTTTGAAACCAAGGTTTAGACTTTCAATAACTTATACAGTAGGGTATTTTTATTTTATGAGTTCGGATTTCAATGAGGCCATACGTGAATTAGGGTGATCGAGTATAACAGAAACTGGTAATGAACAATGAATAGATGTGGGCTTCGGTGCAGTAACGGGTGCAGGTTCTCAGATCGACGGAGGTGATCATAGGGAATGGTTTGTGGGAACAACCAGGTGATGGGTTTCTATTTTATGAGTAGAGAGATGAAATTTTAAACAAGGAGCACTGGAGTTCGAATGATCGGTCCTAGGTGACCTCGAGCGATGATCTGGTTTGCGGGCGACGGCGCGATAATCTCACGGTGATCGGAAGTGTTGTGCACATGCACAGGATAAGCTTGTAGATGGATATTGGGTAGAGCAGTTTACTCCTTTCGGTGGTTCCTGAAGCATGAAGGAATAATGAAAAAAAAAATCTTTAAAACAAAGTAAAGATCTGGGCGCCATGAAGTAAGGATCTGCTGAGCTGCAGATTGCATGGAAATTGGGCGAACCATGTTTTGGTCCAAAAGAAGTTTAAGACGTTTTTTTAAAAAAACATGTAAGTACAGAACTGGGAAGGAAGAGTTCAAAAGTTGGGTAAATGCGTAAGTTTATGGGCAAATTGGTTTGGCAAAATACATTGCCTAGGAAAAGAGTTGGGAGCATGCAATATTGCATGAGTTTTAATATGTTTGGGAAAATAACATAATAACTCGTAGTAAAACAAACCGAGTAAAAAAAAGCAAAAAAAGCTTAGAAACTACAGCCATGGCTGCCAAGTCCTTTCTCAATCCTATTTTCGACAACAACCCTAATCAGAAAGGGGCCTCTTCATCTCCTCAACCTCCCCCTAATTCCTCAGCTAGCACTCCTCGTCCTCCCCCGGATATTCTGGTCGATGAGGATGGGTTCACTGGGGTAAATCGAAAGAAAAATCCCAAATCTGTCATAAACCCTAAGAAAGTTATTGGCCAAGGCCAACTTCAACACGGGACCAATGGTTCAAACACACACATCAAGCAAGGGGCAGGAGGATCATCTAAAATCCCTGTCAAAGTAAGGCAAAAACCGTTCCCGACCTCGAATGGAGAAAGATTTCAATCAAGAAGTGAGACCCAACCCATAAATATGTCAAGAAATGGTCAAGAACCACAGCAACAACACAAACAATTCCTGCCTACAGGCTTCATCTTGGGCGGATATGGTTAAAACTGGAGGACAAGACTCATTCTTTGATCTTAGTTATATTCCTCCGTTCGAGTCTATTAGAGAAAAGGGTGTTATTGTTTCCGAGGAGGCTAGCATCAGAACTGAGAGCAAATGGAGGCTCAGTGTTGTCGCCTATGTGTTTGGCAAACGACCCCCATATCATCATTTTAGGGCCTTCGTCGTACGCACATGGAATCCGACAGGGACATTCGAAATCTTCACGCGTGAAAACGGATTCTTCATTATCCGATTTATTAACGTTGAAGATTGTGCAAAACTTCTGCAAGGTGGACCTTATTTCATCAATGGTAAACTTATCATCTTAAAGAAATGGACCAAAGAATCAATACTGGATCGTGACATTCTGAACACGATGCCAGTGTGGATCCGACTCCCTGAGTTGAACTTACGTTTATGGGATAAGGAGATATTCAGCGGAATAGCAAGCTTAGTTGGCACCCCACTGAAAATGGACGAGAAAACTGCCAAAGAGACACGATTGAGTTATGCTCGTATTCTTGTGGAGAATAGAGCAGATGCTGACCTCCCCAATGAGGCAGCAGTTTTCATGCCGGATGGGGAAGTCATAACACAGCAGATTTCATATGAGTTAATTCCAGATAGGTGCAAGTCATGTAAGTGCTTTGGTCACTCATTCGAAAATTGTGTTTATAATAAAGATTCGAACAAAGATCCTAAAGAACCAACCAATCTTGGATCGCATCCTGATCATAATGATGTTGGAATAAACTCACATGAATCTCCTGATGATTCTACTAAGCATACTAGGCCATCAAATGGCATCAACTCTGATGATATGAATATTGACACTACTGAGATTTACTGTAACGACCCGGATTTTTGGCCGTTGAATTCTGAATATTTAAATTTGGTTTAAATATTTTAATTGAATTATATATATGGAATTTATTTATAAAACGAAGTTTGAACGTTAATTTATAAAATAATTATAAAACGAACTCGAAATCGCGCGGTAGTTCGTAATATAGAGTTTTGAACTTCAACTGAGGATACAGGATCCGATATAAGGCGGATTTCTGTGAAACAAGACACGTTGGAACCGTATTGATTATAATTTTCACATGAAAGAGAAAAATCTAGATTTCGTGTTATAATTTGTTAGTTATGGCCAAATCAAATTTTGAAATAGTCGCTATGGAAAATCGTTATATAGATATATGCGTTAAAATAGCCGTTTTGTAAACGGACTCAGATTTCGATGAAATCAGTTTCATTGGGACCGTATCGTTAAATTATTGTACGGTGTTGAATTGCGTGGCAAACCGATGTCGTATGTGACCACGGTAGCCGAAAACGCTCGTTCAGTGCAATTAAATTAATTCAACTGAATAAAGGGATATTAGAGTGTAACTTGAACAGACGATCAAATCAGGCCACGAAACCAGTTCCGGTGAATTCGTAGCGTCGGATATAGTCAAGGTAGGTATATAGTTTGTTATTTTTAGAGATCGGCAAATTTGGTGTTCAGAAGGGCAGTGCGGGACGCGCCAAAAACAGTCTACCGGGGGCAACAGTCTCAGAATGCGACGAAACTAGTGCCATTGGGTTCGTATCGAAAAGTTATTATCGGTGTTCGCAGTTTCAAGTTGATTTGATTTACCTGGTGATCGTGAAAAATTTAAACGCGTGTTGATTTCTGGTTTTATAAAGGATTTTTTTTCATACGATGTCAGAATTCGACGAAACTTGTCCCATTGGGTTCAGAATACCTTTTTACACCAAGATTAGCTTTGTTATCAGTAAACAGACTGTTCATTCTTATGATTATTCGTTCATATTCAAGTACACCCTTAAACCACAATGAACACTTTAACTATAACCATTCCAACGATCAGAATTTAAAATAAAATATTAGAATTGGCATACCAAACACAATGCCGATACTAAATCAGATGAATTAAATTGTCCATTCTTGCTGAACCATAAACTATCCAGTGTTGGGTTCGTATATAAACCTGTCCATAAATGTTTATATTACAACATATATACCGTGTAAAATTCAGACAGGCCGTGCTCTACACGGCATTTCAATTCCGTGCGCTCCAAGGATTTGGATTCCGTGGCCTCCAATCTACTTTACATCCGTGTAGACCAAGTCAATCACCATTATAAAAACCCATTTCCCAATTCTGTTCTCACTTCCTCTTCTCCTAATTCTTTCACACAAAAAGAAAATACACAGAGAGTATAAAAATCAAATTAATCAATTTTCGGTTCCTTTCTCTCGTGTGATACTGGTCTTCATTTGGGTATGAACGTTTATAACCTTCGAACCAAGTTACCCTTCGCTCTTTTTATACGGCGCAGCTAGGGCTGCGTGTTGGGGAGCCAGGTGGAGCTGGGAAGGGAAGTCGATGGCAGGGCTGAACTCATGATCGGAAGAGGTAGATTTTGGCAAAGTTTTGGTCGGGTTTTGTGATGGAAGTCGTCGCAGTTTGCTGCGTAGGCGGGGTTGGACGTCGAGCGTGTTATGTATGACGTGGAGGATAGGGTGGCAAGCGGTTTGGTGAGGATTGAAACTGCTGAAGCAAGATGGAAGGTGACGTTCAGGTATGGTTTTGGCGATGGAGAGTTAGTGAGTTAGGTGCGGTTTAGTTTGAGGGGTTCACGAAATGGAATATGCAGGTGGAAGGGAGTAAATATGATGAAGTAATCAATGTGTTCATGAGGGGATGTGTATGGGTAATGGGAGAAGTTGAGGTGTGCGTGTTCAATTGGAGCAGTATGCGTTAGAAGAAAGGGTGGCATTTAAACATTGGTTTAAAGGTTGATTAGTTGGTGTGCGATGGATTCTGGTGCATGGTTGGTAACCGTGAATTCCACACAGGTGATTGTTTGTTGACAAGTGAAGGAAAATTTGGTCACTGTGTCAACAAAACGGGGGCATGATAGAGAAGCAGGAGTGGAAGGGAGACATTCCGACGTACGGTGTTGGCACAGGCGAAGTGATGAGTGGAGAAATGAAGATGTATTATGAAAATAAATAATATAAACACTATCGGCCATGGCAACAAAGGGAAGAGTCCGAGTATATATAATTGAAACGAAGGAAAAAGGGCGGTATCGCATGAATGAAGCTAATCGGGTTTTAAAACTTGATTTAGAAGGATAACGAATCGAATGCCGCCGGATCTGTTGGAATTGTAACAACGTCGTCTATGTTATGGAACTGGCACGGTTAATAACGGAGCAACTAGAATTTCGTGACAAAAATCAAATGCCTGTTGGTTTTAAAAGCAGAATCATCAACTGCAAAACAAGGTGAGTAAACTCACTTACTTCCTCTTGTTTATATTTATATATATGAACAAGTTTTAAATATTTTTACAACGTGCAATGGTTGATTGGTTGAATAGTTGGTAAATTTGGTTGAATTGGTTGATAGAATCACACCATTAATTGATCATTAGTTCTGATATTTCATTTTGATGTGAAATAATATTATTGATATTATTAACATCTGTGGATGCAGGGAAACAGGTTGGAGGGATCCAACTGGATCCCTCAACATTTTATTTACTGTTTTATTTGATGGTGATATATGTTATGCTACATTATCCATGGTTGAATTTGTGTGTTTGATTTACCCTGGCCTTAGGAACCTGGTATTTTAGATACCGGAAAATATTATCGAATGTGAAAAAGAAAATTAGAATTTAAAAGCAGAGTTTATTTCCAAATTAGAAATAACTTCTTTTTCTTTGAGTTGCAAATGGAACCTATTCCATTGGGTAAACCAAGAAAAATGTTATAAATAAAGATATAAATTAAGTGGATCATTAACCATTGGATAAATTAAAAGGTGAGTTCAAATATGAATGTATATTTGAAAGTGAATATCGGTTTTGAAACCAATATTTGGAAATGGATTTGAAATTAGCAAAGTACAGAGGAAAGTTTAAAGAAAGATTTTCAAATGCTTAAAGTAAAAGAATAATAGTTTAAACAAGGAAATATTTTTCAAATAAAAAATATATATAAAGGGGATTTATAGAAATCGAATTAAGCGGTTAGAAGAATGTATAGTTCATAAATATGTTTAAAGAAGAACTCGAATTGTTTTTAATAAACAAGTTTATAAATGAACAACGGAAGCGTGTGCGTCGCACACGGTATTTTATTCAAAACAGCAAGCATAACGCTGTTGTATAAGAAATGCTTTTATAAAACTAAACAGCGATTTTAGCGCTGTTGATATAATAAATGTTGTTAATATATATACAGCAATTTTAGACGCTGCTGTTATAATAAATGTCTTGGTAAATCTAAATAGCAATTTTAACGCTGCCGTTATAATAACTGTTTTAATAGCAATCTTAATGCTATGGTTATGATAAGTGTTTTATAAGGCTAGATAGCGGTTTTAACGCTGTTGTTGAAAGCAATGTTTGGTTTAAAGTTGTGAGCTCTGAACATTTCAAAATGAATGATAGAAAGGGTTGGTTAGTGATATCGTTAATAAACGAATGATTTATGATTTAAGTCATAATAACGATGTTTATAACATCAGTAAATTCAAAGGATTTAGAAATGTTTTCTAACTAGAGTAAAAGATATTTTCTCAATAAAGAAATTTTATATATTGGAAATGTTTTTTCCAATATTCAAGTTAGGAAATAAAAGTCATATTAAAGTTATTATATTTCGGATGCAGGGAGTTATAACATCATTGTTATAATCAAGTGATTCCTGAAAAGGAAGTGGATTCATAATTGAATCCGAGAGCAACGTAAGGAAGCGTGTTAAAAGATTGGAAAGATGAACCTTGTCCATTTCGAAGTTAGAAATGTTGCTCAGTTAAGGTCTGAGAGGTAATTATACCCCAACTTGATTGACTTCGTTTTAACTAAGACATGGTTAGGGTTCGATAGTGGAAAGTGGTTAAGTGGAAACCAAATGAAGGAGATTTGGAAATGTTTTCCAAATGAGAATCAGAAATGTTTTCTGAATATAGAGGACAGATAATGGGAATGTTTTCCAATGTAATAGAATATATTTTCTAAATATATTAAATAAGGAATGTAAATGAAAGTGAAAAGGGAAATGAATGAATGAACTAAAAGGGATAAACGTTGAATGATGTTTGGTCGCTAGAATTTCCTTTTGGAAATAATATCATTGTTTGCACACCGACATGTTTGCATTTGATAGTTAAATCACCGACTATCAAAGTTTTGACCATTTTAACGTTGTTAATATGGAGAGACCGGTTGGATTATTATCCAGAGAACCACTCCGTATTGGCATAAGTGTTGCGAATCAAGTATGCTGAATATCTTGAAGACGGAGTTATGCAAGTGCTATCCTGTTTACGGGTTAGTACCTTCGGTTGGTCCAGACCCAGGACAACTTGTATGGACGAGTGTCTGACAGAGTATTTCCAAAGGGGGTTACGTACGTTGATTCCTTCAAACGTACGAAGTTGGTGGCATAGAAGGGAAACTTCTTCAGCCTAACAATCTGAGTATTTTTGTGGGAATCAATTAGTGATTTCCGATGGATCTGACGATGTGGCATTCAAAGTGAATGATGGCCAGATGTTCTGGAAGATAATTCAAACCTCAAGCCTCATCAAACCGGAAGTGGACAAAAATCGGGCAGGCAGCATGGCTATGTGGGTCGCACCCATTAGGATGTATGATCACCTATCTAGAGAAAATTCTTTTGTTCTTAAATCTATCGATGCTGTCCCTTATCGGGAGGCGGTTGCTGATCCCAACCGTCGGTGGTATACATTCGATACACTCAAGCGAAATGAGTGGTCGGTCATGTATGGGCCGGGTTGCAAGACGTTCTTGTTGAACCCAGTGTATTTGCCTCTAGAGATACACGTTCGGAAGGTGGTCCCATACCTAGTCAAGTTGGAATCCAATCTCCAATAAGTGCCTGCGAGTTTGATTGTATACTATATATGTAGAGCGTGAGATGCAAGCGCTCTACTAGATTTTAATTACTTGTGATTAGACATTATTATAATATCAGATAATATATGATTTCCAAAGTGGTTTGGGTTATCGTAAGGTAAAAGCCATCCGTATTTATGTGTGGATTGGTCTTACGATTATCTTTTCTTTCGAAAGGATTTTGAAAGTTAAACAAATGATTGGAGTTTACTCACACCAGTCCCATGACTGACCCAGAGTTTATTTTGTTTGTTTCCCTAAACTCTTGGGTGCCCAAATTTGTACGGGCAGTCAAGTAGTCGGGATTTTTCAGGTTCACTTGGAAGAAGCTTGAAGCAGGAGGCTTCACCAGTTGGCTATAGACTATTATATTTTCCGCTGTGTACTATGTTGTATATGGAAACAGGTGATTATAACTGTTCCAGGGAAAATCGTTGTGCTCTGATAATGGTATGTTTATACAAATATTGATTTGTGCTTCAAAGTTATATTATTTAATATATTTCATTCGTTCCGCTGTGAGTTTGTGATCTTCGTTTTCTCCTATTCTAATATTTCTTTCTTTCTATTTCTCATCCTCTAACTTCTTTCTAAAAATGGTTCGTATTTCTGTGCAATTTGAGTTGGACGTGTGGTGTTATTAGTCGACTCAAAGGGTACGGATTTGCGGGTCGTTTCATTTACATAGCTGATAAGGATTACATGGCTATGCACTCAGCTCAGCAAAGGTATAAAGCAGACAGTTCAACTCAGCAAGCAAAAGCAGCTGCAAGTCCAGATGAGAACTTACAAACTGACTGTAGTCAAAATGAAGCAGAGGAAGGATTAAGCAATACTCCCTCAGTTTATCAAGAAACTATCTCAGAACCAAGCAAACAACACAACAGCATAGAGGGGAACAAAAATGAAAAGGTCATTGAGTCCTCCCCCCCAAAGGAGAACCCAAGTTTAATTACAAAAGCTGATAATAAAAATTCAAAAGGAAAAGAGATAGATTGCCGTGAACTCCTAGCTGCTGATCCTATTTTCACTGATTTTGGCTTGCTAGCTTCTGGACTTGCCCCCATTAAGCCATCTGCTATAACTGAAGATAATATTCAGCAAGCTGTGAACTCAATAGTTGCCCCTAAATCATCAAAACCTGCATCCCCAACAAAAAAGAAGAAGAAAGGCAGGACTAGAAGTTTATCTGAAATAAACACTGTAGAGGAGACAGAGGATTCTACAGATCAAGATTTCAGGAAAAAGTACATTAATAAAAACACAAAATGGGACAAACAGTTAAAGACTTCTGATTTCACAATTTCCAAAAAAAGTGGCAAACAGAAGGAGGTTAGAGTGGACAACAGAAAGTTCAGTGGTCCACCTTAGAGGTAATATCCTTTACTTTTTTTCCCTTATTTTATTTTATAATGGATATTATTGCTTGGAATATCAGGGGTCTTAATTCCCCTGAAAGGCAATTAGATTTTGCCAATTTCTTACATGTGCATAAACCCAGTATTATAAGGATACTAGAACATAAACTTAGTGATATCAGGATTAATGAGCTACAAGTTAGAAGTCTATCAAATTTGAGCATTATCAATAATAATCTGATGGGAGGAAATGGTAGGATTATGGTTTTATATAATCCTATCATTTGGAATCTCATCAGTTTTTTTATTGATCAGCAGTATATTCACTGCACATTTCAGAATAAGGGTGGTCTTGTTATAAAGATCACTTTTATATATGCTTCTAATTTTGAAAATGACAGACTCATGTTATGGAATTGTATTGAGCAATTCAGTTGTACTATTAACATACCATGGATGTTGATTGGGGATTTCAATACTATATTTTAATTCTGAAAAAAGGGGAGGGAATCCTGTCCCTTTTTCTAAACTGGAAAAGGTGGCTAAATTTGTGATGAAATCAGGACTAATAGAGCCTATCATTCATGGTAATAAATTCACTTGGAAATCGGGTGAATTCAGAAATATTCACTGCAAGCTTGATAGGGTCTTATTAAATCAAAATTTCATCAATCTTTTTTCAAATGTGAAGTGTAGTACATTGCCTCAAAACACAAGTGATCATACACCTATACTTGTTTCACTCAACACAGGTAAAGGGAACTTTATTAGTTCCCCCTTTAGATTTGTGAATGGGTGGGTGTATGAAAAAAATTATAGAGAAACAGTGTCTAAATGCTTGTCTAATACTCTGTTTGGAACTGCTCAGTACAAATTCAATAAAACTTTGCAGTTAGTTAAATCTAATCTTAAAACCTGGAATATTGCTAGAAATAAAAATGATATCAAAGCTATCAGGGATGAATGTGAAGAGCTTCAGAATGATCTAGATAATAATAGTTCAGACAAGACTAAGGCAGAGAATTTTTTTAATGCTCAAACTAAATTGGTCAATGCTCTTAACATTAACACTATAAATCTCAAGCAGAAAGCTAAACTTGACTGGCTAACTGCTGGAGATGTGGCCAGTAAAATTTTTTATACTAAAATGTCATGCAGGAAAAAAAGAAATAATATTGGTAAGTTATTAGATGTAAATGGTTTGGTAATCAATGAAGCCTCAAAGTTAGAGCAAGAGGCTATAAATTTTTTCACCTCATTGTTTAACACCAATAATTACCCTTCTATGTTTCCTGACATTGAATTCAAATTTGTAGCTAACAGTAATAGCTCTGATATTTTATTAGCCCCTATTAGGCAAGAAGAGATTAAGAATATCATTTTTAATGCATGTAATGACAAAAGCCCAGGACCAGATGGGTTTGGTGCAAAATTTTATAAGACTCATTGGGGTGAAATGCATTCTGTGTTATGTGATTCAGTAATTGAATTTTTCAATACTGGAAAGTTATTAAAAAACACAAATAACACTTTTTTAACCCTGATTCCAAAAGTAGAAAACCCTATTGAACTTGATGAATATAAGCCTATAGCCTGTTGCAATTTTATTTATAAAATAATATCTACTCTTCTTTGCAATAGGCTAAAAGGCTTTCTTAAATTCATTATCTCTGAAAATCAGAGTGCTTTCATTCCTGGCAGACTGATATCAGATAACTCTTTATTAGCCCATGAATTGATTAGGAACTTCAATATGAAAAAGAAAAATCTTATGTGTATAAAAATAGATCTGCATAAAGCATTTGATAAGATCAACAAGAATTTTATCATCTACTTAATGCAGAAAATGGGATTTAATACCAGATTTTGTGAGTTAATTAGAGAGTGCATTTGTAATGTAACTTACTCTGTAATGGTTAATGGATCCCCCAAAGGATTTGTACACAGCAATAGAGGAATAAGGCAAGGTGACCCTCTGTCACCTTACTTATTCTCTATTGTTATGGAATACTTCTCCATGCAAATGGAATTGGAAGTATTAAGGGGAAACATCAAACCAATTAATAGGGTAAAACCTCACATCACACACTTACTCTATGCAGATGATATGCTCTTATTTCTTAAGGCTGATAAAAAAAGTGCCATTGCTTTTTTCAAATTTTGGAAAATATGGAAAAGTATGCTGGTCTAGCTGTTAATGCTAATAAAAGCAAAATCTATTTCAGCAAGGATGTTTTAATTAAGCATGAAATTCTTCGCCTTTTAAAATTCAAGGAAGGTAATCTTCCTGTTAGATATCTTGGTCTTCCCTTAAGCTCTAATCAGATTAATGATAGAGAATGCTCTAGATTAATTGATATGATTCAAAATAAACTTAATGGTTGGTCTTGTAAGCTTTTATCCCTAGCAGGCAGAATAGAACTCACTCATACTGTTATTACAACTATGATCATGTATTGGGTTCAAACTCATAATATCCCTGCTAGTGTCATTCACAAAATTGACAAAATGTGCTCTAATTTCATTTGGAGAGGCAAGCAACATAAAGTAGCTTGGGATAGAGTTTGCAAGCCTAGGAAATTTGGTGGTCTTGGGCTTAGAAAAATTAGTGACATAGCTGAAGTAAGTAAGTTCACTACAAGAAAAATACCCTATTGCAACTAGTTATTTGCAACAGGCCCCAAATGTCAGTTGCAGTAAATGATATTTCGCAACAGACCTTTTATAGCTGTTGCAATAGATAAGATTTAACAACAGGCTTTTCCTTCCTGTTGCGAAAAGCATATTTTTCGCAACAGCGCTTTCACGTCTGTTGTGAAAACATACTTTTAGCAACTGCGCTTTCATTCCTGTTGGAATAGACATATTATTTGCAACTACCCTTTCAAGCCAGTTGCAAAAATTATATATTTAGCAACTGTTTTCACCAGTTGCAAAAATTATATATTTAGCAACTGTTTTCACTAGTTGCGATAACTATAATTTTTTTGCAACAGGTAAAGCCACTTGCGAAAAACGTATTTTTGAAAATTATTTTTCCCCAAGTAATATTCGGTTATAATATAAGAAGTATAAACATAATAGTTAATACACACACACACACACACACACATATATATATGATTAAAATTCGGTTATAGTCATGAAATACACTACAAGAAAAATATAATGTCATTGCATAGTAAAAAAATAATGTCATTGTACAATAAAAATATAATAGTTCATTGTGTAGTAAAAAAATAATATAAAAGTACAATAATATAATAGTTCATTATCAATAATTAGTAAATTATAGTTAACAATTTATATTTATTTCTAAAAGTCGTAAATTTGAGTCTATAGATGTTTCTGTATTAACTAATATTGCTTATAAATATTCAACAACTATTTTAAAAAAAGTATTATAAATATATTCAATAATAACACAATATTATTAGCTATAATAATCAATATTTAATCTTTTTCTAAAATGTGTTACCTTAACATATGTTCAAAAAAACTTATTTGACTTTTTTTTGTTTTATACGCTAAAATTTTGTTCGTTGCGCACAAATTTTGACTCCATCCGCCAAACTTTCGTTACTTTTGGCTCCATCTGCACAATTTTTTTCTCCATCCGCCAAATTTTTGGTCCCTCTGTTCTCTTCCTTTTCCCTAAAAATAAACCTAGATCTAAGCGGTCTCCAAAATAAAAGCGAATCCCTCCCAATCTAACGTAACCCGTCGCCTACTCCTCCGCCCTCTCACTTCCTCCTCTAGACCTACTTGTTCTAAATCCTGTCGATTACTTGCTATCGACGCCAATTACTTTTCTAATGAAATCAAGGTCATCAAAATCG
Organism: Allium sativum; assembly: GCA_030737875.1. Taxonomy (NCBI): domain Eukaryota; kingdom Viridiplantae; phylum Streptophyta; class Magnoliopsida; order Asparagales; family Amaryllidaceae; genus Allium; species Allium sativum. Next base: position 33,420,829 of record CM060926.1, on the reverse strand, counting down.
TGCCGGAATCGTTGGACGCTTATGATACTGCTGGTACCAAAATTGAAAATCCTAAGTTCAGTGTTGAAAACAACGAAAGTGTAAACTGCAAAGAGGGGATCTTGGATTCGAAGAAGGAGAAGCAGAAGTTTTGGTTGATCGGGCTTCGTCTTCGTTCGGGATCGCTGCTGTGACTCTTCCCATTCTAGGCATTAGGGGAAAAATGCGAGGAATCCGAGTAGCCGGAATATTCAGTTCCAACTCTACACATATGAAAAGGTAACAACCAAATTGAACTCTTTTTACAATCAATCCTTCTAGCTTCTGTTCGACAAGCAAATTTTGGTATGAAACTTCTGCGTATTGTGGAATTGAATGATATTACTGGAGAAATTACTGGAGAAGGAATTACTGGAGAAATTTCTGTTCGACAAGCAAATTACTCCAGTAATATCATAAGGCATGATTTGAATACTCCAGTAAATTCTGCTCGACAAGTAATTTCTGTTCAATTTTTATCGTGATATGATATGAATGATATTACAGGAGAAATTCTGTTCGACAAGCAAATTTGCGTACTGTCAGCTGATTGTGATATGAATGATATTACTGGAGAAGGAAGCATAAGGCATGATTTCAGTCGAGAAAGGATTGAAACACCATGTATCTTTAAAGGTTCTGATTTATACTCATATTACATTTCAATGAAAACGAGTAGCAGTTGCCTATTATTTTTGAACCGTGCTCCACAATTAAAATGACCCAGTTCCTGAATTTTTGGTTGAGAATGCCATCGTGTTTTCTATATCCAATCATAGGCGTATGAAATTCCAGAAATGATCTATTTCAGGTTTGCATTGGATCTTAATTTTTTTTCCAACTATTTTATCCTTCACTTTGTAATTATAACTCATGGTAACCTCCTTTGTGCAATGCACAAATAGTTACATTGGAAGCTATATTAATGAGTATAGTGTACGCTCTGGGTTGTTATCTTCCAGTATAATTTTATGCATGACGAGAATCGGTTCACATATATGTCATACTTCATCTTTTATGAGTTCCTATTCAAAATACTTGGTGATTCTTTGTATTTCTATTTTGCATATGCTTAGATAACAAGTCTCCTAGTGATCTACATTATATGGAAGCAATTGGTACCAAGCTGAATGTTAGCATATGCCATCTAAATCTTGACTCTTTATTGCATCCAAGTGGCTGTCTTGTAAAAAGGTATGTTTCATTTTATTTATTTAAGTCCAGGAAAGGATAAACCGTACATTGGACAAATGTAGTCATGATGGTCCCCGGTCTCCATACATAAAATATTTGGATGTATGTAGATTTTGGTGTTTAATGATGTATTTAAATTTACATATTTAGATTTGGACGTATGTACCAATGATGTATTAAACCAACTTTCACCCGATGGTTATGTAAGTAGCCACATATTTTCTTTTGGTGTTCTAACGATAGAGTAATGTGTCACATTGTCCTATCTAGCTCTAATAGGAGATAAATTTGCTTCAATTCCTGTATCTGGTATGTCTTCTTTGAGTTCTTCTAAATTCGTTTGTAATATTTGTGTTTGCCAAATGATCCGGGGTATGTTGTGCTGGTATATCTTTTATTGCATACAGGTTACTATTTGGAGTTGTTTTTTTCTCATTTTTGTGCTTTCGTTTCCTTCTATAAGCATTTCTCTCAACTTGGTATTCTTGGTTGGCACAGGGTCTATATTTAAGATGATTCTAGGATGACATGAGCCAAGCCTTTGTTTTCATGTGCAGCTTTTTTGGAAGTCTTCGCTTGATAAGCTTTCTTTTCCATTTCTAATAAAGTAAGTTGCCTAACACACTAGAATTCTTCACGTTTCAATTCAAATAGTTATTTCATATTTGTTTTATTATTGCATGTCAATTCTAGGTTTTTATTTGATGTAGAGTTCGCTGGAAGGACATACATATTCATGGATAGGCATGTGCATGTTCATGATCGACAACAAACCTGGAGCATGAACTGCAGATTTGTTCTAGTGAACTGATGATATTTATTCTCTTGTTATAGTATATGTATGATAGAGTAGATATATGAGTAGAAACTACTCTATACGAAAAAAATTATGTTGTGTGAGTCAAGAAATTGTTATACATGAATAGTGTATGAAAATTGTAGAAACTTTTATTGTAATTGTTTGTATTATTAAAACTCTATTAAAATAAAAATTTTATTTGTTCATTTCATTCTGTGATATACACTAATATTAAAATAAATACATTTAATATGTAATATCTATAAGCTGTAATATTATTTTTTTATAGATTTATGTATCTACTGCAACGGGCATATACTGTTGCAAAATGGTCTGTTGCAACAGCAAAAGCCTGTTGCAAAAAAGTATACCGCAACATCTTATTGCAACAGGCAGAAAATGTTGCAGACTTTTAGCAACTTCGGCTATACCAACAGGCGCAGGCCTGTTGCAATAGGTCTACTGCAACAGATATCGCCTGTTGCGAAAAGTGTTTTTTGTTGTAGTGGTTTAAATTGTTTTGGAAATTTCTGGATGGTAAATCCCTTTGGGCCAGGTGGATGAATGCAAAATACTTAAAAAAGAAAAACTTTTGGCTGGCTAGAAAGGAAAATCACCATTCAGTTATTTGGAAAAACATTTTAAACTATAGGGACATGGGAAGGAATTTCATTTACAGGAAAATAAAAGATGGTAATCAAACCAGCCTTTGGTTTGACCCATGGATTAATGGTAATTCTATAATTAACCTTTTAGGTTGGGGTAATCTTCACGTCCTAGGTGGTGCTACTGATAATGTAAATAAATTAATCATAAACAATGTCTGGAGCTTTCATAACAACACAGCAGCTTTGATCTTTAGAAATGCCATTTCCTCTATTCATATTAATCAAAACTGTTTCAAAGATCATTGGGTTTGGAAATTTTGTTCTAAAGATAAATTCTCTTTCAAAAAAGTTTGGGAAGTTTTGCAAGGAGATGAGGTAGAACCGGATTGGCACAAAGTCATCTGGAGCAAATCAAATTGCCCCAAGATGGCACATTGTGCCTATTTTTCTCTCTTAAATAAATTGCCTACTAGAGATAGGTGTTGTAAATGGAATAAAAACTCTGAAAAAATTTGTTTGCTCTGCAAAAGTGAAGTTGAAAGCTCCAAACATCTGTTTTTTGAATGTTTGTATTCTCAGTTCATATGGTTTAATGCAAAAAATATCTTGGGTTTTAATCATAAATTCTCCTCACTTGACATTAGAGACAGCGTTGAGTATATTCTTAAATTTACTAAGCCCAAGTCCACTAATTTCAAAAAAGCCTGTGTTTTTTTGACTGCATGTATTTATTATATATGGAGGGAGAGAAATCAAAGATTGCACACTGGTAAGGAGACAAATGGTGTTCAGCTATGGAATTTAATTTTTTATGACAGTAATATTGTTGTGAAAAAAGCTAACAGATGCATGCAGGATAAATTGAACAATCAAAGTTATCATAGTAATAAAGATGATAGTGATAAGCTTGTAGAAGATCTCTTACTTAATGGGAAGCAGAAAATTAACTTGGCAGCCTCAAATCCTCCTACTGGCAAAGCTTATCTCTATGCTACTCCAGGATCTTCTAGGAATACAGGGAGTAAACAAGTTACACTTAATTACAATTTAATTAATAATATGAACATTAATACCCCTCATTCACGTAATGTAGCCAATAGAGACCAGCTCCCACCCAGTAATGATTTTGAGACCACGAAAGGTGATTTTGACGAGCCTGGCATCCTCGCTGGGGCTTCCATTAACACCGCTCTCAAATCAAAAATCTGCGAGGGATGTAAACATAATTACTTTTCAAAAGTGAGTAATTTTTTGAGTAAATCGAATAGTAAGCATACGTTTTTACCTGAAGCAGGTGGAGGTTTCTCCAGGAGTGCTCCAGATTCGCTCAATCACCTGGATAAAGGAAAATCAGAAGAAAAGATCAATTATTTGCAAAAAATTGGGGATAATCACTACAAAAGCTTGCTCAACCACCAGATCTATCACTTATCTATCTGGTCTGATGGCGAGAGTAGCAGAGGTTGCTCCTTCGAAGTCACCACAGACATTTCTAGAAGCAAGAGAAGCTTTGACAGTTTTAAAAAGTCAGATCTGATGGATTCGAACCCCTCAAACTCCATTAAACACCAGAAGCTCGTTTCAAGTAACCGGAGAAGGTGTTAGAGGGATCACGAAGTAAATCTCAAGCCTGAAACAACTGAGAAGAGTTGCGAAATCATGGATTTTCTCGTTTGGAAGCCGCCGTGAAGACAGCGCTGCCTTTTCTTCTTAGGAGTTCGCCATTTTAGCTCCTATTTACGATTAGGGTTTCGATATGTTTTGTGAGTTAGGGTTTGTCACGGAAGTGGCTGGATATATGATATGGATTGTAACCTATTTGGGCCTTGGGCCTTTATTTTTACCTTTTCAAAAAAAAAAAAAACAAACCGAGTAGAGTCTCCTAAAGTCCTAATAACATGGTTCATGGAGTATATATTCTGCGCAGCCTATCCTGCAAAGTACACGAGCATGGATATTTACAGAAAACCCCCCTACTACGGAATACCTTACATATGGTATCCTCTATTTGCATTATTAGCTCCATTAAAGTACGTTCCGCTGCTCCCAGGAGCATTGTACCCTTGCACGAAACCCAAATCATTGGCTTCGCCGGCCACCGTTACCGCCTCGTCGTACCGTTCCCGGCTATACTGCCCGTACTGGGCAAAGCTGATGCCGGGCTGGGTCGGATTAGTGTACTGACAGGGCCCGGATGGTGCGCCCGTGAACTGCTGAACCATTGCCCGGAAATTGGAGGGATCGGTGTTCAGGAGAGTGGTGGGTGCCCATCTCGAGGCCCGTGTCCTCTTACGGGCTGTTTTGCTTGCTCCGGGTGCTTCGACCGTGTTGTGCGGCTGGTTTTAGACTGGAGTTTGGCCGCCCGGGTTGAACCCGGTGGAGGGGATCGTTGACTCCGAGAAGGCTGTAGGGTTGAACTCGCCGGTCCATTGGTTCGGAAAAGGTAAGGGGAAGAGAATTGAGCGCAAGGATATGTGGGCCTTTGGTGTCATGGGCCTGGACATATATATATTTATATAAAAAAAGCAATAAAAGTTAAAATTTAAAATTTAAGTTTAAATACATAAGTTTATATATATTTGTGTGTGTGTGTGTATATATATGTAAGTTTAAAATGTATCCAAATAGAATTTTGGCATGATTGTACTAGACGAGTCAATCGATACGGTAGCTATCAAGTTTTAAATAATTAAATTTAAAATAAATTAGTTCATTAAGTAAATGAATAAAAAATTGGGTTTTATTTATAATAATCGTTTATGATATAATTCAGTCGTTAAACTAAATTAATGCATAAACTGTAAATAACAGATCGGTAATGATCGTTTATTAAATTTGAATTTTAAAATGATACTTTATGGTCGCGAAATACCAGCCGTCTACGATACGAAAATGGTTTTGACGTTAAACTTAAACTCAAATTGAATTTGAATTTCGGTTGTGTGTGCTTTATTTAAATTAAAGAAATTAAAATGATCATTCAATCTAATAATTTATTTGATTTCATATTACTAGCAATATATTAATTAATAATATAATCGTAAAAATATTGATTTTCAAAATATAAATATTTAACATGAAACAATCCTAGAAAATTTAATAATTAAAACACCAACGTTCGTTTCGTCAATTTTCGATTTTGTTAACCCCATTTGAATCAATTTATATATAAATTACTAATGATTATCAGTAGAAAATATAATGTAGATAATGAAATTTCACACAAATAATAAATTGCAAGTTTTCAGTGTGTTATTTCGTTCACATTGACACATTGACCACAATGTCATTTTATTTCACACGTCTGGACGCTTGGATCGGACTTAGAGAACTTTAAATTTAATTTTAGAGTATTCAATCAACTAATGTGACGACCGCCCGGTACCAACCGACACCTAACTAGTTGTGCTATGACGGTGCTCGATTAATACAAGACAATCATCAAGGTTGAAATAAGAAAACCCATATAACCTGTCATATATCTCACAATGCATGGAACAAAATGTAATAATAACATAAGACATGATATAAAATAGGCGAGACAGTACGTAAGCTGAAAACAGAATCATAAATATTATAGTAGCCGATTCACATTACAATAGAATATCTAATGAGTCATAGATAAATACATCTCTTAAATGTTGTTGTCTCTAAGCAAGACGCTATTATGCCTAAAGTAGTGATACACAAAAATAAATAAACATAAGATTGATTGTGTGTGTATGTGTGTATGTATAATACGTGAAAGCCTCATGCTCGTCTCCGTTCAACTATTCGAGCACACCAAGCTATCTCCCCTCTACTCATTTAAGAGCACCTAGAGTAATAAGAAACAGTGCTTAAAATCCCATGTCAGACAAAGTCTGGTGTGAGCGATAGTAATCTCAATCACTATATAAGATACTATAATAGGTAGAGGAATCATATCTGACCTGGCTCTGCATTCAAAGAGTTAGCACACATGGTCTTGTAGTCTCCTATATGATAATCATGATACTGAGTGTAAATGGAAGTGTGTGTCATGGTGATAGTAACCATCAAATCATAACAAACATCCTTTCGTTCTCTCACTTAGCGTATTGAGCATCATACTTGATACTTTGGTCGTCATATCAATCGAGGCACTGTAAGCCTATCAAACAAATCGAGACATTGGTAAGCCCCACCATATGAGCTCCACCCAACTATCACCATGCCTCCATTGTATAAGCTATCACTACAAGAAAACACTGATTTAGCGTCATATATTCAGAAGCGGAAATTTCGCCGCTGGTTAGCGATAGATTTCCGTGTGAACTACAAGAGATAGTTTTTTGCTTTTTCAACTTTTTTTCTTTTATTTATATCGTCGTCTTCTGTCAACCCTCGTTAATCCGTTGCAAAATTGCTCACATTACTGATAGGAAAATTTCTGCCGCTATTTTCCACTGCAAATCTAGACAGAATAACGACAAATATTTATCAAAGCTATTTTGCAGCAAAATTCCAATAGATTTGCAAGAGATGTTTATATTATATTTCTAAGATATACTTTAGTGTTATTTTTTTTAATAATTATTAACATGTTCAATAATTAATAATTAACTTGTTCTAATTAATTATTTATAAGTAATAATAAATAATAATTTATGCTCTTTAATAAATAACTTATTATCATTGCTTATTTAGAAATAGCAAAATAATCTTTGCTCATAACCAATTTAAGTACTAAATTCTTAATTAAGTCATCTGCTTTCATCACAAATTTCAGTCAATATGCCAGTATATTTTATGCTAACTCCCAAAATTTTAAATTGTTCTTTTATAATTATTCCCCTAAATGATAAAAATATCAGTTGATAATTATATATGATACTTATTTTTTATAATTATAGTTGATAATTATATTTTATATTTCTAAAAATTTGAAATCATCTTGAATAAATTTGAAATCAATCATAAATTTTATAAAACCAACTATTGTTTGATACGAAATAAACAAAATTTCTAAACTTTAAAATATTGAAAAAGTTCATTTAATAGTTTAATTTAAATTGAATAATACTTCATATTCTAATTTTCTGACCGAGATAAAGTACAAGTTTTTTAAACATACGCTCCGTAGGTGAAATTTTGGCTCCAACGCATGAAACATTTGGCTCTGTCGTTCAGTTTTCATGCAAGTGTCATAACCCGTCGTTGGTTTATATTTATTTATTTCCATATCTAAAAAGTTCAATCATATTCTCAAACTAATCTCTAATTCTAAACATATCAATGCTATCGCCACTCTTGGTCGAAGAAGAAGTTGTCTCTGTTCCCGATCTTGCTTTCATCGTCGAAATAGAACCATAACAAATTATCACCATTCAGCATTCTCATTCTCACCGTTAAACATTCACTTGGTTAACCCATTCATCATTGAAAAGGATGTTGCACCTAGTTAACCCATTCAACATTCTCATTGTCACCATTCCAATTTAATCACAGTGTTCTGAAGAAGTCTTGGTATATTTTGTGCATCAAAGGTCATGGAAATTTCATTTCCTGATTACTTGTTGAGAGTGGTTTCATTATGGTGATTTTTTTGATTTGGTCTTGGCTGGTTTCTTTGTGCAGGAGGAACATATGGTGCTTAGGGTTGTAACTTTTGAGTTCTGAATTCCCTTAATTCTTCGGCAATGCCATTTATGGATTCACTCATGCTGTCTAACTTGGCATTGAGTTGTGGTGATTCTTGATGCTATCTAATATGCAAAGTAGTTTGGAGATTGATCTTATTTTGCCTTGTTCCTTCTAACTCATTGTTGTAATTTTTAGTTACAAAAATGAAAGTAGATGAACATATTTATTGCAGACTTGAGGAGATGATTAGAACTGAATGTAGTAAATAGATGAATTGTCGAATATTTATCTAATGACACAAGAATATACTCAGAGAACATACAGTGTTGAGAAAAGAAAGCTTTAAAGAAAAATTCCAGAGAAAATCTCTTTATTAATTCGATCTCAACACACACACTTACAATCTAATACTTGAAATTTAAGGAAACCACTCAGACTGGAGTATAAAACAGTGTGGAAAACCAAATCAAATCCTCTCTCTAAAACAAACAACCCAAACCAAATCGATCTGCAATGATATGGTTCGGCTGCGATTTGAATTGTTGACCTAACCGTATTAAACCGAATAGAACCAAATACTTGCACTTGTAATTTTATGATAAAAATATAACTAATTCTTATCTAATTTTTTTATTTTAACGATGTATATTCTATTTTCAGCATATGTTGTTGTTATATTAATAATAATAGTTACCACAAAGGAAAATTTTAAAGTTTAAGTATAAAAGTTTTCATATCATTTTTTTGTGTAATGCTAGGTATAATCTAATTTGAGATATTTTACTTAATGTTTATTAGTATCTCGAAGAATAAAAAATAGTATCTTAGTTGCAATAAAATTAAAATTGTATATTTAAAAATAAATTTGAGTTATATTGGTATTCAAAATTTTAAGCATGGGTTTTAACTAAGTAACACCACTTAAATTGTAATAATACTATTTAAAATATGTATACTATTAAATTAAATAAAATTGAAATATGTAACACCGCATTTATTCACGCATTTACCAATAAAGGACATTATTCTTCTCAGCGATCCGCATCAACAAAAAAATACTAACATGGGCCATTGATCTAAAATCCAAGTACGTATATAATGTAAGCTATGGATTGCTCCACCCTTTTATATTTCCATTGCTCAAAACTTAGTCCCAAAATCGAATCAAATCTCAAATCCTCCCCCAAATTTTCTCTTAATCAGCCAGTGCTAAACCTAGTTTCACAAATTCAGAAAGTAAAAGGGGAATGAATGTAATAACCCGGAAATTCTGGGCCAGTTTAAAATTTTTATTTTGGCAATTTTAGCGAATTTTGAACATTTAAAATAAATTATTTTAAATAATATCGAAGAAAATTTATTTTGAATAGAAATCGAACGTATATATTATATGCGTCGTCACTAGAATATAAATAATTATATATAATTATAAAAGGAATTGAAAATGGCGCGGTAGTTCGATAATTCGATTTCAAACTTCAATTGAATGTACTAGGTTTAAAATAATCCGGATTTTATTGAAACCAAAAACATTAGGATCTAATTGATAATATCTTTCCAACGAATCCGAAAAATCAAGATTTCATAGCAGGAATCAAAAGATATGTCATGTTGAAAATTCTGAATAGTCGCTATGGAATTCAGGCCCTTAAAAATGGGAATTTTGCAAACGACCTCGGATTTCGACGAAACCACTTTTGTTGGATCCGCAGTGTCAAATTATTGCTAGGTTTCAAATTTCGTAATTTTTCGAATCCATATGTGAGCGTGGCAAAGGAAAACGCGTTTGACCAGTTTCAGTTGATTTTAATCGACTGGAAAATGGCCCTTTTTCCAACGGTCTCAGAATTCGACGAAACTAGTTTTGTTAGGACCGTATCGTCAATACGAAGCTAGGAAATATTTTTCTGGAATTTTTCTAGTTAGTATGTGACCCCGGTAATTTGAAATGTACGTTTAAAATTCAATATAGCGATCTAAATGTAAATTCAACGGAAACTGATCGTAACGTCTGAATCAACCTACGATACATATCCCATTGTGTTCGGAATGGGGGTGAAACGCTATGGACGACAGGCGGTGGGCCTCGTGTCGAGGTCGTATGTAAAAGTCAACTTTTGAAGTTAAAATAATTAAATAAATAAAAAAATTCCTTTCCCTCTTCCCCTTAATCCCTTTCTGGCCCCCCTTCTTCCCAATTGATTCAGGAAAAAAAAAAGAAACGAAGGGGGGCGCGATCGATGTCGCCGCCCCCCGATAAGCCGCCGCCGCCCCAGGTAGGGCGCCACCTCTGCCGCCGCCTCCCTCTCTTCTTCTTCCTCCCTCTCTCGCCTCCATCTCCTCCTTCTTCTGCATAAAAAAAAACCGTCGCGCCGGAGGGCCCCACGACCACCGCCCCCTCGCCTCCAGCACCTCCTTCCTCCACCTCAGGCGATGCGCGCCCCCACCCTCCTCCACAGTTCGAAATCCGACCTCCCCCCCATAGTCCTACCGCCTTAAACCTCCACCGATAGCCACCCTGCAACCACTGCCGACCGCCATTGCCACCTCCCCCGCTTCTTGCGCCGACAACAATAGCTTTCCTCCCCTCCGACTTGAAGAAACTGCTGTGAGCTTTTTATTTTTTGTTTATATTTGTTTGTTTTAATGTAATTAGATTAGAAATAATAAAAAAAAAATCAGTTTTCTTTGCTTTGTTATAAAGTTTATATTTTTATTAACAAGTAAAGTTTATATTTTTACTAAGTAAAAGTTTATATTTTTATGAAGTTAAAGCTATAAACTTTAGGAATATAAAGTTAAGATTTTTTATAGAGAAGGACGAGTTAAAAATATGATTTTTATAATAAACACCGTTTTAAAAATATAAATTCTATATAGAAAGTGGTGTAAAAGGCAAAAGATTCGATTTTTAAAAGGCGTGATTTTTAACTAGAGAAAAGAAATGATTTTTATATATTGAATAGCATAGTAAGAATTCGATTTTTATATATTGAATAGCATAGTAAAAATTCGATTTTTATATATTGAATAACATAGTAAAAATTCGATTTTTATATATTGAATAGCATAGTAAAAATTCGATTTTTATATATTGAATAGCATAGTAAAAATTCGATTTTTATATATTGAATAGCGAAGTAAAAATTCGATTTTTACATAGGTAGTGGCTACGGCAACGAAGATGACAAAGATGCGATAACGATGAAGATTTCTATCAAAAAAGAGTCAAGATGATTGGATAGCTTTGGTGAGAATTTCTCACTCTTCAATTTCTTTTCTAGTTATATGTATATACTAGGATGCAGACGGTGTTTAGTAGCACCCGACACAATCGTCCACAGACCATGGACTTGTTTGTTTGATTGCAAAAATTAGTTAGATTATTGGATTGAAATTGAGTTGTTTGGTGAAATGGAATGGATTGATTGATGTGTGAATGGTGTGGGCCTTCACTAGACCGGGGATAAGGCTAGGCCTCGTCCCGTTTCTAGTATCGTGCCGTTATGCCGCCAAAATCTTCTAAAATAAGTTAGAAAATAAAAATATCATTTTATTGAATAAATGAACTGAATAAAAATTCATGTGTTAAAATAAAATGTTTTATCGTTAAAAATATAATTTTTAACGTGGATGTGTATAAATAAATATTCATTTACAAACCGGACGGTTTGTTTATGTACACCTATTTGAAGGACATTGATTGGGACGATAAATTTTACACATCGCCCAACTGCACAAATAAAATCTGTGTTTGATTGTTTGAAACCTCACACGGGTGTTGGGATGAAATTTGAAGTTCACTCATCCTGATTGATTAAATATGTCGATCGATTGATTGACAGGCTGTTATAAGCGTTAGATATCTATATTTGATGCTTATACAGTGTAGTGCACTTTGGTTGATGGTTGATTTTTTTCAATGCTATTATATACATGCGATGTATGAAAATCCATATAATTAATATTATATGGTGATTGATTGGGCCTCATTCCAATTTAGAAAATAAAGAATATTATAAAATAAAGGTTCATGTGTTGACTGTACTCATCCGTTGAGATTAGTCATGTGTTGAACGAAATATTTTAATAATAAAATTTACATCTTTATCAATATAAAATAAAGGTTCATGTGTTGACAGTACTCATCCATTGAGATTAGTCATGTGTTGAACGAAATATTTTAATAATAAAATTTACATCTTTATCAATATAATATAAAGGTTCATGTGTTGACAGTACTCATCCGTTGAGATTAGTCATGTGTTGAACGAAATATTTTGATAATAACAAATATTTTGATAATAGGAAATATTTGAAACATAATATTTGAAAATAGAAACATATGAAGCCGTGTTGATTAGAGTGACGCCATTTTGACGTGAGCGATATTTATATCGATTTTACTCATTATGAAATGAATATAAAGCGATTTCAAAATGAAATAAATATTGAAAAGTGATTTCGAAATCGAATATTTTGAAATGAAATTTGAAGTCAAATAGAATAGAAAACGATTTCGAAATGAATTAAATTGAAAATGAATTTGATTTCAATTGAATATATAACGAATTTGATTCGAATAGAAAACCAATTTGAATTGAATCGAATAGAAAACCAATTTGAATTGAATCGAATAGAAAACCAATTTGAATTGAATCGAATAGAAAACGACTTTGGAATTGAATCGAATTGAAAACGAATTCGAATTGAATTGAAAGCGAATTGAAATGAATTCAAATTGAATTGAAATTTGAATTGAATGGAAATGAATTTTAAAACGAATTTATAAAGAAGAATTCAATTTTGATTTGAATTGAAATGGAAGTTGAAATTGCTTTTGAAACGAATTTAAAACTATTTATATAATTCGTTTTAAATAGAAATCGACGAAATATATATTATATATATTATATATATAATATAATGGCCCGAATAGAACGCGCCGCGCCGCGGCAGTTCGTGAATTTCGACCATTTATTTCAAACGTATATTACGGGAGATCCGACCGTCGAATTCTCCTAAAACCGGAACCGTTGGGTTCGTATCGAAAAGAGCTTTCTAACGAATATTAGAAATTTGAAATCTAACGGTTGGATTTGGAGATACGTCCAAATCAAATTTGGAAAAGGTCGCTGTAAGTGTAGTTCGATGGCCGTTGTGGGAAATCGACTGTACGGGCCTTGATAAAATTATTAAAAATATCAATAATTTGTGTAAAATCATAAGAAATGATTTGGAAAAAATTGGGGTGAAAAACTCCATATTAGAAAAGATAAAAATGGATTTTTATCGAAATGAACTCGTTTTGAACTAAATTTAAAACCCAATTATTTTTAAATAAATAAATTAGATTTAAAAAGGGGTTTTAAATAATCGGAATTTCTGGTATATTTGATTGGATTTAAAATGGGTTTATCGTGAACGGTGTTTTAAATAACACTAGTTCTTTAACCCGATAATAAATAGAATGTGATTTGGGTTTGTCGTGAACTGTGTTTTAAATAACACCTAGTTCTTTAACCCAGTAAAAGGAGTTTTAACGAATCTGCAATTAGATTGAAATGTGAACCTATAATCTAAATTATCAAATTTAGAAATGAGCGAGAATGGAGTATCACCAGTTTTGCTCCAAAGCAATAGCTAAATCTTTAATTAGATTTGAACGTGAAATGGTAATTAATTTTACCGACAACACTGTGGTGTTAGATATGGAGTATTACCAGTTTTGCTTCATGGGATGAATAAGTTGGGATTGGGAAATAAAATAAATGTTTACTTCGTTATGGTTCGCTAATCTCGACTAGTTTAGAAAACCATAATTTGGTTTGAAATACATCCAAAGGAAGATTAAAGAATAAATTTTAAAGAATTTATCTTGGATGAAATTAATGGGAACCTTTCCCTGAGAATATGAATTCGAATGAGACGTATGTTGTGTTTGTGTGACATTTGTTTTTAATATACGCGGGTTGTTCGAAAAGACCAGGTTTGCACCCATTCTGAATGACTGATTCGACGATATGTCGAAGATGAAGACGGTGGTTGAAGACCGGAAGTCTTCACATTGTTTGGATAATTATTGACGATCCTGATTGGGCAGTACACCCAAGAGGATGGAAATAGTTAGTGGTCGTCCAGACGTACTTGGAGATCAATGGATATGCGAGGAAAGTGCCTCCGGTTTCGTTCAGACCCAGAACGGACTTGTAAATGGATTGTGTGTATGACACTGGATTTTATTCTGTGTTGATTGATTTCTATTAAATATACATCTGTTTGGCGGCGGAGAATTTATTCTTTTGCTTAACGCCCTTCTCTGAGACGTACGAGCTCAGAGGTTGTATATCGATGGACATCTGTCGCATGGCATGAATTGCCTGTGTGGCACGCTAAGATGCAATGATCAAGGCTTCTGTTGAAAAGCAAAGTCTTGTGGTTGATGATCAAAGCACGCCTACGTGGCAGCTTTGTGTATAACGTGAATTCGCGAGCCTCACACCTCGGGATGAGTCAAAAACGGGATAAGGACCCAAGGAGTGCATGACGTTTCTTTCTAGCTATGGTGGTGTCAGTGACTTACCAGCCCTGACATTTATATACTTTTCACCTATGTGGTTGTTGGAATGCGAGGCGCCTCGATTATAGGTCTGTAAGGACCGGGAAACGTGTGTTCAGGCATAATTATTCCTCTAACGTAAGTGAGGATCGACCTTGGTGGATCCGGGGTTGCCCAGAGTGCGTAACCCTGAGACATTTGCTAGAGTGTCTCGAACGCGGAGAGGAGCTTGCCCCTTTCCTTGACTCATGACGGAAATCCAATTTCCAATACGTGTATTGCGGTTTTAATTGTAGAACTAATATGGCGACATGATATATGGTACCTATGCCGTCTACGATTTATATTTATGATTGAAATTGTTTTGACACTATACACTTATTATAGTATCAAATGATTTGTTTTAAACGTACCAAGCATGTTTGGCTATTATAAGGGAAAACCCTATCCTCCGGCTTGCGTTGCATTGTGTGATGGGACCTGGGTCTTATTATAGCTTCATTTTTTGGAAAAAGCATTGTGCTATTTATTCTATGCACTGGTATTCTTGGGAGGAAACCCGTTCCGTGTTATACGGCGTGGTCTCTTGAATTACTCTCTTTTAAAGTAAAGTTTTAAATAACTGTTTTAGTTCTCACACCAGTCACATGACTGACCTGGAGTTTATTGTTTTAACCTAAACTCTGGGTGCCCCCATTTTCTGCGCGGGCAGCTAGTAGTTTTGGTTTTGCAGATTTATTTTCACAGGATCCTGGTTTACAGCTGGAATGATATCCGGAAAGCTCTGTATCCGTATATCACCTTCAGTTGTGTTTTGTATTATTTTTCCGCTGCTATGTAATTTATTGTAATCTCTTATATTTGTCGAATGTAATTTATTCAATTATACTCTGTATATTCTTGTATTCTGATGGAATTGTTGTAATAGCAATGAAATGTTCTTCCGTCTGCGTTCAAATTTTTCCTGTTCTCAAAAACGATCAGGGGTTTCGAACGGTCTAGATCGGTTTAACGACTGATTCGGATCAAGCGAAATTTCTTGCCGTCACATTTGGTACCGGAGCTTTGGTTTACAGAGCTCGAGAACAAGACACATTAGAACCATACGAAAGAATTCATCAGATATTGGATTAGTAATATCCAATTAGAATGACTCGTTAAAGACACGATCAGTAGTATCCTAGAACGAGTGTGAAGAGTATATTTTTCAAAAGAAAACAATTTTTTTTGAAAATTTAAACCATTTTAAAACGTATTTGAATATTTATTTATTTTGAATTTGGACAATCCGCTATATAAAGATTTTGCATATACGCGTCATGAACGTATATTCGAAGTTTTAATATACCGGATAGATATAGAATTACACTCTAGTCGCCCGGAGATGATGTTGATAATGACCATGGCATCATCGATATTTATGTTCGTGTTTCGAAGGTGTGATTTCTATATATTTCCATTTAGACTGGTGTGAGAACCAAAACTACTATAGCTAGAACACATTGTTGTAAATCGGCATCAAAAACACGATTTTTCGTTTATATATCAAAATTATAAATTTGAAACTCTAATTCACTAATTGGTTGATGATTGTGTTGTTTGTTTATTTGTTTGATAATTTTGAACCACTATGCCTAATTGCATCAAATATTGAACTATATTGAAATTTGGTCGCATTTGCTTGCATATACATATACTTACATTGAACAGGTCACAGCAAGGAGGATAGAGATGAGAATAAAATTTGTTTGCCTGACAAATAGGTACATGTTTACTACATAATTTACTGTTTTGTTTGGGTGATGATGATTTTATGAGCCTATTGGCTAGCCGCTTGGCTTTTTCTTTTTCTTTTTGAGATCAGAAGGCCTATATGGAAATTTCTGGATTTTCCCGTGGTTCACGGTGCAGGGGAGGTTATGGCGAAATTTTTCGAAAATTTAGGGTGTTAGCCAAATTTTTGAAAATTTGAAAATTCTCAGAAACTGAAAAGTTGGAGAATGGAAGCCAGATCGAACGTAGAGTTGATTAATCAAACCACTTTCGACTTTGTTCCTTTTCGGGGATGAAAAGTTTTAAGTGGGGGAGATTGTAATAACCCGGAAATTCTGGGCCAGTTTAAAATTTTTATTTTGGCAATTTTAGCGAATTTTGAACATTTAAAATAAATTATTTTAAATAATATCGAAGAAAATTTATTTTGAATAGAAATCAAACGTATATATTATATGCGTCGTCATTAGAATATAAATAATTATATATAATTATAAAAGGAATTGAAAATGGTGCGGTAGTTCGATAATTCGATTTCAAACTTCAATTGAATGTACCGGGTGCAAAATAATCTGGATTTTAGTGAAACCAAAAACATTATGATCTAATTGATAATATCTTTCCAACGAATCCGAAAAATCTAGATTTCATAGCGGGAATCAAAAGATATGTCCTGTTGAAAATTCTGAATAGTCGCTATGGAATTCAGGCCCTTAAAAATGGGAATTTTGCAAACGACCTCGGATTTCGACGAAACCACTTTTGTTGGATCCGCAGTGTCAAATTATTGCTAGGTTTCAAATTTCGTAATTTTTCGAATCCATATGTGAGCGTGGCAAAGGAAAACGCGTTTGACCAGTTTCAGTTGATTTTAATCGACTGGAAAATGACCATTTTTCCAACAGTCTCAGAATTCGACGAAACTAGTTTTGTTAGGACCGTATCGTCAATACGAAGCTAGAAAATATTTTTCTGGAATTTTTCTAGTTAGTATGTGACCCCGGTAATTTGAAATGTACGTTTAAAATTCAATATAGCGATTTAAATGTAAATTCAACGGAAACTGATCGTAACGTCCGAATCAACCTACGATACATATCCCATTGTGTTCGGAATGGGGGTGAAACGCTATAGACGACAGGCGGTGGGCCTTGCTTCGAGGTCATATGTAAAAGTCAACTTTTGAAGTTAAATTAAATAAATAAATAAATTCCTTTCCCTCTTCTCCTTAATCCCTTTCTGGGCCCCCCTTCTTCCCAATTGATTCAGGAAAAAAAAAGAAGAAACGAAGGGGGGCGCGATCGATGCCGCCGCCCCCCGATAAGCCGCCGCCGCCTCCCTCTCTTCTTCTTCCTCCCTCTCTCGCCTCCATCTCCTCCTTCTTCTGCATAAAAAAAAAACCGTCGCGCCAGAGGGCCCCACGACCACCGCCCCCTCGCCTCCAGCACCTCCTTCCTCCACCTCAGGCGATGCACGCCCCCACCCTCCTCCATAGTTCGAAATCCGACCCCCCCCCCCAATAGTCCTACCGCCTTAAACCTCCACCGATAGCCACCCTGCAACCACTGCCGACCGCCATTGCCACCTCCCTCGCTTCTTGCACCGACAACAACAGCTTTCCTCCCCTCCGGCTTGAAGAAACTGCTGTGAGCTTTTTATTTTTTGTTTATATTTGTTTGTTTTAATGTAATTAGATTAGAAATAATAATAAAATAAAAAAAACAGTTTTCTTTGCTTTGTTATAAAGTTTATATTTTTATTAACAAGTAAAGTTTATATTTTTACTAAGTAAAAGTTTATGAAGTTAAAGCTATAAACTTTAGGAATATAAAGTTAAGATTTTTTATAGAGAAGGACGAGTTAAAAATATGATTTTTATAATAAACACAGTTTTAAAAATATAAATTCTATATAGAAAGTGGTGTAAAAGGCAAAAGATTCGATTTTTAAAAGGCGTGATTTTTAACTAGAGAAAAGAAATGATTTTTATATATTGAATAGCATAGTAAAAATTCGATTTTTATATATTGAATAGCATAGTAAAAATTCAATTTTTATATATTGAATAGCATAGCAAAAATTCGATTTTTATATATTGAATAGCATAGTAAAAATTCGATTTTTTATATTGAATAGCATAGTAAAAATTCGATTTTTATATATTGAATAGCATAGTTAAAATTCGATTTTTATATATTGAATAGCATAGTAAAAATTCGATTTTTATATATTGAATAGCATAGTAAAAATTCGATTTTTATATATTGAATAGCGAAGTAAAAATTCGATTTTTACATAGGTAGTGGCTACGGCAACGAAGATGACAAAGATGCGATAACGATGAAGATTTCTATCAAAGAAGAGTCAAGATGACTGGATAGCTTTGGTGAGAATTTCTCACTCTTCAATTTCTTTTCTAGTTATATGTATATACTAGGAATCAGACGGTGTTTAGTAGCACCCGACACAATCGTCCACAGACCATGGACTTGTTTGTTTGATTGCAAAAATTAGTTAGATTATTGGATTGAAATTGAGTTGTTTGGTGAAATGGAATGGATTGATTGATGTGTGAATGACGTGGGCCTTCACTAGACCGGGGATAAGGCTAGGCCTCGTCCCGTTTCTAGTATCGTGCCGTTATGCCGCCGAAATTTTCTAAAATAAGTTAGAAAATAAAAATATCATTTTATTGAATAAATGAACTGAATAGAAATTCATGTGTTAAAATAAAATGTTTTATCGTTAAAAATATAATTTTTAACGTGGATGTGTATAAATAAATATTCATTTACAAATCGGACGGTTTGTTTATGTACACCTATTTGAAGGACATTGATTGGGACGATAAATTTTACACATCGCCCAACTGCACAAATAAAATCTGTGTTTGATTGTTTGAAACCCCACACGGGTGTTGGGATGAAATTTGAAGTTCACTCATCCTGATTGATTAAATATGTCGATCGATTGATTGACAGGCTGTTATAAGCGTTAGATATCTATATTTGATGCTTATACAGTGTAGTGCACTTTGGTTGATGGTTGATTATTTTTCAATGCTATTATATACATGCGATGTATGAAAATCCATATAATTAATATTATATGGTGATTGATTGGGCCTCATTCCAATTTAGAAAATAAAGAATATTATAAAATAAAGGTTCATGTGTTGACTGTACTCATCCGTTGAGATTAGTCATGTGTTGAACGAAATATTTTAATAATAAAATTTACATCTTTATCAATATAAAATAAAGGTTCATGTGTTGACAGTACTCATCCGTTGAGATTAGTCATGTGTGGAACGAAATATTTTAATAATAAAATTTACATCTTTATCAATATAATATAAAGGTTCATGTGTTGACAGTACTCATCCGTTGAGATTAGTCATATGTTGAACGAAATATTTTGATAATAACAAATATTTTGATAATAGAAAATATTTGAAACAGAATATTTGAAAATAGAAACATATGAAGCCGTGTTGATTAGAGTGACGCCATTTTGACATGAACGATATTTATATCGATTTTACTCATTATGAAATGAATATAAAGCGATTTCGAAATGAATTAAATATTGAAAAGTGATTTCGAAATCGAATATTTTAAAATGAAATTTGAAGTCAAATAGAATAGAAAACGATTTCGAAATGAATTGAATTGAAAACGAATTTGATTTCAGTTGAATATATAACGAATTTGATTCGAATAGAAAACCAAATTGAATTGAATCGAATAGAAAACCAATTTGAATTGAATCGAATAGAAAACCAATTTGAATTGAATCGAATAGAAAACGACTTTGGAATTGAATCGAATTGAAAACGAATTCGAATTGAATTGAAAGCGAATTGAAATGAATTCAAATTGAATTGAAATTTGAATTGAATGGAAATGAATTTTAAAACGAATTTATAAAGAAGAATTCAATTTTGATTTGAATTGAAATGGAAGTTGAAATTGCTTTTGAAACGAATTTAAAACTATTTATATAATTCGTTTTAAATAGAAATCGACGAAATATATATTATATATATTATATATATAATATAATGGCCTGAATAGAACGCGCCGCGCCGCGGCAGTTCGTGAATTTCGACCATTTATTTCAAACGTATATTACGGGAGATCCGACCGTCGAATTCTCCTAAAACCGGAACCGTTGGGTTCGTATCGAAAAGAGCTTTCTAACGAATATTAGAAATTTGAAATCTAACAGTTGGATTTGGAGATACGTCCAAATCAAATTTGGAAAAGGTCGCTGTAAGTGTAGTTCGATGGCCGTTGTGGGAAATCGACTGTACGGGCCTTGATAAAATTATTAAAAATATCAATAATTTGTGTAAAATCATAAGAAATGATTTGGAAAAAAATTGGGGTGAAAAACTCCATATTTGAAAAGATAAAAATGGATTTTTATCGAAATGAACTAGTTTTGAACTAAATTTAAAACCCAATTATTTTTAAATAAATAAATTAGATTTAAAAAGGTGTTTTAAATAATCGGAATTTCTGATATATTGGATTGGATTTAAAATGGGTTTATCGTGAACGGTGTTTTAAATAACACTAGTTCTTTAACCCGATAATAAATAGAATGTGATTTGGGTTTGTCGTGAACTGTGTTTTAAATAACACCTAGTTCTTTAACCCAGTAAAAGGAGTTTTAACGAATCTGCAATTAGATTGAAATGTGAATCTATAATCTAAATTATCAAATTTAGAAATGAGCGAGAATGGAGTATCACCAGTTTTGCTCCAAAGCGATAGCTAAATCTTTAATTAGATTTGAACGTGAAATGGTAATTAATTTTACCGACAACACTGTGGTGTTAGATATGGAGTATTACCAGTTTTGCTTCATGGGATGAATAGGTTGGGATTGGGAAATAAAATAAATGTTTACTTCGTTGTGGTTCGCTAATCTCGACTAGTTTACTAAACCATAATTTGGTTTGAAATACATCCAAAGGAAGATTAAAGAATAAATTTTAAAGAATTTATCTTGGATGAAATTAATGGGAACCTTTCCCTGAGAATATG
Source organism: Allium sativum (assembly GCA_030737875.1). Classification (NCBI taxonomy): domain Eukaryota; kingdom Viridiplantae; phylum Streptophyta; class Magnoliopsida; order Asparagales; family Amaryllidaceae; genus Allium; species Allium sativum. Next base: position 33,399,220 of record CM060926.1, on the reverse strand, counting down.
AATTGGAATGAGACGTATGTTGTGTTTGTGTAACATTTGTTTTTAATATACGCGGGTTGTTCGGAAAAACCAGGTTTAAACCCATTCTGAATGACCGATTCGACGATATGTCGAAGATGAAGACGGTAGTTGAAGACCGGAAGTCTTCACATCGTTTGGATAATTACTGACGATCCTGATTGGGCAGTACACCCAAGAGGATGGAAATAGTTAGTTGTCGTCTAGACGTACTTGGAGATCGATGGATATGCGAGGAAAGTGCCTCCGATTTCGTTCAGACCCAGAACGGACTTGTAAATGGATTGTGTGTCTGACACTGGATTTTATTCTGTGTTGATTGATTTCTATTAAATATACATCTGTTTGGCGGCGGAGAATTTATTCTTTTGCTTAATGCCCTTCTCTGAGACGTACGAGCTCAGAGGTTGTATATCGATGGACATCTGTCGCATGGCATGAATTGCCTGTGTGGCACGCTAAGATGCAATGATCAAGGCTTCTGTTGAAAAGCAAAGTCTTGTGGTTGATGATCAAAGCACGCCTACGTGGCAGCTTTGTGTATAACGTGAATTCGCGAGCCTCACACCTCGGTATGAGTCAAAAACGGGATAAGGACCCAAGGAGTGCATGACGTTTCTTTCTAGCTATGGTGGTGTCAGTGACTTACCAGCCCTGACATTTATATACTTTTCACCTATGTGGTTGTTGGAATGCGAGGCGCCTCAATTATAGGTCTGTAAGGACCGGGAAAAGTGTGTTCATGCATAATTAATCCTCTAACGTAAGTGAGGACCGACCTTGGAGGATCCGGGGTTGCCCAGAGTGCGTAACCCTGAGACATTTGCTAGAGTGTCTCGAACGCGGAGAGGAGCTTGCCCCTTGCCTCGACTCATGACGGAAATCCAATTTCCAATACGTGTATTGCGGTTTTAATTGTAGAACTAGTATGGCGACATGATATATGGTACCCGTGCCGTCTATGATTTATATTTATGATTGAAATTGTTTTGACACTATACACTTATTATAGTATCAAATGATTTGTTTTAAATGTACCAAGCATGTTTGGCTATTATAAGGGAAAACCCTATCCTCCGTCTTGCGTTGCATTGTGTGATGGGACCTGGGTCTTATAATAGCTTCATTTTTTGGAAAAAGCATTGCGCTATTTATTCTATGCACTGGTATTCTTGGGAGGAAACCCGTTCCGTGTTATACGGCGTGGTCCCTTGAATTACTCTCTTTTAAAGTAAAGTTTTAAATAACTGTTTTAGTTCTCACACCAGTCACATGACTGACCTGGAGTTTATTGTTTTAACCTAAACTCTGGGTGCCCCCATTTTCCGCGCGGGCAGCTAGTAGTTTTGGTTTTGCAGATTTATTTTCACAGGATCCTGGTTTACAGCTGGAATGATATCCGGAAAGCTCTGTATCCGTATATCACCTTCAGTTGTGTTTTGTATTATTTTTCCGCTACTATGTAATTTATTGTAATCTCTGATATTTGTCGAATGTAATTTATTCAATTATACTCTGTATATTCTTGTATTCTGATGGAATTGTTGTAATAGCAATGAAATGTTCTTCCATCTGCGTTCAAATTTGTCCTGTTCTCAAAAACGATCAGGGGTTTCGAACGGTCTAGATCGGTTTAACGACTAATTCAGATCGAGCGAAATTTCTTGCCATCACAATGAAACACCAAGAAGAGGAAAGGGAGGAAATAGATTGGGAAAGTTGCTCGTCGTCTTCTCAGAATTTCACAACAAAAATTATTGGGTGAATCCGAGGATTTTGTGTCATCGATGTTGATGTGCTGATCGGAATCAGGTTGCCGTTGGGTAGCATAGAAAGGTCCGTTTGCATTTCTCACTTGGAAAAGTGTTCAACAAGGTATTTTAGATCATTATTAAGTACTTTGCGTGATTTTGGTATCTATTCATTCAGTAATCATAAGGTAAAGAAAAAACCTACTATTCAAATTTCCAATTATTTACATACATAAAATAATTACTTAAATTTCTATTCATATTTCTGTATTATGAAGGTAAAAAAAAATTTGGTTCTTAAAAGATGTTTAGTAATACCTGTAACATTCTGTATTTTTACAATGTAATAATTCCTTTATTTAATTATTTAAATAGTGATTTAGAGATTTAAATGGTTGTTTAATTAAATAATATTGAATATTTAATTAATTTAAATAATAGAATAATATATTTAATTTTGAAATAGTCGAAAATAGTTGAATTCGCAATATTATGTGAATTGGATTATTGATAAGATTTAATTCACTTTAGAATTGAATTATAATAAAGAATTTATTATTTAAACGAAGTTTGAACGTATAATTATAATATAATTAAAACGAGCCCGTAGTGTCACGGTAGTTCGTAATATTGAGTTTTGAACTTCAATTGAGTATACAGAATCCATTTTAAATTGGATTTCTGTTAAATAAGAAACGTTCGAATCTATTGAACGATATTTTTCTAATAGAAGAGAAAGATCGAGATTTCGTCGTGTAAATTGTGAGATATGTCCAAATCAAAATTTCATAAAGTCGCTATGGAATTCGTTTACAATTTATAACAATTTATTTATATAATAAAAGGATTTTAATAAAAATTAAATATCGATTTAACTTGAATTTTTGAAATATCGAGTTATAAATCCAGATATATTTATTTTTGAATTTTATTTTGTTCTATGTGAATATATACGATAATATTAAATTATTATTAATTAATTTAATTGTTTTTAAATATATAAATATTTAATTGGTTTATTCAGAACCTTAGAAAATCGTCATTTTTGCAAACGACCTCTGTTTTCGATGAAATTAATTTTGTTGGATCCAGAATATTAAATTATTGTTAGATTTCAATTTTCGTGATTTTTGGAGTCAATATGTGGTCGTACGGGATTTTAATGTGAAAATTTGTCAATAATTTGACTTTAAAGACATGCTGTGTGAGCAAACAGACTCGGGGTCTGACGAAACAAGTTTCATTGGGTCCGTAATGTTGAGCTATAGCCATATGTCCATTTTCGTTGAATTTGGATATGTTATGTGATCATAGGAATTTTTAAACGATGAACGGAGATAATGATTGATTATAAATTAATAAAATAATCAATTATAATATATTATTTCTACCCTATAAACAACCTACATCTTTCTAACCCTAAACCGTTTTATTGCCTAGTCAATTTCTTTGCGCCGCCATCAGATAAACTTCTCTAAACAAAATCTTGAGCTCTAAAAAATTCTAGAAATCAAAATAAAAAATTATAAATCCTAATATATATATATATATATATATATATATATATGAGTTCCTGTTGAGTCCCTCCTCATCCTGGTATCCATATTGATGAGTGCGACGTGGTTATTAGAGCTCCACTTTGAGCCAGCGTCTTCTAGGGTTTTCAAATTAGTAACGTATGTGCATCGATCAGGAAAACAAAGTTTGTTTCCGAGTTCCTGGGATTGAGGTGAGTAAAAAGCAAGTTTTTTGGACTGTTCGATGTAAATGTGTGTCGACATTTCACAGTAGCAAGCATGACGGGAAGCTGGATGTGTTCTAGAGGTGATGAAGGAGTTGAGATCTGAGGGTATGGTGTGATAGAGTTTTGAACGTGGAGCACTTTGGTATGTTTTAGTTCAAGAGTTGTGGAGCGGTGTTGAAGATATAGCGATGGAAAAACTAGAAATGGATTTCGGCATACGTTGCTGGAGTGGGAAGATAGGGAAGAAGGAAGGAGACTGCGCATGTGGTTGTGGGTTTTAAGTATTTACATTAGGCTGGTTAGGAAAGCTGAAGTCCAATAATAATAAATTAAAAAAAAAAGTCTTGAAGACCATTAACACGATGTGTAGCGCGAAACTACACAGCCGATTAAACATAATATTAATATATATAAATAGCCCAGTTGACAAGCCCAACTGGTGGCCCATAGTTATATAGCGAAAGAGTAATAGAAATACCACAATTCAAGAAAAAGCAAACATAATAACAGTGTCTACACCACCCAAAATACAGCTAAGTATATACATAGGTCATCTAAAAGCCAAAATGGAACCATAGAAATATAGCATACAGACACAAACAACCATATGTAAATCAGTGCAAGACCGGACCTGAATCGCCATGGTTAGAGTCCACAGACTCCGCGGGGCTGTTGGTTGCCTGTAGGGCGAGCATGAAATTGGCTGAGGGAGGAGCTAGACCTTACCATGAGTTAAAACAGAAAATTATGAGTTTGCATAACCCTCTAAATCGCTTCAATGGTTTGTTAAATATCACTGCGTTCCTTTCCTTCCAAATACACCAACAAAATATTGCTCAAAGCTGCATTTGCATCATTAAATTCCCAATAATCAAATGCTGAATTAATTTCAGGCACAAAGTCAAGCAAGAAGGACCCAGAGGCTGCAAGGACAAGGAAAGAATATTCACATTCAAAGAAAAGATGATCAATGGTTTCAACATGATCGGAGCAAAGAGCACAATGAGGATCCTCAATCAAATTAAGTCTATGCAACTTAGCTCTTGTATTGATTTTACCATGAATCAAACACCAATTGAAGAAAAGAACCTTTGAAGGAAGATGGATTTTCCAGATTCTGGAAAATGAAAATAATCTTCCAGAAAAATTGATATAATTATATACTGAAGCAACAGAAAAACCTCTTTTTAGTGATAAAGCCCAAAAATAGCTCTTAGGAGATAGGGAAGGTTGGGTATGCATGATCAGGTCGGAAGCTAGCAGGAAATTATCAAGGACTTGGGCATTAAAAATGGTGGAAGGGCAAAGCGCTGAGGGACCAAAATGCAACAGATTTGCAATAGAGGAAAATTCATTAGCAATGAAAGGAAATAGAGAAGGAAAAGCTCGACAAAGAGGAATATGCCCATGCCAAATGTCGTGGAGAATAAACACGATTCCCCATCACCCAATTTAACATGAAACAGATTTTTAATGCAGGGAATACAAGATAAAACCCTAGACCAGAAGGTAGAAGGCTTAACAGAGGGAAGAGATGCAAAATTAAATGGGGATTGCTGGAATAGTGAAGAGAAAGGATCCAATCTTTCCATAAGAAAGAGCCAGGAGATACTGCACGCCATAACCATTTTGATAGAAGGGCTAAATTAAAATTGGAAAGATTAAATATGCCCAAACCCCAATGATTAATATGTAAACAAACAGTTTGCCAGTTGACCAATTTTTTGACCTTATTACCATTCCATAGGAAAGAGCTTCTGATTGAATCGATTCTTGAAATTACCCATTTAGGAAATTTGTGAATAGTCGTCCAATATGTCGGTAAAGCAGATAAAACAGCTTTAACCAGCACCAAACGACCAGAAGAGGATAAGGTATTAGCTTTCCAAGAAGATAATCTCTGCTCAATTTTATGAATTAGAGGCAACCAATCGGATTTGTGAAGTTTAGTGGGTCTGAGGGGAATTCCCAAATACTGAATAGGAAACTTGTGAATAGAACAATTAAAAATAGAGGAAATTGAAGGGCCGGGATGACCAGCATTTCCTAACATTATAATTGAGCTTTTGGAGAAATTAATAGACAAACCCGAAATAAGCTCAAAAATATATAACACCACTTTAAGACCATGAATATGGTTCAAATCAGGAGAGGAAAAGATAATTGTGTCATCTGCAAATTGAAGATTGGAAATAGCTAAGTTGGAATATGGATGGTGAATCCCCTCAAATAAATTGTTAGTTATTACTCTTTTGATCATTTGGTTGAAGACATCTGCGACTAACACAAATATTAGAGGAGATAAGGGATCTCCTTGCCTCAATCCCCTGCTGGATTTAAATAAGCCCCCAATATTACCATTGATCAAAATCGATGAATGACTTGTCCTAAGAATATAATCAATCCAATCACACCAACATTGAGAGAATCCCCTATGCTTGAACATTTGTAAAATAAATTCCCAATTAACAGAATCAAATGCTTTTGAAAAAACTAATTTGAGGAGAACACCTGGTGTTTTAGTATTGTAACAGTAAGAGATTACCTCTTGAGTGGCTGCAATACAATCAGAAATGTTGCGTCCAAGAATAAAGGCTGATTGCTCAGCTCCAACAAGATCAGAGATGAAAGATTGAAGACGATTGGCAAGAGTTTTGGTGATAATTATAAAAGAGGTGTTGAGCAAACTGATGGGACGGAAGTCAGAAAGGGAAATTGCACCAGAGAATTTGGGAAGAAGAACAATATTAGCGTAATTGAGATGAGAAATGAGGCTAGGGTTATCATAGAATTCATTGCACATGGCCATGATATCATTTTTCACAACGGCCCAAAATGTTTTAAAGAAAGAAGGCCCAAATCCATCAGGCCTAGGGGCTTTATCATCATCCATATCACTTAAAGCAGCCCAAACTTCATTTTCAGAGAAAGGTTGGTCAATAGAAATAGAGGCTGGAGCAGGGTAAAGAGAACACCAATCAATGAAAGGGATATCAGAGGACGAACGACCAAGAATGGATCGATAATAGTTGGAAAAAAGATGAAGAATATCATTTGGGTTCGAATAGATTTGGTTTTCATGAGATATTTCAAGAATGCAGGAAGCACGTTTTCTTCCATTTGCAATTCTATGAAAGTAAGCTGAATTTCTATCTCCTTCTTTTAACCATTTAGCCTTAGATCTCTGTTTCCAACCAATTTCTTCTTGTTTAAGCAGTCTATCCAGTTCAGACTCTAGATTTTTCAGAGAGCTTGATTCCTCATCATTAAGAGGGCGAGATTCTTCTAAGATATTGAGATCTAAAATAGCATCTTGAATATTAGCAATGCGGTTACGAATTGAGGCCCAAACTGTTTTAGCCCATGGTTTTATCAGTTTTCTCAAAGATCTCAATTTAAGGACAACTTTGTGGGTAGCTGATTGTGAATGAACAGGATAATCCCAGGCCTTATGAATGAACTCTTTAAAAGATGGTTCAAGAAGCCATAATCTTTCAAATCTAAATGAGTGTTTGGGATTAGAGAGGGAACCCGAATCAAGAACAATAAGGCAATGATCAAAGATAATTGAAGCAAGGCCAGATACAAAGGATAAGGGGTGAATTTCTTCCCAAGCAGCATTAAAGAGGAATCGGTCAAGTTTGGCAAAAGAAGGATTCGATCTGCGATTACACCAAGTAAAGGCTCGATTACAAATAGGGGGGGTCTGAGAGGCAACAATCAAAAATAAAAGAATTGAAAGCATCTGAATCTGATGAAATGGAACAAGATTTTCTCTCATTATAGTATCTGACAGTGTTGAAATCACCCCCTATAACCCAAGGACCCAGGAAGTTATTAGCCATTTGTTTACAATGCTCCCAAAGAGCTAATCTATCATTAGCATCTTGAGGACCATAAATATTGGAAAAGAAGTAGATAGTATTAGAGGCAATGTGTTTAAGAGCTACATGTAAAGCAGATTGAAAGGGGAAAGCTTGGTATAATGACCACACAGAATCATTCCATGCAGTAATAAGGCCACCTCTAGTTTCTATGGCATTAACATAAATCCATCCTCTCAGGAAGGAACTACCAATCAAACTGAAATGATAATTAGACGGTTCAAAGAGTTTGGTTTCTTGGAGGAAAAGAATATCTAATTTGAGTGGGGAAAAAATTAGATTAATGGCGTGACATTTTGAATGGTCCCCCAACCCATGTACATTCCATGTGACCACTTTCATTGATGTCTATTAATACGCTCTTGTTCTAATGCCTGCATGGCTTTATAATGTGTATCACGTAAATTTACTCCCATGCAAGCTGATATCTTTTTGTTCAAACGTTTATTAGTAGATGAAAAAACAACATGAGTAAGAAAACTACCTGATACTTCAGGATTATTATGTCTCCCACTGCGACGAACAAAAATGGGAGAGAGAAATTGGGGCCAAACATTGTCATCAGTCCATGGTTGCTGTGGAGGAGATTGCGGTGGTGGGATAGAATTAGAGGCAAAGGGGATGGTTTGAATGGGTAGCATAGAGAAATCATTTCCAAAAGGAATGATCTGGTTAAGAGGTCGGACATGATCATCTTGCAAGTTCTGATTCTGATCATCAAACACTTCTTGATTCACTTCATCAAATTCAGTGTTGCCCATCTCTTAATCCTCAAAGTCTGGAAAGTTAAGGTTCTTGTTTATCTCCCTATAAATAGAGGGTAATGGTGGTAACATATCAGCCTCTTCTCTCATGGCATCAACACGAATCTCCAAGCTAAAATCTTGATAATTATGCATACATGGAACCACTTGCTCCTCATCATTACCAATAAAAACAAGTTCTGGCCTTGAACCTGGATGCTCATGATTACAACGTTGAACTTTGATAATATGCACTTTGTTGTTAAATCTGGCAGCAAATTCATTCTTTGAGCCAATACCTTCGAAAAATTGCATCTTTACCAAGAAATTTCTATGATCAAAGTGACACCAGTCACAATCATCAACTGCTAAGACTCTACCCATAGGTTTAAGGATTTCCTTCACAGCATCATCATTATACTTTAGAAATTCCGGGAATCCTTCCACTTTAGCCCATTATTCAGTTTTTAAAGCAGGTTCTGGCTCATATACATCATCTTCCCATGCTTCTAAACTAATCGCAGCTCTTGGCTTGGTTAGGATTTTTAGGAGTAATGCATGCTCTCTTAAACTATAAGTAGGACAGTGAACCAAGAAGGAGTTATTTGTAATGATCGACATCGGCCACATATCATGATTTAGGTTGATTTCTAGAGCTTGATGCAAAGTTTCTATACTCCATTTTCCAGAAAGAGTTTTGACAACAATGCATTTCGAAGAATCTATCTTTCTAAAAAAAAATTTGGAGATAGAGGCTGAGGAGGTTGAGATGGAGAATGAAGTGAATTTGGCTTAGATGAAAACTTAATGTTAGATTTTCCATGGTAATTCTCTTGACGGCTGGCATCACGAAGCGATGGGTGACAAGCAGTATTTGCAGGGTTAATAATTTGTTTCGGGACCCAACGCACGTGATAATTACTTTTATTACTAATGGCTGAATAAGCAGAAGACGAGGAGCTTCCAACGTAATAATTTTTCTTTGGGCAATGTTGCACTTAGTGGACGAACGAACCACATTTGAAACAAATTTTGGGTCTTTGCACGCGCTTGCCACGTGACCTTTGCATGCACAATGTAAACATCTCTTTTCATTCTTCAACTGAACCACTGTTTGATGAACCGATACAAACTCCGGCATGGGTGATTTGAATTTCTTTTTAGGCGGGGGATTGGGTGGCGATGGCGGTGGCGATGTCGCTACTTGAGCGTAGGACTTTGATGGTATTTCCGCTTGACGATCAGAAAGAACAGTAAAACGATTATGAGACGATAACAGAGAGGGGCAATATTGATGAGGACGAGGACGAACAGAAGCAGGATCATTTTCGAAAACAGCACGAGAAGAATTGCGCTTAGGGGATAAAGGGGCACGATTAGAGGGAGGACAAAAAGATGTAACACGAGAGGACGAACGAGGAATATCAAAGCGAACTGAGCGAGGATTAGATGACCGAACCTGTTTTGACGAAGGGTTAAAGGAGGAAGGAGCTAGCGAAGGAGAACGAAGAGATGAAGACGAAGAGGAAGCAGAGCGAGGGAGAAAAAAAAGGCCTATATCTAGAAGGGTATTTCGAAAGAAGAGGGGGAGAAGAAGGAAGGGAGGACGACATTAACGATTGACAGTTAAAAACGATTGGTTTCGTTTTTAACTAAGGAATGGTTAAGGTTCTATATATATATATATATATATATATATATAAACTTATAATTATTATTTCTCCTCCATACGTTATCAGAATTTAGCGAAACAAGATCCATTGGGATCGTATGGACGGAGGCTACACATTGGAGTTGATTTGGAGCTCGTTACAAATTATGGTGGAATAAAACGTCTGATCTGGATCAATGACCGTTAATCGTTATTTAATGATTAACGACAAATGTGAGTAAACTCACTAACTCTGCCAAGTTTATATTTTTATAATGTATTTTTTGAATTGATAAATGATGGTTGATTGTTGTGTGTTGCTTGTTTGGATGAACTGCTAATTAATTGGTTGAGATTATAAATCTAGTTATATATATAATTAATTAAATATTGATTTTGTTTATCATAATATTTCATATTCGTATTATTTATGTTGATTAACATCTGTGAACACAGGGAAACAGGTTGGATGGATCCAACTGGATCCCTCAACATTTCATATATATTGTGATATATGATGTGATATGTAATCTGTTATTGATTATGTGTGTTTGGATGGTACTGGTGTGGTATTTTAAATACTATAAGTATTATTAGAATATAAAAAGGAATTTTTGAACTGGATATTGAATTTAAAAATTTATATAAAATTAGTAGATTTAAAAAAAGGAAATATTTGGAAAATTAATACAATAAAGAAAAGAAATGGCAAGATATAAAAGAACTATGAGATATGGATTTAAAGTAGATTTTTAATAGAATCTGTTTTGATAAATAGATCGAGAAGTTTCATTTATAAATATTGTTTCATGAATTAAATAAAAATATTTATCATTTGATAAATGGAATATATAAGTCTAAATTTATATAGAGAAGTAGAAATCGGTTTTAACACCAATATTTTAATGGAATTTGAACTCAGCAATTATAAAGGGAAATTTAAGTAAGATTTTAGGTGTTAAAAGTAAAAAATAGGATTTTGTATGATTAATTATATAAATAGAAGTATTAATAGAATTGGAAATGGGATATTATTTTTAAAATGTGAAATCAAACTGAATTGATTATATAAAAGAAATATTATTCACATTCGACGTGAATAATGGATTTAAACAAATATTTTGCAAATGAAAATAGTTTGATGGAAATGTGGGGTTTGGAAATATGAAGTTAATAAATGGAATTACTGAAATTAGAAACAAACTGGAAATTAGTTGAGTTGAATGACTTTCTTAGGGACGATCTGATGTTGGTTTCGGCCTTCAGGGTTTATACTTAGGAAGTTGTTGTCTTACTAATTTACAGTTAGTGACTGATAGATGTTGGAGGATAGTGATGCATGAATAGAAATGGAAATGTTTTCCAATGTTAATAACGTATATTTTCTTAAATTAGAAAATGAGAATTTATGAATATATAGAAACAGGAAATGGGAATATGAATAAATTAATGATAAATTTATTTTAAAGGAAAAATGTTGATTGATGAAATTTCCATTTGGAAATAAAATCCTTGTGAATGGATGTTTTCCTTTGATAGTTAAACAACCGACTATCAAAGTTCGACCATTTTTCCATCGTCAGTATAGAGAGATCGGGATCAAATTTATTATCTGAAAACCACTCTGTATGGGCGTTAGCGTTGCGAATAAAGTATGATGAAGATAATTTAAGACAGCGTTTATGCAAGGGTTGTTCTAGAAAACCCTAGGTAGAAATTGCCTAAGATGGGTTTACAGAACATTCTGTTTGTCTAGTCCCAGGACAACTTGTATGGAAGAATGTCTGATAGAGTATATTTAATAGATCGCGTAAGTTGATCTCTTCAAACGTATTTACGTCTGGTAGCGGAGGAATTCGTTTCTCTTAGCAATATACCCGTGGTATTTTTGGAGAAATCAATTTACAATTTGGCGGGTATGACGATGTGACATTCAAAGTGAATAAATGTTTGATCTGTCAAAAAAGATACGTATGGCCTCTAGCCTCACAATCGAGAAATGGTATAAATCAGGTAGGTCGCATGGCTAAGTAAGTAGCTCCCAATTAGGGTGTATTGTCACCTGATCTAGAGAAGTTCCATTTACTTCTTTAAACTATTTCGATGTTGTCCCTTTCGGGAAACGGTTGCTGATCCCAACCGTTGGTGATAATACATTTGGTACACTCAAGCGAAATGAGTGAGCGGTCATGTTTAGCCTGGGATGCAAGATGTTCTTGCTGAACCCGGTGTATTCCTCTATAGAGATACGTTGTTGGAAGGTGGTCACATACCTTGCCATTTGGAATCCATTACTCAATAAGCGCCTGCGGTTTTTGATTATATGTTGTATATGTGGTACGTGAGATGAAAGCGTTCCACTAGATTGCTATTTGTTTTATTTAGACATTATTATAATATCGGAAGAGTATGGACTTTGAAAGAAATGTTTTGGGTTATCGTAAGGTAAAAACCATACATGTTTATGTGTGGATCGGTCTTACGATTGTTCTTTATTTTAAAAGGATTGTAAAAGTTAAACAAATGGTCGGAGTTTACTCACACCAGTCACATGACAGACCCAGAGTTTATTTTGTCTTGTTTTCCCTGAACTCTTGGGTGTTCAAATTTGTATGAGCGGTAAAGTAGTCGAGATTTTACATATATACTTGGAGAGCTGGAGCAGGAGGCTTCAGGATTATATAGCTATTGTTTATTTCCGCTGTGGTGTAAGTGTTGTATCCCTATAATGAAATTGTATACAGATATTGGTTTTATTTTAAAGTTTTGTTATATAACATATTTATTTGTTCCGCTGTGAGATTTGTGATTACTCTGATGTTGTATTTGTGTTCTTCTTCTTCTATTCTAATTTTCTTTCTTTCTATTTATCAACCTCTAACTTCTTTCAATTAATCATCCGATATTTTCGATGCTTGAATAGTCAACTTGGTGTTGTGTGTCGATTTTTCAGATCGAAAATCTATCGGCTCGTTACAGTGGTATCAGAGCCGAAGGTTAAGTAATTACCTTGGCTCTGTGGCGTAACTCAATAGAGATGGGGTTAGTAATACCTTAGATTGAGTTAAAGTGTATATATATAAGCATGTATTTGTCATTTGATATAAAAATGATTTTGTATTGCTGAGATTTATTGGTTGAGCTGTTTATGAGTTCTGCTTGATCAATTTGATCAACTGTATCAGTAGGAGTTTTTAAAAACTTGAATATGATCAGCCGACACAATATGTTTTGAAAAGAGGGTAAATGAAATAATTTTACCCAATTTATATTTTGATATAAAGGATTTATATTGGAATTATTATAATATATTGGATATATTGGTTGTTAGTATAATCAAATGAGATTATAAAAAGTGAAAGGGTTAGATATAACCAATCGAAATTCGTATTAATGTAAGATATATAAATCAAGATGAACTGAATCTGGATTTAAACTAGGATTGGAATTAAAACTCTGGAAATTTTATTAAGTGTTTGTAAATGGATTTAGATTAAATATATGAGAATTTTAAAATCCTGGGTGTTTTTAAATTGTTTTACAAACACTGAGATGGATATTTTGTAATAATTTCAAAATGGAAATGTTTAAATATGAGTTTTGAAAAGTGATATAGTATTGAACTCACTTTGATCGCTGGGAAATAACCCTGATGATGTTGGCCACATCATTAGTGTTTATTTTCGAGTTTGTAAGTGATGCATTACTGCCAAAGATATTGTTTTTGGAAATGTTTTGAGAAAACATGTTGTTTTGATTCAAAATGGTAATATTTAATTTTTGAAAAAGGTAAGTTATTTACAATTTCCAGCAAGAGATTGTCTGAATTAAAAACAAATTAAAACAGAAATTTGTGAAAGCAATTTGAAATTGAATTAAAGCCAGTTAAGTGGAATTTAAATTAAAATAAAATGATATCAACAAAAATTGGATTCTTGAAAATAATTGGACCCATGTGAATTGAAATGGATTGATATAATGATATGCCCAACAAAAAGGTGCAAGTTTATTCATATATGAGTTTGGTGTTTTATGAGCCTATTTTGCAAGCCGCTTGGCTGTTTGATTTTCTTTTGAATTGGATATGGCCTAGAGAAGCGAGTTGTAGTTGTACCGATTGAGCCGTACAAAGGAGACGCCGGCGAAATTTTTCTAAAATTCGGGTGTTAGAAAATTTCCAAAATTTTTGTTAGTTGAAATGAATTAATAATTTAGATCAAGTAAATTGGTTCATTGAAACTGAAGTTAAAGAAGTAAACAAATAACTTTTAACCCAGTGTTTTCTACCTTAGTAATTTCGAGGAAGAAATTATTTTAAGGGGGGGAGGGGGGAGAATGTAACGTCCTATATGTTTACGGTATAATGATTAATTTATTAATTTATTTAATTATTTAAATAGTGATTTAGAGATTTAAATGGTTGTTTAATTAAATAATATTGAATATTTAACTAACTTAAATAATATAATAATATATTTAATTCCGAGATAGTCGAAAATAGTAGAATTCACAATATTGTGCGAATTGGATTATTGACAAGATTTAATTCAGTTTAGAATTGAATTATAATAACGAATTTATTATTTAAACGAAGTTTGAACGTATAATTATAATATAATTTAAAACGAGCTCGTAATGTCGCGGTAGTTTGTATTATTGAGTTTTGAACTTCAATTGAATATAAAGAATCCGTTTTAAGTCGGATGTCTGTTTAACAAGAAACGTTCAAATCTATTGAACGGTATTTTTCTAACGGAAGAGAAAAATCGAGATTTCGTCGTACATATTGTGAGATATGTCCAAATAAAAATTTCATAAAGTCGCTATGGAATTCTTTATAATTTATAACGATTTATTTATATAATAAAAGGATTTTAATATAAATTGAATATCGATTTAACTTGAATTTTTGAAATATTGAGTTATAAATCCAAATATATTTATTTTGGAATTTTATGATATTGTATGCGAATATATACGACAATACTGAATTATTATTATTTAATTTAATTATTTTTAAATATATTAATATTTAGTTGGTTTATTCGAAGCCTTAGAAAATAGTCATTTTTTCAAACGACCTCCGTTTTCGACAAAATTAATTTTGTTGGATCCGGAATATTAAATTATTGTTAGATTTCAATTTTCGTGATTTCTGGAGTCAGTATGTGGCTGTACGAGAATATAATGTGAAAAATAGTCAATAATTTGACTTTAAAAATATGTTATGTGAGCAAACAGACTCAGATTCGACTAACAAATTTCGTTGGGTCCGTAATGTCGAGTTGTAGCTGTATGTCCATTTTCGTCGAATTTGGATATGTTATGTGATCATAGGAATTTTTAAACGATGAACAATTGATTATAAATTAATAAAATAATTGAATATAAAATATTATTTCTACCCTATAAAAGAATTGTAAACGTTAAACAAATGGTTTGAGTTTACTCACACCAGTCACACGACTGACCCAGAGTTTATTTTGTCTTGTTTTCCCTAAACTCTTGGGTGTCCAATTTTGTGCGGGCAGTCAAGTAGTCGGGATTTTACAGATATACTTGGAGAGTTGGAGCAGAAGGCTTCATGATTATATAGCTATTTTTTATTTCCGTTGTGATGTAAGTGTTGTACCCCGATAACAAGATTGTATATTGATACTGGTTTTATTTTAAAGTTATGTTATATAATATATTTATTTGTTTCGTTGTGAGATTCGTGATTACTCTGATGTTGTATTTGTGTTCTTCTTCTTCTATTTTAATTTTCTTTCTTTCTATTTCTGATCCTCTAACTTTTTTCTATTAATGATTCGGTATTTTCGATGCTTGAATAGTCGACATGGTGTTGTGTGTCAATTTTCCAGGTCGAAAATATGTCGGGCCGTTACAATACCACCCAGTTCTAATGAAGTATCAAATTGATATGAATATATGCAAGTGAAAGCTTTTCATTTGTATAATATTTAGGCCTTAATCAATGGTACACATAACTGCTACTTGAACAACTGTATCCAGATTTAGCATATTAATTCCAACAAATTTGTTTCTCTATAGTGATGTATATGCGTTACTGCAGATAATGTGCACTGCATATCATAAATATTGATGTTTAATTTAAACAGACAATTGGTTATGTTTCAATGTTTATTTAGTTTGGAGTGAATCTGATTAATCCACCTTCAATCATACTTATATGTTATATATCCTTAAATTTAACATGTAAAAATATTTTATAAATATGATTATGTCAAAATGTTCCAGTAGAGAAAGGAAAAAAGCGTGAAAAACATAAAACTTGTCCAAAAATAACATTACTTTTCCTTAATTTACACTACAATAAAAAGGTACATTTACAATATTAAATAAATGTTGTTAAAGCGATTTTACTACATTTATCATACGATTGTAATACCCATAGTTGCAAAAATATTGTCTTTTTAACAATATTCATTCTATGTCATACAATACGTTGTGAAAACATGTTAGACAAGGTTTGTTGACTATTCTATAAATAACAAGTGTAAACCCATGTTATGCACACGAGTTTCGCGATATGCTTTGATTGTTCTTTTTTTTTTATATAGATGCAAACTGAACATCTCCAAAGTTTCATTTTTCGAGTAATGTTGCACAAAAACCATAAATTATGTGTTTAAAGGAATTATTTTACGAGCTAAATTATTTTGTATATGGCTTTTTTCTTTTCTTTTTTTCTTTTTTTGCTTTAGTTTTGCAGAAAAGAGATGAATGTTTTTACCCCACGCAGTGATGATCAAGTTATGGAAGAAGTGGAAACAGAAAACATAGAAATAGAAGGTGAAAAACTATAAGTAATGTAACACCCCACCTCCGCTAGGGTCACTCTTTCGGGGGCACTAGCTTCTGGGGGGCGTTAGAACTGGGTAAGCATGCATAATGATATATCAAGGCAGAACAGGAACATAAATATATATATGTAAAACAGAGTAAATGAGAATAAAACAGCGGAATATCTCAAACCATCTCAAAACAAGTCTAGTACATCATAAAGTCATCTGCCAAAATAAATATGTCTAGTACAACATAAACAGAAATACTGAAATACATAGTGCTATCCCCAAAAATAAAAGTGATAAACCATAGCGAGCTCAATGTCCAGACATACATGAGCTATCCAGCGAACAAGCAAGCGATCCAAGCTAAGCACCACTGTTCCCTCCCTGAGAACCTGGGGGGGGGGGGGGGGAACGGAAGAAACGAAGCGAAAGAAAACAGGTCAGTCAAAAAGACTGGTAAGCCCTACTACGATCAGTCTATAAACTAATAAAGCTAACATCATGATGGAAACTGAGATGAATATACTGGCAATAGATAAAGGTGTCATCACATAAAGAAGATTAAGCTTTGCACCACAGTGTACTAGCAAACTAACATAACAGGTATTGATCCCTCAGTCCAAACTTTGGCTCAATAGCATGAGGTGACCTTAATACAAGGTCCAGCCCAACGGTCTAGTCGATCGGCTCCCTATAAACCTAACACGTCAAGTGTTGGTGTCCATACGGCCCACATATGGTTGTAGTCAGACTGTGCTGGGTCCACCTTCGGGTGTATCAAGCCCTCGGGTGTCAACCCCAGACACCTAAGCAATAATGCACAGTCTAAACCTACCGGTACCCGTGCCTCGAGTTTGTCCAACACCGGACTACGTGCACGTCCGTAGCCCGCCTGGACCCGCACCGCTGTACCACTCAGTCGTCGCTTTGGTCGCTTACATCAGTCCAGTAATCGTGCCCCGCCCTAGCCTAGCCTCTAGGGTTGTGAATGATACCCAACTGGGATTACTGCTGGAACAGACCACGTTGCTAGGGTTTTCTAAGAGGGTTAAGTGGGGTTTAACCCCTCACTAATCATGGATTAAATTAGTTAAGTGTAACAACCAGTTCACCACTTAACCCCATTTAATCTCTCGTATCCCCAAAATTGGTTAAGTATTAGTGGGCCATGACTTAACCCTAATCATGAGGCATTAATTAATTTAGTTGTGCCTTAACCTCTCACATTAGACCTTGTTGTGGTTACTAGTTAGGCCGGGCGGGTCCGGGTAGCTTTACACCACAACTTGGTCTAACCTCGGGTCCAAGGTACACATGACCAACTTCTCACATTGGGTCCTATTGTTTGTAGCAACTAGTTAAGCCGGTCGGTTCCGGGTAGGTTTACGCTACAAACTCAACCCAACCTCGAATTGGCCACACTTATGTTCTCTAAGTGTCATGTCCACTTTATTTTCAAACATAATCACAAGTTTAACAAATACTTGGGTAGACCTAACTTAATAGGTAAATTCCCAAGGGGTAGACCTAACTTAATAGGTAAATTCCCAATCTTATATTTTCATGTATTTAAGTTTTACCCAAAAAAAACCCCAACGTCATTCTATCGCTTACATATTCGTCATAACGCATAAAGGATAGAAAGAGGGAACTTGGCACAACATACATGATAAATCTTACACATCATAATAAGCATGCATAACATGTTGGACTTGCATAACTTAGCATAGTGAACTTGCATAAACATGCATAACTTGTTAAACTTGCAAATCATGACTTAGTGAACTTGCATAAACATGCATAACTTGTTAAACTTGCAAATCATGGCATAGTGAACTTGCATAAGCATGCATAATTTATCAAACATGTGTAACATAGCATAGTGAACTCGCATAAGCATGCATAACTTATTAAACATGCATAACATAGCATAGTGAACTCGCATAAGCATGCATAACTTATTAAACATGCATAACATAGCATAGTGAACTCGCATAAGCATGCATAACTTATTAAACATGCATAAATCCCAACTTTCATCACATATTAACTTTAGAGTTTCTAAAATGAAGGTAAGAGGGCTTACAAATATTATGAAGACACAAATCTACTAATAAAGATTGAGAAGCCCTTTTATGCAAGCATATAAAAACCCAAAACAAAGCTCCAATTAACAAAAATCCCAAAAACTCTAGCTTTAGCAATTAAAGCTTGCAACTTGATGATGTATGCAAGCTAATGATCATTCATACGACTTAGAAATGCTTGTATGAACATCAAAACCTTCATAGAAATGATTTTTGAAGAGGGTGGAGGCTAGGGTTCTTAGGTGGAGGCCATTTGAGAATTCAATTTGACATAGTTTGGTTGCTAGGATGAATAATGAGGTTTTAGGGTAGGATTAGGGGCTTATTTATAGAAGATTAGAGTGTTTTTAGCCCTAGGATTAACCCTAGGTTAGTTTAGGCCCGTCAGATTTAGGAATTCTCTAGAACCAAGCCACAAGACCAAGCCCAAATCAAAATGGTGCGCCAGGCAAAACTGCCTGGCCACCCCGTGTCGACAGGGCTGTCGACAGGGCAGTCGACACCCTAAGACCCCTGTCGACATGCCTATCGACATGGGGGTCCTGGCGGGAGTTTTCCCGCCTGACGCCAGTTAGCCTAATCCTTGTTTTTAATTTAAAATTTAAATTTGTTTTTACTATGGAAATTTCTGAAAACTTCAATGGGCCTTAACTGGGTCATACGGACTCCGATTTTCGAAAACTCGGACTCTATTTCGCGTATTTTTCCGAGACGAACGCAATGGCATAGCCCGTTTCCCTTGATTCAGATTTTAGAATTAAATTCTGCCTCGATTTATGTTATAACAGGTTATTGAAAATACGGGTTGTTACATTCTCCCCTCCTTAAAGGATTTCGTCCCCGAAATCTTCAAGTTAGGAAGAACGTATCCTACCATCCAATCATCCATCTACTCAAAGCATCATCCACGAGCAATCATTGTCCTTAAAAGGTTCTAAATGCTGTATGAACATATGCAAAAGTGTGTGTGTATGTACTTATCTAATGCAAAGATCAATGCAAAATATGTTAGTGAAATGTATCCATATGTATGCAAATCCCTAACATAATGTATAATATCTACATGCGTGCTCAATCATACATCCATATGCAACATCCATGTGATTGCATACAAATTTCATCCAAGAATAAGCATAAACACTCATGCACATGCAATATGAGGAGTGTGTGAGCCGATCTAGTGCCTAATGTGTATCATGCATCCACGAGTAACCACTTGCAAACACTTGCAACCACTTGCAACCATCAAGCATAACATGTTTCAAACACATGTTTCATCCAAAGGGTTTCTACCTAAGGTTCTCATGACAAGATTATCACGATAACTAGATAAACATGGATAGCAAAGAGAAAGACATGCTAAACAAAGGAAAGAGATTGAGAGTGTACCCTCAAAAAGGAATGGATAAAGCCCACGCATCTTCTCCTCGGTTTCCCAAGTTGCGTCTTCTTTGGCTTCACCCCATTGAACCTTCACCAGCTTGACCTCTCGATTCCTTAGCTTCTTGGTCTCCGTCCCCAATATACGAATCGGAGCTCTCCTCAAAGTTGCCTCTTTCTCTACTTCCACGTCTTCAAGAATGCTAGGTTCAACCACCTCAGCGGACTCATGTAGGCACTTTCGGAGATGCGAGATATGAAAGACATTATGCACTCCGGACAGCTTCTCGGGTAATTGCACCTTATAAGCCATCTTCCCAATTCTCTCTATGATAGGGAAGGGTCCAACAAATCTTGGTGCTAACTTCCCAACAACTCCAAATCGGACCACATTCCGCAAAGGAGAAACCTTTACGAAAACCATGTCCCCAACATCAAACTCCAAATCGGACCTTCGCTTATCAGCATAGGATTTCTGTCGGTCTTGGGCCGCTTTCATCCGTCTTCTAATCAACTCGACCTTCTCGGATGTATCTCTAATCATGTTAGGTCCAAGTATAAGCTTATCTGTAGTCTCCCACCAACATTTAGGTGACTTGCACGGCCTCCCATATAAAGCTTCAAATGGTGTCATCCCTATGCTCGCCTGATAACTGTTATTATATGCAAACTCAACAAGAGGAAGGTGGTCTTCCCAAGTACCACCAAAGTCCAGAATGCAAAGCCTCAACAAGTCCTCAAGTACCCTATTCACCCTTTCTGTCTGACCGTCCGTTTGTGGGTGATAGGCCGTACTCAGGTTCAACCTCGTGCCCATAGCTTCCTGCAAACTGTTCCAGAACTGACTAGTAAAGATGGGGTCTCGGTCACTGACTATGCTGAAAGGGACTCCATGTAGTCGTACTATCTCACGAAGATATACTGATGCTAGTCCAGATGCGGTCCTTTTGCTCTTCACCGGAATGAAATGAGCACTCTTCGTAAGCCTATCTACAATGACCCATATACTCGTATTCCCTCTCCTTGACCTTGGAAGCCCATCAATAAAGTCCATAGAAATACTCTCCCACTTCCAAAGTGGAACCTCTAGAGGATGCAATAGCCCACCGGGCTTCTTCGACTCAGCTTTTACTCTCTGACAAACGATACAACTAGAGACAAACTCCGCGACATCCTTCTTCATTCCAGGCCAGAAGAAAATGCGCTTCATATCTTTATACATCTTATCACCGCCTGGATGTATAGTCAACTTGGAGCGATGTGCTTCCTCAAGAACTTTCCTCACCAAGTCACCCACCATCGGAACACAAAGCCTTCCGTCTCTCCTCAGCCACCCCTTATCATCTATAGAATATCGAGCAAGGTGACTAGATGTCTCCCCTCGAATCAGCTTATCCATAATCTCAATTATCTGAGGGTCTTCCTTCTGCGAAGCCCCAACTTGATCTAGAAGGGTAGGCCTGAGCTCAAGAGATGCTAAAGAACCGGTCACCGACTCCATTGCCAAAGAGAAATCAAAGGTTGCCAAGAACTCTAAATTCTTCATCTCAATAAATAGAGGACTTAGTGTCAACCTTTTTCTACTCAACGCATCCGCTACAACATTCCCCTTGCCAGGGGTATAGGCTATATCAAAATCATAGGACGCCAAGAATTCCATCCATCTCTGCTGCCTCAAGTTCAGATCCTTTTGCGAAAAGAGATACTTCAAAGACTTATGATCAGTATACAGCTCAAATCTCTCACCCAGAAGATAATGACGCCAAGCCTTGAGTGCATATACTATTGCTGCCAGCTCTAGATCATGAGTGGGATAATTCTTCTCATGCACCTTAAGTTGCCTCCCACCAAAACATATAACTCTGCCCTCTTGCATCAGAACGGCGCCCAACCCCGTGCCACAAGCATCAGTGTACACGGTAAATATCTAACCACCATCGGGTAAAGCTAGAACTGGTGCTGAGGTAAGGGCTCTCTTGAGTCTTTGAAAAGCAAGCTCACAGTCCATATCCCAAGCAAAAACTAAGTTCTTCTTCGTCAACTTAGTAAGAGGAGCGGATATCTTCGCGAAGTCCTTGATGAACTTCCGGTAAAAACCCGCAAGACCTAGAAAACTTCTCACCTCGGTTGCATTCCTTGGAGTCTTCCAATCCTGAACTGCAACCACCTTAGCGGGATCCACCGCTAAGCCTTGCTTGGATACGGTATGCCCAAGGAATCTGACTTCCCTTCTCCAAAAGTGACACTTGGAGAACTTGGCCTTTAGCTGATGCGCTCTAAGCGTATCCATCACCTCTACAAGATGCCTCGCGTGTTCTTCTTCATCCTTGGAGAAGACCAGAATATCATCCACAAAGACCACGACAAACTTGTTCAAGAACTCCCGAAACACCCTACTCATCAAGTCCACGAAATACGCGGGTGCATTCGTCAAACCGAACGGCATAACAAGCCATTCAAAGAATCCATCTGGAGTTCTGAATGCAGTCTTGTCTATACTATCTTCAGCCACTCTGAGCTGATGAAATCCAGTAGCAAGATCAAGCTGAGAGAAAACAGAAGCACCAACAAGCTGGTCAAAGAGATCATCGATCCTCGGTAACGGGTGTCTGTTCTTCTTAGTCAGCTTATTCAATTCTCTATAGTCCACACAGAGTCGAAGAGAACCATCTGCCTTAGTAGCAAACACCACAGGCGCTCCCCATTCGGATATACTTCGTCTGATGAAGTTCTTCTCAAGTAACTCCTTTACTTGCTTGCTGAGCTCCCGTCTCTCACGCGGAGCCATGTGCCGAACGGGCAAAGAAACAGGCTTAGCATTATCCACCAGATAAATGCGAAAATCAATCTCTCTTTTCGGGGGCAACCCCTTAACTTCTTCAAAAACATCTGAATAATCTCGGACCACCCTTACAGACTGAAGGGCTTCCTCTGACGAGTCGAGAGATTCAAGATAGCACAACATGACGGGATTCTTCGGATTGCATGAAATCTCTAAGGTGTTGCCAAGGCGAGTCACAAGCCTCACAACCCTATGCTCACAATCAAGAATGGCTCCATATCTGGACAACCAATCCATGCCCAATATCAATCCGTATCCCCTGAAACCAAGAACATATGCACTACACAAGAACTCTACACTGAGTATAGAGATCCTCAGATCCTCACATATCATAGATAGATGAGCAGAACCCCCAATGGGATTCGAAACACAAACGGGATCATCCACTAAGCTAGTACTAAGGTGCAAACTATCAACAAGATCAGATGAAATAAAGCTGTGTGATGCACCAGAATCAAACAAGGTACGAACTGGAAGATCAGAAACATAAACAAGGTTCTCAACAGAAACACTACCTCGATCGGGAACTGAAGCGGTATTGAGAGCATGAACTTGCCCTCCTGAAGGTCCAGCCTGTCCTTTCTTCTTCGGGCACTCCTTGCTGAAGTGTCCATCCTCACCACAGGAAAAACATCCACCACTAAGCTTCCTTTTCTTCTTCCTACAATCCTTAGCAAAGTGTCTAGGTACACCACAGTAATTGCACTTTCCCTTGCCTTTGTTGTTGTTCCCCTTCTTGTTCTTGCTCTGATTCCCCTGACTGCTTTGACCACCTTGATTGCCTTTGCCTTGAGAATCAGTCTTCTTTACTTCAGTATCACTCGTCTTGACCTCTTTCTTTCCATCTCTCTGAAGTAGAGCCATATTGACCAAACTCTCAAAAGTAGCCCCATGCGGAATATGTGACATCGCCAAGCCCTGCAGCGGCTCATTCAACCCTCTAGCAAATCGAAGAGCCTTCTTCTCAGGAGTGTTCACCATATCCAAACCAAAATGGGCCAGCTGATTAAACTTGTTCACATACTCCTTAACAGACATATCACCTTGCTTTAATGCAATGAACTTCTCCATCTGTAAATTCGCCTCAGCAGAAGATAGAAACTTGGTCACAAATCTAGCCCTCAAATCGGCCCAAGTCTCAACGGGCCTCGTCCCATTGGTGACCTCCCACCAATAGGCTGCTTCATCCTTCAAAAGCCACACTGTCAATAAGATCTTTCTCTCGTCATCAATCCCAAAGATAGCAAACAGGTCCTCAGTGTCTTTCAGCCAATTCCTGGCTTCAACAAAAGATTCCGTGCCTAGGAAATTCTTGCCTCCCATCGCCTTGAAGTCTTTACAAACCTTTGTGAACTCAACCTGAGGATGCTGAGGGGGAGGAGGAGGAAGAGGAGCCTCAGCAACAGGAGGGGGAGGAACATTAGCAACGGGAGGAGGAATATTAACCACTGGAGGGACCACCGGAGGAGGGACATTAGGGGGAGGATTCTCAACTACAGGAGGAGGAGTGGGAGTAGGGTTTGCGGGGCCGGCTGCCGCCCTAGCTTCTAGAAGTCTCCTATACCAGAGTGGTACATTTACTCCATCCGGGATGGCAAGATCCTCAGCCATACTGAAACGAAGGATAAGATAAGATTAGGTCAAGGGAACGAAGGATAACGCTAATGGCTTTTTGGGGAATAGCCTTTTTAAAATACTAGACTTTTCTTTGGAAAATACTTTATACTTGTTTTGAAAATAGTTTTTCAAAAGTCTTTTTTTTTTAAAACTTTTTGTTCTTTCTCGTAAACCATATGCTCTGATACCAAATTTGTAACACCCCACCTCCGCTAGGGTCACTCTTTCGGGGGCACTAGCTTCTGGGGGGCGTTAGAACTGGGTAAGCATGCATAATGATATATCAAGGCAGAACAGGAACATAAATATATATGTAAAACAGAGTAAATGAGAATAAAACAGCGGAATATCTCAAACCATCTCAAAACAAGTCTAGTACATCATAAAGTCATCTGCCAAAATAAATATGTCTAGTACAACATAAACAGAAATACTGAAATACATAGTGCTATCCCCAAAAATAAAAGTGATAAACCATAGCGAGCTCAATGTCCAGACATACATGAGCTATCCAGCGAACAAGCAAGCGATCCAAGCTAAGCACCACTGTTCCCTCCCTGAGAACCTGGGGGGGGGGGGGGATACGGAA
This sequence comes from Allium sativum, assembly GCA_030737875.1. Classification (NCBI taxonomy): domain Eukaryota; kingdom Viridiplantae; phylum Streptophyta; class Magnoliopsida; order Asparagales; family Amaryllidaceae; genus Allium; species Allium sativum. The sequence continues at coordinate 33,374,099 of CM060926.1, read as the reverse complement.
GAAAAGAAGCGAAAGAAAACAGGTCAGTCAAAAAGACTGGTAAGCCCTACTACGATCAATCTATAAACTAATAAAGCTAACATCATGATGGAAACTGAGATGAATATACTGGCAATAGATAAAGGTGTCATCACATAAAGAAGATTAAGCTTTGCACCACAGTGTACTAGCAAACTAACATAACAGGTATTGATCCCTCAGTCCAAACTTTGGCCCAATAGCATGAGGTGACCTTAATACAAGGTCCAGCCCAACGGTCTAGTCGATCGGCTCCCTATAAACCTAACACGTCAAGTGTTGGTGTCCATACGGCCCACATATGGTTGTAGTCAGACTGTGCTGGGTCCACCTTCGGGTGTATCAAGCCCTCAGGTGTCAACCCCAGACACCTAAGCAATAATGCACAGTCTAAACCTACTGGTACCCGTGCCTCGAGTTTGTCCAACATCGGACTACGTGCACGTCCGTAGCCCGCCTGGACACGCACCGCTGTACCACTCAGCCGTCGCTTTGGTCGCTTACATCAGTCCAGTAATCGTGCCCCGCCCTAGCCTAGCCTCTAGGGTTGTGAATGATACCCAACTGGGATTACTGCTGGAACAGACCACGTTGCTAGGGTTTTCTAAGAGGGTTAAGTGGGGTTTAACCCCTCACTAATCATGGATTAAATTAGTTAAGTGTAACCAACAGTTCACCACTTAACCCCATTTAATCCCTCGTATCCCCAAAATTGGTTAAGTATTAGTGGGCCATGACTTAACCCTAATCATGAGGCATTAATTAATTTAGTTGTGCCTTAACCTCTCACATTAGACCTTGTTGTGGTTACTAGTTAGGCCGGGCGGGTCCGGGTAGCTTTACACCACAACTTGGTCTAACCTCGGGTCCAAGGTACACATGACCAACTTCTCACATTGGGTCCTATTGTTTGTAGCAACTAGTTAAGCCGGCCGGTTCCGGGTAGGTTTACGCTACAAACTCAACCCAACCTCGAGTTGGCCACACTTATGTTCTCTAAGTGTCATGTCCACTTTATTTTCAAACATAATCACAAGTTTAACAAATACTTGGGTAGACCTAACTTAATAGGTAAATTCCCAAGGGGTAGACCTAACTTAATAGGTAAATTCCCAATCTTATATTTTCATGTATTTAAGTTTTACCCAAAAAAAACCCCAACGTCATTCTATCGCTTACATATTCGTCATAACGCATAAAGGATAGAAAGAGGGAACTTGGCACAACATACATGATAAATCTTACACATCATAATAAGCATGCATAACATGTTGGACTTGCATAACTTAGCATAGTGAACTTGCATAAACATGCATAACTTGTTAAACTTGCAAATCATGACTTAGTAAACTTGCATAAACATGCATAACTTGTTAAACTTGCAAATCATGGCATAGTGAACTTGCATAAGCATGCATAACTTATCAAACATGTGTAACATAGCATAGTGAACTCGCATAAGCATGCATAACTTATTAAACATGCATAACATAGCATAGTGAACTTGCATAAGCATGCATAACTTATTAAACATGCATAACATAGCATAGTGAACTCGCATAAGCATGCATAACTTATTAAACATGCATAAATCCCAACTTTCATCACATATTAACTTTAGAGTTTCTAAGATGAAGGTAAGAGGGCTTACAAATATTATGAAGACACAAATCTACTAATAAAGATTGAGAAGCCCTTTTATGCAAGCATATAAAAACCCAAAACAAAGCTCCAATTAACAAAAATCCCAAAAACTCTAGCTTTAGCAATTAAAGCTTGCAACTTGATGATGTATGCAAGCTAATGATCATTCATACAACTTAGAAATGCTTGTATGAACATCAAAACCTTCATAGAAATGATTTTTGAAGAGGGTGGAGGCTAGTGTTCTTAGGTGGAGGCCATTTGAGAATTCAATTTGACATAGTTTGGTTGCTAGGATGAATAATGAGGTTTTAGGGTAGGATTAGGAGCTTATTTATAGAAGATTAGAGTGTTTTTAGCCCTAGGATTAACCCTAGGTTAGTTTAGGCCCGTCAGATTTAGGAATTCTCTAGAACCAAGCCACAAGACCAAGCCCAAATCAAAATGGTGCGCCAGGCAAAACTGCCTGGCCACCCCGTGTCGACAGGGCTGTCGACAGGGCAGTCGACAACCTAAGACCCCTGTCGACATGCCTGTCGACATGGGGGTCCTGGCGGGAGTTTTCCCGCCTGACGCCAGTTAGCCCTAATCCTTGTTTTTAATTTAAAATTTAAATTTGTTTTTACTATGGAAATTTCTGAAAACTTCAATGGGCCTTAACTGGGTCATACGGACTCCGATTTTCGAAAACTCGGACTCTATTTCGCGTATTTTTCCGAGACGAACGCAATGGCATAGCCCGTTTCCCTTGATTCAGATTTTAGAATTAAATTCTGCCTCGATTTATGTTATAACAGGTTATTGAAAATACGGGTTGTTACAAGTAAGAGGCGTAGAAAACTTATTTCTAAGGTATGCATATGAATGTAAAAATGTATTGATAATTGATATTGTTGTACACTGATTCTAACTATTGACAATGATAAGATGATTATTTTCCATCTCATAGAAACATAGTTAATCAATTTACTGTAATTATATTACGGATTGTGTTTATTAGTTAGAAAAAAAAATTCGCTACAGTATATGTTGGAAATTTATGTGAATTGTTTAAAATATAGAAATAAGTGTATGATGGCTCCTATATGTGAATAGTCTCACATCATGGGATTATAAGAAAGATGCAAGTATTTATACTTGTTTCTAAGAAGTCATGTTGGGGCCTTGGGCTCCCTATGCATGCTTTGTTGTGAGGAGGGAGACCATGCATCATAAACACCACACACACGCGCGTGACAGACCGACTCGACCCGGCCCGGCCCGGCTCGGTTCGGTTCGGTTCAGGCTTGGGCCTTGGCTATGTGATGTAGACACTTATATTTTTTGGACCAGAAAACCTTGACTTTTTCAAACCGTTTTTATGAAAAATATTTCTGAGCCGACTTTATCATGAAGCGGTAAACTTTTGACCCGGTATTTCAGCAGATCCTATTTTCTCCTACTGCCCAGTATTTTCGATTAACCCTAATCCCCGTCTATATATTATCTTCGGTTGTAGACGAGATTAGTACAGAAAAAAATACTTTTTTTTCTCCTCCGCCATTAAAATATTCTTACAGAAATTTTCGAGCAGTTATTTATTCAGAAAGTGCAAATCTGCACTGATTTGTTGTGCAAGCAAATCAGTTACTGTTCTATGAGGCTGTTTTATCCTAGAGGCGGCGGCGAGAGTACGAACTGGTTTTGCACCACCAACCAGATCGCCGAATTGCCTTCAAGAGAGCGACCTGGTCCGCGACTCAGCCATTGTTTCCCAACAATTTGAAGACGATCCGTGAAACAATGGCTTCGACTGCCCCATTTACATTCGGCGACCAAACATCTTCAACCTCGCTCATTTCTGATACCCGTCTAAGGTTTGCTGTAATCATTTCTATGTTTATCTGTACATACCAGACCGCAGCTACCACTCTCGATATTCACTAAAGATCCCAGATCTAATAATTTGGTCTGATTGAGCTTTCGGGTATATCCTGAATCTGAAGAAATACATGTACGGTGAAGATGAGATAGTTGAGTTGAGAGAGCTGATGCACGGTCATAAAGAGAAGTAAAGCTTCAGAACTTGTTTCCTGGTTGCAACTTAATGCCTGGTATGATTTTAATTTTTTATTGTTTCTTTTGCTCCATGTGACGTTTGAAGTATGATAACTTATACAGTAATGTGCTTTGTCAATACTGATTAAATTGGTTGTGAATGTCGAAGCACGTATACATGGTTAAATGTCTCAAGTGATGACCACGAGGTTGAGCAAGTAGAAATGCATGAATTGCGATGTTCAGACTGTATCATGATGCATAAATCTCTCGATTTATTTATATATATTTTTAGGGAAGATAAGAAGTGGCAAAAATAAATAATTGGTCAATACATTTGAAATGCATATGATTATATGGAAATGTCACTAAAAATTTGACATTAATAGAATGTGTATGTTATTTGAAAAATGTCAGTAAGAATTGACATTAATAGAACACATATAATATTGGGAAATGTCACTAAAAATTTGACATAAATAGAATGTGTACGTTATTTGATAATGTCCTTAAGAATTGACATTAACTGGATGAATAGGTTTTTTGCATCAAATAAATTGACATAGTTTATATGCATATAAGTGAAAAGATAGAATATAGAACACCTTTGTTGCATACATGTGGATAATTTATGTTAGTCTCTGATTTTATGAATATTTTCCTATGAGAAAATATAAATTCTCAAACATATGAACATCTCTAAAAAAATAGTAAGCATCAACAACCGACCAGTAAATAACAGAATGGAATCCGCAAGGAAACCATAAATGACAGCAACAACCAACCCAAATGAATGATTCTGGACAGTTATTCTATAATACTACTGTAGAAAACCAGATCATATGACACGAATGTATTGGAACAGGCCAGGCCTTGCACCGCAGGCTAACCTGACGGAGGAGCCTCTTACGGCTATGATTACTGAGATTCGCCTTATTGGTGAATCAGAGGGGTGGTGGGTAGACATTGGTGTTTCTCGCCATGTTTGCTATGATCGTGATATATTCACAATATACACGGTTGCTGACGATCGGAAAGTGTGTTGTGAGATTCTCACACCACTTAAGCTGTAGAGACTGGTAATATGAAAATAAAACATATGATTGGAAAGACATTGATTCTTAAAGATGTGATGCATTTGATATGTTTGAAACATTCAAAATTGAAATCAAGCAAATAGGAAAATTAAGGGACTACATAGTGATTATGTGTATTTATAAGCTATGCTGTTAATAGCAAAGCATACAGAATTTATGACCTAAATACACATAATATAATTTAAATCAAATGATGCCAATTTTTATGAAACGAAATTTCTTTTTAAATTAAGGAATAGCGGGGGCACATCAAGTACGCCTATTAGAACAAAACTTAATAAAAGTTCTGAAGTTGAACCTAGAAAAAGTAAAAGAGCAAGAACCGTAAACGAATTTGGTTCGAATTTTTGTGATTTTACTATAGAGAAGGATCCCTTAAACCTCCAACAGGCCTTATCTTCTTTAGATGCCGATTTTTGGCGAGAGGCTATAAATAATGAGATGGATTCTTTGAAATCCAATAAGACTTGGTATTTGACATATTTACCCTCTGGTTGTAAATCTATAAGCTGTAAATGAGTACTTAAAAAGAAAGCTAAAACCTGATGGTACTATTGATAAATACAAAGCACGACTAGTAGCTAAAGGTTTTAGAGAAAAAGAAAATATAGATTTCTTCAACACTTTTTCACCTGTAACTAGAATAACATCCATCCGGGTATTAATCTCACTTGCTTCCATTCACAATTTATTAATACACTAAATGGACGTTAAAACCGCATTTTCGAACGGTGAATTAGAAGAAGAAATTCATACGGACCAGCCTGAAGGATTCGTAGTACATAGTCAAGAACATAAAGTATGCAAATTAGATAAACTATTATATGGTTTAAAACAAACACATAACAATGACATAAAAAAAATTTGATAACTTTAATCATTTCACATGGTTTTAAAGTTAATGAAAGTGACAAATGCATTTATTACCAATTTGACAATGACATTTGCACTATTATATGCCTTTATGTAGATGACCTACTCATCTTTGGATCAAACATTCATGCCATAAACTCAGTCAAATCCTTATTAAATGCCAAATTTTGATATGAAAAGATCTAGGTGAGGTGAGTGTAATCCTTGGTATTAAGATTACTGGGTAAAAGGGGGATTTTCTTTGGATCAATCTCATTAAAATGAGAATACTCTAAAGAAATACAATTATTTTGACTGTAAACCTGTTTATACACCATATGGTCTCAGTGTAAAGTTATTTAAGAACACTGATGAAGGTGTAAGACAGTCTGATTTTGCGAGCATCATTGGCAGCCTTCGGTATGCCACTGAATGTACTAGACCCGACATTGACTATGTCGTGGGATTATTATGCATATTTACCAGTAGACCCAGTATAGAGCACTGACATGCTATTGAAAGGGTCATGAGATACCTTAAACGAACCATGAACCTTGGATTACATTATGAAAAGTTTCAAGCTGTATTTGAAGGATATTCCGATGCTGACTGGAATATTTTATCTGATGATTCTATTGCGACCAGTGGCTATATATTTAGCATTGCTGGAAGAACCGTTTCTTGGAAATCTAAGAAACAACATATCTTGACTCAGTATACTATAGTGACTGAGATAAGAGCACTAGCCACAGCTAGTGAAGAAGCAGAGAACTAAAGAAATCTGCTAGTTGAGATCCCTATACAGGAAAAATAGACACCAATGGTGTAATCGATTGTGATAGTTCCGCGGCTATTACAAAAAGTATAGAACCGTTATAACAACGGTAGAAAACGACGTTGTAAGCATAATACTGTAAAAGAACATCACATATATAGTGATGAAAGATTTGACGACCATTGAAAGAAAAACAGAATCGATAATACAACGGTAAGAAATGACAGTCGTATGCACAGTATTGTTAGAGGACATCACATATGAAGTGATGATAATTTGGCAGATCCTTTGACGAAAGGACTGACCAGAAAGAAAGTCCTTAATAATTCTAAAAGAATGGGACTATTGCCCTGAGATTGTGGAATCACGCACAATGGTAACCCGACCTAAATGACTGGAGATCCCAAGAAATAGGTTCAACGGGTAAAAACAAGTTGTGTAGTGATAGAAGTAGAACATGCTATTTAATAAACTAAGAAGCATGTATTCCTGAAGTGATTAGTGGATGAGTTAATAGAAACTCTTAATGAAATCTATACTCTATTTGGAGTGGAGTACCCACCTTCAGGAGTACTCTTGATAGACTCACCTGTGTGAATGTGGAAATGTGGCCGTTTCCTATGGAGTTTTGGGCAGAACTTCTAGAGCGTTCACTAAACTGGGATAGACGTGCATGACCATAAACGCACGGGCTTATTTGATTGCACTATAGAAAAGGTTGTGTGTGGTTTGATGTCAGGAATAGAGTTCAAGACTACGTGTCACTCTAGTAAAAACAGAATCTTACTCATTATGCAAAGGTTCAAGTCGGATGACACCTTTGTTTATGCACAGTCTTATGTTTTTAGAAACTGCTCGATAATATTTTAAAAAATTCAAGTGGGGGATTGTTGGAAATTTATGTGAATTGTTTAAAATATAGAAATAAGTGTATGATGGCTCCTATATGTGAATAGTCCCACATCATGGGATTACAAGAAAGATGCAAGTATTTATATTTATTTCTAAGAAGTCATGTTGGGGCCTTGGGCTCCCAATGCATGCTTTGTTGTGAGGAGGGAGACCATGCATCATGAACACCACACACACGTGCGCGACCGACCGACTCGACCCTGCCCGGCTCGGTTCGGTTCGGGCTTGGGCCTTGGCTATGTGGTGTAGACACTTATATTTTTGGACCAGAAAACCTTGACTTTTTCAAACCGTTTTTATGAAAAATATTTCTGAGCCGACTTTATCATGAAGCGATAAACTTTTGACCCGGTATTTCAGCAGATCCTATTTTCTCCTACTGCCCAGTATTTTCGATTAACCCTAATCCCCGTCTATATATTATCTTCGGTTGTAGACGAGATTAGTACAGAAAAAAATACTTTTTTTTCTCCTCCGCCATTAAAATATTCTTACAGAAATTTTCGAGCAGTTATTTATTTCGAAAGTGCAAATCTGCACTGATTTGTTGTGCAAGCAAATCAATTACTATTCTATGAGGTTGTTTTATCCTAGAGGCGGCGGCGAAAGTACGAACTGCTTTTGCACCACCGACCAGATCGCTGAATCGTCTTCAAGAGATCGACCTGGTCCGCGACTCAGTCATTGCTTCCCAACAGTACATCACTTCCTATGAATTTGTAAATCATATCTTGCACATATAGGTAGGATGCATTTGCTACAACTTGTAAATCATACCTTGCAAATATGGCATATCACTTCTGAGCCTTTTCACTAGTGCCAACGCTGAGCAGCAACGCAGGGCTGCCGCTAAGCAGCAGTTGCTGCCTCCTGCTGCTTTGATCTTCCTGGATGTTTGGGTGTAGTGTTGCATGAATTGATTTCTTTTTCTTTTTCTTTCTCGTTTTGCATTTTTAAGCGATGAATTTTTGTAATTATATGTAAAAGTAATATTTTTTGTTGAACAGAAGCTACAGTCAAAGCAACCGAGGATGCTTTCAAAGACTTCACTTACAAAGAAGACATTGCAATTGTTCTCATTAGCCAATATGTAAGTTTTACATAAACCTATATCATTCTTATTCGCTTGATAATAAATTGTGATTAGGATTAAGATTGAACAACCAGAGGTAACTAAATGTATCTCCAAGATAAGATTGTCATAACTGTAGTTTGCAACGCTTATTAATGTGATATTTAACACAATTTTAACTTTTATAATTTACAGTGATCTTCTGGTTCACTTTTTTGTTAAAAAACATTACAATCCACAATCTTGTTTTTTTGTATGTATTATACATGATTGATGGAAACCAATGTTGAAGTTAAAAGTTGTAACTTCTTTTAGTCGTTATTCAATCTAATATTGCAGAAATATTTTATGGATGTTGAGCGTGATAACTCAATTTTTTTACTCATATTCAGGAGGAAAAGAAAACAACATAACAATGGTTTTAAATTTTTTTAACAATTACGAATATTAGACAGGTAATAAACACTCATTTTTGCTAAGCGGATACTACTATGCTACTATAAATGCCTACATGTAATGTGTAGCTTAGCCAACAAATTCACATTACATGCACACATGCATTAGATCATTGTAAGGTGATTGTAATACATAATACGAATGTTGTAAAAATTAAGTATGGTCAAATGTTGAACTATGAGTATGATTTCAATGCAGAATGGTCTAATGCATATTTCTTGTCAGTATATTATTAGTGCATATGTACAGTGTACTTAACTGTTTAGTTGGAAATGTAACAGTCTTATTTGGTATACAGAAACCTTTGCAGGTGGCAAAAATGATAAGGCTTCTTGTTGATAGCTACAACAAGAAAATTTCAGCAATATTAAAGATATTGTCAAAAGATCATCCATATGATCTGACACACGACTCTGTGCTTTCTCGATTCGAGTTTTTGTTTTCAAATGAATCTGTGGTGTCTGAGAGACGCTGAGCTGCTGAGGCTTACTGTTGTTCCAATGTGCTTTTTTTATATTTTTTTGATTTTCAGTTACTCCCAAATGCTTTATTTGTAAGTTTTTTTCCTTCTATTGTATGAATATACATTGTCTTTTGTTATTCCATAATTGTTATGAAAGTATTGATTATGTATTGAATTTAGCTACTTAATTATGTATCGGGCTTGTACGTTAATTGATATTTTATGTTGTTAATTGATTTTGAATGGTGTTATTTTTGAGTTCATATTAACTAAGTATCTTAATTATCATTGGTGTCCTTCAGATGTAAATTAATATTTTATTGCGGTAACATTTACCGGCGAAATAGAAAGGGAATACGAGCGGGTTTTGCAAATTTGCATGTGATTGCCGACGGAAATGAAAACAACTATCACCAATAATCTTGCTGAAATATTAGCATTTGTGATGAATTATCGATAGATATCTAAGGTGAAGCAAAAGTTGAAATTATATGTTTCTATTGTCTTGCTGTTTAGCAACAAATCTCAATCCGACGGAATTTTTTAAAATATATATTAAAGAAATATATATCCAACAGTAAAATGTTGTTAATTTTTTTTAAAATTAAATTTAAATATATTGACAAGTGACGGTAAAGTGTAGGAGAATTGACGTTAAGTTCCATCGCAAAATGATCACTGAAATACCGACGTGAAAATTACCGATCAATGTTATCCGTTACAAATCGGTCGCCAACACATGTATAGCGACGGATTCGTCCGCTGCAAAATCGGTGTTTTCTTATAGTATAGCTGATAACCCTGCTCAATCTATACCCCATTGGCTCTTGGGTCCACGCTGATCAGTCCACATTGCATTGGCAGTGAGGATGAGATTTAAAAGTACTCTAACTTAAGACTGTTAACTACCTAGTCTACTCATGACTACTCATATATGATGGGACTTTAATCACTTAGCATAATCATACGTTGAACAAGGAAGTGTCCACGTATAAATAGGAATGAGTTTATCCTCAATGGGCATAGAGGGAAGAAAGAAGTAGATGCATCATGCATACATTAACCTAGCTAATTTCTGTATACTCACATAGTATATGTTAAGGAAAGAACAAGCAGTGCGATGTGAAAGAGTTTGCCAATAATAGTTGTTTTTCGTCCAAAGCACACGTCTGAGATAAGGCTCAATTATTCTCAAACCCTATCTACATATATGATAAGTTTCTATCTTGGTAGCAAAGCAAAGGATATGTATGGCATTAAATGATAAGTGTAAGTTCATAATCTCATCATATCTAGTCATGTGAGGTCTAGGCAGTCCAAATAGTTTCAGTATGAAACAGGGGCTTTCACTTTTCAATCATGCTAATGTAACATTGGCAGTTCTAAAGATAATGAATATTCAATAATGCTAAGTACAGTTAGTTTACAATGAAGCAACCACAGAGGTAAACATGTAACTGTTTTTTTTTGTTTTTTGTTTTTTTTTTTCTTTCTTTTAACTAAAGCAAGATAAAAGCACCATAGTTCTAAAGTTGAATAGATGCATTCTGGTAATAGAAGAAGAACATAGGACCACAGTGCAATCAAGAACGAAGATTGAAGCTATATCTTGCTACAAAAATGTCATAATTAGATTAGACCTCCTGAATTCAATGATCAATGAGAACCAACATTTATCATGTTAATAATTTATGTTATATTTTATGTCTTACTAGTCGATCCCTATATATGTGCATACGGAGAAATTTCATGTCTCATTTCAAAAGCGAACGATAATTGACCTTCTTAAGTTGGTTTTATCACAAATCGAATAAAATTATAATTTTTGCAACGTGTATGAGTGAGCCGTTACCTTCGCGTATAAGAATCCCCCTCTCGAGTTCGAAATGCGACAAAGCTTTTGAATTTTGACACTTGATAGCATAAGAACAGTAGTAAAGCGAAGACTCTTTAATAATTCATTCAATTCATTTAATTTCGCAAAATCAACTCAAATTTTTTAAAGAAAAAAAGATAATTGGTGTGTGTTCAACAAAGAACCGGTTCACTTCTTCTTTGGAGTGTCATGATTTGATCAAAGCAAAGCAAGGTTCAAGATTCCGGCCGGCACGCCCGAACCCCAACCAATCCATTTCGATTTTGGCGATGGCCAACCGGAATTAGATTATATTTCCATCTCGGAATCTCACACATAGAAACATGTACAAATTGGAAAAACACTTTCCTCTCCGTTGATACGCCATGGGTGTTAATCTTTCTTTCGAGCAGCCATTGAAAGAACAGGTAAAATTTTCTTCTCATTTATCTATTCCTGCTGAATGCGAATTAAACAGGCAAAACTAGAACACGGGATTGAGAACTTGTTTAAAAGAAGAGAAAATAGAGAGACTGAAAGAAGAGGAAAAGAGACTGAGATATTCACGTGAGAATTCAGTACTTTAATTATTGGGCCTGATTGGGTATGCTTTGAACAACAACCACTTTAGCATGATCATACACTGAATTCAATTCAGCTCTTACGTCATATAATTATACAAACAAAATTTACAAAATTTAGTAACTCATGCAATCTAACTTGTATATCATCTAATTAGCATAAAATTCAAACAATGCAATGTAACTTCAAATTAGCATTAAAATTTTTAACCATATACTTAACCATTTACAAAGCGAATATAATGGAATTAATGAACCGAAATTAAAGCGGAATTTCCGGTATTTCCGAAACAAAAACGAAATCTCTTGAATTACCAATGAACAGAACAAAAACAAAAAGCAAAATTTCAAACCTTGGATCAAAGTACTTCATTTTTAGAGTTGTAATATGATGGCATTGAAACTGGAAAGAAACAAAACTTTTAGTGCATTTACTAACACTACAAAACATGGTTAGTCAAAAGTGAACATGAGTAAACTATACATGCCAGTACCCTTTTGTATGATGGAATTTACTGATGCCTGCAAGTGCGTTAGGGGGGAAATGGAACACTAAATCTATGTTCATATATGTACATACAAAGATAGGTCTAACTAGTGTCTTTCGAAGAGTTATAAATATGTATATATGCCAACCATATATACAACTCTGAAGCCCGATCGTTAGTACCAAGCAGGAAAGCTTTTAGAACGTGATGTCATAGATCCTCAAACAAAATCACCTATCACCTAGACCACGATTATGTTCTTAATTATTATTTTCCATAGTGCAATTGAAAAAAGAGATTCATTTTTATTGCTAATCCTTTGCATATCTTTACACATCTTTTATGGTAAATATAAGCAACAGTGTGTGTATATGTATATGTGGAGGAGGGCACACGCTAACCTGCAAACGGAATTACTATTGTTTCAAAAAGTGAACCAAAAATCACCACAGAACTTGCAAGAAGATAACATTAGAAATAATGAGTACAACGATAACTCAGACATTCATCTTTTTAGCTTATAAGTAAGTTGAGTTTCATGAACCTCAGAATGTTCAGACCCATGCAGACCTGATAGTTAAACTGGATTTGAAACTAAAGATTGATGATGGTGAACCTCTTGGATTACTTGAGAATAGAAGTTCCAAGATGGATCATTGCTGGTTATACTTTGCTGTCCAAATGGATGTTCTTCAACATAGAGTTGGACATCATTAGCTTCATACAATCCTTCTAAGTATACACGAAGATCACCACCAGGGCCTGGTATACGCAAAAATTCAAGCAAGAAAAAATGAGAAAAAAAAATTGAAACTACAAGTTAATTCTTATAGGCATGAAACTAAAATCTCACCTAAAGATGTGTCGTTTACGTTATCAAACCGATATGGATCAGGAAAAATTGCAGTGAATGCCTATATAAATTCAGAAAATAGATATCAAGAACAGTTGTATATAGTCTAATAAGAAGAATTTCAAAGAATGAGAATGATGATATTTACAGGATTACAAAGAGCCTTGTATGGAGAATCATCCACAAGTAACGTATTTGATGGTGAGAAATCGCCCTTCTCCCATGGAAGATCATTCACTTCTTTGTCCCATAACCTTTTAAGCTCTTTTAAAACCAATGGTTTATGAACATTGTCAAGGGTTCTAAAACCTGTGTCAGTGCAATGGTCTTGATCCTGCAGTATTTTCAATTTCAACATGTTGGTAATGAATGTTACAATAGCAGTTGGCTGCAGAGCAAAGTTAAAAGAAATTTCAACTGAAAGGTACTGCTGTGAAATTGATTACCCAACAAAACAGCAACTTTTGTCTATTTTCTCCCAATATATAATCAATAACGTTGTCAACATTATACCTGTAAAATTAAGATGCAACAAATTATGAGATGAGAAAAAGAAACAATAATTGAAGGAAAAAAAATGGTACAATGATGCAGTGATCAAAACATACTTTTTTCTTGAAGACCAAATCCCAACCTCAAACTTTTCAAAGCAAAATTTCATAAAATCATCACAAAATGGCCTCTTAAAAACTAAATAAAACAATAGTTCCTGTTAGTGCCTAACAAATACAAAAATAGATATATTTTAACAAACCATACATAAATCCTACATACCAACTTTGCCTCCTACTTTCTTTCTTCCCCTGTGAACATGACGAATATCAGGGGTGATATCGGCAAGCAATCCATTAATGTCAAGTATGAGAAGTTTTGACTTCTTCAGACTTTTATTTTTTTTAGGTTCTAAGCTAGTAGTCCCTGTCTTTTGTTTAGTTACTTCATCTAAACTCAAAACATTCTTCTGAAGAAGATTCATCATCTGGGACTCGACTTCGTTTCCGAATCCATTGGTTACTTCAGTGTCATGAACAGAAGCTGCATTGCCATTACTATTACTATAAGTACTGCTATTACTGTTAATACTACTATTACTGTTAGTATTACTTGCAACAGCAGCACTACTACTATTGCGATCACCACCGCCACCGCAACCACCACGATCATGGCGGCTGCTGCTGCTTCTTCAGCAGTTCTAATTTACACAGTGTTCATTAAAACATATAGTATCTTTAATACCATGTCTAATAGGTGAAGGATGCCCCTTTCTTCAAAAGTGCTTAACTCTTCAAGATTTAGGGGAAAATGGCTGCTGTCGATCGATACCCATCCCCAAAAAAGTTTCAGTTTCCTCAAATGACATGTGTAATCATATTAAACAAAGTAGACCAAAAATCCTTTTTCACAAACCAATCCGCACTGATAAAAGAACTACCGATTGATCGAGTTAGTTCCAAAGTTGAACTTTCCCTTGGCCATTCCATCCTTGATTTTATTTTTCGAGCTTTTTGATCTATTATTTATTCATTTTATTGTGCAGTTCCATTGAAATAACGCTTAGTCACAGTAACAAAGGTTTAAGATGTGGTTTCTTCTGACATCCATTGATTTCCCACATCACAAGTTTGAGTCAATCTAAGACCACGGAAAACTTGCCGGCAACCAATAATGTCATGAATAACTACCAAAGCATTAGTAAAACAGTTGAATATTATTCTAGGTAAAGGGAACTTAGTTCTCAAATCAATTATTTTATGTGCTACGAATAAGGAAAAAATAAAACGCAACAGATAACAAATCTGAACTTTTTTGTTGTTTGTTTTTAGTTGGTCTTCTAAGTAAAACTACTTATTAATTACTGCGCACGTTTTTATTTTAAATTCTTAATTCTAAAATGTTAGTACCCTTATTGAAATGTGAATATTAACTTTTGAAATCTTAAATTACTAGCATTAAAATGGAGTTTCTATAATCCAAAACATTCTTAAAATTCACACTTCTGATAACTCTAAATTGAAAGTTCAAGACATTCAAATTATAATTTCAGAAAATAAAAATTGCGATTTTTTTTTTTCAATTTAGAGGTTTGAGAATTTTAAAATTAAAACTTTAAAGTTCATAACCTTTAGTTATTACAATTTTGAAAACTCGAATCACATAATTAATCATTTTGAAACTTTTATCTTCCAAAATTGTCTATTTTTTTAATCTATTGTACTATTCAGTTTCCTCTTAATTCAAGTTTTTTTGTAAAACCCAAATATAAATTTCGAAATCTGACATTTTAAATTTTCTAATACTTCCTTTTGGTAATCTTAATCGGAATGCAAACCGGTAAGTGATAATCCAGAATTCAAAACAGGATAGAATGCTCAAAATTTAGCATTCCGATATGAGCAAAAATTCAGCATCTTAAACAAAGGTGGCCTGAGAATCACTGATAACAGTAATCATATAAACAAAACAACTAAATTTCAGTTGGCCCAAATTTTGAACTCAAAAAACAACGCGAACACACAGAACATCGGCTCAGGCCAACACTAAATTGCTGACTACAGATGGATCGCACGACCAAATGTTCAATCTGAAGTAATCCAATATTAAAAAAATAAAAGTAAAACAGAAATTAAGCGTTTACTTCGGGGGAAAAAAAAAAAAAAAATCTCACCTGAATCTGAGCCTTTTTGCATCGGGACCGTTTGGAATTCCACTCTCTGATCCAATTTTAAAAGAATGTGGAGAGTAAAAATTTTCGTTTTGATTCTTGAACTCCAAACCATAAATCAATTTATAAAAATAGAGGACGCTGACTCTTCGTCTGCTTTCTCATCGGTAACCGAACCGAATTCAAAAAACAGCGCCAACCAACCATCAAGAGTCTACGAATCGAGGCAATAAGCCCGAGAAAGCTGCAGAATTATTATTATTCTATTATTATTATTACTATTTTTTAGGAGAAAGGCAGTGGAAACGGGAAAGTCTCCGAGCCACGCCATGACACCACTACTTTGATTGGCATGTATCTTTAACACGGCTGTTAAGTGGGTTGTTTCTAAAACTGGAAACCAAACCAGTTTTAGAATCAATTCAGTTCAGCATGAGAGCAGGTAGAGGGCCCCAAACTAGCTATGGCAATGAGGCGGGGCGGACACCGGCAGTATTCCCCCATCACCCGCCCCATTTGGTAATTTTTTGTTCTGTGGCCGCCCATACCCGTACGAGTATCCATTTAACGGGATTTAAAAAAGTTGCGGGTATTCAAAGGTACTCGTGGGTATCCATAATATTTTATTCAGTTTCTTTTTTAACCATCTATTGAAATTGTTTAAAAATACATCCGATAAAAAAACAAATTAGACCGACTTATAGTTTGGCAACGCGTTGCATGGATTTGACGAAGTATTGATACAAACCAGTGAGGAGGAGTCAAGCATGAATTTTTGCAGGATGAGTTAAATTATTCAATAAAAGCATGCGCATAAATACGCAAAATCAACAACAATGATTTATGCATTGGAAAAAACACGCAATACTGGCACGGGTACCCACAGACACGAATATCTTACTATCCGTACCCGCCATATTAATTAATGGATATTAAAAAAAACCATTTATTTTATCCATGGGTACCCATTTAGTTATTCTTTCATATCCATGACGGATTTTATCCGCGGATAGCTGTGAGTACAGATTTTTTTGCCATCCCTACCTCAAACATTAACATAAGCGGAATGTGCAAGCTATAATCAAGAGACTAAAACCAGGGAATGCTAAATTAATCAGCGGCTAAAATTGATTTCGGTTCAATTTCTGGTACAATTTCCCAACCTTATACAATTACCATTCAGCATATCTATCTTCTCAAATCTATGTTTGTTTTCATCGTGTTTTCCGTTTTATCAAAAATCTTAGGATGCGTTTGGTTTACATTTTTCAATTTTGAGTTCTCGCACGTACAAAAATTCCAATGACGCATACATATCGTGAAAAACGATTGTTTTACAAAACGAAATTAACACATAAAACCAAAACAACTTTTATCATTTTCCATATTTTAAGAAACAACGGAAGGACGATAACAAATCCATCCATGCACCATCCCGCGGTCCTTTCCGCCACTCACTCCCCATTTGATCTGTCATGTTGAAACCAAAATTGGTCTACAACACCAAAGGTGCTCTTGGAGCACTTCATCAAATGGTTAGACTAGAAAATGGAGCCACGTAATTCAAAATAAAGTGCAAAAAGTAAAGAACAACGAAATTTTAGAGTGGTTCGGTCAATTTAGACCTATGTCCACTATGGAAGAGATTTGCTTTATCATTTCAGAATTTACAAAATATATAAATTCTCTTTTTACAATCATCTCTCTTTTCCCTCACTTTATGATCTAAAATTCACTTGAATTTGCAAAAGAATTGGTGAGATCTCTTGCTTCGTGATGGTGGATGTATGAATCTTCGATCACTTTAGCAATTGAACGATCTCCATGGATTCCATAGCGATTTAGTGTTAGATCTAGGCTTTAGAGAGGATTAGCGGAGATTACAGAAGTTTGATTGAATTTGAGAGAACTCTAATGAGTTTGGAATAAATTTGATTCATTTGTTGTCGGAGAGAAGTTTTATTTTTGGAAGTCATTAATAAAGTTTGTAGAGAACCTCAAACGGAGCTTAAAGTGTTGGAGAAATGATTTGGCGGCCCTCCGGAGAGGAAGAATCCATCCCCTTCAAGTGTATGGTATAGGGGTATATATAGTAGTGATTTGGGGGTGTAGTGGCAAACCCGTAAATAAGTGTGTGTACAGCTGTCCCAGCGCTGGCAACTCACGGCATGCTACTACATGAAGACTTGCGACATTATTTCAACGAATTGGTTTTAAGCCGCGTGGACCACGTGATCTCGTCCGTCCTTCTGGAGCGACTTGGATTGCATGCTTTTATACCCACATGAATTCACACTGCCCTACTTTCACTTTACAGCTGTCAACTTGGTTTCGGGCCTTGCGCCATGCCTTTTCCTCCTGCGGCTTATACAAAAATGAATAACGCGACTTGTTTTACTCATATTTGCTATGCTTTCTCCAAAAAGAAGTGGTCCACATTTTTATATTATGCCACCTATCCTCCTTTCATGTAACAACATATAGAAGCCGTACTTTATCATAAGGATGGGTTGCTCTAACACGTCCACTGTATACGGATCCTACATACACACGTGCCATCCTTCTCTCAGATACTAATATATGTAAGCCGTATATGAACGACATGAGTATCTTCACATGAACGACATGATGTGTAATGACTTAATCAAAATATGCTGGAGCGACTTGCCTTTGCAAGTCGTAGGAATGACTTGAATGTCATACGAACGTTCTTATGATACATGGCATGACTTACTTGACTTTGTTCAGCAACTAGAACGACATGAGCTATAACATTCATCCCACGACATGGTATTTGCAGCAACCTATCCCGTTTATTATGAACGATATGGAAGGACCGCTCGAGGCATGAGTTGGACACATGTCTCCAACTGGAACGACATGCTTTATGTTCCATAGGATCTGATTCTTGTCATACTCATGGTTTAAATATGTGGAACGATCTGGCTCCCATGGCTCACGACTTGTTTATGCAAGGATTGAACGACTTGAAAGGCATGGTTCATATCGTGCATAAGACATGGTGTGCGCTCACATATATATACGACATGAATTAATGAATCGACTCGTCCATTTGCGCTATGAACTACCGGACATTCTTATAGCCCGCTGGTATGCTTATAAGGACATAGTTCGGAACGACTTGATATGCATTTGTGCGGCTTATATCTCATGTCGTGTTAACGACTTAGACCCATGTTGTGCCAGCGACTTATAATCATGTCGTGCAGATAACTGTGGAATCCGTGCCGTAGAAATGAATTGAGTCAGTTGTGTAGTGTGTCACCGTTCGCGAACACATTTTAGTTATGAACTGCATTTTAAGAACAAGATTAACATTTGCCTCCCGAAGCTTGTATTTTTTGCTTGCGAGAATTGCGGGCTTCGAAATGAACAGTGATAACACAACTTGCATTGAGATTCAGTTGTAGCTTTTTGTTTGCTATGGCAAATTATGTTTTGAACTTATATGCTCCATGCCTCATGTTCTATAATTAAAACAAGCACTTGCACGATTTTGGACTTGTACTTTGTTATTGACCGTCCATGTCAATAACAGATTAGTTAATCATTAAAAATGAATTATAGTGAATTTTGTAACTGCAACTGAATAATGTGTTTATACATAACTATTTTGTTTAACTGTTTATAATTCGTTAAACATTGTCTGTATTAATACGATACTCTAATCCAAATTCACAATGACACTTGAGTTCTGCTAATCGATATGTATACAGATTACAGATTTCAAGCCTTGGTCTCATATAATCTTGTACGATAGTTTATGCTTTATAAAACGTGTACCTGTTCAAATCGGAGCTTCGGTTTGAGTTTCTGAGGCTAGAACGACAACAACTCTTGGATTGTAAACGGATCACTTTTTGGTTGTTCCCAACCCCTTGATAAATTACCGGGAAGATGCCATTTTGTGCTTAAATTAATATGGCTTTTTTTAATTAAGTGTGCACTTATGTTGGAATTCCTGAATTCGGCGCAGAATTGTCACGGGTTGCTGACTGTTGATCTTTAGACCTATTCAAATCGGAGCTTCGATTTGAGTTTCTGAGGCTAGAACGACCGCAACTCTTGGATTGTAAACGGATCAGTCTTTGGTTGTTCCTTACCCTCTTGATAAATTGTCGGGAAGATGCCATTTTGTGCTTAACTTAATAAGTTTTTTATGATATATTTATAGTTGGAGCTTCGCAAATGGGGAAGCTTTTGGGTTGAGAGATTCTAACTGGGTTTCCCAGGTTGATCTATATCAGTGCAGTGAGTTTTATCAGCACATCGAGTTTGCCGAATTCTTCGAATGCCCCATTTTGAAGGCAAGATCAAGGCAAGTGTATTGGCTTCCTTTATGAGAGTACACTGGTTTTTGGCTCGTTGTGATGTCGTGATGGACTCGTGGTATTTTTTGGGCATTGTTCAACTTTTATGTGGTTGTGTTGCCTCAGTACCGAGGGTCATCATGAACCTCAACAGTCGATGTGACTGATTGTAACTGTCATGCTAGAAGCTTTAACTTTGTCAGTCGAAGCTATTTGTGCTTGCCAAACACATATGAAGCTTCTGAACTTTGTCAATACAATAGGAATTCCGACTTTTACTGACTAGTTCAACACTTCTACTTGGAGAAGTTTTTATATCTTTGTGCTCCTGCTAGGTGAGGACTTCATATATTGTGCCCCCGCTAGGGGAGGACTTTAGTTTTAGTTCCCCCGCTCGGGGAGGTCTTTGGATTTAGTGCCCCAGCTCTGGGAGGTCTTTATATTTTGCCGCTCGGAGAGGACTTTGGATTTAGTGCCCCCGCTCGGGGAGGTCTTTATATTTTGTGCCCCTGCTAGGGGAGGACTTTGGATTTAGTGCCCCTACTCGGGGAGGTCTTCATATTTTGTGCCCTCACTTGGGGAGGACTTTGGATTTAGCGCCTACGCTCAGGGAAGTCTTTATATTTTGTGTCCACGCTAGGGGAGGACTTTGGATTTAGTGCCCCCGCTTGGGGAGATCTTTTGCACTTCACTCGAGAAGTGTTTGCTTTATTGTAGAGAGTTTTTCTTGTTGCATCGTTTCATAAGGCTGGCGCCAGTTCCTTTGTCGGACGCTCGACATGGCAGGCTATCTCGATTTAGGAACTGAGGCCTTGGGTCTCTAATTCGGGAGAGTGCCCTTTCAATAAAAGTTACAACCCTCTTATTTGCTTGTCGTGGCGCTTGCTCGCTATTTGAATCTTTGTGACTCTTCCTATTCAATTTTCAAGGCGGTGATTTTACATTTCCGCATTTGTGCTTGTTGATACTTACAACATTCGACGCTTGAATTAGTGTTGTTGGGGTCACCATGTTTCGTCGGATTTTAAAGGAACAAGTGCTCCACAGCTGGCCTGCAATATGAAATCGTCTTTTAAGCAAGTTTTGATTTGACATAAAATTTTGCAAGTAAGAAATTTATTTAGGTAGATATGCTCTTAATCACAGAGCTAATTGTTCAGTATAACATTTGTAAAAGATTACAGGCCATTATATGAAATTCAAATACAACATGAAATAAAGCATGAAGTAAAGCATGGAATAAAGTGGTGGCGATGATGGTTGGCTTTTGTGAGCCATTTAGATTGAAGTGCCAATCAACGGTAGTTAATTAATGATCGACCTTGTATTAACTCGTGCTGGAGTTTCATTACTTGGACTGGTTTGATTCGCGGGTGCACTTTGCCCTTGAAGCGCTGGAGCAAAATTTGAGGCTTGCGGATCCTTTACGTACTGCTGTAGCCTGTTTTTCCTTATCAGCTCCTCGATGAGGTTCTTCAAGTGTCGGCATTCATTAGTGTCATGCCCAGGTTGATTATGAAAGCGACAGAATTTTCCAGAATTCATTGCTTTCTTAGAAATATTCAGCGATGGCGGTTCTGGATATTGTTCTGCATCTTTGGTAGCAAGGTAGATGTTTTTCTGGAGTATTATTTAGAGGGGTGAATTCAATGGGTGTAAAGAAGTGAGTTTTCCTGCCATCTCGATTATCTTTCCCGTCGTTTCCTCTTTTCTGGCCTATTGGATTTTTCTGATTTTATTGAGCAGCATCGATTTTGGGAGCTTCAAGAAGTGGATTAGATCAATAATCTGAAGAGCCACAAGATTATTGTCCACTCTCATATACTCTGCTTTTTTATAGATTTTTTCAAGCATGTTTGGCTCTTTCATTTTGATCCATCTACCAAAGTTGCTCTTCTCATCCATGGCGCCAATTAGAGACATTAGGATCATGCGGGGCTCAAGATTTCCCACTTCAGACAAAGCAGTATGGAATCTCTTGAGGAAGGCTTTAACCGATTCTCCCGGATTCTGTTTCATTGATGTCAGAGAAATAACATCCTTAGACTTCTTAGCTTGTAGCCTGAATTGCTCCTTGAATATCTGAATCAAATCATCTAATTGATCGACGGATTTGGGTGGCAGCCTTGTGAACCATAATGATGCGACACCTTCTAGATAGAGAGTGAAGCACAAGCATTTGATCTCATCCGTTTCTTTGGCTGGTTTTATGTACCATTCATATTTATATAGGAAGTGATTCAGATTAGTAGTTCCATTGTATAGAGGCAGAGTAGGATGAGTGAACTTTTTAGGGAACTCGGCTTTGCGGATTCTCTTTGTGAATGGATTTTTGCTGGGGGAGAAGTCCCATTCTCTTTCACTTTCATAGCCAGCCATGCTATCTTTCTCTTTCACTTTCATGATTTGCTTTACCATATCCACGATATATTCCTTCGAGTTGTGTCATTTCGGAGAGCGGTTTTCGATCTTTTTTCTGGATGCTCATCTTGGCGAGCGATCGCAGTTAGAGGATCTAGACCTTTTACCTCCACTGTGGGGAGGTGCCCCCTTGGCGGGTTTGCAACTTGTCGGGTATTTCGGTCGGAATGGCTTTTAGCTTTTGACTTTAAATCTTTAATTTCAGCTTCGATCCTATCGCTTTCCCATCCATCGAGGCCTTCCATATTATCATTATCATGGTGATCAGAAGCTACCAAATTTGTGTTCTTTTCGAGGTTGACATTAACCTTTTGAGGAGGAGCGAGATTTGCTTGAGCACTTACAAGAGCATTCATCATCTCTATTAAAGCATCATTAGTATCCATCAAAGCTTTATTTGAAGTTTTCATGCGTTGATTTAGATTGGCGGCAACGACATCTAGTTCGGCTCTAGTCACTCCGGCTCTGGCTATTGAGTTTTCTCCAACTTCAAAGCGGTTGGTAAGTGAGGTTGCTTCATTGTTGGCAACGTTCTCGGTTTTACCTGCGGTCTTCTTAAACTTAACCATTATCCCGGACAAGGATTTGAACTTTAAAGAGAATTTTTCGATTGGTCTAGATCGCAGACTCGGTGAATCTATGGTAGAGGTAGGCTTATAACTTCAACACAAGACTCTTAAATTTGAGAGAAGTGCGAACGTGGCCCCACGGTGGGTACCAAATGTTGAAACCAAAACTGGTCTACAACACCAAGGGTGCTCTTGGAGTACTTCACCAAATGGTTAGATAGAAAATGAAGCCACATAATTCAAAATAAAGTGCAAAAAGTAAAGAACAACAAAATTTTAGAGTGATTCGGTCAATTTAGACCTGCGTCCACTATGAAAGAGATTTGCATTATCATTTCGGGACTTATAAAGTGCATGAATTCTCTTTTTACAATCGTCTTTCACTTTTCCCTCTCTTTTGATCTAAATTTCACTTGAATTTGCAAAGGAAATTGTGAGATATCTTGCTTCGTGATGGTGGATGTATGAATGTTCGATCACTTTAGCAATTGAACGATATTCATGGATTCCATAGTGATTTAGTGTTAGATCTAGCCTTTAGAGAGGATTAGCGGAAATTAGAGGAGCTTTGATTGAATTTGAGAGAACTCTAATGGAGTTTGGAATATATTTGATCCATTTGTTGTTGGAGAGAGGGTGTTTGATCCTTAGAAACAATTAATGAACTTTGTAGAGAGTTTTAAATGGAGCTTAAAGTGTTGGAGAAATAATTTAGCGGCCCTCTGGGGTAGAATAATCCATATCCTTCAAGTGTATGGTATAAGGGTATTTATAGTAGTGATTTGGGGTGTAGTGGAAAACCCGTAAATAAGTGTGTACAGCTGTCCCAGCGCTGGCAACTCACGGCATGCTTACTACATGAAGACTTGTGACATTATTTCAACGAATTGGTTTTAAGCTGCGTGGACCAGGTGATCTCGTCCATGCTTCTAGAGCGACTCGGATTGCATGTTTTTATACCCACATGAATTCACACTGCCCCATTTTCGCTTTACAGTTGTTAACTTGTTGTCTGGCCTTGCGCCATGCTTTTGCCTCTTGCAGCTTATACAAAAATGAATAACACGACTTGTTTTACTCATATTTTCTATGCTTTCTCCAAAAAGAAGTGGTCCACATTTTTACATTATGCCACATGTCATCCTTTCATATAACAGCATATAGAAGTCGTACTTTATCATATGGATGAGTTGCTCTAACACGTCCACCGTATACAGATCCTACATACAGACATGGCATCCTTCTCTCAGATACTAATATATGCAAGCCGTATATGGTCAACATGATGTGTAACGACTGAATCAAAATATGCTGGAGCGATTTGGCTTTACAAGTCGTAGGAACGATTTGAATGTCATAGGAACGTTCTTATGATACATGCATGACTTGCTTGGCTTTGTTCAGCAACTGGAACAACATGAGCTATAACATTAATCCTACGACTTGGTCTTTGCAGCAACCTATCCCGTTTATTATGAACGATATGGAAGGACCGCTCGAGGCATGAGTTGGACATACGTCTCCAACTGGAACGACATGCTTTATGTTCCACAGGACATGATTCTCGTCATACACCATGGTTTATATATGTGGAACGATCTGGCTCCCATGGCTCACGACTTGTTTATATAAGGATTGAACGGTTTGAAAGGCATGGTTCATATCGTGCATAAGACATGGTGTTCTCTCACATATATATACAGCATGAATTAATGAATCGACTCGACCATTTGTGCCATCAACTACCTGACATGCTTATAGCCCAATGGTATGCTTCTAACGACATGGTTTGGAACGACTTGATTTGCATGCATGCGGCTTATATCTCATGTCGTGTTAACGACTTAGACCCATGTTGTGCACACAACCTATAATCATGTCGTGCGGATGACTGTGGAATCTGTGCCATAGAAATGACTTTAGTCAGTTGTGCAGTGTGTCACCGTTCATGAACCCTTCTTAGTTCTGAACCGCGTTTTAAGAACGGGATTAACACGTCATCTCCGCTATACTTCAAATCTTCTCAACTTTCATAATTAACGCTGAAAGCTGAAAACTGAAAACACAAAATAAACCAAACACTACCTTATGTTGTACATACGTGTCAGCAATATAATTTTTCAAAATCTCTCTTTATTTTTTGTTGTTAATATTATTTTCTAAATACCAATAATGTCCAAATTTCATGTATTTTCTTGCTTTATAAATAGTTAAATAAAACACCATTTTACTATCGGTGGAGAATAGTTAATTTCAGTTCAATTTTAAATAAGTGGTGATCATTTTTAAGGGTACACCACTCACTTTTGAATTGCTACGTGGTCTCGAGCTAGAATTATTTTTCAAACATTTAGAAGAAATTACCTCTTAGGGGTACAATAGTGTTTGGTCAAATTTAATATGTTGAAATGGTAAAAGATTGTTGTTTCACATGTTTATTGTATTTAGTGTTGTATGACCGGAAAATAGTTTTCTAAACAATCATCTCTTTTCGAAAACTAAATGAGTAATTTTCTTGTATCTTATTGTATTATTAAGAGAGTTTCGTTTATAGCAGTACACCCCATAGTAATTCAGGAAAAATAATAAAATTGGTCATCACTTATCCAAAATTGAGTATCATTAGCAATGCCTTATCGATCTTATTAAGTAACAAAAAACATATATATTTTCTCAACGAAAAATTGCTAGATCGATTTCATAATTCCCGTGTCGACAAAACCTTTGTGGTAACTATGATTTTTTTTTGTCTAGTGGAGTTCTTACGAGATAATCTATGCTATGGCTATCCATGGGCTTGAAATTGCTGGAGATTAGGGTGACCATAGGCAAAACAAAGATTGTCATCATGTTTCTCTTACATCTCAACATAAAATTTTGTCAAGATCGAAGCATCGGGTCGAAATGCATTGCACGTGCAGAGAAGGGGCTTGGCTCAGGTCGCGTTCTGATAAGGGGGTGCAGTCGTGGTGAATTGGTGTCCATCATGAAGCCAGTGCATAATGGAGCACGTCGTAACTTCGCTTTCATCGTTGCATTGAGTATCAAGGGGAAAAGAGAAGAAAAAGTGTAAGACCAATTGGTTGTGTGCACGACCATATATATAAATTGATTTAGATTTAGGTAAGAAGGATTAAAGAAGTAAAATAGGTAATTAGCGAATTAGTTGCTTATTTGATCCTAAATCTTATATTTACCTTAACCTTTTCATAATACGCCCATTTTGATCATTGTTTCTTGCATTGTAGATATTGTGGCAAGCTCTAACTGCGCAGCTAGCACTGACAAATTTGGTTTAGGTGAGTGATATAGTTTTTCACTAAACATTTATTATTAATATAATATAAAATCGATGTTTTTAGATGATTTCTAATTTTTTAAAATGGTATTTATATAATAAATAAACCTAGACTTTGTTTTACAAATGAATTAAAAAGCATTTCAATGGCTTTTACTTAAATATTACATTTTCCCCCTTAGGTGTTATTTTGATAATACTGCTAGAGCTAGACTACTTTAACATTAATTTTGCATTGGTCACTTTAGATAGATTGTATTTGTTATGCCTATGATATTCATGTTTGTTTATTTCAATAACAAACGTCATTCGTAGATGATATGATATTAGGAAAAATATCATTTGTAGAGTTTGGTGTATAAAAACTAAATGACAAGATGATGAGTCTTGAGACATGATAAACTTGATGTATATTAATTTAGCACACACGAGATTGTATACTCGAGCGAATGAGATAAATTTACAAAGGAGCATTGGAGCGTGCACATTGATCCAAAGATAAAGGAGCATCTGAGTATTCCGGATTAATTGAAGATGGAGTAGCATTGGAGCACGATGACTGATCTATATACAGAAGATGGACTTGACGACATATTTGGACTTCTGGATGAACGACATACTAGGACTTATGGAGAATGTCAGACATTTTCATTTGATCTGTTTTCAAGACCTTTTGGTTGAGTGCATGAACAAAGTGGTCGTTACTGACCATTATGGAGTAATCGATATTAGCTACTATTGATGATGGACGATTCAGCCAATCTTGACATAAACGATAATTAGGATTCGAGGAGCATGTTACGATGTTTTGTTCGATAGTGGGTTCAATGTTATGATTCTTCGATTGGTGGTTTTGGCACTGAGGAAAAGATGTGGAATTTCGAAGAAATGGATTCATTATTCAATGATGGTGATTCCACGATACGATGTAGTGGCTTCGATGATAGAAGGTTTTACTCTAAGATACAGTTTAGGTGATGTTGGTCATGGAAACTGTTAGAGGAGGGTAAGGACACATAAGCGGGTTCGACAATAAGTTGGTTGTCTAGGTTGATCCCGAACAAGACGATTTCTGACTAGAGTTGTAAAGACAATTCCAAGGATGGCCTCTGTTGAGGACATGTGAAAAGGGATCATTAATATGAGAGGTTTTGACGGCACTCGAGAAGAAGAGATAGTTGGTGTAATGTTCATCTGGACCAAGTTGGTTCCTTATCTCTGAGTTGGGAGGTTATTTCCAAGTTTGGTAACTTATGGCATCCACCTGGACCAAGATGGTTCCTTACTTTCGGATGTACAAGTTGATACAGTCAAGTTTGTGGCTGATTGAGTGACAAGGATTTGAGTACCAAGGAACCGAGCATTATCGTGTATCCAATTGACTAAGTAAGTGAATGTGAAGATGGATGCTATTTTTGATTCCTAATTGCTTTAAGTACTTAAATATGTAGTACACCCATGATGATTATCATGGAGTAGCATATCTCTTTGCGTATAGAAACTGTAAATTCAAGGATAAGCGTCGTACATCATCCATACTCTTAATTTGTTTCATATTCTATAACCACTTTTATAGTACACTATGATTATTTATCATTCGCACGAGATTGTTGTTTGACATTTGGTTTTATGCTTTGCTTCTTATTACTTCGTGTACTCTTAAATGAGTTGACTGTATACCAGGTGAGAAGAGTATTTTGGAGCTATTAAGGTTTATTATCAAGAGGTGGCATTTTCCCATATTTATGCTTGTATTGTTATTGTTTATTCCGTAGTGTGACACTATGAACCTTGACTAACTTACTATTATTAGAGATAGTTTATCAGTCGATTTTATCTATCATTTATTTAAACTCTATTTCAATCATATATAACTAAACAAGCCTATATATTTTGATTATGCAGTTTTTATAGTTATTACATTCTCATCTGTTTTATATATACGATTACTACTATATTTTATCTGATGTGCTATGAGATACACGACGGTTTTTGTGATTTGTTTGGTATTTCTTTCTATGTCTTCTCTTCCTTTTTCTTTTCTTCTTTTTCACTTCACCACTTTTCTTCAATTTCTTTCCATTAACAACCATTCTGCATCAACCGTGTGCTTGTGCAATGAACTATTAGATTGCATAGGCATTGATGGTATAATGTGGCCGTCACATTTGCTAAGTTGCATGGGCATTGATGGTATACTGTGTGTATATGTATATGTGTATGTCTGTATACATAGGAGATTACATATTTATTACATATTGAATTTTCATTGCTATATATTAGTTTGTGTGTATATAAATAATATAAGATGTCTTGCACACAAGTATCATTGATGTTCTTTTTCTCAGTGAGAGTCTGGTTGTCCTTACCATTAATCTGAAGAAAAAACATCTAACAAATGAGAAGTATTGCTATTGAATCCATCTCTGAAGTTGAGAAATGGGCAGAATCGAGAACCACTTGCCTTGATTCAGAAAGTATGCTCACATTGGCGTTGCAAAACATTGTTTGAGATGTCCTAATGTAGCGTACCGTAACTTCGACAAATTTTAAAATATTAAGTTATATGAAATTTTGAATTTTTTTTTTTTGGATAATGCAATTGATAAGCTGGTATTCTTAATTAAATTGAAGTTAAGTTGATTATAATGTCTCAATTAAGAGAACCAAAATAAATTGTAATATACATTTTGCGTTAGATAGATTTAACGTTTTAATGGAATTAAGATAATATTTGAGAAAAATAAATTATGTGTTCTCTTTCTGAACTGAAGTAAATATTATAAAAAGATTAAATTTGATTTTTAAAATGATACTTTACGGTCGTGAAATAACAGTCGTAAACGACACGAAAATGGTTTTGACGTTAAACTTAAACTCACATTGAATTTGAATTTGGGTTGTGAGTGCTTAATTTAAATTATAGGAATTAAAACGGTCATTCAATGTAAAAATTTATTTGGTTTTATATTACTAACACTATATTAGTTAATAATATAATGGTTAAAATATTGTTTTTCAAAATATAAATATTTAACATGAAACGATCCTAGAAAATTTAATTACGAAAACATTAATGTTTGTTTCGTCAATTTTCGATTTTGCTAACCCCATTTGAATCAATTTATATAAATTACTAATGATTACCAGTAGCAAATATAACGTAGATAATGAAATGTCACACAAAAAATAAATTGCATGTTTCAATGTGTTATTTCGTTTACATTGACACATTGAGCACAACGTCATTTTATTTGATGTGTCTGTACGCTTGGATCGAACTTGGAGTACTTCAAAATTTAATTTTAGATTATTCAATCAGCTAATGTGACGACCGCCCTGCTCCAACCGACAACCAACGAGTTGCGCTATGACGTTGCTCGACTAATACAAGACAATCATCAAGGTTGAAATAGGAAACACGTATAACCTATCATATATCTCACAGCGCATGGAACAAAATGCAATGATAAGATATGACACAATATAAAACAGGCAAGACAGTATGTAAGTTAAAAACTGAATCATTAACAACAGAGTAGCAGATTCACATTACAACACAATATCTAAAGAGCCATACATAGATACATCTCTTAAATATTATCCCTAAGCAAGACACTGTTATGCCTAAACTAGTGATACACATAAATAAACAGGGATAAGTGCATGTGTGTGTGTATGTTTGTATAATACATGAAAGCCTCCTTCTCGTATCTGGTCAGCTAATCGAGCACACCAACCTATCTCTAATCTTGTCATTTAAGAACACCTAGAGTAATAAGAAGCACTGCATAAAACTCAAGTCAGACTAAGTCTGGTGTGAGCGATAGTAATCTCAATCACGATATAGGATATTATTATAAGTAGAGGAATCATACCTGACCTGGCTCTGCATTCAAAGAGTTAGCACACATGGTCATGTACTTTGCTATATGATAATCACAATACCGAGTGTAAATGGAAGTGTGTGTGTCATGATGATAGCAACCATCAAATCATAACGAACATCCTCACATTCTCTCACTTAGTGTATTGAGCATATGATACTTAGGGGTGTCAATTAGACTCGACCTAATTGACCGAGATCCGACTCAATGGACGAGGACCCAACTCAGCAGGTCTTTGTTCTAGGTGGGTCGGGTTTTGTCAGGTCTGAACTATATATTTCAAAAATGTAGACTCGACCGGAGCTTCGATTCGGTTTGGTTTGGGTTCAGTTGAACAATAAAAACTAAAAATACATATTTTTTCATGCTTTTGGATCGGTCGGGTCGGGTCAATGTGGGTCGGGTTTGATCGGGTCTTAATTGTTTTTTCATCACCTAGACTTGACCCATGACCCATCGGGTTTGGTTCAGGTTTGGATCTTTTCGGGTCGAGTTTTCAGTTTTAATTGCCAGCCTTAGATACTCGATACTTTGGTCTTCAAATCAATCGAGACACTGGTAAGCCCCACCGCAGGAGCTCCATCCGACTATCACTATGCCCAACTGTGTAAGCTATAGCTGATAACCCTACCCAATCAATACCGCATTGGCTCTGGGGTCTACGCCGATCATTCCACATTGCATTAGCTCTGATCCATCCTCGTGTCACTCCCTTAATGACGTATCCAAGTTATGAATACCTACACGTTACCGCAACGACATCCAACCTGGAAATCACCCTGATGGTTCCCATCTGGATCCTTGGTGGTGACTCCCCACTTTGACTTTCTTCACATCTTGAGTTTAGACTAGTCATGTTGCAGTTTATCTTCAAGAGAGATTAGTCATCATCAAGAAGAAACTTCACGTCAAGCATCACCATAAGGAGTCCATTCCCTTTACTCATATTCGGATCGGCCCAACTCCGGTTCGACTTTGTCCAACCGGACTTGAGTCCCCAACTCCGGATGCGCTTTCTATTCGGACTTAAAATGGTATATCTGATTCGGCATTGCCGAACCATACTTATTCGATTTGGGGTCCGGATCGACTATGTTTGTTTACTCCTTAAAAATCCGTACACATATTGATAGGTCAAGCACATGAAGAGAGGTCTAATTTGGGTGCTATTGGCAAAAATAGCAGATCAATCTAAATGAAAATACCCAGCGCCTTCATCTTCGTTAAATACACGTCGATCGGTCGGTCTTAAGCTGATGATTGTGCAAGTGGAAAGAACACTGGTTGGCTAGCAATGGCATGGAATCATCATACCGATCGGTCATGTCAAGAGTGGCTCGCCTTGATGCAATCTTACCATACCGGTCGGTCAAGAAGACTCACATCCGATCAAACATATTATGAGAACCAAACCGACCAGTTTTATAGGAAAGGAAAACACACCGACCAGCCGCCCCTGGGGCAATGCACCTTATTCAAACATTACCATACCTGTCGGTCAGGAAGATAGACAACCGACTGGTCATAGTATGCAACCCATCGCAGACCGATCGGTCTCACAAGAAAGGAAGATGTACCGATCGGTTGCTTCTAAAGCAATGTATCTTATTCTAATATTTCTACATAGGTCGGTCAGAAAGACAGACAACCGACCTGTACGAATCCCACACCTGATCAATCGTGCAGATAAAGAGAGGAGATATACCAACCGATCGATTCTGATTCAGATCGATCGGTCCTCTGGATAGCTATTGACAGGCTGGCCGGTGGCAATTTCCGTAAATATGACTTAGACCGACCGGTGGTCTGCACATGATATCTTGGCTCTCCCTCACACCTATAAATAGAGGCCCAACACCACTTTAATGGGGGACGGATTCTATTGCCACGAAGTGCTGCTAAAATCTCTCCACAACTATTCTAACACTCATCCATCATCAACAAGTGAAGATTCATACATTTATTCATTGATAATGGCTTCTATCAAATTCATCCAAGTGATCTAAGAGTTGGAGATCTATCATCCTAGAGCTAACACTTGAAGAAATCTTCAATCCTTTGCCGATTATGCCTTATCTCCGCTGATCATTTCGCCTCTTCATCACTTTTTTGAATTCAAGTGTTATCTACAAGTGAGAGAGTGATAAAACTTGTTGTAAGAGTGAGTCAAACCTTGTAATTGATAAATTTGTAATGGAATCCTATGGGAAAGTAGATGTAGATCGCTTATTGATCAAACCACCATAAAAAATTTCTTGTGTTTTACTTTTATGTTTTATATGCTTGCGATTGTGAGTCCACATATTCTTTGTTGAAGTACTTGAAAGAGTACCTTTGGTGTTACATACCGTTTTTGGTATAAACATTTTGGCGCCCACCGTGGGGCTTGTTCGCGTATCTCATCCTTAAATAATTTGCAAAAGTGAAGGTTGGAGCTCGTTTCTCCTATAGATTTCACAAATTTGGAGTCCGAGCCGTTCAACAAGTTCTCTCACAAGTTCAAGGCCTTGATCAAATTATGTGTAAACCAGGTAGACCATCGAAGAAGACTATTAGTAAAAGTGTCGAAGATGCCGATAATGCTGCCAACAATGAAAATACTCCTCTCACCAACCAATTCGAGGTCGGAGAAACCTCTAAGGCAAGAGAAGTTCTAACGAGAGGGGAATTGGACGAAGTTGTTGCGGGTTTTACAAGCCAACTGGACATTGCAAACAAAGCTATAATGAAAAAACTTGAGTCGATATTTGCTATGCAAGTCGCCAAGGCAAAAGTTACTATGGATACCGGTCGTGCTAAGTCTACTCAAGTGGATCATACAGAAAATGCGGCTTCCTCTTCTTTAGGCCCAAATCGAGGAAAATCCATCCAAGAGGTCACAGATCCTAACAATCCTCGAAAGGAAGTAAAGCCTCTAACACGCGATCGTTCTAATAAAGCGACTTCTCAACAAGCGCTTGGTCCCACCAAAGGGGTACCTTCCCAAGAGGGAGGCTAAGGGCCCCGGATTCCAAACTGTGTCCATTTTCTTAGGCAAACATCCGGTAAGGATGAAGGCGTCTGCCCCGTGGACTAGCTTAACAAAGAGGAGCGTCTATTGGAAATGGTTCACAAAATAATGGAGAAAAGCCTGAAGAAGAAAGACAATGAGAAAGACTGGGGGTTTTCTCCTACTAAAACCCCGCTTACGGAAAGGATTAAAATGATGCCATAACCAAATAAATTTAAGCCTCAGACGGTCCAAGCTTACAATGGAACAAGTGGTCCCAACGTGTTCTTGTTTAAATATGACCAGCATATGGACCGAACATTTGCCACGGATGAGTTGAATTGCTTATACTTTCCAACTTATCTCGAGGGGGTAGCATCATTCTGGTTCACAAAGCTACCACCCAGATCTGCGGATGATTTTGCTACCTTGACCAAACTATTTCGAGAGCAATTCAGGCTCCAAGCGAGAAAAGTACGAGATGTCATGGAATTGAATGAGCTTGAATAAAGGCCAGGAGAATCCATAAGAGCTTTTCTCACCCACTTCAACACCGCCGCGGCCGAGGTTGGAAACTATGAGCCTCGTTTGTCTCTAATGACTTTGAAGGGAGCCATAAGCAAGACGACCAAGCTTGGATAATGGATTAAGAAGAAAAATCCAAGTACTCTTGAGGAACTATTTGATAAAGCTGAGGAATATATAGATGTGGATGAAGATCCAGCCTATAATATGGACGTTCCTGAGGGCAGCATACAACCCGAGAAGAAAAATAATGGTGCAGAAGGTAGCCAGAAGGATCCAGGTAGTCAGAAAAAGGGGAATGACGGAAGAGATAATTGACCTAACAAAAAGATTTGCTTCTTTAAGAATTTGGAATTGACCAATTTGAACGACACCGTAGAGAACATCTACATGGTAACCAAAGATACTGAAGAGTACCCAACACCGAAGTAGGTGAAAATTAGTGATGCGGCGATCAAATCAGGGAGGTTCTTCCGATTTCATAACCAACCAGGTCATAATACAAACGAGTGCAGACACCTGAAGAGCTTAATTGAAGAACCGATAAGGAAAATAGACTTCAATAGTATGTAAAGAACCCGCAGAATGCCCATAATGATCAAGGCCAAGGAACCTCTGTGGGACAACCTAAGCAAAATGAGAATGTTTCGGTCGTTGCTATTCCAAGGTTGGTCATCAATACTATTTCAGGTGGGCCACACCCACCCGGAAGAAGCTGGGGGGACATTGTGAAATACTCAAATGAAATAAAAAAACCTGCCGAAAGGAGAAGAGCTCATGATCATGAACGAAGCCTTGTCAGAAAATATGCCAACAATTCCAGGGGATGACATTGTGTTCAAAGATGAGGATTCAGATGGAGTCATAACTCCAATGGTGGACCCAATGGTGATAACCATTGGCTTGGGTCCGGCCATTGTCAGAAGGGTCTTAGTTGATAGTGGGGCATCTGTCAATGTCCTCTTCATCAATGCATTTCATAGGATGAAGCTCTCCATGGATGAAACTCTCTATGGATGATGTGAAAGCTTGCCAGAATAAAATTCATGGATTTACGGGGCAAGTCGTTCAACCGATTGGTTATCATCAATCTTCTCGTCGAACTTGGAAAGGGAGATCAGAAAGCTGCACTAAAGAAAGATTTTTTCATAATCGATGAGTTTTATGCTTACAATGTCTTCCTTGGGAGGCCAACCCTCGCAACTTTTAAAATAAAAATGGCTCTATGGTGTCTCGCGATGAAATTCCCTACTGAAAATGGAATTGGCACAGTCATGGGCGACCAACAGGCAGCGAGGGAGTGCTATCTGGTTGAGCTTGCTGATGTGAGGAAGAAGGAAGT
Source organism: Allium sativum (assembly GCA_030737875.1). Taxonomy (NCBI): domain Eukaryota; kingdom Viridiplantae; phylum Streptophyta; class Magnoliopsida; order Asparagales; family Amaryllidaceae; genus Allium; species Allium sativum. Next base: position 33,338,972 of record CM060926.1, on the reverse strand, counting down.
GAAGAAGGATGTGGGGCCTCCGCTCCGCATTCATGATCCCCCTTATAGCAATTAGGGCGAGGCCCTCATACTGGCGAACATAGCGGAGCCTAGAAGGAAATTGATCCAAGAAAAGCCAGTGTGAGGGAAAAAGAGCGGCACCGGCTGAGGACACCATCTCCATTCTAGTACACGATAAAGATCCTGACCGAGTCCTAAAGATTGGTTCTCAGCTGGGCCTAAAGTTGCAGAATTAAAGCACATCAGAGAAGAATTGCTCATCATTTCAATGCTAAAGTAAAGCGCAGAACCTTCCAAGTTGGGGACCTTATTCTGAAAAGAATTATGACAGGAACCAGAGTACTCGGACCCAACTGGGAGGTGCCATATATGATTAACCAAAAATTCTCAGATGGTACATTTGAGTTGAAAACGACAGATGGAATCCGACTTCCGAGAGCATGGAATGCTATACACCTCCGTCGCTACTTCACTTAATGTTTCTTTCATATGTTCTGAAAAAGTTGAAAATATCATGCAGTGTAAATACCATGCAACATTATTGCAAACTTTGTACATACTAATGAAAGAAATTGCTTTACTTGCCTAAATCGTACGATTCACAAACTGTTTGCTAAGATTCGATTTTGATGTAGGTCCATTAAAAGAACGATGACGCATCTATGACCTAATAAGACCTAGTGATCATTAAAGCACATCCTGATTGGGATAGCTTAAATATCCATTGCTTAATGCTTAAAACATCATTCACAATCAACTTGAAGATGTGGAGCATATTAGTGCAAGGAAAGAACACCAAGGACTGAATGGTCAAATGGCGTGGCGCTCAAAGTTACAAATAAAGCTGCAAGTTTTATAAAAGGGGCACCTTCTTAATTGCAAGGTCCTAGGCCCTAGTTCTGACAAATCGTGGTAAAACCCGATAAATGAACTGGCATCTGCCCCCAAGAAACAATGCAATATTAAACCAAATACGACCCCGAGGGGCACCGGTTCATCCTCAATGTCATTAATACATGGCTGGTTAGCTATATAAACACTGGGCTTTAAAACCAAAGACCTCCCCGAGGGCCCCCGGTTCATCGTCAATGCCATTAATACATGGTTGGATAGTGATATAAACACAAGGCTTTAAAATCTAAGACCTCCCTGTGGGGCACTCAATAGATCATTGAAGCCACTAAAGCATGGTTGGATAGCGATACAAACACTGGGTTCTAAAAGACCCCTTCCGGGGCATCCGATCAGAAGTTGTGTCTTCCAAATCCAGTTATTGATTCTGGTCTTCCAAATCCAGTTACTGACGGACCCAAAGCCCTTTTCGAAGGCGCCCTATAAATTCTACAAGTGGCTAAGTCATTCATTCACAACGAATAACGGGTTTACAAATACCTCTTCAGTGGAACGAAAAATAAGACCTCTACAGGGGTATATGTTCAAATCTATTCTCTGAAGGGCCTGGATTGCCAGGCTAACAAAAAAAATGATTGACTATATAACATAAGACCTCTGAAGTAGAGGAACAAAAACAAAAGTTCATCGCCACAAAAAGGCATGAGTAGGAACAATTAAAACTGGAAATCATTTGATCATGATCACGCCAAGAAATCCAACAATGGCAAATCCAAATAAAATTGGTCGCATAATGTCATGCTCAGCCTTTAAAGTCTGTAACAAATTTTTGGTATGGGGGCATTACCACAGCATTAAGGAAATTCCTTAAAACTCGCTTAAACATACCATAAACTCGTCACAAATTTACAATGAAGCTTAGCACTCATAAGGTTTACTCTCGCCAGTGGAGCTGGCTCCCTCGGTATGTCTAAGGCAGATTTGGGAACTTTGACATTGTGATAAGTGCAAAATCGATTGTCCACAAAAAAGAAATCTAAAAAACTGCTCTATTCACAATAAAGGGAGTCTAGTAAAATTGGTCGAATAAACCCAGTTAACAATGATTCGTGGTCACAACTGAAAAATTGTTGTTTACTAAAAAAGAAAAGTACCATAAGATCATTGTTATACCAAATGTTGCAAAAACAAATGACTTGTGATAAAAAGAATTTGTGATGCAAGCATGAAAAGAAAACAGGTGTGGAATGCGGAACAAGAAGGTACGACAAAGCTAAGAGTAAAATCTTAAGTACAGATAGCAGAACACAATTTCATTTCAGCATCACATAATCAGATAGCAGAATCACAAAATCGCAAAGTCATAAATCCAACACATAAGTATCAGATACAGAGAAACATAAAGTAATAAGCAGGGGCCGACACCCACATGTAAAACCGGTCTAAATACAAGATATAGAAGAGAATAATCGAGAAGAAAAATAATTTGTATCAAGTGCTACTACTTCTTCCTGTTACCTGACCTTAAAGCTGGTTTACTAAAAGAAGGAGGAGGGGTCTCTTCCACATTATCCAGATTTTCTTGAGAAGATAAAGTAATAGCTTCCGTGTCTTTCTTCTTCTTCTTATGCTTCTTAGATGAGGAGAACTTGGAAACTTTCTTTCCTTTACCCTTGGAAGCATCCTTTGGGCTTTCATCCGTTTCAGTGGCCTCAAGATCATCAATGAGATTGTAGTCAACATCATCTAATTATGAGAAAGCACTGATTTTTGCATCCTGTGACCCGAGAGTTGTAATCACAAGCAGGGAATTATTACCAGGAGGAGAGGGAGTAATAATGGAAGCAATGGTCATCAGGGGTGAATCCGTTATGGAAGCTTCAACTGTTGTTGCATTGCCTATAACGGGAGCATATAGGGGTGAAATTAAACCAAAATTATGGGGACAGTGAGCAGACGAGGAAAGAGACCCAGGAGAATCAAAAATGAACTCTAAGTATGATACGGTATAGTTGGTTTCGATTTTACCTGCATATAGAAGATTTTCCTGGGCATTCATGTGCTCAATTCTCCAATTCTCAGTGTTTTCATTGGCAGCTTCATCATCTCCACTGTGCTTCTCAGTAATATTCTCTATATTGGCATTCCCCTCAGTAACTACTTCTTTCTCTTTGGGAACATCAAGAAGGCATTCCACTGTGCTTCTCAGTAATATTCTCTAATAGAAGTGGTTTCAAGTCTAAATTACTTACCAATCAAAAGTTATGGTCAAAACAAGATTTTCCAAGGGTAAAATGGTCATGTTAAAGTTCAACAAAAACAGTGAAGGTAGGAAACAAGCGTATTAGTCATTTCCTAAAGTTATGCAAGCATACGACCTCATATGTAAATAATGTGAACATTATATGATCCTCCGATACATAGAACATAGGTCATTACATTCTCCCCCTTAAGAAAATTCATCCCCAAAATTTGTTAAACAACAAATAAAATTGCTTTGCACGCCTACCAATCATCCACAAGAAATCAAACATACATATCAAACATGAAAGCAAAACAATTTGAGCCTATCATAGCATGCGGGACATTAATATGAGACGGCTGATGATACCACGAATGGAAATTTAAGAGCGATGTATTAAAATTTAACAAGTAAAGAGCTCTCGATATAACATCCTCATGCTCTCCTTGGTTTCCCAAGTACATTCACTCTCACTTTCACTCCATTTAACCCTGACAAGTTTCACTCTCTTCCTCCTAAGTTGTTTCATATTGTGTCCAATTATATAAACTGATCTATAGGCCACAGTGACTTTTGGTTCCACCACGATATCGTCCAACTAATCCGGTGTGATTATTGTGTCAGAATTGTGCACAAACTTCCTTAAATGGGAAACATGGAACATATTGTGAACCCCATCATCTTCTGAGGTAGCTTAACTCTATGTGTCAAATTTTCAACCTGCTCAGGGACTGAAAATGGAACGATAAACCTCAGTGCTAACTTTCCCTTACTACAAAACCGAATCACATTCCTTAAAGGAGAAATCTTGACAAACATCAAATCACCAACGAAGAACTTCAAGTCTTTCTTATCTTATCGGCGTAGCTCTTCTACCTATTTTGGGAGGCTTTCATTCGTTGCTGAATGATTTCAGTTTTCACTGGATTTCCCTAACCATATATGGTCCAAGTATCAGTTTCTCACGTGCATCCAACAAACCAAAAGGAGTGTTGCACGACTTCCCATATAGCGCTTCATAAGAAGCCATACATATGATTGACCGATAGCTATTATTGTATGCAAACTCAACTAGATGCAAACGATTAGCCTTCAAAATCTAGGATACAAGCTCTCAAAAGATCTTCCAATATGTGATTCACCCCTTCAATCTGACCATCAGTTTGAGGACGGTAAGCGGTACCGAGAAATAACTCAGATCCCAAAGCTTCTTGCAAGTTTTTCCAAAATTTCACTAGTAAATAATGGATCCCAGTCATTCATAATGCCTTTAGGTACTTCATGGAATCGTACAACCCATTTTACATAGAACTCTTGTAGGCTGGCTGCCATCCTATTTGACTTGACTGGTATGAATGTGGCACTCTTGATCAACTGATCCACAATGACCTAAATACTATCGTTCCCCGCCCGAGTCCTTGGCAAATTATCAATCAAATCTGAAACACCCCACCTCCATTAAGGTCACTCACAATGGGAATGCATTAACTTTAGTGAAGCATTTTAGGTAAAAGACACAGATAATTTACAAGACAGACATATGAACAGCGGAAAACTGAAAAACATTTATTAAATAGTGTTTTTCAGTCAAAACATTTCAAGCATTGTCTCAAAATCTAACTTCTAAATTATTACAAGAAAACATCTGTCTTGATTTAAAACTCCAAGTACATAAAGAAGCAAAAAATAGAAGTAAAGCAGCATAAATCCCCAGTAAAAAGTGTAACCACAGCCATAGCCCAAGAAAGGAGAATCCAAGCAATACATCTACTCTCTTCAAGCTTGAAAAGGTCTGCACTAAGCTGAAGTATTCCCTCCCTACGGACCTGGGGGGGGGGGGGGGGGGACAGAAGAAAAGAAGGCGGAAGAAAATGGGTCAGACATAAGTCTGGTAAGTCCAGTGATTATTCAGCACGTAAACAGGTAAAAAGATCATGACATAAATAAACTGAACACAGGACAATACCATAGAAATAAGATAACATAAGATAAGGCAATATAAACTGAATGTACTATCGCACTCAATTCTATTTCTCTGCACCTACTATGAATGTTTCAATTATCACCCTTTCAAGATCAGCTTCTACTCGCATGCATTTGCTACTTGTGTCATTCGGCCCCGCTTGATTGTACATACCTGTGCTGGTCCCACCATGGGTGTATCAATTCCTATGGTGGCAACCCGACACAAATTCAAGATGCACAGTGTATACTACCGATACCCAGTGCCTGCTTTTCCACCCCGAAGTACGTGCATGCCCATACTCCATTGGAACTACACTCTTGCACACCCTGCCGCTATTTTGACCGATTATAATCAGCCTAGTAATCGTGCCCTACCCTGCCTAGTTCAGGGTACCATGATACATCTATGTGGGTTACTGCTGAAATGGTCCCCGTTACTAGGGTTTCCTAATCAACATGTTATAACGGCTAAGTGTTCTCTATTTTACCTAACCCCACCCATCTATTTAATTAACATGTTGTATTGGTTAAGTGTTGCCTTAATTAACTAAACCCTACCATTCTTAGCCTGTCGGTTCCTTAGCTTTAATTAATTCATTAAATCACCAACCTCCTACATTAGATATGTATTGTTGCGGTCCCTGGATGTGCCGGGTGGTTCCAGGCAGTCTTACACCACAACTCAATCTAACCTCGGGTTTTTCGGGCTTAATTCGCTAACCTCTCACATTAGATATATATTGTTGTGGTCACTGGATGTGCCGGGCGGTTCCGGGCAGTCTTACACCACAGCTCAATCTTACCTCGGGTTCGGCTTATTCATCTTTTAATTAATTTAGATATTTACCATTCATGTTTATTTGTAAATTATCCACAAGTGTTGTCAAATCAAGTCATGTCCCATTTACCCTCTAAATTATGTCCAAATTTTGCCATTTCATGCTACTAATCATTTACATGATTATAAGCCAATCTATGCCAATAGCATGTAATTTAATATTTTCCCCCAACGTCTCCCCCATTATTCGTTCGCACAATTCACATAAGACGTTAGGCTCGCAAATTAGCCTAACTCATAAACAAAAAGTGAAAAGAAAAGGGACATGTAACATTCTAACAGGCATAAAACAACATAGATCAATGTGTGGCATAGAACGACATAAACTTAATTAAGCATATAAACGTGATCTTGCATTTAAATTAGATCCAATTAACATGTGAACTAGCATAAGCCTAATTGTATAAACATGAACTTATATAGATCTTAAATATGGGTTTTAGCTTGGATCTAAACATATAACATGTATGAACATTACTTAGCATGTAACTTACATACATAAAAAAACCACAAATTTAATACAACATGATAGGTTCAATGGTATCAGTCCCAATAGTCTCATAGGCATGAAAGGTTTTACTATGTCAGTCACAACAGTCCAATAGGCATGATAGGCATTACTATGTTAGTCACAACTGTCCAATAGGCATGATAGGCTTTACTATGTCAGTCACAACAGTCCAATAGGCATGAGCAATTCAGAATTTGACAAAAGGATAGACACGAATAGAATTAGGCACATTTCTAGATCCAGTTATTATAGCCATGATTTCTTATTAGGTGTTCACATCTAAACAATAACTGTACTTGCAGAAAAAGGACGGGTCTTGATTTCTGGAATCTGATTTCTGAATTTGAAAAGCTATCCTTTGATGTAGATGTTTGATTCTCTAGTTCTTCTAATTGATTCCTAGTTTGAATTTGATTCTCTAGTTTGGAGTAGATGAATGGAGGTTATGCCAGTTTGTAGACGAACAACATGATGGCTTCACAGAATGAGTTCTAGGGTTAAGGTTTGGGGTGATTATATCGAAGTATAGGTTCAATTCTAGCCTTTAGATTAGTCTAGGAGAAATCACAACCATCAAACCAAAGAGATGTGTCATCCAGCCAACCGTAGCATGACCCATATGCCCTAATACCTCGGAAATTAGTCATTGGCCAATCAGAGAAGGCCACATCAGCACGGTTGTAAAAATTCGTCAAAAGAGCTGGATCTAAAAAGGGGTCGTCTCCCTACAGGGGGGGTCAGCACCTATGTCGACTCCCCTATAGGGGGGTCGACACTTATGTCAACTCCTCCTGAGGGGATCGACAACCTGAGCGGGAAATTTCCCGCTCAGCCGATTTTGAATTTTGAACTGTTTTTATTATTTAATTAATTATATTTATTTTCTGCTTGAACTTGAAATCTTCTGAACACCATAACTTCTTCATACGAAGTCCGATTCACGCAAACTCGGGTTCTATCTCAAGCAGAATTCCGAGAAGAATGCAATGGCGTAACCCCGTTTCTCTTAATTCCCACTTTTAAAATTTATTAATCTTTAATTCTTTCCTTTAATTATAACGACCCATGTCCATTACTGTCACTCTCAAAGGGAATGCATTAACTTTCATGGATCATTATTAGTGTATAGAACATAATATAACAAGATAGATACATATATTTGTACTTGAAAATTTTAAAACAACTTTTATTGCAGTGGAGAAATAGTCTGATTACAACAACTTCATAAACCAACAGTAAAACCAAGTACACTTAATATCCATCTTGGAAAATTTGTTTTCTGTGTACATAAAGTAAAAAAGCATAACCCCAACACAAGTAGCCATAAAAGAGATGAGCTGAACTTTACTTTCAGCAATCCAAGCACTTCCAAAAGAGGGAGAAAGAGATCCAAGATCAAGCTCCACTAGTATTAGTCCCACCATGAGAACCTTGTGGGGGGAGGGGGAAGAAAAGAGGCGAAAACAAGGGGTCAGAAATAAAGTCTGGCTAGTATAACAGCTTTAACAATATAATTATTAAAGTAATTAGGATAGGGCATAAACTGGTAAAACAAGGTATGACCGTGAAACAAGTGGGCATGACAAAGCAAACATGAGGAATATTCTACCATTAATCTCGTTCCTAATCACTATAGGATAATTACTATACTGCACCATTACTAGTCACCCTAAAAGTTGATCCCGCCTACAGAACATAACAATGATAATGGTAGTTTCGTATACCCCTAGTTGCCTTCATAGGTGCCGCCTGTCCCTATCTCCACTAGTTGTACCCACTACCCTCATGCGATCGGCTCCCTAACTCGTAGATACCCGTGCCAGTCCCTCAGTGGGATGTATCACTCCCCAAAGTGGCAACCGGATACCACTAAAGATGCACGGCTTATATCCACACGATGTAACAACGTCTTACCTACTAGCCCAGGCCCACGCACGCGCATGACCACATTGGACTTGCGTTGCCGCCGCTAACCCATTTTGACCTCTTACAATCAAACCCAGTAAGCGTGTCCAGTCCTCGATCTAACTCGAACTCACAAAGATACTTAATTGGCTACTGGTTTGAAAAGGGTCCCCATACTTGACCCAAGCCTTCCACCTATGCTTGGTCCCCGCTAGAACTTCCCACTTAACCCCTTCTTGTTCATGTCTTCTTACATGTTTTCAACTTGGTTAAGTGTTTCTAATAATATTTCACATGCCACCCAGGTCACCCACTTAACCCCCATGTACCACCACATGTTTATCTGTTTAAGTGTTACTTAATTCATTAGAATCGTAACCTTATAAAGACTTCCCACATTAGACTACTATTTGCGGTTGCTAGATTTGTCGGGCGGGTCTGGGCAGTATTATACCGCAAACGAGCCTAACCTCGTGTCTTTACAATTGTTACGCATTTAATTTGTGCGTTTGACCTCTCACATTAGACTACCGTTTGTGGTTGTTGTATTTGCCGGGCGGGTCCGGGCAGTCTTATACCACAAACAAGTCTAACCTCGTGTCTTAAGCGGTTAATTATTACACATAATTATTTAACCCCAAATTGGATTAATATCCCAATTCAAATTTGTCAATAAATTCCAAATTAATTTATGTCCATAATTGTCACCTAAATTATGTCCATAATTTCAGGTATATAAATTTATACCAATTAATGTCTCAAATTAATTATATGCCTTTAAGGCCATTTTATGCCAATTCACAACTATGTATATTTAATATTTTCCCATTGTCCCCACGCTATTCGTATGTTTTAATATGACATATGTTAGACTCGCAAATAATCTAACTTATAAAAAGAAAAGCAACATCACATCTTGCATAACACATAAAATAGATCTAAGAATCATGACATAAGTTTGCATAGCCAATAACTTGCATAGGAAATGGGTATACACAAATTTGTATAAACTATCATGGATCTAAATATAGATCTAAACACAAAGATGTGAATTTGCATATATGGATATGGTTTTCCTATAACTTGCATATGAATTTCATTCAATTTAGCATATGATTCACATACAAAACTAGCATAGGCAATGGGCATATAAAACATAAATTTGCATGACTATGTACTGCCATGGAACATAAAGATGTGAACTTGCATATGGATGTAAACATGTAAATTGATGTCACATGTTTTGCATATATACTAGCATATGTATATACTTGATTCACATATGTTTTAACATCCCAAACTTGCATAAAATTCATAAACTAGCATATGATTTAACACCCTAAACTTGCATAAGATTCATATACATATGATTTAATACAAATTTACATAAAATGAATCAAGTTAAACATGTACAATTGAACATATGAAATAGATCCACAATAACAAATCTGTCAACCATCGCATCACATGATTCAAAGTCATATTCTCATAATCCCAATTATAACTTATCACAATTAAATTAATTAATTATTTTGTGAAAGAAATTATACTCACAAACAAAAGAATAGTCTTGTTTTTCTGGGACCTGTATTCTAAAAATGAATTGCTCGCCTTTGATGTAGACTAATTGTTATTCTAATTTAGATTAGATTTTGACTCTTGCTTCTATCTTGTTTTTGAGTTGAAAGAGAACGGCGGCTACTCTAGGTTCTCCATTGATGGCATGGCGGCTCTTGGTATGAATTAGTGTGATTTTAGGTTGAGAGTTAGGTTGCTTATATAGAATTTTAATTAATTTAGAGCCGTCAGGTTAACCTAGAAGCAATCAAGACCATCCAGTCAAGATAGAATAACACCTCAGCCCTAATGACTCAGCACTGAGTTAAAACATCGTCACCTTTCAGATCTGCCCGAGGGGGGGTAGGTCGACCCCCTGGTCGACCTGTATAGGGAGGTTGACCCCCTGGTCGACCTGGCTTTGGGCGGGAATTTTCCCGCTCAGCCGCTTCCCTGTTTGAAATTTAAATTTAAAATTTTCTGAACCTGAGCTGTTTTTAATTTATTTAAAATTTGAAACTTCGGAAGGCTATAACTTCTTCATATGAAGTCCAATTCACACAAGCTCAGACTCTATCTCAAGAAGAATTCTAAGACGAACGCAATGGCGCAACCCGTTTCCCTTAATTCTCACAATTGAAATTAAGTATTCTTTAATTCGTTAATATTTAAAATCACAAGGTGTTACATTCTCCCCTCCTTGAAGGATTTCGCCCCGGAAATCTCCAAGTTAAGGAGAATGTATATCCTAACATCCTATCATCCATCTACTCAACCATCAAACACAGGCATCCATTGTCCTTACAAGACTTCTAATGCCGTATGAACATATGCAAAAAGTGTGTGTATATGTTATTTATCTAATGCAAAATCAGGCGGTCTACTGATTCAGTTGACCTCCTCAATGCAAATCATGATAGTGCCATGCGTCTATTATGTATGCGAAAGAATCATAACGATACATATTATTTCTACATGCGTGCACAACCATTCATCAGAATGCAGCATCCATATGATAACACAACCATTATACATCCATAAATTTAGATATGCACACATATTTATATGCAATATGAAGGTGACTGAGACGATCTAGTGCCAATTGTGTGTGTACATGCATCCACGAGCAACCACTAGCAACCACTTGGACATAACATGTCTCAAACAAATATTTGCAACCATATGGTCCTTCCTAACTGAAGATCGAAGATGTCATCGCAAAGATAATACTAAATGATAGGACAAGTATCAACAAAGCGGTAGAAAAAGGAGAAGTTAAAACATACTCTCAAAAAGGAAAGGGTACAGTGTACGCATCTTGTCTTCCGTCTCCCAAGTCGCGTCTCTTTGATCATCTCCCCATTGCACTTTGACCAACTTAACCTCTTTGTTGCGTAACTTTTCGACCTCCGATCTGCGAATGCGTTTAGGAGCTCGTCTAATCGTGGCATTGCGCTCTACTTCCACTTCTTAGAGCGTGCTCGGCTCCACCACTTCCGCCGTATCATGTAAACACTTGCGCAAATGTGAAACGTCAAACACATCATGAACACCACTGAGCTTCTCCGGCAACTCTACTCTATACGCCATCTGACCAATCCTCTCTTTAATTGGAAAGGGTCCCACAAATCTCGGTGCCAACTTTCCTACTGATCCAAAACGGACTATGTAACACCCCACCTCCGTTAAGGTCACTCACAAAGGGAATGCCTTAACTTTGGTGGAGCATTTTAGTTAACAGAACAGAAACTTACAAGACAGATAAAACAGTACTTGAAAAATTTTAACTTTATTACAGCGGAAACAGAAATTAATATGGTTACATCCTTTCAATTTCAGAATTCAAGTACAAAATATCAGCCTTGTACAAAAGCCTTCAAAATGCATAGTTTAAAATCATAATCCCCATGGAACGGAAGCTATACCGAGCCAAGCCATACTTTAAGCACTTCAAGCAAAGAGAAATCCGGATCAAGCTAAAGTATTTCCCTCCTTGGATAACCTGGGGGGGGGGGGAAACGGAAGAAAGGAGGCGAAACAACAAGGGTCAGACAAAAAGTCTGGCAAGTCCAGTGACTTTCAGCATATGAACAGATAATAATAATATGATATGAACATAAAACTGGATGTGAGATAACTATAACAGGTGTAGCAGATACAACATAAAAACAGAATTATATAAACTATTATTTTACACTCCTCTGCACTAATACTAGTATAGCAGAATTAGGTGTCTCCCTAATGTCTAAATTGAAGCAGGAACGGGTACAGAATACTTTAACAGAAACAGAATGCTAATAATTAGCCTTTACTACCCGATCAGAAACAGACAGAAGCAGGAACAGATTTATCTCTACGGAAACAGAATGTAGAATTATGTGTACACTAGTAATGGGCCTTTACCACCCGAACAGACGGTACCACACAGAAACAGACAGGTGTTACCACCCAACAGAAACAGACGGTACCAACAGAAACAGACAGAACAAAGCGTACCCTAAAACCCTACCCCAAGCGATCGGCTCCCTAATACATAAATATCCCGTGTCGGCCCCACAGTAGGGTGTATCACTCCCTAAAGTGACAACCAATTGGCACAGATCTATTTACAGATGTCACGGCGTCTTACATCCTCAGAGGCAGACCGGGATCCATGCACGCACATGACCCGGTTGGAACGCACCATCAACACCCCTCGCCATTATCGGAATGAACCACTTATAATTAGTTCAGTAAGCGTGCCCGGACCCTACCTACTGTTGGGTCAAAGTTTTGATACCAGAAAGGGTTACTGACTAATATGGGTCCCAAACAACAGATGACACAAGTAATTCCCCTCCTAACCTTGTGTCCCCAGACTAACAGATCTTAGATTAACTTGTTTACAAGTTCAGACATACAGAATTCGGATTTACTAGTTCATAGATTAAGGTAACAAGTTTTCAGACTAACAGATCAGATGTACAGATTTTTCAGATTTGTCTAACTTTGTATTGGGCCTACAGATTCATGGACGGGTTTACTACACCTATTAATCCAGTTGGTTTAACCCTATTTTCCCCCAATACGTTTTAGACGTCATTCTTATCTTAGATTTGCATTAATTAATTATTAATGCCCAGACCTCTCACATTAGGTCGCTAGCTTGTGGCCGCTGGATGGGCCGGGCGGTTCCGGGCAGACTTCTGCCACAAGCCAGACCTAACCTCGTGTCTTAAGCAGGTTATGACTAACTTCTCACATTAGAACCTATTGTTTGCGGCCACTGGATGTGCCGGGCGGTTCCGGGCAGAATTACGCCGCAAACTCATTCTAACCTCGAGTTAGCCATGTTTATCTTTGCGGCCAATTAAATTAATAATTTACCGTTTATGCGCACGCCCAATATATATACCAATTCAGATTATATCAATAACAGGATGATTATATCAACACAGCAGATAACAGACTTTAGCAGATAACAGATTTTATATGACTTAACGGATTTAACAGATTTAGCAACTTAGTAGATTTTGGCATATAACAGGTTAGGCATTTCAACCGACAAATTTAACAAATTAGGCATTTCAATCTAATTAGCAGTCTAGGCAATATAACAAAACTAGCAGTTTAGGCAACTTGGCAAATTAGCATATTTAGCAAATTTAATATTTCTAAAGGTTCTATTTACATGCCTTGCCTAATCATAAATTGGCCTAAATTCATATGCCTAAATAATTGTCGTGATTCACAATAAGACCATATACTTCCATGTTTGCATACCTTTACATAGCGCAGAATATGGACATAATTTACCCTATAACATATGTTCCAATTTTTGTTAAACTAACCTTATACAGCAGATTCACATATAAATTATACCAAATATGATCATTAATTACAGTGCATGCCATATATGCAAAATTCCCTATTTAGGTGTAATCACAATAGTAGAGATCCTAATTAATGTAAATCTTTTACACCTACGTTTCCATATCCTTCTTCTTATTAAGTCATGAATCATTATGCAAAATATACCCAACAATCTAAATCATATCTTCTAAAAAAATCAGATCTTGACTTTTATATGCATTTTGTCCAAAGTCTCAAATCATATGTAATCATACAATGGTTCCTCTTTTCTTCTATCATAGAATATGCATAGATCCAAATCTAGTTTACAACATATGCTCATCTTTTTTTCTAATTAATTACAGATCTAAATTACAACATAACTATGCATACAACATGCATAAATTATATGTTCATAGTCAAATTTATGCATCCAATCCCAAGTCACATGTCCAATATATTTTATGCCTCAGACCTAAAGTCATACATTCAATTCAGTCTTGTCAAATTTCGCATCATTCATCCCAAAATTTGCGTTCATACGTTCATCTCTTATGAGATTAGGCACAGGCTCGTGGTAGCCTGGCTATAGAAACAAAAAAGAGGAAAAGGGATGCAGAACAGTCACAGAAAAACAGATCTGACAGGAGAGAATATATATACAATCTCAGATTCAGAATTAAAAACATATCGAAATTATAATTAACGTTTATAGCGGAAAATAACTGTACTTGCCTTGATTGGATTAAAGAAAGGACTTTAGTTGTTACAGAATTGTTGCAGAAGCTTTTATCTCAAATTTGAATTTAGGATGATGTTGATTGACTTCTAGTTTTGATTCTAGCAGAGTAGCGACGCCATTTTTTTTTTATTTAGAAGAAGAGAGCAATGGAGGCTAGAGAATTGTGTTAGAGACTTAGGTTAGGTAGAGTCTAGGGCCATTTTTATAGAGTTTATGAACTGATTAGGACCATCGATGTTGCTTGGATTGATCGTAGCCATTCATTCGAAAGAGAGACCAATTAGAGCCTGCCACCTAGCCCTAATGACAAAGCATGCTTCTGAAAATCGACCAACATAGACTAGGCCAGCCAGGGTGGACTGGGTTCGACCTGGGTCTGGACCAGGTCGACAGCCCTGTCGACAGCCCTGTTGACCTGGCTAGACCAGGTCGACAGCCCAGTCGACCTGGGTGTCTTAGGCGGGACTTTTCCCGCCCTGGCCAATTGGGCCCGATTTTTAATTTTAAACTTGATTCAGAAACTTCCGGAGGCTATATCTTCTTCATACGGACTTCGTTTTTCGAAAACTCGGACTCTATTTCGCGTATTTTTCCGAGACGAATGCAATGGCGTATCCCGTTACCCTTAGTTCTTTGATTTCAAATTAATTATACTTTAATTTGTTAATTCCAAAGTTATAGAATACACAGGGTGTTACATTCTCCCCCACTTAAAAGGATTTCGTCCCCGAAATCTTCAAGTTAAGAAGAGTGTGTCCTACCATCCAATCACCCATCTACTCAACCATCATCCACAAGCATCCATTGTCCTTAGAAAACTTCTAATGTTGTATGAACATATGCAAAAGTGTGTGTATATGTTCCTTATCTAATGCAAAGATCAGGCGGTCTACTGATTCAGTTGACCTCCTTAATGCGAATTATGTCAGTGCCATGAGTCCAACATGTATGCAATAGAATTCTGGTGATATATATTATTTCTATATGAGTGCACAATCATTCACTCAAATGCAACATCCGTGTGCTGAATCAACCATTTTGCATCCACAAGAATTGAAAAATGCTCACCCATCCATATGCAGTATGAGAGTGTTTTCGAGCCGATCTAGTGCCTAGTGTGTGTATATGCATCCACGGGCAACCACTAGCAACCATTTGCATCCACTTGCAACCATCAAACATAACATGTCTCAAACACATGTTTACACCCATTAGTTTCTACCTAAAGTTCGAAGATTCAATCGATAGGATACAGTCGAATGATGGAAGCGAGTACAGATAGAACGAAAATTTGGTTCCCATTAGGCATGGGTCCTAAGTATCGGCCCCAAAGACCGAAACCAACATCCAATTGATACCCCACGAAAACTCAGAATGTATGCGTCATACTTGACGCCTAACACAGATATCCATCAAACCCCAGTCTCAAACAGATGATCCATAACACTTATGGGTCTGAGTCTATAGCGGAATTCAGAAATAATACTAGCATTAAAGTGCAGAGTATCGATTACAAAATCAAAATACCAAAATCAGAAAAAGTCACAATCAGATAAAGAAATTAAACCTACTATAGAAATTTTCCTATTTCTATCCTAGCCACTAGCCTCAAGAGTGTTCGCCTGCCCTCCTTGTCCTCGTCTCTTCGGGCAGTCCCTAGTGAAGTGTCCCATCTCCCCACAGTTGAAGCAAGCGCCCTTCCTTTTTCTGCAATCCTTGTTCAGATGAGTTGAGCTCCCACAAGTAAAGCACTTTTTCCCCTTCTTATCTTCAGACTTCTCATCCTTCTTTTGTGTTTCCTTTTTGGGCCCCGCTTTCTTATTCTGTGGTTCTTCCTTCTTTGTCTCTTTCGGGCCCTTGTCTTCCTCGTGCAGTAGTGCCATATCCACCAATTTCTCGTAAGTTGCTCCCATGGGTACATGGGTCATGGCTAGGCTGTGCAGTGGCTCATTCAATCCTTTAACAAAGCGGAGAGCCTTTTTATGCTGAGTGTTGACTAAATCCAATCCGAATCTTGCTAGTTGGTTGAACTGGTTGACGTATTCCTTGACCGTCATACTTCCTTGCTTAAGAGACAAGAACTTTTCCAATTGTAAACTTCGTTCAGCTTGCGAGAGGAATTTTGTCTCAAACCTTGTTCTGAAATCCATCCATGTCTCAACCGGCCTCTCGGCATTAGTGACTTCCCACCAGTAGGAAGCTTCGTCTTTGAGCAGCCATACTGCCAACTGTACCTTCTGCCTATCGTCCACCTCGAAGATAACGAATAGATCCTCAGTTTCTTTAAGCCAATTCCTTACTTCTACGAATGATTCAGTTCCTTTGAAATCCTTCCCACCCATGGCCCTAAAATCTCTACAGATCTTTGAGAAAGCAATTGCACGAGGAGGGGGTGGAGGAGGGGGATCATTTGCTGGACCTGCAGCGGCGGTCCTAGCCTCAAGATATTGACGAAACCAACCGGGTACATGAACACCCTCTGGTATCTCAGATGCTTCAGACATGCTGGAACGAAAAAGGAAAGGTTCAATACAAAAAGGACTGAAAGAAAGATATATGGCTCTTGGGGATCATGTTTTCCAAAATAAGCTTTATTTTTTGAAAATACTTCCTTCCAAAACCTTTTTGAAAACAGTTTTCAAAAACTTTACCCAATCTGGTAACGTTCAGCTCTGATACCAAGTGTAACACCCCACCTCCGTTAAGGTCACTCACAAAGGGAATGCCTTAACTTTGGTGGAGCATTTTAGTTAACAGAACAGAAACTTACAAGACAGATAAAACAGTACTTGAAAAATTTTAACTTTATTACAGCGGAAACAGAAATTAATATGGTTACATCCTTTCAATTTCAGAATTCAAGTACAAAATATCAGTCTTGTACAAAAGCCTTCAAAATGCATAGTTTAAAATCATAATCCCCATGGAACGGAAGCTATACCGAGCCAAGCCATACTTTAAGCACTTCAAGCAAAGAGAAATCCGGATCAAGCTAAAGTATTTCCCTCCTTGGATAACCTGGGGGGGGGAAACGGAAGAAAGGAGGCGAAACAACAAGGGTCAGACAAAAAGTCTGGCAAGTCCAGTGACTTTCAGCATATGAACAGATAATAATAATATGATATGAACATAAAACTGGATGTGAGATAACTATAACAGGTGTAGCAGATACAACAGAAAAACAGAATGATATAAACTATTGTTTTACACTCCTCTGCACTAATACTAGTATAGCAGAATTAGGTGTCTCCCTAATGTCTAAATTGAAGCAGGAACGGGTACAGAATACTTTAACAGAAACAGAATGCTAATAATGGGCCTTTACTACCCGATCAGAAACAGACAGAAGCATGAACATATTTATCTCTACGGAAACAGAATGTAGAATTAGGTGTAAACTAGTAATGGGCCTTTACCACCCGAACAGACGGTACCACACAGAAACAGACAGGTGTTACCACCCAACAGAAACAGACGGTACCAACAGAAACAGACAGAACTAAGCGTACCCTAAAACCCTACCCCAAGCGATCGGCTCCCTAATACATAAATATCCTGTTTCGGCCCCACAGTAGGGTGTATCACTCCCTAAAGTGACAACCAATTGGCACAGACCTATTTACAGATGTCACGGCGTCTTACATCCTCAGAGGCAGACCGGGATCCATGCACGCACATGACCCGGTTGGAACGCACCATCAACACCCCTCGCCATTATCAGAATGAACCACTTATAATTAGTTCAGTAAGCGTGCCCGGACCCTACCTACTGTTGGGTCAAATTTTTGATACCAGAAAGGGTTACTGACTAATATGGGTCCCAAACAACAGATGACACAAGTAATTCCCCTCCTAACCTTGTGTCCCCAGACTAACAGATCTCAGATTAACTTGTTTACAAGTTCAGACATACAGAATTCGGATTTACTAGTTCATAGATTAAGGTAACAAGTTTTCAGACTAACAGATCAGATGTACAGATTTTTCAGATTTGTCTAACTTTGTATTGGGCCTACAGATTCATGGACGGGTTTACTACACCTATTAATCCAGTTGGTTTAACCCTATTTTCCCCCAATACGTTTTAGACGTCATTCTTATCTTAGATTTGCATTAATTAATTATTAATGCCCAGACCTCTCACATTAGGTCGCTAGCTTGTGGCCGCTGGATGGGCCGGGCGGTTCCGGGTAGACTTCTGCCACAAGCCAGACCTAACCTCGTGTCTTAAGCAGGTTATGACTAACTTCTCACATTAGAACCTATTG